>FR989873.1:11163163-13563163 GCA_905404145.2 Biston betularia
CAATATCATTAATTTTCCTTACAACCTTCTCGTATACTAACAATATGCCTCGCTAAGCGCCCACTAGTATAATTAAATTGAAAAATGTTATGTAGACGGAACATCAAAGTTTATAAAAGAATGAATAGCAGTACAGTTTTCCTTTCATAAAGTATTTTAATTTATTTTTCTTTTTAGTACTTCGAGATTTAATCGCTCGGTACTATACGGGCTTTCAGGTCAAAAGTTTATCTTTCTTGTGCATTCCTGTATTTATGTTTGAGACTTTTTATAGATCTAAAACGACGTGAAACTTAAGACATTTGAGCTATTGTTTCGGGGGTTGAAACTTCTCTTTTACCTACACAAATGTATAAGATATGTTGAGGTTAGTTGTATTGCGGTATATCTGCATTTAATTGCCTTAACCTTTGCTTCGTGAGGGAGGTCCTTTGTGAAATTTCAGTCTACTTACATTTAAATTCATGCGCATTGCGGTCTAATGGAGTCCTCAATGCGTCTCGTATTTTATTAAGCCCTGGTCATCCTGCAGACTGTTCTTCTTATATCGTCTTTATTCTCGTAATATAAATTAATTAACGAGTCCTTCCACCCTCCGAAACAATGATATATCAATTTAGGACCAGGAAATTGGAGTCCGAACAAAGACCGCTCGGATTTTGTTCGCCGGAAAACCTTTTTTTAACTTTAGACTTTTCATTAATGGCTCAATAAAGAGGAAACTTCGGATCAATGACGCTTTGGAAATACAATTACGAGTTGAATGGACATGAATATCCATTAACGCGTTTTATTTTGTCTTTAAAGTTGCTGACTCATTATAGCTCTAAGAAGGCGGGCAAGATTAGACAGAGAACTTCAATCTTCATGATCGAACTTGATAGGTTTTATCTTAGATTTCTGAGTAGCAAATATTTTCGTTGTTAAATTACCACAGAGCAATCGAGCTCCTACGTACAATATGGGTATTTTGATAACTGTTATTGAAAAATGTTTCTTAAAAAGCCAAATATGGCTATACTGCGCCCCGCGGTGTTACCCGCTACATGTTTACAGGATAAATAGCCCATGTGCTAATCCAGGGTCTCAGCTACCACCACCATACCAAGTTTCATCCAAATCCGCGTTAAATATGCTATACGCGTCTTCTATCTACATGTACTTGTACATATGTATGTGTGTTCCATGGTATCCGAAAAATAGTGTCGGACTATGACTGATATTTGTTTCTTACATGATATATTCTTGTTGCAGCAACAAAAGACGAGCCTGACGACAACGGCGAATGTCGCGGGCGACAACAAAACGGCAGTAGTAGGGGCAAGCTGCCTTACAACGGCTACTCGGAAGAATGTTTGGACAGGCTCGAGCCCAACGGAAACATACCACACGACAAGGACAGCCATTATGGTCAGTATCCAAATATTACTTTTTTCTTAGCAGGAGGTCGTCTAGGTTGGTACCACCACAGTACCAGATATTCTGCCGTTATGTGTTACTGTGTACTAGTTTATACTACAACTAGGGAAATTATAGGGATGTTGAGACTAACCATCGAAAGTCTCAAAGTAATGAGCACCAAAGCAGTGATACCCTTGACTTTGTTTTGCTACTCAATGTTCTGTGTATCGCTGCAATGGTCATGGACATGCGTTCTGTGTACCATCAGAACAGCGTCTCATCACTTTTAAATTACAAATAGTAACCTTTGTTGGACACAATGTATACATAGATATAAAAGTACGTGAAGAATACGTACATGTCTGAGAGTTTGTATGTTTTCGAAGATGCGCGAAGTCTGTCAACCTTCATTTGGCTAGCGTGATATATTCTTCTTAAAATGAGATGTGGCTGACGCCTAGCTCAGGGGCTTATTAGATTTAAATAATTGATTGATTTAAAACTTTAATACACCATGAATATTTATTTATATTATAATAAAATATGAAAAGAAGCTATCCACAATCGTTTCCCGTGGGAGTGTGAAGTTACTGCTTTATGTGCTTCTAAATCTCCACCTTCTAAAACGTAAGGTCCATTTGCAACATCAGAAAAGCTAAACCAGTTTAGCTTACCTACTATGAGTGTAGCATAATAGTTGACGAAGTGAGATGTTTTTGTAGGGCCTGAAATATCAAGAGATTATAACGAGATAACTACACACAGAATACTAACCGTAACTAACTGAGAAAGTTGCTAATCATATAAGCTGAAACAGAATGCTTGAATAAGGTCGAGGTGCAGTGAGGTTACCCGGCACTTTGGCAGCGGTTTGATTGTATTATGGCCAGTAAACTGCTTCTAACTGAAACAGAATAGCGAATCAAGGTTGTTAGAATTTAGTCTTTGAATACGATCTTAGACAGAGTTTACGCATAAAGTCTAGAATGCTATCACCGTCTGTCAATTACGATTTGTACGTCATTCTGAATGAACTTCATTAGGACACGCTCAATTAATCAGTTTAAAACTGATGGGAGTTACTTTGAACCATAGATTAGATTGATATTGAAATGACTTTAAATCTCGCTATACTATACATAGATACTTATTAAGGGTGTACCTAGCTATTTGTGTGCGTAGCGTATCGCTGATTCGGCAGAGATCCTTCTTGGATACCGTGTAGTGTTAATAAGGGTTTTAATCTTTTACAGATGAAATAAATCGTAGATGAATTCCACTTAGCGACAAACGACTGCGTTCTATTTGTTTTTTATGCAAAATAAATTAGACGATATAGACGCTCTCCCGATAGTAATGTAGCGATACAAAAACAACTTTGAGTAACAAAACAAAATGCAGAGCATCGCTGCTTTAGCGCTCATTACTTACAAACATTCGATGGTTAGTCTCAATAGCCCTGTAATTACGCTAGCTGCAATACCCTCTAAGCCGAAACGCAGTAATGTGTAGGTACACACTATTGCTTAGTGGAGAATATCTGGTGCTACGGTGGTACCTAGATGACCTGCTAAGGAGATCTACCACCAAGTATAACGTCTATATAATTCTTCTTCACATAATCAATCACTTCTGATACGAGGATTCAAGCCATGTTCTGCGCAATGAATGTAGCTGAGTGCACTTTGCCTCCCCGAAGTTCTATGCCTACTTGTGCCGTGACAAATGTCATTGTGTTTTTTTGTACTACCAAGAGTACTCGAAGCACTGTCGCATTGCGGCTGACATGATGCCAACATTTCACTGCCCTTTCTACGGAAACCAATAAATATCAAAATTTTATGGATACTTAAGAGTACCCAATATACATATTCCTTCATATACGGAAACCCATAGTGCATTTGCGTAACGACGTCCTGTCACGCTCGGCGTTTGACCCACATCGATATTGAAATATGTAGGCCATAATCTGCAACGCATATTTTGACAAGTTTCAAAGGTTTTCATTGCCGTTGATGTATCAGCAAAAAAGATGAATTTCATATCTTTTCGCCGCCGGATCGTTACATCGGACTCTTCACAATATTAAGAATAGCATATCTGTGAGTACTCTTGTCTTTGTCCCTATTATGTTTTATGGCTCTATGGCTACAAAAATCTTGGTAAAATTCTGCAAGGTGTGTTACCGCGAGAACTTTTACATGTATTAAAAGACGGTACTTTTTCGGGACACACATGTAATATAATTACATTAAGCCTCTTCCAATTCCTAATGCGAGCGTATTATGGTACCTCTGATTTCTAAACTTATCGCACAGTACACAGAGTCGCATTTAGCGAAGCAAAAATATGGTACTTACGCGTCGATGTTGTGATTCTTTCGACCTATTTATTAGAAAATAATTAATTGAATTAAAGCTATTACGTGATAATAAGTGAACAACTATAACTATTAAATAAAGTATTGTGCGTAACCTTCGTTAATGTAATAAATGTATAGAAAACCAGTACAAAAAACTTACTATAATAATTTAGAGATTATGTGAATGTAGGGTACATTCACATAATCTCTAAATTATTTAAGTACTACGTAACAATAATTAATAATGATTAACCCCTGAGCAAAAGTAAACAAAGCTCTTACTTGCCCTATGCTTACTAAACATTGATTCAACTCACGGCCTTATCGCTATTTCTTCCAGGTAACCTAAGTATTGTGAGCATACAAGATCAAGTAGAATATGAGGTGTGCCCTATAAGAAGGAAAATAAACAATCAGCATTATGTATATGACATTTCTGATGTACGTATGACATTATGTGTATGGCATTTCTTCAAATCCCCATATTCCCCATGCCATCAAAAATAAGTAAGGTAAAGCTAACCACTAAGCGGTCATCCCTACAAAAGCTGTTTGTTTTCCATAGTATAAAACAAAGTCGCTTCCCGCCGTCTGTACGGTTAGATCTTTTAAACTACGCAACTGATTTTAATGCAGTTTCCATCAATAGACAGTGATTCAAGAGGAAGGTTTATATGCATAATACATGCATATGCGCCACATTAGTATCTACATTGCTCCCGTGCGAAGCCGGGGCGAGTATCTAGTGTACTTCTACACTAATCTTATAAAGAGGAAAGATTTGTATTTTTGAAGTTTTGTATGTTAGTAACGAATAAACTCAAAAACTACTGAACCGATTTCAAACATTCTTTCAACGTTGCGAAGGTACACTATACCCTGGTGACATAGGCTACTTTTTATCCCTGTATTCCCACTGGTACGGGAACTACGCGGGTGAAACCGCGAGGCGTCCGCTAGTAACGAATAAACTCAAAAACTACTGAACCGATTTCAAAAATTCTTTCACCGTTGAGAAGGTACACTATTCCCGGATGATATATGCTACTTTATATCCCTGTATTCCAACGGAAAATGAAATAGACTGCAGAGCGTGACTTATGCTTTTAAAATAGTACTTTTATATAAAGTAAAATGACAAGTGACATAATTTTATTTAAAAGTATGTACAATTATGTAATTGTCGTGAAGTGAGTTCATGTTCGTTTCAAGAACAGATTTCAATGACCCGCTTCGATATATCGCTGCAAAAAGTACGTTGACACGACGTGCGAGTTAACATCACTAATTGCCTCGCGTCACATGGACAGCGTGGCGCTATCTGAACAATACATTCTACCAACAGTACCTCAGCTTTTGTTTTACTTATGCGAGATTCATTATCATCATCATCATCATCATCATCATCATCATCATCATCATCATCATCAGCCTATCGAAGTCCACTGCTGGACATAGGCCTCTCCCAATACTCGCCACTCGGCCCGATCTTCGGCTTTTCGCGTCCATGCAGTATTCACTATTGACAGCCCCGTTGGCTCATTGGCAGTATATCTGCTTTAAGAGCAGTAGGGCGTGGATTCGATTCCCACTCAGGGCAAACATTTTGTGAATAAACAAATGTTTGTTCTGTGTCTGGGTGTTCTGTATGTATTATAAGTATGTTTTTACAACAACAAAAAAAAGTATTTATGTATTCTATCAGTTATCTGACTTCCATAGTACAAGCTTTGCTCAGTTTGGGTTCAGATGGCGCTGTGTATAATCCAACGATATATATTTATTATTTACTCTTGACATCCATGTTAGCTCATTTGGTAGTTTATGTGCTTCAAAAACTGTAGGGCGTTGGTTTGATACCCAATCAGGACTGACATTTGTGTGATGAACATAAATGTTTGTTCTTAACCTGAGTGTTTTATGTACCTACTCGTTAGTATGAATTTACAAAAAAAAGTATCAGCTATGTTTTCTATTATAGAAAGCCATAACACATTGGCTTACGAGTAATTTAGGGCTAGATAGCTTTGTTTGAAATGTCAGAATAATATTTTATTTCTTTTTGACATCGCACTTTGTGCATTTTGTCAATTTCCAGGTTTCCATATTTCGTATTATTTAATGAAAAGTGAAGTTAAATAACTTTGAGTTACACAAAGTAAGAGTCAAGTCCGGTCATGCTTCATTAAAGATAGAAATTTCGATGTACTTTTGGAAGAAAAACAAAAAAAATGATTTTTCACTTTCGGCACTTAATGAATAAAACACTTACTATTTTATACATAAACATTGCAATGTAGCGATATGATTTTTTAGCTTTCCCGCTAAAACTACCCTGGTATTTTTTTAAGTAGGTAATAGCTAAGTAGTGAATAAGTTATAAGTTACAAAAATGTAGTTTAGTGTATTACGGGGGTGACATAGTCACTGCGTGACTAAGCCCCTTTAAATTAATAAATAAAGATTAAAAAAAAAAAAAAAGTAGGTAATAGCTATAAACAAATGCTGAAATCTGATTATGTACCTGGAGAGCTTTAATTTCTTTCGGTGCGCCTAATCCTCTGTGATACTGAGAATTCATACTGTCTACATGGTTGTATTGTGAAGTCTTCCTTTCCACCAGATGTGAATGTTAAACATTTACACAGAATTTGCATTGTGTTCGCTTATGTTATTATTGCGTTTGAATAAAATATGCGATGGAAGCTTAATTAAACGATCGTGTTATACATTCTAATTCGAGACTGCGCGTAGGGAGTGTTGATAAACAAATCAGTAAGAAATGGGTGAAGTAGTTTTTTCGTAACTTTGAAATGACTGGACTCGACTTGATTGTACAATTTCTGTGAAATAAGTGTGAATAAGGAGTTTTAACGCGTAATTTCAAAACGTTCAATGAATCACTGTATATGACAAAGAAATTGTACCTTTTGTGCTAACTCGAAGTTGTGACATAGTTTCTCTTCCACATGTTATCCTTTTACAATTTGTCCGCTAACAAAGGCGACACAGCTTAACTGGAGATTATCGTATCATGCTCAGGAAACTCATTTCACCCTCTTTCGTGCTCGCATAAACTTCGCTAAAAGTCTCCTCTATGAAAAGAACTTATCTTTCACCGAGATGCCGTGTAATCCCGGTTTTATGTATGTAGACTAGCCTTCACCCCGTAGCTTTACCGCCACTAAAACTGTTACTGCCCAGCTCGCTCCCTTTAGCCATAGCAAGATGATTCATGCACTAAACCTTCCTCGTAAAACATTTTAAATAACAGTAAGAAGTAACGAAATCCTTTGTGTTATGCAAACAACAAAGAGATAAATTACGTTTTCCAATAATGTAGACTGAAGAAACGTACGTATTTATTTAACGGAAAGAACAATTGGAAGTGTACAAAACGTTCAAAAGACCGGGAGATATTTACACAAAGCTCTTTCGCGATCAAAGCGTATTTTTGTACCGATAAGGAAATCGCTCCGAAAGTTTCCGTTCCGAATGATATTTTCGCGGTTGGCGAAATAATCGCGGAACAATCCTGGGACTGGGCTTCTACATCCCTACATTGTTATGGGGATTTGTAAACAAACGTATAAAAGGGGTTTCCGCGGTTGCAAGCGACTTTTGATGTGGATGTAGCCGTGAATGTGTGAATTGGAGGCATGGAGTGTGCGTGATAGAAAAACTACACCTTTTAGTTAATCCATAACTTAAGATACTAATCTTCCGTCCCGACTTCGCACGAATTCTTCTACTTCAGCGACTTGATGACAAACACTTTGAATTTTTCTACTTATTCAAAAATTAATTTTTATGTATTGCATGTACAAACTTTCCGTAATAATATATCTAAATGAATCAAAATCCGTTGCGTGGTTTTAAAGGAGCTGACATACAGGACTTAGTTTTATAGCGATTATACATAACTCAGTGGTTAGAGTGGTTGATTCACACAACGAAGGGCGTGAGTTCAATCCCCAACAACTCTAAACAGAGGAAAACATTGTGAGGAAAATATAGCAAGGCGGTAGGATACTATATAGTACTCGGCCGGCTAGCTACCACACTCAGGTCGGAAATCTGTCGCCAAGCACCTAATATAGTGTGGTTTTTTTGCGTGAAAGAGTAACAAACATCCATCCGTAACAAAATTATTTACTTTTGTAGCGATGATAGCTCAGTGGTTAGCGCGGTAGGTTCGCATGCCGAAGGGCGTGAGTTCAAACCCCAACAATGAGCTTGAGCTGCCGGTGAAGGAAAACATCGTGAGGAAACCATAGCATGGTGGTAGGGTACTTTCTAGTACTCGGCTGGCTAGCTACCACCCTCAAGTTGAAAATCTGCCGCCAAGCGTCTAACGGTGTGTTCCGGCAGCCTCACTTGAGAGCCAGTTCCATTCCAGGCTAGGTGTGCTTTACCATCTTCGACCACACCTTCACTTAACATCAGGTGAGCTGTGGTCAAACAACTAGCCTGTCAACCATAAAAAAAAAAACCTAAATAATTTTATTTTCCAAATTTTTTAAAGGAAAAATTCCCACTAATATTATAAATATGAAAGTTCGGATAAATTAATGGATGGATGTCTGTTACTCTTTTACGCAAAAAAACTGCTGTTTATATATATATATCTAATATCTATATATCTAATATTATATATCTATGTTCTGTGTGCATTTTCAGAAATAACAGCATAATAAAACGCGTCATCTGTGTCATCTGTGTGACGCGTAATGTTGTGAGGTTCGTATGTAAACCTTGACTTACGAGCTTGTGATTATATTCCCCGTGCATTTCCAGTATACATTTGACGGCCACACAAACAAGGTATCGGCTGTCCAAACATATGATGCTCTGAAACATACGCGCCACATGCTCGACAGGTTGACGCGCTACGCATAAGTTAATACGCAACAAATATTTGCTAACTCCGAACTCAGACTTCCGACTCGGGAACTTGTAGATCTATACTGTATAATGGTATTAAGACTTAAGGCTGTTCTTGAGATGAAACCACCTTCACGTACTTTACGTTGTATTATGGAAATACATCTTGTAGCGATGATAGCTCAGTGGTTCGCGCGGTAGGTTCGCATGCCGAAGGGCGTGGGTTCAAACCCCAACAATGAGCTTGAGCTGTCGGTGAAGAAAACATCGTGAGGAAACCATAGCATGGTGGTAGGGTACTTTCTAGTACTCGACTGGCTAGCTACCACCCTCAAGTTGAAAATCTGCCGCCAAGCATCTAACGGTGTGTTCCGGCAGCCTCACTTGAGAGCCAGTTCCATTCCAGGCTAGGTGTGCTTTACCATCTTCGACCACGCCTTCAATTAACATCATTTTGATTTATCTCGTAAGATTTAGCCAGGCAGCGTTTGCAATGTTTGCGCACAAAAATATGTTTTTTACGACAGCACATTACAAATCTTTGAAATTCTCGGATTACCTCTACTATAATATGCATGTATTATACATATAAACCTTCCTCTTGAATTACTCTACCTATTGATGGAAACCGCATTAATATCCGTTGCGTAATTTAAAAGATCTAAGCGTACAGACGGCGGGAATACTATGTAAAGATTCGACAGCCCTGTTGGTTTATTGGTAGTATGTCTGCTTCGAGAGCTGTAGGGCGTGGGTTCGATTCCCACTCAGGACAAACATTTGCTAAGATCGATGTTTGTTCTGAGTCTGGGTGTACTGTATGTATTATAAGTATGTATTTACAAAAAAAAAAAATTTGTTTATTCTGTCAGCTATCTGGTTCCCATAGTACAGGCTTTGCTTAGTTTGGGCCTAGATGGCGCTGTGTTAAATGCCCTCCAATATTTATTTATTTATTCTAATAATTTCAATTTCGAGCGATAAAACGCGATTTCTATAAATAGCTTATAGCTAATTTGTTAAATTACAACGAAATTCCAATTCTATTTAATAACATTTCAGGCATTTTCTACAAACTCGTCGGAAAGTTATACTTACTATAGGAAACAAACGAGTTTATTTACGTAAATATCGCTTTGGATCGTTTTATTAAATTCGCAAACTTTAGCGCTGAAGTCTTATTACAAGTTATTAAATTGTTAAGTCAATTTCACTTGGTGTTTACTCACGACGTTAATGTAAGTGGACGGGTTGATTTGATAATTACCAATTTGTTACGAGTTCTTGCTATGCTGACTTTGTTATTGTAGATTCAGTTTAATGGATATTCCGGTCTAGGTAAATAAATAAATAAATAAATAAATATCATAGGACATTACACACAGCGCCATCTGACCCCAAACTAAGCAGAGCTTGTGCTATGGAAGACAGATAACTGATAGAATACTTTTCTTTTTTTTTTGTAAATACATACTTATAATACATACAGTACACCCAGACACAGAACAAACATCGATGTTAGTCACACAAATGTTAGTCCTGAGTGGGAATCGAACCCACGCCCTTCAGCTCTCGAAGCAGACACACTACCAATGAACCAACAGGGCTGTCTGTGTAGGTGTGCTTCGATGCTTCTTCGAGGATATTAAGAGTGGTTATTTTACGTAGATATTTGTTTAATTATATTTTTTAAGTTTATGTCAGATCAGTTCTAAATATAATAAGTAAAATTATGATTAAGTTTTTAATTAATAAATTGTTGTCAAATTAGTAAAATTTAAGTCCTCATCACTGTTGTAACTGAAACGACTGCTAAGCGGAAATAAACTAAATATATACCTTGAAACATCAAAATGAACTTCCGCAAAGTAACGTCTGAATCAGTAAAAAAATAACAGGGAATAAGACTGTCGGTAAGAAGTGAAAATTTTGGAAATGATTAACAGAATCATACGCCGCTGACTAAACTCTTTGTTTAGGAAAGCTGTGGAAATAATTTCATATCCAAGAGATAAGTAGATTGTGCTAATTAGATTAGTGTTTGTAGACGTTGAATCATCGATTTCTGCTTTTTCATTCGTTTCTTTGTTTACTCAGTACCTTTTAGAAAAGAATATTAATTAAACACAACAAACCTGTTTTTTTGCCGTTTTTATAGATGATGGTACGGAACCCTTCGTGCGCGAGTCCGACTCGCACTTGACCGGTTTTTTTTAAGTTGTAAATTTATAGCGTTTCATGCGCAGACCATTCCGTAACATTTCACTTTCTCTATTAAAATACATTGAATATTATTTCGGTAATACCTACACCTGAACCCTCGTTGAAACCCGTAACAATTACCAGTTCAATTGACACTCCCCTAATGAAATTGGCATATTCACTGTAATCACAGAATAATCACGTACGCCTCGGAAATTTCACACTTGGCAATAATTGCCGCTCACATTTCTAATTATTAATTTCCCTGATTGAAAGGCGCTTTGTGATTATTCACACTAAAACTATAAAGGAAGAGCTTGTGAGTATGTTTGTATGTTTGTTACTTCACGCTCCAACGGCTGGACCAATTTTGATAAAATTTGGTATTGAGGTAGCTGATACTCTATATTAACACATACATTACTTTTTATCTCGAAAAAAATGTAGTGTTCACATGGGAACAGCGGGTAACACCGCGGGGCGCAGCTAATCCCACTAATATTATAAATGTGAAAGTTTGGATGGATGGATGTTTGTCACTCTTTCACGTAAAAACTACTGAACGTATTTGATATGCGCATATGCATCTCTGTACATTTTGCAAATGGAACCGGTGTAAGTGTTTTGACCACAGCTCACCTGAAATTGCGTAACGTTGTGGTCGAAGATGGTTGATACACCTAGCTAAATTTCATCCAAATCTGTTTAATTGAGTGACAAACATCTAAACATTCACATTTATAATATTAATTTAGTAATTACTGCTATTTTATAACATAGTTAGATATACGTACATAGACTCTTAATTGTGTACACAAGAATTACTAAATTAAATTAGTTGGATTATTTGTTTCATGATTAAAACGGGACTGCGCCATTTACCGCAATAACCTTTTTTGTGGATAATTTTTCGACATCGAGCTTTCAATTTTTTTTTTCATGAATGGTTTCTGTTACAGCATTATATAACGCCATTTTTTTAAAGTATTTAGAAATAGTGGTGTATTTGCAAGTATTTTTCCTATCGTACTAACAATCGACTCTAATCTAGGACATTTTTTCACACGTTTTAGGACAGATCTCTTCTCCTACCCATAGCCGTGTAATTAATATTTAAAACCTAATTCAATCCATCATCGTTAAGTAATTTTCGTATTATAAAATTAATTACATTAATAATTAGCGCAAAAAGTGCTTTGGAAATTTTGGTCTGCGCCAAACATTTCTTTTATCATGAGATGAGTTGACTGCTTCCACCGACTCGTGCAAAGGTCACGACGTAATTAAAATGGGTGCGGGATAGGTCAGGTTAGCCCCGGGGTAGATATTTCAAGCATTAAACTTTACTAGAGGTCGGCGGTTACACTAAGCACTAAGGACTTCTAGATAGCTTTTATAGTATTTTTAGCGTTGGGTTCGCGTTGACCAACGAGAGAAAATATAGCCTTATATAATTTTATCTTTCGTTACTATGATAGCGGTCCACCAAATCTGAATCGTGTTGACATTTAAAGATTTTGTGGTGGTACGGTACTTTATAGTTATACTCGGTTGGCTAGCTAATAAATAAATAAAATAAATAATATCATAGGACATTACACACAGCACCATCTGACTCCATACTAAGCAAAGCTTGTACTATGGAAGTCAGATAACTGATAGAATATTTATTCATTTTTTTTTGTAAATACAGAACAAACATTTGTTTATATCACAAAATGCTCGTCCTGGGTGGGAATCGAACCCACGCCCATACATACATAAATTTGTTTTATGACATTTTATATACATAAATTGTAATAAAACCTCTGACCACAACTGTGAAGAGGTTATCCACAACCACGGTTAATACGCAAAACGTAAGCTCTCCCAAACAATTAATTAAATTACGTGGTGGGATGTTTTGGGATAATTCGAAAAGTTTTCTAATTGGGTCACGTCATTCGGTCATATGTCATGAAAATCGTGTCAAACGGGATATAAGGAGAAAGTATGACCGTATAGTATCAAATTGTCGCTTGTGATATTACAAAAGTTTGAGGATGAGAATGAAAATTGTTTAGTAACAGTTATTTACAAAAGCCAAAGTGGCATAATTATTAAAAAAAAAAACTGTTTTATCATATTGTGGTAGTATAATATCATTATGGCTGTTTGTTACCTTTTTGCTATTAAATAAATAAAAATATTGTTATTATAGGGCATTTCAAAAATTCCCACCCAGGACGAGCATTTTGTGATATAAACAAAATATGTTTGTTCTTTGTCTGGGTGTACTGAATCTATTATAAGTATGTATTTACAAAAAAAAACTATTTAAGTATTCTATCAGTTATCTGTCTTCCATAGCACAAGCTCTGCTTAGTTTGGGGTCAGATGGCTTTGCATTTGATATGGCAATTGATTAAAAATGTACTGTAAACACTGTTTGGCAAAGAATTGTTGTACAATTATTTATTAATCATTGAGAATACGTGTTTAGTTAATGACAAATAAATGATTTGATTTGATACTGAACACCTAGACACAAAACAAACATTAAAATTTACTGTCATATTAATGTTTGTGGATGGGAATCAAACCCACGCCCTAACTTCTGGATTAACACAAGTAGCCTACATTTTATATTGGAAACAGCGGGGCGTAGCTTGTATTCAATAAATTTAAATTACTCTGTGGCTGAACAAATCCTGATAAACTTAGACTTGACAGTTATTCGCATTGTAACAACAGCTATTGATCACTTTCTGAGAAAAAGTGATCAATAGGAAAATCGGAACTAAAACCACGTAACACAGATAGAAACAGTTGTGCAAATTAATACATTTATGCGATTGAAGTTTTTTAGTCGCTTCCATTACCTACCTACTACAATTGAAAATTACCGTCTAACAACATTTTATTTTACTGAAAAATCTATAATTAGAATATATAATTAGAGGCTAAACTTATAAGGCACATAAACACACACACATATACAAAGTCACTCACATAACACAGACAAACAAACACACACCTACCGGAATTTGAGCTATTATAACGTTAACGTATGAATTACTAGGTGCGCCCCGCGGTGTTACCCGCTACATGTTTTCGGGATAAAAAGTAGCATTTGTGTTAATCCATGGTGTCGGCTACCTCCAAACCAAATTTCATCAAAATCCATACTTACAAACTTTTGCATTTATAATATTACTAGCTATGCCCCGCGGTGTTACCTGCTACATGTTCTTGAGATAAAAAGTAGCCTATGTGTTAATCTAGCTACTTTCATACCAAATTTCATGGAAACCCGTTCAGTAGTTTTTGTGTGAAAAAGTAACAAACATCATCCATACTCACAAACTTTCGCATAAGAAGTAGGATAGTAGGATTATTGTTACTATTTTCGTACTTAGATTAAGGGAGAGCATTGGCTTCTGCACTACTTGCTAAAGCAGCAGACTAGACACTTTTTTGTAGCAATATTTTTTTTTTTTTTTTTTTTTAATAAAATGTGCTTTACTCTGAAACCTTACTAATTAACCTAATTGCGTGTCCTGTTTCAGGCATAACACCTGTCACTTAGTTAAAAAGACGCCTGTCCATTTTCATTAAGCAAATGCCCATTTCAAAGAGGGCGCGGTCGAAATTAAACAATATAGAGCTCAACTTTTTTTTTGTGTCATTATGAAAAATGATTACACGTATTTTACGTGTCGGAAATAATTCCATTGTCGTACGAGAAATTTATTTCAGACGCATCATAAGCGTGTGTATTTAATTATAGCAATATTTGTTTTGTTAAAATTATATAGTGGCTTAGCTATTATGGGGCTAGGCTTTACTATTCAATTGGTAGATCTTTTTAGCAGGAGGTCGTCTAGGTAGGTGACACCGCAGTACCAGATATTCTGCCACCAGGCAGTGTTGTTAAAAACATTACTGTTTTCCGCTTTAAAGAATATTGCAGCTAGCGAAATTACTGGGTTGTTGAGACAAAGCAAATTAGTTAGCGCCAAAGCAGCGATGCCCTTGACTTTGTTTTGCTATTTAATGTTCTTTGTATCTCTGCAATGGTCATGGACAGGCGTTATCTCTTACCATCAGCAATCAAACATTTAAAAAACATCAATCGAATTTAGGTATTTCAAGCTCAGCAACCACCTCAAGGCACCTCACGTTTAGAAGAGTCCTTCTAAAAACCAGCACCTATTTGTCCATGGTTATCTGCGGTTACTCTTTTCCTTTTTTTTATGCTTACGTTAGCACAAATAATCTTTTTCAGTTTCGCGGTCATTCCTGTTACCTACCGCCTCGTAAGGATCGTATCACCATTAAAACCAGTGATATGCGGTCGTTTTAAGGGATGTAATTCGTACGCACACTTCAAATGGGCTTTTTACTGCTGCGGCATTTTCGTGCCACGTCTTTCGCTTGCCTTTTCAATCCATTTCAGATCTAAGTACATTGGCACAAAGTCGAATTTATAGGGCATGCACTCATAAAGGGCTTTACGCGATATATTCAACTCAACTTTTCATATATCATACTTATACCATGTTACAGTCAAGGGCTGCTTAATTTAAACGAAGTTTTTGAAAATGTACGTAAAGTTACTATCTTTGTTACTTGTCTATTTTTTACATGTTAAAATTGTTTATTATTATATACACGACTAATTAACAAATAAAACATAGTCATAAATAAACTAGGTATACTACTATAAAATAAACACGCCGTCGAGATCGCTGCCGCGCGGTAGGGTTCCCTTTTTTTTTTTTTTTTTTTTTTTTATGTGAAAAATAATGAGACGAACGAGACACTCTCCTGATGGTAAGAGATAACGCCTGTCCATTACCATTGCCGCGATACACAGAACTTTGAGCAACAAAACCAGCCCAGGGCATCTTAGCATGTATGGCTAAGCTCATCTGGGATTCCTCGAAGCGAGGACCTAAATAGTATAACATAAAGTTGCATTTTACGTGTGTCTGTTCGCTTATTTATGACTAGCTGAGCCCCGCGGTGTTATCTGCTATGTTTTTGAGATAAAAAGTAGCATATGTTTTAATCAGCTACTTCCATACAAAGCTTCATCCAAATCTGTTCAGTAGTTTTTGCGTGAAAGAGTAACAAACTTTCACATTTATAATATTAGTGGGATTTTGTAAACTGCTTTTTTATTTTGTGACGATTAACTATCATTTAGTGAGTTTCTTCCGGAAGGTTTGTATGCCCGTACAAAGCCGGGGCAGGTCTCTTTCTATTAACTAAATGTATAAAACAGGTGTATTAGATACTGCTGACGTATTCAAGTTTCAGCACTATATATATATAAAGAAATTGGTTTACGTGACCGCCTTCACTTGATGTTCAGTGAAGATGCGGTTTACGATGGAGTACGCTTGCCTAGGAGATATCGATTCAATCTCGACTTTAAGACACTCAGGTTGTATCCATCGGGGAATATTCACTCATGCAGCACATTTCACTATTCTTACTGATTTTGGTAAATAATAAGAATAGTCTAAATAAAGAATTTTTGGTAAATAACTGAAGATCAGATTATGTAGCACAACAAACACTTTAGAAAAAATCAAAGAGCACAATAATTTTTAATATTCCCAAAAAAAAAAATCAGCTATTTCATAAATGATTTATCCATTTACTCAGCCTAAAATGTATGCAACATTAAATGTATTTATTTCCCGCTTACTTTGGAAATTACAGTGTTTATTTTAGAAATCTTCTCCTAATAATCAATAATACATCATCATTAAATTGGTAAGTAAATAAAGACAAATTTGATATCGGATCAAATTAAGTTTTCTTAGCGTTAAATACCAGTTATTGGAAAACATACACAAGTTTAAATTGGACTATCTCGTTCGTTCTCCAATATCAACACGTGTTCCCGGCTTACAAAGAAAAAAAAAACAATAAAGCTGCAGTTAATGTATATATGAAACTTTCGCATCACCAAAGTTTAAGCTACGGATAAATCTGCCAATTTTGGGAAGGGTTACTGCGATTGGGATTTAGGACTTAAAGCTACCGTGGACCGAATGACAGGTTTAATTGTTAGTCAAATAACAACCGTCAAGCCATATCAATGCTCTTCGGGCAGCGGATAAAATCAATACAGCTGACCAGACGAATGTATTAACATACTTTTTTTTGTTTAAACTAATCTTGTTTGTAAGTTTGATTGGTAATGAAAGGCCAACAACTTACTTAGCCAATAAAATTATCATAACGTTTCCTATGTCTGCTGCCGCGGTGACGTCGGAGGGTGACCTACCCTCGTGACCCACTTACGCCGTCCGGGATAGGAGCACCTCGAAAATCGCGTCCCTATCATCGAATTGCGTGTAATTCGATTTTTACACCCCTTAACTTTCAATGCGGAGTATTGAGCATGCATATATTTCTTATGCATAAGACACAAATCAATTTTCTTATTCGATAGTCTACGTGTTCGCGAGACACCACTGGGAATAAAAACACTTTAAATTATGTAAGAGGAAACGGCGCTTCCTTATTGAGTCGTAAACATCCCATCGAAGACAACGAAAATCCCATTATAATATGAGTATGTCAAACAGCAGGGATGCCATCGTTTATTCCATACTCGTTGTAATCACCATGATCGATTGTACTCGCGATCGATTCGCTCACTACAGGTGATTGTCTGCGAATGATTTATTCGATTCGCGTTCACTCGGCATCAATACCGGCTCTTTGTGACGTTAACGCGTTGCCAGAGAGCTCTTCGATTCTCGCTCGATACCGTAATATCGACGGCACGCGAGAAAAATAGCTTCTTTCAATCTTTCAAACAACGTCGTCGGTACGACGCCACATTTTTTATTTTCTTGTGAATTAATTTGCTCGCTAAGTGCTTGCGGGGGAAATTCAGACGGATTTTCATTCTGTCAATTGGCGGGCTTTCATTGGAAATGTTTGTATTGCGGAGCTGTGACGGTTGTATCGCGAGTGGATGCGAGGGAAGGTAGATTGCTACGTCAAATATGGGCTTCGATAAGAGGGGAAACCGAAATTGAACGAAAGCGACAATAACTGTATCTTTGAGAAATTTCCCGGGAAATGGAGGCTCTTTGTTTTGGGCTCTTATCGTTTCTTGTCTCAATAAATCTTTTATTGCAAAATCTTACTTATACTTTTTGAAACCAATATCTACATTTTTTCTGTGCCTTTTTTTGGTGCATTGATGCATTTTGAATAAATACGATTATTATTTTAGATTATTTCTCCCTTTTTTAGCTGAGAAGAGACTCACGATAAACTTGTCGGAAGTTTCGCCAATTTCACGTTGAATATTTCAGATATTCAGACTCCCGTTGTTCCGTAAAAGTGTAGTCCGCTCTGTCGTATTGCACCACACTTTACCGACAGTGTACAAATTTACTAGATGACAAATCTGGACTCCAATCTCGCTGTAAAGTTTGTGTTGTAATACATTAAAGTCGGTTACGTTTCTATAGGTATGCCATGTCTAATTATATTATTTGTACTCGAATGCATACCAGAATATATGTATTAATTGTGAATGTTATTGCTTGTTGTCCTCAGATTGGAGCGGAGGCGGCAACGGCGAGTACCGGGTACGAAGACAGTTATCGGTATCATCAGACTCGAAGCTTCTGGACGAGAGTGTGAGAGAAGACGCGAGAGTTGTGATGAGGCCTAAAAGGCCACCTAGGCCTAAGTCCGAGGCCTTTCTCGGACCTCACGAACACTCAAATAGACGCACCAAGCGATTTAGTGCCTTCGGGGTATGTTATACAATACATATTGTTAATTGATTTCACATTCTATTATCTTAATGAGATAAAACTAGCACCATATTTCTATACTGGCATGGCCACGAACACAGCTTACTCCGCACTAATACGCACATTAATCCGTGATAAATGCCGCCTTTTAGGGCTCTATTGCCTCAATATGGGCCATTTCGCAGAACCCCCGTGTCATATGTAAGTAAATAAATATAAAAGTGGGAATAGTGATAAATGATCCAAAGCAGCCGTGCGTGGACCGGCGGCGGCTACATAAATATCTTAGCTCTAAGTGCCTTGTCGCTGCAAGAAGGTCTTACAACCATGTGGACGATATAAGAAATATTCCCAAACACTTATTGGGATAAGGTACTAAGCTCTCTCCAGCTTGGATTTAGTGCAAGACGCGTTTAATAAAGTCAGCCACGCTACACATGTCATATCGTTTTATCACCTTGTCGCATTTAGAGAAGGTTCCTTCTCGCATTATATATGTAAGATGCTCCAGAGAATTTTGTTGTGACATGGACCCAAACTGTTTATGTACTGAATACAAATATTCTACATAAAGGCTCGACGTTGATGTATTGTGCGATCGAGATACAGAACTTGTTTCGTGGTTGTAACAGAAAATCTGCGAGATATCACATATTTTTTTAATGGAGTTTGTATTCGGTAAATATTAAATAGAATATGTGTTTCTCGAGGATATCAGTTTATATGCTAATTCTGTGTATATCGCAAACTGATAACATTTGCCATTGAAATAGTACAGGCATTGATTTACACTAACATAGACGAGGCCATTTCTATCGGCACTCCTCGATTCGTCTAATCAACTAAGTGCATTCTGTAAACACTGGTCTGGTGTATTTGTACGTCGCGTCGATAGCACCTCTATTTATTCACCTAATCGACTGCTGAGTTCCTGGTTTAACCATTCATAGGGAGATGTTGCCAAGTGTAAAGTCGAAAAGAGCGTACAGCAATCTGAGTAAAAAATGTATTCTTCAAGGATAGAGTTTTAAATGGCATTGACGAGAAAGGGATGATATATTAAGAGTTGGAATTAATTCGTAAAATTTGATAGTTAATTGATTGCTTCAGGCGTTACTTTGCGGAAGTTCATTTTGAATGTTCAAGGTATATATATATCTAGTTTATTTCCGCTTAACAGTGGTTCCAGTTCCAACAGTGATGAGGACTTAAATTAAACTAATTTGATACAGCTTATTAATTAAAAGGCTAATCTTACTTAAAATCTAAAACTAATTTGACATAAACTTAAAATTATAATTTCTCAAAAAATAACAAAGAATAAATTAAAATAATCATAAATCTTAAAATCCTCTTTTCTCTGTAGTAACCACTTGTCTTGTTAAATTATTTAAATCCTCATCACTGTTGGAACTGGAACGAATGTTAAGCGGAAATAAACTAGATATATACCTTGAACATTTAATTTGAGTCTTTTATTAATTATTTTTATTAGTAGTTAATTTAATAATTATATTATTGACAATGCCTTTTTACCTACAACAGCTTATTTAGTAATATGTATATTATTATGTCGGTCGTCCAGCCGCAAGATGGGTCGACGATATCGTCACCGTCGCGGGTCGAACCTCGACCAGATTGGCACAGGACCGAGGCAGATGCCATGTAAAGAGAGAGGCCTATACCCAGCAGTGGGATAAAGAAGGCTGTGGATGATGATGATGATGATGATATTATTAATTATTTATTTGTTGTTTTTTTTGGAAACTGACATGCCCAAGTGTTCTCAATGTTCCAATGGAATGTAAATAAAATAAATTTGTACGTTGAAAATATGGTATTGGAGGCTTTACTTACCGAAGACTCATATCTAAGTTTAAAAATTAAAAAATTAAGTATATTTTGAAAAATACGCCTTAGAACTGCTGTTCCTAGGAACAGCAAAAAACACTAATAAATAAAATATTTACCAAATTAAATATTTTGCTGTAGGTAAAAAAGAAATACTGTACTTCCTATGACATCTTTTGGAAAACGCTACGGATTCATTTCAACCTTTATAAATATTATATTTAGCTTGCTTTGCAATTTATAACTAAGCGCATTAAAAAAAATCTTATGAACGGCACCAACTTCTTAGTTCAAGTAAGCTTCTTAAACTTGTTTTGAAAAATAACCAATGCAACTAAGACGCTTCGTGTAGCTCTAGACAGCTGGCAACACCGCGATGCAGCCCGCATGCACTCGGCAACTCGATGAAAGCATTAGCTAACTCAAATATTTAGACAGGCAACATTAGCGCACGCGAAGAAAGCGAAACGCTCATACTGCATCCGATCTGCTCTTCGTATTTCAAATTGAAACAAATGAACTCTCGTCGCCATCGTCCGATTTTTTTTTACTTTTGTAATTTCACACTAATAGAAAGAAATGTATGTACCAGTTCTTTTTCTCTTTCACTGGGTATTTGGTGTCAATTTCTTAACGTAATCAATGTGGCATCAATGCCGAATGTTTTTTGTAGCGATGATAGCTCAGTGGTTGGTGCGGTAGGTTTGCATGCCGAAGGGCGTGGGTTCAAACCCCAACAATGAGCTTGAGCTGCCGATGACGGAAAACATCGTGAGGAAACCATAGCATGGTGGTAGGGTACTTTGTAGTACTCGGCTGGCTAGCTACCACCCTCAAGTTGAAAATCTGCCGCCAAGCATCTAACAGTGTGTTCCGGCAGCCTCACTTGAGAGCCAGTTCCATTCCAGGCTAGGTGTGCTTTACCATCTTCGACCACGCCTTCACTTAACATCAAGTGAGTTGTGGTCAAACACCGAGCCCGTCAAACATAAAAAAAAAAAAAAAAAAAACTACCAAATGCCAAAGGTTCGTTGCTATGTATTCCCACGGGAACGGGAACTACGCGGATGAAACTGCGAGGCGTCCGCTAGTCTATACTATAATAAAGAGGAAAGATTTGATTGATTGTTTGTTTGTTTGTATTGAATAGGCTCCGAAACTACTGGACTGATTTCAAAAATTCTTTCACCGTTGGGAAGCTACACTATCTCCGGGTGCTACTTTTTATCCCTGTATTCCCACGGGAACGGGAACTACGCGGGTGAAACCGCGAGGCGTCCGCTAGTATAGAATAAAGCTGTTTATAATCTTTCTATCTATACTTTTGTGGTCTATGTATCTTTGCGCTGTATATATGGTTCATATTCGTTAGTCAAAATAATCGCGTGTTCGAAAACCGTATCGGACGCAGTGAGTGATCTTTAATGTAGGACGGTTACTTCGGCAGCGATACCTCACAATATAAACTAATCGTTATAAATAACGTCTGGCCGTTCTCTAACTTAGCCCCGGGCCGGTAATATATAAACCTCAAGTTGGGAACTTTCTGCTGCTCGGAAACGTTTTACCATTACATTTAATGATCACAAAGACCGTTGTGTTCGATACTCGCGGAGCGGTTGTTATTACAAGCTATAGCTGAGAATCTATTCTTGAGCTTTATCTTAGTGACCACAGATGGAATAGAACAATGTTACGTTGACAATGAGTGAAGAGACCTTGGCTGCAATTTTTGCTTTTAGCACACACAAACACACGCTTTGGTGTTACACAAACATTTCTGTTTTTTTGCTCAGCTCACCTGATGTTAAGTGACGGTGTGGTCGATGATGGTAATTTTGTTATTTTATTTTTTATTTTATTATATTCGACTTCACATAGATAACTACATTACTACATATGTTATAAAACTTACAATATAATATATCTAAATGTGCTATCATTTAAGGAAGTACCGCATGCTTTATTAAATCAGTAAATCAGTAAATCAGTAATATTTATTGGCCATAAATAACAATAATGTTAAAGGCAAGTCACATGTACAAAAAAAACCTTACGATTACACTTTAATGAATGAAGCTATACCTATACGAGTAATTAACAACGAACATACTACAGCGGAGGCTCCGTTTATGTACTACACATAAATGAGGATTCTGAGAACTACAACAAATTTTGGACAAATGGAGTATAATTTTATAGTGAAATCACAGCTACTGACATTTATTTTGGTCTTTATTTGCGGTAAATCACAATTGCTTTAGAAAAACTCTAGCTTATTTATTAGCATAAAAATTTATTTGTATGGAAATCGAACCACAGATCGAACACACCTAACACAGATTATCTACTAAAATTTTAAGTTAATTTTCGAGTTAATCTAGACCTATAAGTATCTTGAAATTTATGTAAATAAGTTAACAACCGGCGATAACGGTTAATAACTGCGCCATATTTTCGAAGGTTGAGGTGTAATTCTCGCTCCGGATACATTATTCAACCGCCAGAGGCAATTACCTTACATTGTGTAGCTTTTTGTATCGAATCTGCTTACAGCGAGCGAGCTTTTGGTTTATCAACAATGTAGATAGAAGATTTATTGAAAAAAAAACAGCTTGATACAATTTACGTGTACCTAGTTATCTCCACAACTGTACAAAAGTCTTGCCGAAGGGTGTGGTTTAGCGATGATAGCTCAGTGGTTAGCGCGGTAGGTTCGCATGCCGAAGGGTGTGGGTTCAAACCCCAACAATGAGCTTGAGCTGCCGGTGAAGGAAAACATCGTGAGGAAACCATAGCATGGTGGTAGGGTACTTTCTAGTACTCGGCTGGCTAGCTACCACCCTCAAGTTGAAAATCTGCCGCCAAGCATCTAACGGTGTGTTCCGGCAGCCTCACTTGAGAGCCAGTTCCATTCCAGGCTAGGTGTGCTTTACCGTCTTCGACCACGCCGTCACTTAACATCAGGTGAGCTGTGGTCAAACAGCTAGCCTGTCAAGCATAAAAAAAAAAAACAACTTTTTGGCTGAGCTGGATTGCACGGGTTTATAGGATTCGCAATTGAGGTAAATTACGAAGTAATTCGCTAGCGAACTGACATAATAATATGTCAGCGTGTTAGTATCAAGTAATCATAAAATGTATTAGCATCAAGTAATAATATATAAAATAGTCATATATATTTAATATTTATTGTTAATTTGAATGACCTTTATGACCTGGATGTAGTACGTAATATATATATATATATTTAAATACAAGTAACAAATATATTTGTTATGATGTCAGGTAAGTATTTTTTAAAGAAACTTAGTTAAATCAGCTTATCATTAATATTTTTACAGTCACTTAATAATATACATACTACTTAATACTACCAACTAATTAAATAGTCATTACTATTGTGTATTGTAAAACTTGACATCTGATGGCGAGTAGTGGTAGTGCCCTTGGTATTTTTGGTAATTCCACGGGAACCTAACATTTTTTTGATATAAAAAGTATCCTATCCAGATAGTACCTAAACTATGTGTGCTAAATTTCATCCAAATCCGTTTAGCCATTTTTGCGTGATTGAGTGACAAACATACAGACTTGCACGTATACTGTTTCTCGCTGTTTTACACAAAAAACACGACATTGTTTAGGGATAAAAAGTAGCCTATGTGCCAATTCAGGGTGTCAGCTACCTCCATAACAAAGTTTATCAAATGTGGTCTAGCCTTTTGAGTGTGAAGACAAACATACGAACACACTTACACGCTCACTAACCTTCGCCTTTATAATATTAGTGTGATTATTTAAAGTAGTATTTAATTGGATTTGCCGATTGATTAATTTAAATGTCACCTTTGTTGTTTTCTCGGTAATTTAATCGAAAGTTTAGAAATAGACTGAGTAATACGATGCTGAATCAAACAAAATCATCAA
This sequence comes from Biston betularia, assembly GCA_905404145.2. Taxonomy (NCBI): domain Eukaryota; kingdom Metazoa; phylum Arthropoda; class Insecta; order Lepidoptera; family Geometridae; genus Biston; species Biston betularia. Next base: position 11,187,572 of record FR989873.1, read on the forward strand.
AATAACTCTCAAGAGCAATATATTAACGCGATTCACAGTTCGGGAAATCCGAACAATTTTATGTTCTACTCTGACATTCTGATTTCAGATTGAAAACGTCACTCATAACATATTTCTTTCAATGATTCACTTACGCAAGGCATCTCTTATAAAATGAATGGATTGGAAACTCACCGTTCCATTGAAGTTTATTCATTATTTATTCTGTTATACAGCCTCTGTGACGGCTCTGAAATCAGCATTTCCAACGTGCTCGGTGCGGGCCCTCGTAAATTGCTGGGATTACAGTCTGCCGAGCTCTCGCCCCTACCATTAGTTTGAATAAACAATTTGATGCTAGAAAAACTTGTCCTCCTTTGTTATGAAGTTGCACTTTTGTTAATGTAAACGATATCAAAAGAAGGCAAGTTTTTATAAACACTAGTTATGTTCAGTAGTTTCATTCGCACGCGGCGATGATATATTGTAAATGTACGTAGTTGATATTTGTAGTTTCATCTGCAATTTTTTTTGCTAACATTATTAAACATTATTAAACTAAATAAAAAAGACCTGAATTTATACTATTTACAAAATGCATACATAAAACCGTCAGAGGAGGGTATATGGCCAGAATGCTGGCAGCATTGCCACGCTGGATGGCAATGCTTTCGTATCTTTTTAATTGTAAAAAGATACGAAACAGATATAATTATAATCAATTCTTTCCTCTTTATAATAGTTTATGTAAAGATAGATACAGAACACCCAGACACAGAACAAACATTTGTTTATACCACAAAATGTTTGTTCTGGGTGGCAATCCACGCCCTACAGGTTTTAAAGCAGATATATACATACTACTAATGAGTCGATTGATAAGCTAGGTGTTTGACTACAGCTCACCTAGCCTGAAATAGAACTCGCACCGTTAGGTGCTTGGCGATGGCGACAAATTTTTATGGTTGGACAACAAGTATTTTTATTTTAGATTTTCTCTGTCTATCCTTATGATGCGCCTGCGCACTGCTTGTGCTGCCTACTTTCGAAGGATGATTAACGACATGCCACTATGCTTGTTGACTATTACGTCAAAACTGATGGCTATGGCCACACAGAATGATCTGACGATACAACACTTTTAGACTAGCGCCTAGATATATAAATGCATTGTTTATGACTGTGGATTCTCATTTCGTTTGACGTAAAGATCATAAATTCTGGCATTTTAATAGTGTATCCGTTGAAATCACATCCAGTAGAGCGAGGCATGTCGCTTAAACTGCATCTTATGTACGCAACATGCTTTTAAATATGCAATCTCAAAATAGGAAACCTGTATTAGGTATATATTTTAATGCAAATTATGATCAATAAAGATAAAGCGGAAGGATGCCTGGGAAGTTTTATAGTTGTATAAGTATATAATAAATAAATATCGTAGGACATTACACACAGCGCCATCTGATCCCAAACTAAGCAAAGCTAGTACTATGGAAGTCAGATAACTGATAGAATACATAAATACTTTTGTTGATACAAACTTATAATGAATACAGAACACCCAGACACAGAATATAGCAATATAGCCCTAGTGTGGGGACTATTGTAAAATATTACTATCTTTGTACACATATCCTCATCCTGGGTGGGAATCGAACCCACGCCCTTCGGATCTTAGAGCAGACATACTACCGATGAACCAACAGGGCTGTCATTGTCAAGTAGATATGTAGTATTTGCAAAAAAAAGTATTTGGGTTATTCTTTTAGTTATCTGACTTCCATAGTACAAGCTTTGCTTAGTTTGAGGTCGAATGGCGTTGTGTGTAATGTCCTACGATATTTGTTTATTAATTACTAGCAGCTCGCCCCGGCTTCGCACGGGATAACAAAACTCGATTAACAATATAAATATAGCTTAAGTCACTCGGCATTCTCATGATGAAATAATTATTCAGATCGGTCCAGTAGTTTCGGAGCCTATTTATTTAATTTTTTTTTGTTTTAAGAAACATGTTACTATTCCGGTGGTAAGGTCCTCGTAGTCTGTGTTATAAAGTGATGAATGAACGCTTTGTTTTCGTCAACAGGGCGACTCTCCGTTCGGGAAATCCGAAGCTTACATTAAACTCGAGCAACTTGGTGAGGGTTCCTACGCCACAGTTTACAAAGGATACAGCAAGTGAGTACTTTTCTACTAAAGTTTCATTGTGATCATTTTTTTTTAAATTTTTGTGCTAACATTTTGTTTCGACGTCTTCACTTGAAAGACAGTTTTATTCCATACTAGGTGTGTTTACCGTCTTCGATTGCACCGTCACTTAACATCAGGTGAGCTGTGGTCAAACTCCTAGCCTGTCAATCATAAAGAAAGAAAGTCGCTTATTTTTTTATAATAAACTGTGATATTTTTTTAACATTTTTATCGATAATAATATGAACAAGCAAAAGGAATGTTAACAAGAATTAACGCATGAATCGTTGTGCGGATATGTTATCCTTGTAACCCTCAAACGATTTTTTGATAAATGGATGTGTCATATTTGTGAAGCGTCATTTATGGTCACTGGATAAGGTCCATGAGCCAAAAACAATATGACACAATCCTATCTATATATTACATATAGGAAAAATAAAAATACGAAAGTTTCAACAGCCTAGTTCTAACCGTTTAGCTTCCAATCTGGAGGGTCTGGGTTCGAATCCCACGGCGCGCAACTCTTTTCTGAGTTATGTAAGTATTGCCGATGACTTCGCGGTCAAGGAAGACATTGAGAGGAGGACACAAAAAAGGTGCTCAAATGTATGTTAAGTCATAAGGAGCATTACATATACTTCTGTTCGTCTTGAGTTTACTTTGATTTGATTTCACTTTCATTGTTCGAACGGCTAAAGCGTGGTTTACCTACCCGAGGGGGTGTTCCCTGATAGATACAATTTGGGTAACTTCAAGTCGAGAGTGAATCGGTATCTTCTTGGCTCCATCGTAGATCGCATCTTCACTTAACATCAAGTTAAATAAGATGTGATAATGATGTAAGATGTGATTAAACGCACCTATTAATCATAGAAACAAAAACAACATTAAAATAGAAGGATGATGGTGTTGATGAGTATTTACTTTAAGGCATCAGGTATTTAGGTTTGTGCACAGTTTGAATGTGTTTAACTTTTTAAACATAGCTATAGCAAAAAATACATATCGTTCAACGGGAATATCCTATTTCCGTTGAATTGACGCAATTATTCTGAATAATATTAATGTCTCATGTGGAATATTTTAGTCATCGCTTTGTCACTTCTACGTTCATAATAAATAAAATAAAAAAACCATTTAATCCAAATTTCGAGTTCATTTAAATTGTTATAGCTTAATCTTACTTAATTTTTTCTAAAATATGGATCCCTTTTTTGGTAAAGGCCACCTTCAGCTTTTCCCACAAATCTCTGTCCTTTCCTGTGTTGATCCAGTCGTTTCCTGAGACCTGGATAATATCATCAGCCCACCTTCTTACCGGTCTACCAACATGCCTCCTTCCTTGTGGCCCTTTCCATCGTGTGGTTTCTATAGTCCATCTATTATCTGTGTAACGTGCGATGTGTCCAGCCCATCTCCATTTAAGTTTAAGTGCAAAATAAACATTATAATCATGTTAAACACTGCATATTGATTTTAAAAGGAAGTTAAAGCTATTTGCAATTCACTATAAAGCAATTAATATTAACAAGGAAATCATTGTCAAACTATATTGCCATCTTATAAAACGATTTAAAAGTCGTTATAAAACGTGTGCAAAGTGCAAGGTTGCACCTGCAAAACTAATTAGTACAACTTGAAATATCGCATTTGTTAAATTGAATATCTAGAAAATAGAAAGAAAATTAAATGTTAGCCAGGGGTTGCAAAATTATGAACAGGGTATAAAAGTTTCCCCTGTCTGGAAATCTAAGAATAACAATTTTGTTACGATACTGTTACTGCTTCTCTGCAATCGTGAGTTTTTATCCATAAACTGCTGAAATGTCTAGATCTAAATTTATTCTGAAAAGAATTCAACAGTAAAAATGTAGCAGAAAACACTTTTCAAGTGTATAAAGAGTAACCGTGCAGAATTCTTCAGATGGAAGCTACGATAGTGAATTTTCATTGTAAACGTATAAACATGTAAACATCAGTTCAGTGAAACATATAACGCCGAGATGTTACCAGAATATAGTGAATATTTTCTGATTTGACGAAGTTTAATTTTTTACCAAAGTATTCACTCTCTTGTACATATAAAATATGTAGTTTATGTACAGATGGTTAATTTTCTCTTTTTATTTCATCTTAATAATATTATAAATGATGTTTGTGTACGTGCGTGCATGTGTGTGTAAATACTAAAATGTATTTGTTAGTAGTGTTTATTTTTTCCTTCTTACACTACGAAAAAACTTGATTTTCTGCGTAGATTAAAAAAGAAATAGTATTTGTACCTGTATTTATGTGTATATATTGTAGATATTAAGAAATGTGGAATTTCGACGAAATTAATAAGATGCTAATTGGGAGATCGTATGGCTTCCAAACTGGAGGTCCGGGTTCAAATCCCATAGAAAACACTGCTGTATTTTTTAAGTTATATATACGTATTGCCGCTGACTACAAACGATTTAAGCAAAACATCGTGAATAAACCTTACATTTAAGAAATAAAAAGGGTTCTCTAAGATGTGTTAAGTCTGCCAACCCGCATTTGGCTAGAGTGGTGGACTTACCTTTCTCACAATAAGAAGAAGCCCGAGCCCAGTAGTGGGACAGTTTATAAAAACAGAGCTGGTTCAGATATAGATTAGAAGGCCAGAGAGAGAGATATATAAGATACTTTTAACCCTATTAAAATTTATGGTTCATGGGGGTTTCTGGTGGTGAAACCGAGCTACTACTTAAAAATTCAGAGCTGCCATTGGTCGAAAAGTCACGTTTGTTTACTTGAAGATATTATATAGAAACAATACTTGTTAGCTCGTCGATCTTCAACTTAGTTCTATGAACTTGTATAACTGTGTTTCGGAACTTTACCCGTACAACTAACGATTTTCCGCTCTCAACTTTGTTCTAGTATTGTTTTCTAGGCCTCTATTGTTAATTGTTATGTCCTGTCATTACCAGAAGTGCCATTACTGTGAAACACGAATTGTAATGAATAAGTCTTCCACAGCGAAGCCGGGTGTCTCTTGACGACAATATAATTGCCTTTAAGCTTTATTAATTGTTCTCTAAAATTACAAGCCTTCGGAACGATGTTACATTTCATTAAAATATCTATAGTTAAATAGAAATTTGTCGCTAAATGGAAGCGTAATTTGACTGTTACATTTCTCTGGCATTAAACATAGCTCGCCACATTTCATTTATTTAATTAACCATTTACCATTCTTGTTTATTTTTTAAATATAATTTGGCTTGTTAATCGTTCAGTTAATTAAAAATGTTACAATTTTTTTTAATGTGGATTCATCCGCGTTTGACCATCAACTCGCCTGATTGTAAGCGATGATGTGGTCGAATATGAAGCACGCATACTTAGAAAATACTCTATTTACTCTGACCTTAAAAAGATCTAGATTATATCTCTCAGGAAACAAGGAAGCTGGTAGCTTGTTCCATTCCTTGGCCGTACGGATGAGAAACGTAGAGTCAAAACGTTTGGTACGTACCCAAGGAAATTCCACCATGGAATGTGTGGTTGGTAGTGGGCCGTATTTCTACTTGTCCTGTAGTAAAAACGGGATGAAAGTACAAAGTTTCGTACAGCACGGTAGCACATTCTCCGAAATTAATTCTGTAGAAAGTTGACAAAATTAAAAAAAAATACAACTAATTCCGTTCTATTGAAGACGGCCAATTATGGGTTATTTTTATCTCTACCTGAGACTTCATTCACCCCGCCATCGAATCAGCAGTATTCTGTACGTTTTCCTTATTACATTGACTACTCTATTTTGGAATGAGAATGTTTACTCTTTAGTCCAGTCAGTGAGGATTTTTACCCTACAAAAGGTTGTGTTTTGAAATACGTCGTTTAGATTTGAACTCTGATGAAAAAATTCAAGCTTGTGACCTCGAGGAGTGGTCGCTCGGGTCGGCTGTTTTTCTTTTTTTTTTAAATACCTCTACGGTTGATTCACGACTAAAAAGGTTCAGTGCAAACTTGGAGAGGACAAAATTTCACACAAATAAACCCTACTGACTGAACTACCTTTTTCATAAAATAGAAATATTTTTTTATGGTTTGCCATGTTAGAAGTTTGACCACAGCTGTAAATTGAAATATAAGAGCCACTTAAAGCTCGATGTGCAGTATTGTTGTCTTATAATAATATCGTTCTCAGTAAAATGCGTTATTTTCTGAGACGTATGAGTTAGATGACTCTTACGATAAATAACGACACACATTTAATTCGGAAACTATGCTACAACTACTTTTTATTAGTTAAAAACTTAATAATTTATTAACCGATGTAAAATGACGCCGTTGTAAAAATGTTTCAGTCAAAATATAAAATTCACAGATCACTTATTTAATATTATTTGATGAACACTAACAATCTTAGTTATTTTTTTAAATTTTAATGTTTGCTAGGCTAGTTTGAACACAGCTTACCTGATGTTAAGTGATGGTGTAGTCGAAGATGGTAAACACACAAAGCCTTGAATGGAACTGGCTTTTAAATGAGGCTGCCGGAACACATCGTTAGGTGCTTCGCTGCAAATTTTCAACTGCCGAGTATAAAGAAAGTACCCTACTACCGTGCCATGATTTCCTCAACAAATTTTCCTTCACCGGTACCTCAAGCTCGTTATTGGGTCGATGAGAAACTCGGTTGGTTTAGAAATTCAATCACAAATAAATAAAATAAAAATAAATAAATAAATATACACACACACACACACACATAGCGCAGCACACACACAGCGCCATCTGGCCCCAAACTAAGCAGAGCTTGTGTGATGGAAGTCAGATAATTAATTGATAGAATACATAAATACTTTTTTTTGTAAATACATACAGAACACCCAGACACAGAACAAACGTTGGTTTATTCACAAAATGTTTTGCCCTGAGTGGGAATCGAACCCACCTACAGCTCTCGAGGCAGATATATTACCAATGAGCCAACGGGGCTGTCAAAAGACAAAATAGTATAATTGATTCCTCCACTACTCGTTAAGTAGAGCTGTAAACTGAAATGGAACTTGCAGTGTTCATTGCTCGTGAATACTGAATGAACTACCTCCGCCTACAAGCCTTGCGGCGCGGTAATAGGCGTGTTCTACCCGCACAAATTGTCGTATTCATAACTTCGAGAAGTTTCCACGACATGGCGTGATCGTACCGTACAATACAACATTTATATGATACGTCAAATTACATACATATATGTACATGTTCATATACTCTACAACAGAATAGATTGTAATCACAAAGATGAATGTAATGTATACTATTTGTATGTAAATATGCATCCTGTTATCTTCAAAAAGATTTATTTATTCGTTTTATGGTAATCTTAATGCGTTATATTATTTAGTAAAAAATAAATGTATTTGCATTAGGTAAACATGATCATGATATGATTAAAACAAGTTGTATTACAAGAAGTGTTTGAAACAGTTTCGAGTTAAAACCGTGTTTTACAGATCAAAACAAGCTTTGATCAATGTTTAAATCATTAAGAAAAAAAACAAGCTTTTAAACTACTTTTTATTGCGAATGAATGAAAATTTAAGATTAAGAATTCTAAATAGCACGGGCCGCTAGTTATTTGTATGACAAGTAAGAAATTCTCAACATAAAATAAATGTGTATCCAATCCATTGATCGATTTTTGTTTACAAAGGAGATTTTAAAAAATTGTCTAGGAATGAAATATAGATCTAATTGATTTGAAACTAAAAATAGGAACCAGATAACAGACATAATACTCACATACTTGTTTTTATGAATAAATATATATAGTAGGTACATACAGGACACAGAACAAACAATTATGTTTGTCATGGATAGGAATTCCTCGAATCCACAAATGAGCCAACAGGGAAACCAGTCAGTTGGGATACACCTTGGTCCAACATTGGGATACAATAAGTTAATCAGATAACTGATAGAATACATAAATACTTTTTTTTTTTGTAAATACATACTTATAATATAAACAGATCACCCAGCCACAGAACAAACATTTGTTTATTCACAAAATGTTTGCCCTGAGTAGGAATCGAACCTACGCCCTACAGCTCTCAAGGCAGATACTACCAATAAGCTAACGGCGCTATCAACATGTCAACATGCAGTGTTTATTATACCTAGTGCAGAAGCAGAATGTTTAACAATTACATTTGCCATGCACATTTTATCCCAAACTAAGACTTCCTAATTTCCAACATAGATGGCATACCTAAAACATTCCACAGTTATCTGGAGCTAAATTAGTTGGAAACACTCGGCAATCTACTAAATTCCCACTAAACTTACTCCCAAAAGTCGGAGTCTGGCTACAACAAAGCTGGCAGTTTGTTTACACAATTTTACAGACGTAATTATGGACACCATTTATGTCTTGAGAAGCGACTAATGTCCACATCTTTCTCACGCTTACTGTTTGTAATTTGATTTTACTGTCGTTGAATGAGATAATAACGTTTTTTTTTTAATGGTTGACAGGCTAGGTGTTTGACCACAGCTCACCTGATGTCAAGTGAAGGTGTGGTCGAAGATGGTAAAGCACACCTAGCCTGGAATGCAACTGGCTCTCAAGTGAGGCTGCCGGAACACACCGTTAGATGCTTGGCGGCAGATTTTCAACTTGAGGGTGGTAGCTAGCCAGCCGAGTACTAAAGTACCCTACCACCATGCTTTGGTTTCCTCACGATGTTTTCCTTCACCGGCAGCTCAAGCTCATTGTTGGGGTTTGAACCCACGCCCTTCGGCATGCGAACCTACCGCGCTAACCACTGAGCTATCATCGCTATTGTTTTTTAAGACAATTCTGTCGCTGGTAAGTAAATAAAATAAATAAATATCGTAGGATATTACACTTAGCGCCATCTTACCCCAAACTAAGCAAAGCTTGTACGAAATATATGAAAGTCAGATAACTGATAGGATACTTTTATATTTATGTATAATACAGAACACTCAGACACAAAACAAACATTTTGATTATAAATACTGCAAAAACCGATTTTGATGTCATTTCTTTTTGTTTGATTAAGAGTGGATCTTGGTAATTATTGAAAAAATCTGTGCATCTGTTTAATATCAATCAATCAATTGAATTTAATTATAAACACCAATTAAGCATTGCAAACGACGTGGCAATAGTAACAGCATTTATTATTATTGCTTAAGCGATTTTGTAGTTTAGTTTTTTTTATTTCAATTTTTAGTATAAATTAAACACTTGTAAATATAAAAAACTAGCTGCGCCCCGCGGTGTTACCCGCTACCTGTTTTCGGGATAAAAACTAGCGTATGTGTTAATTCAGGATCTCAGCTACCTCCATTCCAAATTTCATCCAAATCCGTTCCGTAGTTTTTGCGTGAAAGAGTAACAAACATCCATCCAAACTTTCACATTTAAAATATTAGTGCGTACTCGCATGTGATATCACCGCCCGTGAACTAGGTACATATATACTTATTCAAGTTTAGTTATCTAGAAGTAATGAAACTTTACGGTTATTGCTATAGATACACGTATCATGCTATCCTTACTATTAATCTTCATAGTAATTGGTTCTCGGATCCGGTGCGTTCGTTATAGAGCTCGAATATAATCTCGGTTATATGATTATGTACACGTTATGTAAAAGAAACTACGTTTTCTTTGATGTATGTGGGATTGATCCTCTGGTTATATTGAAAGTTTGTCATTCCCGGAAATTGATTCTGTAGTATAGTATTATCGATAAAGAATATTTCTGAATGTCCGCTAGCGCTTGTAGAGAATGGTATAGATTTTTTTTAATGCAAAAGTAATGAGACGAACGATTGCTCTCCTGATGGTAAGAGATAACGCATGCCCATGACCATTGCTTTGCAATACACATTACTTTTTTTTTATGGTTGACAGGCTAGGTAAATAAATAATAAATAAATAAATATCACAGGACATTACACACAGCGCCATCTGACCCCAAACTAAGCAAAGCTTGTACTATGGGAGTCAGATAACTGATAGAATACTTAAATACTTTTTAAATACTTTAAATGCTTTTTTTTTGTAACTCATCTGATGTTAAGTGAAGGTGTGGTCGAAGATGGTAAAGCACACCTAGCCTGGAATGGAACTGGCTCTCAAGTGAGGCTGCCGGAACACACCGTTAGATGCTTGGCGGCAGATTTTCAACATGAGGGTGGTAGCTAGCCAGCCGAGTACTAGAAAGTACCCTACCACCATGCTATGGTTTCCTAAAACTTTGGTACTTTGAGTAACAAAACAAAGTCCGGGGCATCGCTGCTTCGGCGCTCATTACTTTGAGACTTTCGATGGTTAGTTTCAACAACCCAGTAATTTCGCTAGCTGCAGTACCCTTCAAACCGGAACACAGTAATGTTTACAAACTACCATATAATATGGTCTTTAAAAAAAGATTTATTCAATACATAAAACAAGTTATAATCAAAAATAACAAGATCCAACCGGCTCGCTAGGAGGCCGTGGATCTGATCTGCGATTCAAACCATGTGTGCAATATGGATACATTCAGTCAGTTAAGCGACACCGTAGTTCAACAATGGAATTAAACAGGCTAAAATTATGTACATTAAACAAGGTTCTAATGGTATGCAGACCACCGCCTGTGAATAAGGAAATCATAGGGGTTTTTGGCGGGAACGCGGGAAGAGTCGTGTCGCTCTGTTGTATTTTTTTCCAAAACTTGTGTTTTGTCGAGTGTTTATGCATAAAAATGGTGGTGTTTTATTCATAAATTGCCGAATTACAAGCGTGAGTGTGGGAAAATGATATAATATGGTGAAACATGTCTTTTCGTGGTGCTTCCAAAATTCCATCGAAGCTTTATAGTAAAGTCACCACTACTTTACTAAAGCATGACTGGACTTGACTGACACAGACTGGACTTGACTAAGACTGGACTTTGACAATAACTAGCTACGAGGACACTTATTTAAATTTTGAAACTTGAAAATATATAAATACTTGACACTGGTAAATGCTAAAACGCGACGCCAAAACCGAAGAAAAAAAAAGAAATCATAGGTATCATTCCTCACTGCGAACACGGGCAGACGTTTATGGATTTCCAATGTTAACAAAGGTTATTTTCCATTAAACAGTTTAACGCAACAAGTGGTGGCGCTAAAGGAGATCAGGCTGCAGGAAGAGGAAGGCGCGCCATTCACGGCGATACGGGAGGCGTCGCTGCTGAAAGAACTCAAGCACGCCAACATAGTCACCTTACATGATATCGTTCACACGCGTGAAACGCTCACATTCGTTTTTGAATTCGTGGTGAGTAATTTCGATTTAGGACTTTTTTTAAAGGTGGTGGTATTTCTTTTTTGTTTACTGTCGTTTCGCGGCCATGTTGCAATAGCCGTTGCCACGAGGTGACTGGAAAGTGCGGGTCGTCTCTGTGAAAAATGAGGCGTCGTGGTATCCTATCCTCGTTTAGCTCTCATATAAAAACGTAAGGTTGTTACCACACAACAACAACTGTATCATCAGACTTATCTATAACATATCGCGATACGAGCTCTTGCCTATGACCGCATCCCACGACGTCAACAACCTAAATCCATCTTTAAGTTTATATTTCTTCATGTTTTCTTTAAAAAAATCGTGACAAGATTGTCGCTGTGTACATTGGCTAAAGAATGAGGATTGTACCATATATGTAGTGAGCTGAGCAAACTGACAATCATAATAATTGTTTTTTTTTACATTAAATTTCGTTCATCTATTCATCTGCGATTTGTATAAATTAAAAACTTAAAAACGATGCAATTTTTGACGCTAGGAGGCGCCGCTTGTGTAATAATTTAACCCTTCACTTTATTGTGCAGGACACAGACTTATCACAATATATGGAGAGGCATCTGGGCGGGCTCAACCACCACAACGTGAAGCTATTCATGTTCCAGCTACTGCGAGGGTTGTCATACTGCCATCGGAGAAGAGTTTTACACAGGTAAGATAACCAATTTATGTGTTGAGTGGAACTTACAATGATCTTGCGCCTTATATGATCAAGTCATTATATAGTAGGTACCTACTAGATATTACCTAGTACCTACCTAGTATAGTATCTAGTAATAATATTATTATTATAGTATCTAGTACCGTATCTAGTACAGTATCTAGTATACCTTGTAGATATTTCACGATTGATTCAGATTGATGGTTACAATTATTATGAGGTGGACATAATATAGATCTTCCGATGTTGACGATTACCTGAATAACATCCCTAACCTATGCTTAATGTTGGACGCTATATTTACTAACGGGCATGGTGTGAGGTAAATTAATGACATAATAGCGATAGCGAGGGATACATTTCAGCTTCAGACGCATGTGAATTTTGTGGATACATCATCCAATATCATGAGTGGTGTCAAAATAGGTTTCAGAGAGAGGTGTAGTCTGCGTATACACTTTTCTCTGAATTCTGTCCGAAGCGTGTGCTTATACGTACAAATTTATAGCGTAACTATTTTCACGCGTTTTGCGACATTTTCTTTGCCAGGCTCCCTGACTGCTTTATTTTTCAAACTTCGTCTTCTAGAGTCTAGAAACAACAAATGGAGTCGACTGGCTTTCTAGATTTGACACAAACAAACAACAGATATAAAACATAAGTTTCCAAAGGAATACATTTTCTTTGCTAAAACCTTTTCTCGGCGAGAATATAATAGCTTACGTCAAAACTAATTCCGGTTTCTTTCTGAAAAGTTTAACGGCGATATAAAGAAAGCTAATAAAAGTTTTTGTAGCGTCTTCGTCTCCAGCGACCCTCTATACTTTCAAAACTAATAATTCGGCCAACTTTGCTTGAAGATGCGACGTCTTATTTTGACAACTTATCGGAGTTGTGATACGAGAGTTATTTCGGAACTCCACAAAATGTAACTGATATTACTTTAGAAAACTATGTTTTTTTTAATATGTATTAATGTATAGAGACGAACGATACGCTCTTCTGATCATAAGAGATAACGCATGCCCATTGCAGCGATATACAGAACTTTGAGTATCAAAACAAAGTCCAGGGCATCGCTGCTTTGCCGATTATTACTTTGAGACTCCTATGGCTAGCTGCAGTGCCCTTTAAACTGGAATTCAGTAATATTTACACACTACTGCTCGGCGGCAGCATGATTGGTATTGAGATGGACCCTAGACGACCTCCTTAGGTTAAGGAGTTGTTATTTGAGTCATGGTTTTATTCGCAATTGGAATTCTTTCTTTACGCATTCGTCTGGATTAGGTATCATACAAATCACACTTGTTCACAGTGTTCATATATATTAGAAAGTTTGTGTGTGTATGGGTTTATATATAGCAGATATATATTAAAGGGGAGATCTTTGTATACGGGCTACTTTCTTAGCTCATCAAGACTGCTTCAACCGATAAGTCGTGAAAAGGGAAATTAATAAACTGACAGATATTATGAATACGAAAGTATCAGAGTTGGTTAGAAATAATGAAAATTATTTTCGGCGTTTTAACTGACTTTGAAAAGGTGAAAGGTATTACGTTGAGAAAGCTCTTGAGAAACAAAACAAATAAATATAATTCCAATGATATGAATTGTTTTATTTGAGTGCCTCTAGTAATCTGATATAGATTATTTGAAAATAACAAATCTATATATCTAAATATATAAAAGTTAATCCACGTCACAACATAACTTGAGAACGACTTTACCGATTTCATTCTATTTTTTTTAGTTGTTTAATACTTACGGAAAGAAAAAACGATACAATTACAAACACGGTAAACGGTCACGGGTAACACAGTTAGTAGACAATATTTGTGACAACAATAAAAAAAACATAAACGGTATTAAAAGATTTACTGACGTTTATAAATATTCAAAATAGCTTACTCATAAATGTGTAAATGGCACGCTAGCTTCCATTATATAACTTTTGTTCGAATACTGTTTGTTTGTTTGCAGGGACGTGAAACCTCAGAATCTGTTAATAAGTTCGCACGGCGAGTTGAAGCTAGCGGACTTCGGACTGGCGCGTGCCAAGTCCGTGCCAAGCCACACGTATTCACACGAAGTTGTCACGCTTTGGTACAGGCCTCCAGGTAACACGTTCATGACTGGTTTTCCTCTACATACACCAATAAAAATCACAGGTTATATAATATCTGTAAGTCGAAATGATGTGTATGTATGTATATGTCTAATACAGAAAACGGTACTATTATAAATCGGTTTATTCTTCGTGATATTTTCTGGGGTCTAGATGGCACCACTGTATATGTGGGGGTTACGTTATATTTGAATTTACATTGGCCGCGTTGTAATAGTGCAGCGTCAAATAAATAGATGGCGCTTGTTTTTGAGTTTTCGATTCTTCGTGATAATAGTAATATTAGCAAGTTGAAGTGACAGTGGGCAGGGCACATAGCACGCAGAACTGATGGCTGATGGGACTGCTAAGTTCTGGAGTGGAGACCACGGATCGCCAAGCGCAGCGTAGGACGTCCAACCCACAAGGTGGAAATACGACCTAATGAAGACTGCAGAAACGCGCTGCATGCGAGCTGCTTTCGACCGACCGAACGTCCTACGGCTGAGATGATCATAATGATGCAAAGAAGAATCTTCCCTTAGAAAACTGTTGTTCAGAAAAAGTGTTTTATCAAAATCTAAACAAGACGGCAATACATTTTTAACCGACTCAAAAAGGAGGTTGTCAATTCAACTGTGTTTTTTTTGTATGTATGTTACGCGATTATTCCGCCAATTATTTATTTGTGAATCTATTTTGATGATTCTTTTTTTGCTTAGTAAATCATAAGTGAATTTATATGGGACCATATAAATTTTATCGAAATCAATCGAGTGATTTTTTAAAAATCAACAAAAGTCCATTGGATACGTCGATGATATTTTCGTTTACTCCGAAACCTCGCTGCTTCACTTGAGCAGCGCGTTTAGTTGGCCTAAGGGTCATGGAGTCCGTTTTTCTAAATTGTAAATTTATGTAGTTATTATTTGTACTTCAACTATGAAACTTGTTTTGGTTCTAATGAAAAAGCTTAATTACATTTAGTTTTTTTTTTTTTTATGTAAAAGTAATGAGACGATCGAGGTGCTCTCCTCATGTTAAGAGATAACGCCTGTCCATGACCATTGCAGCGATACACAGAACTTTGAGTAACAAAACAACGTCCAGGGCATCGCTGCTTTGGCATTCATTACTTTGAGACTAGATGGTTAGTCTCAACAGCCCAGTAATTTCGCTAGCTGCAGTACCCTTCAAACCGGAACACAGTAATGTTTGCACACTACTGCTTGGCGGCAGAATATCTTATTATTTAGTTCTTATTTAGTTATAAATAAAACAAAAGTTTAGCTGTGCCTGGTTACGATCAATAACAT
Source organism: Biston betularia (assembly GCA_905404145.2). Classification (NCBI taxonomy): domain Eukaryota; kingdom Metazoa; phylum Arthropoda; class Insecta; order Lepidoptera; family Geometridae; genus Biston; species Biston betularia. Next base: position 11,203,189 of record FR989873.1, read on the forward strand.
GTGGAGGCGTAAGGAAGTAAATAGGGTTTTCTTATTTATAGCTTGTTTATCACAAACGTTTGTTGTAATATTGTTTCGTCTTTTATGCAGATGTACTACTGGGCAGCACTGAATACTCGACGTCGCTGGACATGTGGGGCGTGGGCTGTATTTTCGTCGAGATGCTGTGCGGAGTGCCGACCTTTCCCGGAGTCAGAGACACGCACGATCAGCTTGACAAAATTTTCAAGGTACGAGGAATTTGCGAGCGAGGCATGTCCTTCTTTTTTTGTCTATGGTTCTCATTTTGGGCTGTTGTTTAATGTCATTGGGTTGTCTATCTATCTATACTATTATAAACAGGAAAGATTTGATTGTTTGTTTGTATTGAATAGGCTCCGAAACTTGAACCGATTTAAAAAAATGATGCGGCTTTTTATCCTGTTCTTATACGGAATAGGGGTGATAAGTCCTGCACTGACGTCCCGCTAGGGGTGTATTGTGCATTGCTCCCTACCAGCGTCTACCCGAGCCAACCCAGCTCCTTGAAGTATCGGAGTGAGGCTCTGGGTCGCCGTCATAGTAGCTCCAGTGGGTGAGATAGAGTTATGCATGATAGTTAAAAGCAGTCTGTGTGTTGCGGTGATTTAAATGTGGATAGTGAGAAAGTTGCTTCATGCAATCCGGTGAAGAACCTAGTTATTTCTGTGGCTTTGCAAGTATCGTAGGACATTACACACACAGCACCATCTGACCCCAAACTAAGCAAAGCTTGTACTATAGAAGTCAGATAACTGATAGAATACTTAAGAGAAATAAGTTCTTGTACTAAATGAGCTAACAGAGCAGTTAAGAAATATTTGCCATGGGAAAAATGCGATGCCAAAACTAAGAAAATAAAGAAATACGTGTATATGTGATGTCAGGTGGTTGGCACGCCGACGGAGGAGAGCTGGGCGGGCGTGTCGCGGCTGAGCACGCTGCGCGCTCACGTGGCGCGGTGGGGCTCGTGGCCGGCGCGGGCGCTCGGCGCCGCCTTCCCGCGGCTGCGCGACGCGGGCCGAGACGCCGAGCGGCTGGCCGCCGCGCTGCTGCAGCCGGAGCCCGCGCGCCGCGCCTCCGCGCCGCGCGCTCTCCTTGCGCCCTACTTCGCTGACCTCTCGCCCAGACTGCGCGACCTACCCGACGGTTAGTATCTACGGCGAAAAATTGTGTGAAAAAAGCAAATGTAAGAGTGAAATGGTAAAATAAAACGTGGTATGTTGACTCCACCTATACGAATTAGAGTGCAAAGATCAGTCCGCCTGGCACGAGCGGTGTGTTCTGGCAGCATCACTTGAGAGCCAGTTTCATTCCAGTCTAGGTTGCTGCCTGCTTTACCATCTTCGACCACACCGTCACTAAACATCAGGTGAGCTGTGGTCAAACACCTAGCCTGTAAAACATAAAATATTTGAAAAAATCGAGTTGTGATAAAAGTCTTTAAAACGCCAAAAACGAGATCGATGTTTCGATATTTTGTCCCAGACTCGTGCTAGAGGGCGGAATGATGGGTAACTTTTTATTCCAATTGGTGTCAAAATGGTTTGGTTCTAACTGTGTTTGTTACGTATTGTTGCAGAAGTGTCGATCTTCTCAATAGAGGGCGTGAGCTTACATCCGGAGACGCGGCACGCGACCATCAAATGAGCCTCCAGCGCGGGCACCGCGTGTTAGCTCCGTCGGCGACCGACCGCCGACCGACCGGCGACGCGCCTCACGTTAGTACGTTTCAATTCCTATAGTCTTAATTGCGTCGAAATCCGGTCGACTGGGCCCGGACCAAGTCTCGTGTAGTGTGAAGGCGCATCCAATGCCGCCGACAGTATTCCGACACCCTTTGCGATGTTTTGTCCATCCGTCGATCGCTTCGGCATTATCGTTTCGTATCTAGCGCTTGTAAGCTTCCAACGGAGTATCCATCCATATAATTCAATTATTCTATGGCGACAAGGTAAAAACTGTTAGGTAACGATTGTATATATCTTAAAAGTATGTAAACGGAGCAGTGTGCCATGTTTATCTATAATCGAGAAAGAGTATGACTTATTGTTTGAAAAAAAAAAAAAAATGAAAGATTTTTATTCTGGAAATATATGCTCATAATTTGGTAAAAACTTTTGAAGATGTTTATTTATATTAACTAAGGGATAAATGTCGATGAAGTTAAACTCTAATACAGTCTTATGATAACTATACGATAATCTTGAGCCCCTCCGAATGACTTCTCTCACTTTTGAATACAACAATATAAATAATCGATTGTATCGTCTTTTTTCTTACTGTGACGACTTTATGTAAATAATGTACAGAAAAACAACTGCTAAAAGCGCAGAACTGCATACGTACACGCTTCGCCGTGTGGGCTTAAACCACGCCATACATCACTACGCGTATAGAAAACCTAGTGAAATAGCAAGCTTCGTCGCTCTTTGGAGCTGTTTCTCTGTGGAAACAGGATCGATCACAGTCTTATGCACGCATTCCTTCCACGGTGCTCAAATAGTAAAGTTAGAGTGGCGGGAACGAACCGCAGTGCACTGGGCAGTAGGAACACAAACGTATGTAACAAAAAAAACCATATACATAAGTCGAAACAAAAACAAAAAATGTAGATAAACGTTAAACCAAATGTGCGATGTCGTGACATGTATTTGCGTTTCGCTCACATTTCATTGCTGTGCAAGAGACGCAAATAGATATGACGCCATTACCAATTCCTGTGGGGATAGATTGATCACAAATGTATAGTAAAATTGTTTACGAAACTGTAACTAAATTGTTTCCCGTATTCCTACTGTTTGTTATACTGTGAAAAAGTAGCACGGTTATCCGTATTGCACGCTTGCATTAGCATCTCGCACACTTTTATACGTTTGCGAGCGATCCAGTGATACTATGTGAATTGAACATTACACCAAAATTGTACAGTGTAAGACGAGCCTTAATCGTTGAATTAAATCACATGATCATATTATGAATAGTAAAAAATAATCTAAGTATATGTTGAATAAAATTTGTGTCACGAAATATACTAAAAGGTTTTGGTCATGTGATTTAAGTTAAGACACAGTTTTTAAGCTATTGCATAGCTTCTATCGCGGGCCTTGAGCGTGGAGACCGAATCCAGAAATTCCGTAACGAAAATAACTTAACACCCCCCCACTCCCACCGCCACAACGGTGATACTTTTTAGTTTTGCCATCTATCGATGAATAGCAGAAATTTTAATGACTTTTTTGAAATATCACGTTTGTGTTTTTAGTTCAGCAACTCGCCTCTAGGTGGCATTGGTTGTATCGGCGTAAAAATGCTATGCAATAGCTTTACCGCGGCAGTCCCCGAGTGCCAAACGTCTTTTTTTTTCTTACACTTCATATAGACAGATCTCAAGTAAAGTGTGGGACCGTCCTACTGTAAATTGTTACGTGATAGGAAAAATTTGATGATTTATAACAAAATATTAATTATAAGTCTCTTCGATCCGATTAGGGAGCGTAGATGGAAGTTAGATCCGTCTAGAGTAAAGACTAGTTGAATTAAACAGATAGCGAGTTTTAGGTCCCTCACTATAAGGTAGAAAATTTAGAAGTAATGGGGCAGTGTGGGAAAAGTATGGCCAAAATATACACGAAAATTATGCAGATTTTTTTTTTGTGTTGTAAGACAGGCTTCAAAACGCGAGCGTTATACAATCTTGTTTCTTCAGATTAAAAATTATTTCAGTTTTTTTTATGTTTTATAAACCACGTATAATTAATTGATCCTTTTTGCCATACACTTGCAAATTGTGGAATGATCATCCTCCTTAGTATTCCCGCTACAATATAGGGTTCTTCAAAAGACGTGTTATTAGAAACTTAAAAAGTCGGCAACGTATTTGTAGTGCCCCTGGTATTGCAGATTTGCGACGGTGATTGCTTTTATCATCAGCCAAACCGTCTGCTTGATTGCCACATGTGGCATTAAAAAAAAAAGATGTGTACCGAGATCGTGGCAAGTTGATTATATTCATAAGATTAAGTGCTAAAATAAGTGTAATAAACCTGTATTTTTCGTTAAATATTAGAAAATCACGATGTCGTGGTTAGTAAAATATTAAAATAAAAATAAGTTTAAAATTCTTAAAAAATAAACAACGATTGTTAAATAAATGTCCATCAAGTTAAATATTTGCGCATGGCGGGCCTCTAGTTCTGTTGAACATCGACCAAAATGCGATTTAACTTTTAGTAATGCAAAAGGCAATTTTATGTATTTTATAATATGAAAACTAATTTTCATCTGATTGTATTTTATTTTGCGTGATTACGTGGAATCTTGACATGTGACGAAGTCGCTTTCTTTGTACTGTCCATACTTTTCCCTGTACTGCGCTTAGTAAAACCGGCACATTGGCAACTTCGATCTAAATTATGTATAATAACATTTCAATATATCGTCTTGAATTTAGATGTATCTGTGATTTGAAGATAAATTGTAGCAGAAACTGTAACACCAATATGTGCCAACAATTATAAAGTAAACGGTTCTATATGTAGAGAAGGATATAGTAGTCTGTGGAAGTTGACATCGATAATGGATTTCAAATAGAAATACTTTTCGATAGAATTTATCAAAGTAACAGAAAAGTTATGCACAGGAACACAAATTTGGTAAAATTTTAGTCGAATTGCATCATTCACATCAAAGAATGAACTTTATTATTAACATCGATCTACAAGAGTGGTATATTCTATGCAATTTTTTTTTTTTTTAAGAAACGATGTGTTTTGTTTTCAACTGTTTTATTCCATTCAAAGGTTTCGAATTGATTTTCATTATTGATTTCTACTTCCATTAAGACAATCAATTATTTGTATTCTATACTTAACAAGACGATATTAACATTCAAATATTTCCAGAAAGTTCTAGTGTTCCTAAATGGTAATTCTATATATAGTTTTAAAATAATTCAATTCTTGATAACTAGATATCGGCATCCGGTATAAAAAATGGCACATTTAGAAAAATATGCCACGGTTTTTTAACTAAAACATAGGACCTGTTATAGTAAAAAAAACTTAAGCAATAATAACCGCTGGTAATGTAGGTCCTTGCTGTTTTTGATACCGGGCTGATATAGGATATAAAATAGATTTGTCTCGATTGAACTTAACAAATCGGTGAGATTACTCTGGAGCCTTATTAGATAAACTACGCAGGTGTGATATCACTGCCACTATCAGAGAATCGGTAATGTAAGTTTGTAAGTCGTCGGTGTGCTGGTGTGATCCGTGCCATTATGATCAGTACTGGAGCAATAACCGTATGTTGTAAAGTAGTACCAAAGTAGCTGTTTGCATTTGTCTGTTTCTCTGCGTACTACTTCTTAACCACGCTACGAATTCAAATACGATTTTCAATGTTATTTTTGTTATTTTTTTTAATGAAAGGTTTGTAAAAAAATACGTTCTAGGTTAACCTTTTGTTAGTGCAGTTTTTTAATGTTTCGTTTTCGAGATGCCGTAATAAATTGTAACCGTACCAAGCCTGGGCGGGTCGCTAGTTAAACATTTTTAATCCATTGTATGTAGCAATAGCAATTATACTTACACGAGCACTGTCTTCGTAGAGAAACTATGTCTGTGCATTTTTGATGAAATAAAGTTACTTTTGTGGATAAATAGTGCTTGTATACTTTATTTTAATTAATCGAAATTTTTTTTCGTCGTTACAATGTTGGTTAATATAAAAATACACAAATAATCAACAAACAATAAAACAACGATCCTCTCTATTAGAAATTACAACAAAACCAAATAAAGAATTTTTAGATATGATTGACGAATAAATAACTTTGAAAGGAAAAGGAAAAACCATTCTCGGATATTTTATAAAGTATTCAGTACTGGCGCGCATGGCACGTATCATAGACTAGTGAGTATAGATCAACTTAGTGTAAAACCTAAATACGAGCTTTAGACATATTTTAAGGTCAGAGGGTGGGCTTGAACAAAAATTTAACTGCTCGAGCACAAAACAAAAAAAAAAAAAATCAAACTGTCACAAAAAGTACCACCTTCTGAACTTACAAGTAGTTAATAAAATTCGGTTCCGAACACCAAAATAGTACGTAAATTGTATAGATTTGTTAAGTTTTATGTTTGTGTGAGTGAGTCACTGCTTTGGATCAAATCGAAATATAAACTTTGTAATACTGAATAAAAGTTGCTGTTGAAATGTAATTTTTGTCAGTTGTAACCGTTTTTATTTCGCATATTTGATGCGTAGCTTACGACCTTAGTAAGGGATGCGAGGTAAATATTTCACCCGTTGAGTGAGGCACTAGGGCGGATCGCCCATGTAACATAAAAATGTAAGCAAAAGGAGCATTTATAATCCAAGAGAATAGTCGAAATTCTATTGTATACAACTTGCATTTGTATAATGAAGAACTGATGTTAGGCCGTTCGCGTTACGCTGGAACGAATTCTGTATATAGATAACGATTTTAATGAGTTGTTATATTATTTCCTTAGACTCGACTGCTTATTGGCTTTAGCTAAAAGGCTAGTGACGTCACTTTAAGTAAAAATTGTTGTATCTGGCTTTGACGATTTCATTTATTTATCAGTTTCGATGTTAGCGTCTAATGTTTCGCATAGGAATACCGAACTTAACCACCTAACTATAAATTAGGATTCTGATTGACGCACTCATTCCGTTTGCACGTAAAATCCCTTGGGCTAATACTGATGAAATGCTATCATAATGTTTGGTGATTAGGGTAGATATTCTTATGCAGTACGATGCTGTGACTGCACCTGTAAGTGAGCGAGTCTTAAATTAAATGCAGTCCTATATTAGTTGCCATTGCCTTTCCACGAGTTCCGCGCTACACGGACCCATATGAGATTTATTTCGTAATTCTTAAAGTCTACTATAGAATAGAATATTTTTAATTAATTACATTTTTATTATTTTACTTATCATGAAATTGTTCCGCTACAGATGTAGTTTATCACTTTTTTTTTGTATTATTTTCAACAATGTATAAACAATGTGCTTTTACTCGTTTAAAAAAATGTAAATACGATATTTGAACTGATAATAATAAAAGTTTTTATTTCATAATGAATACAATCTTTTCTTTTCACTCATCCCTTATCCAGTGTATTTTTGAAGGCAACTTGAAGACATGTTGAAAAATTAATCACTAACTTCCACAAATAGAGCACGTGGCGATGATAGCTCAGGGGTTAGAGCGGTCGGTTCACATACCGAAGGGCGCGGGTTCAAACCCTAACAATGAACTTCAAGAACTTCAGAATCAATCAGGATATCATTTAACATATCACTGTGTACAAAGAACTAACTATAAGTAGTTAACTATTACTTAACCTTGAGCTGCTGGTGTAGGAAAACATCGTGAGGAAATCATAGCTGGTAGCTGGCCTGTCTAGTACTAGAAAACACCCTACCGCCATGCTATGGTTTTCTTCACCGGAAGCTCAAGCTCATGGTTGGAGTTCAAACCTACGCTCTTCGGCTTGTGTACTGACCGCGCTAACCACTGAGATATCATCGCTACAGCACATTATATACTAATTGAGAGCCCTGTTGGTTCATTGGTAGTATGTCTGCTTCGAGAGCTGAAGGGCGTGGGTTCGATTCCCACTCAGGACTGACATTTGTGTGACTAACATCGATGTTTGTTCTGTGTCTGGGTGTACTGTATGTATTATAAGTATGTATTTACAAAAAAAAAGTATTTAAGTATTCTATCAGTTATCTGACTTCCATAGCACAAGCTCTGCTTAGTTTGGGGTCAGATGGCGCTGTGTGTAACGTCCTGTGATCTTTATTTATTTAAACGTACGTCACCTTTTTACTCAATAAAAAGTAGCAGCAATCTACTTTCAACTAAGGTAGTTTCAAAAAAACAAATCAATCCGTTAAAATTTTAACTACAGCATCGCACTCTCCGGAACAAGGATTATGTCAAAGGTTCATGAATAAAAATTAAGTAGCTAAAACGAAAATTGCAATGCGAGTAGTCAGAATGGAGGAATGAAACAAGGCGTGAAATTTGCTCGGCGCGGTCGCGACTACAAACCGACCTAATCCCCAAAGTTGACCAAATGATGGAACTTAACATGTTCTTTGAATGGCTGTCGCTATTGTTAAGGAATTACGATGGTGGCTCCATCATCCAAGTAGAGGTAAGTTGGTAGAGTACTTTCCGCAGCGCAGTTCTGGCTGCGAGCCAATCTTGCCTCGAAGTATGCTAAGCCCCTGAAATATGGTAAGCGTGATGATGAGATGGCAGGAAGCTGGGTCACTCGACTAAAAAGTAGTTTAATCTTTTATTTAAGTATAGTATTTTAAGATTGAGACGTAATATTCAAGAATTACTGCATTCATAGTGAGGACAGCTCAGTGGTTAGCGGTCGGTTCACACGCCGAAGGGCGTGGGTTCAATTAAAAAATTAGATTAATTTATTTATTGGCATGCTATCGCTCTTAATTGTGCGTCTAAGAGCAAAGTACGGTCACAGGACATAATTGTTATCTATCCATCTATATTGAAAAAATATTACTCTTGTCTTAACAAACAAATCATCTTTATCTCATAGGCACAGTAAAAAAATCCACACGAAATCTGAAACTGCTGCAGCTCTTCTCTACAAGGTAGGTTTATTACGGGCAGATAAGTGACTTATCTCTGTTCTAAAGCTTTTAAACAAGACTCGCCATCAACCTTTACAAATATTTGGAATTAAATCAACTCTGTCCGAATTACAACCCTTTCGTCATACCAACCTGGCCGAAAGGTAGTGACCTAGTTTCACAGGACTTCGTTATCAATGCTTATCATGTTTCTTTGACGCTAGAAATACCAAGGCGGCTTTTTGTTACACGAGATTATGGCGTTACTCATTAGAAAACATTTTCTCCTTTATCATCTTCTCGCAATCTTTGTCTGGAAAGTCTCGATTGTCTAAAAAAAAGTCGCATTTTGTCAGAAATTTTACATTTAAATTGTATTTTACTGCGGTTTACCGCCGGAGTCATATTTCTGTGCTGTAACTGGGTCACCAAGTTACCCTACATAAAGGAATCTTTACTTCCCTATTTAGTAGACAGCATATACAATTATATATAGGTAGGTATAATCCTTTGCGAAAGCAGTCATCTGAAATCTGAATGTTAATACGAATTATTTTACAACTGGCGTATTTCGTGACATACCTACATATGTGAAGGTACTTTCATGTGTATGACTAAATATTTTTTTTTATGATTGACAAGCAAAGTTTTAACCACAGCTCACCTGATGTTAAATAGATAAGTTAATTTATTTAATCTAGATTATATTAATATTATTAGTGATTTTATTTATTACAAAAATTCATGAACTCCTTCACCGGCAGTTCAAGTCAATTGTTAAGTTTTGAATTCACACCCTGCGGTTACCAAACTAAAACAAAAAGCAGCATCGCTATGAGATACTTAAAAAATGATGGCTAGGTGCACCTTGAAACTTATCTCGAAGCCAAAAGAAAAAACCTTTTAATAAGATGACTTTCATAGGTATATTTCACGTGTTATCCCAAATTCCGGGGTTGAGTAACGTTGCCCCAAATTCTAAAGTAATTTATGAAAGTTAATGAAGAGCTTGCATAATTCAAGACTGAGGGTGAAATTGGCATCAATCACAACTCCGCTAAACGATATTCCGCCCTAATTGTCACCCTCGTATAATACTCGACGGGGAGAGTTATGGTTTAGCCGTAATCCGAGCTCTTATTTACTATCTTTATTGAATACTTTGAGATGTTATAGCTGTACTTGGATGATGCTAAAGGGCTAGCTTAAAGGCCTTCACGTATATACTCCATTTACATAGCAGTAGTCTTCTTAGCAAGAGGTTATCTAGGTACCACCAAGCAGTAGTGTGTAATCATTACCATGTTCCGATTTGAAGGGTAAGGGCAGCTAGCGAAATTATAGGGCTGTTGAGACTAACCATCGAAAGTCTCAAATGGTCGCCAAATTAGCGACACCCTGGACTTTGTTTTACTACTCTTGTTGTTTTGTGTATCGCCGCAATGGTAACCCACCATCAGGAGAGCGTGTCGTTCGTTACATGAAAAAAAGCGTAGTACTTTGTAGCAGCAAAATTAATCGTCACTTGTAGTTGGTAACGGGCCGATAATAATTACAGTTACATCTATAATACGTTATTCTCGTATACTTCTGAACAGCGGCGGCCTTAGCTGTTGCGAGGCCCGGGGCGACAGATCATTGTGAGGTCTTTTTCTTTGAGTCCGTTTTACTAAAAAATTAGTTCGAGTTCTCGAGTGACCGTAACATGCTTGCACTAATATAATGAAACCGTGCGTTCAGGGGGGGTTTTGTTAAGTGCGAGGCGCAAGATACACATACATATATGGTAAAGACTTTTTCTACGAGGACGAGAGGCCCCTGCAAGAGCGAGGCCCCGGGCGGTTGCCCTGCTTGCCACCTCCTAAGACCGCCACTGCTTCTGAAAATGCTTTAGTAACGAGCGTAGATGTACTTTGGCACGACACAGCACACACACACACACACACAGTGCACACTGTGTGTGTGTGCTGTGTTCTGTTTTGGTACACAGTGTACCAAAACAGAACTGTTTTCGACAGTAGCGCCCAATTATGTTTGTATTCCACTAAGTAGAGTAAGGTATAATAACTTTGATCGTAGCATAACTGAGTTAACTTTGGAACTCCTAGGCTCTGGGTATCTAAGTGGTACTGAGTTGGCCTGTTGTTTCGCCTACAAAGGTTTTGGCTCATGATAATAATAGGGATCACTGAGCTATAACGGAGCTCACGAAGTTTGCAGACAGCTGTTATAGGTATCCTACTATATAATATACTAGCAACTCGCCACGGCTTCGCACTGGAAAACAAAACTCGATCAACAATATAAATATAGCCCATGTCACTCAGTGATAATGTAGCATTCTAATGATGAAAGAATTATTCAGATCGGTCCAGTAGTTTTGGAGCCTATTCAATACAAACAAACAAAAAATAAAATCTTTTCTCTTTATAATTAGTGTAGATAATATAATAATATTATAAATGTGAAAGTTTGTATGTTTGGATGTTTAGATGTTTGTTACTCAATCATGCTAAAACGGCTGAACGGATTTGGACGAAATTTGGCATACACAATACACGTAGCTTATTACCTGGATTAACATGTAGGATATTTTTTACAATAGATTTATTTCATTTTAAAGCTTATTTGTTCATTGATGGATTCATAGATTGTCAGATTGACAGATGTCAGTTTGACAGATGTCAGATTGACAGATGCCAGCCAGTTTCACAGATATCAGATTGACATGTTAAATTTACATTTATTAAGCAAAATGTCTTATCTAAAAATTACAGGGTTATAATTAAGTAAATAAGAATTGACCTAAAATAAAATAACTTAAAATAATAACTACTCTAAAAGACCGCTATCAATGGGAATAGTTCCCAAAACGCTGGCCCCATTGCCGCGTTGTATGGCAATACTCAAACGCTGAGCAAAATAAAGGCCAGCGTTTTGTTCACGTGTGGCGTCAACCAAACGAGCTGACAATTCTTTAAAAATTTTTTTTGCTCCCGGCCCCCACGGTCCCAATGTTTCAACCCCAAAAGGCTCAAATATGTACCCACTGTCCAGGGTGCTATATTTGCGCCTTTTGAGGTCTTCTGCAAATTCCGCCGCTGCGCCAGCCCTAATCTGAGTTCTTGGAAGATGTGACGGCGCAAATGTGTCAACGCAAGTGGCGTCCCATACTAAAGGCCGTCCCATCTTCCAAGGAATCAGAGTCATTCCGTCAGGTCTCTTACCATCATCTCTTATAAGGCCACTCGGCTCTAAGATGGCTGCGCAATTGGCGGTGGTAAGAGCCCGGCGGATAATGTCATTAAGACTGGCGTGCCGCGGAATCCTGCCCGAGCTCCTTGTGCAGGAAAGACCGTGGTGACCGAGCTGGTCGACAGCCACGCCACATTGGCAGCGGTGTGGAGCGCCGCACGGTGTGCCCAATCAAAGGGACGCTGCAATTCGAAATGTGGATGAATCCAAAGTTAAATTTATGACTATTGCTTATTTGTTACTTACATGTTTAATTTCTCTCTGAGCCTAATTCTAAAATTAATGCGGATGAAGTCGCCGGCGTCAGTTAGTGTGTTCATAAAGTTAAGCAATAGCAGGAATTTTATTTCGTAGTTCTTCACTTTAGAATGACAAATTAAGTCTTGTGCCAACCTGCCAACAACTATGTCAAAAAGAAAATCATTAATAACGATGAAAATGTGATCTAAGATACAAATAAATATTCAAGTTTGAATTGAAAAGATAAAGCTTAAGTTCGTAAGAAAATTTTGTTATGCTACCGACCGGAATTGGCCCGAAACAAAAACATGGTTTGGTATGGTAGTAGATATGTTGACTTATTAGTAGTAGGTATATCTGCTTTAAGAGCAAGGTCATTGTTCGCATTTGAACCCACAACAATCTGTGTGCAATTTGTGTTAATCATCGCTACTTTAAATATTTCATTGCCATGAGTTAAATTAAATATTAAAAATGTGTGTTGAAAAAATGCTATCTGAATACCCATATAAGTATTTATATGGTGATGGAAATGTCTCATGGACAAAAAACACGCGATACCCTTTGTCCTCGAACGTTCACCAATATTAGGCACCCACACATACATTGTAATAAAACTGTAATGTTGATAGAAACTAATAAAGAGGATGTTAGAATAGCCCGAAAACTACTTACATACCGAGCATATATCTCACCGATATGATTTTAAAACACGCACCGGTCTGTTTATAATAAATAGGCCAAGTGCCTCTTACCTGACTAAATAGCATAATTTGTAATACATATTTGCGATGATAGCTCAGTGGTTAGCGCGGTCGGTTCACACATCAAACGGGCGTGTGTTTCAGTCCGTTCGACCGTAAATAAACTAGTTTCAGAAAATACGTAATAAATAAAATTGTTATAAAAGAAATATCCTCAGCATAAAGTTATAAAATCCGCGTAGCCGTTAGTGCTAGTCACTGCTTTATAGAGGCATCAAAGTGCCAGCAACAGGAAGCAACGGAAGCGACCCACCTACCGAGCACTACCTGAATAAGCTATTACTACTATACACTAAAGCATTTCTCAGAAAAAAATGTTAGTAAGTATAAACGAACTATAAATTCAAAAGAAATTCTCTTCTAGGTACATAATAATATATCTAGACAACATTTAAAACAACCTAAAACATCTTTCATTAGATAAAATTTATGTCGTGTAACAGAATTCTTTGTTTATTAGATAACATAAAAATTGTGAAGGACCGACCTACTGAAAAGATGTAAATTTCGCTAACTGCAGTACCCTTCAAACCGGAGCACAGTAATGTTTGCACACTACTGCTTGGCGGCAGAATATCTGGTACTGCGGCGGTACCTATCTAGACGACCGCCTGCTAAGGAAATCTACCACCAAGGTATATACTGTTTTGCAGTTAAGTTGAACAAAGTAACTGTTCATATCGCGTCTTTTAGTACATAATAAATTTAAATCAAGGGTAAATATAATATTTAACTACAGATAGAAAAACTATTCCTGGTTTAATAGCTCTATATTAACAAATCACTGAATCCGTACTCCGTTTTCGGTGCTTAAATTCAGGGGTTTGTCTCTGCTCCGACAGTAAGAAACTTTGCAAAGCCATGAAAGATCTAATGTAAGAGTCACAACTTTACTTCAGTCGCTACCCCTTGCAAGACGCCCTATAACATCTACATATATTTGGTATTCTGTCGCGATATAAACTAAGCGGGCAGTTTACTCGCGCCGGGACTGAGATGAATATTGAAATATGACGATGTCAAGTCTCCGGACGGTAATGTGAGACCCGCGGTACGGAAATGGAGTATTTATTCACTTGCTCTTAACATAATGGATTCCGCGATGTTCTCCCGTCTCCTTTGTTTACGTAAACTTGAAGCCTGTAATAGATTTAAGAGACTTTTTTTAGAAATTTGCAGCGGTTACGTTTACGGTTTTACGGTTCTGTGTCTGGGTGTTCTGTATATTTTTTTTTTTTTTTTTTTTTTTTATGGTTGACAGGCTAGGTGTTTGATCACAGCTCACCTGATATTAAGTGAAGGTGTGGTCGAAGATGGTAAAGCACACCTAGTCTGGAATGGAACTGGCATGTATTATAAGTAGGTATTTACAAAAAAAAAAGTATTTATGTATTCTATCAGTTGTCTGACTTCCATCACACAAGCCCTGCTTAGTTTGGGGCCAGATGGCGCTGTGTGTATAGTCCTACGATATTTATTTATTATTTATTATTTACGTTACTTTGCTATTTACGATGATTCGATAAATATTTTTTAGATTTTTGTACTGGACTTAAGATAGTGAAAAAAAATATATTTTGTTTTAAAAGGTGAAATCACAAAGCTAATGAGACGTACCAACGAATGTCTCGGTTTTCCATATGTACCGTTACTGCGATAGCCATAGGCAGGTATTATCTCTTGTCATAAGGAGAGCCCAGTTTTTATAAATTGTCCCACTGCTGAGTCCGAACTTCTTCTGATTGTTTTTTATTTTATTTTTATTGTTGACAGGCTAGTTGTTTGACCACAGCTCACCTGATGTTAAGTGAAGGTGTGGTCGAAGATGGTAAAGCACACCTAGCCTGGAATGGAACTGGCTCTCAAGTGAGGCTGCCGGAACACACCATTAGATGCTTGGCGGCAGATTTTCAACTTGAGGGTGGTAGCTAGCCAGCCGAGTACTAGAAAGTACCCTACCACCATGCTATGGTTTCCTCACGATGTTTTCCTTCACCGGCAGCTCAAGCTCATTGTTGGGGTTTGAACCCACGCCCTTCGGCATGCGAACCTACCGCGCTAACCACTGAGCTATCATCGCTACAAAAGGCTATGTTATAAGGGTGTTGTTATAAGGCTATGGACATGCGTTATCTCGTACCATCAGGAGAGGGTCTCGTTCGTATCTTTTTACATTAAAAAAAAACATTGGCAGTCTTACGGTATCCCAATAAAGCTACCATAGCTCCCACTATGCTACCGTAGCTTCCGTTTATTTCATTATCAACAAATAAATAGTTATCTACAGATTCTACATTCTTCGATTCCCACCTGCACGAACATTTATGTGACGATAAATGTTTGTCCTGTGTTTGGGTGTTCTGTATGTATTGATCAATAATTAATTAATTAATAAGGATGAATTTACATAAATTAAGTGTATAATTATTCTATCAGTTATCTGGTTTCCATAGTAGTTTATATATTATACTGATGCTACTCATTTCTGTCGCTTATGCTGTTCTGTGCATTTAGGGTACAGACTTTATCCACGTCACCAACACTTCAAGACTTCTAAAACGACTAAAATAACATTATTTTTCGGTTACGAAAATATCTAAAAACCCTTTAAGCTTAATACAAAAGAAATTGAACAAAGATCTATCTATCAAAAAGTGATTAGGTGCGGTGGAATGGCATAAATAAACAATTCCTTAGTGTAATCTACATTGGAAAGCAATCAAGGATGGTTCAATCGAGCGCCAATAATACTTAGCATTCAGCTGCAATGAGCCGCAGATTGATGAGAGAGCCGTAATGAACGCTCGACCACTCGTCATGTCAGAGTGGCTGTGGCTGTCAGGGGGCAAGCCTAGTAAGGACTCCTGATTGGCATAATATGATTGGTCTGCGTAAGCACGTGATCTGGTACTAGGAAACGTTTTGTAATCATCAATTAGGAAGTACTTACTGACACATACAGTCTCGCAAAATATTTTTTTACGGTTGACTGGTTTGACTACACTACATGGTCACTTTTTTTTCCTTTTTTTTTATAGTAGATAGACTTGCGTTTGACCACCATTCCGCCTGATGTTAAGCGAAGATGCGGTCTACGGTGGAGCACGCTCGCCTAGAAGAAACCGATTCACTCGCGACTTGAAGGTACCTACCCAGACTATATTCACCCACTGGGGAACACCCACTCCACACTTGATTTAGTGACAGTCTACAGGTCAGTGATGGTAGTTGCAGATGGTAAATACATTTAACCTGCAGTTAAATTGGCTATTAATTATGTCAGAAAACACATTGTAAGGAATCTAAAATAATAGTAGTTGAGTACTTAACTCTTTGGACTGTTTATTACATTGTCAATTTTACACACACACATTTGCGAATTAAGATTCAACAGATAACTGTTTTTTTTTTCGGTACATACTACTTTTTTACTTTGGGTAGTAAAACAAAGTCTAGAGCATTGATGCTTTGGCGCTCATTACTTAAAGACGTTCGATGGTAAGTCTCAACAGCCCTGTAATTTCGCTAGCTGCAGTGGGTACCATTTAAACCGGAACACAGTAATGTTTACACACTACTGCTCGGCGGACGGCCTCCTGCTAAGATCTACCACCAAGTAAACTAACTCGTATAGTTACTATAAATTGTAAATGACGTTTAAAAATATTTCGCTAAGCAAAAATCATTAAGGTTGCCTGAAAGAGATCGCATTCAGAGATAAGACTTCCAATTGTTTAGTACATATTTTTTTAATACGATATTGCAGTAGTTGCTGTAAACAACAAATAGTTTATCTAACTATCTATTTTTTGGTGGCCTGTCAAACACAAAAAGTGTTTTATTGTTTTTTTTACCGAACTGAGGAAAACAAAGACCCGTCCACTTTCAATTCCAATACAAAAGTACAGCAGCAATATTTCTTGGGATTAGAGACGTGAGGCGTGACCCAGTTAGGTTTGAGGCTTCCGACGACTGTTCAGGACCCTCGGGCGCCGCGAACCGACCGTTACAGGGGTTGATGGCAGCCATTGTAAACATGAAAGAAATGCGTTTGATACTTTCTAGTGGTTTTGTAAGTGGTAGCTTGGTAATGGAGGCAATATGGATGACGCTCTAGCAACAAAACAAACAAACACAAAACACAAACACAAAACAAAGCAAAATACAAAAAATACAAAATATTAGTTTTTCTTGTTTTGCTACTCAAAGTTCTGTGTATCGCTGCAATGGTCATGGACAGGAGTTATCTCTTACCACCAGGAGAGCGTCTCATTTATCTCAATACTTTTAAATAAATGAATGCTCAACAGCCGTTTGATGAATTTCAATATAATATGAAACGTTATTAATTTGTCACAGTTGTGGTGAATTTACTTGATGGTAGATGTAGCGACAATAGCTCAGTAGTTAGAGCAGTCGGTTGGCATGCCGAAGAGCGTTGGGCTGAATGGGTTCAACCCCCAACAATGAGCTTGGGCTGCCGATGAAGGAAAACATCGTAAGAAAACCATAGCATGGTGGTAGGGTACCCTCTAGTACTCGGCTGGCTGGTTGAAAATTTGCCGCGAAGCACCTAACAGTGTAATACGTTAGCCTCACTTAAGAGCCAGTTCTATTCACAACTCTTGAAGCAGATATTCTATCAAGTAAGCTAACAGGGTATTTTAAAGGGCATTTTAATGAAATAAGTGCCCGACTGCCCTAGCACTTATTTGCTTAAAATGTGCTTAGTTCGTAAAATTGAAATTGCCCGGCCAATATTTTCTTAGGATTGTAAATTATCTCTCCAGTTTCAGCTCAATGCACAGCGGTGATATTTTCTTGTCGTTTAACATTTGCTGCGAAGCGATGAAGTTTGCGACGCGACGTCTAGAAAGCGAACACTTCCTGGCGTTGATCGATTCTCCAGACAAATCGAATTATGACGCACAGAAGCGACTCGACGCAAAATTAAATCTTTAGACTGGTTTTCACGCTTCAATAGTTACATGAAGACATCATAATATTCTCTTTCCCTCACCTACGGATACATTCGCGTTCTACAAGGGCTGGGATTAAATTATTTTTTTAAATAAAAATTATAAATTGTCGCGTTCATGTGCTAAACAAACAATAAACAAAATGAATTTCGTAGTACTTTATGCGCGATTAAAACCTGGTGGCAAATATGTGTTCAAGTCGCGAAAGTTTAAACATTACAAAAACGTGAAAGAAATAATGTGAAACAAAATGTGTTGCTACAGCTATAGTTTTCGCAGTTTTGATAGTTTGCAACTTTATACAGACCGTTGCATGCAGTAAGCTGATTAAAATTTTACCGCCATGCGTCTAAACTGGAGCAATGAAACTTTACACTGTTTTGTTGTTTTCTAAAATTGAGCTTTTCTTTAAATTTTGTACACTATGGGTATGCGAAAACATCCACAGTTTATCAAAAAAAATTTATTAATTTTCTTATATAAAACTATGATTATAATTATTGAAAAAAAAATTAAGTAATTTGTTTAAATTTTTTTAATGTGCACAATTGAAACGAATTGTGCTAAATTGAATAAAGATATATTTATTTGCATAAACATGAGTGGTTGCATAGTACAGATCTAATATTACCGAAGTCTCATAATATTCTTGCCTCAATGGGCGTACAAACGTTGTCATAGCTTTTTTAAAATAATTCAAATTACATAATTTAATGTCAAAAATTAATAGCAAATTTAGTCGATGTCATCATTTATCATATTGTATTCTTCATCAAAATCTTGTAACTATACCTAACTTTATCACTATAGCAACCGTGTCATTAAAGTTGATTAACTCAAACGAAACGAACTGAAGGTGAAGTTCGCTGCATAAGTGGATGTTCCCCGATGGATACTATCTAGGTGTTTTCAAGTTGAGAGTAAATCGATATCTCCTAGGTGTAAACGTTCTCTATCGTAGACTGCATTTTCACATAACAACAGGCGATATGGCGGTCAAACGTAAGTCTATTTTATGATACAAAAAAATTAGGACCAAAATGTCCACAACTCAATATATTGCCGCCATAATCCGCGACTCAATCACATCGCTATGAATCCAATCGAGAGTTTGAAAGGATTTGGCGATTTACGTGAAATATCGTCGACGGAGCGAAGAGGACTAAAGCGATGCTTTGCATGCATTCCTACAGGCGTACCTACATTCAAACTTATGTACGAACTTTTAGAACGAAGGAATTGATGCAGTTGAATATGTCTTGGCATTTAAATTTTTATTTAATTTTGACTGCAAATACAGATTATTTTCGGGCACTAATCATGTATTGAAGACTTTTTAGACACGACGTGTATCTTGCTGTTTCAATTAGTGCTGATTTGTAACGCCCCCTACATGCCAGAGTTTTGTCAAAATCATGTCGCTGAGTTATCCATGTTTGTTGTTTATTTATGTTTGTATAATGTGTTTTCTGTTGTCTATTATTTAGTAAAGGTCAGGTAGTGTATCGACGATTTTTTCAAATAGCAAAGAGTTTTTTGGACCCATGACGTAACCTTATTTACTTTACGTAATGAAAACATATACAGACCTATTATTATATACAAGCTATATAATTATGTTACAAAAGGAAGATAAAATACATCATAGAATTAAGGTCCATATACAAAATATGAGATATTATCTAAACGCTCTGGTAAAGAGTAAATGTCCAACTGATATTAAAGATTAATGCAATATGTAGCAGTTTTAATAATTTTAAATGTATCCTTTGTTAAGCACTCTTGCAGGCTGTTCTACATGTAGAAATCTCTGCAGACTGCAGCCAATATTTTATATTTTTCCCCGCGGTGCAGGCGGCGCACAAAATTTCATTTTTGCGTCATTATTTCCAAGTGGGCGCGGTGTTTGTAGCATCCTTTATATTCCAGTGCAGCTGAAACTATTTCAATAAATTTTATACTTAATAGGTCGGTACATTCGCTGAGAGACCTTCAGATATATAATGAAGCTATTTTAAAATATAACAACACGGTGTTATAGTTTCAAGAGTTATTTTTAAGTAAATCATTTAATCCAAATAATTGTATGTAGTCTATACTGTACTGTTACTTTTCTTCGGCCATTTTTTATTCAAAATTTGTTCGCGTTTGACCACATTCTGCCTGATGTTAAGTGATGATGCGGTCTGCAATAGAGCACTCTTGTCTTATTCACTCTCGGCTTGAAGACACCCAGTTTGTTTGCAAAGATACAAACTTTTTTAACATGTTATGAGCTCTTCTAGATATCCCAATAACTCAAAACTTTTCCTCTTTACTTCAAAATAATGCACTAAAACAGACAAAATGTGCGACAAATCATATTTATGAAAGAGTTCCTGTCAGCCCCTTTCTAATAATTCATCAAATACCAAGTGCCGAGGCCGCAAAACTTTTTCCACCGTGCACTTTCAGATACAAAATGACGTCATAAAAATATTTAAGCCCGAGACAACTAAGGGAATGAATAACGAGGATAATAATCAAGAACCGCGGGGTGCCACACGCGTGTTCGAAAGGGTGGAAAAATGCAGTAAATCGTGTTTATAGCGTTTTATTACGTTTGGCTGCTCACTGCTGAGTTGAATGCTTCAGGAATTTGCATTTCAAAACCCTTCTGCAGCCGCGTGAATATGACGAGACATATCTGTTGTCGCGATTGTGGTATTAACTTGGTAGAAAAGTATTGTAGTAATTATATCTCAATGGTTAGAATGGTTGGATAGCTTATCAATGGATGTGGGTTCAAATACAAAGCCAAAATAACACCAAAGTGACACGTCATCTTTCCATTCATATTTAAAAATATTAAAATCATAACACATGTCAATACAATGAAATAATATGTCAAACATAAAATATGTCAATACGATTAAATGTCAATGAAAACAAAAAAAAATTACTTACTATACAAAGTCATAGAACGAGGTCTCTTGAAGCCAATCTTGTGTTTAAATCACAACAAGAAGTTTGAGCTGCCTTAGAAAGAAAATATTAAGAGGAAATCATAGCGTAGTGAGTGGTAGGTTTCTATTATTTCCGTGTTCAAAGTTTTGTAGCTACATTAGTATAATCTACGATAATGAGCGGAATAGTCAAATTGTTACGTATTGTTTCATTGCTACAAAAATCAGCTGTCGTAGCTTCGTAGACGTCGTCGTAGCAACGCGTAGCGGAATCATTTTACAACTATCTTTCTCATATCGTTTCTATAAATCATAAACAGTTGCTAAAAGTCATGACAGAATGGAAGAAAAAAAAAGGTTAATTTTAATAATTAATTAATTTGCCCTTTATGCAACTTCTGAATTGATCTGTAGCTACTAATAATTATTTACTACTTACAAGACATATTTTTTATGTGTTTAATAATTTTTTATCTTTTCATATTTTTAAACAATAAATTTAAAAAAATGCATGTGTTAAAGAAAAGAAAAATATGTTTGTTTCTTCCTATACTAATACGTAAGTGTTTGCAGCATCTTCCATCAATTTATGGCATTTTGTACGTGATTAAAGTCTCAGTGATAAACAGAATTATCTACCGTCTAGACTAATTTTAGCAATGAGGCCGCCGCCGTGTTCTTGTTCCACTCATAAGTTTCTTTCTTTTTTAGTTTTATTTTCTGTTCTACACAAAAAAGAGTTTGTATTTATCTATGTTTTACTAGCTGTATGCCTAGTGATTCAGTACTTCGTACCTGGTGTGGTAGCGCCCAGCCTTCGGCTCCGCATATATATTTTATACTGTATAAATATAATATATAAATTTAACATCTAGTAACAAACAATTTAAAAAAATAAATCTAATAAATATATAGAACTGACACAGATCTGAAATTGATAAGGTAAAAAGAGGGGGTTTCTGGTAAGACCCTCTTAAGAATTGAGAAAGGCTCTTTTTTAAGTGGAAGTTAGCTACAGGAAAAAGAATCTACTGCGAAAAAAGTTATTAAGATTCAAAAATAAACTAACTTGTTTTTTGTTCCACTTCTTTCGTTTTTACCAACGAAAAGACTTTCCAAAATGAAAAAAAAACTTGAAATGGATTCAGAGTTTCATTAAACGCGCACGTGATTGCAATATTCATGGCATCGTATTAGCATTAGTTTCCGCATTTCGTTATTCCGAGTAAAGCTCGATTCACACAGGGAGCTAAACTACGACTAGCGTTTCTATAATTCTCATTGAAAATGTATCTAATATAATAAAATACTTTCTTGACACCACAAAATTACATACGTAGAAACAATGATCTGAAATTAACTAATTAATTATTAAAAATATCTAAGTATTTCAAACATATATAGACAAAAATATATCGAATTGGTACCAATGGTAATCAAAAAATCTTTTTTTTTATAGCACATTTAATCCAAAGAAATGAAACATACAAGTAATGAACGCTGTAATCATGTACGGTCTTCGTATATCTTTAGTTCAGACTGTGAATCTACAATTTTAATTATAAATATTCATTTGTCGAAGCTACAATAGCTTTGTTTAGAGACCGCCTAACGACACACCCCTAAAAAAATATATATGTATAGACATTTTACACAGCGACATCTAGCGTCAACCTAAACAAACGTAGTACTAAGGGAACCAGGGATAATTGATACTATACTTTACTTGATAATATACTTTTTTTTTGTAAATAAATACTCTTAATACATACAGTACACCCAGACACAGGACAAACATCTATCGTCACATAAATGTTGACCTAGTAGGAATCGAACCCACACCCTACAGCTTTAAAAGCAGATATTCTACCAACTAGCAGAAGATATGAACACATTTTTTTTATGATGGATACCAATATCAATATATTTAGTAATATCACATTATTCGCTTCTCATTACCTATGTCTTATTTAATAAAAATTGCAATACGTGAAATATACTAAACATAGCTAGCTTGAATCACGTAGTGTGAATTGAGCTTTAGATTTTTGTATTCGCCCAGTTCAAATAAATACAGCGCGGCGACTTTTGGACAAATTCCGACGAATGTTTCGAAGTTTGCAATTTCAAACAAAGACGGGATGTTTCTGATGAAATTTTTTGGGTACGTGCTAACAAATTAGTTTGTTGTTAAAAATTGTTTTGCAAATTTTTGAATTTTCACTTTAGAAAGTTTTAAACGGGAACAGAAATTTCGGCACAGCAATATTCAAATTTATTTGAGTAATGCTTTTCGAAATATTACTACAAATACAAATACAAATCTTTTATTAATAAAATCACAGTTACAGGTAATTCTTCTATTCATATTTAAAAACATCAAAATCATAACATATGTCAATACAATGAAAATGTCATTAAAATAATATTATGTCACAAATAAAATAATCATGTCAATCTGATTAAATGTCAATAAAAACAAAAATATTATAATTACTTAAGAGTAATTCAATAAAGTCTTATTTTTAAAAATCGTCAAAGACATACAACAAGGTCTCTTGAAGCCAAGATCTTAGTTTGCTCTTGTTTATGTAGTTTCGTAGTTTTTAATAAACACATTATCACCCCAATCGGCGGTAACCTTGTGTAACGGTCGAATCATATTATTATCATATAATTGAGGCTGTTACATTTTTTCGTCTTTCATATACGTAATCTTGATGGAGAAAGGTAAAAGAAAAAGCTCAACTTATCAGCAGAGGAATCTACGCACATTAACATTTACTAAACAATAAAAATGTTCTGTAATATTTTTATGTAGAAGTAATAAAACGAACGAAACGTTTTCCTGATGGTAAGAGATAACGACTGTCTATGACCATCGCAGCGGTACTCAAAACTTTCAGTAACAAAACGAAGTTCATGGCATCATTACTTTGGCGGTCATTACTTTGAGATATTCAATGGTTAGTCTCAATAGCTCCGTAATATCTGAGAAAATTTATTCCCAAAGGTTTCAACACGCTCGTATAGAGTCAAAGTCGAGCTTCCAAGGATGTTAATTTTATCATCTACAAGGTTATATGCTTAAGGTGTACTAAGTCGGAAATCATTATACTCATCACTGTGAACAACTTTTATATACTGGGTGCTCTGTATTTATTATAAGTATGTATTTACAAAAAAAAAAGTGTTTGTGTATTCTATCAGTTATCTGACTTTTATATCACAAGCTTTGCTTTGTTTGGGGTCAGATGGCGCTGTGTGTAATGTTCTACGATATTTATTATATACACAACTTTAAAAAGTGAAAAAGAAAATCAGCTGGTTATTAGAATAATTAAATATAATCATCTCCAACAAAATGTATGGCAATACTCTTTATCTGGTTCACATAGTTTAGACTGCCATGATGGCTCATTTAATAGTATATCTGCTTCGGAAGCAGTAGTGTGTTCGATTTCCACCCAGGATAAACATTTATATGAAGATAAATATTTATTCTGTGTCTGGGTATTCTGTATTTATTAGGTATGAACTAGCGATCCGTCCCGGTTTCATACGGGTGCCATATAGATACTAATGTGGTGTATAATTATGTATGTATTAAACCTTCCTCTTGAATCAATCTGTCTATTAATGGAAACAGCAATAAAATCCGGATCTAAGCGTAGAGACGGCGGGAAGCGACTTTGTTTCATACTATGTAGAAGAGAAAAATAAATATGTATTTACAAAAAAAAGTGAGTATTTAAAAGTATATATGTATAAGTGAATAATGTAGGCCATTAGCTATCTGGTTCCCACAGTACAAGCTTTACTTAGTTTAGGGCTAGATCTCGTTGTGTGAAATGTCCTCTAATATTAAAAAAAGTCCAACAAAGACAAAGCAAATTAAATTTTTCAGTGGAGAGTCTAGTCACGGGTCTTGGTAATAACAATAACCGTTCGGGCGCATTTATTAGATGTTGCCCGCAGACCATTTTAAAAATACTTGAGCCGCAAAATATTATCTATCCCAGAGTGCATTAGGGAAAGTCCAACGACTAGAATACGGTACAAATTTATTTGAGCCCTTGACTTGAACATTCGTATTTCTGATTGCATTGAACTCATCCTAACTTAATGCTATAAAGATGAATATGAGTTTGTGTGTTTGTAACGCTTTCCCGTCTCAACTACTCATCATGAAATTTTGCACATACAGAAAAATGTACAGCTTCCGATGAATTTAAAAATCAACATTATCCCTAACAAAGCCGCGGCCATAAGCTAGTTATCCATAAGACAACACCATCGTTCTTTTAGTTATAAATATATGTGTTGTTTTAAATAAAAGTACTTAACGGTAAAAGAACTATTAATATTAGTATGGATGTCACAAGCAAAAACTAAACAAAAGTAACGTATGAAGCAAAATGACGTTATTTCGAGTTCGAGTAGTCTTGCTTCGAGTCCCAGACTAGACAATAAATCGCATGCTTAGTGTCTGAAATACTTTTAACAGTCCTGCGAAATTACTCCGTGTGACAATAATCATTCAAACGAAATTAATTTTTAAATACGTTGATGCAAAAACACGCTTTTTCGAATCAGCCCTGTTTTTTTTATAAACTGTCCCACTGCTGTTAGAAGGGATAGTTCACCATGCTGACCAAGTACGGGTTGGTAGACTTTACATAATATCTTCAAGAACTATTCTCGGGCATGTAAGTTCTTCACGATGTTTTCCTTCACCGTTTGAAGTCATCGGTAATACGCACATAACTTGTAAATACAGAGATGCACGCCATTGGATTCGAACCCAAGGTCTTCAGATTGGAAGCCAAACTGTCCCAACAAGGCTGCCCAAACTTCCTAAATTAAAAAAGTTGAAATTTGAATTTAGAACATGTAGTAAATATTTTTTTCAGTTAGAGTCTTTATGGTCTATCAAAATTAGAAAAAATATATACCTGCCAAAATAATATTCCAAGCGTACAAAACTCCGCATTGGTAACGCTTTTGAAGACTATACTATCGTATTTAGAGCGAGCGCATTATTGAATTCTTTCCCAAGAATTCCGTGTAGAGATACTTAGAGATGCGAATATTCCAGCCAAATAGTCCATTCTCTTCGAAAATATAAAGCAAATTGCTTCGCCCCGGGCAGGAACGTGAAACTACTAGCTACAAGTACCCACTACAGTATTTACAGTTCTACACCACCCAATACTCACTAGTTGTAGTAGGTTGTAAATATGGACACTAACTAGATGAAATTATCTGTATAGTAGGTTGTATATCTGTACAATAATTAGGCTTGCGCTTGCATTCTAGATTAACGCATCTTTGAAAACATAAATAACTATCTGATATACATACCGATTTCCTCGCGATGTTTTCCTTCACCGTTTGCAGCTATCGGCACGTAAATTAGAAAAGACAAAGACGCGTGGCAATTGAACTTAATACCTCCAGAATGACAATCGGACGGTCTTCCAACTAGCCTGTCATATCTTCTTGTTATTGACCATATTTACAACTAGTTATTGACCATTTCTGCAACCTACTACAATGTATACACAACCTACAATGATTAATTTCCTTCTAGCCATGTCCATTTTTGTCTCACAGCGGGAATGGTCCGTAAGTTTTTTAGGGTTCCGTCAAATATTTCGCTTTCAGAAAAAGTTTGAGAGCCGCTGATATAAAGAAAGAAGTATTTTACTGCACATTGCGCTATTATGGTTTACCCACAGCAATTACAACGATAATGGCGCTCAGAATCACCCCGACAAAGTACCTACTAACGGCTCGGCTCTCTTTTCTTATTCACCTGCTAATAAAATGTTGTGTTACGATTTTAAAGACAATGTATCCGCTAAAACTATTTTTTTTTTATTATTATTTAAATCTAATGAGACATACGATGCCGTCTCGTGATGGTAAGAGATAACGCATGCCCATGACCAGCGATACACAGAACTTTGAGTAACAAAACAAAGTCCAGGACATCACTGCTTTGGCGCTCATTACTTTGAGACTTTCGATGGTTAGTCTCAACAGAGCTGTAATTTCGCTAGCTGCAGTACCCTTCAAACCGGAGCACAGTAATGTTTACACACTACTGCTTGGCGGCAGAATATCTGGTACTGCGGTGGTACCTACCTAAACGACTTCCTGCTAAAGAAATCTACCACCAAGCTTACTTTTATGCAACAGTTCATCGTGAAGACACTAGCATGGTGGTAGGGTATTTTTAAACCGACTCAAAAAAAAGGAGGTTCTCAATGCGACTGTATGTTTGTTACGCGATCATTTCGTTTATTATGTTTTTGTTGATTCTTTTTTTGCTTGGTAGAGGTGGTCCCATAAAAAATTAACGAAATTGATCGAACGGTTTTTGAAAAAATCAACAAAAATCAAAAAATTGTATACATTGATGATATTTTCGTTTACTCTAAAACTTCACTGTTTCATTGGGGCAGCGCGTTTAGTTAAATAAATAATAATAAATATCGCTGGACATTACATACAGCGCCATCTGACCCCACACTTAGTAAAGCTTGTACTATGGAAGTCAGATAACTAATAGAATACTTAAAACTTTTTTTTTTGTAAATGCTTTCTTATAATAAATACAGAACACCCAGACACAGAGCAAACATTTGTTTATACCACAAAGTTTGTCCTGTGTGGGAATCGAACCCACGCCCTTCAGCTCTTGAAGCAGATATTCTACCAATGAACCAACAGGGCTGTCAAAGTTAGTAGTTGGCCTAAGGGTCATCGAGTCGGTTTTTTAAATTGTAAATTTGTATATTATTAAGTATTATTTTTTATAATCAGATAAAGATTTTAGCACAAAGATATAACATCAATCTTTTTTTTAGATATAGACTATTATAATTGGCATTTATTTACTTTCTTCTAAATATCTAAACACAATCACAAAATTCGACTTGAGAATTAATCAAATAAAATCTAGTAGGACCATTTTCAAAATAAATTAAGTTAAATGCGACTGTTTATTAGTTACCCTTTAACTTGGCTTGGGGGCAATAAGTAATGGCTTCTAATGGACTTTTCGCTTGTTCTTGCTTTTTGCGCGAGTTTTAAACTAAATTGAAAATAAAAATGCCTCAAGTCATAAGCCATTGCCATTGCCATCGAGCGTGGTAATGCTGCCAGCATTCTGCACACATTTCCCTCCTCTGATGGACTTTTAAATTAGGTTGTTTTTTTTTATGGTTGACAGGCTAGGTATTTGACCACAGCTCACCTGATGTCAAGTGAAGGTGTGGTCGAAGATGGTAAAGCACACCTAGCCTGGAATGCAACTGGCTCTTTAGTGAGGCTGCCGGAACACACCGTTAGATGCTTGGCGGCAGATTTTCAACTTGAGGGTGGTAGCTAGCCAGCCGAGTACTAAAGTACCCATGCAAATTTGTAAATAGTGAAAGTAGTATTCATTTTAATGTTTTTTTTAGTTGTTATTTTTATTGTATTTTTCAGATGGAGTAGTCTACGTGAAACTAATTTATTACCTATGTTTTATGAACGCAAAACGGGTATTGAATGTCAACCAAATCACACTAATTTTTTGAACGCAAGTTTATTTATATGTTTCGAAATGCGTGATACATGGATTCAAAATAATTTTACTAAAATTTGACTTGTAACAATGGTGTTATCAATAAAATATTTGTATTTCTGTTAACATTATCCTGTAAAAAATACATACAG
Organism: Biston betularia; assembly: GCA_905404145.2. Lineage (NCBI taxonomy): Eukaryota > Metazoa > Arthropoda > Insecta > Lepidoptera > Geometridae > Biston > Biston betularia. Next base: position 11,231,770 of record FR989873.1, read on the forward strand.
TCGAATTGAGAATCTCCTCTTTTTTTGAGTTTGTTAAAAATATGAAATTCTACTTAACAATAGCAAAATGCGTTAAGTGTGATGCCGAAAAGAAATAAAATAACGCCTTCGCTTCGGGTGTTTGTTGTCAATGCTTTACGATGCAAATTCCATTTACCAACTCGGAATTTCTGGTAGATTGTTAAGGAAGTTCTCTTCTAACTTGTAAATTTCACTACGAGGCAGTCTTGTTTTCATTGCGGGTCTCTTTTCATTGTGAGAAGGGTACAGTTCACAGAAGGCCATAGTTCACCAAGCTGGCCAAGTGCGGGTTGGTAGACTTCACACATCTTGAAAAACTTTTTTTTAGGAACTCTAATGCATGTAGGTTTCCTCGCGATGTTTTCCTTCACCGATCGAAGTTATCGGCAATACGCACATAACATAGAAAAGACAGAGGTGTGTGCCGAGGAATTCGATCCCAGGACCTCTAGATTGGAAGTCAGACGGTCTCCCAACAAAACTGCCGAAACTTGGAACTTTTGTTTTCCCGTGCGAAGCCGGGGCGAGCTGCTAGTTATTAGATAAGATTAAAATAGGAGTAGGACCAATATTAATGGCAACAAAATCTCTTTAAAAAATATATACAAAATGTTATTCATTGGCGTAAACTCTTTACAATTATTTAACGTCTCAACACAATCAAAATGTCAAACCTTTTGTACTATCTATTGGAAAATTCCAAATGCCCTAATACCAGACAACGCGACAAATGGTTTCTACTGTAAACCGCACAAGGATTGAAAAGGAGACCCAATATTGTTCTAAATGGGTATTCAATTTTGTACTTTAAATTCAGTACGTTACGATGTTTTTCTTTTTGGGCTTGCAGGACAGGAGAAAGTATCTGAACGTTTATCGTCGTTAATTGATTGTTTCGTTTGTTAACGTTGTCTTTTATTGAAGCTTCAGTTGGTATTAAAATTGTCTTATTGCGGGAGAATTACAATTTGTGTGTTACATTTTGATAAGAATATATTTATCTTATACCAGGGGACGCCTCGCAGTTTCATCTGCGTAGTTCCCGTTCCCGTAGAAATACTAGGATGAAAAGTAGCCTATGTCACCCGGGGATAGTGTACCTTCCCAACGGTGGAAGAATTTTGAAATCAGTCCAGTAGTATAGGTTACTACCATCGACCACACCGTCACTTAACATCATGTGAGCATCTGCCGTCAAACACTTAACCTACCACCATAAAATTAGAATAAAAGAGAAAATTTAATTAAAGTTGGGACGAAAATACATTTTCTATACATACTAAGAAATTTCATTGTAAAAGCATGCGGATGTTATGAGAACAAATAAGTAAACTTTGTAGGAAAAAAATTTTGTTAGGTTTTTACTTTTCGAATGATGTATCAAAATAAAAAAAACCTCAAAAAAAAAATTGTTTAACGCGTAACTGCTATAAATATGCTATGTTAATTTGATGTTACTCTATATTATATAGAACTACCTGCGCCCCGCGGTGTTATCCGCTACAAGTTTTCGGGATAAAAATTAGTATGTGTTAATCTAGGGTCTCGGCTACCTCCATATTAAATTTCATCCAAATCCGTTCAGTAGTTTTTTGCGTGAAAAAGTAACAAACATACATCCATACGTACTTACAAAATTTCGCGCTTATAATATTACTAGCTGTGCCCAGCGGTGTTACCCGCTACATGTTTTCGGGATAAAAAGTAGCCTATGTGTTAATTCACGGTGTCATTTACCTGCATACCAAGTTTCATCAAAATCCGTTACGATGTTTTTGCGTGAAAGAGTAACAAACATCCATCCATCCATCCAAACTTTCACAATTTTATAATATTAGTGGGATAGTGATATTAGACAGATAATATAATTGAATGTAGTAACAAACTTGAAACGATTTAGAAAAACGATTAGACCTTGATTAGTGTTTGTAGTGAGACGATGTATCGGATGGCATAGAGCCGAACGCCAATCAATGTTCATCAATTAACTGCTAAGTAACAATACCGCATTGGTTCTACTGACACAGAGTCGAGGAACAAATTCAGAGCAGCCACATCAATGGGGTAAAACTAGACCCACTTTGCTGACGCTTTGGTATCGATATGTCAATTTGAAATTACGCACCCTTTTACTGTGTTAATATACCTCGAATAAATTATGTAATAGGATTTATTACAGTTTGCCCCCACAAATGGCCCCCACGCGGTGGCAGACGGTAATACTTATGGCTGTCGTCCCCCGTGGGGATGGTTGATCAGTGTTTCTGCATTTATTGCCGTCTGCCCCCAGCCTATGCAGTGGCAGATAGTAACTTCTATAAGGCTATCGGCCCCCACGTGTTGCATATGGTGGCAGATAGGAATACAAACGGATGTTGTTACTTCAGAGTTTAGCTTCCAGCCGTACTAGCTGTTCTACGTATATCGTCACTCCATCGAGTCTCAGGGCGTCCTACACTACGTTTGGCGATTCGTGTTCTCCACTATAAAGCACGTCAATCGCAGCGGTTGACGGTCCTGCGACTGATAGATATGAGAAATATGCAATAGTAATGAACGCCGAAGCATCGATGCCCTGGACTTTGCTTTGTTATTCAAAGTTCTGGTTACCGCTGCAATGGTCATGGACATGCGTTATCTCTTACCATCAGGAGAGCGTCTCGTTCGTCTTATTACTTTGACATAAAAAATAAGAAGCTAGTATATTTATAATTGTATATCTAATCGAAGCACGAGCTTTATCACTGTATTATTTAAAAAAATTTAATAATGTTATTATTTCGAGTATTTGTATTTAAAAATGTGTATTAAATATGAAAGTGTCGAATTTTTACACAAGTAGGAAAGTTATTTATAATGTAATATAATATATCAGTTTTGTTTCCAAAACTACGAAGAAGCTTTGGTTAAAGTCACCACTACTTTACTAGGGCATGGATTGGACTTGTCTGTGTCTTACTTTGTGTGACTAAGATTTATTTTCCTTATATGTACCTTACATTATATATTTATTAGATAGTTAGTAATTCTTTCAACTTTAACAAAATATATTACCTATGACATTTTAATCAAATTATTTAATAGTTTTTAATTATTCCTAATTAAATTAAATCATACATACCTACCAGCCCCGTTGGTTTATTGGTAGTATGTCTACTCCAAGAGCTGAAGGGCGTGAGTTCGATTCCCAACCAGGATAAACAATTTGTGGTATGAACAAAATGTTTGTTTTGTGTCTGGGTGTTCTGTATTTATTATAAGTATGTATTTACAAAAAAAATAATTAAGTATTCTATCAGTTATCTGACTTCCACAGTACAAGTTTTGCTTACAAATACAAATACAACATACAAAAGCATTTTCCTTATTGTTTTATTATACACGTCTTTAAAATATAAAACACTTGACACTAGCAGAATGCAAAAAGTGCGATGTCGAAAATAAAGGAAACATATTTGAACACGCATTATACCTATGCATGATAGCATCAGTATGAGATATACTCGTAAACGTACGTACGAGCAAATCGAATTGAATCTAATCTCGCTCGCTAACTGTATTTCCTGTTCACTATTCACGTATTGCAGGCTAGTCAGCTATAAGTGATATTCACAGAACTAAAGACTAAACTAGAACAACCAGTGTTGCAACCACACCCAAGAGTGTTGGCGGGAACGCGGAAAGAGTCGTGTCGCCCCCATTGTATATTTTACCAAAACTTGTGTTTTTTAGAGTGTTTATGAATATAAATAAAAAAATATCGTATAGTCATACACACAGCGTCATCTGGCCCCAAACTAAGCAAAGCTTGTGTGATGGAAGTCAGATAACTAATAGAATACATAAATACTTTCTTTTTTGTAAATACATACAAAGTACCCAGACACAGAACAAACATTTGTTTATTCACAAAATGTTTGCTGAGTGGGAATGTTTGTTCTGTGTCTGGGTGTATGTATTATAAGTATGTATTTACAAAAAAAAAAAGTATTTAAGTATTCTATCAGTTATCTGACTGCCATAGTACAAGCTTTGCTTAGTTTGGGGTCAGATGGCGCTGTGTGTAATGTCCTACGATATTTATTTATTTAAAGCATGACTGGATTTATTGACACGGACTGGACTTGACCAAGACTGTTGTTATTGATCATTGACTTCTAAAAAATATATTAGTTGCGTGTAAAGCGGACACTTGACCCGCTGTGAGTGAAGTGACATTAGAATTCTAAGCAGTGTAATGTCTAGGTCGCTCCGTGACACAGTTCAAGCTTCCCGCACTAATGGCCCGTGAAGTACAGACAAGTAGATGCAAACACTTTGCGTGCTACGGAATATTTGTTTCCCTTTTTAGTTTTTATAATTATACGTTTTGCCATGAGAGAAATTTGTAATCAGTACTATTTTTGGCCTCTAGCAGCACGCCCCGGCATCGAACGGGAAAATAGAAAAAGTGAAAAAAAAGTGTTTTTTTTTTGTTTGAAAGTGAGGTTTTGCTGTTTTGGCGTCCATAGGGGTCATATACCCATCAATTTATATATATATATATAAACATATCTATTTCTATATATTTAAATAGAGATATTTATATAAATAACTAAAATGTTACAGAAAACTTACCTATTTAAAAATACTTTAAACTATATTCATAATTATCTATTTCAATCCTAAATATATCTCAATATTTGTTTCAAATTTCATTTAAATCCGTAAAACTGTTACAGCATGGAGAACTAATGAATATACATACAAACATGCAAGCAAATTTTCACATATATTATGATATTAGTGTGATTTTATTCTAATACAATCTAATAAGGTAATGGTAAAATTCTATGCTTGGCTTGGTTGTTATAAAAAAGACTCAATCCTATTTTTGTTTTTATAAAATTTGAATAAAAATTGACCAACATTTCTCACGTACACGTTATATTTTGTCCCGACCCCCAAACAACTCCAACGTAACTTTATTTACATTGTAAACCAATTCCATTATCATAGTAGACTATAATTTTCCGCTTTTCCCTAAATCCGGGATTCGAACGACCCATGTCTTCTTTCCCCGAGGGGAAAACGGTTGACACCCATACTTCGCCTTCGTAACCTCGTAGCTCTACGTAGTACTCGTAGCCCATCGTAGCACATATATATATTTATATTTATTCATTTATTTATTTAATGTTACATGACCCTTAATACCTATAATACATTAAAACAACTTATCTTAGTATATTAAGTATACAATTAGGTATTACTAAGTACCCTAGACTTCACACTAGGAAAACCTGTGTCGCGAAGTCTAGTGTCTTCCGTTCCATGTTCGTATATACATAATAATCTTAACCTAAATTTATATAAAATATAAAAATGAAACAAGTTTGTGTGTGAGAGTGAGTGTGTATGTGAGTGTGTGCGTGCGTGTGTGTGTGTGTGTGTGTGAGTGTGTGTGTGTGTGAGTGTGTGTGTGTGTGTTTGCGTGTGCGTGAGTGTTATAGATAGTTTGTAAGTGCGTATGTATAAGTGTGTATGTTTGTAGGAGTGAAAGTATGTGAAAGTATATGTTTATATGGATAAGGTATGGTATGACAAATATGTTTAGGTGGGTAAAGTTTGCAATGTCGAGAATACATCAGTCATAGCAGGGAGATATTTATTACCAAAACTATGTAATCTATACATCCAAAGTCTGACATGAATTAATATAGGGTTTGGCGTGATTGCGGTCTGGAATTGTCCCTGAGTCAGAGACAATCCAGACCATCAATGTTATCTTGGAGGTATGATTAGGCGTTCGATCTCACTGTATCCTAAGGACGTCAGAAATTTACAAAGTTTCCTTTTACAAATGTACCGGGAGCACATCTGCTTACATTGTAGCATTCTGTAGCGCTTCCTTAGTTGCTATTAAATTTATTTATTAAGTTTTCGAACATTTGTACTGAGGAGACTACATACTAAAGAAGCTTTGCATTAAATTATTATCTTTAAGTCGCACGCTGTATGCATTTATCTGCTTTTATGCCTCGAATGAGGTTACACGCAACCTATCGTATAGCTGCGAATTATATCTAAACTTTCTGTCTTTCATTAAGTTGCTGGAGAAATAGAATACGCTGTCGGTATCTCACTGTTAACGTCTATTGATAGGGCACTAGACGTATGATGGTTGGAGTTTGGGTCCGGAGCCCGGAGAGGATGACAACGCTATGTGACCCACGTCATCGAAGGTGAATGTGGTTTTCAGGACAAACTGCTGATATCTTTGAAAGAACAGAAAAGCAGTGTTGAGTGCTCTGATGTTTCAATGAAGGCCCAGGATCTCTCAGGTGCCCAGGAGGTTGTGAAGATTTTCTCTTCATCAACAAAAAATATTTTCTGGTTTAAATATAAAACACTGGCAAATGTTTTCCCTTGATTGTAGTCAACCTTAAATTGTAAAAGGTGCGAGGATATAAAACTGTTTAGAAAACTTTAAAGATCGATAAAATAAAAACAACAAAATATTCTCGTTATCATTTTGCCATCTGTTGATATGTAATTTCTTTTTAAATATTATAGTAACTAGTCGAACGAGACGCTCTCCTGATGGTAAGAAATAACGCCTGTCCATGACCTTTACAGCAATACACAGAACTTTTTATGGTAAAACAAAGTTCAAGGCATCACTGCTTTGGCACTCATTACTTTAAAACTTTCGATGGTATGTCTCAACAGCCATGTAATAATGTTAGATTAATTTATTTAGGGTCCTTTAATAATAGTAATTATTTACATATCAATTTATAAGCAGGCCACAAAAAATAACAATTACAAATTTTTTATACAATTAAAATGGTTGTACAAGCAAACAACAAGTAGTCATTTGCCCACTCACCCAAACGTTTCCATAAGGCTGACAGTATTTAGTTGACTTAGAAATAAGAAAAGTCTAGAGATAATGGAAATACGTCTGACTAAATTCATAAGAGGAGCATGTAACGTAATATCTCAGCAGATATATTTCCAGAAGATATATTTAAGTGAATTTATGAACCCAACCTCCTTGTCTGAAAAGCCACTTCGCACCCTTATCTCAATCGGCTAAATTCCTGAAACGCTTTGCTTTCTGGGATAAACTGTTTTACCATGCTTGGAATGAACCTGTGTTATGGCATAGCAATATTCTCTGGCGGACAAGAAAATCACTATACTTGCTCACGTCATATACAATAAAATAGGTAAAAAAACTGGAAAATTTTGCAAACAAAAAACAATCGTATCTCTACCGAGTGTATAAAAACATTCAGCGCCGATATTAAAAACGTTTTATTCTTTTATTTGAGATCGCCAAGTGGCCCCATTTGTTTCTTTAATTAAATTTTTAACTTTTCTTTACAAATTACATCCGTAAGTATTTTATTACATTTCGCTTCTAACAAGTGCTTATTTGTTTTTGTTTGTTGAAATTTATAATTTTTAAATCTGTTTTTAATTATCTTTGACAGTTTTCAATTTTGTCTTTCTTATGTTGTTTTAAAATGTTACTTATTCTGACCAGCTTATAGCGATATCTGTTAGGACATTCCGGAATAACTACGAGATTATATATGTGTGCGCAATATGATTCGCAATCGCATAGCTTTTTCCTGAGCGCCTAACAGATATCGAAATTTGAAGCGCAGAGTACAAGGGGCTTTGCTTTTTTTGTGTGAAAAATTAGCAAAGAAGCGACGAACCACCTGATGGTATGTGGTCACCGCCACCTATAGACACTTGCAATACCCGGGGCATTACCAGTACGTTGCCTACTTTTAGTGACCTTACTCACCATTTGTTTGAAACCAAGATCAAAACTCGGTGGAAAAACCGTAGGTGGTAAGCCATTCCACACAAGTCTCAAACAACAACTAGGATAGCCGGTAAGAGCATTTCCTTTATGCCTTGAATGTTGGCTGTAGCAATAACCTTTTTGGCGCAGTCGAGGTAAAAAAGAAACACAACTTTAAATACACAAGAAACTTTACATCCACACTTTCTCTACATATTCGTGCCACTAATAGGCTCTTGAATGTTCCTTCTAAAAGGTCGATTAGTTCCTCTTCGTGAATGACGTACTTCAACTTGCCTTCCTCAAGATCAAGGGTCACCAGGAAAACCTTTTTAAACGACGTTGACTTTTATAAAGAGTAATTTTTACGCTCTCTATGTGTTCGGTAGAAAATAGATCACAGGAATGTAATTGCTAAAACTGAGTTTTTTTATTGAAAGAGCGACAAGTAAACTTACAGTACAAATACAAATATTTTATGAAAAACACCAAAGTTACATTTATCCATTCATAATTTAAAATGCCAAAATCATGACATATTTAAGTCAAAGTAATTTTTTTTTTACACAGCGTCATCTGACCCCAAACTAAGCAACGCTTGTACTATGGAAGTCAGTTAACTGATAGAATACTTAAATATTTTTTTTTTGTAAATAACATAAGTACCTACTTATAATAAATACAGAACAAACATTTTTATACCGCAAAATGTTTACCCTGGGTGAGAATCGAACCCACTCCTTTCGGCTCTTGAAGCAAACATACTACCAATGAACCAACAGGGCTGTAATGAAATGTCAATATGATGTGTCTAATGTAAAATATGTCAACAAAGTTTAATGTCAATAAAACAATATAACTACTTACAAGTATATAAGCCAAGATCTTAGTTTGCTTCTAAAGCACGCTTTGGATGGTAAATCCCGAGTGGAAGCGGGTACGCGGTTGCAGATCGGATGGGATGGTATAAAAAATAACTTTATTGTACACCAAACATACAAACATTATGCTGGTCTATGGTACATAAGTATGTCTGACATAAGTAGCATAAAATGTATATTATACAAGTTTATTTTAATTTACTTAGGAAAAGTAGATCCGAAACAAATACAAATATTGACAACACTAAAGTTACAAATTACATCCCGTAATAACATTTTAAAATATATAATTAAATCAATAACAGTGATTACATGAGAATTCTCGTCTAAAAAAATACAGGTATTTGTATAAGTACCTACTTACACGCATAAACATCAAATGACTGTAAACTGCAAGCTTAAAACAACCCCTGCTTGATGCTTAATCCCGCTAACCCCTTTGAAACCTTTCTGGAATTATCCAAATACTTGAAAACTAGCGTCTCTGATCCCTTTGAATTTAACTTTTTCGACATCAAAGTAAGCTTCATCAGAATGCAAACCGGAAAAGAAGTCAATTGGAGGCACTGGTTTGAAGTAAATGCGAAAAATAAATTCGGGAATCTTTATTCGCAACAACCAGACCATTTCACAGATTAAAAATGAACATTGTGACTATGTAAATAAAGTCTTGGTTTTTGTAATATTTTTTATAAAACACACTAATATTATAAAGGCGAAAGTTTGTGTGTGTGTGATGGTTAGAAAAATCACAAAATTCGTATGACGTAATTGAAATTATAAATGGATGGCCCTTTAATGTTGGGGTTTGAACCCACGCCTTTTGGTCTACGAACCGACCGCGCTAACCAATTAGTTAGATTTCTTCATTCTGGCATATGTGGCCAGCATTCTCGGTAAATATCCCTCCGCTGATGGAGTTTTTTTAATCTGGTTATTTGTATATTTTTATAAGTTGTTATTAGTATGAGATGAGTATTAAATATGTCTTCCTATAAAATATCGTATTTTGTTCGGACCGTCGCATGGTGCTGCGTATTTGTTTAGCGCACCTACCAGATTTGTGTTGTTTTTATTCTGAAGTATTTGTCTATACATTTATTTATCTATGTAGTAATATTTAACTGTAATAATTGTATAAATATTTGCTGCTTGTCTTAGTATTGTTTTGTAACTGTGTACTTTTTTTTTTGTATTGTACCTACTATAATTAACTCAAAACTTTTTGGCTACACCAAAACGGTTAATTATAGTACTGTAAGTTTTAAGTGAATAAAATAAAATATGTATAAACTTTCAAGTCTCCTCGAGTCCACTTTTTTGTTGGTTTCCGCATTGGGTACACCATATGTTAATTGACATTGTGAGTACGCTAACTAGAATCAATATCGGCGTCAGTACCTGCCTCACAGACAGGTAATCAAATGAGCCAATTACTCAGGCGTTCAGGGCTGCCCCCAGAGCCTGAAAAGTGACAAGCGAGACGAGGCATCTCTGATTGGAGTGACTGGCAAAGATTGGCATGTGTCACGTCGGGTTGAATCGCTTTGATACATAGGCCGACTTTATGTGACAAGAAAAATCCCTGGGAATATTTTCTCAAGCACAAATGTTATTTGAATTGTACGAGAAATTTATATTTTCAGTAAAAATTTTTTTTTTTTTTTTTTTTTAATGTAAAAAATAATGAGACGAACGAGACGCTCTCCTGATGGTGATAACGCCTGTCCATAACCATTGCAGCGATTCACAGAACTCTGAGTAACAAAACAAATTCCAGGGCATCACGGCTTTGGCGCTCATTACTTTCGAAACTTTCGATGGTTAGTCTCAACAGCCCAGTAATTTCGCTAGCTGCAGTACCCTTCAAACCGGAACACAGTTATGTTTACACAAAACTGCTTAGCGGCAGAATAACTGGTATAGAATTGGATTTTAAAAAATTAGTTTATTTTAAAATCCAATTCGTTATCACATAAAAGTTGACTGTCCTGTTAGCTCATTTGGTAGTAGTTCTGCTTCAAGAGTTGAAGGGTGTGGGTTCGATTCCCATTCAGCACTAACATTTGCGTGACAAACATCTGTGTCTGGGTGTTCTGTATGTTTTAATAAAAAAAAGTATACAGTATTTTATCAGTAACTTTTGTCATCACACCAGATACTAGTTTCTTTGCATGGTGGTAGGATATTTAACCATTATTGAGCCAGTTCTATTTCAAGCTATCTGTGCTTTACCATCTTCAACCACAACGTCACTTAACATCAGGTGAACTGTGGTCAAACACCTAGTTTGTCAACCTTAAAAAAAGTCATCTTATTCTCATAATTCATCAATTCATTCCCCTTTGCCTAATTTGGGGCTAGGTGATGTATGAAACATTTTTTTCTATAAAAATTTTAAAAAAACTGATTGTAAATTAAAATTCCTTTCCATTATCAGTTCAGAAATGTCGTGCCATGCTTATTTAAATAGCGTCGTATTTGGTAGTTGTACCTGATTCTACGAACTATGATAAGTGGTTTCAGTCGCATCACCCCTACCAGGCAGACATACTTCATCTCTGGCGTACGTCAACTCGCGTTAGGCTATCCGTTTACCATGATAGGATTTCCCGTATATTGATTCTGATTGGAACTAGCCTTGGCACTCTAGGTAGTGTTCTATTATCTTCGAGCACACGAGCATGAAAAGGATGTAAAATTTGTGTAATAATATTAGAAATGATATTTTAGAAATAGAAGACACTAAATCAATGTAAGGGTTAACAATAACTAGTTACGTAGTTTGGTGATTATGTATTTCTACTCAAGAGGTATGGTAACTTTTTGGGTTACGGTATTAAAAGTTACATACATAATTACAATATCTAGTAACTTTATGTTTCTATTAGCATACCACAAGTTTGCTGTGACATAAGAGTAAAGAAATTACATAATTATGATATGTTCATTTATTGTCTCCTTGTATCTTGCAAATAAATAATTTATTAATGTATTTTATAAATAATGCTAGTCACCATTACTTTACTGAGTCATGACCGGACTCGACCGTGACTTACTTTGTATTGTATGACTTTACTTGATTTTCCATAAAATATTTTAATGTGCCAAAATTATTCATACTATTAAATGTACAAACTGCTACACCAAAAACAAAGAAGAGTGAACAACAACGCAGTCAATCCAACTCGGCAGATTTTATGACCTAAATAAAAAAAAAAAAAATAGAAAAAAATGAATAAAAAATAAAGAATAATAAATAATAATAATGAATGAAATGTTCAAAAATGTTAAAGACTTTTATGAACATATTCGAAATAGCTTTGGCCAAAGAATTAAAGGCGGGTTTTAGTTTTCCATCTTAAATTTCTTGTAAAATAAACTAGAGGTAGATTAGAGCGCTGCATTAAATAGACTGTACTAACTTGCGTTAACAATTAGACAAAATATACGCGGTATTGTTGGATTAAAACATTTATATTTATTAAATAATAGCACAAGTAAATATACGACCAAACATCAGACATGGTATTCGCTAAATCCCTGATCAAATTATTGCAGAAAACGAACCGCCATACCTGCATCTCTTGGGAATTTGGAACCCAACTTACCGCAACCGACTCAACCCAACAGCTTCTTTTTTAATTACCTAAAAAATGCAAGCATAACTTCATACAATCGGGAAATAAAAGTATACTAACAGTTAATATACGTAAACGAATTTTTGCGTAATTTTTTTAGATATTACAATTATGCCCAGTGCATAAATCGAATAAAAAATAAGCTTTTACAATAATGGTATCACAAATTTTGCAATGCATTTTTTATTGCAATCCATTTTATTGCATGCACTAAATAATTCAAAATATTGTATCATGTTAACTCTATAATACAAGTATGGTAAAGTGCAGTATGACTTTCCTATCAATTCTAAGGTTTTTAGAGTTGGGTATGATACTCTAAAATTTACTAAAATTACAGATTTAATCGACGCGTCCTAGTCGGAGTGATACCGTCGCTTACCATCAGGCGATTTGTTAGCCAAATAAATACAAAATATTTATTATGTGCATTGTGCGTACAACCCGAATAAAAAAATAGACAATAATCTTTTAAACTTACTTTTACCTTTTAAAAACAAACAATTTCATCGAAATGTCAATCAACCAAAATTTTGACATAACGTTTTATTCGAATGTACACTTGATTTTTTAAACCTTTCTTCATTTCGTCAATCCACGGCAGCGCGTAGCCGAGTACAGCTAGTTTCTTATAACAAAAAAAAAATCTGTGAAAAGAAATATTTGCAACCATGTTCTGCTTTTACCAAATTCTATTTTATAAAGGAAATTGATTTCTTGTATTTCCAATAACCCGAAACGCGCTACGAAACTACGTGACTTCCTAGGTAGACCAATATGAAACTCCGGCTTCGTAAATGCTTTCAGAATCCGAACCTTTTAGATACAGGTATCTAAAAATTAATATATATCAACTTAATAGTCTGTCGTATATTAAATGTATGTTCTTTGTACATCAGAAAAATCTAATAAGCTATGTCATGTTCCATCTGAAATTTCTCAATTTAATCTCGTTTGTAATATCCGGAACGCTTATTGAATCAAATGTTTCCAATAAGTACTTACATCCTGACGTCAGAGAGAGATTTCATTGTCTATCTAGGGAATCGACACGGCTAGCAAAGTTCAGGTATAATATATGTAGGCACTAGCTGCGCCCCGTGGTGTTGCCCGCTACGTTTTCGAGATAAAAAGTAGCCTATGTGTTAATCCAGGGTTTCAGCTACCTCCATACCAAATTTCATCCAAATCTACCACAATGCAATGGTTTCCTCACGATGTTTTCCTTTTCCGGCAGCTCAAGCTCATTGTTGGGGTTTGAACCCACGCCCTTCGGCATGTGAACCGACCACGCTAACCACTGAGCTATCATCGCTACATACGAGCACATATCTATTTTATTCAGAATTATTTTTATGTGGTTTCTTTGCCGAGTTAGTTAGCCAATTTCTACCTGTAGCTTTTTCAACACGTTCGCTAACCTACCGTCGTTTAAGAGCCCTTCACACTGTATTCAATTTTCTCGTCGTACAATCTCGAAGTGACATTGACATATGGCCGTCGCGCGTCGCCAGTGCGCTCACTTTTACTTAATTATCCACAGCCGAGCTACTTGACAGACAACGGTACGTGTATAGTAGTCTGTCTATTATGTTAACCGCTTTTTGACAGTTCATACAAAGTTGACGACATAACTTTGTACAGCGTCTAGCAAAATAAATCTCACACAAAATATAAATACGTTTAATCTAGCATTGATTACACAGTTTTTTAGAGTTGCTACAAACTATAAATACAAGGTTCATACTTTTTTAATCACATCCAATATTATCAATAACCTTGTTGGGACGCCTTACTAACAAACTTTTTAATTAAAAAATTGAATTTAAAACTTAAGCTTTTGTTGTCCAAAATGTCTTTCACTCGACTTTTTCGCTCCAATGCAGACGTAACCTAATGAATAGCAATCACACTCCGTCTCGAATCCGTTCAAGTATGAAAAGCGAGTTGAAAAATGCGTCAAAGCACATTATAGCGGCCAATATATCTATTGAACTGAATGAGGGAGCCACTAGCGAATTCTCTTAACAAAACTCGCAGAAAGTTTTATCTACATTGCTTGGCTAGATCCATAAATAATTTGGTCACCATGCATAGGGTGTGACGAGTGAAGGGCCTGTAAATGATTGGAAACTGATTGGAATGATTGACGCGGGCGGGTCTGTCGATTGCAATAGTCTGGCCAAGGGAGGCCTACTCTCTACTACGGCCCTAGTATATAATTTAAATAGAAACGAGAGACAAGAGAATCTCTTGTATATAAATAATTATCATTTCTGTGGGGTCTCTAATGCAAGAACCTGCTTAGCCAAATAATTAAAAAAAAAATTGGTTTAAAGAATGCCATCTCATACATAAAAATATCATACGTTTTTTCTTGTCTAGATGATGAATAAATATATGTAGTGGTTTATTATAATTGTAAGTACCTCTAGATACGTCTGTTACAATATGGTTAACTTTGTAAGTAGATAACATACAAAAGATTTTGCTATAACAAGTTTGAGGTTATGTTATCTGATAAAAATTAATCATAGCGACACGGAATTGTTCAAATCAGTAATTTCGTTAGATTTATTGTACTTACTGTGTTGAACTAGTCATTATTTATGAAGGCAAAATAATCATTACTAGTCAACAGTAGTACCCTCTCAACGCAAATTGCTGGCGGCCTCGGTATGCTCAGTCAGCGTAATGAAAAAAGACCCTAAGCCCATTCTGGAATAGCTGGAATACTTCGGCTAACATGGCGATTGCTGCGACTCGTCTACCCCAGCGGTTATCGGTTGCGCGAATCAAAGATCGGGCTAAGTGTCGTGCCGTGAGACGTGTTTATGTCTAGTAATGGACTGCGATAGGCTGATTATGATGATGTTAAAACTTGAATATATCTGATGCAATTAATTGTACAATGTCCTGATGGCTTTTTTAGGGACGAACGAGATACTCTTCTGATGGTAAGAGATAACTATGGAATTGTCCTTACCCGACTAATATTATAAAATGTAAAAGTTTGTTTACTTGGATGTGTGTAACTCAATCATGCCAAAACGGCTGAACGGATTTGAATGAAATTTGGCACACATATACTTTATTATCTGGATCAACATATTGAGGTAAATGATTGATTAAAAAAATGGCAACATGGATTTACACAAGCAAACATCCTCTCACCCCAAACGCATATACCGTCTCCGTTCCGTCGTGGGTAAAAACAAAGAATGAGTGAAATGAACGAGAACATTGTGATAATGACTACAATCTAATCGAATTATACTATAAAAGTAAAATAATTAAAGCTATTTCTATATCACGGCTCCGCTCCCAGCATTAAGAAGTCGTGTGCAACTCTTTTAAAGCGTCGTAAGAGATATTCGCGGAATTTTACGAGGTAATACCGTTCCTTTTATTTTTGTACGTTTCATAAAGTTTCCGTTTTTGGGCGAGCGCGGGCCACTGGCCTAAAGGCCCGCACGCACTAGGGATTATTTGTCACACAGTTTATTTTAATAATAAATAAATAAAAAGAGGCGGCTATGTCGTTTATGGTGAGACAACGTACCCCGATTTCATGGGACGTTTATCCTGCTAACTCATGAAATGCCTATACATTTGTTTTGTATATACTATATTATACAAAAAACAATTGCCGCGGGTTATTCTTACAAAACTGGAAAATGGTTTGAACAATTTGATATTTTGTTCTGTTTTCGTGAAAAAATTGTTTAGGGAAAAAGAAAATTAGAAAAAACCACTGCCGAAAAATCAATTTACGGTGATCAAAAGTACACTAGTATTTGGTGCTAGGTCCTTAGCAAGTCATCTAGGTGGGTACCACCGCTGTACCAGATATTCTACCGCTAAGCAATAGTGTGTAAACATTACTGTGTTCCGGTTTGGAGAATACTGCAGCTAGCGAAATTACAAGGCTGTTGAGACTTAACATCCAATGTGTCAAAGTAATGACCGCCAAAGCAGCGATGCTTTGAAATTTGTTTTGTTACTCACAGTTCTGTGTATCGCTGCAATTGTCATGGGCAGGCGTTATCTCTTACTATCTGGAGAGCGTCCCATTCGTATCATTTAATTTGTATCATCTTTTACGAAAAAAGTAAAAAATAAAAGAAAATCGAAAATAAAGTGCAGACACAAAAATTACGAGTGTGCGAACGCCATAACACCAACCGGCGCATGGCCCGCTGAATGGAAAATAATAATTTTACGAGTTCGTCCCTTTGTGACTCTATTTGTATTCAAAATGCGTTCTCTATATAAAACTTGTTACACAAATAAACTCAACGGGAGCCTACTTTTCTGGGTTTGTGTATAAAGGGGCACGGATAAAAACTTTTGTGAATAAATTATTGGTTTGTCCGTTTGTAGCTGAGCAAGATTAATTGTTATAAGTACAATGTATATAAGTAAGGAGAATGTTTCATTCGTTCCATTATTTTTTAAGCAATCATTAAAATGTTCTTTTTGACTGGTGATTCGTATTGGGACCGTTTCAATTCACCCGATCGGAACTCCAGACAGATCAGTTCATTGATTATGTTCTATTTCGACGCACAATAAAAATGTCTTGAAAACGACGAAAACTTCTTAGCATCCAATGAAAGAGCCACACGAACCCTAATATAGTACCTAGAACTTACATCCCAGATGCAGGTTATGAGCCCCTTTAAATATCACTCCACTAAAATAATCTTTCTATTTGTAATTTACAAAAATAATCTAAATAAGATATAATTCACTTGCCCTGTTCGCTCATTAATTGGTAGACTGCTTCAAGAGCTGTGAGGTGTGGGTTCGATTCCAACCAGGACAAACATAATTATGTTACGATAAATGTTTGCTCTGAGTCTAGGTGTTGGTTTATCTATCTATATATAAGTATTCTCAGCTATCTGGTTTCCATAATGTAAGGTTAGCTTACTTTGGGGCTAAATGGCGCTGTGTGTAATGTCTTACTATATTTATTTTTAATAAATTAGGCGACATTCTTATAAAAACCAGTGCTTAAAACACGTTACTTTTGTGTATCTTCTAGCTTCTTTTTGATATGTACCACATCTTGCTTGATGCAGTCTATATGATGAGTTTACCTTCAAAGAATAAGTAAAAAAAAAAAAAAAAAGTATTGTCATCAGAACTACAAGCGTGTACCAAATATCACACAAATCTATCAACAGAAAGGAGGTAAAATTTCAATTACTAAATTTGCAACAAATGAAACCATTTAATAAAAACATGTCTACTCGGTATTTGAAGATACTTCAAGCTAGTTGTTTTCCTCACCATGTTCTTGCCAAATAATAACAATTGGAAGAGCTTCTGTAGTCCTACGCTAAATCATACCCACGTTTATATTTAGCTTCTGAGAAACTGGCTTTTAGTCCTTGTTTCTAAAATAAGCCTGTCTAGACGCACCCACTCCCTCTATAACCTTTATTCGTCCACTATTTTCGAACAACAATCTATTTACACTTAAGGGTGAGGCATAGAATGTTACAAAAATAAAAAGTATGAAGAGATAGTTATATTTCTTGGACGTGAATAACAATAATGTTACAGGTAAGTCATTTGTTACATAATCTTAGAATGTAGGCATTGTAAGATTATGCAATACGCAAGCGTTACATGATAAGACAACGTAGTATAAGTGTTTGTGGGTGTGTGTGTGTGTGTGATTGATTGAATTAGGATTTGTTTTTTTTTTTTTTTTTTTAATATTAATTTAACTTTATTATTATGATGTCTACATGTTGTGTGATGTATATATATGTGTTGTATTTATCACTCGAGTCCGCAAAAATATCAAATAATACAAATAAATTGCCGTACTTGTCACAAGTCCGATATGCGCCTATTTATCAATGTGTCAAAATATGCAACCCACACCTGTGTAGCTTCGACCTAATTCTATCACTGAGATCATCAGTACATCAAACGATAACAAGCTTTAACTCGTGCATCCACGGTGTAATTTGGCACTTAATGTGCGATAAGGGGAGTTCGACACGGCGAAATCCCCAGAGATAAGCGCAGTCATCATATTTTTCCGTTTTGACGCTCGAGGTTCTATTAAAGATTTTGGGAGGTATTACAATATTACTTAGAAACATTAGGATATTGTTTCGCTGCCGTATTTTTGCGTTAGTACTTAATCATAATTATCAGAATGTAGTGATGATGTAGTAGGTACGTTATATATGTACTTATAAATGTTTGTAATACGTATCATCATCATCATCATCATCATCATCATTTCAGCCGTAGGACGTCCACTGCTGGACATAGGCCTCCCCCATTGACTTCCATAAAGACCGGTTGGAAGCGGCCCGCATCCAGCGCGTTCCTGCGGTCTTTACTAGGTCGTCTGTCCACCTTGTGGGTGGACGTCCTACGCTGCGCTTGCCGGTCCGTGGTCTCCACTCCAGAACTTTGCAGCCCCATCGGCCATCAGTTCTGCGTGCTATGTGCCCTGCCCACTGCCACTTCAACTTGCTAATCCGTTGGGCTATGTCGGTAACTTTGGTTCGTCTACGGATCTCCTCATTCCTGATTCGATCTCGTAGGGAAACTCCGAGCATAGCCCTCTCCATAGTGCGTTGTGCTACTTTGAGCTTACCAAGAAGGCACACAGTCAGAGACCACGTTTCAGCGCCATAAGTCTGTTAATACGTATACGTTCACGTATTTATACACGTACACATATGTATGTATATTAAGTATAGGTATACATACATATTGGCGAAATGATCGCATAACATACATACAAAAAAGATAATTAAAAAAAAAACATACAGTCGCATTGAGAATCTTATTTGAGTCTGTTAAAAATAGAAAAATAAAAAAACCGGCCAAGTGCGAGTCGGACTCACACACGTAGGGTTCCGTACCATTATCTATAATAAAACTAAATATTCTGTGAATAGTTAAAGCGTCTACCTGTCACCGTTATTAGTATCGAGCAAGAAACGGTAAAAAAATCAAGTTTGTTGTATGGGAGCTCCCCTTAAATATTTATTTTATATTATTTTTAGTATTTGTTATTATAGCGGCAATAGAAATACATCATCTGTAAAAAATTTCAACTGTCTAGCTATCACCGTTCTTGAGATACAGTTTGGTGACAGACGGACAGATAGGGTAGGGTAGGATAGGGTCCCATTTTTACCCTTTGGGTACGGAACCCTAATAAAAACAAGTGACTATAATAGAATCGCTAAACATTTCTGTTTTAATATAATTATTAGACAATTTAATTGCTGGAGCTAATAATTAAAACCTACGCTTCTTTTTCGAATTTTAGTCTAGACACACTAAGGACATTATCGGATCACGTTCATTTTACTTTCCTCAATAATGATCAAAGTTATTTTAGAGCTTATTGGAAAGCCATTGGAGTTCAAAATGGTATGAAATTAGGTTTAACGAGCCCAATATTTGGACACAGTACAGGTAGAACAAGTCTGTAGAAGAAATACGGTAGAGATTTCCTTTTTGAGCGCAAACACTTTTAATTTCCCTATAAATTCAAAAAATTGTGTGTATGGTTTTTCTTTACGGTATATTCGAATGAAATTTGGAATGCAGGCAGCTTTTGCCTTGGATTAACAAGCTGGATACTTTTCATCTAGGAAACGAGAGCTTCAAGAGCTGTAGGACGTGGGTACGATTTCCACCAGAACAAACATTTATGTGACAATAAATGTTTATGTCTGGGTGTTCTATAAAACATGTATCATAAGTATTTATAAGTATGTATTTACAAAAAAGTATAAGCAAATAAATGTATCAGTTTTATAGCGATGATAGCTACTGAGCTATCATCGCTATCATGAGCGCGGTCGGTTCACACGCCGAAGGACGTGGGTCCAACCCTCAACAATGAGCTGGAGCTGCCGGTGAAGGAAAACATAGTATGGTGGTAGGGTACTTTCTAGTACTTGGCTGGCTAGGTACCCACAAGTTGCTGAAAGTTTTTCAGTGAGTACCTAGCGGTGTTTCGGCAGCCCCACTTGAGAACCAGATCTATTCTAGGCTAGGTGTGCTTTACCGTCCTCGACCACACCGTGGCTCGACAGCCCCGTTGGCTCATTGGTAGTATACCTGCCTTGAGAGCTGTAGGGTGTGAGTTCGATTCCCACTCAGGGCAAACATTTTGTAAATAAACAATTATTTGTTTTGTGTCTGGGTATTCTGTATGTATTGTAAGTAAGTATGTATTTACAAAAAAAAGTATTTATGTATTCTATCAGTTATCTGACTTCCATCACACAAGCTCTGCTTAGTTTGGGGCCAGATGGCGCTGTGTATAGTCCTACGATATTTATTTATTTATTTACCGTCACTTAACAGCTGTGGTACACTATGGACTGTGGTGCCGTTTTTCCATTTTCCGTAGATTCCTTACTGCATATATTTTAAACTGGTGCCTAAATATTGTGAAGACTAGTTTCCCCGCTGGTCGCCGGCGGATCCTCCGGTACGTGCTTTCTGTTAATGACGCCGCTCTCGTCGCGATGACCTGTAATTTATTCATATTGCAACGCTACACCAGAGAGGAAGACATTGTGTAGTTTGAATTTTAATAAAACTCGTAATCGAATTTTGAATGGCTGTTTTTTTTCCGCGTAAAATATTGTGAGAATACTTAGTTTGAATGGCCTAGTACACATCTAATCATTACCTTGATATTACCTACTAAAAACCCCACTAATATAATAAATGTGAAAATTTTGTATGGCTGGATGGATGCATGGATGGATGGATGTTATTCTTTCCCGTAGAAAGTACTGAACGGATTTGGATGAAATTTGGTATGGAGGTAACTGAGACACTGGATTAACACATAGGCTACTTTTTATCCCGAAAACATGTAGCAGGTAATACCGCGAGGCGCAGCTAGTGTGATAAAACTATGATATTTGCAGCATTATCATCATTCGAGGTGTATTTTAGTTGAAAAAAACTATTCATTTATAGTTTGTAGGTATTGTAAACTGCAACCGTTAATCGATTTTACTCGAATAATTATTCGAGTAAAATCGATTAACGAATCTATCGAATAACTTGTTTGTTTATTTTCAACTATGGTATGCACTCGTCTCGTTCATTAAAGTTGGACCAAGGCAGCTTAATTTGAAGTAGCAAAGCTAAATTGAATTGGACTGCAACTTGCAAATGGAGTAGTTGGCCAACGCTAGATATCAGACAGTAGTAAAACTTGATGACCTCTATCTTATTTAATTTGTTCCAATTCGAAGTGGCATTGTGCTTATCATGAAACTTTACTTGGATGAATTTTACTTGGTGGTAGATTTCCTTAGCAGGAGGTCATCTAGGTAAGTACCACCGCAGTACTAGATATTCTACCGCCAAGCAGTAGTGTACAAAAGGGTGTACAAAGGGTACTGGAGCTAGCGAAATTACTGGGCTGTTGACACTATCAGCTAATGTCTCGAAAGTAATGAACGCCAAATCAGCGATGCCTTAGACTTTGTTTTGTTACTCAAAGTTCTGTATATCGTTGCAATGGCCATGGACAGGCGTCATGTTTTACCATCAGGAGAGCGTCTCGTTAGTCTCATCACATTGACATTATAAAAACACGAGGTGTCATCCCGCAGAAACGAAAATCGATTCAATAAATTTCAAATATAAAAAAACCCGACCAGTAACAAATTTCGAATCGATCAGTGGTAAATACTCACATACATAAGAGCAGTTTATCTTCAAACAGCTGAAAAGACTTTCTTGAATCATAGTTAAGATCACTTCCGATCATGTCACATAAAAAAAATGTAATTCGCCATTTTGTGGTGGCAGCCATCTTGGATTTGCAATGTATTATAGTAGTATTTTACTAGTCAAGCCCTTTCATTTGATACCCATATAGAGGGAGCTATATAGAGTTTTAATTACTTTGAAAGTGATTTAGACTTAGGTACCTATATTGATTTTTATAAAATACTTGAAAATATCGATACATTAAAACATGCTGGCAAATGCAAAAAGTGCGAAGCCAAAAACAAAGAAGAACAGTAATTTGATAGCTTAAATAACAGACAACGTGACTACCGCAGACGAACAAGTGCAAAAGTGAGGGAAATATATTCTTTTCTTTCTGGCTTTCACCACAGACGGCGCGAACCAAATCCGCGTACATAAGTAGATCTTGAACATTTTGTACACGTTCTATATGTTAGTACACTGCAGTTTTGTAACAACTCTACGACTTTATAGGTACAATAATGTAAAAACAATACTGTTACAAAATATTAGTATTATTGGTTACTTGCATCCTGGTTTGTGGTAGAAATATCTGCTAGGAAATAAATAAAGTGAGGCTGCGAGCAATCCCGTGATTGAGAACGTGTTGAACACACTAGGGGGCGTTTTAGTATGGCGTGGTGCCTCTGTTAGAGATTAGACAGCTTTTGTCTGAAATAAAGCCATATAGGTTTAATAGGTTTACACGGGTCGATAGATAATTGATTGATTCAGGCGTTACTTTGCGAAAGTTCATTTTGAATATTCAAGGTATATATTTATTTCCGCTTAACAAATAACGCGGATTTCCGCGTTTTACGCGGATCGATAGTATTAAACTAAAAGTAGGTTATTGTACGCAACTTTATGAACAACCATAGCGTGGTACTTTCTAGTAGGTACTTGGCAGGCTACCACCCGTCCTCAAGTAAAAAAATCTGCCGACAAGCAACTAACGCTGTGTTCCGGCAGCCTCACTTGAGAGCTAGTACAGGTGTGTTTACCGTCTTAGACCACACCGTTACTTATTAACAGGTGAGCTGTGGTCAAACACCTAAAAAAACATCGGAAAAGCTTGTGTTGACATGCCAAAATTACCAAGCAACTAATTTTTTTACGCGATTTACAGATTTTCCTGATATAGTTGTCAATAAAATATGTCATACATGACAATAATCCTCTTGGCTTAGTACTCGTACGTTCCGCACAACAATGTGTATGAAAACTGTAACTATTCAGTTTTATACGTCTTTAAAACCGTACCGAAACATACGGTTACGAATAAAACCTAAACCTTAATGAAAAAGGTTAATCACCTCACATGAGTTTGAGGAACTTTTACATATTGATGCACATGTTATTTTTTTTTAATATAGATAAAAATAAATAAATAAATATCGTACGACATTACACACAGCACCATCAGACCCCAAATTAAGCAAAGCTTGTACTATGGAAGTCAGATAACTAACAGAATACTTAAATACATTTTTGTAAATACATACAGAACACAGAACAAACATTTGTTTATACCACAAAATGTTTATCCTGGGTGGGAATTGACCCCACACCCTCTAGTTCTTGGAGCAGACATACTACCGATGAACCAACAGGGCTGTCTAAACTACTATACTGTATACTATATTTATTGATATAATATTCTCGTCTATACAAATAATGCTAAAGCTGTTTTTAAAAAATGGAAGTTAACGCTGCAAGTTTGTATCTTATGGCGGCGAGCGGAAGATAATTAATGTTCTCGTAATTAATGGGGTTTGTTCGGTGCCGGGTTACGTTGCAGCGTTTATTATCAGCAGACACACTGCCAAGACGATGCACGCTCTACTCGCAGTAGAGCTCTACTGCGAGTAATGTTGTCGAAGACGTCTACCTACACAGGTAAAACCGCGAGACGTCTCGCGGTTTTACCTGTGTAGTTCCCGCTTCCGTAGAAATATAGGGATAATAAGTAGCCTATGTCACCAGGGGATAGTGTAACTTCCTAACGGTGAAAGAGTTTTTGAAATTGGTCCAGTAATTTTTGAGTTAATTTTTTTACTTTATTCTTTATAATACTATTAGTGTAGATATAAATTACCTACACTAATAATATTACATGTACAAGTCTTAAATTTGACTTGTACAAAATGAAGCAGAAAAATAAGCAAAATTAGGATTATTGTTTTTTTAATTACAAGTAATTTTCAAATCCATATACTCAGTTATTTTCATTTCTACTATTACCTTGTACACAGTAACAGACAGAGTTGTTTTATGCATAAAAATAAAAGTTTTATCTTCCCGAGCCGGACTACATAGAAATATGACGGGAAAAGAGAAACAAATTACGTTGTTGCACGAAATGTTTATGAAAAATTGTTGGAAGCTCACTTTTTAATTTAATTTCAACACGGAAATCAACCTGAATAAAGGGGCACCACGCTATGCCTTTTAGATTCAAGATGGTGTTTTATAAATTGTCTACTAAGTCAGCAACGTACTGCAATGAAGATTGCATTTCATTTTTTGTGCCTAAGGGACCAAATCAAAGGACTGGCCCAGCGGATTTCATAAGTCAGTAAATATATTCTCCAGGAATATGTAGATGTCTTCCTTCACTGAAAATTTAGTGGTCTAATTTTTAAAATCCGTAAGCTAATTGCAAATGTAGTAAAGATAGCTCAGTGATTAGCGCAGTCAGTTCAAAAGTCCAAAAGGTGAGGGTTTACCTAAATCTCAACAATGAGCTGCCGATATAGTAAAACATCGCGAGGAACCCATAGCATGGTAGAAGGATATTTTTTAGAATTCGACTGGCTAGCAACTACCCTCAAGAAAATCTGCCATCTAGCACTTAACGGTGTGTTGTGACAGCCTCACTATAGAGCCAGTTTCATTCCGAGCTAGACGTACTTACGACCACACCATCGTTTAACAGTACGTCATAGAAAAAAACCCCAGAAAAATCTATTATTGGTACAGATTGATACTACCCGGATAGTACCTACAAATCGTGAGGCTCTTTTTCTCCTAACTGGGTTACAACAACTTTAATGAGATTGGCTATCAATTATTCGGCGAGCGATTCCTAATGGTCAAAGTGGTAGGCGATGGGGCCAATCATCTGACCAAATGCGTGATCATGGGCGTACAGACTTGACGCCGTCTGACGCCCTCGTTGGTTAGGTATTCGAGGTGATTCATGATGTATCTAGTGTTCATACACATCTTCTTTGTGGTTGTAGCTTAGGCTCCACGAAGCGGACCAGCAAGCAAATGCTGTCGAGATTATGAAAGAGAGTTACATACATTCTTTGGTTTTTTTAGTAGGTACACCGTTATTAGGACGAAGAGTCCTGTATCATCACCCTGCCCACGCCAGGGCCGGTGGTAGCCATTAAGAATTTTCCCAGGTTAATAAAGTCCACCAATTACCTCAATCTATATATACTATTATAAAGAGGAAAGATTTCATTGTTTGTTTGTTTGTTTGTATTGAATAGGCTCCGAAACTACTGGACCGATTTCAAAAATTCTTTCACGGTTGAAAAGCTACACTATCTCCGGGTAACATAGGCTACTCTTTATCCCTGTATTCTCACTAGAATATAATTATAGTTAGAGTTCAAGCTGGTGAATCTGCGATACAGTCAGTAAAAAATATACATTTCCATCAAAATGAAATTATGATTTACAGTAATTGATCAATAAATTCCAGGCCATTCATCATAGCACGTGGTGCTTCCACAAATGGATGCGTGAAATACAAATTAATATTGAAATAATTGGAATTGAAATAATTGGACTGTTTCAATTAATTAATGTTTTCAATTTGGCTTTGACTCATATATTAAGATAGGAAGCCTAAATTAATTTATAGTAAGTAATTATTATTCACTCTTATTGACATAGGTACTATTGTCCCGGATCAGCCTTGTATTTATAAACTGTACCCTGGCCACGGGCCTCGTCTCAGTGAAGCTGGTCAAGTGCAGGTTGATAGACTTCATACATCTTCGAAAACTTAAATCAAGAACTCTCAGATATGTATGGTTTCCTGATGTTTTCCTTCACCGTTTAATGTCAGCTGCAATACGCATATAACTTTTAGACAAAACAGAGATGCGTGCCGTGGGATTCAAACCTAGAACCTCTACATTGGAAGCCAGACGGTTTCTCAAATTTGTATTTGTATTTGTTATATAACGCAATGAAAAAAAAATAATCATTTAAAATTAAACATATTGTACAGAACCCAGACAAATAATATGAAATGAAACAGAGCGAGATAGCAAACTTAAAGTAGTTTATTTCAATCACTTCAATCACATAGTTCTAAAATAAGAAATTTAGAAAGTAAAATTAGTAAACGAAACGATAGTGCGTTTTAACGGTGATCAACGCCATCTAGGTTAATTTTAACTAACTAAATGGCGTTGATCCATATTTAGCCACAAACTATTTAACAATTAAACACATATATACAATAAAAAACGGGCCAAGTGTTAGTCGGACTCGCGCACGGAGAGTTCCGTACCACAAAATGCACAAAGTGCGATCCGAAAAAGTAAACAGAAAAAGCGCCCATGATTATATTGGCTCTAAACTACTTTACCCCTCTCCGTAACATGCTCCCTGGAGCCCACATACGGCTCCATATTTACCCGGGCCGTCCCAATGGTGTCACGTTACTGAAGGTACATCTCCAGCAGTCTTATTAGGTACCTAACATTAGTCGGTCGGTCGTAGTAGCGACCAATTCGCAGCCGACTAATCAGCAGGCAGTTATGATTCAATGATATTATGTCGCTAGTCGCAATATTGTATTAGTACACTTATATTGTATATAATACTGTATATAGTACGCCATACACGAGCATTTACTCACGTTAATACCACCAAAGAACAAGAATAAAAACAGATCGAGATTGTTCTCAATTTTTTTTGTCTGTAATATGCCACCTTGCATTGTTAATTATTTCGTCTTGAAGTTTACGATGCTCTAAATTGGCTAGTCGGTTGGTTAGGTAGATCTAAGTCAATGGCGAATTGACACATTTTCCTAGTATAGGCTGTTAAATTTTTGCCACTCTTGTCAATTGTCAGTTCCTAGATTATGTTCACAATTCAACAATTTAGATCAATCCACAATAATAGAATACTATTCGGGTATATTATCTAAAGTTAGTACATGTTCAACAAATAATCTCAGCATATGAAACATAAATGGATAAAATTATTTGATTATTATTTTTAATCTTTAGAACCGTTTAAAAAGTTTGAAACAAACAATTTTTTTCTTTGCAATATTTTTTATAAAGTTATACCCAACTATTAATAAATACCAATATCGCACGCAAACCACTTAGTTTGCAGGAGTGGGAAACATAGTAGATCCCTAATTTTGCCGCCCCTAAAATTTGCCGCCCTAAAATCTGCCGTTATAGACTCCAGCCCTACTAGCCCTACTAATTAGCCTGTTGGTAAATCCACCACTGTGTATATTATGTTTTAATCAGTTACACTTAATAACAACATAGATGTAGCATAATCGCCTGTCACTTGTTTTCGAGTTTGCCGTATTCGTAACGTTCTCCCTGCGTTGATTTTAGCCACGACAAACGCAAGCTGCGATCTACATAATAGCCCTCCCGGGCCGTCTCGCTGGTGTCATGTTCCTACAAGGTACAGTCTCTCTGGGCATCCCGACCCGTAGAAAGGCTCCCGGGTAATTAAACAGACTTTATTGCTTCTATCGGCAAACTGATAAACGGTACGGCGATTCCAGGCAATATTGACGATGGACCTGTTAAATATAAGGGAGAGAATTCAGTGTTGATAGGTACTTATGTACGTATCCTACTAATGTTATGAATTTGAAAGTTTGTATGTTTAGATAATTTTATGATTTTGGATGAAATTAATTAAAAAATAAAAATCGTAGGACTATACACAGAGCGCCATCTGGTCTCAAACTAAGCAGAGCTTGTGTGATGGAAGTCAGATAACCAATAGAATACGTAAATACTTTTTTTTTTGGGAAATATTGTGAGGAAATGCATGGTGGTGGGGTATTTTCTAGTATTCGGCTGGCTAGATACCACACTCTAGTTAAAAATCTACCGCCAAGCACTTAACGGTGTGTTCCGGCAGGCTCACTTGAGAGTCAGTTATATTTCAAGCTAGGTGTGCTTTAACATCTTCGACCACACCATCACTTATCATCAGGTCAAACACCAAGCTTGTCAACCATAAAAAAAAAACAAAACAGAACATCTATGTTCGTCACATAAAAATGAAAAATGTTTGTTCTGTGTCTGGGTGTTTTATATTTATTATAAGTATAAATTTACAAAAAAAAAGTAAATGAATATTCTATCAGTTATCGGACTTCCACAGTACAAGCTTTGCTTAGTTTGGGGTCAGATGGCGCTGTGTGTAATGTCCTATGATATACATTTATTATTTTTTTATTATAAACTTGCCAATGTACTAGATTTTCGCTTATAAAGCCCCCGCATTCTCTACATTCCAGCTGACGTAACATTGCCTCAAAGCCTGATATATCAACAGGGTGACGTTTATCCGGCCCTGATTTATCAGGCTCTTTACCATGGGTGAGCTATCTTCCATAATGAGGGCAGTCCTTAGTAGAATCTCATAAGCAATCCCTGAAAATCGTTGCGATTTGTCCGGGACATCGCTGTAGTAAAATTTAGCGAGTAGAATATCTTAGGAAATCCAACAAGAAAAGTTAGGTATTTAGAAAATATGTATGCCGTCGTAACCAAATTCTAAACTTGAAATAGAGATAAAATACCTTTAATTTTCCAAATGTGGGTTTTTGAAGCTAGTTTTTATTACCCAGAACTTTAAGGAGGAAAACAAAGTCCATTGAGACATTAGAATATGAGTGTTATTGTCCCTGTAATTTCATTAGCTATTCGTATACCATACAAAGACAAATTAGGGACAGATACAAAATCAAGGGGTTCACCTTGGCATAATGCTCGTCATGCTAAGTGGTATGATTAACGCTGGTCTTCCGCTGAGCCCTTGTTAGTAAAGCGTATCTACTTACCAACAACAACACAACACATGACAAAATACGAAAATTAAAAAGAAAAAAAAGAAAAAAATAAAACAAATGTCTTCTCTTAAAAATCCACTAATATTTTACATGTGAAAGTTTGGATGAATAGATGTTTGCTAATCTTTCACGCAAAAACTACAGAACGGATTTAGATGTAATTTGGTATGGAGGAACCTGATACCCTGTATTAACACATAGGCTACTTTTTATCCCTTTTTATTTATATAATTATTTTAATATCAAAATTACGGGTTGAAAATAATTTGGATATTAAAATAAGTTCAAAATAGTTGAAAATATTTTTTTAACATCACGTGCTAATTCAAGATATTTATTATAGTATTTATTAATTTCAAACCTCCACATAATGTATAATGTCAGATAAAGTAACGACAAAAACACATCGATTGCCTTCATTTCACCAGACTAGCCTCTTAACGGCAGCAATAATGCAACTGTGTTATATACCATTCTTCTATGATTTCACTGTGACATGAACCCAGCGACCCGCCACACGGTCGAGTAGCTTTTATTTGGACGCCACTGGGCTAAGCAAGACTTTTAATAGTAAAACTGTTTTATGTGTTTGTTGACATTTGGAGACTTGTTTGTGTTACATTTCATTATGTTCGTTGCTATACACATTTTATAAATATATGGGTTTCGAGACTTTACCTGCTTTGTTAATAAAATAGAAAGAAAGAAAGAAAACATTTATTTTGATACACACTACAAATAAATGATAAAAAAAGACGTCAAAAATAATAAAAATTTGTCGCACTGGATACTAAGGTAAGTAATTAAGCAATCGTTTCATTAATAGCCAGAGAAAAAAACTAAACTTTATTCAAGTATAACTACTTATGTTACAAGGATTTACGATGTTCACTTCTTTTTATCAACCAATTTTATTAATAAATTAAAAGTGTCAACGATGCTTTATATTTATTACGACAGCCCTAGCAGACATACTATCATTGATAGTATGTCTGATCTAAGAGCTGAAGGGTGTGGGTTCGATTCCCACCCAGGACAAGCATTTTGTGATAATATAAACAAATGTTTGTTCTGTGTCTGGGCGTACTGTATCTATCTATCTACACTATAATTAAGAGGAAAGATTTGATTGTTTGTTTGTATTGAATAGGCTCCGAAACTGCTGGACTGATATCAAAAACTCTTTCACAGTTAAGAAGCTGCCCTAGCCCTGGGTGACATACACAGGCTACTTTTTATCCCTGTATTCCCACGGAAACGGGAATTACGCGGATGAAACCGCGACGCGTCCGCTAGTGTATTATAAGTATGTATTTAAAAAAAAAAGTATTCTATCAGTTATCTGTCCTCTATAGCACAAGCTTTGCTTAGTTTGAGGACAGATGGCGTTGTGTGTAATGTCCTATAATATTTATTTATTTTTATAATAGTTTTATAATAGTGTAACTTGTGTTTGTTCCATGTTTGGGTGTTCTGTACGTATTTAGATGAATTAGTATTTAAGTATTCTATCAGTTATCGTCTTCTATCGTACAAGCTTTGCTTAGTTTGCTGTATCCCACAAATTGTAATGAAAAAGTCCACCTTCATTTATAAGTCAGGTCAACCTACGTTATTCATTATGGTTTTGTAGTGCAAAAGGAATAAGACAGAATTGCAGGGATGCTACACCGCGGCCCACAGTGAAATATTCAGTGCGACCGCCCCGCTGTCTTATTCATGCGCCATCTGTTGTCTCGCCTTGTTACTACAGGTAATGCTACTAGGGTTGTAGCATTACCTAAAAAGTTTAGAGACATATTTAAAAATTACTTGTGTTTCTAAATTTTTCTTTGTTTTATATTGGAAGGCATATAATTAAAATAAATATGAAACTTACTTACTGTTTGTGGACATGATGTTAGGCCCTCTAGCTAGTCTAAAAACATTTTTGTTTCTCGAATCAAAAAGTCACATTTTTTTCTACTGCAATTTTTGAACATGAATGGACACGAGTAATGTGTACTTAATATAAATAGCACAACCTGTTCTTAATATAAATAGTATTTTATTTATTTTTTATTTAATGTAATAAATCCAACGCCAAAGTATATTAAACAATCACCTAAAATATTAGCCAAATGAATAAATAAATAAATGTTGTATTTAACTTTGAAACTCAAGACACATCAGATCTTATTTTGTAGCGTGGTAGCCCTAGCAGTAAAGTAGCACGTACACGCATAAATTTGTCGAAGCAGTTGTACAGTGAAACCCTAAAGATAAGCTTTATTTACAGTTTACAGTTTAGCATGCCTGCTTCGAGAGCGGAAGGGCGTGGGTTCGATTCCCACTCAGGACTAACATTTGTGTGACTAACATCGATGTTTGTTCTGTGTCTGGGTGTACTGTATGTATTATAAGTATGTATTTACAAAAAAAAAAAAGTATTTATGTATTCTATCAGTTATCTGTCTTCCATAGCACAAGCTCTGCTTAGTTTGGGGTCAGATGGCGCTGTGTGTAAAAAAAAAAAAAAACAGTTTTTACAAGAAATTGCAGATATATTTTCGAACATGTAAAGAATAAAAGTTATACATTCATAATTATGTAGGTAGATGTGTATGGCACTACGTGAAAAATTTGTCTGATGATTTTAACGTGATATTTATAGAAATAGCTTATGTTGACAAGAAATCAACTGGATTTTTAAATGTTTTATACTCTCTCTTTCTGTTCTCTGTATGTACAATGTACATAATTTTAATTATTATAAGTATGCATTTCCAAAAAAAATCTATCAGTTATCTAGTTCCCATAAAACAAACTTGCTTAGTTTTGGTGCTGTGTGAAATGTTCTAAGAATAAGTAATGAGCGCCAACGCAGCGATTCCCCGAAAATTTTATTTGCAACTCAAAGTTCTGTGTATTGAAGCAATGGTTATGGACATCATCTCTTACAATCAGGAGAGCATATCGTTCGTCTCATTACTTTTCTATAAAAAAGTAAAATAAAATAGAATATCTATTAATTATTTTATTTATTTACCTTTTTTACGTTAATTTCATTTCACATTACATCGAAAAACTCAATGATACTTTGACGTATAAGTACCTTCTTTGTCTACTTAAATGAAAGATCAACTGACGCAGAAGATAAACTGAATTGGTAGATTTCGTAGAATTTCAGAAAGAACTTATACCATTTTGTTCTTAACTGTACCGAGGAGCGTTCTGTTTGCTGTGCGATGCTTTCGTGACAGTGAGAAAAAAAATTGTGAATATGTTTACAACTTAAACTTACATATAATATTATGTTTTAGAGGGACCGTTACTTTTTTAAGACAATAAAGAAGAAGGTTAACTTAGTTAACTATTAATAATATACATAATTAGCATTAGCACAAGCTTTTTTGATTAAAAATATGCGATTTCGTAAGATTGTAAATGAGGACACTATACTTGCAACTTTGTAGGTACATCGTTATTGATACGCATCATCTTTTTTTCCGATAATCCTTTCCATCTTTAGGTTGCCTGAAAGAGATCAGTTTTAGCAATAAGATCGCCAATTGTTACACCTATCAATTAAAGCTTATTTTCGTTTCTTTTTTTTCTATGGTTTTGGCGACGCATTTTGAGCATTTGCCTGTGTCAAGTATTTTACATTTTCAAGTTTCATAAGTTAAATATGTTGCCTTGTAGCTATAGTTATAGTAAAAGTCCAGTCTTGGTAAAGTCCGGTAAATGTGTAGGTAAATGCTTTAGTAAATTAGTGGCGACTTTACTATAAGATCGACATTATATAATTTTCCCACACTCACGCTTGTGATTCGGCACTTTATGAATAAAACACCACCATTTTTATGCATAAACATTCGACAAAACACCAGTTTTGGAAAAAAATACAACGGGCGACACGACTCTTTTCGCGTTCCCGCCAAAACTCTATTTTCTTTTTCGTCTGTTTTATATAATTTTTAGTGTGGACAACAACTAATCCAAAGAAACGCTTCGCGAGGTGTTGCTAACAGAAAAAATGTCATAAATACTTCATGCTATGCTACAACATAGAAACTGTTTGTGAAACAATTCCTTACTTTGCATTTCATAACTCAACCCATCAAAATGATGTCAAAATCGATTTTAAATTTCATATTTCAGATTCGATACATTTACCATTTTATAAAATCCAGGAATTTGTCTAACATAGTTTCTATACTCTCTTACTCTATATTTTACTAACAATGTGTTACGGCTATATCTACAGAAATCAAATTTATAGTACATAACTCGAGTTTGTGTGTTAAAGTGTCATTTCATCCACAATTTGTGCCGTCGATTTATACTACCCCACTCGCCTATTTACCTGGCGTCTACTTAGCTAGATCTTTAATCACCTATAACATTGATCTTTAGTTTAGTTAGGTATATAATTGTAAAAGAGGAATTCTCCAAAATGGTGAACACAAATCCTGCCACCGAGGACTATTCTCCGTCTGATACTGTTCAGTCCCAATCAACTTTCTCGTCGCCGAAGTCGATGGGCAGTCTCGGCAGCGTCAATAGTGGTAGATCAGACACCGTCGTAACTGAAAGAGAAGAAGATTTTACCAAGGATAATTGTGAGTGTTTCTCTTTTTTAACCGACTCAAAAAAGGAGGGGATTCTCAGTATGTATGTTAAGTGTTTGCCAATTTGTGTAATGTTAATTATATAATGTATTTTGTTTGAACTACAAGGGCACATTGGAAGACCAGCGCTGGTCATACAACTTAGTATGACCGGTATGCTGGGCATTTCTCTCTATAAACCACGAAAACTATCCCACATAAATATATTTTTCGTTTCCACATACTAAAGAAAAACATATTGTTGTAATTTTAAATATTTCAGCTGCATCACCAGTTGATTTAGAATGCGCGATACAAGAGGAAAGGATCACCAAGATTCTGAATGAAACTCTTTATAAGATAAAGGTGGCTATATGCTTGCCTCGGCTCGTCGACGACGGCACGCTGGAGATCGAGCTGAATAGCCAGAGCTACGAAGAGGTCATGTTCATCTACGAACAGTACAACACTGAGATGTTCTCCGTTAGTCTACTGAACTTGTCTGCCGTTGATGATGTGAAGGCTGTAAGTAAATTAATACGTCACCCTCGTGTTCTCTGATTTAGATCAATACCTACCTCTAAGTAAAAAAGTAATACTTATAATACATACAGAACAAAAACTCATCGTCACATACATTTTGTCCTGGTGCCAATCGAACCCATCAGTGCATATAGAGACTAGCTGCGTATTTGGATTTCTTGTCGTATTTAGATTTTCTATATCTTTAAGTTTATGTGCCATTATTTATATTCTTGAAATAAAATATTTTGACAAGTCTGTCCACTATTATTATCCCACAAAACACACATGTCCCAGTTTTAGTTTATCTTTGGAACAAAAAACGCGCGTGGAAAATCTGTCCCTGGTCGAAAGGACATTTTTTTTTTCTTTATTTCAGACATGGCACATAATGCATTTTTTTCATGGTTGACAGACTGATGTGTTTGACCACAGCTCACCTGTGTGGTCGAAGATGGTAAACCCGCCTATCCTGGAAAGGCACTGATTCTCAAGTGAGGCTGCCGGAACACACCGTTACATGTTTGGAGGCAGATTTTGAACTAGGTGGTAGCTAGCCAGCCGAGTACAAGATTTTTTAATTGTGCCCGTAGCAAAAGTTGTTCATAATAATAAGTGCAATGTTTCGAACCAAAACCTCTTTTCGAATACCCACCAAACTTATAACCCTGTATTTACATATTGTATAACCAAACACAATATGTAAATGTGTGTATGAATATTTTTTTTTAATTCCAGGGCGATCTGTCAATGCAGAATCGTCTGAGCCCAGAGCAGGGGCACCTGATATGTGTTCTGAACAGCTGCCTAAACCTCAAGCCGATAGTTGAAGATATAATCGATCAGGTAACTATTCAAAATGTCCCCTAAACATTTCACTTGTTGAGAGGGTCAACGAAATCATGTGACAAAGATGTCAGAAGAACCTTGAAACTTTTGTTTTAACTTGTTAATTTTTCCAAATAAATAAATATTGTAGGACATTATGCACAGCGCCATCTGACCCCAAACTAAGCAAAGCTTGTACTAATATGTGGCATTACCATATAAGGCAGTTCTCACAAAAAAAATGGCGTAATTGATTTTGATGAAATTTTCACTTTTTAAATAGCCCTGCAGGTGACAGCTTGGTAGCAATTGGATCAATATAATTTTAATTATTTGGTTTTTTCTAAAGTGCAAGCTGGAGTCAGCTCCTAAAGTTTTATGTTATACAAAATTTATGTTTTGTATTATATATTTCTAATAATATTATGTCTATTCCAGATGAAACAACGTTCATCCGAAGTAAGTTTTTCATACAATAAGCCATTGTTTTATAATAAACTAGCGGACGCCTCGCGGTTTCACCCGCGTAGTTCCCGTTCCCGTTGAAATGAAAAGAAAACTGAAATTTCAAAAATTCTTTCACCATTGCGAAGCTACACTATCCCCGGGTGACATAGGCTACTATACTTTTTATCCCTGTATTCCTACGGACACGGGAACTACGCGGGTGAAACCGCGAGGCGTCCGCTAGTGAGCTATAAGAGCAGTCTATGGATCTCTGTATTTTTATACGTGTTTATTTCTAAATAAAAGATTTTGTATTTGTATAGACTACGAACATCCAACCTATAATGGAATATCTACTGATGTTTGAACAATTTCGTGAGTTGCTTATAAGACAGTTAAAGTGGACTGCAGCTGAAATTTGGCAAGCGAAGTTACTGACGAGAAAACTCGAAATCTCAAACACGAAACTTAAAGTTAAAATTGCAGGTAAACTTCCTAATCGTTCTCCCCGATCTGTGACTTCGCGATCTCTTTCTAACCGACTTCAAAAAAGGAAGAGGTTCTCAATTCGTCGGAATCTTTTTTATTTTAGGTATGTTCACCAATTACTCGAAGGCGCCTGAACCGGTTGGGAAATATCTTCTTTTGTTTCAAAACTAGCGGTACTTCCCGGGCGGTCTCATTTAAATTTTAAAGAAATCGGTCGAGAGGTTTTTCAAAAAATCTTAGTTTGTTAATTTATATGTATATTCATTGTATAAATATGTATGTATATACAATATGTTTATACAAATATATAACTATTAATTGTTTTACTTGGTGGTAAATCTCCTTAGCAGGAGGTCGTCTAGGTAGGTACCACCGCAGTACCAGATATTCTGCCGCCAAGCAGTAGTGTGTAAACATTACTGTGTTCCGGTTTGAAGGGCACTGCAGCTAGCGAAATTACTGGGCTGTTGAGGCTAACCATCGAAAGTCTCAAAGTACCTAATGAGCACCAAAGCAGCGATGCCTTGGGCTTTGTTTTGCTACACAAAGTTCTGTGTATTGCTGCAATGGTCATGGACAGGTATTATCTCTTACCATTAGGAAAGCGTATTGCTCGTCTCATTACTACTTATTACAAAAAAAATGTACATTGTTTAATTTGATAGAGTTAAGTGAAACGCTGATAACGGAGCGGGAAGAATTCGAAAAGACGTTGTTAATACGAGCGCAGATCATCGCAAATTTAGAGCATGATCTGCAGATGCAAAACTTCGATGCTGCTGCGAAACTGCGCAAGAACATGTTAGTACTTTTCGAGTACTTTTTATGTTGTTTGTTTTAACTATTACGTTGTTACGTAAAAAAATAGAGATCACAATTCAAATAGACTGACAAGCTATTTATTTTTCTTAAAATTATATATAGGCTTGCGTTTGACCACCATCCCGCCTGATGTTAGGCGAAGATGCGGTCTACGATGGAGCACGCTTGCTTGCGATTGTTTCAATTTAACAGGGTAGACGAAACACATTTAAATTGTAAAAAATCATAAATAAAGATGCCATTTTGTATGGCAGTCAAAATTTAACTCTTCTGACTTGATGTTTTTTTTTCTCTATCTGTATTTGTTTATATTTTTATTAATTAAGTCTGCATTGGAAGCCAATGGAGGAGCCCATTGACTTCTATAAAGACCGGTTGGAAGGGGCCGCATCCAGCGCGTTCCTGCGGTCCATATTAGGTCGTCTGTCCACTTTGCACGTCCAACAATAATAGTAACTACAATACAATATATACAATAATAGTAGTATCCTAGTAATATAATATGTAGTCGTAATTTTTATGAAATTAAAACATATTCCAAAACTTTGATCATTATGACTTAGTTTGGATTCTGAGCGACAAATGGTGTTGATGACGCGAGCTCACGTGGTGACCGACGAATTGCTGAAAGAAGAAGATGATAACACTCGAGAAACTTACAATAATATTCTCAGGAACAATATGAAAGACGAGAAGCATCTCAGATCTCGACGGTTAGAAATTTAAATATATTGCAGTAGGTAGTTACGTGCTTCTAAAACTTTTGAGGCTTCTGTAAAAGTTAGATATGAAGTGTAGTCAAAGAAGTTTGCACCATTTTTTGCTTTCATACGTAGGTACTTGTATGATTTCAGAGTAATGAGGATAAATGGATTCCTTCCTATGTCTTCGACTTAATATTTAGCTTTACTTAATATTGTATACCTACTATTAATTGTTTACCCACAACTCTTCTAATGTTAACAGACGATGTGGTTGACTTTGATAAGCATACCTACATAAACTTGAAATTGAACTGGCTCTCAAATGAGGCTTCCGGAACATACCGTTGGGTGATCGGCAGCAGATTTTCAGCTTGAAGGTGGTAGCCAGTTAGCCGAGGTTTCCTCATTTTCTTTCACTACCTTCTTAAGTTCATTGATTTGGTTTGAACCCATGCTCTTCGGCATGCCATCCGACCGCGCTAACCACTGAAACATCGTTACAAAGACTTTTTGAAAACAGCATTTAGTCAATTTTTTTTTTGTTTTTTTTTTTGTTACATATAGGCTTGCGTTTAACCGCCAACTCGCCTGATGTAAAGCGAAGATGCAGCCATCGGTGGAGCACGCTTGCCTAGAAGAAACCGATTTACTCGCGACGTGAAAGCACCCAGATTGTATCTATCAGAGAACACGTACTCGGGCAGCAAATTCCATTGTTTAGCGGTTCGTACAATGAAGGTAGACTCGAACCTTTTAGTTTAATTATACTCGTCCACTGACTGCCCTGTTAGTTCATGATATAGCTGCTTCAAAACTTGTAGGGCGTGGGTTCGATTCCTACCCAGGGCAAACATGTGATAATAAATGCTTGTTCTATGTGTGTTTTGTATTTATTATAAGTATTAAAAAAAAAGAAAAAATTGTCGCAAACGTCTATCAGCTCCTTTGAACTTATGCCAATGTATTCCAGGTTCAAAGTAGAAACGCAGCTGCTATCTTGGATACAGAAATACGACAACGATATGAGGGAAAACCAAGATGAACTGGAAGACTTTACTGAAAAGTTTGAGGATGAGGAGCGCAGAGTTGAACTTTTGGAGGTATAATCCATCTGGTTTTAGGATATCTGGACAGAAATTCTTCTTTCTTTCATACATTCAAGTAAGGGGGAACATGATATTATGACGAAACTCGTATATCAGTTTGCCAACTGGCCGGGTTCTATACCCGTTTTCTGACACGTAGATATTAGGAGTTAGACCCACGCTTAGGTGCATTTGATAGATGATTCGACGCAATCCATTCTATCCCATTAAAATTGGGCAGTTTTAAATGTCCAAATAGTTAACACTGCGTTGTCAAATAAATAAATGTTTGTGCAGGAACGAATGGCAGAGCAAGACAAGAAGTTTATCCCACTGATGGAAGAAAGAGAGGCAGAGTACGCCGAAGAAATGACGAATAAGATGAAACAGTTCCAAAAGGAGCACGCTGCGAGAATCCTCCAGACTTCCTGGCGTCAAGTGCTGGATAACAGAAAAGAAAAGAAGAAGGTAAATAAAACATAATATTTTTTTAAAGCTAATTTGGGCGTTTTATAAAGAGCATCGATAAAATTTACCTCGAGCAACACATCGAAGACATCACTAGTAGAAGAGTTTTAAGTAAAGATAGAGGTGCGTGCCATAAGATTCGAAACTAAGACCTCCAGATTGGAAGTTAGACCGTCTTCCAACTAGGCTAAAACTTCCAGTATTGTATACAACCAATTCAGCTGCTTGAAAGAAACGAATCCTATAATAATAATAATTACATTGCAGCTGAAGAGAGCCTTGAAGAAAATCAAAGAAGCCCAAGCAAAGGCTGAGAAGCTGGCTTTACTCAAATTCAAAAAGGAGCAAAGGATGATCGCCATGCAGAAGAAAAAAGAGAAGGCAGAAGCTAAGAAAAACAAAAGGAGATAAATTGTAATTTATGATCTAGCAACCTGAGTCTGTTGGTTTTTTCAAAATAGTGCCATCTTGCTTACACATATGGCGTTAATACGAGCGCGAATGAAACGGATAACGGTCCGTAGGTTTGTGTACAAGTCTTATATGTTTTTATTATTTCTCGTACTAGTTTACTTCTAGCAGCTTTGCCCAAATCAGTCCTGATTTTTCAAACTTTTTAAGGTTTTCATACATTCATCAGCAATACGCGCATAACTATGAAAAGAGATAGATGCGTGATGTAGGATTCGAACCATGGGACCTCCAGATCCCAACGAAACCAACAAAAGACTGCCAAAACTAGTATCTTCATTAAGATTATTTATAGTAGTAGGTACTTTATAATTTACTTTCTGGAAATATCTAAACAATAATGAAAACCGTAGTTTAGAAGAAGTAGGTATGCAGAGAAACAGATAGACACCGACAGCGACTGTTTTACACTTAGAAATAAAATAATTATTACTAATTTGTTGTTTTTTTTATGTTTTACTCAAATATCTTTTATATTTAGTGTACCATTATGTTTGCTTTGTATGCTTATAAAGTAGACTTGTAGTTTATCCAATTAATTTAATGTGTTTACTACTTGAATATGTAAATAAAAATTGAAAAAAAATTACAGAAGTGTTATTCACCCGTCACTATACCTACTACTTTAACCTTAGATTAAGATTAAATTAATTTGACTAACGTAACTTTCGTCTTTTTGTATAGTGGTAATGGTAAAAAAAAATTGCCTAAAGTCACGAGCCCCGGTGTCTGTGGAGCGTATAATTATAAAAAAAAGTAAAAGGTATCTCTTTTTTTTAGTTTTAATTTTTTTGAGAATCATCATCGCTTACCAGCAAGCCAGTTGATGATCAAATATGGACTTACACGAGTTAAAAATAAATGTAATTTAGTTTTCTTTCTATAGGAGACAGGCTAATGAACATGACACCTAGCTTGGAATGAAACTGGCTCTCAATCAAGGATGCCATTCAACACGAGTGACCTAGCAGCTCACCTCCACCGGCAGCTCCCGCTCATTGTTGGTGTTTGAACTCACACCTTTCGGTATGTGATCCAACCGCATTAACCAATGAGCTATCATCGCTACAAAAATAAACAAATTGATTTAATTTATCAATACATTATACATATTGTGAGCTGATTTTGAGTATAGGATAAATTTTATTTTTAATATCTCAAATACAGCAAACACGTTAACTTGCAACTTTGTTTAACATTCGACTAAATAATATTTAAAATTTGCATATTATTTTCTTTAAAACAGTAAAAACATAACTTACATCAAAAACTGCGACATCAAGTGCCCGAATGGGTCATAAAACTGACGTCTGTAAAATATTCACATATATTCTAAAATTGCATTGGGCTATAACACTTACAATAAATAAAATATGATAGTGAAGCCTGTACTATCGACCAGCTGTGCAATATTTTGTACAATTTATGCATATTCAAAAAAGCCAGTGTAGCGATGATATCTCAGTGGTTAGCGCGGAACGTTCACACGCCGAAAGACGCATGTTTAAATCCCAACAACGATCTTGAACTCCTGATGAAGGTAAAATATCATGAGGAAACCTGGCTGGCGACTATACTCAATTTGAAAATTTGTCGCCAAGCACCTAACTGTGTGTTCCGGCAGCCTCACTTGAGAGTTAGTTCCATTCGGAGGTAGGTGAGTTTACCATTCTCGACCATATCATATATCGTCATATATATCGTCGGATGCTATTGACATGAATACGTTAAATTTGCTTTCATATTTGAGTGGTAATTCAGAAGAGCGATGAAGATCTTGGTGGTAGATCGAGGGGTGGTAGGTCGTCTGGGTAATTTCACCACCGTAATTTCAGATATTCTACCGTCAACCAGTAGTGTGTAAACATAATGATAGAATACATACCATATATAATAATACTCTTTTCCTATAATTGACACGGAATACTAAGGCACAGAATAATTGTCTATGTCTGTACTGGGTGGGACTTGAACCTACGCCACACAACTCCGAAAGCAGAACTAAAAAAGCTAACAGGACAGTTACAATAACAGTATGATCACAATATAATTTCAAGTTGGTCGTCGATGAACGGTATTTTTTAATTTTATATTTTTACCTGTAAGGCTTGTGGTTCTTTTTTTTAGAAAACATTAGAACAATTTGAAAGTTTTAATGAACTAATTGATATCCTTCTAGCGAGTTATAATTCAATTCGCAGACTATCATAACTTTCTAGAACAAACAACGTCATGACTCCGACGGAATTAATTACCCCGTTGTACGGAAAGTTGTTAATGCTGTCGACGCAACACAAATTGTTAAAGCAATAAGTTTTTTTTTACGTTGAACAATAAACTTATTTTTTTCATATTATTTTACATCAGTATATAATACACTTGGCCTCCTCCATTAAATTAGTTAATTGTAATAAAAAAAAAAACGATGTAAAGTAGGAAATAAAAGGCTTTTATTTTTTATTTTTATATAGACTTGGCTTTTGGCGTCGCATTTTGAGCATTTGCCATTGTCAAGTGTTTTATATTTTCAAGTTTCATTTATATTTTCAAGTTTCAAGTTTCATTGCCTTGTAGCTTTAGTTATAGTCGAAGTTCAGTCTTGGTCAAGTCCAGTCCGTGTCAGTCAAGTCCAGTCATGCTATAGTGGTGACTTTACTATAAGTTTCGATAGAGTTTTGGAAGCAACATGAAAAATCATGTCTCACCACATTATATTATTATTTCCACACTTACGCTTCTAATTCGGCACATTATGAATAAAACACCACCATTTTTACGCAAAAACACTCGAAAAATACTAGTTTTGCAAAAAAATGCAACGGGGCGACACAAATCTATCCGCGTTCCCGCCAAAAAATGAAAAATCAAGTTAAATTTGTTCTCAATGCCGTCAACGCCAAAGCAATTTGCGAAGCAATATTTTTTTGTTGATCAATATTTATTATTGGTGTACGTTATGCATTTGACAATAATTATCAAGAGTCTCGTAATTTCATGTATTTTATGGAAAATCAAATTAAATAAGTCTAAATCAAAGTCACACAAAATAAGTAGGTACTTTGAGTCCGGTCATGCCATAATAAAGTATCTAATAATTAATGTACTGCAATATTATTACAATGGAGTTTTTGAAGTCGAAAGAGTAGCACCTGTTTGTATCTATAAGACCCTTGTAAGTATACAATTTTCTCTATTACGAAAGGTCACCTTGTAGACACCTACGGGGATATCGATTGACTTAATCCGTCGGAGCGGCGCCAAATTTTTTATTGTATTCGATCTCGTTCCTCTTTGTTCGTATTGCTGAAAATATATTATGTAAGCTATACGCTAAATTACCAACACGAACTTGAATCTAAATAATCACATTTATGTTATTTTCAAATGTGTTACATTATTTTGCCATACTCCGTCCTCTTTTAACATTCCACTAAACATATGCCTATCATTGAAGAGTAGTTGGACCATATTACACTACTCTGTTCTTGTATTTAAGTTATTATCTACACTTACAGCCTTGTTGGCTCATTGGTAGTATATCTGCCTTGAGAGCTGTAGGGCGTGGGTTCGATTCCCACTCAGGGCAAACATTTGTGAATAAACAAATGTTTGTTCTGTGTCTGGGTGTTCTGTATGTATTATACGTATGTATTTAAAAAAAAAAGTATGTATTCTATCAGTTATCTGACTTCCATCACACAAGCTCTGCTTAGTTTGGGGCCAGATGGCGTTGTGTGTATAGTCCTACGATATTTATTTATTTATTTATTTAAAAGCCGAAGATCGGGCTGAGTGGCGTGTCTTAGGAGAGGCCTATGTCCAGCAGTGGACTTCGATAGGCTGATGATGATAATGAAATATTTCAGTATAAATGTTTTCAGTTAATTTCATATTTAAAGTGT
Source organism: Biston betularia (assembly GCA_905404145.2). Classification (NCBI taxonomy): domain Eukaryota; kingdom Metazoa; phylum Arthropoda; class Insecta; order Lepidoptera; family Geometridae; genus Biston; species Biston betularia. The sequence goes on from FR989873.1 coordinate 11,275,314, forward strand.
ATTTCATCAAGATATATAATTATAAAATACTGGTCATATAAGTACATGTCAAACTTATAACACACCGTCGTTTTTGCGTGGGGGACAATACACCGCTTAACAGATAAGTTGAACGAAGTGCGTGTTCGCATCGTGTCATAGCATGTACGTACAGTGGCGGATTTCCACATTTGCCACCAGTAGGCTATTCAATTTTTGCCGCCTCTACTGATCGCTGCAATTCAATACCCAAGTTTACAATGGTATTAATCAAATTTTATTGGTCAATGAAATTGCAATTTTATGATTTGTGCTCTTTCGTCATAATTACATCAGCTTTTCCCCGTTATTAGTATGATTGTGAACAAAGGGATTGTTGTGCGAATTGTTTGAGTGGACCTAATAACATTTAGGTAGGTACACAGAGAAAAAAAATATAGTAAGTAATATTTAATTTAAAAAATAGTTAAAATTACTAAATTTAAATTGTAAGTAATATTAAAACGCTATTGGAATATTTTAAAAATTCATGCCCACAAAAGTATACTTTACACGGGGTCGGGGTTTAGTAATTTTTCATGTACAGGGAGTATTCGGCATACTGTATAGTACTAAAATATTGTAATTTTGTAGACAAAATAAAATTTTGAGCCATATTTGCCGCTGCATTAAAGTTTGCCGCCCTAGGCTCCAGCCTACTCAGCCTGTTGGTAAATCCGCCACTGTGTACGTAGCATGTTTATGTCTTTGAATGAAAGATTAATTTGTTAACATCTGAATGTATTCACTGCATTCAATATTAACTTTGTCTCAAAATGACCTAACTTTATGCATCAATGTTCCTCTCGCTAGATATACCTAAACCTATAGAAATTGTGGAACGGCAAGTTCGTCCAAAGTTGTTAAACTAGTCGGACCTCTTGGTCGTGTATCGAGTCGATAGGTAGAGCGTTCCAATAAAACTTTGACTATGTAGGTGAGCCATTTGTCCAGTACTTAGGGGAAACTTTTCTTGAGTTTGCTAAGGTTAACGTGGTTAATACCGTTCCAATACTTGCTTTGCCACGTAATGCTATGCGCTTCGCGATTCCATTTATTTAAATATTTATAATAATATGTTGACTATAGGTTAATCTCAATAAAGATTACTTATTTACGAAACTATTCTATTTAACAACTCAAACTGTTCCATTCCAGGCTAGGTGTGCTTTATCATCTTCGACCACACCGTTACTTAACATCAGGTGAGCTGTGGTCAAACACCTAGCCCGTCAACCATAAAAAAAACTACTATAAAGTTAAAAAAAGCTTAGTAAAACTATAGAATAGAATATAACTTTATTATACACCAAAAACAAATTACAATAAACACAGATCACAATGAAATACAAATATGAAACATAAAGAAGAATTTAAAAAAAGAAGAAGATATATAACATAACATAACAAACAAACAATATAATAGATATTAAACTATAATACTTACTTACTTTAACTATATCCCCTAGCCGTAAGAATTATTATTTATTATTAGGTAATAATTCTATGCCCCTAGCCTTTTCAGGTCGAAAACATTTATTAGCACCTACCTGCTTTATCTTCATGTAATTTTGATGACATCGCATCGCATTTGCCAGATGTATCGACAGTATGAAGTATTTGTGATAAATCAAGTTAAATTAGTCCAAGCTACAGTCACACACTCACGCACGTTAAAACGGTAGTTTATGAATAAACATCACGGTACCGGTCACGTCTATTCATAAACTGATTCAGACATCACCATAACATTTTAAAAAAAGAGCACATATATTGGAAAATAATACATCTGTATTCTCCCCATAATCCTTATAATTTATGTTTTTTTAAATGTAAAAAGTAATGAGACGAACGAGACGCTCCCCTGATTGTAAGAGATAACGCCTGTCCATGACCACTTCAGCAACATACATAACTTTGAGTAATAAAACAAAGTCTAGGGCATCGGTGATATGACGCTCATTACTTTGAAACAATAGATAGTTAGTCTCAACAGCCCAGTAATTTCGCTAGCGCCAGTCTTCTAACTGGAACACAGTAATGCTTACACACTACCGCTTGGCGGCAGAATATCTGGTACTGCGGTGGTACCTACCAAGACGACCTCCTGCCAAGGAGGTCTACCACCAAGTGTAATCTACATATATCTAGCCGGGAACGGAAACTCGCTCACCATTACTAAAGTACTTTATTCCGTCTCTTTCCCTTTGAAACTCGTATAAAATGCAATATGTATATTGAGACTCTGCCTTATGGCAAACGTAACAAAACTGCAAATTATGATATTGCTGTCGTACTCAGGCCAGGAAAAAAGTTATGAAACATAAACAAACTCTTTACTTGAATTCGGCATCGGTGCCCTAGGCCACATATTTTTGTTGCGAAAATATGAATTTAGGCTTGCTTGCTAATACTTAATTTGCAATTTCCAATTGCAAATTAGTTTACATGTATTTTCCAACACCACATCTTATTGTAAATCTATATAGTTACGTATATGTTCACGTAGAACAACTGACTATAGACAATGCTGCATTGTCTATAGTTAGTTGTGTTACTGTCTGCTAGTCCACAGCACGTGTTAAACAGTAATAAATATGAATTCGCATGTCGCGAGTAGTCGCGGTCGCGATGCTTTTGTTCGTGGCACAATGGCGGTGTGACAATCGGAGCAGCGAGGGCTTTGGATAAAATAAATATGACACGCAATGTACCTATGGGTACTAAAAAAGTATTCAAGTATGTATTAAGTCTATTCCTCGTTCTCGCTGTACAAGATTTGCGTAATTTGAGGCTAGACGACGCTGAGTGCAATGTCTTCCAATATCCATTTCCTTATTCTATGAAGGTCCATTCAATACGTTTGAATTTTAGTTTCATTGTAGCTTTCGGTTTTTTATGTCTACCAGGAATTTCTAAGTAGGTACTGAGGATTTTGTCTCTGAAATAGCAATTAATTTGAAGACATTGTGTGGAATTAAATTTTATAAAAAAAACTTATTTTTCAAAAAAAAAATGTGCTGGTTAGAATTTTAGAGAAAGTCAAAAACGTGTAATTAATCCATAAACTCGATAATGGTAGTTGATTTACAATAATTCAGTTTTCTAGGTATGGCATGAATTGCTATCGTAATTTTTAAAAGCTTGCCAGCAAAATATAAACGATTTAGAAGATATGAATTAATGTAAATTTATAGATGTCTATTTATTTTTTAAATCTATAAATTACTGCTATTGTATACCGTAACTTGCAGGTGCGCTTCTATACCGATACTCTACCGGAATCCCAGTTATGTGCTATCAGAATCAAGAGATACATTCTCATTCCAATACGAATAAAAATATGTCTTGATACTTGTTTTTAATACTTTTAATAAAAAGCTAAAAATGTTATGGAACAAAATGCAAAAGTAATTAGAAAGAGGATCGATAGGATTTTTCACTAAACCAAATAGAAAATAAATGAGTACTTATTTTAGTAGTAGTATTTCCTATACTTACTCTCTAACCAGGATGTCGTTGGTGCTTTTACGATAAATATTAATAGACTAGTTGATGAAATATGATAAATTGGTTAATACAATATAGATTACAATATATACCTTAATTTTTTTTAGAAATTCGCAAATTTATATTATGTCTTTCACGATTTAAAAAACCAATTGAAATTTAGCATGAAAACGGCCAGGTCTGCCATGGTATCTGAATGACCTTACGCCGTGTAAAACAATCTTAACAATAAATTAAAAAAAAAACGAAAAGTATAATTCTAAACCGAACACGAGTCATTGTTTTCTGAGAGCTGCCAGAAATATCAACCTATAAATAAGATAATCCTCTAAACAATTGTGAAAATAAATAAACAAAACAAATCATCAGAGTAATTGCCAACCCCGTTGGCTCATTGGTAGTATATCTGCCTTGAGAGCTGTAGGGTGTGGGTTCGATTCCCACTCAGGCCAAACATTTTGTGAATAAACAAATGTTTGTACCGTGTCTGGGTATTCTGTATGTATTATAAGTATGTATTTACAAAAAAAATAGTATTTATGTATTCTATCAGTTATCTGACTTCCATCACATAAGCTCTGCTTAGTTTGGGGCCAGATGGCGCTGTGTGGATAGTCCTACGATATTTATTTATTATTATTTATTTAAGTATCAAGGCTACTGGTCGCGCTATACTTGCCTACGCTTATACATTCAATTTTCCAGCGATGCCAACTATATTCTGCGTCGTCTCTGGAATCCATGAAATATCAAAGCGAATTACAAAACCAATTCGCATCACAGTTTGCAGTGGACTGCATTTATACTTACATATACTTTATGTTGTTTACGAATGTTTGCTTAGATGTACTTGATAGTATAGATTAGAAATTCTATACTAATCTTTGATAAGTGACCGCAACAATGAGCTTGAGCTGCCGGCAAAGAAAAAAATCGTGAGGAAACCATGGCATGGTGGTAGGATACTTTCTAGTACTCGGCGGTCTAGCTAACACCTTCAATTTGAAAATCTGCCGTCAAGCATCGAACGGTGTGTTCCGGCAGCCTCACTTGAGAGCCAGTTTCATTCCAGGCTAGGTGTGCTTTATACCATCTTCGACCACACCGTCACTTAACATCAGCTCGTAACCGCGGGTATTGCAAAACGTCGAGTAAAATAAACAAAACTAATTGATTAATAATATTTTATGCGCGATTAAGTCCCGGTGTCCCAAACAAATCGCTAAAATTTAAAAGTTACACCTACCTAGATGAAAATCTGCCGCCAAGCACCTAAATAGATATTTATGCTGGTAACCTTATTTGAGAACTATTTTTCATTCAACGTCAGTGTGTTTACCATCTTTGACCACATTGTGATTTGTAGTCACACAACTAAGCTAGCTATTTTTTTTTTATTGGTGATAACCAGTAAAAAAAATATCTAGGTAGGTACATAACATCTCTGTTAAAACAAGTAAAAGTAAGGTATAAATTTGAATATTTTCCAGAGCTAAAAATAGCCACAGTGTACAGTGTAAAGCGGGCCGCGAAGGCTCATCCCTGGTTTTTTAATGGAATGAAACCCTGTGAGGCGCAGGTCGGCTTATTAAATTTAAATGTGCTCCAATTTTTCCGGATGACGGGCACTAGTTGATTCCACAGCAACTCCTTGTTAATTGAAAGTTGAGAAATATATTGTAAAATTAAATTTTGATATTAACACCAATTTCGTGCCCAGAGTGAATCGGTATCTTTTATGCAAGCCTGCTCCATCTTAGACTGCAGTACCTATAACTTAACATTAGGTAAGATGGCGGTCAAACGTAACGTAAACGTCTTCAAAAAAAAAGTTTTTTTTTTAAATATTTGTGACAATATTTTTTATTTTCCAAAACTTGTCAAGCTCTATTTAAGATAATTATGTAACCACACGTTAGCTGGATCTTCACTGTATGAACTTTATTTTGACGGTTGACATCTTAGAGAAGATTCTCGACCACCATCTTAAGAGGCTGTCGTTTGACGGTTTTTTAGTTTTTATATTATTATTTTTTATATTTATTGTACAATATACAAATATAGATTGTACTTTAAGTCATGCGATAATGTACATAACATTGGTGTTCATAATATAACAAATAAAAAAAATATTTTGAAAATTAGGTAATAAAAAATAAAATAATTTACATTTTATTTTAATCAGTACATAAACCATACCAATGCAAAACCACAGCAATGAATCATGTGGGCTGGCTCGAAACCGGAGCAGCAAGGGTGCGCACCTTTTCCTTATAATAGTTGCGAAAACTTAAAAAAAAACTTTATTTATAAACAAAAACAAAAAATCTCGATACACGTCTGCGCAATAAAACTATAATCAGTTTAACATTTGTAGGGCTCCGACGACGGGCAGCGGAGCTCCGGACGGGATGGGATGTGAACAAATCGTGATGAAATATTCAAACGGATCCACAGTAAACTTGCCTTTACATTAATGTTTCTTCCTGCTCGCATAGCTACGGAGTACTCTAAGTTACTTACGTAGTTTAAAGTCCAAAACATAAAAAAGCTGGTCAAGAGTACTAAAACAGAGCCCGACTCGCAGGACTCTGTTTTAGTACTCACTTGAGAGCAAGTTTCATTCCAGTCTAGACCACTTCGGTCACACTGTCACTCAGGTGAGCTGAGGTTAAAAACCTAGTCTGTCATCCATTAAAAAAAAACTAACGCACCGACAAAGAAACATCTGTTAGCTTTTAACACAGCTCTGTACTAAATTAATGAACGTGTTTGAACAAAGTTTTATTATGTTAATCCTTTCTGAATAAAGGATGTGACAAAAAAGAATATATTTCAAAAGGATTAAATTCCCATTACGAAAGCGATCTATTTTTGAGAGATAAACATAGATACGTAGACGAGAGTTCTTCTCAAGTTCGAATTAGAATCAAGTTATTCACAAACATCTGTTACTAACCGGAAACAAACCCTTAAATTAAATTGTAACTTGAGGCCTTTGTTACTAAGTAGTAAGTATTGTCGGTAACAACTTGGTACAGAAAAATACTTGCAATTTAGCATTTTTTAAGTAATAGTAATGAGATGAACGAGAGGCTCTCCTGATGGTAAGAGATAACGCCTGTCCATGACCATTGCAACGATATACCAAACTTTGAGTAACAATTAACAAAGTCCAGGGCATCTCTGCTTTGGCGCTCTTATATATACCATGGCATGTTGGTAGAGTACTTTCTAGTACTCGGCTGGCTAGCTACCACCCTCAAGTTGAAAATCTGCCGCCAAGCATCTAACAGTGTGTTTCGGCAGCCTCACTTGAAAGCCAGTTCCATTCCAGGCTAAGTGTTTTTACCATCTTCGACCACAACGTCACTTGTCATTAGGTGAGCTGGGGCCCGCGGTGTACAACCGCGTACCAGCCTCCGTCTGGGATGCACCTTCCACCGCGTGCTTCAGAACCAAGTTAAGTTCTGGGCTGCTAGAGACATTGTTTTATGACATTAACGAGCATTTCAAACTAAAAGATCATTAAATTACTAATAAGTAATTACGATTTTTTGTATTTTTATTATATTTGCATATTTTATATTTGACAAGATTTTTATATTGACATGTTTTTATATCGATATATTATGTACTTTATTTGACATTTTGTTTTTATTCATTGACATGTAATCCAGTGTTTTACAACTTTTTTTAATGATACACATATTTAAAATGATTTTACTAAAATGTGACTTGTAACATTGGTGTTTTCAACAAAATATTTGTATTTGTGATCAAACACATAAACTGTCAACCATAAAAAAAATTGTAACACACAAATCGTCGAATTTATAACACTTAACATCCACGAACACTGGCACTGTGCCTATAGGTACTTGTTGATATAATTACTTAGTAAAACAACATCGCAAAAACAGGAATTTCACATGAACTTATTAAAAAAAAAAAACAAAAAACGAAATCTCACTTTCGCCAGAGCAAACAAAAAAATATTGTTTTATGAAAACCTGGATGATTGGTACAGTCAAAGAGTAATTTTATTTACATAGGGTGAATTCGGGACAGATAAAAAGGTTACGCTTTATAAAACAAAATAAATAAACGTACACATTCGTAATACTAATTTAAATTTGAAAAAGTAGGTAGAGATACAAAAAATATTTAATGCTCAACGTAAGATAATATTCAAAGACAATCCAAAGAGCGATTTGAAGAATGAATGAATGAACGACCAGATCAGACACACACTAACTTAGTTCATTACTCGACTATCAAAGAAAAGTTTTCGTGTGAGTTTTGGCGGGAACACGGGAAGAGTCGTATTGCTTCGTTGTATTTTTTTCCAAAACTAGTGTTTTGGCGAGTGTTTATGCATAAAAATGGCGGTGTTTTATTCATAAAGTGCCGAAAATTACAAGCGTGAGTGTGGGAAAATGATATAATGTGGTGAAACATGACTTTTCGTGTTGCTTCCAAAACTCCATCGAAGCTTTATATAAAGTCGCCACTACTTTACTAAAGCATGACTGGACTTGACTGACACAGACTAGACTTTGACTATAACTAGCTAAGAGGACACTTATTTAACTTTTGAAACTTGAAAATATATAAATACTTGATACTGGCAAATGCTAAAACGCGACACCAAAACCAAAGAAAAAAAAGAGTTTTCGTGATTGCCGTCCCACTTTCAAATAGCTTGATTTCTTAATCAAACGCATCAGTTTTCACAGAAAAACACACCTGTTTTCACAGTATAATATATGTGGAAATTCATACGGTTGATTTGAAAATAAAAACGGTGATGCCGCATTTGTTACTCCTAATATATACACATAGCTAGATACAAATGTCCTCTCGTATCTAGATACAAAACTCCGCATCATTCGTGGTACATATTTGAGCGGAATTTGTGCGAAATCACTACAATTCCGTTCAAAGGCTCGGCGTTACAACCTCGAGGCGGCTTTGTGACATTGTCTACGGCAATTTATCCGCGCGCTCGTCGCCGGAGATTCGACAGGGCCTTTTCTGTTTACAGTAGAAAACAGTGACTTGTGTTGATAGCGTTATTTCTAAGCACCATGCAAATGTGTGGGATATATGTACAATTGTATATGCTTCTAAAATATACTGTAATACGTATCTATATAATTATGTAAGATAGACATACAAACAACACTTGCACACAATTTTATTAAGACTAAAAAGAAAAAGTGGGAATTAATCCGCAATGCGTTTATTTATGAATTCAATTCTTTGATTTTTCTTTGCCTTCGTATTATTGATATTAATAGAAGTACAAATAGCATGCAGTGGACTTAATGAAAATTTAAAAGAAGTTTGAAGTTTGAAGTTTGTATAGTTAGCCTGCTCTAATAACAGAATTGCTGCGCAGAAGCTGCGCTGCGCATCGGTCACAGTTTTTTTTTTAAATTGATTTTGGTTTTGCATTTTGTGTGTTTTGCCCGTATATTTTAATATTTCATGAAAAATCTTTTAAAATGAGTCTATGTTATAATCAGTCACGTAAAGTGGGTCACGGTCAAGTCCGGTCCCGTAGTGGCATCACTTCTAGAAGCTTCGACGGAGTTTTGGAAGCAACAATAAATATACTTCACCACATTATATCACTTTACCCACATTTATACATATAATTCAGAAATTTAAGATTAAAAATCTATTTTTATACGTGACAATTGAACATTCAAAGTACCTAATAAATACAAGTTTTGCAAAATAGTACAAGGAAACGCTATAATTTTCCCGCGCTAAAAACTCGTGTCACGGTTTGAAGGTTGCTATCGCAACTAAAACCAAAGAACAAGGATAACAAACAAAAACAACCAGGATCGACTTAATGTCGTTATCTTTGTCCTTGAGCTGACAATTTAGCGTGTCATCCGATCAGCAGAAGAGCTTATCCGTAAATACCAGGGTCACTCATCCGAACTTTGGTCTGATAAATAATCCGTTGCTTCCACATTGTTATTTTTTCTGAACAACTAACACTTATACTATCGTTACAAATATTTTTTCGAAACAATTCTTACAGGATACAAACCTGCCTCACTGCCCTACATTTCCGGATGCTTTATCTCCTTGATGGTTCATTACTGAGACAGCGGTTGTTTTTGTTCCTCCTAACTTATTGCAGTCGAGGATGCTCTCTGACACGCGGGAAAAACGAGAAAAATGACGCTACGTGCTTTTGACTGATCGTGGCAAGTAATAGAATCGGTTTGTGGATAATGAAGGTTGGAAGAGGAGCTTAACTGAAAGGTTGGACGTTGGCAACTTGCCAAGACTGCGTGTGTAAAAAATAAGCACGGATGCTTCTAATGTACGAATGTTATGTTTATCACCGAAACTTAAAAAAAATGTTTTATTTTATTTAATAATATTTAGTTTTGTTTATTTCATTTAATAGCTTGTGACTTAGTTTGTAACAAAGCCGAAACATCAAGGTTACACCTAAAGTTGTAGTTATAAAAAAGTGTCTTCGTATTTATTCTAAAGAGTTTTGGAAGCGAAGCTCAGTCGATGTTTCTAGCGATGATAGCCCAGTGGTTGGCGCGGTTGGTTCGCACGCCGAAGGGCGCGGGTTCAAACACCAACAATGAGCTTGAGCTGCCGGTGAAGGAAAACAGCGTTAGGAAACTCTAGCGTGATGGTAGGGTACTTTCTAGTACTCGGCTGGCTAGTTACCACATTCATTTTGCAAATCTGCCGCCAAGCATTCGAAATGTATTCCGACAGCGTCTCTTGAGTCAATCATAAAAAAAGGATGCAGTTTCTATTCTGTGAAACTGTTTAAAATTGAAGATTAGTTATTTTCGTTCAATGTAGTTATTTCCGGGTTTGACAGAATATCATTTTCACTCTATCTACGGTAGAAAATCATTTTAAGGTCGAAATACGTTTGCTGGATGTTGGTAAGCCTCGATGCAGAGTTATGCTCTGGCATGCCTAGCTCGCTGTTGTGCTGTCGCATATGCATGAGCCATGCTTTTGAATAATCGCCGACAATGCTTTCCACCGCAGTCATTCAGCGGCTCGATTACTTTAGCTGTCAATCTAAATCTTAATCACATCTCTTAGTAATACTGTAGTAATAATAGCGTTATCGCGATAGCCAGTGGCAGTTATGTATGTGTGGTAAAGCCAGATTGAATATTTTATTTTTTCACATTTTAAAAGGTATGATAGATCCATATATTAAACAAGAACGTAATGTGTTAGTTCAGTCAGTTCAGTTCAGTCATTATTTTCATTATCCTCATCTCATCAAAATTTGTCCGGTCATTTGGGGGGAGTTCAGTGACACACGTACCTACAGATGAATTGTATAGGTAAAGTATGTAAAGATAAGCCTAAGATTTTCTTGGTAGAATTTTCTCAAGAGTCCTTTCTATGTGTATACTTATTCATCCTATTTCTACATACAAAGCTCATGAATGTCAGAACACCACTTTTCCACCGCGGCACATTTATAGTGGCGATAAATCTCAACTTTGAGCCATAAATATGACGGGATAAGGCTCCCAAATAGCGCAACTGAGGAATCTTTTTTATTTATTCAGGCACGTAGACAATATTTATAGTATCAACACTTTAGGCTGCAGCTATACAGAGCCGAGCGAAACAGAATCTATTGAGCTGCCGGTGAAGGAAAACATCATGAGGAAACCATAGCATAGCATGGTGGTAGGGTACTTTCTAGCACTCGACTGCTTATCATGCTGCTGCCATTGATTAGGCCAACCCTTTAATCTTTTGGGGGGCTTGCAGGACTATATTATCGTATAAATATAGTAAATATACAATGGGGCGACACGACTCTTTCCGCGTTCCCGCCAAAACTCCATTTCATTGTTGTTGTTTTTTTTTCTTTGGTTTTGGCGTCGCGTTTTAGCATTTGCCAGTGTCAAGTAATTATATATTTTCAAATTTCAAAAGTTAAATAAGTGCCATCGTAGCTAGTTTTAGTCAAAGTCGTCTTTGTCAAGTCCAAGTTTGTGTCAGTTAATTCCAGTCATGCTTTAGTAAAGTAGTGGCAACTTTACTACAATGCTTCGATGGAGTTTTGGAAGCAACACGAAAACTCATGTTTCACCACATTATATCATTTTCCCACACTCGCGCTTGTAATTCGGCACTTTATGAATAAAACACCACCACTTTTATGCATAAACACTCGACAAAACACTAGTTTTAGAAAAAAATACAACGGAGCGACACGACTCTTCCCGCGTTCCCGCCAAAAACCTTATCATTGTTGATATTTACCTACTAATTTATTCATTTGTAATGTCATTTCATGGTGTGTCAATAAAGTATTATTATTATCTATTGCTGCGACAATCTATTTTACCTGAAAATGAATAGCGTAGCATCCTCGTTTTACGAGGTGCTTAGACAACTTCCTTATTGATGTTTGCCATCAAACCACAACAGCAAGAAGTTGTGCAAATTAGCCACAGAAACTTCTGCAATCTGATAAAGAAAACGGGGGAGAGAAAACAAGCATTAGCAAAGTTCAAAGCATTTACCAAGTTTGTACATTAAGCTTGTTAAAAATATGCTGGGGCCCGTATTGATAGTCTCCAAGTGATTGAACTGGAACGCAAATTGTTAACAGTGGCTTTAGAATATGAATTTACGAGAATTACATAATGCCTACTTAAATGTTGGCTATATTGTATTATTTTCCACGTTTAGATTTCATAGTTGTAAGGGAGTGCACTCTAGCGTGGGTGTGGTAAAACTGACGAGTGGCAACCAAGCCATAGAATGCGCCACTCAGCACAGGATATTTTACTAGAACAGAATTGTATTTGGCTAAGATATACTTTGTATGGCTTAAACTAATATATAACTTCAAAGTATCGAAATACTTGACACTGGCAAATGCACAAAGTTCGACGCCAAAAGAAAACAAAGAAGAGCTACTCGTAGTATATAATAAATAAAAAGTAAATAAATATCGTAGGGCATTACACACAATGCGATCTAACCCCTAACTAAGCAAAGCTTGTACTAAGGGACTCAGTTAACTGATGTAATACTTAAATACTTTTTTTTTGTAAATCCACATACTTATAATAATATACAGAGCAACCAGATACAGAATACACGTTTGTTTTTACCACAAAATGTTTGTTCTGAGTGGAAATCGAACCCACATCATTTAGCTCCAAAAACAGGTATAGTACCAATGAGCCAACAAGGCTGTCAATATGCCATATATTTTATTTCGAAACTCTGATTTATAAATCCTCTACTGATATGACCCCTGATTCTTTATGGCGGTCTGTGCGGGGGTAGCCCGCACAGACCGCCATAAAGATTTGTGGTAAAAACAAACGTGTATTCTGTATCTGGTTGCTCTGTATATTATTATAAGTATGTGGATTTACAAAAAAAAAGTATTTAAGTATTACATCAGTTAACTGAGTCCCTTAGTACAAGCTTTGCTTAGTTAGGGGTTAGATCGCATTGTGTGTAATGCCCTACGATATTTATTTACTTTTTATTTATTATATACTACGAGTAGCTCTTCTTTGTTTTCTTTTGAATCTTTTTGATGCTTTAAATATAGCATCATCCCTGCTTCCTTGTAATAAAAATGGAATTAGAAATAAAGCTGTTAGTTTAAAATCCAATTTGGGAAGACCATCTAATGTCCTGTTAACTACATGATAATATTCTGTTTGATAAGGACTACTATAACAGATTAGAATTGTGGTAAAAGCATTGGTTGTTTGTTTGGTAGTATTCTAAGGATACTAAACTAGCTGCGCCCCGCGTTGTTACCCGCTACATATTTTCGGGATAAGAAAGAATTGCAGTGTTAATTCAGGGTGTCAGCTACCTCCATACCAAATTTCATCCAAATTCGATAAGTAGTTTTTGCGTGAAAGAGTAACAAACAAACAGTGGCATTAGATACTAAACGGAACTTGGCATACATATTATGCAGAGTTATTGTGTACGAACACAATTGGGGATAATTATACTTATTATACCCTTTACTATGGACACAACTCTGATGTTGAGAAAAAAATCTATATCTATTTTATTTTCATTTCTTCGATATTTATCTCGTTTCCACTTCTACTAAATTAATGCTAATCGCAAAGCTATAAGATTATATATTTATTCTAAACTAAATAAAGTAGAAATATTTTTATCTGTAGATAAAGAAATATGTTTGAATCTGTGACACCTAAAGTAAATGGCCAAGGCTAAGCTGGCCGCGTGGGCACTAATGGAGTGCTTCGCAGTTGACTGTAAGCTGCTCAGGCGGTAGAAAAACTAATCCGCGTGTAAAAACTCACTAAATAAACCAACAGCGTTGTGACAGAAGATAGAAATAACATTCATATTTTTACAGAAAGTAGAAACACTCGTGTTTTGTAGAAATAAACTGTGTCAATGATTTCTACTTCGCGCGTAGGAAGACGTGCGTAGGTACATCTTTTTTTTTTAATTTTTAGGTTGCATTTGACGCCGTCTCACCTCATGTTAAGTGTTGCCACATGCCATCCATGAAATCGAAAATAAATCTGTATTTTCGTAGCAAGGGCGCGCATCGTAGACCGCGTCTAGGTAGTCAAACTTACATATTGTAGGTATTGCTAAAATGGCAATAACAAAAATTGAGTAAGAGAGAAAAGAGCTGGTAGAGTTTTAGAGTGAATACCTAAACTATAAGCGTATTCGATTTTGTTGTCTCGTTGTATTTTCTTTATCGAGTAGAAAATTTAGAAGATTATCAAAATTAAAATGCGTTTTAAGTAACTAACAAAATTATAATAATACTTTAACAAAACAAGTATTTGGTTGGTAGCCTAAAGCAACGCAGCGCGATCACCACAGCGCATGCGCGGGGAGAGCCGGCACGCCGTGCAGGGGCAGTCCGTGCAAAGCGGGGAGTCCATGCAAGCCTGGGAGTGCGTGCACAGGTATCGCGTGCACGGCGTGCAATTCTGGGACAGCAACTATCTTCTTCTCGGCAACAACCTGCGCATACAAATCGTTTATTTTATTTAGTTGGCTATTTGAAAACCAACATGATGTACGTCGTTGTATCACTAACAGAAACGTAAAGCAAATTGTTATTAAGGTGGTCATTATAGCTATAAGTGCAAACTACATGAGTTTCGTATTATAGTACGACTTGTTTGCAAATGTCGATTAATTTATTGTAATACTAGTTGCGCCCCGCCGTGCTACCCGCTATATGTTTTCGGGATAAAAAGTAACCTATATGTTAATCCAGGGTTTCAGCTACCTCCATACCAAATTGCATCCAAATCCGTTCAGTAGTTTCTATGTGAAAAAGTAACAAAGATCCATCCATCCATCCAAACTTTTATATTTATACTATTAGTGGTATGTAGAGTTACGGAAAGCTGTTCTGTTTATTAGTCTATAACATCCGTATGATGTATATCAGTACTAAGACAGTTCAGCGTATTAGCAAACTGAAATAGCAATAAGCACAATATAAACAGTTATATTCTAGCGTGGACATAAATTGGCAAACGTAGTGTATATTCACTCAAACTCGTTGCAATGACATACACGAGAGATAGTACCTAATCTGGTTTAGTGCCTTACCTTATGACTGTGAGGATCTTCAACGACCTTCTTAGAGACGGCAAAAACAGAAGGCGCGGCCGCGAGAACGGGCACGGGCAGGTGGTGGCCTAGTCCTCCGTAACCGAGGCCTCCATAACCAAGACCGCCGTATCCATAACCGAGTCCACCCAAACCCAAGCTGCCGTATCCCAGGCCGCCGTACAGGCCACTGTGTGCTAGGCCTCCATATCCTAGGCCGAGGCCGTAGGGGCTGACTAGACCGGTAGCGGCTATTAGGCCACGCTTATTGCGGTCGCCTTCTTCGGGTGCAGCCAGAGCGGCGGCGGCGAAAAGGACACAGCACACCTGTTCACATACAAATACTTAAAAAAAAACATCTAGGAAATGAAAACAGAAAACAACAATACTTTAAAAAACTTCAATTCAGCAAAAATATGTGCCCATCAACTTTGCGCACGCCGTCGTTTCCCAATTAGGTTCACAAGCAAATTTATATGTTACTAAGGGTTAAAAAAAATTCAAAGAAATTTGAAAGTGAAACAATGATCACAAAAATTCTTTAGATTCATTAACAAACAAATTGTTCAGTTAAAAAACTGTTAAATTAGTGATTATCTTAATAACTTCTTCTATAAAAAGCGTGTACGTCATCAAGTCTCCACAAAAATTGAGACTAAATACACTTGATACAAAAATTTTTTTGAAAAATTAAGTTAATTAAATTTAATGACGCACGAAATCACACAACAAGTTACCATGACTTACAAAACTTTTCATCTTGTTTAGTTTAATGAAGAAGTGCTGATGACTAGATGGTCTGGGTGGTTCTGATGTTTTTTCCAAAACCTTGTTGCATTTATAGTATTAGAAGTGGCCAAGGTTGAGTTTTGCAAAATAGGCGTGGTTACAACATCTCGCTCTCGTTGCTATTAATTTATTCAAAATATCGTCAGAGACGCGACATTGTGCCATCTCACAAAAATAATATGAATAAATTCAAATTCAAAATTTTGGTTGCATCACTTTCGAGCCTACCAGCGTAACAGATGGGCGATGCAATGTTAATTATATACAACAACTTGCTTGACTAGTTTTGTCCAGTCAGATTAATGGATCTTACGGGATAATTATGCACATTTATGCAACATAGATAAGACCCAGACAAGTTACTTCTCACATAAATAATGTGCACACATAATATAGGTACTTATATTTTTAATTCTTACTATAACTTTTAATCCCGTATAGAAATTATAAATAAATAGCTGCACCCTGCGGTGTTATCCGCTACATATTTTCAGGATAAAAAGTAGCTTATGTGTTAATACAGGTTGTCAGCTACCTTCATACCAAATTTCAATTATTTATCGGTATCAAACTTGACATTGTTTATTTTAATCTATACTGTTTTCTGCAATTTGTTCTATAATTAATTCACATGCCGAGTTACGGCAAAATAGGAGAAATGACATATAATTATAATAACACCAATGTAAACCCTATTTTTCGTGAATAAATCTCATTTCATTTCATTTCATCAAAATCCGTTCAGTAGTTTTTGCGCGAAATAGTAACAAACATCCATTCATCCAAACTTTCACATTTATAATATTCGTGGGATTTGTGAGAGAAGAGAGGAGAAATTACCAATAATTTCTGTAGCCTGTTGTTGTGTTCTGTATTCCTGCAGCAGGAAAAGTATTGAAACAAATATAACTCGCGAGTCAATGAAATGAAAATAAATACTCTACTATTAAAAAATACTTTCCATTTTATACTTCCGATAGATTTCAACTGTCCTTTGCAAGTGAACGTTAAAACTTACATTAAAAAATTTGGTAATGGATTACTAACAATTATGTTTTATTTTAAATCCAAAAGTTTTTGTAGGTACTTACGTATTTATGATATAACACTCTGGATTAGCACGTAAGTACTTAGGCTACTTTATATACTGGAAAACGGTTAAACCCGCGAGGCGCAGCTAGTTAGGTAATAAAAATAATTCAATCTAAAATATGCGTAACTATAGGTTGGTGAGTATATATCCAATCCAAGGCAAGTAAGTTATATGTAGGTAGATATTATCTATAAAGGCCCTACAATATCAAACACAGAAAGTACCGCACTAGTTCAAAAAGCAATGATACAGATTATTTCACGAACAAGAGAGCGAGAAAAGTTTCAATATAACATTACGAATGTTTGTAAGGTTGTGGTATATAGGCTTTCCTTTTATGCTATGAGAGTACCCACACTGTTAACAGAGTTTACACCAACGTTTTTGTGCAAGTCTACTTT
This sequence comes from Biston betularia, assembly GCA_905404145.2. Taxonomy (NCBI): domain Eukaryota; kingdom Metazoa; phylum Arthropoda; class Insecta; order Lepidoptera; family Geometridae; genus Biston; species Biston betularia. The sequence continues at coordinate 11,292,756 of FR989873.1, forward strand.
AACGCGACTTTGCGAGAAAAATGTTTGAACAGTATGCTTTTAGACTGCACTTCGTTTGAGGATGGATTACAAGTGGTCTAGAATTGGTCTTTATTGACTTGAATGTTGGAATCTGAATTGGATATAGGTAGGTATTTATGAAGGCATAATTTCTTATAGTTTGTCAAAGTTTCTTATAATTTTTTGCTATTTTTTTTAAATATCTTTTGACGAACCCCATTTACCTACAGCTTAAATTTGTTTAGCCTCGTACAGCTTTTATTACATTTAAGTTTCTAAATATTAATGTAATTAACACTGTATTTCTGCGCTAAGAAATATGTAAAACCGGACGAATACATGAACAAAATCATTATTATACCCATTGGATAATAATGGATTTATTTTTATGTCAATAAAGAATATCTACCATTCTTTAGGTAGGTCCACCTAACCACCTTACGTGTAGTTTGTAGGGTTTTTATTACCTTCATATACTTTCATTCCAGTTAATTTCTCGATACATAATTGCTCAAGGTGAAAAATCAAAAGGAAAGCATAGTAACGATTAATTTCCTGATTAGTATAACGTGCAATGCAATATAATACACGATTTGAAGACTCTCATTTTAAGTTGCATTTTAACTCTTAAATACCTACTCATTAAGTTTAATTAGCCAGAAAAACTACATACATATATGTATGTATAAAAAACGAAAGTTCGGCAGCTTAGTTGGGAGACTCTCTGGCTTCCAATCTGGAGGTTAAGTAACTTAACATCAGGTGAGCTGTGGTCAAACACCTAGCTTGTCATCATAAAAAACCTTCTTATGCGAGTTTTCTTATAAAATTTACATTATTATGTATTTTTATCTAAAGTGGGACAGTTTTCTTGAATCGTTGCGCCCATTCTGCTACTTGACGTGGACCCGCGGTCCACTCTATTTTTTGACTATATTGCGGTGTGCTCTACCACAATGTTATGTGAGTATCTGTGCTGCGCTTCTTTCCGATTTTTAACTATACCTAACACTTAGATACGGCCAAACCAAGCAAAGCAACGCAAGCACGTATTGTAAATTCACACGAGGGATCTTAAACTTCGTCGAACTTTAAAGTTGTGAAGCGAAAATTTCGCTCAACTCGAGGGCCGGTGCGGTACTGTCTCCTCTTGAGACTTTACGAGTTGTTGCGATCGTCAAATGGGTTTCGCATCACACATAGGATATGTAAAGCGCTTAATGGCTCTATGAGGGTGTCAAAGAAAATGTTGGACTTTTACTGCGGTAAAGGTAAAGTATAGTTATAAACTCTTTATTGTATACATCAGACTTAGACCACTATACAAAGTACCTAAAATTAAAAAAATATTGTTCTTTAGATACCATTAAGACCAATTTCATTAATTGAACCAATTCAATTAGCGATAGCGCTAATAGAAACCTAAACATATACGGGATTGATATAAGCTGTCGATATGTCTCGTGGGCAGCTTACATAACATTTTTGGACTTTTCTGTTAGTGTTATCGAATATCGAAATATCGAATGTTAGGTACTAAGCCTCCAGAACTCTTAAAACCAGAAAAATGTAACGCAAACATGAAACGTAAAAGCAACCACATGCAAATACAAATATATGGTAGTACATGACAGGCTAGTACATAGTTGGTGGCATTATCGCTAAACCATCATCAATCCTAGAGCCAAACAAAAAATATGGGCATGGCATCAAACAAACAATACGACGGGAGATGCCAAAACGTTTACATATTTATATGAGTACATATTACACTGAAACTATAGATATAGAACTTTTACCATGGGCATAATTTAATTCGAAAATCGCGACAAAAGTTCATCAACATTTGGTTAAGTCAATTTAATTTTTCTTTATATGAGCAATTTTTCGAGATTTCGAAAATAGGCCACAATGATCCTTCGGCTTAGTATAGGTATCTTAAGCTTATAATACTGTATTTGTGACCTTTGGCTAAAGATAAAACATGTCAAAAGCACTTGATGCATCTGAGGCGCCCTCGACGTAAGACTGAATCGACCTTGTTCTTGACTTGAATTTTCCATTACTGTTTTATTATCACTCTAGTTTATGTTCATTCTTAAGAAAATTTGCTGTATTTGGGTAAGTAGATACCTATTGATAGAGTAGTAGGTAAGTAGGTAGGCAAAGAACCGAAAACATGCAAATGGAATAAAACCTAATCTAGGTGAGTAGTATATATAGTTGGCAATAAAAAACCTGCATTAAATTTCACAAATTAAACGTATTCATAATTAAATACATTGGACACATAAACCATCTTTTTACACGGTCGTTTAATAAATCCCGAAGTAAAAACCAACAATTATATCCGAATGCCGTGGTGTCTAAATAAACTTTTTGGCGGTTTGGCCAACTCCGAATTAATTTATTTCCGTGAAACTTTCGTACCTGAGCTCAATTCAAATGAGGACATCTACCTGAAGTGCTTAAAGTAGTTGGAGTGCATGTTTGTTTTTGAAAAGGTTTTATTTCGGTCATTTTATAGCCGCCATAAATATGTACCTACATGCTTATTGTAGGTAGGTACCTGGGGCGTTCTACTTTTCTACCGACAATCTGAGTGATAAATTTTTAGATTTCGAGAAAAAATAAAAGTGTAATTCTTTAAAAAAAAATATTTTTAAATTATTGTCCAGTTATCGAAGATTTCAGATATGTATAGTGCAGCGAAGTTTTGTTATTTACCTTTTATTTATTTTAAGTTTTATCGGAATAGTTAGAAAAAATAAACACCTCTGTCACAAACTAATATATTTATTAATTATTATGTAAAATTAAATTTACAGTTTTTTTTAACTTGGCTTAACTAGAATACAAGCATTTATTATTATCAAACACGATTTATCTCAATTCTTGTTACAAATCTAATATAAAAAATGACATTTAATACCACTCTGTCACATTTTTGCTCATTAAGACAACAAACTTTGAAATATTTTGCAAATAATTGAAATAAACATAGCTGAAATTCTGTAACTATCTTTTATGGTCAATATATAATAATATAATACGTTATTTTAGTGTATATGTTTTCAATAAACTGAACATATGCTGCTTTAATGCTTAATTACAAGGGGGACAAAATTGTGATAGAGTATGACAGAATGGTAGATATTGATAGGCCAACATTTAAACTTAATCGTTTAAGGTTTTGAAAGTTTTTAAAAAGGATAACAAAACATAATGCTTCTCTTACAATGCTACATAGGATATTATTTCTTGGTATAATCATTATTTGGTGAACGTAAAATCAGACTAATCTTCTCTTTTCTCTTATTCGACTTTTCAAATACTTCTATAACACGCCTTCCTCTTGTAATCGTAATCATTTTTATCAAGTTTTCAAACATCACATCTGATACATCTGATTTTACTAATTTAAATATTTTGTCAGTGTCAACAACAGTTTCATAAAATATCACCTGAACATCTCCATCTTCATCCACACAACTTTTTTCAACTCCTAAGTAGGTGTACTCGACTTAGTTTCTACTGGGTACTTTTACTGACATAAAACCATTTTTTATTAATAATGGGTCTCCAGATAGGTCACATGAAGCACCTGGTTTTATGTGCACAGGTTTTTTTCTGATTAACGAGAGGCTGATCATCTTCATCTTCTGAAGAAGTATACTACTTCAGAAGATGAAGATGATACAATGTTATACAACAGTCTCATAAAATCTCTTTGTAGGAGCTCTAATTATTATGTTGTTTATTTATATCAGCCAATGGTTCTTTTTAATCTGAGGTTGGGCTTCAACTACCTAGCTAGCTTTATTTTTATAAAGAGCAAGTTTCATAAACGTAATATTTGTTGTGCAGCATTTTTTTATTTCCAAAGTCTCTTGAAACTGTTGAAGTTTTAGTCCCGAACGGTTAATTGTTGTGTCTTGTAGGAAAGGATAGGATTGTTTTGAAGCAGTGTTTCATTTTGTTTTTGAATTTAATGTTTTTGTAATGTTCCTTAATGGCATTTGTCAAAATACTATATGTATTTTCTTTTTTCTTCTTTATTCGGCGCTTTTAAATTTATCTTAATTTTTTGGTTTTTGGTTATATTATGTAATAAGCTGTCTTCTTTAATTTTTTTGGCGATGAAGTGTTTTCTTGTATTTTCGTATTTTTTCTGTAATTATTTTACATGGCCTTGAAGTTTCATATTTTGCCTATAAATTTTCGATCTGTCTCGGCTAACTTTTTCTCTTCCCTTTGCTCTAGCAGCGGATGAGGTTGGAGTTAGTGAACGAGATCTAGGACTTAAAGAAGTAACCTGGGGTTTGAAGGAACAGATGTGGAAGTCGGAGTATACATTAGAACGTTCTGCAAAGCTTTCTGTTGTTCTCTTCTTGTTTCTAACTTGCCATTTTCTTTTCATTTGTCTGTGTACTCTTTATATATCATCTCTGCATATCTTTGACGAGCTTTTTGCAAGCATGGTATCTTTCTCAGTCTTATCATTTCACTTCTGCGACTTTTTCGGGGTCCTGTTTCCTTTTTTCACGACAACGTCACTGCTTTTCCGTCGCAGATAACGCTATTATTTAATTACCCTGATGATAATACCTTAAATGAATAAAATAATTGATAATGTAATATATAGAATACAAAAAATATCAATTAACAATTCTGAAAATCAATTAAGGCAAAGTTTCTGACAAAAAATACCACTCCGTCACGAGCTATACTACTCCCGTCACAGCTATTTTGTGACAGAGGTGCCTCGTGACAGAGGTGTAAAATAACAGTGTTCGAGGATTTCAACGTTCATAAAATTACAAATTGTTCGTAAAAGTGAGTAAATACGACAGATATACTGGGAAATAATAATATTACGTAAATAAATGGGAATTACAATAATATTTTAAAGTAGTAACTTACGTGACAGAGCGGTCGCCGAATAAACACACGCACCTCTGGTTCACTACCTGCGGGCGCCTAACTCGGCTCGATCCCGGGTGAGGCCTCAAGGCTTAAAGCCAAGAGGAGAAGGAAACCGTGCTGTTGTTTAGTGTTGAAGATCAAACAGCTAAGGTACGTTTTTTGTTTTGCGAAATCCGTGACGGAAGATAGCAAGAAAAAACATATACAGTCGTACCCAAGGATAAAATATTTTTTTGCTTAATAGTATGAACCTTTATGTTTATTATATTTTTATTAATCTAAAGATAATATTTCAGCATTTCAATAAATAATTTTATATTATAGGGTCCTATATGATTTTTTTAAGCGACATCATTTTGTAACATTAGGCAGCGTAAAGGGACACATTTTACTTGTATGTAAAACACCTCTGTCACACGTTTCGAATACTATGTCACAATAATTTTGTAAAAAGGAACAACAATAAAACCGGGATTTTAGTATTATAATAAGGTATATATGGTCCAAAAAATCTTGTGACAATAAAATTTGAGAAACTGCAATTTAGGACGGATACAGATTTTTTTTTCCTGAGGAGACACGTCATTGTCGGTAGAAAAGTAGAACGCCCCACCTACCTAAGTTGGTGCCAACTAGGTCGAAAATAGGATGATCGGGATGTGTCTTTATGCCTGACTTCGGAAAAGTACCTGTAATCTTATGAAATAGGGTGAATCGTGTATGTATATTCTTCTGGAATTCCTACATCTACGAATATAGCTTTCTCCATTCTTACTCGTAACTACGTGGACAAATGATACTTTTATATGAGTAGGTAGGTACTCCCTTTATAGGTCAACTGCTCCTTTCACAGCATTTTTAGTCCGCGCTACGTGTACGGTCACAATCGAATAAAGCTCCTGCAGCATAGCCCCTGACCACTTGTGACCCTTAATACCTAAAGATACGGTCTATTACGGATAATGCAGTTGCTCTATATGTAAGTAGGTAGAAGTTACGTGGGGTCAGTCGGCGAGGGCAGCGGCGCGGCGTCCTGAGACATTGTCTCTACAATATATATGGCTATAGAAACGCAGACAATAACGTATCGACACGACGAAACGACAATATCGCAATGCAATAGGCCAAGCCAACTCCAAAAATTACAGGTATCCTTAAAAAATGTTTTTATTGTTGAAGAATAATTATTTCAGAAATGTTTAAAAATAACTTTTTGTTGAAAATTTTTGTTTTACGTGCGACCTCTGCTGAGTATGAAGCAACACGACACCGCGTGCGTTGTAGGTCAGCTCAGCTTTGTCTCCATAAAGGCCACCGGATATGGTCGAAACTATAGTCAGAGTATCCGATATAATGAAACGTGCGTAAAACAAAAATGTGTCAAAACCACGGCAAATATATTCTAGCTACTTGGTGGTAATCTCCTTAACAGGAGGTCGTTTAGGTAGGTAGGTACCACCGCAGTACCAATTATTCTGCCGCTAAGCAGTAGTAGCTAGCGAAATTACTGGGCTGTTGAGACTAATCATCGAGTCTCAAAGTAATGAGCGCCAAAGCAGTGATGCCCTGGGCTTTGTTTTGTTACTCCAAATTCTGTGTATCGCTGCAATGGTCATGGACAGGCGTTATCCCTTACAATCAGGAGAGCGTCTCGTTAGTCTCATTACTTTTTAAATAAATAAAAATCTAAGACCAAATCGTCACTTAACATTATTGGACTTCCTTGTTGACGAAGGACGGGAAGCAGAGCCTATTTTATTAGTATATATAGTATATATATGTAATTAATTACAGAGGAGTTAGTTGACTTTATTCAAGAGACCATAGACCTAGACTTTACCACAAATACTTATCGTCTATGATAGGGATGTGAAATTACTGATTATTCCAACAAACATCAGGTGAACTGTGGTAAAACCTCTAGCCTGTCAAGAAAAAAAAACAAAACTTACTGTTTTTGAAATCGGTTGAAAATAAAACAAAAATATCGTTTGTATATCTTCATTATTATTTTAAAAACTTAACTTGCATCAATAACGCATTAGGCATGAATATTAGATAGGTACAAATATGTACACAAATGTCAAATATATAAATTTACATTAAAATTAATAATTACATTAAATCATATTATGACAAGATGATAAATTATGTGATTTGAACAAAAATAATACGAAATATAATATAATTATTTATTAGTAGTATATTACAGAATTTGCCCTGTAACATTGGTGTTATCAATAAAAGATAAATTGTAATGCAGGTCTGTTTTGTGAACCTATTAAAAAAATTGTATTTGTATTTATTTGCACACCCCTATCATGAAAACTACAAAATGTGGAACTAGAAAAACACTACTTCTAGCATTGGAATTACTAGTTTTACCATTGGATCTAAATAAAAATCGCGAAAATATATCAACTTTGTGTAGAGAAATTGATAATGATATTTATATCGATTGATGATTTTATTAATTTATTTTAATTTAATTTTTGATTCGATTTATTTATTGTAAGTATTTTCTCAATGTGACAGCTGATTTTTACCATTGGTCCAATATTATAGTTGTTAATGATGTTGAGTATACTACTTTCGGGTCAGTACACTTTAACTGCCATTTTGCGACCAAATCATCATTATTAATGACAGCTCATAAATTCAGCAGAGCATAAGCATCTGGCAATAAACTATATTAATCTTTGGAATAAATTAACGAAGAATTTTTCACAGCAGAACATAATATCATTCCGATTTTTTTATTTATTTTTGTCTGGCTTCGTTAAATTGTAAGACATAAAGCGTGTTTGTCACCATCCTAAATTACAAATGGTAACAATAAAAAGGTTTTTCGTACACAGATAAGGCTACGGATTCATTAGAAACGCTATGCACGTAGGAAATTAAAGGCGTAGGTGTAAAATTACGTAGCACCAATTAGCACGTCAATAATTATAAATGAAACAAGAGTAAGTGAATTCTTAAATTATGTATATCAGTTGGAAAATAGTATGAAGTAGATATAGAATGATTCTTACTTGAAGTTAACTAATATTTAAAAAAAAAACTTACGCAGCCTTATCGGTGACTATGATAAAATTATTCATTTTTCTCTACCACACAATATAATAGATGATTTTTGTTTTGTACAATTCAAGTATATAATTTTAAGGCCAGTCTATACCAGTAACAAATCAGAATTGTAAGTAAACATATAAATCATAGTTGACTTTAGAAATGTTTTTTTTGTCAACGGCAACGGTTTACTTACATATTTTTTTTTACTAATTTTAATAAGTTATTAACTAATATAAAATAAATATAAGTTATTTATGGTATGGTATGAGATTGATGATTTTATAAAAATAATGTTATGTAAGTATTATTATTTATTAGACATCGCATAACCCTTAAACTATTATACATATTTAATCGGATGATCTTTACTGTATGCAATATTTTAAAAAATCTACTCTTTACTGAATACTCATCCAATGTTTTCATTAAAAAAAGGAAGCTTCCATAATTCCATCAAAGTTCATACCTAAAATAGTTTTGATTTCAAAATTTCATTTATCTAATGCGTTATCAAAAGCTACCTATCAGACCTTTCTGTTTCTTTTAATATTATTTAAACATGATTTCACCTAATTTATCAAAAGTTAAGATGTCTTTTTATCGGATTTCTAGTTGCCCTCTTACATTGCACAATCCACGGACGAGAATATACCGGAATCTGGCTATCACTAATAGCTAGCAGAGTTCAAATAAAATAGCTGAATAAAATTTCAGCAGAATCCTTAAGGCGTATCAATTTACGTAATACGTAAATTTTCAAAAAATGTCTGGGACAACATCTCTGGCGAGTTAATCATACATTTGTCCATAGCTTTTTTTTTCTTTAGTTTTGGCGTCGCGTTTTAGCATTTGCCAGTGTCAAGTAATTATATATTTTCAAGTTTCAAAAGTTAAATAAGTGCCATCGTAGCTAGTTTTAGTCAAAGTCGTCTTTGTAAAGTCCAAGTTTGTGTCAGTTAATTCCAGTCATGCTTTAGTAAAGTAGTGCCAACTTTACTACAAAGCTTCGATGGAGTTTTGGAAGCAACACGAAAACTCATGTTTCACCACATTATATCATTTTCCCACACTCGCGCTTGTAATTCGGCACTTTATGAATAAAACACCACCACTTTTATGCATAAACACTCGACAAAACACTAGTTTTAGAAAAAAATACAACGGAGCGACACGACTCTTTCCATGTTCCCGCCAAAACTCCTTGTCCATAGCTTAGTAACTACGTACGTAATTCTCGCAAATTGATAAGGTAGAGCCAACATAAACTAACACAGGCGGTCCGAAATACAGCAACAGCTCTAATGAAAAGCATCGATTGCTTGAAATGTGTTGGTCCTTATTAATTACAAGTGTTTTTTTGCTAATTTTGGCAGCTCTATTGATTTTGAGTTTGATTTTGTTGTTGATTGTTAATTGAATTATAGCAAGAAAATACAGATCTTGGACTATGAGTTAAATAATGGTAAAGATACAGATAATCGAAAACATCTCGATAAGCATAAAGTCGCAACACAGAGGCATATTAATAAATAACAAATAAATATATTAACACCATTTGTATTTATTTTAAAGATATTGTTAGATGGCATAACCGTCAACTTCACAAGCGCTGTCTACTTTGGAGCTTTTCCCGCCAATAGGCATATTGTAAGCATCATTGGCAAGGTGCGTTCATTTCGGACCAGAACCATTATGATACCGTTATATAAGAAATGGACACTGTAACTCGGTTTAATTCTCGCCCGTGAAAATGAACAAAAATCGTAGTATTTTTTTCTACAGCAAACTTCAATAAGTTAAAACGTGTGGGCAATTTGATAAATTGTATTAGCCAAAAAAATTACCTAAATTACACCTAAAATGTAGTTTCACTACTCGTGTCACAAAAACAAGTTTGAGAGTATAGCACCTCCATCGTTAGATACCTAACCAGATATTGTTAAAATAATAAATCAGAGGCCTAACAAACGGAGGATAAATCAAGTCTTGCACTAATTCAATTTAAAAAAAAAACAATTTCGGTGATAAATGAATTCACTCAAAAATATGAAAGCCTGTTAAGGCCTTCAAAATGTATAGTAAAATAGATTTTTTGTCAAACTCGTAAGGTAAAATTACTAATCAAAAACAATACATAAAATTGGATAATGTTATGTTCAACTAATGTTTTGGCAGTACAAAAGTAGGAAAGCGTATACGACCTCCTTGCTTCTGTCTCCACAGACCGCTACTGTCGCTTTATACAAAGAACATTTTTTTCTAACGTACGCGCTAACTTACATATAAAAGCAATTTCAGAATCCAAATCTTCGATACAATCTTACAAAATGTACACAAATTATTACACAACATCTTCCAGAAAACATTTAGATTAAAATACAAAATGTACACAAAATTCATTAGAATAGTTAAGTTAATGAGTATAGGGATACAAATGGATTATTATGAGAATTGTCAACATGATAAAATAATAAATAACACTCCACGACGAGATAACAACAAATAGCGATATTTACAATAAATTACTTAACTTCTAATAAGTGTTGGTACAAGTTCATCGACTACAAATAACGACTTTTTACAGTGAAGACAAATTCAAACAATACATTAGCGTAAAGAGGTGTATGTACATGGAAGCCCACCAATGGCACGCCAGCATCGATGTATGACCTTGAGTGGACCAATCAGCGATACGAATATGGTTGAAGTACTTTCAGCGCGCCTGGATTGTTAGCATCGAGAGATAGGGTAGCAGGAAAACATTAGTTTTGACTTTTGACATTGACAGTTATTTTTAGTGATGAACTTGTACCCCGTAATGTTATGACTCGATAGCTCACTGTAGTTATAATCACAAGCTTCACTAATCACTAATGAATGTTTATACTTTTAAGTTCGCTTTTTTTCGTCATTGTATATAACACATTCACAAAATATCACTCGATAGCAGACACAAAAACTATAACCCTTATTCACAAACGAATTTATTACATATATGAGATGAAATACATTTTTAATTTAGATCAGCCCTAGCAGGCAAAATTTTCGATTTTTTTTTTATGGTTGACAGGCTTGGTGTTTGACCACAGCTCACCTGTTGTTAAGTGAAGGTGTGGTCAAAGATGGTAAAGCACACCTAGCTTGGAATGCAACTGGCTGTTTATCGAAACATGATCTGTTTATACGAAAAAAAAAGTTAAGTATTAAATAAATACCTTTTTGTGCTAGGGCTATTTATGTGAAAGTTTTAAGTAAAATAAAAAGTATGGCATCACACAAAAAATTTAAAAAAAATACTTTTTTTTTTGTGTTGGTGCAGTCTATGGTACCAGTATTTGAAATAATAAATGTTTTGTCGACGATTTAATATCGAAAACGTTAGAAGTTGTTAGGTAAATAAAAATAATTTCAACCAACCATTTTTAAACTACTAAATTTCAAATTACATTTACATGACATATTTTTATCATAATAATTTGTACATAATATGATCCTGTTCATTAAGTTTTAACTTCACAGTTTGTTTCGCAATTAAATTCATGTAAAATCAAAATCATATAAGTTGAGAACATAGTATTATGTGTAATTGTGTATACAGTAATTACAATGGAAATTATTTATCCGTATGTCATTTTCATTATAAATCTTTATTTCTAATCGGGTATCGTTGATATTTTTGAATCAGAGTTAACCGCCACTATCGAAACTCGCCAAACTTTGTCCACAAGATACGAGTTAATAAATACGCGCTCATTTGGTTAGTTTGTAAATGTTTAATTTCTACATCTCCGTAAACGTTGTGTCCAAATGATCACTTTTCTTAAACGTTTACGTTCAAACGATAATCCTGCTTTAACGTTTGCGTTTCACAAACGCATTGGTCATTCTCTACGCGAACGTCTGCGTTTGCGGCTCCCGTTATATTATGTGGAGTCATTGAATTCGGCCAGGGCGCTCTTTATTCTGAAAATATAAATAAATAAATAAATCGCACTAACTTTATAAATGTGAAAGTTTGGATGGATGGATTGTTCTTACTGTTTCACGCAAAAACTACAGAACGGATTTTGATAAAATTTGGTATGGAGGTAGCTGACACCCTGGATTAACACATGGGCTACTTTTTATTCCGAAAACATGTAACGGGTAACACCGCGGGGCGCAGCTAGTAATAAATAAATGTCGTAAGACTTTATACAGCGCCATCTAGCCCCAAACTAATCAAAGCTTTTTTTTTTTATACACATAATAGGTTCGCGTTTGACTACACCCTGCAGATGTTAAGCAGGATGTAGTCCAAGATGAAGCACGCTTACCTAGAAAAAAAAACCTGGTGTGGGCCTGAGTTTGGGTTTTGGGTTTGTTTTAAGCTTGTACTATGGGAACCAGATAGCTGATAGAATACTTATATAGGTACTTTTTTTTGTAAATTCACTTATGATTCGTACAGAACACCCCGACACAGAACAAACATTTATCATCGCAAATAAGCTAACGGGAAAGTCAATATAAATGATTTTTTATGTGTCCTATTTCTCGTTCTTTTTCTGTTCCGGGATTATTTTCAACCAAATACAAATACAAATCTTTTATTAATATATATACCACCAGTTGTCAACATAAATACACACAATTACGGGATCTCCGAGTCCATCCATTCCCGTCGCGTCAACGTTAGCGCTAGGCCAAAACAAAACTAAAAAATGAGAATAAAAACTTGTTTCGAGATAGGTGTCGCGACGGTGCATTTAGGATTCATAAATTTCGTAGTGTTTCATAAGCCTAACATTTATGTTTTATGGTTGACAAGCTAGGTGTTTCACCACAGTGCACCTGATTTGAAGTGTGGTCAAAGATCGTTATACCCATTGCACACCTAGCCTGGAATAGAATTGGTTCATAAGTGAGGCTGCCGGAACATACCGTTAGGTGCTTGGTGGCAGATTTTCAACTTGAGGGTGGTAGCTAGCCAGCCGAGTAGAAAGTGCCCTACCACCATGATATGGTTTCCTTCACCGGCAGCTCAAGCTCATTTTTGGGAATTTAACCCAAGCTCTTCGGAGTGTGAACTAATCGTGTTAGTCACAATCATCGCTACTACTCACTTACTAGTGGCGTAATGGGATGACCAATCTTAGGATCACTAATCTTTTGTTTTCGCAAGAGTGATTTTTTTCATTTGTTCTCAACCACAAAGCTCGCGAGACCACTGCCCTTGAAACAAGTATGGTGTAAAGTAGATTTATGACGTCAAGCCAAAGGGCATAGTATCTAATAAGCGCGCGCCGTTGCACCCAAAAGCTTGTTCCATACCAAATATGTCCTGTTCCACACCTAGTCCCCGTTCCACGCCTGTTTGTTCCCGTTCCACACCCGGTTTTCCACGTTCCACACCAGATTATCCGTCACGAACAGCGCAGTTTTTTGTTAATAAGTCTCAGAGTTTATAATTAGAGACGTGCGTGTTTACGTACTTGTCGTGTAGATGTGTGGAGTCAGGTCGTAGGCGTAGCATAGTGAGCGCGCGGAGGACGCCGAGCTCGCGCAAGCGCGCGCGCCGTTCCGCCGCACCCGCGTGTCCATTCCACACCAGGTTGCCCGCCACAAATAGCGCTGCCTCTTGTAACTTGCTTTCTGGATGCGCCTATGCATTAATAGTGTCACTAATGACTGCCAACCTCTAAAAAGTAGTTTTTAATTTCAGAGTTTAACCCAAAATATGTATTTATTATCTGTATCTCATGAATCGTGATAGTTGACATTTTCACAGATGATGTAGTTCTGTTACCGCTATAACAACAAATACTAAAAGAAAAAATAAATATTTAAGGTGAATTAGTCGGGAATGTTCTTAGCTATGTTTGATGAAAATCGGTCCAAGATGGCCGCCGCCACAAAATGGCGAATCACATATTCTTTCACAACTCCCTCAATATGGGTATCAAATGAAAGGGCTTGACTAGTAAAAACTATTAACATGTCGGGGGATTTTTTTAATTCATTTATTGAAGTTCTTTATTTCGAGATGTTGGCAAAAGTGTCAAATTCAAAACCTATACAAAAAACGAAGCTTCAACTCACGAGATAATCGACCAGTTTCCTCAGCACGTCTTCGTTGGCCATTATGAAGTCCTTCGCCTGCTCGCCGTCTCCGATGTTACCGAGAATGCACAGCGCTTGTTCCTTCACTTCCGCCGGGTAAGACCCTTCCAATACTACTATCACAGCCTGCAATTGCGTAAAACTTGGAACTATGACATTGATAACTTTGCTACTAGACACTGGCGAATATAACGATGTAACTGTAGGCTACCATCATGTTCTTAGTTGAAACACTTGCGCTTCCTCGTTTGTAGTGATGATAATTTTCATTTGAATGTAAAAAGTAATGAGACGATCGAGACGCTCTCCTGATGGTAAGATATAACGCCTGTCCATGACCATTGCAGCGATACACAGAACTTTGAGTAACAAAACAAGGTCCAGGGCATCACTGCTTTGGCACTCATTACTTTGAGACTTTCGATGGTGTCTCAACAGCCCAGTAATTTCGCTAACTGCAGTACCCTTCAAACCAGAACACAGTAATGCTTAGCAGCAGAACAACTGACACTGCGGTGGTACCTACCTAGACGACCTCCTGCAAAGGAGATCTACCACCAAGTAAACATAGATTTCACTTCATTTATTTATTCAATTAATTAATTAAAAACGGCTAAAAGCCATTTACATGGTGGTAGATTTCCTTAGCAGGAGGTAGTGAGTGCCAAAGCAGCGATGCCCTGGACGTTGTTTTGTTACTCAAAGTTCTGTGTATCGCTGCAATGGTCATGGACAGGCGTTATCTCTTAACATCAGGAGAGCGCCTCAATCGTCTCATTACTTTTAAATTTAAAAAAAAAAACTATAAATTAATAGTCATTTGTACAAGAAAAAATGAAATGATGGTTTTTTTTTTATTAGTTGACAGGCTAGGTGTTTGACCACAGCTCACCTGATGTTACCACCACCTAGTCTGGAATGGAACTGGCTCTCAAGTGAGGCTGCCGGAACACACCGTTAGATGCTTGGCGGCAGATTTTCAACTTGAGGGTGGTAGCTAGCCAGCCGAGTACTAGAAAGTACCCTACCACCATGCTATGGTTTCCTCACGATGTTTTCCTTCACCGGCAGCTCAAGCTCATTGTTGGGGTTTGAACCCACGCCCTTCGGCATGCGAACCGACCGCGCTAACCACTGGGCTATCATCGCTACAAAAATATAGAAATAGCCACGTGCTCGTTTGCCACTATTTCTATGAAAATAAACACTAGGCGGTCATAGCCACTAACCTGCATAACCTGCGAGGAATATTCGCTCATAATAGCATCGATATGATGCGTAGTGGAGAGCAGATTCCTAAGAAGCCCGAGTGTCTTCATAATTACTCTCGTGTCGCTGTCGCCCAGTAGACGGAACATTTGCTCCGTTCCCAGGCAGCAAAGGATGCGCTGCTTCACTTTCTGCTCCGTCTATAGAAAAGAACGAAAACAAAAACGCACTGAAGTTTTGACGGGAATGCGGACAAATACATATTGAAATGTATTGCGTTGAATACATTGTAATATCAAGATTTGTTTTTTTTTTTAAATTATGTTTAAAATACAGTAGTCTTTTAATAATAATTCAAACTTTATTACAACTCGATTAGCCTGAAAATATATTATTATTTACCTGGAAAGCCATGTTCATAAGCGCCCAGATGCCATTCAGTCTTAATGCCGCTTCAGGCCTTTTAGTTAAATTACATAACATTTCCACAGCACCTGAAAATAAACAGTATTTATTGTTAGTTATAAAAACTTAACAATGTTATAGAATATATACATATTTCGCAAAGATAGACAAGTTATAAAAATAAACGATCAATTTCGTAGATTTTTATGACAAGGGGTTTTATGGTTGACAAGATAGTGTTTGATCACAGCTCATCTGATGTTAAATGACGGCATGGTAGAAGATGGTAAAGCACACCTAGCCTGGATTGGAATGTAACTAGCTCTCAAGTGAGGCTACCGGACCACACCGTTTAACATCGGTGCTTGGCGGTAGGTTTTCAACAACTTTTTTATATTACTTTGACTGAACTAAATAATTTTTATTCAACAAAAAAAAAATCTCGTCCAGTCGACCAACAGTCAGATCTAGAATGAAGTTGATTCCAAATAAATTAGTTTAATTGTTTTGTCTCATTTTTTTTTTGGTAACGCGCTTTGTGCGTTCTGTCAGTGTCAAGTAGTATATATTTTCAAACATTTCTAGTAGAAGTCTCAGTTACAGTCAAAGTCACAGAATAGTCCAGTTGCTGCCCTAGTAAAGTAATGGTAATTTTACTAGAAGCTTCAATGGATTACTGTAAATAATACAAAACGTCATATTTCACCACATTACATAACTTGTCTACACTTAGCGCATAATACATCACTTTACGATTAAAATAAGACTATTCTCAACTGAATACTTGAAAAAACATAAGTTTTTCAAAAGTAATACAATGCAGAGATATGATTTTTCCGAAAGCACTTTTCGAAATGAAATATTTTTTTAATCTACAAAAAGTCTAGTCGGTGCGCGGTCCGAAATACGTCAATAGCGCTAACGAGAACAAACTCGGCAAATTATTATTGCGTGCTATATTGGTTTTCACGTGATGTTATTTGTACTAAATTTTCTTTCCTTGTGCGTAAATATGACAAGGCTAGAATATGATATACTTCGATCTCGATTTTGCGAGTAGAAAGTCTGTTAAGCGGGCTGCTAGTTACCACTAATATTATAGAAGCGAAAGTAGTCTGTATGTATTGATGTACGATAAAAATAAGAATAAGAAAACTTTTATTGACAAAGAAAAAAAATACACATAATTATGTCTTAAAAATAATATAAATATATTTTGAATTATTTATTGTCAAAAGGACAAAATCAGCTTTATGCTGTAAGAATTAAGTACTTACAGCGCTGGTTTTTGAAATATGGATAGCTGTTTACATGGATTATCACTAATACTTTTTATCCCGGAAAACGCAGACGAAACCGCGTGGCGCAGCTAGATTATTGCATCTGTCAAGAGTATATGACAGCGGATGTCAAACCTTGATCTAACATTGGCTCTTTAGCTGGAGAGAACTCGAGGAGGAGGTTGCAGAGGGTCGAAGAGCCCACTGTCAGGAGTTCTGTGTCCGGAGAGTCATTCAGAAGCTGCATCAGCGGACGCCATACTGCGTGGTCCTGGAATAGTCCTAACCATTGTTACTATTGTAGTGATAGTCATTTCGTGTGAAACAAGCTTAATTTAAAAAAATAAATTAAAAACGTGAATGATATTTTTTTTTTTTATTATAGCCGTCATTCAAGATGATGTAAGTGTTCTAATTATATATAGGGTGTATAACAATATCTTTTTAATGCTAGCGTAAATCTATCTATACTATTATAAAGAGGAAAGATTTGATTGTTGTTTGTATTGAATACGCTCCTAAACTACTGGACCGATTTCAAAAATTCTTTCACCGTTGGGAAGCTACACTATCCCCGGGTGAAATAGGCTACTTTTTACACCTGTATTCCCACGGTAAAATGAACAAAAACCGCGAGGCGTCCGCTAGTATTTTATATTTTTCCGTACCATATAAGCCTACATTATAAAGTCATTAAATATGTCCGTCGTATAGAGAAACAGGCTGTACAATAAATTTCACTGATGGAACAATTGGCGGTCTTATCGCTAAGAGCAATTTTTTCCCAGCCAACCTCAGTATGTAAAGGATCATAGAAAGTAAAGAATGGAGTGTACTATATTGTATCTATCATCCTAATGTTATAAAATCGAGTGTCAGTTTGTTTGTTTTGTAAGCTGTCTCGCTTGTACTCAACCGACTGACATCATGGATACAGAAAAAGTACCTACATCATTCATTTAGAAAAATAAACATAAATGCTCCAAAGGTATAGAAAAAAAAACTTTATTAACGCAAACGAAACCACGGGCAAAAGCTTATACTAAATAGATAGTTACCTGAAATGTTGTTCTCAATTGTTGAACTGATCTTGATAGAGAGTGCAGACATCTTACTGCTGCTAGTCTGACCTGAAAATTTTATTTTTTTACTAAGCTTTTGTAAAATAATAAGATTGTTATCATAGAATTTTCACTTTTTTTTCAAGCTGTATATAAGTATAAGTATTTATATAAACCGCATCTCAAATTCTGTAATTAATAATATTTAAATATTTTGACCAAAATTGTTTGCTAGTACATATGTACTAGGGACAACACGTAAAATTGATAAGCATAAGAACCTGTACATATGTTGCAATAAAGTATTGAGTATTGAGTATTGATTCATTACACTGTCTGTCACATATATAAAAAATAATTCAATCCAATAAAAAATAAAATAAAAGAAAATTAACCACTATTTATTAATTTATTTTCTTTTTTCTGGGGATATGAGGAAACATATTTTTTATCTCACAGTTACATACATACATGTCACACACATACACACCACACACACATACATGCTCAGTTTGTATCACTTGTTCATTAATAAATGTGGGAATCACTGAACCTCACGACATCATCACTGGGACTCACTAGTGTGAGATTCAGGATCCACAGCAAGAAGTTATAAATAGGTTTATTAAGTTTACTAACTTAGTGTTTTAAGTTATAAGAAATACTAGCTTCATTGTAAAAATTTTGCACAAATAAAAATTATTATTATTAAAAAAAAAAAATGTATACTAACCGAGGGCTCCGGGTTGGTCATCCCGCTGACAACATGCACCATGATCCCGTGCGTTTCGATGATCTTTTTCCTTATATCCTCATCATTGGCTCCGAGGGAGGCAAAGCATTTAAACGCGCCTTGCTTGGCTGCCGCTGACGGACAAGACACTATATCGCTTAGCGAGCTCATCAGGTGGTTAGAAATGGCCGCTAGCCTTTGTAACGCTGTGTCTACCTGAAAAGAAAAAAGTGTTTATTCTTCGTTCGAACACACCGTTAGGTGCTTAGCGGCAGATTTTCAATTTGAGATAGCCAGTCAAGTACTAGAAAATACCCTACTGCAGGGGTCGGCAACCTTTTAAGACGGAAAAGTTAGAAAACGTTAAAATTTACAAGTTTTTGAAGAGCCACCAAAATTTTTCGTATCAATCATATAAATAGTACATACGAATGTTTTTAGCTCAAAACTAACCAACGAATACGTGAAGAATTGTCAAGCGACCCACTACCGATACCGAAATCAATGACTACAACCACTCTGCCAAGTACCATAGTACTCCCTCATGGACCAATAGCCCGATTGTGCAGGTAAAATAAAATAGTAGATTTCTTGCAATTGCGTTTGCAACTAAAAAGCCGTTACTTAAAAGAGCCGCAGGTTGCCGACCTCTGCCCTACCACCATGCTATGGTTTTAAAACTATTTTATATTGGAAGTATATTTAGATATTATGCATTTGTACAGTTAGACGCTATCTGACCTCAGATAAGTATGCGAGTGTTTCCGCAGAAGTGGCTCTTATTTCCTCTGGGATTTCTTTAGTGCAAAGTCGAGCGAGACAAGGCATCGCACCAAACACCACCCTGAAATTATGTTAAGAAAGATTTGAACTCATGTTCTAGATTTAAAAAATTTCCTTGTAAATGCTGGTCACAATACTTTATACCATACATTATACTTTATTATACTTTAAAAAAAAAGCGAAATAAAAAAGTAAAGAAAAAAATTAGGTTAAATAAGCTAAGAATTTTAAAAACTGAGGAAAGATATTTCATAATTAAAAGAAGAATTAAGAAGATTAGAATGCTAGAGACGTAACCCTGTGTTAAGTTTTGCGGTAGTCAGATAAAAATTAAAAATATATATACGTTATCTGTGAACTCCGCACAAAGTTTTGGCGGCAACACGAAAAAACTAAATGCTGCATTATATTGCTTACCAAAATTTGTGCTTTTTTCTAATATTTATGTTTAAATATTAAGTGGTATTAACTCTAAAATATCAAATTACGCGACTGTAAATATGTAATTCGTGGTAAATAGGTAACGGTAAATACCTATGTAATTTTGTGGTGTTTCCAAATCTTTTAAGAAACCTCTAATATAGTCATTACTATTTTACTAAAGCATAAACATGGCTTGCCTTTGACTATTTTTACATTATTTTGATCGTGAGATACTGGAAAGTATTACAAAGTTAACACTGGCAAAATGCACATACTGCGATGTCAAGAAAGAATAAAAAACAATACTCCTCACTTGTGGTCTTCAGCGGGAATAGCGCCTGCGCGGTGAATGAATGTAAGACACCGGGCGGCCCCCATCGCGACTGCCAGCGGCTTGTCTCGAGACACTAAATACATGAGCAGCTCTGGTAAAGACTTGTCTCCATGCCTGGAACAATAAGACAACAATGTCAACCAATGCAATATAAAAATCCTAATGGCACAGCAGACTTGATTTGCCAATCTTTTCAACGTTTCCTAAGGGCACAGAATAATTAGTACTTATATCTAATTAACTTATTTATGAACGCTATCATATTCGTATATTACCTTTACTTATCTACGTATATAATCACGTCTAATAGTCGCGTAAAATCTATGTACATTACGATTTGCATTGAGCTTAAGATTTAAAATGCCTACATCTATCAATTTTAAGATTGTTTTGTTTCTAATTTGGCTTTATTTATTTATATTTTGATTTGCTAAGCCAATAAAAGTAAAAAAAAAACACAAACACGTAAAACATTATTACATAAAAACAAATTAACTTTCGTAAATATCGTCTAGCGGAGTTTTTGTGTGTTTTTGCGTGGTTTACGCTTCAGTGAACAGTTTTATTATAAAAATTTACGGATAGTGCAATCCATAGAAATTACAATGATATCTACAGCATAGGCGTCCTTTCTCCTATAAACGCTTGAAGTAGGTACTCGTTCGATTTTGTCGTATGTATGTTCATTTAAATGTACGAAGATTTAAGGCAAAACGGGGAACAAATTTGGGATAACATGGGGCTATTAAAAAAAAAGGAAACGTAGAAAAACGAGCGCAGATCGCTAGTTAATAAATAAACGAAATAAATGAACGTCTATTTGTATACTTAATGAATAGATGTTCATTTATTTCATACTTTTTAGTGTTAACTTTAAAGTACAGTTAGTGTGGAATAAGTGATCATTTATTAATAAACGACTGACGCCAGTTTTGCACGTAATGTAATGAAACTTACTGTGGCATCTTGATTTTTTTTTTAAATTAAACATTTGTTTATTTATGTTGTGTTATACTTACAAACCTTCCGTAAAAAATATAAACTTAAATGACAGTAACAATATTATATATTTATTCCCGAGAGTATGCTTAAATTATTATTAATGTAAAAAAAAAGTTTTTGTTCTGGATCGGAAAAATATACTATCCGAAACTGAGATGATTTTAAAAGTACTTTCTATTATGTGTGTAATATTAGTTATAAAGTTTTTGCACTCTGTTGTGACGCTTTTTCACATAAGGCCCATAATTGATGTTAAAACGAAAATAAGCATTTATTATGTGAACAAATATTGCATATTCAAGTTAAGTTTATTTTAAAACCATGACTGGGCAATACTGGGCATGTTCATGGCGTAGTTAGCCGCATCCTTGACTTGAGTCTTGTGACTTTGACAGTCCATTTTACGCATAAAGCCTGCCTCAAACAGAAGTAGTTTGCAACCAAAAATGGGATTTGGAATTTAGTATACATAACAAAGTGCAGCTATCAGACTGTTTGATTAGGTTCTAAAATTGAAATGAAACTTAGTATTGAATTAAATTAACTACCAATATTATACATAACTTAACACCAATATTATAAATGTGAAAGTTTGGATGGATGGATGGATGGATGGATGTTTGCTACTCTTTCACGCAAATACTACTGAACTGACTTGGATGAAATTTCGTAAGGAGGTAGCTAAGACACTGGGTTAGCACATAGGCTACTTTTTATCTGGAAAACATATTGCGGGTAACACCGCAAGGTGCAGCTAGTATTAATCATATATTTACCTGGTATTTAATGCCACTTGTGCTACATTAGGGTTTTCAAAGCACATTGCAGCTATTAAATCTAACGCTGGTAGAATTTTCAGTGGAATTGGTAGTGCACACTTGGAAGTGGGTAGCAAAGCTGCTGCTGCTAGAGTTGCCCCTGCAACACATAGGGCTTCCTGTTCTGCTGGGCCGCAGCACCATACTGAGAGGATGCGGACTACACAC
The DNA here is from genome assembly GCA_905404145.2 of Biston betularia. Taxonomy (NCBI): domain Eukaryota; kingdom Metazoa; phylum Arthropoda; class Insecta; order Lepidoptera; family Geometridae; genus Biston; species Biston betularia. The sequence goes on from FR989873.1 coordinate 11,315,075, forward strand.
ACTCGGGCATTTGGAGAGCCTTCTCTGGCTATCTCTGTAAATCAAGCAGATTTTAAGTTATAAATACACCTCTTCGCTTTCTTAAGGATTTTTTTCAATACATCTATGAATCTCAGTCTCATTCTCTATGCCAAGACATTCTAGAGTTTTCTACAAAGACTATTGTAAGCAGATTTTAGGTAACCATTGACACCTCCCTCCCCTTTTGTCATCAAAAGTAAGCTAAGTTACTTCCTACCTCTATGCTTATGTAAACATTAGTTTAACTAGCGGCAACTCTAAATATCAAGAGGATTCAAGAACATGCAGAAAATGTGGTGGGCCAATAATAAGGAAAATAACCAGCGTAATTTATATGGCATTGTTGATGTTATCACCATTCTGAATTCCCCATCCCCTATGCCATCAAAAATAAGCAAAACAAAGATCCCCATTTGGTGCTTACGTAATACTTAAACAGACTCTTAATATCAAAACTATTGTCACTGCTGGCACCCTATTTATTTATTTGCCTAAATTTTTTTTCACGTTTGCTGCTCAAATATTTTTGATATTTTGATATACTACTATTTGGAGTTCAAATAAGTTTTCCCAGTTTTACTAAAGATGGTGTAACTAGATGGTTAAGTTGAAATTGTCAGATGTAAACACAAGTATTGCTAGTTTGTTAACAGCATCACATCATTTTTTTCACACCACCTTGTCAATTTGTGTGCTGAATAAGCACCATTTATGAGAACTCTTGTTTATTTTAAAGTTTATAAATCCATAATTCAAATAGCAATTCATGGCCCAGGTGTTTCTCATGATTTAATCATTTCCATGCTTTAACATTGGCAGTCAAACTGTGATCAGATTGGTGGAGTTTAATAAAACTCAAACTCAAAAGTTGCTCAAACATGACAAGAAAATTGCTAAAGCTCTCCAAATATTAATAACCTTATTAGATCAATAAGGTTTTAGAATTCCAGGGCAAGTACTTGTCTTTTTCAGTATGTGTATTGCTAGCTTCAACAGGTGAATTAAGACATTATAAAGAAACCTGCATGTCTAATAGTTCTGAATGTTTTCAAAGGTATGTGAAGTTTGCCCACACTTGGCTAGTGCAGGACTTTAGCATTACCCTCCTCATAATGAGAAATGGGACAGCTTGAAAAAAACCAGGGCTGAGCCAGAAGTCATAGATACTTACGTGTCAACCTTGATAGAAGTCTCATATCCGTAGGTAGTGCGGCAATGGGAGCAGGAGGATGTAAGAAGATAGTCCGCAACGCACATAAAGCTGCTTCTGCTAGCTTGGATTCTAACGGAGCAGTGTTCAATACTTCTACTAGAATTGCTGTAGTGCCCTGATCAACTAAAGACGCCACATTTGAAGGTGTACCTTTAGCTAGTGAACCTGAAGAAAAAGATGAGCATCATTACCATTGCAGAATGATCAGAATTAAAGAATTTTTGTAAATTTTCAACTCTTTTTTTTTACCTATTGTGATGGTAGCATCCAGCCGAATGTTAGGGTCGAGAGTTTCATCAGACATAAGCTGCAGCAACCGTGGTACCACCCCTTGGTCTATAACCGAGCTCTTCTGCCGGTTACTGCCTATCACAGAGTTTTTCAACGTCACCAGCGCTTCCGATATTTTCCCGGCCTCCGGCGAATATACCTCGTCAATATAAGACCGGGAACTCTCGATGTCCTATGGAAAATAACTTGGAGGTTATGACCCCGACGGACACAATGCCACAGATATTGGTATCTATACTCACCATAAACACTGTTAACTGCTGCATGTTTTATTACAGTTTTGCGCCGTAATATTGATAAAAATAAACGTACGAAGTTATTTCTTCGAGGCCGAATACACTGTCACACTGTCATTCGCTCACTCAGCCTCACAGTCACTCACTTGGTCACTTCACTTCATTTTTTTTTTTCTGTTAATTTGCCCTTTCGGGCAGGCTAAAGCTATAAAGCCATACTGCCTCGTCTTCAGTGATATTTCTGCTGTATCTTAACTATGGTTATCGTCAAAGTCGTCTTAGTCAAGTCCAGTTCGTGTCAGTTCGTGCCAGTCATGCTGTAGTAAAGTAGTGGCAACTTTACTATAAAGCTTCGATCGAGTTTTGGAAGCAACACGAAAACTCATGTTTCACCACATTATATCATTTTCCCACACTCGCGCTTGTAATTCGGCACTTTATGAATAAAACACCACCATTTTTATGCATAAACACTCGACAAAACACTAGTTTTGGAAAAAAATACAACGGAGCGACACGACTCTTCCCGCGTTCCCGCCAAAAAACTCACTTCACTTCACTTTTATGACTTCACCAATCACGTTCACACTAACATCACTTTTTTTTTTTCTTTTGTTTTGGCGTCGCGTTTTAGCATTTGCCAGTGTCAAGTAATTATATATTTTCAAGTTTCAAAAGTTAAATAAGTGCCATCGTAGCTAGTTTTAGTCAAAGTCGTCTTTGTCAAGTCCAGTTCGTGTCAGTTAATTCCAGTCATGCTTTAGTAAAGTAGTGGCAACTTTACTACAAAGCTTCGATGGAGTTTTGGAAGCAACACGAAAACTCATGTTTCACCACATTATATCATTTTCCCACACTCGCGCTTGTAATTCGGCACTTTATGAATAAAACACCACCATTTTTATGCATAAATACTCGACAAAACACTAGTTTTGGAAAAAAATACAACGAAGCGACACGACTCTTCCCGCGTTCCCGCCAAAACTCCTCCTAACATCACTTTCATTTTCATTTTAATTACGTTTTTTTTTATTTTATTGGCAACTGGATACACAGTTCTTGTGCCATTTAAATTGTTTTTTTTTTTAAATAGTTGGCATATTTTTACGCTGTCCTTGATGCCTATAAATATTAATATAATGCCTTATTAATTTATATTTCAGTTTTTGCCATTTATGTTAACATATCGAGTCTAGTCATGCCTATAAAGTAATAATGACTTTACCACAAGCTTTGATAGCGTTTTGGAATTAGCGTTTTTTTAAGTATCACTAAAAGTCACGTTTTACCACATCATATCACTTTCCCACACTAAAACTTGTAATTCGGCACTATATTTAAAAACTATTTAATTATTATGCTTTAAATTACTCGTTATGTTATACCTAAAATATTCTACAGTTATTCCTTTTTGTAAGAAGATACACGAACTATATTCTCTAGCAAAGTATGCGCAGAATTGAATTTTGTGACTGTCCGTTTGTGCATTTGTTAATTCATTCATTCGCATGATATGCCATTGTTAATCAAGTATTTCAAAGTCATTGTCAATTTCTTAATTGTGAAAGGCGATCTAAACAAGTTTGTCAAATTGCATTTGCAAACATAGTAGCAGTAGGTAATTTGTGGAAAAGAGAAATCGATTTACCCATATTTACTGTAAATATTTTTCTGGAATGTCACTTCACAATTGATAATATTTCCATTGAGAAATATCACGATACTTATTTATTTTGTGATTACCATGGCCGATTCAGGAGTAGACACAAGCAACGAAAGTAGCGATAATCCGATATTCGACCATTCTCAATGCAAATTGGATTTTAACCTTCCTGCAATTCCAATAAATACGGCTGGACAGCCAATGCCCGTGGAATTTTTCGGAGAACAACACGATCATATTGGAAAAATTAAGTGTTCGACTAAGGCAAGACACTGCCGACTTAAGTATAGATATGGGGGTATGATTTGCTCATCTAGGAACCAGAAATTGCGTTTCGCCGCCTCTACTAACAACACAGAACTGGTTGAAAAACTGCTAGCGAGCGGGGCTGATCCCAATTCATCAGATGAACACCAAAGAAGCCCATTGCATTTGGCAGCTTGTCGTGGATACGTTGAGGTCGTCAAGTTACTCTTGAGACACGGTGCCAATCCGAACATTAAAGATACTCTGGGCAACACGCCTCTTCATCTTGCAGCTTGCACAAATCACATCCCAGTTGTAATAGAATTGCTTGATGCTGGAACTGATGTCAGTTCTAATGATAAAAATGGTCACAACCCCATACAACTGGCCCAAAGTAAATTGAAATTGATTCAAATGCGTACTTGTAACGAAGGACATTTGGGAGGCACTAAATGGCTCATTGGAGAAATTTGTATGGTTGTGAAAATGATGTTAAAATATTTAAAGATGCAGAAAGCTGATTCCGGGGAGTTGGAATCTGTTCGAGAAAGACTGGAGCAAATTAGCACTCGTGAAGAGGTTGACAATGAGGTTAAAAATTTGCTTGATAGCTTGGATTCTTTGAAATTAAGATAAATCTCATCGTCCGATTTAGTATGTTTGGAGACTGTTAAAATTACAACTGCCTGTAGTTATATGTATTAAGAAACTCACAATTTATAAGAGTAAGTAGTAGTTAGGTTATAAATTAAACTTTGAACACTTGCTTATAAAAAATAATTAAAGGTGCAATGTTTACACAGCTATGTTTGTTTAATGTGTTTTGTAAGTTGATCACACAAAACTATTCTTTATACCTACTAGAGTTGTGGATTTAATTGAGCTGGAGCCAAATATTTTTTTAACCAGCACACTCGCTGGTAAATAATTGGTAACAAACAAAAGATTTGACATGAAAAAAAATGTTGTTCATTTTTCTTTCCTAGGCTAAGTTGAATAAGCTGATCAGTATAGATACTTGCTTTAGGTATTTATCTACCTACCTTAAAACTTATTTTGCTTCCAGAAATCATTATCTAATAATGTTTGTAAAAATAAAGTGGATTATTAATAAAAACTATAAAAACTCCTCGAGTTTTCATTCATTCATTAACCAATATGAAAATGTAGATAACAATGCTTGTCAGTTTTACCTGCTGTCCTAGGTGATCTGCATATATTTTTAGGATATATTCCAGGTATAGCTATGTCAAATTTTACTATTTTTCCTAGTAAAGTAGTAAATATCTTAATCCAGGGTCTCGGCTAACTCGATACCAAATTTCATCCAATTCTGTTCAGTAGTTTTTGTGTGAAAGAGTAACAAACAACTGTCCATCCACATTTATAATATTAGTGGGATAAGTAGGTACTTGTATTTAAAAAAAAATATCTTTAATATTTTACTAGTTATCTGGTTCCCATAGTTTGGGACTAGATGGTGCTTTGTGAAATGGCCCACGATATTGTATTAATTATATAATCTGTCAACTAAAACCTTCAAACTATAGGAAAATGGGGGAAGGATCCCTAAATGCTAAAAGAAAAAAACTTTTTTTTCTATATAGTTTTTGTCATTGACATAGGTCAGTCAGGTCAGTGTTATCTACACTAGATTTCTCCTTAATGTGGTATTAACTTGTATTATTAAAACTTACTCGGAAAGTAAAAAAGAGGAATGCTACCTTTTGGGCCTTAACCCATCTAGTGGGAACTGACAAACTTCAGTTTTTTTACAAGGGTTCTGTAAATTAGTGTTAATAATTTCCGCCATATTGGAATTACTTTGACAGCCCTGACAAGCAAATGTGTGCTCTGTGTCTGGGTATACTGAATGTATTATAAGCAGGTATTTACAATTTAAAAAATAAAAGTATTTAAGTATTTTATCAGTTATCTGACTTCCATAGTACAAGCTTTGCTTAGTTTGGGTCAGATGGCGCTATGTGTAATGCCCTTTATTTATTTATTATTGAAGATACATAATAGTTACTTACTATCATGTATTTTATTGCTCAAGTTAGGGTGCTGTTGCAGTCCAATCAAATCTCATTTAAACTGAGTGGCGAAATTGAAAATCAAATTTCTATTTTTTATAACCATTTAAAAGAAAATAATATAGCCCATTAACAAGCGTAGCTTTAGCGCTTTAATAGCGTAAAATATTAAAAGACAAACAGTTCACATAATTATGTGAATTAATCGATGCTCTCTAACCAACACTCCATTTTGCATAATCGGGTCAAAATACGCAAGTAAGTACTTTTTTTTTATAATTCTTATTTTCAATAGGGGCTTTAATCGCAATGCCATTATGCCATCTGTTTTTCGATGGACTAGTACTTCCGAGATGCCGCCATATAAGGCCAAGTAGGTAGGTACTCATATTTCTACAATCGAAATAATATCACACATTTTGATAATAATATATTTATTTATTACTTAACAGTTTCATAAAATTGAAAATGCCACAAATATTTTTATTTTACCAATAGCATCAATGTAATTCATAATAATAACTATTTATTCTATTACAACATTTATGAAAACATTACTGAAATATCAGAATAAACATTAGGTACTGGAATGTTATTTATTGTGCAAACAATTTGGATACTTGTTTTTGTATAAGTACATTATCACTTATATATATATACGTAATTATATAGACATACATGACATTGTCGAGGCAGTGTAAGAAAATATGAGTGGCACAATTATATATATTACTTGTGCCTCGATTATTGTCGTATGCGACCGACAGTAAAATGAAATACATATAATACTCATATGAATTAAAACCAATTGCAACAATACAATGATAACCAGATATAAGATTAATTTTTTAAACATTCACAGTCAGTGATGTTTACATTAAGAAAACTGGCTTAAGAAATAACTTTGGAAGCCATTAAAGGCAAATTTCTCCGAGGAAAGAAATGGATACCTTATATCATTTTGTAAAACCAAGTGATTATAATCATTTAGATAGATGTGTCAGAATTAACAATATCAATAGAAGGCAGATATACTACCAATAAGAAGAATAGTCAGTGAAAGTAGTAGTTATGGATACATTTAATTGAGTTTACTTAGTTTAAACAAATCCAGAGTGAAATAATAAATGTTTTATCTATCACAGAACTTTAAAATATAGCTAACATTTTAATTTAATACTGTTTCTAAACATTTAGATTACCAACTCGCCCTCTCCAAAATTAAAAATAATATTTTCTTACCGCAAATATTATTAAATTCCCCATTCATTATTAAATAGCCATATTTAAAATAATTTAAGTATTTATTAGGCAAGTAGTTTAGTTACGACAATATACTTACATCACACTTGAAAGTATGACAATATTAACTATATTATTATTCTAAATAATATTTTCCTAGCAGTTAATTAAAAAAACATAGTACAGCCTTGAACTTACAAAAACTAATAGTAGATACTAATAAATAAGTAGCAATACTTAGAGAGTTCAAAATATGTATTTTATAACATGCATTATTGTATTTTAAAAAATCTTGAAATATAGATTACTATACAATAAAACATTTGAGAGCTTTAACTAGACACAGTTTTGTAAATTACATGGACAACAGTTTCAGAAGTAAAATTACGAAATTGAATTTGTAAATAATGATAAGAATAATTCACCTAGGCCGCAGCCTTACTGATTAGTATGTTGATATCTAATTAAATCATAAGATTATGATAAAATGAAATTGAAAACATTCATCATTGTTCCACAGTATAATATGTACTATTTCTAGAATTTACGAAATTGATCTTACCAAGTTTTTTTATGATACAATAAATCATACTAAAGGACATCAAGTAGTTTACAAATGACTGCGTTATAAGTAGTCACTATACAGGTGATTCAGGTTAATGTAGTAGTCACTATACAGGATGATTCAGGTTAATGTAGTAATAAAGAAGGGTGACCGTTTTTTAAATATAAAAAAAAAATTGTTGTGCCTTTCATTTGGTAAAGTTCAATGACAATATTTTATGAAACAGTTAATTTTCCCGATTGCCGGATCAACTCATCGTAAATGTTTACATTGACGCGTGAATCAATTCTATATTACTACACGTCATAATCATCCTGTATACAACACAGATTACATTTTATAGATTCCGATTTCCGCACTACTATGTGCGGCTAGAGCTTGAGATTGTAACGATTTCTGACGAGATTTTTATGCTTTAAAACTAATTAGATGGGTATGCTTTCAAGTACTCGTCTTCGCGGCAGCTCAAGTTTATTCGACGAGTAACGACTACTGATCTACTTGCAATGAATTACGAATATTTCATTGTTTAAAGTTCATGAGCCGCGCCTGCTCGTCTTCGAACATTATATCGAAACAAAGATCTCTTTATGCGGTATCTATAAGAGGTTATCTGTGTTTTATAAAGATACAGTTAGTATATTATGCTTATGTATAAAAACTGTTAAAATTATTTACTGTAACGATTAAATTTGAGCAATAACTACTCGCAATCATATTGACCGATAAATCAATTCCAATTAATAACAACATAAATGGGTAACAAAATTGTGACTTTTTAGAGTGCATTAAATATTTTTTGGCACTTTTCGTTGCGATTGAAAATGCTGACTAGTAAACATTTTCTCATTGCACTTATCCAAGATTTAAGTAATCAATTCTTCAACAAGATTTTTTTATCACATTTCAATCTTAAACAAAAAAATATACTTATTTCAATAAAATATGTAGATCACAAAGCCATACGGAATGACAAAATTAAAAGTTAGACAGTCTGCCACAACCATAAATTTGATTAATTTACGCTATAGGGTATCTGCACTTAAAATGCGATTATCTTGTGCATCGGCTCGGTTTTTCTGGTTTATGTATATCAGTCGATTAATAGGTATAATTTGGCAAGAAATGCGTTATTTTGTATCTGGCACGTAGAGATTGACAATATCGGGGAATATTTCGGCTTGAATGGGACCGTATTCGACGACTTCGCCGTCGACTGTGAGATACCCATTTGTGCCATCCGGCACTATCCTGAAGGCACTCACGGGTACCATCTTCAGGTATTCACTCTCCATCGTAGTATGCGTCCCGTCACTAATCCCTAATAGGAATGTCAAAAGTTGCGACCTCGAAATACCAGCTTTTATAATCAGCATCCACATAACACCGTCGGATAGCTGCGAACGTGGGGCGAATAAGAAATCTTCGCCAATGTAGGACTGATATGAAACGTGAACCATGACGAATTCTCCCTCTTCGTGAACCCAATGCGAAGGCAGCTGGGAAAGGAGCGAAGGCAGCCGAGACCCAGGGCCATGCATGCACGCATGAACTGGCGATCGCATCTCAGAGCCGTCACTAGTCACGCTGTGATACTCCGAACCGCGCGTGCTATAAAACGCGCTTCGTCTCGAATTCACAGAGTACCACGAATCAACTCTCTGGTGTTTTCCGCTCACCGCGTTAGCGAACACCTCCGAGTTGTTATCGCAATCGATAAACGCTTCCGCATCGGGGGAGTCGAGCGCACCGTCCTGGCTGACGCTGTGACTGAGTGTGAGAGGGAGTTTCGCCTGGGGTATATTACCTACATCCTTTATCTTTGCGTAACTCACTACTCCTTTGTATTTCCTCAAGCCAAGGAGCCTCGCGACTGCCCAGACGGCGAACCTTTGTCCTCCTATCGCTCTCAGTCGTTCGCTTTCTATGTCTATGTCGGCAAGCAGGCCCCAACCCACTGATAGGAAGGAGAACATAATCTGTAAAAAGGACAACATGTATTTTCATTTTTTTCATTGTAACAATATACCTAACATGATCTATAGATTCTCGTCAAGGTCAGTAACGTTTGTAAATGATTACTAGCTGCGTCCCGCAGTGTTACCCGCTACATATTTTCAGGATAAAGAGTAGCCTGTGTTAATCCAGGGTACCAGCTACCTCCATACCAAATTTCATCCAAATCCGTTGAGTAGTTGCATGAAAGAGTAAGAAACATACATCCACACATCTTACAAACTTTATAATATTGGTAGGAAGTGAGATTAGAGCGGTACCCAGAATTTTAACAAAATGTAGTCTTTTACAAAAAATCCATTTGTTGGTAATACTCTTAGATTTGTAATTTCGCTAGCTACACCAAATCGAAACACAGTAATATTTTATGTGCGTGCGTGTATCCGGGATGAAGGGCTCCATGCTTAGCATCCTCCGAGGCTGGGCGCTGGGGGGCACTGCCCTTAGCGGGGTGTGGAGTGTGCACTCTCGATGTCAAGATCTTCGGACTGGCGGAGCTCGCGCACCCTCAGGTCTTGTTGGCTCAATGTGAAAGCCTCATGCAGGAAGAGATGGTATAGCTCATCTTCCGAGCTAGCCAGGTGGAGTTCTCGAAGGTACTTCCTACGCCACTCCTCTTAGAAGACCTCAAAGTAGAATTACCACCTAATAGTTAACTATGATTTAACACTATCTTGTAGATAATCTTTATGAAAAAGCGAGGCGCTGTTAACGAGCTCAATTGAATGAAGTTTCATAATGGCAGGTTATGAGCAGTGTCTCGAGCGCAGATATCACATGGCAGTCTCAGAATCGCGAGTGGAGCTAATTACATCCGCGAGCACTGTTTGTTGTGACGGACATTGCCAATTGGATATGGCGTAACTGAATATTTGTAGGATTACCAACTGTATAGATTTGTTAGGACTTAGGACATAGTCTGGCTTTTCAATTTGTCTGAATTTTTGATACTATATCAAGAAATTATTTGTAGCGATAATAGCTCAGTGACCAGTGCCGTTCACACGCCGAAGGGCGTGGGTTCAAACCCCAATGAGCTTGAGCTGCCGGTGAAAGAAAACATCGCGAGGAAACCATAGCATGGTGACAGGATATTTTCTTTTACTCGGCTGGCTAGCTATTTTAAAAATACTTACTTTTGACTTCGTTTCTATTCTGACCACGTCCATCGGTGCAGATTTGTTTCTTGCCAAAGCCATTGAAAAGCCGGTCAAGTTTTGTGGAATGTAGGGTTCGCTGAAAAAGAAGGAAAAAAAGCAAATAAGACGTTTTGCTTCCTATAGTACACGCCGAAATCTGCAGTTGTAGGTAAGGATGCTAATAGTTATTAGCAACCTTACCTACAACTGCAGAATATTTTATTTAATGAAGGTACACTAACAGCACACATATTACAAAATTTACAACCACATTTCTAAGAGTTGTGTTCCGATACACGTGCCAGTCATAGTTTCTAATATAATAAAATTACTTATTTATATTCAAAAGTTATATTTAAGCAGAAAAAACACAAACTGAAATTGCTGAAAGTCAGACAATAGCAACCGTCTTACAGATACAAGATATTTATTGTTAGCATGCAGTACAAGATGTTCTTATAGTATATAGTACAAAGCCAAATATGGATCCAGTCTGGTACAGCAATATTACGAAAGGAGGGATTCTTCTTCTTCGATTTTGGCTTAGCATTTTGTGCATTTGCCAGTGTCGAGGATTTATTTAAAGTCAAAATGTATTTACAAAATTGTTTTTTTTGTAATGTCACATGTTTATTATAATTATGTTGTGTAAATATAATAATTTTCTAACAGCATTGTGAGAAGTGACAGAAAGATTAAGAAGACTATTTAGTTTTACTTTCCGCCGCGTTCATTGTATGCCGTGTTTCTGTAGTAGTTACGTGCATAATCAATTATTACATGCCGCGTCGAATGCTACTGAACTGACTAATATTGCACTGTTATCGGTATAGGTATTAAAGGCAAAGTCCCATTAAGCTGTATCCAACATGTTTTATTTGTTATGAACCCGCATCTTTACCGTGTCACAATTTACCGTAACAATTTTTCGAGAACATCTTTCTGCTCCTCAGAAATTTCATCAATATTAAAATTTATTTTTAATTGCTTTAAAATCAATACATTCTGTTGAAAATGTTTCATTGCGAAACCATTTTGATACCTACATCGCTTTAAGACACACACGTCTTGGTGGTTGATCTCCTAGCAGGAGGTCGTCTAGGTATGTACCACTACCACCGCAGTACTACGTATTCTGCCGCCAAGTAGTAGTGAGCAAACATTACTGTGTTCCGGTTTAAAAGCTACTGCAGCTAGTGAAATTACTGCGCTGTTGAGACTAACTATCGAAAGTCTTGAAGTAATGAGCGCCAAAGCAGCGATGCCCTGGACTTTGTTTTGCTACTCAAAGTTCTGTGTTTTTGCGTTAAATTTTACAATCAGAAGAGCGTTACGTTTAATTTAAAAAACACTTTATCTGTTTTTACCATAACGTAAATTTACTTTACAGTTTTTCTTTACTAGCTGTACCCGCAACTTCGTTTGCAATACGTGCAGACTTTATTTGCCGGAAATTTATTCCTCAATCGCTCGACAGAAAAGTGCCTTTCAGTTTCAGCAATTAATATTACTTTGTTGTAACGCATGAAAACTCAAGGTCAGCTAGCCAATAAAATATTAAGTTATCTATTTTTTTGAATTTTACCTCCACCAATTTTATTATAAGTGTAGATTGACGATGTTGCCCAACTGTTATTATTAGTTTAGGTACTTGTAGCAACTACGGCAAGTGCAGATAAACAAAGAGAGAAAGAAATTATCGTATTACGCAGGTGTTCGGATTTCGTAAAGGATATCAATATTGTCTAAATGATTCGATACGCGTAGAGATATAAACATTGTGTCGAGTGGCAATGACTTATTATTGGTAGGGTATATATCTACATATTCAATGACGCAATTACGTACTACATACCTATCTACCTATGTTAAAACATTTTTTTTCGATATACACGTAGTGATTGGTATTACGATTAAAACATTTATCGTAGCGATGATAGATCAGTGGTTAGCGCGGTCGGTTCGCATGCCGAAAGGCGTAGGTTCAAACCCCAACAATGGGCTTGAGCTGCCGTTAAAGAAAAAGATCGTGAGGAAACTATTGCATGGTGGTAGGGCACTTTCTAGTACTCGGCTGGCTAGCTACCACCCTCTGGTTGAAAATCTGTCAAGGGAAGCATCTAACAGTGTGTTCCGGCAGCCTCACTTGAGAGCCAGTTTCATTCCAGGGTAGGTGTGCTTTACCATTTTCGGCCACACCTTCACTTAACATCAGGTGAGCTGTGGTCAAACACCTAGCCTGCCAATCATAAAAAAGACCCTATGCAATACAACTTTAGACTGATGATTGACTGCAGTCACAGGCGTGCTCGACACTATAGCGTTGAAATACAAGTAGTAAGTAACTCTGTCTTCAGAATTCTTATCTACATATTTATAAATTAACAATGTAAAACTAAACAAAAAACAACGTGCATTTCTTCTAAATGGCTAGGTGAGGTATTAATTAGTCTCGACTCGACTACTTCATGTAAATTGCAATATCTTAACTTCTAGACGTTTACGTGAGAAACAAAATTTTTACTGACATAATAAAAATTGCATTGTCAAGTATTTTTAGAGGGGGTCTTACATAAGTATTATGTATAATATGTCTCTATACTATTATAAAGAGGAAAGATTTGATTGTTTGTTTATATTGAATAGGCTCCGAAACTACTGAACCGATTTCAAAAATTCTTTCACCGTTGGGAAGGTATACTATCCCCGGTCGACATAGGCTACTTTATATCCCTGTAATCCCACGGGAACGGAAATTACGCGGGTGAAACCGTGAGGCGTCCGCTAGTGCTATTATAAAGAGGAAAGATTTGATTGTTTGTTTGTATTGAATATGCTCGAAAACTAAAGGGCAATTTCAAAAATAAAGAGTTTTTGAAATTGATCTAGTAGTTTTCAACCGTTGGGAAGCTACACTATTCCCGGATGACATAGGCTACTTTTTATCCCTGTATTCCCACGAGAACGGGAACTAGGCGGGTGAAACCGCGAGGCATTCGCTAGTATTATATAAGTCGTCTAGTTCTCATAGTACTCAGTTACAAGCTTTGCTTAGTTTTGAGGCTAAATAGAATGACATCAAATACCTATTTATTTATTTCTATCCCTTTACATACACAAGCCGCGCTATGAAACGTTACTGACTGCAATAATATCGCAGAAAGTTAAGTTAAAATGTTTATCTATTTCTACTTAGGATAAGAGATTCATCGCTAGTCTCGGTTTAAGCTCATATACGTAACTATGTATACATAGTATATAACCACAAGCCCAATAAAAAATTTAAACAAAAAACAGCCATGTTTATCCTCATCATATAAAGTATATCCTTGCTATATACATATATGTAGTTAGATCAGATAAGCCGTTAAGGCGTGAAAAGGTAAAAAACAATAAATATTAATTAGGTAATAATAAAAATAATTTACAAGATATTGTTGGCCACCAACTCGCTTCATGAAAAGCGATGGTGTGGCCGACGATGGAACGCGTTGATCAAGAAGAAATCTATTTACTCTAGCCTTAAAAGCGCCCAAACTGTTGTTCATGGGAAACAAAAGAAGCCTGCAATGAGTTCCATTTATAGGCCGTACGCATCAAGAAAGTAGAGCCTAACTACGTATACTGGAAATACCCACGAGGGAGTGTTTCAGGCTGCTTTGTGGAAAGGCTTTCAGAGACGCTATGCAAACATGCAAATGCGCTATAGGAATAACCGCCAAAGCCGCATGCTTGGATTATCTTATGTTTGTATGGATTTTTAGAACCCCAAGAACCCCATCTTATATAGAATAGAATACACAACTTTATTACACACAAAAACAATACACAAAACACAACAACATACAAATATGAAACATAAAAAAGAGATAAAGAACATAACAAATTAAAATCCCACTAATTATAAATGTGAAAGCTTGGATGGATGGATGGATGAATGTTTGTTACTCTTTCACGCAAAAACTACTGAATGGATTTTAATGAAATTTAGTATGGAGATAGCTGATACCCTGGATTAACACATAGGCTTCTTTTTATCCCAAAAATATGCAGCGGGTAACACCGCGAAGCGCAGCTAGTAATAAATGGTGTATAACGGCGGTCTTATCGTCTAGAGCGATGCGTGGATATAGTCGCTTTTAATTTTAAAACTCCAAATTTCATGCCTTTAGGATTAGCGGTTTGGGATGTGCGCTGATGTGTCAGTCAGGGAATAGATGAAGTAGTTTTGAAAAACAAAAGAAATGCAGATTTGATAAGTAAGAGTGAAGGAAGACCGTAATCACACGGGCCCAGATAGATCAAACAGGGTCCAGAGTTGGAAAATGTGGGGATCATTTTAAGGTAATTCTTCTTAGCGTCGTACAACTCGTACAAAACATACGTTCGCTATTTCCATAGGAGTATTCGAATGGGTTAAAATTATATAAGTTTCCACTAAAGTAAAATTAGATTCAAGCACAAAATTATCTACCTTTTTATAATTCATATTATTATATACCTGAGCATAATGAAAACCTACATAGTTGAGAAGCATTCAAGATTATACAAGAACACGTATTCTACCTACAAGACGAATAACACTAATAGTTTCCTCTTGATCTTTGACCGAAACGACCACTACTCTTAAGTACCTTGTACCAATTACGAACAAATAGGTGTATGTATTATACACACATAATACCTATCGACTATTAATGATCTATTAAATTATGACGCCACAATAGAATTAGTTCTTATAGAAGTTATCTTTAACATGAATAGATGGCCTCAATCTGACTGTATTTAAAAATCTCAACGATTTTATAGCAAAGTCATCGTTATTTTCTCAATAGCTTGTTGTTAGTGTTACTGGGTTAAAGTATAGCGATATTTTTTTTTATAATATGCTTGTGTTTGCTGATGTGATGCGGTCTAAAAGAAATAAATTATTAAAAAAAAATATCGTAGGACATCTCAAATAACGCCATCTAGCCCCAAACTAAGCAAAGCTGATAGACACCAGATAAATGATAGAATCCCACTAATATTATAAATGTGAAAGTTTAGACGGATGAACGTTTGTTATTCATTCACGCAAAAACTACAGAACGGATTTGGATGAAATTTGGTAGCTAGCCAGCCGAGTACTAGAAAATACCTTACCACCATGATATGGTTTCCTCACGATATTTTCCTTCCTACCCACTGAGCTATCATCGCTATATAAGAACGCTCTTGCAACAGATATTCTACCAAATGAGATAACGGAGCAGTTTAGAAAAATCAACTACTTATAGAGTACAGAACAAGCCCTACTCACCGCTAAATACTGCGCTCGAAGTTCTTACTGGAGACGCTTATGAAAAATACAAATATAAGAAAACTCAAACGAGTACAACTTGTAGACCGTACTGTATCATGAGAAACAAATATCCTTTTAAATCTAACGATAAAACTATAAATAGATATTATAACCTAACAAATTAATTGGTCATTAATGGTTGTGAAACGACGTCCTGCTAAGGAGATCTACCATCAAGTGAAACCTACACCTGGGCCGCAAGTCCTGGGCACTGCGAGATAAGTGATAGCCAGGCACAAGTACGGCTATACCATTAAACGCTAAGAAGTTCCGTGCACGCAGTATGGCTACACCACTAAACGCTAAGAAGTTCCGTGCACCAGTACGGCTATACCATTAAACGCTAAGAAGTTCCGTGCACCCAGTACGGCTACAGCATTAAACGCCAAGAAGTTCCATGCACCCAGTACGGCTACACCATTAAACGCTAAGAAGTTCCGTCTCATAACTACATATATATATACTCGTAAACTTTAATACATATTTTATGCATTTATCTGCGCACGACAATGTTTTGTAAAAAGAAACAAAGCTATTATGTACTGGAATGGCTTTGTATAGAATGACGTAAAGAAGCTGTCTGAAATAAGTTATTGATATTTTAAAAGCCATTTTAGATAGTACTTAAAGTAAACATTTATTTAAAACAAACCGAGGTGAGTCTGACGATTTTTACAGTAGGTAGGCAACGGTCAAGCTACCAAATTAAGTAAGGTTACAAAGCAGGGCAAGGATGCCTTTGTAGCAGGTTTAAAGTTTTCACCGTCTAGGTATACACGTATACGGCACACGCTTAATTAATTCTGTGCAGTTGGTTCTACGCCGAAAGGAGGTCACTACTTGGTAATCATAATACAAAATACCGGAAACAGATTCGTCTTATTTTATTTTGAGACTTTACTTTGAGGACGCCTCGCGGTTTCACCCGCGTAGTTCCCGTTCCCGTGGGAATACAGGGTAAATAGTGTAGCTTCCGAACGGTAAAAGAATTTTTCAAATCGGTCCAGTAGTTTCGAAGTATTCATTACAAACAAACAATCAAATCTTTCCTCTTTATAATAGTATAAACAATGTCTGAAACTGGTCTTTATTCTGTCATTTCAGAGTTACACATTTGTCAAAGAATATAATTTAAATCGATTTCTTTTTGTCACCTACATGATGCAAATAAAAATGGTATTTTGTTTTGTATGTCGAAATAAATAAAAATTATATTAAGTAATAAGAAAAATTGTTTCACAATAATTACTACAATTCTTTCGGCACCGTTTTCTGTATTAAATAAAACGACTAACTGGTACAAAGTAAACAACAATAATATCGTAAACAATAGCGCACAGTCACAAAAACATTAGACACATAGGTACATAATAAACAAGACAAATAGTGTTTATTGCACGCTTTGAAGTGTTTAAAGGTTTTTAAATTTAATGTCACTTCAAATAAGACAATTCAGTGCCGTAAACGTAAAATTAATACCATCGTTTATGCATTTGTTGGTTTCCGTTTTAGGATAAAACCTATGTAAGCACTTTGTTTTATCCTTATCATGTTTGTAATGCTACAATCAGTGATAATTAATACGGCCTATCTTTAAATCTAGAGGATATTGTCCAAAGTGTGTGAGTACGATGTCCAAAATTAATTCCTGTTAGCATTTCGTAACATGTCATACAGATATGTCTAATGCTTTGTGGCGACGTTTCCAACAATAATTTTTCCGAATTGACCACGCAAGTGAAATCGCGGAAGCCAAAAGTGGATATTTTTCACGCGTAGATTGCGATTCTGTACCGTCTGGTACCAAAACACCATTGCATGCAAAGCGAGGGTGGTAGAACTCTGCGGCAGTGTTTCCCAAAAAGCAGAATATATCTAAGTATACCTAATTTTCAATTCACTTTGTGGTAGATTTCCTTAGCAGGAAGTCGTCTACGTAGATACCACCGCAGTACCAGATATTCTGCCGCCAAGCAGTAGTATGTAAACATTACTGTGTTCCGGTTAGAAGGGTACTTAGAAGGGTACAGCTAGCGAAATTACTGGGCTGTTGAGACTAACCATCGAAAGTCTCAAAGTAGTGAGCGCCAAAGCAGCGTTGCCCTGGACTTTGTTTTGCAACTCAAAGATCTGTGTATTGATGCTATGGGCATGGACATGCGTTATCTCTGACTATCAGGAGAGCGCATCGTTCGTCTCATTACTTTTACATTAAAAAAATCAAAGTAAATATAATTTTTTGTTTGTTCGTATTTTATGCGCTGTCGTACCGTTCATCCGATTGCAATAAAACTTGATAAATTTATTGCTTGCACTTGCACGAAGGTTATAAAAATAAAAATACGTTATACCTAAGCATAGTACAATTGTTTTTTTTGACGGCAGCAACGTGCCTGTTACCAGCTAGTTATTTTGTAAAAAATTAGACTTATTTATGAGAAATTCACAGTGGCATACTAAACTAATTTGATAGTCAATATAATGCAGTAACCCATTCATTAGTTTCCTATCATTGGCTCAAATACCAGGCCAGTATGTTAAGAGACCGCAAACCACATAGTGAAGGAACTAATTAGGTAAATGATAAGGAAAATACAAGTCAGTCGTGCAAACCAAATAATCTTAGCAAATTAAGGGTTATTATTTCACCTAGCATAGTTATAAATATACATGATTACTGATAACCAGTTGACAGTCGTTGCCGCTAAGCAGTAGTGTGTAAACATTACTGTGTTCCGGTTCGAAGGGTAGGTACTGCAGCTAGCGAAATTACTGGGATGTTGAGACTAACCATCGAAAGTCTCAAAGTAATGAGCGCCAAAGCAGTATCGCTGCAATGGTCATGGGCGTTTCGTTCGTCTCATTACTTTTTACAAAAAAAAAAGTCTCATAAAATCAATTTCTGTAGAGCGTAGAAAACAACTTATACCCTAAGGCAGGGCATTCCTAACCGTGCGTCGCGACGCCCTGGGGCGCCGCGGTTTTATCCCAGGGGCGTCGTAAGGCGATCTAAATATTTTCCCGAAAATCTGGAGCAATATGACTGGGTTAAAAATCCTTTCCAGTCGAGCTCACCATCGACACTTTCGACAGCAGAAGAAGAACAGAATAGAATTGTCCTATAACTCCAGCCATACAACAAGGATAAGTTACCTACTTGAATTTTGGAGCTGAGTTTTTCAAGATAAATATATACCTTAGGGCCTAAGGTTTATTTTATAATCACAGTCCAAAAATACAAATCTTTTCTCTTTTTAATATTAGTGTACTCGTAGATAAGTCAAAAATAATTTTTAAGGCTTTTTGACGCACACAATAAAATTAATATTTAAGGCATCCCAGACAATAAACGTGATTTTTTTGCCGTTTTTATAGATCGGAACGGAACTCATCGTGCGCAAGTCGGACTCGCAATTGGCCGGTTTTTACGTTTAATTATAGTTATTTTTTCTGTTGTGTTGTTACTTGGTGGTAGATCTCCTTAACAGGAGGTCGTCTAGGTTGGTATCACCGCAGTACCAGTTATTCTGCCGCTAAGCAGTAGTGTGTAAACATTACTGTGTTCCGGTTTGAAGGGTACTGCAGCTAGCGAAATTACTGGGCTGTTGAGACTAATCATCGAAAGTCTCCAAAGTAATGAGCACCAAAGCAGCGGTGCCTTGGACTTTGTTATGGTACTCAGAGTTCTGTATATCGCTGCAATGGTCATGGACAGGCGTTATCTCTTACCATGAGGAGAGCGTCTCGTTCGTCTCATTATTTTTTACATTAAAAAAAAATATTTTAAAACTTTTTAGCTTGTTTAGCGTGATCATAACCATTTTATTGCAGCGCTTGAAGAAACAGGAATGCAGTTTTACGCATTGTAATCGGTGATGTAAACTAGTGTGGTTAACGGAATTACCCACACTGTCAAACTGTCCCTGCTTTGATTGTAGGAAACGCCAGTCAAAGATGAGTGAGCAATAACCGAATGAGGTAGTTAAACCAATTGAAAACGATATGTACACGTATCCAATATCCACTTTTTTTTAATAGGCTAGGTGTTTGACCACAGCTATTCTAGCTTTGTCACGTTTCTACACGAGTAAAGACAATTATGACCGCTGCGCATATTAGGAAGGGTTCTCTATCTTTTCTCTTCTATAAATAGTTAAAACAAAGTCGCCGCCGCCGTCTTTGTCTCTGTAAGTCTGCTTACTTCTAAATCATGTAACATATTTTGATAGTGTTTTCAGTCCTTAAAATATTTTTTTTAGAAGGACTGTATAAACACAATCATCTTATTTAAACTTTTGTGTATTTAGAAAAATTCAATGATTTGTTATCAATCACATGAACGCGTTGCTAAATTATTGTTCTTTTTTTATTTATTTAAAAGTAATGAGACAAACAATACTCTCAATTGATGGTAATAGATAATGCATGCCCATGACCATTGCAGCAATACACATAACTTTGAGTAACCAAAATAAAAAGCAGAGGTGCCAGGGGCACCTCTGCTTTGGCATTCATTAATTTGAGACAGTGCATATAACCAGTTGATTCTATTTGCTTGTTATTACCACCAACCACCTTGTAATCTTGACCGAAAAACCTGTTTCATCACATAGTTGAAACACTACAGGTTCTGGTTATGTTTATTTGCAGTTCACAAATAACTATGTATCCAACAAACTTCGTACAACACAATATTTTCCTAATTTGCAAGTTTATACAGATATAAAAGAAACTTTAACAGTGTTCAATACCGCACCTGTATCAAATGGGGTCTTTGCAGTTTGCACACTAACTAAAAACTCATTAGTAAGATTTTTGCAGAAAACTTTAAAAAATTCTAGTGTCACTCGGGATGATGTAAGGGATTCTTATTAATACTCCAACTAGACCAATCTGTGCATTTAAGTCATGGTGGAATAAAGAAACTCGACACATGATATTATTATAGGACTCATGCTAACATTAGACTACTTTTTGGACAGTCTTGTAAAAAAATATTCCATGCTAATTTATTATCTGAGATTTTTTATATATGTACCTACCTAAATGTAATGAGATGAATAACACACTCTTCTGATAAATGGATTTGAAGAGTCTGATAGATCTATTTCTACAATAACATCTAATATTTTAATTTGTTTTCTGCATTAGCATACTTATCTCTTAATTGATAATAAGCTTTTCCAAGCCAATAATCCATATTTTGATTAAACACTAATAATCTCTACTACAAAAAGAAAAATTATGTAAGATTCCTCTTAGTATTCTGTGGCAGCAATCCAATAAACAAATTTTGTTTTATGACTTTAATCGTAGGACTAAATGATTTGCAAAAAAATGTACCAAAACATAATTTTGTATATTATTAACTATTACTTTTGTTTCTGAAACTATTATAATTAATAATAATAATAACTTGTTATAGCTATTAGTGGAACAGAAATGCCAGACTTTTAATCCACAAAATTGTAAAGGCTCAGTCCTCATTGTCACAAGACTAACCAAACGCTTTTAGAAGACTACTTTAAATTTCATGATTACCAAATTGGTCACTTAAATTTATTATAAGCAAAATAATGTAAGTAAATGTATGGTGGATGAATCAATAAATATTATGTATAGTTTGAAAAACTTACTTGTAGAGGTGAGAAAGTGTTCTAGCCAATCCGTTGCCTGATCCACAGGGCATAATGGCCAGTGGCACTTCAGCCAAGGCCTGCTGCCAATCCAGCCGCTCAAACATGCCATTGAGTATCTCAAAAAGAACACCGTCGCCACCGACCGCCACGATACCTCGCCAACTGTACACATTGCGAGTACGAACGAATTCTCTAGCATATTGGGCATACTTCGTTACATGCAGGTCATAAGGAACCTCCGCTTCTTGTAACAACGGAGCTACCTTTGTCTGGAATAATTCCCGTGCTTTCCCTGGCCCTGATTTTGGGTTCAGAAGTATCAACAGCTTTTTATCGTTTGATGGCGGCAGTGGTGCGATCGACTGACCGGCGATCAGACACTTGATTGTCGTCCGCCACTTCTGCGCTTCTTTGTTATTATCTTCGTACTTGTCGAAGGACCTGAAACGCAATGTTATTGTCGTCCTCTCTCTTTTCAAGGTGCGACGGCTACGTTTCAGTATGTAAGCGTAAATGTAGAGATAAGCACTGATATCGTTCTCGTCGAGATCACCGCTGTTTTCCTCGACCACCTTGAGCTGCTGCTGCGGCACCAGTGAGCTGCACACGCAAGAGCTAGCTCCTGGACGTCGTCTCTTGCTTCTCATGCATTTACTGCCGACTATATCGCGCAGCGAGATGGTTTGCTCTTTTGAACTACTTTCTGTTTCTTTAGTAAGAGATAAACCCTTAGATGTTAATCGAACACGAAATACTGAATTTTTTTTAGAGAGAATATAAAACGTTTCTTCAAGATAAACATGATCTTTCGAAACGGTATCTCCTTCAATAACTTTTGGTACGTCCTTCCCGAGTTTTGATTCCGCCATGACTGATAGACTGAAGGATGTTTTTTTTTAAATATTGACAATTGACAAATAATATGTCTTTTTTTTTTCCTTTTGTTTTGGCGTCGCGTTTTAGCATTTGCCAGTGTCAAGTAATTATATATTTTCAAGTTTCAAAAGTTAAATAAGTGCCATCGTAGCTAGTTTAAGTCAAAGTCGTCTTTGTCAAGTCCAGTTCGTGTCAGTTAATTCCAGTCATGCTTTAGTAAAGTAGTGGCAGCTTTACTACAAAGCTTCGATGGAGTTTTGGAAGCAACACGAAAACTCATGTTTCACCACATTATATCATTTTCCCACACTCGCGCTTGTAATTCGGCACTTTATGAATAAAACACCACCATTTTTATGCATAAACACTCGACAAAACACTAGTTTTGGAAAAAAATACAACGAAGCGACACGACTCTTCCCGCGTTCCCGCCAAAACTCCAAAATAATATGTCATAGATAAAGAATAATACGCTGTACAGATTAATAATCTGACCGTTGATTATAGATTTTTTCATAGACAAATATTTTTTTCTTTATATTTTATGAATGAATGCTATTTACATCTGTGACCATTCACTGAGTTTTGGCGGGAACGCAGAAAAATTGTGCCGCCGGATTTTATATAATATACTTTTCCAAAACCTGTGTTTTTCCGAATATGAATGCATAAAAATAGTGTTGTTTTATTAAATTCATAAAGTGCCAAATTATAAGCGTGATTTAGGAAAGTAAGTTGAAGTGAGTTAAATCATGATTTTTCGTGTTGCTTCTAAATCTCCATCGAGCTTGCAGCAAAGCCACTATTGTTTTAATAGGCCTTAACCAGCCTGACCTTGCCTTACTTTGTGTGATTTTGACTGTGACTTAGTCTTATATTACTAGATTTATCTTATAACATTTGAAAATATCTAAATACTTGACAATTTAAATACACAAAAACAAAGAAGAATAAACTATTTACGGATACAAATAAAACACAAAAGCTTTTTTTATACATTTAATTTTTGTAAATTTAGCCAATAATCACTTATTTAATAAAACACAACTTTTTGTTTTTGGCATAAAAATAATCACAAGGTTTTTAATTCAAATTTCTTGAAACAAATAACAGCGCGGACGTCAAATCTTGTTATTGTAATTATTACAAGATTTGTGTAGTTAAATGTAAAGACACGAAAGATTATTACTTCATAATGCTTGCAACGTGCAATGGGATAATCAGCTGTCTCATTCTTTACTTATAAACTTGGCAAAAGCTAATATTTTTAAGTTTATACTTATTTATGGCGAGAACCACGAAAGCTTTAATAGCGCGTTTTTGAGTGAACCTTTCCACGGTTTTCAAGAAAAGAGCAAAATTAAATAACTAATAAGCCAAGACATAATAAAAAATGACGTACCGAATTTATTTTCTATATCTAGGTATGACCTACTTATAATATTATGTTTTAGTGACCGTTGATTTGACGAATTTGCCCGTTACTTAGTGTCGTTCACGGTCGAAGGGATTTCGGAAAGTAGAAAATGATGCTTTGTAATTCCGTTGATGATACGAACTTGATATACCCAGTAAAATACGAAAGTTGTAGTAATTAAGCATAAGGTATAACGTATCTATTAGCGTTGTACAAATAGAGATTTGTCTGTGCGGAAGTATTTACCTGAGAACAAAAATTTTTTGGACATAGCGCATAATATATAGAGCAATATCAATATAAATTAATGAGTATGAGTATAAAGTTATTCTGTTAAACAATGTATGGTCAACGTTTTTCCAGGTGCAGTATCCCTCAGCGTCCAGTTTGCGTCTGGAGTCTGATGCCCTACTTTCGTCTTCCAAGCGGAAAGAAAGGCGCATCAAGTCAGGTCCCCTTCGTCTCAAGTCAGGTCCCCTTCGTCTGGCGACAGCCCAAGCCGAGGTCCGTACCACTTTGGTGCCCTTGTGCTAGTCGTCCTTAACACTTAGGCTCAGCGCCCTTTGCGCTCGCCACAGTCCGGTGACGCTGTAGAGGCCATCTGCGGCCAACAGCATTAGTCAAAAAAAAAAAAAAAAAAGGCGCATAAAGAGAATGATTCGACTCAACAAAAATATCCCTATTAAGATAATTTAATTTGTAATACAAATACAAGAGCGAGTCCGTCCAGTCCACCGATTAAAAGGCTTTTACAGACGACAGGTTACGGCCTTTTTTCTGTGGTGACCTTTGATGCTTAGCGTGTGCTATATTAATATAGGCCGCATGAATGTTTATCAAGTTTGCCTAGATTAAAGGTTTTTTTCTGGGGCGGCGTAAATTTGGTAACCTGAACTTTATCTACATGACAATAAAAAAACCATATGTGCCTCAGTAAAAACGTTTGTAACCGAACGATCACACAGGCCTTTAGTAGGACTAGAGGGGAAAAGAGTAAGTACGTCGACTAAGTCTGTCATCTGAGGTGTTCTTTTCTGTGATGGAGCACTATAAAGCGGGTGTGGAGCTGGCGACAGCACGGCGGCAGCGAGTAAGGGCCGTAGTAGCAGGGATGACGCATGCGCGTCACGTCGGGCCGGGCGGGGCGCGGCGCGGCGCGCGGGGCAAACGCGCTCGACAGTCGCCGCTCGCTGCAGTGTGCCGCGGCGTTACGTCACGCGCGCTTCGTCCGCGCCACTCGGACGCACTCGGTGCACCGCCGTCGGCGCGCCGCGAGCTTACCCCATCCCTATACGTGCTGCCAAAAGTGGCTTGGCAGTTGAAAGTGAACTTGTTATGAAGTGATAATTCACGTAGGTTACAGTTATTAATTGTACAATGGTGATATGTTGTCACGATAGGTGTCTATAACATAATTTGGGATGTTCAGTGCAGTTCGATGTGAAAACCTACCAACGCAATAACGTAAAATTGTTTGCATGCAAAATGACATCAACTCGCATAATAGTGATGCGAAAAGAGGGTATAAAAGTGTCACGTGTCTGATTCATATAGTGCACCATAATCGGTGCATTAAGCACTGTAACCGAGGCATGGTGCACCAAAGAAAGTGCCGCGTGCTTATAGTCTGACAAGTTTTTGACGATTGAATAACACAGCTCTATAAATTATTAATACTATTTAAAAAATTGAATTGAATGAACTAATTATAATTAAATTACCGACTACTTTATTACAAAACTTACCTACATATAACGGTTTTCTAAACAATTACCTAACTGATAATTGAAGCTTTTCTTATAAACCGTAATAATGTTTTATTGCGCTCATCAGTTATATACCTACCATTTTAAATATTTTATTCGAATATGAAAGACATGCTTTCACTACTTACGAATAGGTAGAACCTACCTATCCAAAGTTTGTAGTTCAGTGGCATCCTTCATTTCTTTTATGCCTTGATACGATATAGGTATTTATTAATAAAACTATGAATGTGATTAACCCTGAACATGTTGGAATATGGCTAAAACACATCAGTCAAAATGATTTATTTAATCACTGTATGTGCGTTATTTGTGCACTTCCCCTTAATTAGCCAGTCTATAACATTCTTGTCGATCTTAAACAAAAGCTATGTGCTTCAGGGATTAAGTTCCAGCTACCCTCAATTTGGGAAATTTATTTACTTCGTTAACGATAGCAACATATATAGTTGCTAAAACAAATCAAGAAAGTATCTTCCCTTAGTGTTTAGGTACCTATTTCTTCATTGTTGCGTTTTTGCATTTTTTTGTGTTATTGCACCAAGTACCTAAACGTTAAAATTGCTAGAATTAGAGGTTTAGGTTTCGTAACTAAATGGTCTCTCACCTTTCAGAGTAGGTAAATTACTCTCAATGTTCTAGCTTATCGTAGCCACAGTTTAAAAAAATAATAATGCTATAAAAGATGACATAATATTAATCGGAAACTTCGAAATAAGATTTTAAACATGAATGTGAACGCAGTTCAAGTGATTAACACAAACGTCTCGCGGACGCTCAAATACGTGCGATTAGCAAAGGCAGCATGAGGACGGACATCAATCTGGACGGGGGAGGGCGTGCGTGAGTGGCGCAGCGACATGCGCTCGTGGCGTTGGGCCCCGCATGGGGTTGCGTTTGCGCTCGCGCTCGCGCTGGCGGTGACGCTGGGCGCACGTGGCGCTGCCGGTGGCTGCGGAGTAGCGGAGCTTGCCTGCCGTAGTGGCGAGTGCGTGAGGCTGGACGCGTACTGTGACCGTATAACGCAATGTGCGGACGGAAGCGACGAGCCAGTCGGCTGTACGCCCTGCAATCGCACCTACTACGGGCGTGCTGGCGAAGCTTACGCACTAGGCGTACAACAAGCTCCACGTGCCCCTTTCCTGTGCCACCTCACGTTCACGGCGGGTGGCGGTACGCACGGCGACCTCGTGCAACTAGCCTTCGACGAGTTCCGCGTGGGGAGGTATGAGCCGGGCGCGCTCGACGGCTGCCCTGACGGCTACATGCAAGTCTCTGAACTCGGCCGCCCGTTCACTGGCGGTTCTTGGTGCGGCGAGGCAACCGGCACTGCGCTTTACTACAGCGAGACAAATACGGTCACAGTCTCTGTGAAGTTGTTCCGCGCGCGCCTTGGGGAGCCTTTTGGATTCAAGCTGCGCTACAAGTTTTTGGCGCAGCGCGATGCTGTTGTCAGGTTAGTGATGTCTATAGAAGTTAACCATCTTATCGTGTCTTCGGTATAATAAAATTGGTATGAGGGGTCCTGTGCTTCGACGTAGGCTGAAAATCGCGTGTTGCAGGTTTGGCGCAGTAGAGGCACCTCTGGAACGCGGTGCGGTGTCTCCTGGCACCTACTGTACGCGCACTTACGAAGAGTGCCATCGCAAACCTTGTCGTCTACAGAGTCCCAACTACCCCGGCATGTATCCAAGGTATTCAATCTAATAAATAAAAATAAATAAATAAATATTGTAGGACTATACACACAGCGCCATCTGGCCCCAAACTAAGCAGAGCTTGTGCGATGGAAGTCAGATAACTGATAGAATACATAAATACTTTTTTTTTTGTAAATACATACTTATAATACATACAGAACACCGAGACACAGAACAAACATTTGTTTTATTCACAAAATGTTTGGCCTGAGTGGGAATCGAACCCACGCCCTACAGCTCTCAAGGCAGATGTACTACCAATGAGCCAACGGGGCTGTATACACCTCTCTAAATTTCTTGCCTTCTCATTTCCATCGACCAGTCTCTGAATCCGTGCTTCTCGGCAGGAATGTAACGTGCTATTGGAGCCTTCGGCAGAAAGATATACCCACATGCAAGCACGCCATGATCTCGGTACGTCAAGAGTACTCTCATAAGATGCAGATCAAGCGCTCTATTTCTATGGCCAGGTAAATAGTGAGTCAGATGCGCCGTACTAAACGTAAAGATAAAGTCGTGAACCTTGGGCGTTCTTTGTCGTAGCCTGAACAAGACGGGACGAGCTGTGCGCGCGTGGCGAGAGTGCACCGGTGAGCGCGATCGGCTCATCTTCTACGATGGCGCGTCCACGGATGATCCGGTGCTGGTAGAGTACTGCGGCGGTGACTGGCTCCCGCGTGTCACTTCGCGAGGGCCCGAGATGCTAGTTGCCTTCCACTCGTCTCCATTCAGTGCCCCTCCACGGCCTGCCGCACCCGCTGCGCCGCTTCGAGGCTTTGAATTAGACGTCGATGTAGTATTTGCCGACTCTGATTCACTTGACTACGCTAGGTGAGCTATTGGCCCATCCAAATCATCTATTTCTGTCGACATTAGTCTTAGTCATTTATTTTCTTTGACCACAAACATTGAATAAGTTCCAAAATGATTAATTGTTAATCGTAGATACAAGCCTTATCTATTGGTAAGGCTTACTTTAACTTAAGTTAAATTTTGTCATATTTTTACACCCTTAACTGTGTGATTCTATTTGTAGCTCATAGTTCTTACGATCACACGGGGAAGCCGGCGTGCAGTGTTAAGGATTTAAACACAGTTGCATTATGAGCCTAACGTCAGCTTGTTTTTTTCCACAAGGTGCTTTGTAAAGAACCGAGGAGTCACACATAAGGATAATGATGTCATCAATTTAATAACTTTTACTATAGTACCGAAAAGTCATGAAAATATGTATATGTACCTAAACTATGCCATTACTACCCTTCATCAAAATTTGCCTCATTTAGACTGCAAAAGTTATTGCTTATCGTAAGTCTGATGCGAGGGTAAACTAAACCTAATTTTGCATTATGAATAAGAATGAAATATTTATTATACATAATAATATATGATCATACAAATATAGGAAAAAATATTTCGGAAATTCTAAATCTGTAAATATTCGGACGGAGTAGGCAATTTAATTCAAAGTTGACAAATGCCACGGACCCCGGTGTCTGTTGTATATTGATCCCGGGGGTGTATTGTATATAAAAAAAATACTTTGATTACCACAATTAGGTAACATGAAATTTTGCTAAGTTAATTTTATTAAACTTCCCCATTATCGAGTTTACTTTTTTTGGATTTTGACTAATTTATTATTCATTCGATAACAGGGAGGCGCGCCGATGTGAGTTTCACGTAAAGGCGTCGTCCGCCGAAGAGGAGACCAATGGCACTGCGGTGGGTGCAGGTCGCGGACGGCGTGGAAAACTACGAGCTCCCGCTCACACGTTGCCACCCAACACCACTTGTACATGGACTTTTCACGGTCGTCCCGGTAAGTGTCCACCGAGGGCCAAGTATAATGTATTTCGTGTATTCACGCACCGGCTAACTTATAAAAATCTCTGTATAGGTGACCTCGTGTGGATCTACTTTTCAAGCTTTACACACTACTCGTTAGTGGAGCCGCGGCGGACGGAAAGCGGCGAGACAGAAGCTGACAGTACAACAGTCTTGCCACTCCCGGCCGCTCGCGTTGAATCCCTTGGCAGTGCGTGTGCAGTTGAGCTACGTATTTGGGACGGAGGCGGTGCGGGAGAGCCGGGCGCGGCGCCACTTGGGCGGTATTGTGACGCTGCGCCAGCACTATGTGCGCGCGCTGCGCTTGCAAATGCTACTCGATCACCGCGGCCGTGCGCGCCACCAGACGGATATGTGTCAGCCGCACCACTGTTAGCACTCGCGGCAACCTCCATGCATGGCACGGCCACGCATCCTCTGGCGTTCTCGCTACACTATGAGTTCGTGGACGCGCGGCTGGAGGGTTCACCTTTAGTGGGCGAACGAGCAGCACGCGCTGTGCCTTCCGAATGTGCGCGTGACCTTACTGTGCCGGGGCTTTTTTCGTCACCACGTAACGCGTTGTGGTTCGGTCGTGGCGGCGCAAGACGTTTGCGCTGCGTGTATCGCGTACGCGCAGATGGTAACCGCGTGGCACTCGAGCTGGCAACGGCGTCATTCGGGCGGTCACCACGATGTACAACGCGCGCCGATCCTACTACTGGTCGGTTCGCGTGCGTGCCTGAGCCGACTGAACGCACGCCCGAGTTGGATGCAGAGGATGACACACCGGCAGACTTCGATGATGAGGACGAACCGCTGCGCGTGCCATATCTCAAGATCTACGAGTCACCGTGGCCAGGTTATAGGGTAAGTGTAACTGTTTTTTAGATGTCATTAGCTATGTGGCACAAGGTCTGGTTTTCACACAAGTGGTGTATACAGGTGCCAGTGGCATGTATATGCGACAACGCAAGCGCACCGCTGCGGCTGGAAGCATGGGGTGGGGCACTGGAGTTAGAGCTAGTAGCGCGCACTCTAGCACCACATGAAGACCACCGACACGTGCACTTTCACGGCTCGTGGAGTCGGGCCCCAGCGCCACCCTGCGCTGCGCGGCGTCGTCTACCGCCTCCTGGCGGGCGGATCTATCTAACCTATCCTTACAGGTACGCATCATCATCATAATATGAAGTGACTCAGACAATCCTTCATGGCACATATTCCTAGTCATTTCTTAAATACCTTATATTATCATAAGCTAGTTTAATTTTTTTTGGAAAACAAACAGCTTATTAACATACCACAAGAAAAGATAATGATGTATTGTAATACTTCTATACTGGTAAGGCTGATAAGTATGCAATAAGATGAATTCTGCGTTCATAATCAAATGTTTATTCAGTGACAACGTGGGGTCCGAATGCGGCGAAACACCGTTTCTGCTGGCAGCGCGTGGCAACCGGTCGGTGTATTTACGTGTATGGGGTGAAGAGATACCAGCGGGTGCGGGGGGAGATGTGCCTCCTTGTACGACGACCAACCGTGTGTTGGTATACTCGGCGCATTCGGGGAGGCTGGTGCGCGCCGTGTGTCCGGCCGTGACCGGCACCGTCGTGCAGGTGTTTACGGAGGAGTGGTGGGGACGTGGCGGCGCGCGAGGAGGTGGCGCGCTGCTGGTCGTGTGGGTGGCTCGCGAGCCCGGCTCCGCGCGTTTTGCCTGGATGGAGGTACTTATTCTGGTTCTTTATTAATACCTTCCCACCATGTCTCGTTTTATTACAGTTGCCATATAATGTACAAATATACTTATACACGAAACAGATATTCCTATCTATTTATTCATTAAAAAAAAACTGCCCGATTTGGTTTGAGAACTTTAGCGCCTTCTGCCCTACGATACGATATAGCTTTGATTGACAATATGAACTGAACGCGAATTTTAGGCTTACGATTTATTTTGCTCATTTGACCAAGACACCAATTTGTACCATATTTAATCGTTCAAAGTGAGAATAAGAAAATCGTTTGAAAAAGGTCTAAAATTTTTTTGGCTTTTAGGGTTGCCTGCTTTCTATTCGCAGACTATAAATCTAGCTACACTTCCAAAGCATATTTTCATAAATTAAATAACAATGCTATGATTTTAGCATTTAAACATCGTTAGGCTTAAAAATAAAGATCATGCTCTTCTAAGCCGTTTAAATAAAAAAGGAAGAAAGAAAACATTTATTTTTACCCACACAAAACTATAACAACATGCTACACACATTTCCATTTTTGGTGGTAGGTGTGGCGCGCACGAGCTACTGCGGGGAGTGATAATGCCACAGCAGGGTGCTTGCACGTCTGTGGCGCACTTGGTGCTTGCATGGCAGGAGCGCTGTGGTGTGATGGCGGCGCGGATTGTCCGGGCGGCGCAGACGAGGCGGGCGCATGTGGCGCCGGCGCGCGTTTACTAGCTGCACTCGGCGGACGCGGCGCGGCGTCCGCGGCGGCAGCGGGTGCGATCGCAGCTCTACTAGCACTGCTTGCGGCGGCTATTCTCCGCCGACGGCGCTCACGTGCTGACAAGCGGCTTCTAGGTAGGTAAATGTAAGCAGCTGGTATCGTAGCTTGTTTGTGGTGTTTGCTCGCTATGTTATGTACAATCTGGTAGTTGTAGTAGAGACGTTGCGGGTACGTCACACGAATCTATACCAAAAGGAGATTAGTAATTATATTATTTATACAAAATTTCGTTCGTATCACTTTCTGGTATATAAAAAAAGATTTGATATTTTTAAGATTTTTGTGATCAATGACATAATTATTATTTAACCTATTGATGCCGAATAAATTGGACGGCGTGAGTCCGATTGCCAGGCAAAACCAACCTTTATGTGATGATCGTTTGTTGATAGATGTTCGTGCTGTGTTTGTAAATGAGAATTTAACGTATTTCAAAAATTTGGTTTTCACAGTAAAAGCTTTGTTTAGTTTGCGACTAGATGACGTGGTGTAAAAAGTATTACAATAATAATTGATTGAAATTTGATGTAATCGTTCTCGCCAATCACAGACGTAGGCACTATACGTCATACCTTCCTACCTTACGATCCTCATTCCAGCTAACGATAAACTAAATACTTACCTACTTTGCTTCTCAGCCCAAGCATGCAATCATGCCTCAGGCATGTGAGTTGAGTTTGTCTGTGAATTTAGGTGAATAATGAATCAACGTTTAACATTATATTTCCAATCAGATGTTTAGATACATTCAAAATTCTGTGTTTATAACCATTAGGTTACACATTTTTATTTTACTTATGTGGGATTTCGGATACTGACTATAGTTAGGCAAAATCCGATGGTTGTCTTCATTCCCCCTGGCCGTGCGAGGCGCGTAGCGGCCCGTAGTGCGAAGCGAGTTGATGCCGCGCGCGCGTTCCACTCAGCTTTGTCTCCATGAAGAAGGCCACCGGGTGTGGCCGAAACTAAAGACGGAATATCCGATATAATTATATCGGATAAGTTTAATTGAACGTGAGTAATCCCGCATAAGTAAATGAAAGAATATAAATAAATAAATAATGTCATAGGACATTACACACATCTGACCCCAAACTAAGCAAAGCTTGTAGTATGGAAGTCAGATAATAACTGATAGAATTTTTTGACAGAATAAAATACTTATAATAAATACAGGACTCCCAGACACAGAACAAACATTTGCTTATACAACAAAGTATTTGTCCTGGGTAGGAATCGAACCTACACCCTTCAGCTTGGATCAGACATACTACCAATGAACAAACAGGGCTGTCGAATGAGTAAAGTATTATGCTGAGGTGTGCCCCTATTTTGTAACTGTCTGTCTCTGTTTGTTTGTTTTAGTGCTTGTGTTTGGTTGTGTTACAAAATAAAAAATATTTTCTTTCTTTCTTTTTTTTTCTTTCTAAAACAAGAATGTGGCAAAACCACGTCAATTTCTTTGTTATTACAGAGTAATAATTAAAAAAAAAAATCTACAATTTTTTTAATATCCTCAGGTGCCCTGGGTTCGGGCCGCCGCCTCACTGAGGAGCTGTTGTACGACGCGTCACGCGCCTCCAGCGCAGCGTCCTCCTGACGCCGCGAGCGCTCCGTCGAATACATACACGTGGACCGAGAAACCACTGTCTGACGGAGCGCTTACATGAACACTCTAGTTTACTGTGCACGAATTATATAATTACACTGTAATATATTCACATAGCGGCTGCTCATTTGTTGTGTAAGGCCCTGACCGATTCAACGAACTAACTTTTTCTTTTTTTAATTAGTTAGTTGTATTTGACAGCTTCCTGTTGTATTTTGTTTATCTTATATCTTCGTGGATGATTCGTCTTTGAAATAATTATACGTATCGTATGATTGATTGATTTATGAATCGATTATAATGATTCTTTTTTTGCTTGGTAGATAATACTTCAGAGGTCCCATATACATTTTATCGAAATCGATCGAGCGGTTTTTAACAGATTTTTTTAAATTGTAAATTTGTATATTATTATAGGTGCCTTTGATGCCAATTTGTTTACTGAAAGTGATCGCTCTGTATAGGATGTCTATGTAATGTAAATCGTTGGTTTAATCAAACTGAATCTTATGAATCTTAAACCGAATTGATAGTGTCGATTGATTTTGGCGGAAACAAAAAAAAATCAAGTCGCTGTTTTGTATTATTTTACAAAAGTTGTGTTTTTTTCAGTGCTGGCAAGTGGCCTGAAGTGACAATTATTGTGATGAGAGATGTTATTTAGTGTTATTTTATTTCCAAAACTCCGTATAATAATAGTGACTACTATTTTACTATGTCATGGACTGGACTCGTTTTCTGCAACTTATTTTACTTGACGTACTTGATAGAAACAAGAAGAAACAGAACAGCATATACATGGGAGTTTTGTCGGAAACGCGGAAAGAGTCGTGTCGCCCCGTTGATTTTTTTCCCAAAACTAGTGCTTTTTTGAGTGTTTATACATAAAAATTGTAAAAGCGCGAGTGTGGGAAAATGATATAATTTGGTGAAACATGACTTTTCGTGTTGCTTCCAAAACTCGCATCTAAGCTTATAGTCGTAAGTAAAGTAAAGTCGCCACTACTTTACTAAAGCATGACTGGACTTGACCAAGACTGGACTTTACTTACTTTACTTTTTTTTTTTGACTTATGAAACTTGAAAATATTAAAACAGACACTGGCAAATGCTCAAAATGCGACGCCAAAATCAAATAAGAATTGTGAATGTAACAAGAGGAGGTAAAAAGAGGTCTTACTTAACAAAGAAGCGGCCCTGTAGGTAGAGTAGCTGTGGTGCGGTGATCGTTTCTCGTTATGTTTTGGCATCGGTCGTACCGTGGGTCGGAGGGCGATCGCACGCCGGCCACGTCTGAGACTATTTTCAAATTCAAAAGTGCTCAAAACGTCGTTTTAATATTTTGTACTGAACTTACGATGTAATGTTCCGTGTAGATATTAATTTAATTAGATATAAAAATACTCGAGAGTAGTGCAAAACTGTGAGTGCATTGTGCGTTCGAGAGCTCACATCTGTATCTATTGTAAATTTCATTGTATTTATAAATATTATCGTTGACGAACTATCCCGTCCCTCTTCACCTAAGTTATCATCACTAAATAAACGTGACTCGAAGCGAGTCACATAACCTGAAAACTCAGTTTTATTTTGGAACTCCCGACCCGCCCCGGCTTCGCACGGGTGCAATGTAGATGCCAATGTATTAATATGCATGTATTATACATTATTATTCTTATTCAAAGTGGGGGCGATAGGTCCTGCACTGACGTCCCGCTTGGGGTGCATTGTGCATTCGCTATGTATATTTATGTATTATACATATACACCTTCTCCTTGAATCACTCTGTCTATTGATGGAAACCGCATTGCAATCCGTTGCGTAGTTCTAAGAAGATCTATGCGCACAGACGGTGGGAAGACTTTGTTTCATATAGGTATGTAAGATTTGAAATCTTCGACACGGTCTGATTTTAGGCAAGCGCTTGAAATGATAATTCTAAAACGTGCAGGTAGATACTATGCCATAGTTCTTTATTTCGTGACGAAAACACTACATCACTTACGGGACCCTGTAATGCAAACCTGTCAAGTGCGAATTCCCACTACAAAGTATCACAATAGGTAACAAAAAAAAGTGTTTTGTTTGGTTCGTTGTGGAATAATTAGTGTGCGCCGGACACGCAATTTGTCTATACTGGTAGATTTCTGACAAAATTCTATGTAATTGATTGTTTCAGGCGTTACTTTGCGGAAGTTAATTTTGAGTGTTCAAGATATACCTACTAAAACTAAAATCTGACGTAAACTTAGTTAATTAAAAATAACTACAAGTCTTTAAATTCTCTTTTCGCTGCAGTAACCACACGTGTTTCGCTCTCTTTCTACTTTACATGAGACATCCTCAGGACGTGTTGACTGCTTGCCCGGGAATATAAGGCGCCGCTGCAGTGGAAAATTACTTATTTTAAATTGAATCCTCATTACTGTTGTAACCAAAACAACTTTTAACCGGAAATATAAAAATGTACATCCTACGTACCCATAAAAATACGGCTAGAAGGAAGAGAGGCGCGATGTACGTAGAACGTCACTAGAATAAAACTCGCAAAGTATTTTCGGAGGTGCGTCGATGTTTGGAGAATGAATTCGAGCGTAATGAAGGCATTACGATTTCAGGCGCAAACCGAAACAGCGAATCGACTCTGCATAATGTAGAGTCGCGACGCGCTGATCAAACTTGTACCTAAACAATAAAAAGATAAGGTTTACAATCGGGCACAAAACGCCTGCTGGTTATCGAACGGTCCGATAAAAGTAGGCGAATATTCGGGAGCCGGTGAGTTTCTCACGCCCGCCTGAATTACAACGAAAATTACTCGACCCGAACAAAAGGTAAACTTCCCGCAATTTCGATTCAAACATTGTATTATTCATGATAATTTACGAACAACAGGAGCCGATCAACGAACGTGGCGGCTGTTGAACCAGCACGACTGAAAATATGCTAAAAATATTAAATAGATACATGTATACTTATTATTATGCGATGCATGCAATGAATTCTACGTCTATGTATTTAGTTATGTTATCTATGTATTATCTATGTAGTTGTCTTACAACTATGTTTAGTTGTAAGACAACTTCATACTTAGATATATACTTGGTGTTACACCTCCTTAGCAGGAGGTCGTCTAGGTAGGTATCACCACAGTACCAAAAATTATATACTGCTGCCAAGCATTACTGTGTTCCGGTTTGCAGGCTAAAACTCAAAGTTCTGTGTATGGGTGCAATGGTCATGGAGACGCGTTATCTCATACCATCAGGAAGGCGTTCGGCGCATTACTTTTGCATTAAAAAAAAGTATAATGGATGAAAAAAGTAATTCAGCTTTTTATGTTTTTCTAATAGAAATTTGTCTTTATTTCACAACTGCCCAAAAAAGGAGAATTTTATTTTCAGGGTCCATTTATGTATGCGAGCTCCTTTATTTCACCATAACTTTTAAATGAACAGATTTGGATTTATGAAGTTTTGTTAGTCTCCATACATCTCGAGAATTATACCCGATGTTATAATTAAAAAAACTTACATTAGTGACTTGGTATTTGTGTTTTTTTAAATTTTTGGCGTTTTGACGGAAATGCGGGAAGAGTCGTGTCGCCCCATTGGATTTTTTTCCAAGATTAGTGTTTTCGTGTGTTTATGTATAAAAATTGTGCTGTTTTTTTCATAAAGTGCCGAATTACAAGCGAGTGTGGGAAAGTGACACAATATGCTGAAAGATGACTTTTCGTGTTGCTTCCAAAATTCCGCCGAAGCAAAGTTGCCACTACTTTATTAAGGCATGACTGGACTTGACTAGACTTGTCCTAGACTGAAATTTGACGGTAACCATAGATGTTAGAAAAAAATTGTAAAAACCGAAGACATGTCAGTATGGCTTAATAGATTTAGCCA
Organism: Biston betularia; assembly: GCA_905404145.2. NCBI lineage: Eukaryota > Metazoa > Arthropoda > Insecta > Lepidoptera > Geometridae > Biston > Biston betularia. The sequence goes on from FR989873.1 coordinate 11,352,335, forward strand.
GCGCGATGGGGCAAATTAAATGAAAAAAAAATACTAAGCTTGGTTTTTTTTAAATTTATTTAAGACAAAGGCAAACTCAAATAAGTACACAGCATGCAATAAAATACATTTGGCTATATACACATGGAACCTATGTAGGTCATGGGCAATGTAGGTATGTATTTTCCATTTTGATTTAATCCTTTGTAAAATTCTAATTACATACAATATTCTCTTGCTATTTTTTAGTACGTGTTTATAAATGAGCATGTAAAAATTAGAAAAATACATAGCGGTAGGATGCTCTGACTTAGATTGTTCACATTTTCAATAGAAGTAAAACTTACGCTACCTTTCGGATTAGTTCTTTTTTATAAATTGTATCACAGCTGGGCGTGGGCTTCATCTCATTGGGTAAGGGTTATCATCACGCTAGCCAAGTGCAGGTTGGCAGACATCATATATATATTCGAGAATATTAAGATCTCTCTTTATACATCTACCATGTACAAAGATACCTATATGCAAAAATACAAATACAAATACAAAATTGCGTAAAAAAATTGGAAAATTTCTGTTTTTTTTTTTTTAATTTCAAACCGGCGAAGTCGCGTGTGACAGCTAGTTCTCATAAAATAGGTAAAATGAGATACATACGGTCTTGAAAACCAGACATTTCTAACTCATAAATTATATTAAAAGTATTTTTCCGCGAGCACGCAATTCCGAGAAACGATAAATAAACCATCGACGGAATATCCGTTTATTCAGCTGTTGAACGCGCTTTGTTATCGAACGCGATATAAATTAAAATGCAGGGAATGAGTAACGGCACCCCTCCTTCCATAGGGGGAGGGAGAGTGTAACAACCGAATTGATCCGCGAAATAATAACGATGATTTGCTTTTAGCTCATTTGGTAGTAGCTCTGTTCTCTTAGCAGTGGTGCAAAGGTTCGATTCCCATACAGGAAAAATATTTGTTTGACGAACATAGATATTTGTGATGTGGCTGGCTGGCTGTTCCATATGTATTGACAAAACTGCATACAAGTGGATATTATATAAATCATCTGGTTCTTTTCTAATAAAGCTTTACTTAGTTTGGACCCATCGTAGACCACATCTTTGCTTAACATCAGGCGAGATGGCGGTCAAACGCAAGCCTATTTGTAATTAAAAAAAAAACATTTATAGAATGCTTAAGCAACAATGCTTGGTCATGTAGTTCTTTTGTAATCGCCAAATATAAATTGCAATAAGAAGCTCATAAAAATACCGTTGATAGTTGATATTGTGTATAATAAATAATTTACGTAATCCTTCAAACCAATCTATTAGGCTGCATTCTGGACACGTACCAAGAGAATCATGTAATCGATGCTTGTAAATTAAGAAGCCAAAGCAAAAAGAAGAAACGCTGCGCTGGTGCGATGACCTCGACGCGTTTTGGACTGGTCATATTTGACATTACTCGCAATAATTGAAAGCAAATGTGGAATACCTTTTATTACATTGGCAACATTGTTTACTGTTTATAGACTAAAACAGCACAATATGCCAGTTACAGTAGTCTTTAATAATAATAATAAAAAACATTATCAAAATGAATGAATCTAAATAAATCACATTATTATACAAACTTAAGTCATTAAAAAAACGAAGAGTAATCACAAATAAAATTCCATTAAACACTAGTCTTAACAATGAATAACGTGAAATTATATTCACAATAATCGATCAAACAGGTCAGGTTCACTATTTTCAATCTCTTCATCCTTGCACACTTTCATCTCACAATAGGTACTTCAGACACGCTGACATGACCTTGGCCAGGAGAGAGTGGAAGGCGATGAGTACTAAGAACATGTGGAATAGGAGAGAAACCACGCGACAAGGCAGTAGAACAAAGATAAGAAAAAAAAAATGTTTTCTCATTTAGATGACACGGTATAAAACGGTTACAAAGTGCGGGCTGTCGTGCCGTTGACGCAAAGATAAACAGAACGCGTCACATAGGAAATGATTTAGCTAATCGCCAGCCGACTGTCCCTTGCCACATGAGGGTGTCCGGTCCTTTCCACTGCCCTGTCAGGCCCGGACTTAACAACGGACTTTTAAGCGGTAATACACTAAATATAAATCTTAAACACTTAATAAAATTAAAAAAATAATTTATTTACTATTTTTTATTATTGTGTTAACACTTTAAAATTTTTGACATCCTTTTACTGTTATTTTTTTGAGATTTTTTTTATGATATTCGTTTTGACATTTTTTATTTTTTGTTTGTATAAATTATGACACTATGAACACAGTAAATCGAATAACATCACTTGAATTAATAATTAATGACAACACGGATATAGTGAGAAGACTAAAAAGGACAAAACCTTTTGAGTTAGTGTATTAAGTCAGTGCAGTACATATTATAGAACACATGAACAAAGTGTCTTCCCCTTAATAGAGACAGTAAGAAAAGTGTTGATGGACGCATTCTTTGATTATACATTACGTAGCAATTTAAGTTATAATAAAATTACAGATTAGTCTCAACTAGGCTGGATTGTAATAACAATGAGGTATCTAACAACAAACAGGTACCTACATCATTAGAATGAAAAAAGAACATGAATTGTGTCAAACTTGACACCAGGAAACGAAGCGTTGGGGTCGACGTAATCATAAAGATCGCAGGTCGTATCTGGACAGGGTTAGCATTGGACCAGAATGAGTCGCGTAGAGAAGAAGAGAGGTCTATGCTCACTGCTCAGCAGTCGTAGCCGATAACTAAAAATGATGATGATGAATGAGACACCAAATGATCGCATTTTACACAATTTAAAAATATCTTTAAAAATATCTTGAGTCCAGTTTTTTTACAGATTCTAGGCTTGCGTTTGTTTGCCATCTCACCTGATGCTAAGTGAAGATGCGGTCTACGATGGAGCACGCTTGCCTAGAAGATACCGATTCACTCCCGAGTTATGTGCCCCTGTGCTGTCTGGGGTCTTTAGATTGTGAATAAATGGAAACAGCGGAACTTGCCGCCAACCCTGCGTGATATGGGAGCTCTTTGAAGTGCCCTCTCGCTATTTAAACATCAGAGTGTGTTCGTCCAACATCTCAAACGAAAGTGAAAATCTGGTCAAACTCAATTTGGCATGCGGGCATCCAGTCTGTCGAAGCATGTCACTTTTGTTCATTTTTTTTTTTTTACTTCGGCATTTTTATTAAATTAATTATTTTAGAACAAATATAACATTACATATACATTAACAAAATTACATATACATATTATACATTATTTGTAGCGATGATAGCTTAGTGGTTAGCGCGGTCGCTTCACACGCGATAGGGCGTAGGTTCAAATTCCAACAATGAGCTTGAGCTGCCGGTGAAGGAAAAGATCGTGACGAAACTATAGCATGGTGGTAGGATACGTTCTAGTACTCGGCTGGATAGCTACCACCAACAAGTTGAAAATCTACCGTAAAACACCTAACGGTGTGTTCCGGCAGTCTCACTTGAAAGCCAGTTCCATTCCAGGCTAGGTGTGTTTACAATCTTCGACCACACCGTCTCCCATTTAGCTTATACATAACCATGAAAAATATATTCGTTATTTATTGATGTTACTTAAAAGTAATTTAACGTTCTCCTGATGGTAAATGATAACGCATGTCCATGACCATTGCAGTGGCATCCAGAATGGCATCCAGACTAACAAAAGAATCCAGGGTATCGCTGCTTTGGCGCTCATCACTTTGAGACATTACAAGCTTTGCTTAATTGGGGGTCAGATGGCGCTGTGTGTAATCCTGCGATATTTATTGTGAATAAGAAAAAATAATACAATAAGCAGCAATTTTTCTACATGATAGCAAGACAGCGTTACCCCGAGCAGCTTAGAGCAACATGGAGCTAAACGGAAGCAGCGGCGCGCTGATTACAGCTTCCAATTACTTGCGTCTGGGAGCGCCGCCGCCGCGCGATATGAAAGGATCAAGATTTAATTTAAAACAACCTTTTTACTCGCTGTTGTAATTAAGTTTGAAATTAGGCAGGTTTGGGAGCTACTGCTTCGTTTGATGTATAATTTAGAGCGTTTCTTTGACGCGTGATACACGTAAGTCAGCTTTACAGCAATATTGAGATTAGGTTTGCTCCGCTTCCGATGTCAGCGAGTTTATACGCTAGTGGTGAGCAGAGTTTTATAATTTGTGCAATATTTTTTGTAGCGATGATAGCTCAGTGGTTATAGCGTTCGATCTGCACGTCTAGGAGTGTCGGTTCCATCCAAATCCCAACAACGAGCTTGAGCTGCTGGGAAGAAAAACATCGTGAGGAAACCATAGCATGGTGGTAGGGTTCTTACTAGTACTCGGCTGGCTAGCTATCACTCTCAAGTTGAAAATCTGCCGCCAAGCATCTAACGGTGTGTTCCGGCAGCCTCACTTGAGAGCCAGATCCATTCCAGGCTAGGTGTGCTTTACTATCTTCGACCACACTTTCACCTAACATCAGGTGAGCTGTGGTCAAACATCTAGCCAGTTAATCATAAAAAAAACATCGTGAGGAAACTGTAGGATAGTAGTAGGGTACTTTTAGTGTTCGACTAGCTACAGCTAAAATCCAGCGGTCTGAGTGGCATAATATCGAAAAAGTCTGACTACGATGAATGAAGCGTCTACGCAATAGAGAAGTAAATAAAAAATATTATAGGATATTACACACAGCGCCATCTGACCCCAAACTAAGCAAAGCTTGTGCTATGGAAGACAGATAACTGATAAAATGCTTAAATAGTTTTTTTTTTGTAAATACATACTTATAATACATACAGTACCGAGACACAGAACAAACATTTGTTTATATCACAAAATGCTTACTTGCAAAAAATGTTAGAGAGTACCTACTACAAAAAGTTTAATTATTTTTTTGGGTATTTTGTTTTGGCAAAGTTTATAGGACAAAAGTTGTTTGTTTTTTTAGTTGTTTGTTTGTACAAAATATGCCCTTAAAAGGATGCTGTCCGATGAACAGTATCCCTGTACAGTTATGGGTGAATAGAATAATAATTATGACACCTTTATGACAGTGGGTGAACTCTCGAGACTCTCGTTGTTTATAAATATTTAATGAGCGCTGATACTTATAATAATGAATGTTTGCCAAAACTCTTCAACTTTTATCTAAATCATTCACTGTTATCGTCTCCGTTTTTAACCGAAAAAGTCGTTTGGTAACAATCTTTTTCAATATCTAGATGAAAGTTTTTTGACGCGGCCTCTATCCATACAATAGTCATAGTAAATGATCCGGAAAAACGCACCACAGGCGTTTGAAATCGCCAATCATGGCTCGTTTCTCACCTTGTTATCAGTGACAAGTCCCGCGTGCCCGTGAAACTGCGATTCGGCTTCACTGTTTGTTACTACCTAAATCAGTTAGGTAAATAATAACCAACTTAGTAGTAAAAAATAACCAAATGACAGAACTAAGACTCACAATGGGAAATACAATGGTGGCTCCATCGCTAACTGTTAATATAAGTTGGTTACATTCTGTCCATATTTCACATCACTTATCGGCGGGCCTACTGTGACGGACCGATTCGATTTCTCAAATGAAAATTGACGACTTTCACATAAATTTATATTGAAGAAAAGTTAAGAAATGTAAGGATCTTTCCTTCTATTCACAGTATTCGTCGCACAGCTATTAGATACTTATATACCTATAACTTTTTTTATAAAAACAATGCGACGAACAAGGCGTTCTTCTGATGGTAATATATAACGTATGCCCATGGCCATTGCCACGATGTTTTCTTTTTCCTTAACACCTTAAGCTCATTATTGGGGTTAGAACTCACGCCGTTAAGCGACCGCGCTAACCACTGAGCTATCATCGGCACAAAAAAAAACAGAGCAACAAATACAGTTGGGTGAAACCCATATGCGAATATCCCAGCTTGAGCACATAATAAAATAGGCAGTATTTCAATATGTAATACCATGTAGGAACATAAAGCCCGCAGTTAATGAATTCCCCATTGATCCCTCAAAAATGAGTAAACATTATGTAAATCCCGCTCTCGGGATTAGGGACGAGCGGCGCCGGGTGAATCACGTAGTCTCGCCATACGTCGGATCATTTAACCGACGGAAATTGATCCTGAGTGGATTGAAACCCCCTTTCCCCTTCCACCCTTCTCTACCCATCAACACATAACTGCAACGGGAATTTATGTAAGTACGCACTAGCGTTTATTACGTTTTTCAATCATAATTATTACGTTTCGATTTTCTTTTTATTGTTGACAGGCTAGATGTTTGACCACTGCTCCGGCAGCCTAATTTGAGAACCAGATCCATTTCAGTCTGGGTGTGCTTGACCATCGTCGACCACTTAACATCAGGTGAGCTGTGGACAAACACCTAGCCTGTCAACTATAAAAAAAAATGTTCTTATATATTTTTTCGGGTAATTGCGTTAGTAATGCGATGCTGGCCATTTCTAAAATTTTAATATCGTAATCGCTAGAAAGAGGAATCAGTATGAATTGTTAATGAATAATTAGCTTTTGATTATTTCTAATGTTTAAATCTGAAGTTGAAAATATTTACGATAAAAACAGTCATAATTTTTTTTAGTATTTATTTATTTATTGAATATTATTCCATAGTCTTATTCTATATTCTATAATTATATTTCTATACATGTATAGAAATATAATTATAGAATAGGCGTAGTTCCCGTTTCCGTGAGAATACAAAGATAAAAAGCAGCCTATGTCACCCGGGGATAGTGTAGCTTCCCAACGGTGAAAGAATTTTTGAAATCGGTCCAATAGTTTCGGAGCCTATTCAATCCAAACAAACAATCTTTCCTCTTTAGAATAGTATAGATAGATAAGATAGATAGATAACTCGTATAATCTGTGCTTATCAGAAAAGTTTTATATCGAGATGTTGGCCGATAAAGGATTCATCTAGAATAGCTTTCTGAGAAAAAAATTCTAAGATATTTAAATGTCAATACATTCAAATTTTAATTTTTCTTCACACATTTATTGTCTTTGTATTTGTTTTCATTCTACGAGTTATATCTAAAATTTAATTATCTATCAAAAATAAGTTATGTTGTCGCCACTTGTATTTGCCGCCTTTCCGAATGCAAAACAATCAAAGTCTATACCGGAAACTACGTGCCAGCTGTTGATAGCTATCACCGTAACGGGAACCGAGGCGCTTTCTCTTCTCTTCATTCGTGATGGCCCGACTGCTTGCAGTCACTTGGCTCCTAGTCGTCTTCGAGAACACACTTGCCTGAGCTTGGCTGTCTGGTGTTGTTAAGTGTGAATTATATATAGGTGTAATATTGTGTCCAAATGTGTGTCTGTCTATATAAACTGTGTCTTGCATCTAGCGATGAATGTATATACAGTTGACCCCTGCCCGCGTCGCTTTTAGTTACATGAACATAAAATTTAAAATAAAGTATCTATCCATGCAACAAAGACCTACGGCCAAATAAAAACTGGAACGGAAACAAACAGTAGTGATTAAGGAGCGGAGGGCGAATTAAAACGTTTTTCGAGCGTCAGGTGGCGAGCTTTGAGAACCTTATTAGACTAATTGAGCTTGTGAATAATGAATGCGATATAATTGTCAGCGGCCTGCCGCGACTGACGCGACAACACCTAAAAATACGGTAATTAAATATTAATTGTGACTTATTTCGAAGGAAATTGCAAAAATTTATTGCTTGTTTAATTGTGAAGCAAGATGGTAGGTACCGTGCGCGCATTTTACTCGGCTTTGTCTCCATAAAGAAGGTTACTGGATGTGGCCGAAACTATCCGATGGCCTTTTTCAAGGAGACAAAGCAGAAAACAACGCGCGCGGTCTCGTCTTGTTTCGCACACCAGATCTGGCCGAAATTATAGTTTGAGTATCCGACGTGACTAAACGTGACAAATCCCACTAATATTATAATATTACTATTTTGTTATTGTTTTTCTCTCTGTTTGTTTTTGTGTGTTCTGTGGATTTTAAATAAAAAATCATTTTCTTTCTTTCTAAAAATTTGAAAGTTTGGATGGATTGCACTGAATGGACGTGAAAGAGTAACAAACATCCGTTTGTTACTCTTTCACGCAAAAACTACTTGAATGGAATTTGGTATGGAGGCAGCTGAGACCCTGGATTAACACATATACTACTTTTTGTCCCGAAAACATGTAGCGGGTAACACCGCGGGGCGCAGCTAGTCCCACATAAGTAAAATAAAAAATATATTAGGTACAGCGTTTGTTCAACTTAACGATAAGAAACATAAATAAGTGAGGGATCCACAAATCTACGACCGTAGGTAATCGTATTTATAAAGTAGATTTAACTTATAAATTGGCATTAAAGCTAAAGTAACGGCACTTCTCAAATAAGCGTTCCTGAGTAAATAAATCTGTAGTAATCCATTTATCGGAGGCTTGCCCTCCGGGGTAATCCAGTTAGCGAAAGCGCTGCTTCTACCAATCTACCAGCTCTGTGCCTACCGACCTGTCACCTGTCTACTCGTGCGGTACCTAAAGGGAAAATGTGCTAGAGACACAGCGTATACTAAAAAGGGATAGATAAAAAGTATTTTTACTTGGTGGTAGATTTCCTTAGCAGGAAGTCGTCTAGGTACCACCACAGTACTACCAGATATTTTGCCGCCAAGCAAGTAGTGTGTAAACTTTACTGTGTTTCGGTTTGAAGGATACTGCAGTTAGCGAAATTACTGGGCTGTTGAGACTAACCATCGAAAGTTTTAAATTAATGAGCGTCAAAGCAGCGATGCTCCGGAATTTATGGCATATCCAAAACTAATGTTTGTTCTGTGTCTGGGTGTTCTGTACGTATATGCAAAAAATTGTATTTAAATATGCAATCAGTTATCTGATTGCTAGAGTACAAGCTTTGTTTAGTTTGGGATCAGATGGCGCTGTGTATAATGTCCTACGATAATTATTTATTTAGTTATATAGTAGCACCACAGAAGAGACCTAGCTCCTACAAACTCAGGGTATCCTATTGCGGGAGCTAGGGCTTCCAATAAGTTATTAAATAAGTGTATTTTTAATAAATTATATTTAAGTGTATTTTTAATAATTATTAAGAAATGTTTTCTTTTTTGTATACAAATAACAAATAATTATAAGTAGTTAGTTAAATTTCGGGAGCACTTGTTTAACTTTTTAAAAACTAAAATAAAACTAGGTGTTGCCGATTTGGAGGCTTTAATATTAATGATTAAAAACTAGCACAAAGCTTACACGAAGACTATCCTACGCCGGTGGTCCAGTCACCGTGTCTGTCTACTCAGCGGTATGGTGAGTCAGACATTTAAGAAAATAGACTATAATTATAATATACCTACATTAATCGAGAATTGAAAAGCCAGGGGATACATAACTAGTTTGCCCTAATACTAAAAACAGGCTTGGATTATTTTTAAGGCGATCCATTACTCCAGCTAAATTTAATATCTTGCGAGTTAAAAATCATCGAACTTCGGTGAATTAATCATGTTTACCGATATTTATATTTAGTGTAACGGCCATGTGTAGTGAACCAATAAAAAAAGACAATCCAACAGCATAATAAATAGCATATGAAAATGAATCAGTCAGCGATGTTGTGAAATGTCTCTGCTAATCTAAAACTAGGTGTTACGCCTGTCGCTTGGCTCTGACACATTCAAAGTTAACCCCGTTGGCCCCGAGGTAAATGGCTGCCATTACGCGGTGAGTCAATAAGCGACAGGTAGATTACGGCCCAGCTCGCTCGTATTACAGTGATGCGCGCCCCGGGCGAAACGAGGCTAATTAATGACGGACATTAACTGCAGGTGACCCTCCACCCCTTCCTAGCCCGGACCTGGCTAACTTTCGTACCGGTACATTGTCAAATTTTATCTGAGACCTTTTTGAGGAATGATACTACGCAATGTATGTCACTAACGCACCAAACATACTATACAAAAATATATTATAACTTAGTTTTGGAATTAAAATAGAAATACCGAAGAAAGGAAAGGGTAAAAAAATTGAAACATTTTAAACAAAATTATTTCATACCCAACAGAGGTCCCTGATAATGTCAGGGGTAAAAGCGGAGGAGGACGGTAAAAAAACTCACTTGAAATAAAATTAAACTCACGCCAAAATCAAACTCATACTAAAGTCAAACTTTCGGTATTTTTATTCTCAATTCTTTTTATAAGTGAGAGGCTAAGCGACCACACGAAAATGACGGCGTGGTCACCTGGAATTGAATTGAGAGTTTTTATGATTAACTGATTAGGTGCTTAACATTTTTTTAACTGATGTAAACTAACCGCATAATCGATGATAAACATACTCAGCAATCTTGAAATGAGAACTGGTAACTAATTAAAATGTACGTAATATATTATTGTATTTTACATGGCAAATAAACAGCTGCTAATTTTGGAAATAAATAGAAGATAAGTGAACGCACAAAAGCCTAAAAAGTTCACTTGTGTTATCTATTCTAAGTTTAGGTGCCCCGATCCCACATCGGCGCGGGGACAGATGTAATATATTTTTTTTTTATAGCTGACGGTCTAGCTGTTTGACCACAGCTCACCTGATGCTAAGTGAAGGTGTGATCAAAGATGGTAAAGCACACCTAGCCTGGAATGTACCTGGCTCTCAAGTGAGGCTGCCGGAACACACCGTTAGATGCTTGGCGGCAGATTTTTAACTTGAGGGTGGTAGCTAGCCAGCCGAGTACTAAAGTACCCTACCACCATGCTATGGTTTCCTCACGATGTTTTCCTTCACCAGCAGCTCAAGCTCTTTGTTGGGGTTTGAACCCACGCCCTTCGGCATGTGAACCTACCGCGCTAACCACTAATTATAATACATAGCGAATAGCTACATTATAGCTAATAAAATGTCTCTCTAACCTTACACTAAGACTTTACACAAATATTCCTCTTTGCATTTCTCAGTCGTATTTGGAGATCATATTGTCCGCTCAGTACGCGTTGTTGCGTCAATGGCTGTATAGTTGACGTTTAGTGGATCTCTCTACTACACCATAAGGTAGGTACTACACCAGCGGCGGAGTATGGTCGAGTGTCGCGCGACGTCGCATGCTAACTATAATACAAACCAGATTAAGTCAATAACCTGAATCTAGATCAGCCCTGTTTTAATTAACTGTCCCACTTGTGAACGTGGGAATCTTCTCATTGAGAAAAGAGTAAGGGATAGTCCCACTATTTTTTTTTTAAATTGAGAGTTGGCACATATATTCGAGAACAAGTGAACTATTGTTTATTTACCGACTAAAATACGTTCCGATATTACAATATTGGATTGTGCGATTTGAATATATAATTATCTTTCTCACCAAGACTTAATCAGGCACAAAATACTATGCAATTAGTCTTGTTTACTTTGTAACGGTGTGTTCCGGCAGCCTCACTTGAAAGCTAGTTCCATTCCAGGTTAGGTGTGCTTTACCATCTTCGACCACACTGTCACTTAACATCAGCTGAGTTGTGGTCAAACATCTAACTAATATAGAGAATGTTCATCATTGATGATTGTACAATTTTTTAAATTAAATAAAAAACAATGTTTAATTTTTTATTTATTTAAAAAGGACTAGTTACGTTCCGTTTAGTTTACGATTTTACTGTCAAAGTGATATCTTCATATAAATATGAAACAAAAGCGTTATTTTTCGAGGTAAAACGTACTACATCTAGTCAAGAGAGCTAACGCAGTTAGGCAGTTTGAGTTAAAGTAATGGTATGAAAGCACCTCGCGACAAACGAGGCATGTGGCGTGGCGTGGCGTGTGGTCTAGACTGTGGAGTGGGAACACGTATGTCGTCGTAACTAGTTAGTGCTGCAAGTCTACCGTGTTTGTTCATATCGTACGGTTTTCTTTCGGTATTTTCTTTTTATTTGTCTACGACTTACCATAACCAAAAGGAAGGGTTATGCTTTTAACGTCCATATTTGTATTTGTATTTATGTGTTCCATCGTAGCGCATAAACTACTCATTTAATTTTGATGGATGGTAATCAATAAATTTGTTATTTTGCTCTAGTGACAGGCACAATTTTTTTTAATCATAGTATTTTTATTATAAATTGGCCGCTAACTCGCCTGATGTTTAGAGGACATGTGGTTTACAGTGGAGCACACTCGCCTGAACGATGAAATCGACTCACTCGCTCTCTACCAGATTGTATCTATCAGAGAATACCAATTCGGGCAGCAAATACACGCACTATATAATACACAGACCGTCTTTCTAGGAAACATGGATTATTACAGTTACTTGAGTCCAATTCAATATATTCGATCAATTAATTTATGAACATGAATCATATTCAAGATTACTTTCGATCAAGTCACATAAAAAAAATGTAATTCACCATTATATGATGGCGGCCATCTTTGAATTGAAATGTACCTTAATGTATAGTATTCTACTAGTCAAGCCCTTTCATTTGATACTCATATTGAGGGAGTTGTGAAAAAATATGTAATTTGTTGGACCGATTTTCATCAAACATAGCTAAGAACACTCCCGACTAATTAAACTTTAAAAAATCAAAATCGGTTCACCCGTCCGGGAGCTATAACACAGACAGACATACACACACACGTTAAACTTATAATACCCCGTCGGTTTTGTGTCGGGGGTTAAAACAAGTGACTAACCGTTATACAAATAGCTATTTATCTGATCTATAGCAGCAATTTTCCATAAGTTGGCGGTGATGCGATAATTTGTCAAAAGAAGGTCCATATCTACCGCACTACCATCTCTGGCCAGAGCGACGCGCGCAATGAGCCGCGAACACAAGATCGAGCGAGGACCTGCCGACAAACGACCACTGTATTGAAGACTCTATTTTCTAGAGCCGTGTATAAAGGTAGAACAAAGTTATATTTCAGTATAGTAAATTTAAGGTTGTGTTAGGTTATATTATTAGCTAGTACGAAGTAATTCATTTTTTACTAGCTGCGCCACGCGGTGTACCCGCTACATGTTTTCGAGATAAAAAATAGCCTATGGGTTAATCCAGGGTCTCAGCTACTTCCATACCAAATTTTATATAAATCCGTTCAGTGCTTTTTGCGTGAAAGAGTAACAAACATCCAATATTATAAATGTGAAAGTTCGGATGTTCTATCGATCCATCCGAACTTTCACATTTGTAATATTAGTGGGATTAGTGGTATATATTATGTTAAAATAATAAGAACAGTACTACTTGGAGGAGGCCTATGTCCAGCTGTGGACGTCCCACGGCTGAAATGATAAAGAACAGTACTCAAGCACTTATAGTTTCATTTTATTTACAATGACAATAATGTAGAATAATAGTAGGTATAATTAGTGAACACGTCCTGAGGATGCCTTGTGGGGAAGCGAAACACGTGTCGGCAACTGGTTACTGCAGCGAGAAGAGGATATATTATAATGACTTGTGGTTATTTTATTTTAATTTGTTTTAGTTTTTAAGCTTATGTCAAAATTTTATTTAGATATCTGTTAAGTTTTTAACTATTAAATTGTTGTCAAGTTACTGAAACTTGAATACTCATAACTATTGTAATTAAAACAACTGTGACTGTTAAACGGAAATAAATACCTAGAATATTCAATTATCTTATAATAAGTCACTACTTAATAATAATCAAGAGTTACAAATAAACAACTCAACGCAACATAAAGTGATGAAAGGTTTGAATTTATAGGCTTGCCTTTGATCGCCATCTCACCTGATGTTAAGTGAAGACACGATCTACGATGGAGCACGCTTGCCTAGTTTGTATTTAACAGTCTAACAGAGTACACTCAGTCGGGTAGCGTATTCCAAGTTTTTGCTGTTCGTACAAATTGCACAGTACAAATTTTCGACTGAAGTAAGCCACCCTTATTTTGATTAGATGGTTATAACGATGATAGCTCAGTATTTGGCGTGGTCAGTTCATACGTCGAAAGACTAGGGTAAAACCCCAACAATGAGCTTGAGTTGGCAGTCAAGGAAACCATAGCATGGTGATGGGGTATTTTCTAGTACTCAGCTGGCTAGCTACCAACCTCAAGTTGAAAAACTGCCGCAAGCATCTAACGGTATGTTCAGAGCCTCGATCACAAAAAATTCTCGAATTCGTATCGTAAAGGTCTCTAGTCCTCGATAGCATACAAAGCTGTACAAATCTCATACAAATTTTTGTCGATGTCGATACGAATACTTTTTCGCAAGTCGTTCGTGATCGACGCTCTGGTAGTCTCACTTGAGTGACAGTTCCAATCCAAGCTAGGTGTGCTTTACTATCTTCCACCACACCATCATTTAACAAAGCTTTTAAAAGTCATAAAAGAAAGTCAGTGGAAAAGACAGTGGCGACAACTTATAGCGAGCGAGACTCAATAGCCCGTCAATTCGTACCGATCAATGGGATTTGCACCGAGATATGCCACGCTCCATTAAGCAACTTTAGATACAAATCAATAAGGATTCACTTTGTCGTTTACTAGCAGCATCTGATGGTTTTATGTACCTACTTCATTTATACTTATACACTTTTTTGTGAATACATATTTACATTTTGGTTTTCCTGACTTTGACTTATTTAATACTAGTACTAATTTTATCAGACTAAATCTTACTACAAACTTTTTTTTTTTTTTTAATGGTTGACAGGCTAGTTGTTTGACCACAGCTCACCTGATGTTAAGTGACGGTGTGGTCGAAGATGGTAAAGCACACCTAGCCTGGAATGGAACTGGCTCTCAAGTGAGGCTGCCGGAACACACCGTTAGATGCTTGGCGGCAGATTTTCAACTTGAGGGTGGTAGCTAGCCAGCCGAGTACTAGAAAGTACCCTACCACCATGCTATGGTTTCCTCACGATGTTTTTCTTCCCAGCAGCTCAAGCTTGTTGTTGGGATTTGGATGGACTACTACAAACTGGTTTGGTGTGTCTGACTTTTACCTCAAATATAACCTGTACTATATACATAGGTGCTTTTCTCATTTCTGTTAGCAAACAAGCTTAGCTTCAATATGCGAAAACTGTTAAATGGTGTTATGATAGTATTATAGTTAAGTAATTAAGATATTTTTCACTGTATGTTTGCCAAATAAAATAAAATATATTACTTATATTTAGAACATGCATAGAACAAACATTTAAACTTTCCAGATATTTTTTTATTTGTTCATATACGTTGCGATGTTTTCTACTATGTAGCAAAGCGTAAAGCGATTGTACTAGGCAGTTGCGCTGAGCTCCGCGGTAGAGCATGCCAAAATAATTTGGCATCGATAGTTGGCGACCGCTTTCAACTTCTTAGGAAGAACATCACAGATCATTGCTCGCAAATGTGTTTAGTTCACGACTTATGGAGCCTCTATTCCAGAACAAAGGATACTATTTGTGTTACCTGTCACTCTCATTTGGATTGACATAAGAGGGAAAAGGACAGACTCGATATTGAACGCTAAAAGACATTAGTCGCAGAAGCCATAAATTCATTCATGCATGAATGAATGCTTAAAGGCTTTTTAAACTATTATTACCGAATCTAGTTTTTTATTCTGAGAGATGGAGTATTGTTGTGAAGTTTTCTAAATAAATGTGAGTGACATATTACTTGATGACTTACGTTTTTAGTAGGTATCAATATTAAATAAAAATTTACTTAAGTAATATGTGACAATTCAAAACTACATGAAAAAATAGTTTCCGTTTCATTTCTTTTACGCATTTTATTATGATTCTTTTTTGTATTAAAGGTTTTTTTATTGTTAAAGTAATTAAATGAACGAGACATGTAGATATGTAAACCAGATGTAAATAGAAACAAGGGTTGTGTGCATGCCTCGAGCATGCCTTATTATAAAAAAAGTGTTGCAACGCTGCTGCGGTGATTACTTTGGGACATTTAATGGTTTGCATCGTAATTTGAACAAATAGTGCATTATTTACATTGTAGCCAATAATTCTTCGATACGTAATAAAAATTATGATGGAAGTCTTTTGACCCCACGTTCTACATATTTCTCTGACAAATGCCCCCGCTCTCCCTTATTACCAGCGTGACGCATCATATAGTTCACGGGAACCTCATTACGTTTGGCCGCGTCCAAAATTGCCGTACCATCGCTCCTTAAGATGGCCGTTGACAATAAAACTTTTCCAATTTGGCGTCAGATTCAACTTCTGCAGAGTTATCCCCGAGAACTTAAATACGTCGTTAATTTTCGTTCGAAATGTAAGTTTCGAGTCATTAGCGTTCACTTCTCAATTGCTTCTCAAACTATAATTTGAAAGTACGTGGTTCGGGGCTATTGCGCTCATGCATATGACATGTCTGAGACACCTGATGCGACTTAGAGCGTGCCTAAAGCCACAGGTCTTGGCATAATATTGTATTTGGTATTATTTTTTATATTTTCATTTTTATACAGCCTAATTTACAATTTAAAAGCTAAATTAATAATAAATAAATTAATTAATTTATTATTATTATTTTTTATATGCCCTGACAAAAGTAGATTTACCTTATAATAGTTCTCCTTTGTTTTCTTAGATTTTAAAAATACTTGCATGCTTTTCAAAGCAAAAATAAAGTGCTAACTATCTAGACTTAAGACCAAAATTTTTTGTTTACCTATTTTGCGAGGAATAAATGAATTATGAATTAATATAATTATCCATGTTATTTACAAAATATGATGTATTTTACTGTATTTCAAATTAATATTGCAGATTTGTCACATGTTGCTGCATGACAACCATTTGTAAAGAAATGAAATATTTATGATGTATTGAATTCAGAAAAAAAAAATAATACAAATTTATACCATTTAAAATTTTCTGCTATATTGTCCATCAATCCACGCCACGATGTGTCAATTTCAATGTTAACTCAAAGGACTTATTAGTTTTACAAACTGGCAATCCTTTTTTCCATGGAAACGAGTTATTTGTTTATTTATTGAGTTGTGATGTTTTCGGCGCTTGTTAAGACCGCATCAATCGATACCCGTCAAACTTGTCGTGAACTATCAGTTTAAAAAGATAGCTGGTTTTAGTCATTACTTCTTCTTTCTTTGGTTTTGGCGTCGCGTTTTAGCATTTGCCAGTGTCAAGTAATTATATATTTTCAAGTTTCAAAAGTTAAATAAGTGCCATCGTAGCTAGTTTTAGTCAAAGTCGTCTTTGTCAAGTCCAGTTCGTGTCAGTTAATTCCAGCCATGCTTTAGTAAAGTAGTGGCAACTTTACTACAAAGCTTCGATGGAGTTTTGGAAGCAACACGAAAACTCATGTTTCACCACATTATATCATTTTCCCACACTCGCGCTTGTAATTCGGCACTTTATGAATAAAACACCACCATTTTTATGCATAAACACTCGACAAAACACTAGTTTTGGAAAAAAATACAACGGAGCGACACGACTCTTCCCGCGTTCCCGCCAAAACTCATCTAGTCATTACTTTTTGCTTGACATATTTGTTTATTTTTTATGGCACACTTACAACTAAATAATATGTACAATAGGAGTTAATGTTAAAGCATTTTCTAGCAGTCGCCCCAACGATAGAAATGGGGTTGTAAAAATACAACTGGAAAACAATATAACTACCTTTATTTATTTAATAAGTATACCTAGTCTGGCCATAAATACTGTTAAAACTAAAAATAAACAAAATATTACATTTGAATTTGGAATCTGTAATTTTTATATGATTGTTCATTGTGTTTTTTCATTTTGGCGCCAATAAATTGTACAATATTTTGCGATATTAAAATGGAGTGGGGTGACAAAGAGAACCGAAACGCTGTGATTGCGCTACGCAAAGTAGGTATGGAGCCAAATGCAATTTTTAAAACTCTCCATACGCTTGGTATTAGTCAAATGTTTGTGTACCGGGCTATTAATAGGTACAATGAGACCTCCTCTGTTTGTAACAGAAAAAGATCTGGCCGTCCACGTAGTGTTCGTACGAAAAAGGTGGTCAAAGCAGTAAGGGGTAGAATTCGAAGAAATCCTGTCCGAAAGCAAAAGATTTTATTTTGGGATATGAAGATGGCACCTAGAACCATGTCGCGTATTTTAAAAGATGACTTAGGACATCCAGCCTATAAGAGACGCACTGGTCACTTCTTAACTGATAATTAAAAAAAGAATAGGGTGGTAAAATCGAAACAACTACTGAAGCGGTACGCAAAAGGAGGTCACAGAAAATTTTTGTTTACGGATGAGAAAATTTTTACAATTGAGCAACATTTTAACAAACAAAATGACCGTATTTATGCTCAAAGCTCTAAGGAAGCTTCCCAATTAGTCAGAAGCTTCCCAGCTGGAAGCTTCCCAGAGTGCAACGTGGGCATTATCCGACTTCAGTGATGGTTTGGTGGGGTGTTGGCTATGAAGGAGTGACTGAGCCATATTTTTGTGAAAAAGGTCTCAAAAGGTATCAAAACATCGGCACAAGTGTATCAAGATACCATTCTTGAGAAGGTAGTTAAGTAGTTAACAACACCATGTTCAATAACCAAGTATGGTCCTTCCAGCAAGACTCGGCGCCGGTCATAATGCTCGGTCCACGCAGTCTTGTTTGGAAGCGAACGTTTCGGACTTCATCAGAGCTAAAGACTGACCGTCGTCTAGTCCCGATCTTAATCCGCTGGATTATGATTTATGGTCAGTTTTAGAGAGTACGGCTTGCTCTAAACGCCATGATAATTTGGAGTCCCTAAAACAATCCATACGATTGGCAGTGAAGAATTTGCCCATAGAAAGAGTGCGTACTTCTATTGATAACTGGCTTCAACGTTTAAAGGACTGTATTGTAGCCAATGGAGACCACTTCGAATAAACTTTTTATATTTTAAATTGTTTTATATTTATGTATTAAACTAACACACTGTAAAAGTAATACATGTTATTTGCAAAAGAAAAAAATAAATTTTCTTTGTTACAATATTTATGGCAAGACTAGGTATATCACAATAATCCTACAGCCTACTTACCAAACTGCCTAGTTGGGAGACTGTCTAACTTTTTTTTTTTTTTTTTTATAGCTGACAGGCTAGGTGTTTGACCACAGCTCACCTGATGTTAAGTGACGGTGTGGTCGAAGATGGTAAAGCACACCTAGCCTGGAATGGAACTGGCTCTCAAGTGAGGCTGCCGGAACACACCGTTAGATGCTTGGCGACAGATTTTCAAGTTGATGGTGGTAGCTAGAAAGTACCCTACCACCATGCTATGGTTTCCTCACGATGTTTTCCTTCACCGGCAACTCAAGCTCATTGTTGGGGTTTGAACCCACGCCCTTCGGCATGCGAAGCGACCGCACTAACCACTGAGCTATCATCGCTACAAAAATCTTATAACTCCTAATATGAAGGGTATTAAGTTCGAATCCCATGGCGCGTACTTCTGTCTTTTCTGAGTTATATGCGTATTGCCATTAGCTTCAAACAGTGAAGGAATCGCAAGGATACCTAAAGTACATAGGTAGGTACGGGTTGTACCTACATTTTTAATGTTCTCGAAAATGTGTGAACATTCAAATTATCCATCCATCCATATAAGTTAAGTAGGTATATGGATACACCTTTACCTTAACATGTTTTTTTTCTTCACAGCAGAGGTTTTTAGCTTCACCATCTATTAACCTTCTTTTATTCATCTGCACAATTATATGGCTAATTATATTAGCAGCAGTACGTGTTGTTAGATTTTTTGAAATAGAAAGGCAAAAAAGCATTTATTATAGACTGCCCTGTAAGCACATTAGTTAGAATATCTGCTTCAAGTAGGGCGTAGATTCGATTCCCACCAGAACAAACATTAACGCGACGATAAAAATATTTGTTCTGTGTCTGGGTGTACTGTATGTATTTACAAAAAAAAGTATCTATATATAAGTATTCTCTCAGATCTGGTTCCCATGGTGCAAGCTTTACTTAGTTTGAGGCTAGATGGCGCTGTGTGTTACCTGCAATATTAGAGATGTTGTCGAAGCGTGTTTGTTTTTAAATGTACAATCTGAAAACGTTTTGCAGCTACATTTATTATTATTTTTTTTTTTTTTTGTATTGTTGCAAAATAAAATTATTTTCTTTCTTTAAATGCACAGTAAAGGAAACAGAAAAAAGAGTTAGTAAAAGCTGTTTTGTTCGGTATTTGCTATAAAGATGATGATTCTGATTTGTATTTAACGAGGCGGCTCTGTAGCTCGTTTATGGGAGCGGTATTGGACGGTCGGCCATTTCACGCGTGGCAACATGCGACGGTTAGCGTCGCGTGACCAAATTATATGCTATTCAACTGGCAAACCTTTAATTTTATCCTTTATCTTGCATTACCAAACAAATCATTTTAACAGAAGCAGAGTTATGACTATGAGAGAAAGAGAGCTAGAATAAGCTATACTGGCTAGCTAGGTAGTTGCTTTTCAACAGGAACAAACCTATTATTTATACAACCTCGCTGCACACAACACACTAGATTATAGATGCGTGGAAGTCTCGTACCGCTCGGTTCAATCGACTGTTTCTTCCACGCATCTGTCTTATGTGGAATGACTTACCACCTTCGGTTTTCCGCCCAGTTTTGATCTACCTAGCTTCAAACGAAGGGCGAATAGGGACCTTTAAGGTAGGCAACGCAATGCCCCGGGTATTGCAGGTGTCCATAGGCGGCGGTGAGGTCTTACCATCAGGTGGCCTGTCGCTTGATTAAAAAAGAAAAGAAAGAAGAAAGGAAGAATAACGTTTAATTTTCTAACAAGCATAAAAATAAAAACAAACAAATAGACAAGAAGACAGACCAGGCAAAAAAAACAAAAGAACTATAAATTCATCTTACATTTATCTTCAGCCAAATTAAAATTTAATTCCTTCGTATTTTCTCAAAGGATACTATCGAAAGGAATTAATTGAGTTTGCGGACACAGAAAAAAATACTGATTTCATTACGGAATTCAATTGAAGGGCACTCGACGATTCCACCCGTGAAACTAAATTACGAAGCGACGATTCTGTGTTATGAAGAAATACGTAGGGATTTACTGCGGAGTGGAATCGACGACGAGGGCACAGAATATCTGGTAGTTATATGTCTATGGTTGCGGCAGCCCAATTGACTTTCAATCTCGAGGTCCTGGGTTCGAATTCCACAGCATGAACCTCTGTCTTTTCCAAATTATATTATTTACGTATTGCCGACAACTTCAAACGGTGTAGGAAAATATCGTTAGGAAATTTACATGTCAGAGAGTTCAGTTCTTGAAGATGTATGAAGTCTACCAACCTTCTTCTTACAATGAGAAGAGACCCACGACCAACAGTGGGACCGTTTATAAAAACAGGGCTGACACACACTATTCAGTATTAAAAATTTAAACTAAAAAAGTATAAATGTTTAACTTACATAATTAATAAAGAAAATAAATATTTAATCAATAATAATAATAAATGTGTTAACGTAGACAAATTCTGACATACAGTATATTATTGTACTTATTTACTCGGTGGTAGATCTCCTTAGCAGAAGGTCGTTTAGGTAGGATCGCAGTACCAGATATTCTGCCACCAAGCAGCAGTGTGTAAAAATACTGTATGCTGGTTTGAAGTGGCCGTCGAGACTAACCATCGAGAGTCTCAAAGTAATGAGCGCCAAAGTAGCGATGCTCTGAATTGTAGTAAAACAAAGTTTAGGGCAAAGTTCGTAATTCACAGTCGTAGGCAGACAGAAAATAAATAATAAATCAAAACAAATGAGAATTTTAAAAGTAATGAGACGAACGAGACTCTCTCCTGATGGTAAGAGATAACGCCTGTCCATGACCATTGCAGCGATACACACTACTTTGAGTAACAAAATAAAGTCCAGGCATCGCTGCTTTGGCGCTCATTACTTTGAGACTTTCGATGGTTAGTCTCAACAGCCCAGTAATTTGCCTAGAAGAAATTGATTCACTCGTCTCTTGAAGGTACCCAGACTATATTCATCGGGAAACACCCACATAAAGTTCCTATGTATATGTTTAGTCTAAACTCATTACTTTTTTCTTATGTGTGTATATTTTAGCAATTCGTCAAATCTTGGATATGTTGTATACCTTCTTATAATTCTAAAGTAATTCCACGCTCCCGCACATTCCACTAATTAGCAATATATCTCGGTTGTGTCGATTTCCTGTCAATAAACTCAAAGCGAATATCACGATATCAACGTCGGATTGATCAAAGGCATTTCATCTGAGAAAGACGCGTACTGCGGTAGTGTGGGTTGACATCGCATACAATGTGGTTTTGAGAGAGTGTGCGTGCGGATGTGGAGGGAAGAAAGGCGGATTATTAGCAATTGTAATTTCCGCGTGTCGTCCGCACTCGGGCGGTGCGCTTACAGAGAGATTTGCTTACTAACAATGCTTACACGCTGGATCGCGCGCTAGTATTCGCTACAACAATAATACACTCTATATGTATTAGTTTCAAGGTTTTATTTAGTTAGTAGCTCTATATGCATCACAAGTGACTCGTACCTACCTACCCTCATATACCTAGTTACTTTCCGAATGTCTTCTTATATATGATCCTGTGTGTTCTAAACCTATTTGTGTGACTATTGTTTATATGATCTATACATATAGTATACATATATTCTGTGTCTGGGTGTACTGTATGTATTTACAAAAAAAAAGGTATTTAAGTATCCTATCAGTTATCTGACTCCCAAAGTACAAGCTTTGCTTAGTTTGGGGTCAGATGGCGCTGTGTGTAATGTCCTACGATATTTATTTATTTATACTAGCTGTTAGTAATAACTAGTTACTTCGTCCGCATGGTAACAAATATATACTTATTGATTTACGAAATTTACGAAAAGTTAATAATTCTGTATTCCTCGCAAAGAAATGCTTTGTGCGATCGTGGTTGCGATATACAAAGATCGATTCAGAGAAAATAAGGGATATACACTTTACACTTTTTTTTATTAATTCAGGCATATTGTTGATATAAATATTGCTATGAATAATGGAAGACCACTTTGAGAGGGAAACAGAAAATAAACGTAATTGAAGCGATGATAGCTCAGTGGTTAACGCGGTGGATTCACACGCTCTTGTGGGTTCAATCCCAACAATGAATTTGAACTCCCGGTGAAGTAAAATATCGTGAGGAGATCGTAGCTTGGTAGTAGGGTACTTCCTAGTACTTATAAATTGTAATTTACAAATTTGTAAAAACAAAAAATATTATCTTAAAAGTACAATGTACTAATTATATTATTTAGAAATGAAGAAGTAACTTTTGAATTGGGCTAGATTTATTCTTGATTATGTATCTCGTTAGTTCCTAATAAAATTGGATTAAAGTAATTTGCATAACACTAAGATCTGCTGCGACACGAAACAAACGCTCTTTAGGGACGTACATAAAAGTGATTTCCTTTACAATCGCAACTAAGAGTATCAGCTAACAAAATCATTAACACAGCTACATAAATTCGAGCACCCTAAAAAGGAAGAGTGTAGTGAACGGTAATTTAACCCGAGCGCAATACATGAAGGTTTCAGTACTGAATAAGTGATCAATGCTTCTCATTATACCGGCAATGTACACAGATTTAGATGAAAGAAACAAACGTTATATGATACATAGCAGCTGCAGTCTGTGGGCGGATAAAATTGACATAATTTTTGTTTTAATTCTACGGAAGCAACCATGTGTTTTTTCAAGAGCGTGTCTACTATCACAAGATTTTTTGAAATTTTTGTAGCAATGTGGTTTGCACATTTGGTTCACACACCGAAGAGTGAGCAATGAGCTTGAGTTGCTAGTGTAGGAAAACAGGTATTTTCTAGTATTCGACAAGCTAACTACCACTCCCAACTTGAAAATCTGCCGCCAAGCATTCTGATTCGATTGTTGACATATAATCATTTATGTTCAACTCATTCGTAAGATCATAATATCTATTTAGTTTTATCGTGTAGTCTTTAGTGATATGTGATTTATATTCTTATGGTACAGTAAGTTCAACAAGTACTACACGGTTTAGATCTCTTAAGATGAGTCTATGTCCAGTCTGGAAGACCCACTTATAAAAGACACAGTTGCGTGATTTCAATTTGTACGTGTATGAATTCTAACCCAAGCTAATTCTAACTTCTAATTGGAAGCCAGACTGTAGGCTGTCGAGACTTCATAACGAATTCATAGGCGAAAGTAATTTTTGCTTTTTTTGGAGTAACCAATTTATGTCTTGCATAAGATAAGTTTGCTTACCAGAGATTGTTTGATGTTTTATAAAAAGGCCGCAATGTATGTTTGGTAATTCAATAGTAACAACTCCGTAGGGCCAATCATCGCGATTGTCTTCTCTACCGGAGCCTTCTAAATATTCAAAAGCGGTCATTAAGACGGTAACTTCGGACGAGCGATGCGAAACATTAGCCGAGTTTCCTTCGAATTGAAATGTTAGATGAGTACAGAATATATATTAAGCGGTATCTATAGGCCGCGCGTGCAGATTTGACTCCTTGAAAATGGCCATTAAGAGCATTCAAACGTTCCCGTATGAGTGACACAAAATTATGTACGTTTCCATAGTAAAAAGTGAGGAAGTCAACACCAAAAAGCTATTACTTCTCAGCAAAAGGTCCTAGCAATATCAATATTGGCTAGGAAGATAGACAAATTTAGGTATTACAGTAGATTTTGCAGCAAATAAGGAAAAAATAAATTCATGTTATCATCAAAATAATCTTACTCTTTTAGTGAACCAAAAACTCCATCTGAAATCTGCTATAAACAAAATTCAATTTTCAAGACTCGGCATTGGGCTCGCCAAATTAATAGAGCGAGCCGATTTTACCTCTGCCGCACATCCTCTCCGCCAAGATCTCTAATCTAGTTTATTTTCCAATCGAACTTGTATTGAAAAATTACATTTCACAAATAAATCGCCGCTACCGGCTACCGTCGTTTCAGTCCGACTATCTATTGACTTTCAAAGTATAGAGCCACCTGGTCAAGAGGATGTTACTACTTGAAACTCTGTCCTATATCAGATGTGTTAAGGTTCTATTTAAAACAGCTGTGGAATGAAGAAAGCGCGGGGTTCGTAGTTTTATTTTGATTAGCAGCGGACGCTTTGACCTGATCCCACCTGAGGCGCAATAATGAGGTGCGCTGAAAAGCGTTCCTTGCCGCTTCAACTTCACAGATAACTCCAGAGAGAGAGAGGTGAACAAAACAAGAACGAAAAGTAGGTATATTTTTTTAAATCTTGTATTAACAGTAAGCAAGGCACTTTTTTACTATTTATTCGGCCGGCGGATAAGTTGCAAGTATGCATTTCTAAAAATATTACATTACGTCTAGCTGTACAAAGGTTTTAAAGTTTAAGTTTTGCTCGCGTTAGTGCTCGTGTTAGTGCTCGTGCTCGTGCTCGTGCTCGTGCTCGTGCTCGTGCTCGTGATAGTGTTCGTGCTCGTGTTGTGCTCGTGCGCGTGTTAGTGCTCTTGCTCTTGTTAGTGTTCGTGTTAGTGCTAGTGTTGGTGTTCGTGCTCGTGTTAGTGCTCGTGTTAGTGTAGTAGTAGTAACACAAACACGATCACGAGCATTATCACGAGCACGAACACGAGCACGAGCACTATCACGAGCACGAGCACTAACACGCGCACTAACACTAGCACTAACACGAACACTAACACGAGCACGAGCACTAACACGAGTACGAGCACGAGCACAAACACGAGCACGAACATGAGCACGAGCATGAGTACTAACACGAGCACGGTCACGAGTACAAGTATAAATACAAATGATTGCCAGATTCATTTCGCGCTGCTTGAGTGAGCGACCCTCGTTTGATATAATGTGGATGTCTTCAAGTCGAGAGTGAATCGGTATCTTCTAGGTAAGCGTGCTAAATCTAAGTCCGCATCGTCATTTAACATCAGAAGAGACAGCAGTAAAAAGTAAGCCAATTTCTTAAAAAAAATAAAAAAAAATTTGTAACACCAAAATTACAGGTCATTAATAACACAATGGGATATAATCTCATTGTGTTATGTCGTATCGTATTGTATTGACATAGGACATGGCGGTGATAGATAATAATTATAATTAATCAACACACTGTTATTGAGAGAATGATGTGAAGTTAACTTATTTGACCTTTACGTACAATTACTACATTATCTAAAATACTTGTGTGTACAGCGATCGCAGCTGGCCGCCATAAGTTGATGCCCTAACATTCCATAAAATTAAAACTTGTGTAGGCCGTATTTTTGCTCCAACGATACATAATTAATTCCTGCTTTATTCTAGCTCACGGGCGTTGCGCTGCTGCAGCGGGAAACGTTTAGAGACGGTATAAACGAATCTAGACCTTATACACGTTGGCAAAGTTGCTATGGAAGGTGAACGATTAAATATGCAGGGTAG
Source organism: Biston betularia (assembly GCA_905404145.2). Lineage (NCBI taxonomy): Eukaryota > Metazoa > Arthropoda > Insecta > Lepidoptera > Geometridae > Biston > Biston betularia. Next base: position 11,378,856 of record FR989873.1, read on the forward strand.
CTATGAAATTTTGAAGGATCTCGTCGCCGTGACGCCGTATTTAGGTAAATGTGCCGGCGGGCACAGCCGCGGGACGTAACCATTACAATCCACTTGGCGCTCGAGATGACTTGCTTCATGAAAATTGTAAATTCAGACATCGTTCGGAGGACATGGAAAGACCACCGGTGATTCTGTTTCGTCGAATCCATAAATTGTATGTCGTTTTGAAATTTGAAATATTGCGTAAGATGGTTACTTCCTGTGTTTCATGGCATTTCGATTTATAATGAAAATTTTTCTTACTTTTAAAGTACATTTAGATATTTGTTTTTTCTGCTTCGTTTTTGATGTCGCGCTTTGTGCATTTTGCAAGTATTACGACATTTTCAAGTATTCGACGATAAATCAAGATAATTATATAAGTCTGAGTCACAGTCTAACATAATAAGTGTGAGCCACAGTCTAACAATATATAAGTCAGAGTAAAGTCAAGTGCAGTTGTTGTCAACCGTAAATTTGTGGTTAACATTACATAAGCAACATTTTTTCCCCTGCGATTATAAATTTATTAGCAGTTGGTATACTGACTGCGATCTACATCAATGTATCGAAACAACAGTTTTCTAACGGTAAAGTCAAGTTTGTCCCTCAATCCAGTTTGTCTTTTCGTTAAAGAAATTTTTCGTGCTATCATAGTTCCTGTAATGTATGTACTTACTTACAAGTTTCTACGGAAACCTCGATACGCGAATCCATCTTGCACTAGGTAATTTTTATGTAATTTAAGGTAACGCTGTAACCACGGGACTCTTTTTTCTTGTAAAAGCGACTTGCCTGTTACTCATAGTTATTTATGATAAATAAATTAGTTTGATTCTAAAGTTTATAGCTCTGTGTAGTCTAGAGGATAGTGAACAAAAGGCGCCTTATCAGGTAGTGTTTCAGCGGTAGATCAGATAAGGACATGGCGACTCTCGGTGGGTGTTCTCGAGCCGCCAGCGACACGTGCATGCTGCCGCCCACTCGATAACTTTACAACTGGCTGGGAGCTAAACTTGTTTGACTTGTCACTGTATTGATTATTACTTTAAAAAGTCAAAATTTATAATTGTACTTATACTTAATAAATTGATTTCAAAAGTTATAATAATAATTGTATATATTATCATGTATGTTGTCATTTACGGCAGTAGCACCGGCAATATGTGGCTCGGTCAGTTGTCATGTGTTATTGTGATACTATTGGTAATCGTAAATGCTAAGCATAGTAATTACTATGGTTATATAATTGTGTGTGTTAATATGATTAAGTACTATACACACAATTACTCAGAAAGTTATACTCAAATAAGTACATCATTAATAATTTAGCAATTATAAATGATGTACTTATTTGTTAATGACAAAGCAACTAAAAATACGTTTACTTTCTACTTAATTCTCAAATAAGCGAATATTGTAATTCTTTTGAGAAATAAATATCTTTAAACTGAAACTGATACAACATAAAGGCAATTAAAAAAAATTTCAAATAACGCAATACTCTGAAGAGCGCAAATGTGACTTTGACTCGCTCACTCTTCGTATCTTTTTTGAAAGTAAACTAAATGTGTTTCACAGTCGTTTGTTTCAGTGAATGTTCATATATGAAGACGAGGTCTGTTCATATTTGTATTCGCGCAGTCACTCTGCGTGTTGTCACAGGTAACGAGTAACGAAGGACAATCCAATATTTGCGTCCCCGCTGTTAGGGAGGGAGCGCCGAGACCACAGATATGATAGATAGAGATGTATGATTATCATTTTTGTTTTACTTATGCGGGATTCTACGACTATAGTACCGTCCACATCCGATGGCTTATTTTATGAAGATAGCTGAGTAAAAACACACGCAACCTGGTCTTGCTTCACAGTGTATGTATAAATCAGTTCTGGTGGAGTCTTAAGTGTAGTGACAAAGATAAAGGAAAATAATGCTTAGATGGTTTGGACATTTAGAAAAAATGGGTTTCCTCCATCCATTATTAGGAGAGTGTGAGTGAAAAAATCGGAAAAAGCCTAACTTTGTTTCAAAGTAAAATTAATAAGATGAACGAGACGCTCTCCTGATGGTAAAAGATAATGCCTGTCCATGACCATTGCAGCGATACACAGAACTTTGAGTAACAAAACAAAGTCCAGGGCATCACTGCTTTGGTACTCATTGCTTTGAGTCCCTGGATGTTTAGTTTTAAAATCCCTGTAATTTCGCAAACTGCAGTACCCTGCAAAGTGGAACACAAAAATGTCAATACACTACCGTTTATCGGTAGAATATCTAGTACTGTGGCGGTACCTACTTAGACGACCTCCTGCTAAAAAGATCTATCACCAAGTAAGACGTAGGCGGACGTATTTCGATCAAATCCAAGACGTCTAAAAGTCAAGTCGAAAGTAACTTCAATCGACAAGCATGACGTATAGAAGTTCTAATGAAAATAGTAGAATAGACAGATGTGTCAGGTTTGTGAGAAATATAGAGATAGAAATAATATGGTGAGTACCTACCTTACGTAATTGCCTATGTTACGTAATAATGTAATGTATGAATGTACATGAAAAAGGATCATAGTTGTATGTTTAAAACCAAACAATAATTAATTAAATATACTTTAACTAAGTCATTTATTTTTAAACACAACTTAACTTAAAAAAATTAAGTTTTTTAACAAAGTTCTTTGGTTTACGCGCTACCTCAAACGAAAGGTGACTATGGTGATTTTACGGTTGCATGCCCAAATATGCAATACAATTGACTCAAGCGCTCAATTTTCAGGCATCTCTATAGACTATCATCTCTGTGGCCGGGACACTTCACACACACATTGGTCACGTCGTCGCTTCATCGACACTGTAAATAATATATCTATGTGCTGCATTATAACGGAACTTTGCTTTAAACCTGCGTAAATATAAAAAGTTTAACTGCCGTCCATTCTCCATGGCTGGTGATAATTATGATTTTTATTATGGTCGACGGGTAAGGTGTTTCACCTGGTTAAATAAGGGTGTGATCGATGATGGTAGACACATTTAGCCTGGAATGGAAACAGGCTCTCAAATAAAATTACTTTTTTTTATCATACGACACTACACACAGCGCCATCTGACCCCAAACTAAGCAGAGCTTGTGCTATGGAAGACAGATAACTGATAGAATACTTAAACACTTTTTTTTTGGAAATACATACTTAACATACATACTGAACACACCGTTAGATGCTTGGCAATAGATTTTCATGTCGATGGGCAGCCGAGTACTAGATAGTGCCCTCATGGTTTCCTCACGATGTTTTCCTTCACCAACAGCTCAAGTTTTTTGTGGCAATATAAATGCCCTCTGGCGTGTGATCCGATCGCTCTAACCACTTAGCCAGCATAGCTACAAAACTATATTCTTTATTAGCGTGTAGCGTGTAGCTCGTGGATTTATTTGTAAAAAAATATTTGAGGCTAAAACATTTGGGCAATGGTCAACGAACTTTTCGTATTTGACTACTGATTTTTTACGACTTCAGAGTCGTGAGGTTATTCATAACTGTAAGTACAATGACCCACTTTCGCCTTTGTAAGCCGAAATAGCCTTGTATACGATTCATTTGTTTTAGCGTAGTAGGCGAGTTCTATTCAATAGTTTGCATGTACTTTTAGGTGTAGCTGTATCTCAGAGTAGTTTTTAATCTGACAGCTGTATGAAATGTTAAAAAAAGTTTGGGATGAACTGAACAATAAAAAGACAGGAATCGCTATTTTCCTAGATTTATCAATGGCATTTGATTGTGTTATTCATAAAAAGTTATTAAATAAATTGGAAGCTGTCGGAATTAGAGGAAATGTTTTAACATTACTAGAATCGTATCTTACAAACAGACGCCAGGCTACTGTTTTAAATGTTTATAACAAAAACAAAAAAACGATAGAACAAGTCCAGTCTGCATTTGAAATTAACAGTTTAGGAGTACCACAGGGCAGTATTCTGGGTCCATTGTTGTTCCTAATTTATGTAAATGAGTTACCATCTACCATACAACATCTATGTGTCATGTTTGCTGACGACGCTACCATATTTATACCTCAAAATAATTTAACCCCAGTCAACTTCGAAATAGAAATCAATAAAACAATAGAAAAAATCTCAGATTGGCTAATTTCAGGGAACTTAAACATAAATACCAATAAAACAAATTATTTGCAATTTAGAAGTTATAAAAGAAACCCAATAAAACTTAATATCAAGCATAATAATCATACAATTTATGAAGTTAATGAAGCCAATTTCTTAGGTGTTACATTAGATTGTCATTTAAACTGGAAATCCCACTTAAATAAAGTTAATACCAAAATAAACGGTTATTGTTATGCATTATCAATATTGAGTAGCATTGCATCAAAAGCCGTAGCAATAAATGCTTATTATGGTTACGTTTACCCTCAGCTATGCTATGGCATCATATTCTGGGGGAACTCTGTTGAAGTGCAATCGATTTTTTTACTTCAGAAAAGATGTCTGCGTAATATATACAGAATGAATAGCACAGATACCCTCAGAGACGTGTTCAGAGCAGATAGATTTCTTACTCTAACCAGCATTTATATATTAGAACTGTGTATTTTTGTACAAAATAACAAAGAAAATTATTTTAATAACACATCCAGTCGAGCAAGTAACTTGCGCACTAAGCATAAATATAACTTATGTGTACAACAGATAAATAACACTATATATGAAAGAAGTACATTTATTTATGCCATTAAAGTTTTCAACCATCTACCCATAGAATTGAAAAAATTAAGTGGTTTCAAATTCAAACGCAACTTGAAAGACTGGCTAATTTCCAAAACATTTTATGACCTAAAAGAATATTTTAATGATAATTTTTAATTTTAATTTAATTTTGTTTATTTCCATTTGTGCCATTTAATGTAAGATTGTATAATATTTAGATAATTATTTTAGGGTGGTATAATTCATAAAATTGTTAATGTATGTAGATAAAATTAAAATAGTGTTATATGATAGTGTTATGTGATATCATATTATGATATGTTATATGATTTTGTTATATGTTCTATGATATTGTATGTCCGTGATGGATATTGCTGTTGATACTTCAGTATAATTTTTGTAACACCTTTGTACACAGTGACACAATAAAACCAATTCTGATTCTGATTCTGATTCTGGTTTCCAAATATTCATAGCTGTCACTGTCACAGGAAAAGAAAAGAGAAAAAATAATAATTATAGACATAGACATTATTTATTGATAATTATTTAAATTACAGGTCAAATTATATTATTAATGAAATAAGTAATATAAAATTGAGCATTATGCGGACATACTTTTAAAAAAAATCATTTATGTCATAAAATGTTTGTGTGACTAGCCATTTTTTCAGCTTTGCCTTGAAAGATGAAAAGCTGGGTACAATTATGCATTGACTATCGCCTCAGGAAGTCTGTTGTACAAACTAATGTTTGTTGTGTATCTTGGGTGTTCTGTATTTATTATAAGTATGTATTTACAAAAAAGAAAGTATTCTATTAGTTATCAGACTTCCATCGTACGAGCTTTGCTTAGTTTGGGGTCAGATGACGCTGTGTATAATTCGATATTTATTATTTATTTATTTAAAGTTATAATAAACGTGTTAAGATGACAACGGTCACGGTGTCTTTGGAAGTGAAATAAAAAAAAATCTTCATAGATTTAGTTCTAGCTGATCATTAATTTGTCTATGTTGGCTAGAAAGTATTCTATGAAGAAATACGTTGGTAAATGTTTTAAATACTGTCCAGTTCGCAATGGAGTGCCGCCAACTCGCCGGCGCCGTCTCATCCTTCATACATTCAGTACAAAACTACAAAACACAAGAACAGTTAGCGAATTGAAAGAACTGAAAATGTTTAACAGATGTCTGTTATTTTTCTTCGTATATTGCGATGGTGGTTCTATCTGCCAACTTTGTGGATAACTTGGTCGTAATATAGATTGTTTCCGATATCATTTTGGGCGTGTGTGCGAAACGTACTCCATTCATTGGTATTTTATCTCCATTTCTGCTTACTAATGTACTTATATTAGCCTGCATTTTCCGAATACGGTGCCAGTAGACTTGGTTGCCAAATGTATGAGTTTTTCTGTTATCTGTATAGATATACAAGTTCAAAATTAATTAATTGATTCAGGTGTTACTTGGCAGAAGTTCATCTTATGGTATAATGGAGTATTTAATGTAATTTCGCTTATAAGTCGTTTTGGTTATAACAAGGATTCCATTAAATCGAAAGATAAAAATGAAGATCATTTATTTGTTAAGACTCGAGTAATATTGTATGTTTGTTTTTTAAATTAGAATACAATATTTTTTATCTCGGAACACGTGTAGTCAAACTTTTTAACACAGCTTTAGTGGATTCCGACCCTTGATATTGTTAATTGCAAGGAACCTGAACCCTGCATGGCATCAACAAATTTACACGCCACAAGTTTGAGAGTATCTCGGGCGTCTTGCAACGATGAATTTTCAACTAAGTCAATATCAGATTCAATTCCGTGCAGACCGAAACTTTATCTATCCTGACTAGGGTTAGGTTCGTAGTGCTAAGTTGCTATTGACACAAACTTAACTAAGCAATCACAGTTCATAACTTAATCTCATTAATATCACTTCATATATTCACTTAGTGGTAGATAAAGAGTTCTACAGTTAGAAGTCGTCTGTATAGGTACCGCCGCAATGTCAGCTATTCATACGCAAAGCAGTAGTGTGTACTGTGTTCTGTATTAAAGATTATTACTGCTAGTGAAATTACAGGGTACAAAGTTCTGTGTCTACCTGATTGCAGCTAGACACATGACCATTGGGTCATGTGATTATGTTACCGTAACAAAAATCAGAATAGCCTAACACAGAGGTGTCCGTTACCTCTAAGATATTTTTAGACTTTTTTGTATGCTTAGAACAAGGTAATAGAGGCTATATTGCAGAATATCCAATAATATGTAAGTTCCAAGTTTATTGGTTCATGGTAAAAGGTCAGTGGGTCGTATGACGTCACAATGCCAAGGCAATACCTCAGTACCTTTATTGCCCAAGACGCAGTTACTCGAGAGTTATGTTCTACAGAACGCTTCAATATTTGATTGTTCGTAGCTCCGTAGCGTTCGTAGCACCGGTCGTAGCTGCGTAGGCTTAATTTGTTTTCTCCGCAATGAATTTTAAATGGACGAAAGACTTAGTTAGAAAGACTTAGACTGGAAAGTTTACTTTCCAGTTTGCTCTACTGGTCAGTAGGGCAAAGAATTTCTGCAAGTTTCACAAGGATAGTTTTCGTTTAAGTCTGAATCTGTTCAGTACGTCAAGGTGGAATAAGAAAGATTGCAGATTTGGAATAAAATCTCCAAGTTGTGAGATAATATACTAAACATTTGTTTTTATCTCTTCGCATGTTAAATCATACTTGGGAGCTGTCAGATATTATTCTTGAAACGCTTTTTCGCTCACTACATACAGAGTGATGCAAAATCTTCTGATCACAAACACAATTTAATTTACTGATTCTAACCATTTGCTATTGAATTTCAAAAATAATTCAATAAGATAAAAAAAAATATTAAATTTTTTTTTTGCATTTCCTATTTGATTGAATTACTGAATTATTCAGGACGATAGTTGAAAAGCGTCGTTTGTTAGTCAGAAAGTTAATTTAGCTAGATGACTGTAAAACACAATACTGTGTAGGATTTTGTTGGAAACTTATTAGCATAGCTTCAAATGTTATTACTATTAATTAGCATTAGGACAAGTAATAATGATATTATGATTATAAGTAACAATCAGCTATACGTTGTACAAATATTTAACTTTTTTTAATTGGTCCAGTAATTGTAAGTGAATAAGTAGTGAAGTTGGATATAAAAAAGGTTACATGTTTATCAGAACGTTTATTGTTCAAAAAAAAAAAACAAAAGAAAAACTTTTGAATGCTCGAATTGTTGTAGAAGGACACATTATATACCTACCTTTATATAGAAGTCTGATCGAGTAAAAGAGTTTAAAAAATAGAGGACGATAGGATTGGACAGAGTTTTTGTTACACCCTATACTATACAGTCGCCGTCATAAATGATAAGGAGTGACGTGATGCGTAATATAAACTTTTAATCTGGAACACATCAATCTCAACCTCGCATAGAAATCGCAACTCATGGATGTTATCGTAAGGTTGGCTTTTGAACGCGATTACACATTAACACATACTCTTATTCTTGGGTATAGAGTCCATCTAGTAGAACCACTTTTGTTTTTTCTTTAATCAATTTGAAACTTTGTACAAGAATATAGCAAATTCAAAAGGTAGAATTATGCTTTAACTGTATGTGGGCATAAACTGTTCATGCAATTTAATGAGTGGGGTGACAATTGATTTGTCTGCAGCACATAATTAATTTACATTTATACATCAATTAGTAGTTTTTTTTTCCATCGAGTTGTGATTTTTAATTTTTCTGCTAAAAGTATATTGATTTTAATATTGTCGAGATATTGCAGTTTTCGCGAAATTATTTAATGCTTATTGTTGTGCTTTTATTCCTACAAAATAATAAAGAGACACAAAACATTCTGCAAACGTTTAGAGGAGGCTTCAGGTGACTAGAATTCTGGTATCTACTTTGGTCAAAAGCTTAGCATTGCCATCCAGCGTGGCAATGCTGCCAGCATTCTGACTACATATTCCTCCTCTGACGGACTTTTAGATTAAGTTTTTTGTATGAATTTTGTAAATAGTATTAATTTAAGATTTTTTATTTTGTTCAATAACTGTTATGTTTAAACATTCTTTGGTATTTGTAATTTTTATACACGTGAGCTCGTCAATATTGGAAGGTTTTTTTATTATACGAGTATACAGGACGTCCCAAAAAAGAATCTTGAATGTTAGTTTCGTATATTTATTCTACCATAAATTTTAAATGCCTAAACAAACTTAAATGTATAGGGTATCGTTAGAATCCTTACATTATCCAGAGGGGAACAGGTTATTTTTTTTTTAAATATCCATTTATTAGCGGGCGTCTGAGTTTTTTATTCTTTTTAGTTAAATATATTTATATTTTTAGCCATTACACTATTGAACTTACTACTTGAAATTCGGTATATATTTATATGCCTTTTGGAATATTATCTTCTGGAATAAAAGGTATAATTTATCCTAATCTAGGTATTAAAATATTTTCATTTCTCTTTGGACCTAATTATAAAATCAACGTGGACAAAGTAGCGGGCGCAAGCTGGTTCACAATGAAACATAAATCTACATCTAGCTATCTTACACACAGCATTTTCTTTTCCTATTGAATATTCTTAGAATACCGCAATTTTACAACGTTATAGCAAAAATCCGTTTATGCACATACTTTCCATATCTTCCCGCGTTTCCCCAACTCCAAATCGACGGTAAGATTAAGCAAAGGAACGTGGAGATTAGATAACGGAATAAAGTTCCACGTTGTTATAATGTTGGTATAGTGTGGTTCCCGAACAATGCCCTTTTATTTCCGCTCATATCTACTGTCCTACCAACTTATACGTAGAGTCGAATGAGGGAACCACCATCGCATGTCCGGACTAAAACTCAGATTGTTTTTAGTTTTATCACTTATTTGACCTCATAGATAACATGGTTGGTATTTTCGCTCGTAACGAACAACTCGGCAAGTTTCGTTCGAGTACCATCGACTGCTCTCGACGCGACGCGATAAAGAATGTTTTCTTTTGCCAAATGTGTTCCAAAGAAATGTAATATTGTGTGAATCATCGGTGCGAAGGATGCCCCGTACTTACAGGAGTATAGAATTACACTCACGTTGAAAGCCCGGCCCACTGTTCGTGTATATTCAAATTGAATTTATTTTGTTTTGACTTGAGTGTGTCACTTCTATAGTGGGAGACAGTTCAAAAAACTTATGATAAAAAAATCGGAGGATGAAGTTTGGTGCTACAGCTATATAATATACTAGCGTACGCCTCGCGGTTTCACCCGCGTAGTTCCCGTTCCCGTGGGAATACAGGCATAAAAAGTATCTTACGTGAAATAATGGTGAAAGAATTTTTGAAATCGGTCCAGTAGTTTCGGAGTCTATTAAATACAAACAAACAATAACCAACACGGCTGTCGAAAATGTTAAATTACTTTGTCTACATAGCTGACTTTTGTAAGGCTAGCTATAAAGACGATTCGTATACATCTTCTCTTCTTCTTAATCGGACACTCTTGGCAGAGTGGTCGTGGCTGTCGATGGACAGGGTTGCGCCCCGTCGTCACCGCTAGTTCCTAGGGCTGCTGCACGTCACGCGATATTTCTCCAATTGTGACGATTTTCCGCATTGCGAGCACATTGTACTGCGGTGGACTGCGTAGTCTTCTTGATAAGGTCAAGTTGGAGACCGACCACGATGTCTCCTGCCTTCTATGTGGCCTTGCACAATTCGTATATATGCTAGCCATTTAAATGGTAGAAATATGTATATACCGCTCGTGGCTCGTTACCGCGCGCGAATGCATACGTTCGCCGTGTGTGCGCATACATTAGCACAATCACGGAGCATTCACTGCGACTAGCTTTCTCTATACCAAAGTGTAGGTACAGTTACAGACAAATAAATTAAGAACTGTCAAAAGAACTGAAGATAAATACAGCCCTATTGGTTCATTGGTAGTATGTCTGCTTCAAGAGCCGTAGGGCGTGGGTTCGATTCCCACCCAGGAAAAACATGGCATGGTATAAACAAATATTTGTTCTGTGTCTAGGTGTCCTTTATGTATCACTAGCTGCACCCCGCTGTGTTATCCGCTAGGTGTTTTCGGGATAAAAAGTAGCCTATGTGTTAATCCATAGTCTCCATACCAAATTTCATCCAAATCTGTTCGGTAGTTTTTGCGTAGTAGTCTGTTTGGTGCTATTGAGGTGTATAAAAATAAAACATGCAATTTAAGAAAATTCAAGATTCAAGATATTTATTGCTTCCATACAGTACAAGATGTTAAAAATACAATATAGTTTAGAGTACACAGTCAAATATGGACCCTTTCGGGTAGGTACAGCATCGTTTAGAAAAGAGGATTCATTCACGTTAATTTTTTTTTTAAATGTCATTTTTTTAATGTCAATTTTTTAAATGTCTTATTTTTATCATAAATTAACTATATTTATTACAATACTAAATAAAGTATTGAGAGTGGTAGTATTGTGTATCACGCAGACAAACTTTATACTTTCCGCTTGGAAAATGAGATGTAAACTGAACAATTAAGAATGGAACCGCGGAACACAACTAACGAGTTAAATCTTTTATAGTTAAAACACAGTTGAAATGCAATGTAAAGAAAAAGTTTTACAACTTTTATCTTCGCTTGAATGCAAGTTTTTACAAGTTGTTAAGAAGCGCTTGTACTGAAATAATATATACTGTAACTTTAATTCCAAGCCCTTTTCATTTCAATGACATTTGAATGAATATAAATCTGTTTAAATGCATATTATACTATTTATTATACAAATAGTGTTGCTTGACCAAAGTCTGTTACGTTTTTTTATGTGTTCGTGTTTGCTCTGTGTCTGGGTGTTCAGTATGTATTTAGAAAAAAAGTACCTACATAAGTATAATATCAGCTATCTGACTTTCATAGTACCTACAAGCTTTGCTTAGTTTGGGGTCAGATGGCGCTGTGTGTAATGTCCTACGATATTTATTTTATTTATTTGTAGTATACACCTATATAATGATACCTTAATTTACATAAGAATTTCAAAGTATTAATAAGAAAGTAACTAAGACAAGCAACATTTAAAATAATAACTAATCTAAAAGGCTACTAGATACAAATTGGTTTGAGAATTGCTCAAATAAACGCAAAGACAGGTACTGCAGTTTTTTTTTATAGTTGACAGGCTAGGTGTTTGACCACAGCTCACTTGATGTTAAGTGAAGGTGTGGTCGAAGATGGTAAATCACACCTAGCCTGGAAGGGAACTGGCTCTCATGTTAGGCTGCCGGAACACACCGTTAGGTGCTTGGCGGCAGATTTTCAACTTGAGGGTGGTATCTAGCCAGCCGAGTACTAGAGAGTACCCTACCACCATGCAAAGCAGTTCCAGAAGTTCCTCGCAGTTATTTAGTTGGTTAGTCTCAGGCCTATTGAGACTAATATATACAATATGGTTTCTGTCTACCCCTACGGGAAAAAGGCGTGATTGTATGTTTGTCTACATCAAAGGTCGAATTACATAGTGCCGTCCTCGTCGATCACAAATGAAGACGCACCTGCTCTCTTCCCCCCTCTTTTTACCCTTCCCCACCCTTCTCACGCGCTTGTTACTCTAATATACGAGTGCAATCAACGGGTCGCCTTCAATATTGCACTCCAGAGTCGCGCGGAGCGGTAAAAATACTGAGTAGAAAATTCACAGAAATAATCTACCAAGAAATCGAAGACATGAAAAAAAAAACTGATTTTTCCTTTAAACCACGTTAGATAACATATTGGGTAAGAATATTCTTTTGATTTTTAACTCATTCCGAACTTAATTATGGTAGATATCTTTAGCAGTAGGTAGTCCAGTCCAGGCATACAGCAGATAGCGAAATTACAGGGCTGTTGAGACTAACAATCAAGGACTTAAAGTAATGAGCGCCAAAGCAACGATACCCTGGACTTTGTTTTGCCACTAAAAGTTCTGACCATCGCTGCAATGGTCATATATGGACAATTGGACATGCGTTATGTCTTACTATTAGGATAGCGTCTCGTTCATCTCGTTACTTTTAAATAAATTATATCCTAAAATTATTCTAGTTCATTTATAACTTTTTATATATAAAAAGTTAATCCCTATGTGCTAATCCAGGGTGATTAACACATAGGCTTATATAGACTTTTCATCCCGAAAACATGTAGCGGGTAACACCGCGGGCGCAGCTAGTTTATAATATTAGTGGGAAAGTGGATTTGTTAATACGTGATAGTTTAATAAAAATCTCTGTAGTTTTAATACTCAGTGGCGTAAGGTCGAAACGGCGGCAGTACAGCAGGTATTTGGGTCACCACACACAAGCGATGCTGACTCGATATTTATAAAAAGCAGTGCCTGCCCGCCTGATAGAGATCTGCCCTCATTACGTAAATAGTTAGCTTCATGTCTGGGTTACGGATCGATAGAAACAGCTGATGCACATTTTTATTTGTTGTTTAACTTTTTTTTATTGAGACATATTTTTTAGCTAGGTTTTTGACTACAGCTCACCTGATGCTAAGTGACGGTGTGATCGAAGATGATAAAGCACACCTAGCCTGGAATGGAACTGGTTCTCAAGTTAGGCTGCCGGAACACACCGTTAGATGCTTGGCGGCAGATTTTCAACTTGACGGTGGTAGCTAGCCACTAAAGTTACTAAAGTTGTATTGCTTATTGTAAATAACTGTTGCTATCGGGACAAATCTGTTAAAACATCAACTGCTCCACAAATATAGTCAAGGGTTAATGAACGATTAAGAGTTTCCAATGTCACAGTCTATTGCTGTAGACATATTCAGAACCAGCGACACAATTTATGTGTCACTCCCATTCCAGATAAACACAAGACGTGTTTACCATTTTAATCATAACGTCACTTAAAATCAGGTAAGCCGTGGCTAAAGATCCCATGAAGCATAAAGAACTCGTATTAAGAGCAACGAGGATAGAATATCGCACGCTTTAGAATACGGGACCAGTCGAATTAATGTCGGTTTTGTCGGCCGCGGCCACCGTGTCGTCAATACGAATGCAAATACGAGCGAGAGATAAAATTATACGGGTGTATGTAAAGAGTAAACACCGCGCATGTGAAGTGTCGATGCGCTAATTAAAATGGTAATTGCATCGCATCGAGTGTGGGGAGGACGACGACGTAGAATAGTGCTGCCCAATTGAAAGACCAAGACCAAACTGATTTTTAAAAAAATATTTATACGCTCCACAGACACTCCGTGACCTTTGTCAACTTTAATTACATTTTTTTTACAATTATACTATACAAAACGAGGAAAGTTACGTTAGTCAAATTACATAATTTAATCTTAATCTAAGGTTAAAGTAGGTACTAGATTGTGTGTATACCGCGAGCAGACCAGCGACCCGCAAGCAGCACCCGATCACGAGTATGACGCATGTGCCAGCCATCGCCCTCCTCAACCAGATCTGAGGGAAGAGAGTGCCCCGACACACGACGCCGCCGCAAGAAGGAGCCTTCGATGGTGAGCATGAATGCTCGAGGCATACATACAATCCTTATTTCTATTTACATCATTAGGTTTACATTTGAAATCGCCGTCTCCCGACTTAAGGCCTCCATCACCGCCGTGTTCCGATCTTTGATGGCCTTCGGTGACGTAGCCTACGCACGACGCACGATCCGACAGATAGCATCCTCTTCAGTATTGTCGACCAATTGTATTCAATAATTGTTGTTGTTTGTTATTGACCAAACTGTTTGACTGCCCTTAGTTCTGGTAGTAGTTCTGTTTAGTAAGCTGTAGAAAGTGAATTCAACTATCACCCTGGGTAAACATTTATGTAACAAAAAAAATAGTTCATGGTACTTTCACTAAAATGTGTCAAAAACAGTATCATAGAACAAACATTGTTTAATTTAATAGTAATGTGATGAACGGAACGCTTCCGTGGTAGTAAGAGGTAAGTAGTAGTGTGTTAACGTTACTGCTATATTCTATTACTATATTGAGAACCATCGACTTAGTTTTGACTCTTACTATCAGGAGAGCGTCTCGTTCGTCTCATTTCATTAAAGTGGCAGTGGGCAGGGCACATAGCACGCAGAACTGATGGCCGATGGGGCTGCATAAATGTAGAGTGGAGACCACAGACCGGCAAGTGCAGCGAAGGATGCCCCACAAGGTAGACAGATGACCTAAAAAAGACCGCAGGAACGCGCTGGATGCGAGCCGCTTCCAACCAGTCTTTATGGAAATCAATGGGGGAGGCCTATGTGCAGCAGTGGACGTCCTACCGTTAATGATGATGATGACAGAAATATGAATTGAATATGAATTTAGTCATCACGAAGAAATATATTTTTAGACCTATCGTGTTCATTGGTTTTAAAATCATTTTATAAGAAACGAAACTACACAAAAATGTCACAGACAATTGATCTTGTTCCATTCTTGCAAAAACCGTCTAGACATCCGACCTATCTTTGATTTATCGTCCGGTATATCTAGATATCGTGGTTCTCTCTTTCGAAAAAAATATATGATTAGCATAATCTACTGTTTTATTAAAAAACAAAAATTCATAAAATTGTTTTTATGCTAATAATCTACTGGTTTATTCAAGCAATTGTGATTTATCGCAAATAAATGCCAGTAGCTGTGATTTGATTACAGGCTGGCATTTAAAAAAATAATGAAAAAAATTATTATTTGTGTTTTTTTTTGGTCGCCAGTTGTTACACCTATATTTGTATTCTTCTGTTTTCTGTATTTTAGTGTGTACAATAAAGAGTTATCAATCAATCATAAAGAGCAAAAAAATATTTTTAAACGTTGCTGTGCCCGACGGGGTCTATATTTGACTGTGTACCATATACTACTTTGTATTTAAATGATCTTGTACTGTATGGAAGTAATATATATCTCGAATCTTGAATCTTGAAAATGTAAGACCAAATCATTACGCCAAGACCAAGACCGGTTTAGCGTAGTACTAGCGTAGGGACCGGGCTAGCGGCGCGTGTGCGCGACACTTCATTACAGCTACACGAGTGTGTTGAAAACAACTCACTCTATGGTTCTATTAGGTAAACATTCTACGCATTTGCCTTTAAAAACGAGTAGCTGTAAGTTTCATACGCGCCTTAGCTTTTTTATTAGTAATATAGTTTATTACTAATAAAAAGCTAAGGCGCGTCCACTTTTCATTCATACACATTCCACTTTTATAAATGTGAAAGTTTGGATGGATGGATTTGTCCCTCTTTCACGCAAAAACGGATTTGGATGAAATTTGGTAAGGAGGTAGCTGAGACCCTTGATTAGAACATAGGCTACTTTTTATCCCGAACACATGTAGCGGGTTTCACTGCGGGGCGCAGCTAGTTAATTTATAAATCGCTCTCGCTGTGAGTGTCCACGTTTCGCCGCCGCAGGTCATGACAGGTAGAACGCACTGGTGCACTGCACTGGTTGAACGAACTTTTTTCTTGAGATATTAAAAAATATATGGTACAGATATTTAGGTACAAAATACAACAATGTCGTCATGTTAGGTACATTTGTTTGGTACATATTATAAATTAAAAAAATATGTAAAAAAAAATTCTATATAAATTATTTAGTCAGCCGAGACGACGAGAAGACGAGATAATAATTATGTATATTGTATATGCGTAATATATAAAATATAAATATGTATTCTGTATACCATAATTATGTTAACACTATTAATTAATAAACATAATTATATATGTGTATAAAAATAAATAAATAAGTATTATTTACTATATAACCTATATATGTATTATGAGTCTATACATTTAAATATGTATATATTTTATTTATATATTTTTTTTTATATAGGTACTTACTATTATGTTCTATTTTCATTTATTTTTCTGATATGTGTTACATCTCCCGTCTGTGTTTTTCTTTTCTTGGTTGCCTGTAAGAGATCGCTCTTAGCGATATAGCGACTTGTGGCACTAGTTCATAAGGTTATTTTGTTCTCTGTACTTCTTTCTGTTTATGGTGTACACAATAAAGATTACTATCTATCTATGTACATAGAAATAGCTGAAAAACAAAGAATGGTTGGGAAGCTACGAAGTCAATAGTTAACGCTTTGAGATAGACTCTCTAGTACTCTTTCACTCCGTCTTTGAAAATGTGTAGTCACTGTATTTCCGTATAAAGACCGGTAAGGAACCATAATCGAACGGTACTTAATGTTGTATGCTTTAACGAGCATAATTTACACATTTCTGATTAGCATTAGCGTACGCTATCTAAGCACGTCTAGCGTACTTTCAGTTACGTGACGTGTAATTGAAGTTAAATGAGCCCTTTTAAGTTCGCCCACACCGAGTCATAAAGCTGAGCGTTATCTCGCGTCGCTTGTAAACTTCTTATGTAGGTACCTACCAACAGTCTACACTGTAGACTGATACACGTTTCTCTCTCTAAACGTAAACTTGACAATGATATAGCTTTGACACGCCATATTTTGCAAAGAGTAGAAAAATACAAAACCATGTTTCAAACGTAAATCACAAAAAGACTATGAAATCTGAAAAATGGGGCTAAAAAATAAATTGGCTGCACGCAGTCGACAAATTACAATGGGAATATGAATAAAAAATAAACTAAAATAAATATCGTACAACTATAGACACAGCGCCCTACTAACTAAGCAGAGCTTGTGTGATGGAAGTCAGATAACTGATAGAATACTTAAATACTTTTTTTTTTGTAATTACATACTTGTAATACATACAGAACACCCAGGCACAGAACGAACATTTGTTTATTCACAAAATGTTTGCCCTGAGTAGGAATCGAATCCACGTCCTACAGCTCTCAAGGCAGAATATACCAATGAGCCAACGAGGCTGTCACGGGTATGTCGAAGTGTTTGCCAGTTTGTGTTTTCTGAAAAATACAACTAAAAAATAAGTAGTCTGGAATAAAACTGGCTCTCAAGTGAGATGCTGGAACACATTGTTAGGGGTTTGGCGGCAGCGTTTCAACTTGAGGGTGGTAGCTAGTCAGCCGAGTACTAGAAATTATCATACTATGGTTTCCTCACGATGTTTTCCATTACCGGCAGCTCAAGCTCATTGTTGGGGGTTGAACCGACACCTTTCGGCATGTTAATCGACCGCGCGTTAGATTTGTAGCGATTTTGTAGCTCTGTGGTTAGCCACAGAGCTACAAAGTCGCTACAAATCTGACACATTCACGTACTTACCAAGTATCTACACAAATTAGGCTACGCTTGTGACGGCTCTGAGCATGTTCAGAATACTGCTTTACGATAGCCTGCTCTCCAACTTCAGGATAGATCTTACAATTATTTAATATCTAAGAGTATTTCGTCAAAAAAAATGCAATGAAAAGAACTATACTATCTACACCAATATAAGGAGGAAAGATCTGGTTTTTGTTTCTTTATTTGTTTGTTTGTATTGAATAGGCTCCGGAACTACAGGACCGATCTAAATAATTCTTTCATCGTTAGAATGCTACATTATCACTGAGTGACATAGGCTATATTTTTATATTATTAATCGAGTTTTGTTTTCCCGTGCGAAGCCGGGGCGAGCTGCTAGTATAATATATTTAAAAAAAATTATTGCCAGCTATAATTTCTTCACTTACTTGTGCGTTACCAATCCGAACACTAATGCATTAATAATGCACTAATGCACTTAGTAAACTACTACTATGTAAATTATTAAATTTTACTGAGCTTGCAATGTAACCACGAAGTACGTATTAGTGATGATAGCTCAGTGGTTAGCGCGGTAGGTTCGCATGCCGAAGGGCGTGGGTTCAAACCCCAACAATGAACTTGAGCTGCCGGTGAAGGAAAACATCGTGAGGAAAGCATAGCATGGTGGTAGGGTACTTTAGTACTCGGCTGGCTAGCTACCACCCTCAAGTTGAAAATCTGCCGCCAAGCATCTAACGGTGTGTTCCGGCAGCCTCACTTGAGAGCCAGTTCCATTCCAGGCTAGGTGTGCTTTACCATCTTCGACCACACCGTCACTTAACATCAGGTGAGCTGTGGTCAAACACCAAGCCTGTCAAGCATAAAAAAAGACACGAGGACTCTACGGTGTTAAAGAACGCAAGAACGCGGTGAGGAAGAGTTCCAGTGCGCGCCGACGTATCTCGGCACACTAAACCGGTCACACCACCGCGCCTGTACGTGTACTTAGCTTTGTCTCCATGATGAAGGTCACCATAACTTGAGTAATGCAGCATAAGTAAAACAAAAACAAGTCATATTCAATTTCACAAAAAATCGCATTCGTGCCTGCTTGAAAAGCACTCGGTACAAGCTTTGTAGCTTGTAAACTTGTCTGTAGTGGGAAGTTGGAGCAAATTTTGTATTCCAGTCGCGTGTACGAGTTTAGGCGGGCGTAATTAGCACTTATTACCGACTCTGAGTTTTTCCTCGATGTTTCAGTAGTCGCCGTCGCGCTGCTCTGAGACAGAAATACTAGAGGCGTACGATGTACGAGAGTTAGAGGGAGAAAAGGACAGATAATGTCTCATAACCAGTTGATCACGATATCCCGATATGATGGCATGATATTATAAAGATAAATACTATTGTGAGTATCATCATCATCATCATCATCATCATCAGCCTATATTAGTCCACTGCTGGGCATAGGCCTCTCCCAAGACACGCCACTCAGCCCGATCTTCAGCTTTGGCTTCCATCCACCGCCAGCTGTCCTACGTATATCGTCACTCCATCGAGTCTCAGGGCGTCCTACGCTACGTTTGCCAATACGCGATCTCCACTCTAGAACACGTCTACCCCAGCGGTTATCGGTTCTGCGACAGATATGTCCAGCCCATTGCCACTTCAGCTTACTAATACGCTGAGCTATGTCAATTACTTTAGTTCTCTGGCGAATTACTTCGTTTCGGATACGATCCCTCAGAGAAATGCCAAGCATAGCTCTTTCCATAGCTCGCTGAGCGACTTTGAACTTACCCGCTGTGAGTGTCCACGTTTCGACTCCGTAGGTCATGACAGGAAGGACGCACTGTGTCACACCTACCCGGTTTTACAAATAAAAAACTGGTGTTACAAAATAAAATCAATGTATAATTTAGTAGTAGGTAGGTGAGCACAAATTTATTAAGGTCGTGGTGTACGGCCAACCTGACAATGCCAATTCAAATCACTTCCCTGTTAGCCGATGGTCGAGGATGGCCCTCGTCCGTAGGGAAACGCTGGCGTCTAGACTTGATAAGGATCCTCTTCTGGGAGGTTTGGCCTTGTACGAGTACGGTGTGCGTAAATAATAATAGGTGCAGAAGACCCTGGAAGTGATAAGACCAATCTATTATGATTTGGCGTATCAAGCTTCCGATCTGGTTGACCAACGACATATCAGGGAAGGTAGGTACCTACCTAATTTCAAATGCTAGATTGTCGTGTTGGTGAGCAACCAGAACGGAGTATCACAAAGTAGAATAGAATGATACAAGCAGCAAAGCTAGTTAGCATACATTTAAATTGAAAAAAACAACAATTTTGAATTTAGAAAAGATAACAAAAAAATATAGTGATAGAAGGTAGGTACATAAAATATAACTGGCGATATTTAAATCGTTACATAGGTGTGCTGTGTATGCTATGTTACAACGCAAGGTATATGTTATTGCTGGCCAAAGCTGTGAAATAAAGATAATTATTAACAATATTAGCAACAGCGCGCAATGCAATTAAAAATTCCTAGTTTTATGTGCTATTCAAAACTTACCCTAAAGCGGGGTTGTATCCGGCACTCAACTAGTTAAATTATAACTATCAATAATATAAAACATTAATATTATTATGGATCGCGCGTCGTTCGGCAAGGCACAAAATAGCGAGGAGTGGCGTGAACCGACGCAGACTGTCGTCTAGCTGCGAGTGCCGGCCGCGCCGCTTGCCTCGCTGCGCGGGCGGTGTATGTCCAACCGTGGATACTATGTAACCTTCCGTTACATTACCCGCCGGTCCATGTAAGGATTTTATCTTACTAACCTTAAGATAACCAGGACATTAGGTATTCTAATGATAAAATCCGTACTTAACATTAATTACTATGGATTTTTTTTAAATTTAAATTTAAAATAGTTAAATATTGTGAATATGCTACAAAATTAAATTAAATCTTTAAAATGTATGTTAAGAAAGACAAGACTTAATCATTATTTTGGTTTGTTATTTTTAAGTCTTTGATGTGCCATGTGCCTAAATCTTTCCCCGACATATTTTCTAAGACATACACGAGTGGTGAAAGCTTTTGAGTCACACGGCATTTAATATACTTCGGTGCTAACTTCTTGCTAAAAAATTTGTCTTTATCACTTAATACATAGGCACGTTTAAACACGATTTCACCAACTTCAAACTCAAAGGCTTTCCGTCGCAAATTGTAATGGGAAGTATTTTTTAGATATGCGTGAAATAATGATTTCTGTACCTGATCAAAAACCGTTCTTAAGCAGCCGAGGTTTTTCGCATATACTTCACGTGGTAGAAACAAAACCTCCGAACCCAAATCAGTATCTGTGTAATGAGTGCCACAAAGAACTAGCTCCCTTCCATATACGAGGAATGAAGGAGTAAAACCTGTCGCTTCATTAATAGAGTTATTGATAGCGAATTGTACTTTTGGGATAAATAGGTCCCAAGTTCTGTGGTCACCGTCAACAAAAGTGGAAAGACACGTTATAATTGTTTTATTATAGCGCTCAACTGTATTTATTTGTGGCGTATATTTTGGTGTGAAGAAAACATTTGGAATGGTGTATGTGTCAAATAAGTTTTTGGTCTGTCCACTTATGAATTGACTACCATTATCCATAAATATGGTTTGAGGAACACCATGTACCAAGAACACTTGTTCTTCAAGGATCTTGACTATAATTTCAGAAGTTGCCTTTCTGATAGGAAAAATTTGACAAAACTTAGAAAAGCAGCAAGTCACTACTAAAATGTAGTTATTCTGCTTACGAGTTGCTGGGAGCGGACCCATCAAATCTATGGAGATCATTTGGTATGGCCGAGAACATTGTTTAGGACGTCCCATTTCTCCAAGTGTGGCATGGTTTTGTGTTTTGTATGAAAGACACGTGGAACAGCAACTAATGAACTTAGTTATATCGCTGTGCATGTTAGGCCAGTAATATCTGAGCGCAATGCGTTTATATGTTTTAAAAATACCCATATGTCCTGCTGTTGGTTCGTTATGGTTTTCCGCTATAACTTTATTTCGAAAATCAATAGGAACGACTTCTTTCCATGAAAATTCATTCGTAAGTTGATATTTGTTTTTGCTAAGACGATAGAGAGTGCTGTTTTTAATTTGGAAATTAGGAAATTTTTCTGGATTAATGGAGCAGCTATTGTATATGTTTTTGTACCAATTGTCACTAGTATGCGTAACAGAGTTAGCGGTAGAAATAGAGTAGGCAGGAAATGCTCTTGATAGTGCATCTGGGATTACGTTATCTACACCGCGGCGGTGTTTCAGCATGAAATTGAAAGACGATAACCGTACTCCCCAACGAGCAAGTCTGCCTGTTGGATTATCCAAAGAGAGAAACCATTTTAAAGCACTGTGATCTGTATAAACCGTGAATGTTTTTCCATTCTCTAAGTAACAACGCCAGTGCTCTAAAGCTACTAGAACTGCCAAGGTTTCGCGTTCAGTGATACTATAATTCTTTTCTGCTCCTGATAGAGATCTGCTCATGTAAGCTATGGGGTGTTCTTTTCCTTCGACAGTTTGCGTTAGCATAGCACCAACCCCAAAGTTACTGGCATCAGTGTGGACTTCGAACGAAAGATCATAATTGGGGCAGGAGAGAATAGGCGCGGAAACCAAACATTCTTTTAACCTTTTGAACGCAGTGTCAGCTTCTGCGGTCCATTGAAAGGGCGGTGTCGGTTTTTTATGAGAAGTTAACTTATTGAGTGGACCGGCAATCGTGCTAAATTTGGGAACAAATCTTCGATACCAAGTCGCCGTGCCTAAGAAACGTTTCAAATCCTTACGACTCGTAGGAGTTGGATAGTTTAGAATGGCCGTGACTTTATCCGGATCTGTCCGTAACCCACTCGCATCGACTACATAGCCTAAGTATTTCAGTTGTCTTCGAAAAAATTCACATTTTTCTAAGTTAACGGTTAAATTGGCACGTCGCAATTTGTCTAGCACACGATGAAGTAGGATCACGTGATCTTCGAACGTGCTACTTATTAATATAATATCATCTAGATAGGCAAATGCTTTGTGATCCATGTTTCCAAATAGTAAATCAACCAGACGCTGTTGTGTTGAAGGTGCATTGGTCAACCCAAATGGTGTGGTCTTGAAACGAAATGTTCCACGGCCTGGGACGTAAAACGCGGTCTTGTCTCTGTCCTCAAGAGCTATAGGCAATTGCCAGAAAGCCTTAGACAAATCGATACTACTAAGGTAGTGACAGTCACGCAGGTTGTCCAGTATTTCGCTGATGTAGGGCAAGTTATAAGCATCGCGTTTTGTAACAGAGTTTAGTTTTCTGCTATCTAAACAAAACCGGGGCTGACCATTTTTCTTATTAACTAATAGCACCGGTGATTGCCATGCGCTTTCACAAGGCTCGACCACGTCAAGTTGAAGCATCTCGTCTACTTGTTCTACTAATATTCGCTGTTTTTCCGGTGAAAGTCTATAATAGCGCTGTCTTACAGGAGGAGAGTCTCCAGTATCAATATGGTGAGTAATTAAGGTAGTACGACCTAAACCCTTGTACTCGAATGATATTTCTTTAAATTGTTCTATAATGTTATCAGCAATTTCTTTCTGTGATTCATCTAGATTATTGTACGAATGTATCACAGTAGTTGGTTTACTTACATTTAAATCAGCGAACGGTACGCTGGATAAATGTAGCGAGCCTAAGTATTTAGGGCATATCTTAAAAGCGCGCCAGAAATCAATCCCTAATATGAGTGAAGATTGTACTTCTGGAACGATGTGAGTTTTAATAATATGGAATTGATTTTCAAAATGCACAGGCATGTTGATGTAGCCTATACTTTTTAAATTTTGTCCACCGGCTGCCACAACCGACAATCTATCATCTGTGCACAACTTCAGACCACGATTTACCAATGCCTCATGACTATTCTTACCTATAATAGTAACTGCCGAACCTGAATCTAGAAGACCTGAAGCTGTTAGGTCGTTAACTTTAATATTAACGTATGGTCTTGTGTCGTTTGCAGGTTTAATATGCAGAATTGAAGCAACCCTGTAACCATTGAAAAATAAACGAACCGTTTCTATCCAATTAATCCATTCGTCATTACTTGTGCGGTTTGCAATTGTAATATTAGGATTGCTGCAATTCTGCTTAATTAGTTTTTTGGTACCTGAGTTCCTGTACAATTTGGACAGTCAGGTTTCCTTACTCCTTTGTAACCGCATTTGAAACACATAATTTCGGTATTACTACAATCTCGCAAGCTGTGTGTATTGTCGCGACATCTGGGACAGTAAGGTAATTTTTTCGTTGTATTAGAATCGTTTTTGTCGATACTGTGTAAATACTTTTCGTTAATGTTACTGTTTGTTTTAAAATTATTGTATGGTTGTTTGTTGTTATTACTGTTGTCGTTGATATAAGGTTTGTAATTGTTGTTTGCCTTGGGTTTGCATGTTGGTTTATACGCAAATTCTGGTGCCAATGTCTCAGAAGTTGCCACAGATGGTTCCCGAAAAAGAGCAAACCGAGACTGAAAATTTTCGTAATTTTTGCATAATGACCTTACTTGTTCAATGTCCCGTATTTCCGTTGCTGAAGCCAAAGTGCTTGCATAACAAGGTCGAATGTTATGTAACACTATCTCGAGCTTGTCCTCTTCTGACAACGATCTCGATAGCCGAGCGAACATCCCAGACAGGATAGATAAGAAGATTGCAATATTTTCTGTTTCCCCTTGAGTCCTAGAGCGAATCTCAGCTAGTAGACGGTAATCATAATCGGCTTTATCAAAATCTTGTTTTAAAAGAACGACAAGCTCCTCCCAGGATGCTATCTGGTCCTTAACGCTTCTGAACCAGTGTAGTGCATCATCCGTGAATATTTCTGGTGCAAACGAGATAAGTTTCGTATCGGAAATATTACGTGCTTCGCTAAACTCGTTGACACGTTGAATAAATGCTCGGACGCAAGTTTTTCCATCGAATTTTAGCCTACCTAGTTCAGAGGTGACACTCTTGTCACAGGTAACTGCGATGTTAATTGGAACCTGACTGGTAGACGCAGCTGCTGGAAGTGTGGTAGATATGCCGGCTAAAAGTGAGTCTACTGCTTTTTTATTAAGTTTAAGAAATTGTTCGTAGCATTCTTTATACAGTTTCCTACAAACGGTGTATTGTTCCTGTACGTCGTCAGCCACAATTCTATTAATTCTGTGATAAAGATGATGAAAAACATTCTCTATGCGTGATAAAGTACTTTTATCAGTTAAGCCTGACTCGGTACTGGTTTTAATTTTGGTTAGTATCTCTAAAACGCCTTCAAGATCATGTAATGGTTCAAGATGAGAGCACAGTATTTCCTCAGATGGAAACAATTGACTTAGTTTATTGATCTGTTTCCTAAGATCAGCTACAGTGAGTCCTGGGGTCTCACCTCTAACGGCAACTTCATACTCCAGTTCGTTTTTTTGCAGAGAAAAATATTTTATCGTAAATGCCATAGTTAACTTTAAGGTAAGTTTCAAATAGCACACTCGTAGAAATTACTCCGTTCTGTTACAAAAAAAAAACTAAATAAACGTTTCCTTTTTTTTTTATAATAACTAGTTCGACAATTATGATCCCTTGGTATATCAATGAAATGTATATATGGAATATATAACTATTTATTTACTTTACCATTTGGTTTTAGGTTGTATGCTTCTAGAACCCGTAATACATCTATACAAGTATATTTTTGTTAACAGTGAACGTTACGTGGACGGCAAACAATGTTATAGAATATATTATGACAAGGTTAGGAAAACGTTTTACAAATTAAACACACACACACACGTACAATCTGCTTTCTAAAATGGCAAAATCAGGTAAACCACGTAAAGGGCGCCAGTGTCACACCTACCCGGTTTTACAAATAAAAAACTGGTGTTACAAAATAAAATCAATGTATAATTTAGTAGTAGGTAGGTGAGCACAAATTTATTAAGGTCGTGGTGTACGGCCAACCTGACAATGCCAATTCAAATCACTTCCCTGTTAGCCGATGGTCGAGGATGGCCCTCGTCCGTAGGGAAACGCTGGCGTCTAGACTTGATAAGGATCCTCTTCTGGGAGGTTTGGCCTTGTACGAGTACGGTGTGCGTAAATAATAATAGGTGCAGAAGACCCTGGAAGTGATAAGACCAATCTATTATGATTTGGCGTATCAAGCTTCCGATCTGGTTGACCAACGACATATCAGGGAAGGTAGGTACCTACCTAATTTCAAATGCTAGATTGTCGTGTTGGTGAGCAACCAGAACGGAGTATCACAAAGTAGAATAGAATGATACAAGCAGCAAAGCTAGTTAGCATACATTTAAATTGAAAAAAACAACAATTTTGAATTTAGAAAAGATAACAAAAAAATATAGTGATAGAAGGTAGGTACATAAAATATAACTGGCGATATTTAAATCGTTACATAGGTGTGCTGTGTATGCTATGTTACAACGCAAGGTATATGTTATTGCTGGCCAAAGCTGTGAAATAAAGATAATTATTAACAATATTAGCAACAGCGCGCAATGCAATTAAAAATTCCTAGTTTTATGTGCTATTCAAAACTTACCCTAAAGCGGGGTTGTATCCGGCACTCAACTAGTTAAATTATAACTATCAATAATATAAAACATTAATATTATTATGGATCGCGCGTCGTTCGGCAAGGCACAAAATAGCGAGGAGTGGCGTGAACCGACGCAGACTGTCGTCTAGCTGCGAGTGCCGGCCGCGCCGCTTGCCTCGCTGCGCGGGCGGTGTATGTCCAACCGTGGATACTATGTAACCTTCCGTTACAACTGATTAAAGACTTTTGTCTTGAGACTTTGTGGGATGGATGACGAGAAGACCCGACGTAGTTTCCCAAATGCTGAGTATATATTATATTATAAATATATGGAAATATATAGGTATGTATATCGGAGAACATTTTACACAACGCCTTCTTGCCCTAAACTCGCCTTTATTTGTTTGTAGGTCTACTTAGCAGGAGGTCGTCAAGGTAGGTACCTACCACCGCAGTAGCAGATATTCTACCACTGGTATGTAAACATTACTGTGTTCCGGTTTGAAGGGTACTGCAGCTAGCGAAATTACTGGGCTGTTGAGACTAACCATCGAAAGTCTCAAAGTAATGAGCGCCAAAGCAGCGACGCCCTGGACTTTGTTTTGCTACTCAAAGTTCTGTGTATTGCTGCAATGATCATGGACATGCGTTATCTCTTACCATCAGGAGAGCGTATAGTTCGTGTCGTTACTTACACATAAAAAAATAATTCAACTTTGACGCAGTAACAGCTTAACGGATTTCGACGAAATTTAAAATACATATAAACATATAGATATAGCTAGTTTATGATCATTAATCTACTAATGAAGTAAAAAACATTATTTTAATTTTTTTTTATACACTCTGGCTGATGTTAAGCAGTAGTGAGATCTAAGATGGAGCACGCTTACCTAGAAGAAACCTATTTAATCTAAATAGAAGAGTACACACACGCATATGTGACAGAATTTGTACAAGTGACCGATAGTGGTACTTAATACTAAGCGCTACCGTGGTTCGGTACATTATCGTTGGATAATAATCAATCTTTAGGTACCTCACAAATTTCTGTGTCTATTTTTGATTAAACTCATCAGCATGTGGTGTACCTTACGGCCAGAAGTTTAGCGGAGCTCGTAAAGTCCTTTATAGCGCAGAGTTTATTAATATAGCGAAATCCCTCTGCGAGACGTGACACCTCTGTAATGCCTTGACCCCGTGCATGGAACGTCGCAATTAGCTGGGCGGGTCAGTAACACCGTTTATTTGTCAACAAAGAATTCGTATATACCCGATTTACAAGCTTTTATAGATTTTGAAAGATCTAATGAGATGAATGAGATATCCTTCTGATGGTAAAAGGGTTATCTAGGACTAATGCGTAGGTATTAAAAAATGGGTCAAAACCGGTCCGTTTTCATTTTTATATTGTGTAAAATAAAGTCGCTTCCCGCCGTCTGTACGCTTAGATCTTTTAAATTACGCAACGGATTTTAATGCGGTTACCATCAATAGACAGAGTGATACAAGAGGAAGGTTTGTAAGTATAATTGTATAATCAATAAATAATTATATAAGTAAATTAAATTAACAATAATAATAATGTCAATCAATCAAATATCTTATTAAACTAAAACAACCCGCCCCTGACCGTTCCCGGTGCAAAGGTGCCCATCACACTCGCCGCATTCCTGCGCTGAATGGCAATGGCCAATCTCTGCACCAGGAACCAACCGGAGCGGGAGTCACCTGTCCTATCTTTAAGCCTGTGACCTATTTCATTGTATAAGAAATGCATATGCACCACATCAGTAAGTATCTATATTGCACCCGCGAGAAGCCGGGGCGGGTCGCTAGTAGTAAAATATAGTAGACACTACCACTGACCTACAAAGGTCCTTAAATCAATGTTACCTTTTATATAAGTCTATGATAGATTACGTACCTACTACCAGATGAGCTTTCTATCTACCAATATTCTCTGGTCATAACGTGGTAGTTTCATACGTACCTTGGTAACGGTCAGCGCTGGGCCCGGTTAGTAATTAGTCCGCGAGCCCCTGTCTGATGTGATCACCCTCACGGGACCCCCCTAGCCTCCCTGGTTCTCTACAACGATGCAGCACAGGTTACGTGTTGTCCCACAAGACATGTATGTAGCAATACGACGCGATACACGATGAGAGCAAAAACTAACACGTTATGTCTATAATTTTATATGGTAGATGGTCGAACAGCATAATAGTTCATATGCATTATGCCTTATTTATTTACGTATATTTATCGAAAATTTGCAAAAACGTTTATAACTTTTCATTGTGATTTTTTTATATTAGATAGAAACCCTTTGTTATGACCCAAAATAATAAATATAGAAAACAAAAAAGTTTTACGTAAGCTTATACCACAAGTAGACTTATCTCCAAAATATCTCTTTCAGGTGATCAGGAATGGAAAACAGATCGTTAGATCGATTCGATTGATCGATTTTTGAATTTTATTTTTTTATAATTGACATGTTAGATGTTTGACCACAGCTTATTTTCTGTTAAGTACCAGTGTGGTAAAAGACAATAAACATGCCTAGCCTAGAATGAGGCTGGTTCACAAACGACGCTGTTGAAGCACTCCATTAGCTGCTTGGCGGCAGTCTTCTAACCTTAATGTGGTAACTAACTAGGAGAGTCTGTTTTAGAAAGCCACCATTTTACGGTTTCCAATGTTTTTTTTTTCATCGGGAGCTCAATCTCATTGTAGGGATGCTAATCTTATCATTGCTATGGAAAATGGCAAACTATAGTAAAGTGTAAACGCAATTAATAAAACCTTGTGTGTTAATAGTTTTTAAAAAAGTTCATGGCTTCTACCTTTTAACTAACTGAACAAGTTTTCACATTATACGGAAGATATATAAAACAAGTATTTGAAGTAACATTTGCAACCTGTATTTGAGATCTGTCACTCTTATTTTGATTGGCATATGAGCGATATAAATTTTAAAATATCGCGCTCGCGCATTCATCGCATTGTTTCGCTCCTTATCGCTCTCGGCAGCTCGTCTTGGACAATGGGTCGCCCTCGGGACTATGATTGGTATGGTCGGGACATGTCAGAATGTTAATTGCTCATTTCGTAATGTCCATTTTAGTAACAATCCCGAAATGTTTACTGTCTAAAATGCTAAAGGGACGTTTTACTATTTAAGTTTGTACAATCATAAAATAACGAACGCAACGGGCCGTGTACACACTGTGTACAATTAGAAACAAAAACATTGTTTCTGGTATCACAAATAAATGTAATTAACATGAAAACGGAGATACATTCTAAATTTGGACTCTGGATTTTTTTCTTTATAAATAAATAAATAAATATTTCATTTCACACAGCGCCATCTGACCCCAAACTAAGCTAAGCTTGTACTATGGAAGTCAGATAAAATAATAAATAAATAAATAAATGATTTATAATTACATACTTTTTTTTAAAATACATACTAATAATAAATACATCTGCTCTCGATGTAGCTTACAGAGATAGATATAGAGACATTTAAAATTTAAATTAAAAACTGATTTTTAGATCTGCTTGAAAAATTGCTTTTTGAAACAAGCATATCTCTCTAAGAACCAATAGATATATTACCTATTAACTTAAATTTTGGACAGGTGCTTTAAGACGTATAGTTATTTTTTTATAATATCAAATTTCGTTAATTTATAAATGTATTTCTTTAGTTAATAATAGCTTTTTATCAATTAAAACATTGTAAAAAGGTCATGGCGGATCTTTGAAGAGTGAGTGTACATATTAACAAAGAATGATTGAACGAAAGATAATTGCGCTGAAGGCGCGAAATTTAAATAGCAGCTCGCGAAGACGGCGCGAACAATAACCAATTTCCATCCTTTTACTTAATATTTTTTGATTATGTTATCAAATTAATGTAAAGTATGTGATTATTAATCTTGCTGTTATATTGCATGTGGTTCTATACCTATAACTGAGGCAACACTAAATCTTGTATCCATGGCCAAAAATAAATAAAAAAGACTAATATACTTAACTTATATTATTTAATTTTATTAACTTATATAGTAGTGGTTGCTTTGTTGGTATGACGGTTAAATAAAATAATCCTGTAATTGAATAGTTTGGAGTGAGAGTTCCATTCGTGTCATCTAGTAGGTATTACATAGATATCAATGTTTTAAAATGATAAAGCTTTTTAAATCATCCAAAATGTTTCTGGAAGTTTCATGAAAATAATGAACAGATTCTTCCAAGCACAGTTCTAATAAAGTTAGGGTACATTTAATATAATCAACGAATCTACGGAACTGCGCGATCGCCGCGATTACCAACCAGCCGAGGTCCGCGGCTTAATGAGAAATCGATGCTAATGTCATTATTACCCAAACACCTGGAAGGATTACAATAAGCTTCTCACTTTATGCGAGTACTTTTACTTGCCAGCTTGTTTCTACTGCGATAAGAAAGTTCTTTGTAGCAATGATAGCTGAGTAGTTTGCGCGATTGGCTCACATGCCTAAGGCGAGGGATCAAATTCCAATAATGGGCTCGAGCAGCAGGTGAAGGAAAACACCGTGAGAAAGCCATTGAATGGTGGTAGGGTACTTTTTAGTACTCGGCTGACTAGTTACCATCCTCAAGTTATGCACCTAAATGTGGCTTCCCATCCCAAGCTAGGTGTTTACCATCTTCGACTACACCGTATCATGAAATAAATGTGAAATCAATCTGATGTAAAAAGTATTATATAAGTATGTTAATCTATGTAATAAGCATGTGTATGCCAAATTTCATCCAAATCCGTTTAGCCGTTTTTGCGTTATTGAGTAACAAACATTCAAACATCTACATCTTTCATATTTATAATATTATATAAAATAGGATATAGTACGAAGTAGGATATAACAATTCTAAAGTTTCTCCGAAAATTGGATATTGAAATACTGGTTAATTGACAATACTTTTTATGTTTTTTCTCAAAATAGGTTAGCGTTCATCCCCGCCTGATGTTAAGCTATGATGTCTTTGACCACCAACTTTGTCTGTTGGCAAGTAACGATGTGGTCGATGTTGAAGCACGCAGACTTAAAGATACCATGTCACTCTTTTATGATTCGAACAGGACAACGTGTTGGGTCAGTTGTTTTAAATTTAAAAAGGCACAGCGATGTATACCGCCATTACACTAGAACATTAGACCAGCTGAGTACTAACGTCCAATCTGAGGTCATACTTTATGCTCAAAGCTATACAAGAGCACGCGGTGACGTTCGCGCTTTAATCACGAGGGTTGAAAGAGCACCTGTATTCAATGCTTATATGTACTACGCTAGATATGTACTAGCTTATATGTTATGTACGAGTCCACGTGGAGTTGGCTGCGAATGCTTCTACGTGTAAGCAACTAAAGCAATGCACGGCATGCATGATTTTAAGTTACATTTTAGCTAGAATATGTTTTACATCTGGCGGGTTAAACGGAAATCTATTTTGAATAAAAACTTTGTTATATTAGTAGAAATCATTTGTCATAATATGTGTTAGGGCTCGACTGATTTGGCTGATTTCTTGTTCGTTGTGTTCGTAATTGTCAGGATAAGGTTTAAACGAGAGATTTTTTTGGAAAATCTATTGTGGTAACGTGGGAAATTCAGATGGTATCAAGTCGTGGATGTAAAGTGCACTTGTGCGAAGCCGGGGCGGGTCGCTAATATACAATATGAAAAGATCGTTATTAAGGATAATTAATTATAGCTGAAGCAAGTAAAGCCAGTATTGGAGTTTTTGCGGGAACGCGGAAAGAGTTATGTCACTCCGTTGTATTTTTTTCCAAAACTTGTGTTTTGTCGAGTGTTTATGCATAAAAATGGTGGTGTTTTATTTATAAAGTGTCGAATCACAAGCGCGAGTGTGGGAAAATGATATAATGTGGGAAAACATGACTTTTCGTGTTGCTTCCAAGCATGAAGCATGACTGGATTTGACTGACACGAACTGTACTTGACCAAGACTGGACTTAACTATAGCTACGAGGCAACTTATTTAACTTATGAAGCTTGAAAATATAAAACACTTGACACTGGTAAATGCTCACAATGCGACGCCAAAACCAAAGAAAAAAAAGCCAGTATTATATCCGTAGCTTATATAAATTTACTAGACAATATACGTATATAAAATTTGAAAAAAACATTTTTTAAAAGACAGAAATTTGAAGAATGAAAAAAAGAAGGTTCGTTTTTTATAGTTTTTGGGTATTTTAGAAGTGGTTGGAAGTTATCACCAATGTAAATACCGTAATACAATAACTTCAGCTGCCGTAAATTAGAAGAGGTTACCTACAAAACAAAATATAACTTGTTCATAAGGTTCTTTTGTTCTCTATATTTTTTTTTTCTGTTTATGGTGTGCACAATAAAGAGTTATCTATAAAAAAAACGTGTCCAAAGCACGTCAGTTTCCATAATAAAAGAGTAAAAGTTGCTCCAAATGATGAACAACTATGAACACGTTCTAGCTTAGTACACCCCAAGTATACTCTTTATCTTACTTAACTTAGTACTCTTTAAAAATAATAACTCGAGAGTTCAGTCACAATGTGACAAAACCCACTGAAGCAAAGTGCCCCTAACTGGTTCACGTGCCCACTATACTAGCCAGACTCCAATATTGATCGAATTGTTCTAGTTTTAAAACTAATATAGTTTTCCAAACAAATCGAAACATCAAGCGAACCGAAAGCCCAGCTTTTATTCGTTTCACCCTATCAGATTGTTTTTAAAACAGTTTATTCACTATTTAGAATGTTTATTTTAGAACCCAACATATGGTTTACTTGTAGTTACAGGTATTCTAAAATATGCCCTATAGTAGGTACGTATTATGAAGGAATCAAAATGTGTTTTTTTTTTAATGTAAAAAGTAATGACACGAACGAGACGCTCTCCTGATGGTAAGAGATAACGCCGGTCCGTGACCATTGCAGCGATACACAGAACTTTGAGCAACAAAACAAAGTATAGGGCATCACTGTTTTGGCGCTCATTACTTTGTGACTTTTGATGGTTAGTCTCAACAGCCCAGTAATTTCGCTTGATTGTGTCCGTGTTAAAAATAATAATTAAAAAAAACAATATTTTAAAAATTATTTCGTCGATAGAGAACTAAGCTAAGTAACTTATTTATATACTTAGTAAGATTTCGGTAGCTGTATCTAATCGAGTATTACAGACTATAGTCGGAGTATCCAATACAATTAAACGTGAGTAATCCCACAAACATGTGTCAAAACCACGCCAGTTTCCATAGCATAATTGACATGTACCTTATTTTAATTTCAATTTTGTTCATTTTTAATGTGCATTAATTAATGATGTTGTGTGTCATGTAGACATAGGTACGTGGTCTGAAATAAATGATTATTAATTATTTTAAGAATCATAACCCAGGACCTTTAGATTAAAAGCCAGACAATCTCCCAATTAGGCTGCAAAAATTTCATATTTATATTTAATAGGCTTTTTTAAATTGTTAAAAGACTGTCTAAGAACAAACTTATGAGCAGACGTTATCTCTTACCATCAGGAGAAAGTTTCGATCGTCTCATTATTATTACATAAAAAAGTATCTTATGACAATATATGTTACAGGTAAAGTACTAACTTTACCTTCCCAATTTGCTTTTAGTAAACCTCTTGTGGCGAAAGAACCATTTGACCTTTACGGAATTAAAATCGAAAAAGTAACGTTACAAAGTTTTCCGACCCCTAATGTGACGCAGCCACCGGCGGGACTAAACAAACCAATCGGTAAAACAACATAAAAGTGCCCTCCACGACCACTTCACTTGTTCAACTTCACCCGACAAGGGTAATAGAGAAGTTCACTAACCTACCGCGTTGTTCAGTGACCATTGCGTGCTCGCAGTAAACCTACGTAGAAATCCGTGTACGAGAGAGTTATGGGACATGTTATTAACATAAACTGCGGTCTTTCATAGATACGTACGCAGATTATGTGACATATTCGGCCCATGGGAAGTTTCCTATTATTTTTTCGGGTCGTACGAGGGACTTTTACGATTAATTGATCGACAAACAACAAGATATTTGAACCATTTTCTTTTTGTTTGTTGGCCGGCTACTAGAATCTCATGTTGTATGGTTAACGTGAAAGCTTTGTACTATACGTGTAACTTGCATAAGCGTAGGCTGCGATAGGTAAAGAGCGGCATGCCGGTGATAGGGTGCCAGTCACACGCATTGTTCCACGGATGTCGCATCCCGTACCAGCGTCATGTCACGCCCTATTTATCAATATCAATTGTTGTTTGATTATGCCACTGCTAATTAAATTGCCTACTCGCTATAATTATCTCGTCGATACGCATTTACGTAGGGTTAGATGTTTAATCGAGATGTAGTCAACAAAAATTTTAAAAAAGCTGTTTTAAACGAAAAACTTCGTTTAAAACAACAACCCACCCACACGTTGACCCTTCAACAAAATGTATAGAGGGTTTTTCGACATTTTTAGGGGGTTTCTCATTGTAGAAATTGTTCATAATAGTGTAAATTACCTCCTTTTCGCTAAGTACATCCCAAGCTTATAACTTTTTATAGACATACATAATATCAATTTCCTATACTCGTGTATGTAATCCAGCTTTTTCTGAATAAAAATGCATTTTTTTTTCATCTGAAAAAGCACAAATTGTGGAAAATAATAAAACACCGCGACATGATTCTCCCGTTTTACCGACAAAACCCTTTATCTTTTTATGACATAAGTATTCTGAACTAAACACGAAAAAAAAAATCGGATACAAAACAAAATACTAGGTAAATTTCAACTCAATTTTAAATCCGTGATATCCATAGACACTTTATGACGTATGACGTACACGCGATGACGTCAATCAAGGTCAAAGAAAGGGGTTGCGGCGCGGGGGACGGCTACTGGCACGACACTACAATGAATGAAGCGACTACGCAATAAAGAACTAAAAAGTGTTAGAAGTTTTAATGTACAGAATATACCCTTAATTATAAGGATGTCGACTGATTGACCAGTAAACCTGTATATATTTGGATAGAAAATAGTTACGCTACATCGTATTTCCTTCAACCACAGCAGCGAGCGGTCTGGTTAATGTTTATCAAGATGTAAAGCAACACAGTTGTGACGTGAATGCCAGTTGCTACGCGAATGAAATGTGTACAGCTGACGTGAGTTACCATGCACTCGGGGTTCGGAAGTCTGCACATAGATATGAGAATTTACGAGAATTGTAAAATGCTGTGCTAGCTCATTGGGTTAAGGCACGCTTTGCGACCAATGGGAGGTTGCAGATCCGAGCGAGGTATTTTATTTGGAAAAACTGATAGAATTGCTTTATTGGTAAAGGAGTTAGTGTCGATTCCAAATCTATTTCACAAAAAAACAATTGCAAAAAAAAAAAATGAAAAAGAAGAATTTGGATTGTAGAATAAATAAATTAAATCATCAATTGAGTATTAATTATTATCTATGAACTTAACGCTTAACTTCACATCATCGACGTCTTAAATTTTTCTCTTTTTTTCTTATGAATTTTTATTCTAAATTTCAATTTAATAAAACTATAGCCATAATGTGTTTGTAATTCATGCTATAACAATTTGAGAGTTAAACAGAGTTGTTACTGCGTGAAGATTAAACATATAGACAGTCTTTCACATATATGGTATTAGTGAAACTTTACAAATTTCGCAATTTAAACACATAATTATGTATGTTTTTAGACTTAATCGCACATAAAATAAATCAAAAATAAGTATTTATCAAATCTTGTAATCAAAGAATTAACAAACTGCTGATACAGCCAGTGTAGTGTGCCGTGGTGACACCCCTACGTTTTTATAAGACTGAAATGAGGGTAGGACATCACTACACCCTAATTTTTCGCCAAGACGACCCATATTCTTTGTTGTAATATTGCTGAAACGTCGGGGTAAATAAAGAAATCTAATTTATAGTATTTTGCGCGCGATGATACCCGGTGATAAACATAATTAAAATGCCAATTATACCATGGACCTTTACAATTATCCTACTAATATGATAAAATGTGAAAGTTTGTACATTTGTTACTCATCACGCAAAAACGGCTGAACGGCTGAACATGAAATTTGGCACACTTATTGTCATATAATCTGTCAACCACGACAGATCTGTCGATCTATCTGTTTGACAGGTCTGTCTGTCGATCTATCTATCTGACGATGGTCTAATTGACAGATTGACAGATAGACATCTTGACAGATTGACCTCTTGACTTTTCCGTTTTAATTTAAAAGAATTATTTTCAATTAAAGAAGGGTCGTACACCAAACATTATGTATAAAAAGAGAGAGAGAGATTTTATTGAGATTAATATAAACAAATATTTTAAAAACACAAAACATTGACTAACATAGAATAAAAATGAGGTTAAGCTTAGCATAGGTATTTCGTTGCGAGGAATACATAAATATTGACTTTTCGTAAATTTTTAGATCTGAATCTACGCAAACGAAGTTGCGGGTAACAGCTAGTTGTTAATAAATTATGTCACACTATTTTCATATATTCGGGGATCTCCCCCGTTCTTGTCACAAGCAGTCACATTTGACAACCACGCTTGAGCGAACTCACATATTTGGCAAAATTATTATATCAAAGTAGCAATGTTAAGTTTAATCCATATGACGTCACGAAGCTTATAACTCGTTCCTTCTCTTGTTACACGACGTCACACTTTCTAGGTCCCCCTTCCCGTTTATACGTGAGCCTTCTAAAGTATCCGAATCTATATTAGTATTGGAAGTTCAACTAACTTGTCAGTAAGTTTTCGACCTCACTAGTATTACTTATTCAGAGGCACGTCGCAGCGGCGGTTTACACGCTCAGCCAACACGGCTCGCGATATTCCTTTTCGATTCTTGGCACTGAACGCCGGGAGACGGGTGAACGCGAGGGGGACATTTCCATGTGAATATAAAGACTACCTACCTATATCTACACATAATTACGCTACGTATTGTAAGGCTTAGTTATAATTTTTTTTTGATGGCATGTGCTGTTAATACATCTCGATACCTATGACTAATAAAGCACTATGAAACATAGTCCTTTTTTTCGTTTTAGCGTCTTATTTTGAGCATTTGCCAGTGTTAGGTTTTTTATATTTTCAAGTTTAAAAAATTAAATAAGTTGCCTCGAAGCTATAGTTATAGCCAAAGTCCAATCTTTGTCAAGCACAGTCCGTGTCATTCAAGTCCAGTCATGCTTGAGTAAAGTAGTGGCGACTTTATTATAAAGCTTCGATGGAGTTTTGGGAGCAACACGAAAAGTCATGTTTCACCACATTATATCATTTTCCCACACTCGCGCTTGTGATTCGGGCACTTTATAAATAAAACACCACCATTTTTATGCACTCGACAAAACACTAGTTTTGGAAAAAAATACAACAAGGTGACACGACTCTTTCCGCGTTCCCGCCAAAACTCCAACACAGTCCTTATTTACTACTAGTTCATGGGAATACGGGCAGTAAAGATTAGTATTATACATCATTATTTTATAATTACTAGGTTTTTTTGAAAAATAATACAAACCGATTTAGACATCGTAAATGTGCAATCAGAATTTTTGTTTACTTCATAATAGCAAAGTTATTACTATTCAAAATTTTCGGAAATCCTGCCTAAAATTATGAACATAGCACTCATTTACTACAAAATAATACTATCACTGTTTTTCCTTCACCGGCAGCATTGGGGTTTGAACCTACGCCTCTCGACGTGTGAACTGCGCTAACCACTACTACTACTACTACTACTATGCGCTACTTTATTTATTTATTTTTTTAACCACTGAGCTATCATCACTACAAAGTTAGCAATCTAATGTTAGCATTATTTTTGGAAAGCAAATTAACTTTTTCTAAGGAAAATGTACAACGTATATGAAAATGTATTGACAACTCGACGCATCGCAGAACCAATAACCGTTGGGGTAGACGTGTTCAAAAGAAGAGACCACGAATTGACAAACGTAGTGTAGGACGCCCTGAGACTAGATGGAGTGACGATATACGTAAACTCGCAGTGGTTGGAAGCGAAAAGCCGAAGATTGGGCTTAGAGGCGTGTACTGAGAGAGACCTATAAACAGAAGTGGACTGTGCAATGTTGTAGTTGATGATGAAGGAAAATGTATTTTTTTACTTTATAATTACACAAGTTGCCCCACACGGTCACCATTCATATACAACAGCATGGCCGCAATTGGAGCACAATCCGGATAAAACATTTCTATTTAGAGAAAAATCACATTTAATAATGTAATTATGCTTTGATCTGGTTACGTAAAAGTTATTTAGCTACGGTATATTCGTTCGCGGTGTATCGGGGTTGAGCTCAGTGGACTGGAAGCAACCGCTTGAAGGATTATTAAAGCAATATTTATTTAACTTTGCAACGGAGATTACAAAGCTTTAATATACGTACCACTGTGTTCTAGCGTACAGGCCGCGTATTAGCAAACGAAATATAAGACGCCCTGATACTATATGGAGTGACGATATACGTTAAAAGTCAAAGATCGAGCTGAGTGGCGTGTCTTGGGTGGCGTGTCTAGCAGTGGACTTCGTTTTTACGTTTACTGGTAATAGGTCAGGTGTTACCATTTACCATCAAATTAACTAGGAACGCGGACAGAGTCGTGTCTCCCTGTTGTATTTTTTTCCAAAACTTGTGTTATTTCGAGTGGTTATGCATAAAAATGGTGGTGTTTTATTCATAAAGTGGCGAATTAGAAGCGCGAGTGTGGGAAAATGATACAATGTGGTGGAACATGATTTTTCGTGTTGCTTCCAAAACTCCATCTAAGCTTATAAGAAAGTCGCCACTACTTTACTAAAGCATCGCTGGACTTGACCAAGACTGGACTTCGGCTATAACTATAGCTACAAGGCAACCTTTTAAACTTATGAAACTTGAAAATAGAAAACACTTGACACTGGCAAATGCTGAAAATGCGACGCCAAAACCAAAGAAGAAGATGAGAACAGACTCCGTAAATAGCATGTCGCTTGCAAACGACAACACAATAGGACATAGGTAAAACAAGCATATCAATCGACGCGAGAACGCTCACGCGACGGAAAGCGCTCGACACAATCAACCAGAAACGTCCTCCGACATCCAATTAACTATCAGATGTAAATCAAATTTGTGTGTCGTCGACGAAATAATAATCCAACCGTATTCCTCCTAGCACACTCTTCCACACAACTCCTGTAAAAAAAATTGCACAAGCACACGCGATTTTATTCTCTAACGGAACCAATTTTAGAGGTGGTAATACTTTGATGGTTTCGAATGTTGTGGTTAAAAATGTTCGAGAGAGTGTACAGGGTATTCGTGCGAGGCCCACGCGTTATAATTTAATTTGCAAGTTTAATTAATTTTAACCTTTCGAGAGGCGCGTTGTACATTATTCATGTATTTTAGAGCGCGCCGGTTTCGTTCTATGACTTTATTGTACGAGAACAAACGTTCGCAAAATAAATAGAGGAAACTTACGGCGCTTTAAAGAAAATTAATTAATTATTAATTCAAGAAAAAGTGTTTTCGTGGATCACGTGTACTCTCGTACATTACAGTCCTCAGCTCATGTATACTCAAATATATCTATATCATTCTCCTTATACGGTTTGATTTTTTTTCCAGTGCGTAAATTTGTCACGCAATAAGAATCGTTAATAAAACATATTTCACTAATAAAAAATACATGTTTTTTTCATAATCATGTATGCAAAAATACATCATGTGTGAAAATTTCAACTGTCTAACTATCACGGTTCATGAGATACAGCCTGGTGACAGACGGACGGACAGACAGATAGACAGATGGTCAGACAGCGGAGTCTTAGTAATAGGGTCCCGTTTTACCCTTTGGGTACCTAAAAACCCTAAAGATAACTTTATTGTAGCTGTAGCTTTCGCTGTGATTACAAGCCGCCGCCAGGCACCTAACGATGCTTTACCGTCTTTGACCACAACATCACCTAAGGTGGTACGATTTCCGTACAAATCCATTTTTGCCATTTATGGACAAATGGAGCTAATTTTACAGTGAAATCACAGCTACTGGCATTTACTAGACCAGCGCCGGCTGGCTGCAGTCGGCATTATATGAGTCGAGGCCGGTTTGTGACATAAAATATATTTTAACCTTTTGTTTTTTGTTTAATTTTTATTTATATATAATATTATACTATTTATACTATATACCTATAAGTTACTTTTCTTCGTTTATGTTTATTGTTTATTTTTTTGTAACAATACATACAGTATTGTTAATTTTGTTGAAATGTGTTTTACGTCCCTAATAAAGTGTTGTCTATTGTCTATTGTCTACTTTGGTCTTTATTTGCGGTAAATCACAATTGCTTGAATAAAACAGTCGATTGTTAACATAAAATCAAATTTATGAATTTATGATTTTTGAATAAAACTGTAGATTATGCTTATAGTCTACCGTTTCATTCAAGAAATTGTGATTTACCGCAAATAAAGACCACAATAAATGCCAGTAGCTGTGATTTCACTAAAATTATGCTCCAATTGTCCTTATATGGCAAAAATCTATTTGTATGGAAATCGTACCACCTTAACACCAGGTGTGCTGTGGTCAAACACCTAGCTTGTCAACCATAAAAGAGATAGTGAGTAATGCGGGAAAGCGTTTTTATTAAAATGTCTTAGGAAAAAACATCTTTTTGTAGCATCGTCGTTGCCTTATTTACAACGAGGAATAAGTAGAATTTCTCTAGCATTAAACGAGATTTTCTCTTCGGATCTCGAGCTTTTGGCTCGAGATTGTTTTTATTTTCAGGAAAAGTGACTAAAGTAGATACTTTTATTAAAGTGCACATTTTAATTTTACTTCCTTACTTTTCTTTGGATTTGTAAAAGTATGTGCTGAAACTCATAAAATGTAAACTCAGCACGAATTGTTAACATATAACTTATCTCCTTATCAGTCATCATTTTTGCGTGTAAATATTTTCAAATAGCATGTGAATCTATGTTATGTATTATCCTTTGTGCATATCCTCGTTATAGACACACCCCGTATTTTTCTTTCTCTGATCCTGTCCGTCCTACGGTTGCCTGGAACAGATCGCTTTTAGCGATAAGGTCGCCAGTTGTTACACCAATTAATTAATTTTATTTCTTCTGTATTGTTTTTTTAGTGTGTGCAATAAAGAGTTAATCAATCAATCATTTATTGTAGGTCGTTACTTCGCTTTTACTTTGTGTGGATACCAAAAAAACGCAAGTCACAAATTAAAAAAAAACTTTTAAGAAGACAAACCAGTGCTGGTTGATTATATTTGGCAAAGCTGAGTTTGGTTCGGTAACAGAAATGTATAACATTTTTTACGTATACTGCTTTTCTTCAGATTTTTTTGGCTTCGTAATTTTAGTATTTGCCAGTGACATATTATGTTTCAGTAATTTTATAATATTTTTTTTTTTATTTTTTTAGCGCCATCTAGCCATAAATTATTTAAAATCCCACTAATATTATAAATGTAAAAGTTTAGATGGATGGATGGATGTTTGTTACTCTTTCACGCAAAAACTACTGAACGGATTTGGATGAAATTTGGTATAGAAGTAACTGAGACGAAAGCATGTAGCGGGTAACACCACGGGGTGCAGCTAGTAATACATAAAAACTACCATAACTACCTCATTTAAACGGCCGCCATATCAACAGAAATAATTCATGTTTTATGAATTATTTCTATTGATATGGCTTGCTTAATTGCGACGTTGTATGGCCATACATAGAGTCCAGCGTTACGGTCACGTATGGCGGCCACCAGATGAGATGACCTCTGAACATTTTTGCACCCGGTCTCCATAGTCCAGAAGTTTCAACCCCAAAAAGCTTAAAGATGCACCCACTGTCCAAAGTACTATATTTGCGAGAGCACTATATCTATAGCAGAGAAGGTGCCAAAGTATCAACGCAAGTGTATGAGTGTTTACTTGATGGGTAGATCTGCCGCCAAGCAGTAGTGTGGTAACATTACTGTGTTCCGATTTGAAGGGTAGGTACTGCAGCTAGCTAAATTACAGGGCTGTTAAGAGTAACCATTAAGTTTTCAAAGTAATGAGTTTCAAAGCAGCGATGCCCTGAACTTTGTTTTGTTACTCAAAGTTCTGTGTATCGCTGCAATGGTCATGGTCAGGCGTTATCTCTCACCAAGAGCATCGTCATCATACCACCATCATTCTCATGATATAATATGCGAACATATCTAAATGCAAATGTACAAACTGCGACGCCAAAAACGAAGAAAAAAAAGAAATAGTTGTTAATTGTTAAAATAAAATAAATAATTCACGCATGCCAGTATTAATTTTATTTTCTCTCAAACACAATAATGTTGTATCATTAGCATAAACATAGTAATAAAGTGACCCCAAATTTACAACTTTTCCCGTTTTAAGGGTAGTTAATAATGTAACGCGCACACCTCGAGCGCTCGCTACAAATTGAGGTCAGACATATAAACCGACCAATGTGGACGTGGTCAAATTATGAAACTAAAAAAATATACGAATAACTCTCATCTTTATTCAGAAAGCAGGATAGTAGCGCCTCGCTTTGACTTTATTAATAAGTCTGTTGCAAATGTACAAACTGCGACGCCAAAAACGAAGAAAAAAAAGAAATAGTTGTTAATTGTTAAAATAAAATAAATAATTCACGCATGCCAGTATTAATTTTATTTTCTCTCAAACACAATAATGTTGTATCATTAGCATAAACATAGTAATAAAGTGACCCCAAATTTACAACTTTTCCCGTTCTAAGGGTAGTTAATAATGTAACGCGCACACCTCGAGCGCTCGCTACAAATTGAGGTCAGA
Organism: Biston betularia; assembly: GCA_905404145.2. NCBI lineage: Eukaryota > Metazoa > Arthropoda > Insecta > Lepidoptera > Geometridae > Biston > Biston betularia. Next base: position 11,422,528 of record FR989873.1, read on the forward strand.
CATATAAACCGACCAATGTGGACGTGGTCAAATTATGAAACTAAAAAAATATACGAATAACTCTCATCTTTATTCAGAAAGCAGGATAGTAGCGCCTCGCTTTGACTTTATTAATAAGTCTGTTGTAATATAATTTATTCAAAAATCTCGGCCTATCTACTACTATATAGTCTGTGTACAATAGTTAATATTTTAATATTCAGGCCCGACCTTTGGCCAAACAACTAAATACAATTGCGACGAATAATATACATAAGGGACCGTAAAATTATATTAACTTGATTAGAATAAAATATTTTATGTTCCGAATTAATTAGTTCTGATGAGCTTCATTGTTGGAGTTTATATCTCACAATTATTTCTTTACCTTTAGGTAATAGCTACGTAATGTTACTTACTTTTTTTCTTGTCCTTTGTTTTTGGCATCGCACTTTGTGTATTAGCCAGTGTCAAGTGTTTTTTAAATGTAAAAGTCGAACTAGACGTTTCTCTTGATGGTATGAGATAACTCATGTCCATTGTCCATGACCATTGTAACGATACAAAGAACTTTAAGTAGCAAAACAAAGTCTAGGCCGTCTGTGCTTTGATGCTTTTTACTTTCGATGGTTAGTCTCAATAGCCCTACAATATCTACAGTACCTACCGTTACTGGAACTAGAAGTAGTAGGTAGCTACCCAGACGACTTCCTACTAAGGAGATCTTAGATACCATTATTTGTTGTTATTTGCAGTTGTAAAAGAAAGTATACATTGTTTACTGTATAACTACCCAAAAAAGGAGTGTACTGTGTTCAGAGTTCACGTATATGAGTTTCTTTATTCCACCATAACTTTTTAAAGCCTGAGAAAAGTAAAAAAAATTAAAAAATGCCTGAGCAGATTTGAATGTATGTTAAAATTCGTACATCATCTCTGGTTATAATTAATTATTTACAAAAAAAAACCACAATTATGGTAGAAGAATGGCTCCATTTTTTAATACGAAAAATGTCTTCAATTACATTAGTTAACATTTTTAACCGAGTTATTTTTTGTTCAATTTTTATTTTGTCCCGCCTGTTTCTTATAAATGTTATTTATAGTATTTTTCTTTTCTAGGTTGCCTGGAAGAGATCGCTGCTAGCGATAAGGCCGCCACTTGTGGCACTAGTTTATAAGGTTCTTTTGTTCTCTGTATTTTATTCTGTTTATGGTGTGCACAATAAAGAATTTTATCTATTTTATTGCTAAATTTCCCGGTATAAAATTACTTACATTCCAAACTATCGCCATTATATGACACATTCGTGCCTTAGGCACTAACAGGCGTGTTAACTCGAACGAGGTGTGACTTTGTTTCGCTATCCGCAAAACGAAACGTTCGTGAAATTTTAATAGCTTTTATCGTAAACTTTGATGTTCTAAACTACAAGCGAAGTAGTTACTACTACTTGAATATTCACTTCTAGGTTCTAGAATATAACATTTACATATTAAGTTATATTTCAAAATATAAACGTAGGTGGTAATGTATTATTATGTATATTCATGTATCTAACTGTACATATTTATTGCATCTATGAAGAAATCATATTTTAACTTTTTTTTTTTTCAAAATTACAACTTTTTTTTTTTTTTTTTTAATGGTTGACAGGCTTGGTGTTTGACCACAGCTCACCCGATGTTAAGTGAAGGTGTGGTCGAAGATGGTAAAGCACACCTAGCCTGGAATGGAACTGGCTCTCAAGTGAGGCTGCCGGAACACACCGTTAGGTGCTTGGCGACAGATTTTCAACTTGAGGGTGGTAGCTAGCCAGCCGAGTACTAGAAAGTACCCTACCACCATGCTATGGTTTCCTCACGATGTTTTCCTTCACCGGCAGCTCAAGCTCATTGTTGGGGTTTGAACCCACGCCCTTCGGCATGCGAACCTACCGCGCTAACCACTGAGCTATCATCACTACAAACATATCACACACACGTATTTGCGTATATAACTATAAACGTCGAATGGCTCAAAGTTATGAGCGCCAAAGCAGCGGTGCCCTGGACTTTATTTTGGACTGGACTTTACTTTTTAATCAAATTACCACTGAAATGGTTATGAACGAGCGTTCGCTTTATTTATACATTAAAAAATTAAACTGAAGAGTTCAAGCAATACCACATACGTTAATAATCATCGACCATGGGCAGAGTTGAATCCTCCGCCTGCTCTCTCTGCGGGAGCCCTGAAGATGTTTTTCACCTCCTGGTGGAGTGTGGACGGACCAAGACTATGAGAACAAATATGTTACTAAAATATGGTGTTAAATCCCGAGATGTTAGCATGTTTCAAGGTATCTTGGCCGCACGCACCCACATGTGATGCGGCGAAGGCTTTATATGCCGACATCACGGAAGTACTAGTCCATCAAAAAGAAGATGGCATATCCATCGAATAGTCATTTTTAGGGTTCCGTACTCAAAGGGTAACAACGGGACCCTAACTGAGACTTCGCTGTCCATCCGTCCGTCCGTCTGTCACCAGGCTGTATCTCAATAACGGTGATAGCTAGTATTTCTATTGCCGCTATAACAACAAATACTAAAAATAAAATAAAACAAATATTTAAGGGCTCCCATACAACAAACTTGATTTTTTTACCGTTTCTTGCTAGATATTAATAACGGTGACAGGTAAACGCTTTAACTATTCACAGAATATTTAGTTTTATTACAGATAATGGTACGGAACCCTACGTGTGTGAGGCCGACTCGCACTTGGCCGGGTTTTTTTTTTAATACGGGGCTGGCATAATCGCAGCCCCCTAATTAAAGCCCCTAATAACAAAAAAAACATTGACCATACTAGGAGGCATCATGTTAGTTGAAATAAAACACAAAGACTGTCAAACATTAAGCAAAACACCCTTTCCCCGGACTCCCGAACAGTGCAAAACATAAATAATAGCACTGTCGATAGCATCATCTATTACCCACGCGCCCCTGCAACCGACCACAGACAGTACAAAGTAAATTCCTGCAGGTATTCTGTACATGCAAGAGGCTACAAAAAAACACATTCGGATAATACACAAACACGCTCTGGAAAACAGAACGCGTTCTTTGCACAAAGAATACGTTGATAAGCAGTTGGACTGTTACTTTTTTTACAGAACCCCGTTAGCCTGAAATGGAATTAGTTCTCAAGTGAGGCTACCAAAAGACACCGTTAGATGCCGTATTTTTCTTTTTTTTAATAGGTTTTTTATGGTTATTAGACAGGCTAGGTATTTGACCACAGCTCATCTGATGTCATGTGACGGTGTGGTGGAAGATGGCAAAGCACACCAAGTCTGGAATGGAACTGGCTCTCAAGCGAGGCTGTCGAAACACACCGTTAGATGCTTGGCTGCAGATTTTCAACTTGAGGGTGGTAGCTAACCAGCCGAGTACCAAAAAGTACCCTACTACTATGTTATGGTTTCCTCACGATATTTTCCTTCACTGGCAGCTCAAGCTTATTGTTGGGGCTTGAACCCACGTCTTTCGGCATGTGAACCGACTTGCTAACCACTGGCCTATCATCGCTACAACTACATCGCTACTTTCTCACATTTCCGCTAAAACCCCTAAATGTCAATTTTATTCTGCTCAACTTGTCATTTTCAAAAGTTCACCTACTCTTTAGATCGCAGCGTGTACATATGTAGCTAGGTCGCGGTGGGAGATCGCCAGCCATTTGTTATAAGATAACATCTCTGCGAGAGGCGCCTTTGTGAGTCGGATGAGCTGTGGACACACCGCGCCGCGGGACGAACCAAGCACACACCAACTTATCTCTAAATGTGGCCAAATGTAGGAACTGGAAAACTGGAAGGTATGGGGTTTCATCACAAAATCCAATGGTGGCTCCCTCGGTTAACTTTACAATTACGCTGGTCGTATACTAGTAAACTCATCTTTGTATACCTACAATGGAAGTTTTCCCACTAGAGGTTGATGACTCCGACGCTAAAAAATGTTTGTGTACGTAAAACCCATTTCTGAAAGCGTTTTGACTTTGATAAAATATTAAACGGTATAAGTAAAAAGAGATAAATAATATTTAGTGATTAAGTAGGACTTTTCCACACAGAGTCATCTAACTCCAAACTAAACAAAGCTTGTACAATGGGAACTAGATAACTGATGATATTTATCTATTTTTTTTGTAAATGCACGTAGAACACTCAGGCACAGGACAGCGATTTCTTCCAGGCAACCTTTAGGTGAAAAGAAACATATAGAAACAGATATGAAGTAAGTGTAGAAAAAAAACTTAATAAAAGGTAAATAACATAATAACGACTGTTAAGCGAAAAAAAAACTAAATACCTCGAACACTCATAATAAAGTATATAGTGAAACAAACAGGAAAACACACTATTAATTAAACATACAATACAATAAATATTTCATAAATAAATAATAATAAACATCGCAGGACATTTACACACAGCGCCATCTGACCCCAAACAAAGCAAAGCTTGTACTATAAAAGTCAGATGACTCGGATGTCGGAAGGCGCTGTGTGTAATGTCCTACGATATTTATTTATTTCATTTTTATCTATCTATTTTTATTTGTTTTGCCGTTGTTGAATAAAAATACTTTTTTTCCCCACAGACATAGCTTGAATGAGGCAATCAATTATGAATATGAGTACAGCGGAGCGCTTTTACTATATTGCATTTCCGGAATCACGTATAATATTTCAGAGCGAATCCCTTTAAATCAAAACATAAGGATGATTTGTAAAGGTCCGGCAGCGGCTAAATATCCCAGAATTCTCGGGATATTTTAATCCCGGGCTGGGATTTGCAGATTTACCGAATATTATCTTTCCCGGTTCATAACTCGACGATATGATTCGAGCTTAACCTTGTTCCGTATTCTTTTCATTTGTGCGAGAGGCTGAGGGAAACTTTTTAAATTAATTTTCCCGAATCTTAAGATGTTTCTCCGAGGCTTGTTGTTCTGTAAGAACAAAGCCGTTCTTTATGTTGTGTTAGTTTATGCGATCTTTGACGTGTATTTTTAAAAATTTTAGGTGCTTTTGTCAAGTCTCGTTTTATAGGTCTGGCATATTAGATACATAAACTAAGATAAGATATAAATAGATAAAATTAGATACATAGATAAACTCTTTATTGTTTTCACTATATTTAATACGGTAGAAAAATATAAACTAACGTTTAGAGGAGGCTTTAGGTGACCAGAATGCTGGTATCTACTTTGGTCAAGAGCTTAGCATTGCCGTCCAGCGTTCAAAGCATTCTGGCCACATATCCCTCCTCTAACGAACTTTTAGATTAAGATTTTTGGATAAATTTGTAAATTTAAGATTATTTTGTTCAATAAATATTACAAACTAATAAAATAAACTAAACACTAGTGTAATAATTGGTACTGTATTATTATTATTATAATATTTTTTATTCGAAACCGCGTCGCTTATTTAGTACTTATTCCTGTAACTTGTACTACGATCTATGTATTTTAAATTTAATAGTTAAAAAAATGACGTAAGTAAGCAATTAAAAATCCATTACCACATTTTTCTCGCCTTATCCCTACAAGCTATCTCGTCCAGGCAACCATAGGATAGATGTAAATATCTAAAGATTACGTGAAAAACATAAACTATGGTCAAATGTTTAAAACCATCCTCCATGTAGTCCAGCCAAAGCCTCAGTACATTTTCTATCCTTTACATAGAACATAAATCACTTTTTGTGTGTGCGTAATATTAATTAATATGCTAATCTTTCTGGGGTTAGCATATTAATATTATTAGTATATTATTTTTTATTCGAAATCACGCCACTTATTTAGTACTTATTTCTTTAACTTTTACTACTATCTATGTATTTTAAATTAAATAGTAAAACATGACGTAAGAAAGCAATTAAAAATCCATTATCACATTTTTCTAGTTTCACATTTATGCTCCACTTTTTGCTCTTAAACTGAATAAAAACCTACGTATTAATCTGCAGATCGCGTGAAGGCGAGCAGCGAACAAAGAATAAGGTAGATGTATTGAACATAGCTGACTCACTCTATCAACACCCATCCGAGGTTTAAGCACGCGCCCTACCACCAACAACTTATCACTATAAGCTAGCGACTGGAACAAGTGAAGAAGATCGCGCATTCCTCTACTAGAATTCCACCGCATTACGCTAATGCAGCGTGTTTCGTCGATGCCCTCATAGTTAATGTTATTTTTACGAATTTAGCACATTCCTGTTTTTTTATAAACCGTCTCACTGCTGAGCACGGACCTCTTTTCATCGTAGGAAGGATAAGTCTACCACGCCGGCCAAGTGTGGGTTGGCAGACATCTTTGACAACTGTTTTTAAGCTTTTTTTATTTTGTAATGTATGTATGTATGTATCTATGAATGTATGTATGTAAGTATATATGTATACATGTATATGTAGTTTATGTCCCAAAATAATAGTAAGTATTGAACCAGTAACCTGTAACAGGCAGTGCCTCAAGCTTTTAAGAATATAGTTAGTATGAGATTAAGTACCTACACGCCAAATGTTTACTTGAATTTATTTTAAAATTTTTAATTTTTCTTCCCAGATATAATAGCTTGTTTCAAAAATACTTTTTTTACTTTTATTAGTCGTCATCTTTAGCCCACGTCTGCCACATGCTACAAATTTCGAACGATATGAACGAAACTATTCCAAAAGTCGCTACGTATAGTTTCACTTCACGTCGCTCTCCTAAGACAAGGCTCAACAGCACTCGTTTCCACCACTTGCTTAAAAACTTTCTTTTACCTTTCATAATAGAGGTAATCTATTGTCGGATAAAGTACCACTCAGCTCTACAAATATCCTAGAACATTATCGTTATAATTATCTCATTATGATATGAATAGATAGTACAAAAACCAGCGGCTAGCATTTTAGAAAAGGATCCCTGAAATTACACCGTTAATATCTAGGTGATGATGCCCTAAAACCGACAGCTTTGTTGGCTCATTGGTAGTATATCTACTTTAAAAGCTGTAGGGCGTGGGCTCAATTATCGCCCAGGACAAACATTTTGCGGGTTAAGCAAATGTTTGTTCTGTGTCTGGGAGGTTTGCATGTATTATAAGTATGTATTTACAAAAAAGTATTTAGGTATTTTTACTTTCATAGTACTTTACTTTGTTTGGGGTCAGATGGCGCTATGTGTAATGTCGTACGAAATTTCATTTATTTATTTTATTTTTTGAAACCAAACTTTACTTTAAACAATCTCAATTTACTTTTTAATGTGAATGCGTCTTTAAATTTGCTTCTATAGCGATGGGCAATTCAAAATACTGATGATAACAAAATCGGGAGATACAGTTTGGTGTTGTAGCTAGGTACATCAAAATTAAATTACACTACTCGATATCAGGAGCATAAAAAAATTCGTACCGCACAATTTTGTTAATTTTCTAACTATAGTCAATAAACACTTTAAGCCTTAATTGAATTTCAATTAACTTTTATTATGGGTACAACTCTTAAATTGTGAAAAATTGTTCGTTACGGGATGCGCAGCAGATGTGAAACATTTAAACAGTACACGAAAAGCAACGAGATGTACTGTAGTATACGCTCGCACACACAAGACAATCAAGAGAAGTGGCGTAGCGGGGGCACAACACCATAACAGAGCGTCACGCCGTTTGCCGTCACGGCACATGAGTCGGTCTTACTGCCCAGGTGCACCAATAGATGAATCATATCAAAAATTAGCTATATACACTCGGCCAAGGGTCAGCAAACTTTTTTTTATGGAACAACATTTTTTTCGCGATTTCAAATTTATATTATTTTTATTATTTGTATTATTATTTGACAGCCCTGTTGGTTCATTGGTAGTGTGTCTGCTTCGAGAGCTGAAGGGCGTGGGTTCGATTCCCACTCAGGACTCACATTTGTGTGACTAATATCGATGTTTGTTCTGCGTCTGGGTGTACTGTATGTATAATAAGTATGTATTTACAAAAAAAAAAGTATTTAAGTATTCTATCAGTTATCTGTCTTCCATCACACAAGCTCTGCTTAATTTGGGGTCAGATGGCGCTGTGTGTAATGTCCTATGATATTTATTTATTTATTTATTTATTTATATCCATAGTAAAAGTTTTTTATAATGAGTTAAAGTTAAGACATTTCTGCTTACACTTGAAGATTATCTTAATAAACTCATAAGAACAACAACAACGTCAATTAAGGTGGTTCGATTTCCATACAAATACGTTTTTCTATTTATAGACAAATAAAGCATAATTTTACAGTGAAATCACAGCTACTGGCAACCATAAAATACGCTTGTTTAGAAGAAATTGATTCACTCGCTACTTGAAGACACCTGAACAGTATCTATCGGTGAATTCCCACTCGGGTTTCAAAGTATGAAAATGGAATCAAACTGTTTCATTCGAAATACGTCGTACTACACGGCGCACCGTAGCAGCTCGTAGCTTCGTAGCACCCGCCGCCGTAGTGGAACCGTAGCGCAAACAAAATACCGCTAAAAGCCTTTGTCGGTACATTTTGAGCCTTCATTTATTCATTAGTTTTCGCTAGAAAGCCGCGTAAATACTAAAGCTGAAATCTTACAAAAAATTCCGTTCCGTCTTCCGGTGTTTTATGTAAATATGGTGGTAGTTTCATTTTTACTTCTATCCTTGTTTTATGTTTCTTTTAAAATAAACTTCGCTTTTAAAATGGTAATAAAAAGTAAATCACACAAGTGTTTTTACTCAAGTAATATAAGGGTATGCGGTTAGGTTAGATATAAAAATGATTGGTTGTATAAAATAATTCTAGCAAGAATTATACTTAATATTTTTCTCTCTCTCTCTTTTTATCTTTCATCTATGGTTGCCCAGAAGAGATCACTTTTAGCGTTAAGACCGCCATTTGTGGCACTCTTAAGTTTCTTGCTATGTATCCATACGAGCGAAGCTGTGAGTAACAGCTAGTGTTATAATATGTCAATATATTTAAATTATTATTAATGCCGGATTCAGAACAAATAAATCGAAAATTCTTTTTTTTTTACGTTAGCAGTCTAGGTGTTTGACCACAGCTCACATTATATCAAGTGTCAGTGCGGTTAAAGATGGTAAACATATGTAGCCTGGCTCTCAAGTGAGGCTACCAGAACACACCGTTAAGTGCTGGCGGCAGATTTTTAACTTGAGGGTAGTAATCTACCACCACGTTATGATTTCCTCACGATGTTTTTCGGCACCGTTAGCTTAAGCTCATACTTGGGATTTGAAGTCACGCCCACGCAAACCGCTGAGCTACCCGACCGTTCTATAAGAACATTCCAGTCTTTTCATTACCGTTCCGTGATCACACGCCAATTCCCCAAAATACAATTTCGCCAAGGAAACTAGTAAGTGCGGTAATTACAACTATCCAACGTACGTACGCGATGTTACACTAACAAAGTTGAATTATGTATGAGGTAGTCGCTGAACTCGTAGACAACATCCCGCACGATTTACTCCTGTTCATCATTTCTTAATTATCCCCACCGGCAACATGCGTATCAGATCAGATACCACAGGCGTACTGTAACAGAATAAAACACACAGAGAAATGGATTTTCAATAAATAAATATCGTGGGACATTACATACAGCGCCATCTGACCCCAAACTAAGTAAAGCTTGTACTATAGAAGTCAGATAACTGATAGAATACTTAAATACTTTATTTTTTGTAAATACATACTTATGATAAATATACATCCAGACATAGATAAACATTTTGTTTATACCATAAAGTTTGTCCTGGTTGGGAATCGAACCCACGCCCTTCAGCTCTTGAAGCTGACATTCTACTAATAAACCAGCAGGGCTGGCAAAATAAAATGTCAAATAGAAGGTACGTAGAAGTTTAGACTAACTATTTATTGTTCAAATTACTTTTTGGTGAACCAAGTTGAGACTAACTCTATCGAAAGTAATGAGTGCACCGATGACCTGGACTATTTTTGTTACTTAAAGATCTATGTATATTTGCAATGGTCACGGATATGCATTATTTCTTACCATCAGGAGAGCGTATCGTTCGTCTCGTAACTTTTAGATTGAAAAATAAGATCCTTGTTCGTCCTCCTCCTTCGTCCTTGATTGCTCCTTGATCGTCTTGTGTTCGGCTAAAACGGCTATGTTCGGCCGGATATTCGCTATCCGGTAAAATATCTATCCGTTTCATCTCTAGGTACATCTTTATACCACGCAACATTTTTGGGATGAAAATGCGACGCCTCAGTTCCGACTAAAATAACTGATTTATTTGATAAACGTACTTATTATTAAAAAGGAGATAATAGTTGGTCATACTTACATACATCACCATCAGGAGAGATTAAAAATGTCTTAATATGATTTTAATATTACTCAATATAAAATGAAATTCTGGAACATGTTTATTATTATAAAACGTGGTGTTTAAATCTTTTTTGATACTGACGTCATAAAATGTACATTTTTGACACGTCGCTTTGCTGTTGTTTCTCTGCACTATATTCTGTTGCGATATCGCGAATATAATCCCTGCGCACGGGCGTCCCGCGTGCGATACGTCACGCGATATCGCACAGGCGTCACGTCAGGTGCGGTCCGAAGGGGAGGGTCACAGCCCCCCCCCCCCAAATCGTACATGTCACATTGAAATTTTTTCTAAAAATTTTACAAAACAAAATATAGAAATTTTCTGCCCCTAGCCGCGATGCATTTTGTTTGCTTGTATGCTTTTCAAACATGTTAGAAGAAAGGCTTTAAGTCTTCTAAATATTCATCTAGAGATAGCCCCAGACGTCTCAAATATTATCATACGATTTACTTATAAAAATAGAAGACTTCCATTTGTTTTACAATGTGTGCTATAAATTGTACATTGTGCAATAAAGTCTAATTTACTCGACATATTTTATTATTAGTGACCCCCTCCAAAATTTCAGGCTGCGACCACGCCTGTGTCTCGGCGTGATTGCGCCCTAATTAAAGGCTGTAATTCAGTTTCCGCGCCCTTGAGGAGTATGCGACGTTTTATTCCCCGCGGTATATTATATGTTTGCGGGGTTGTACGGATCAGCCTGAACTTTTCTTACTGGAATATTTTAGCATATTTTGAGAAAAGAGGTAATACAACAAACAAACAAACATATAATAGTTAAAAAAACAAACATAGTTAATCAAACATATAAAAATTATAGGTGAATTATGTACCATTAATTTTTTTTTAACCGCTTACGCAAAAACATCGGGTGTTGCTTCATGTATTAGCTATAGTATTAGGAGCTACTTTGATTTCAGAGTTGTGGCAATAGCCAGCTCGCAACAAGCTGATTATCACGATTTTAATAAAATATTAGAAAATTGTGCAGACTTGGGCACTCGGTGAAACAATGATTTCTAAATTGCAGTATTTCGCAATTGGGAAACTTATACCGTTTGTGTCAAGTTGCTGGTTTTCGCAATCGGTAACTGCAACGCGTTGCGTGACTTCACTCCCTCTCAGCTCCACCAGTGTGAGTCTTGAATCGTGATGACTGATGATTGACGATTCCAAAAGTTTATTTCAAATTATAGCAACCGCAACTTGCAACTGATAATGAAAATTCCTAAGGGCCACTTTAGTCAGTCTACGCAGCGCCTTTGCAAAATTTTATTAATAGTTTTACACTCTAACATAACTTCAATAATAAATCAATCATGACTATCGATACAAACAACTCAATTTACCCTTCTTTAATAAATGAATCAAGAAACTTGCCTATAACATAATTGAGTAAGACGATCTTGAATATAGTAACTTTAATCACAAAACTTTTCAAAGCCCACGAGATTGTGTAAACTTTTGACATTTTGCAACTAATACACAAGTATCAACGATGCCTTTATTGCTATTAAAACTTACGAACAAAATGGCTTGTCATTAATGAAGCTTAAATCTTAAAATTATTATTTACGTAAAAGGCAGTCACTATGTTGTTACCGTTTGAATCGGTAATTAATCGGGAAGCTGTGAGTGATGTCTCTGTTATGGCTATTATCTTGTGATAATAAACTTCAAAATAGTACCCAACGATTTGACATGAATATTCTGCCTTGAGAGCTGTAGGGCGTGGGTTCGATTCCCACTCAGTGCAAACATTTTGTGAATAAACAAATATTTGTTCTGTGTCTCGGTGTTCTGTATGTATTATAAGTATGTATTTACAAAAACAAAAAAGATTTATGTCATCTATCAGTTAACTGACTTCCATCACACAAGCTCTGCTTAGTTCGGGGTCAGATGGCGCTGTGTGTATAGTCCTACGATTTTTATTTTTTTATTTTTTTTACTGTAACAATATTGTATCTATCATGCATACTGTATCTAATAATATTAATTGAGATAAATAAAAAGGTATAAATAAGCAAAGTAAATGAAACAAGCAACATTTAAAATAATAACTAATAAAGATAACTAATCCAAAAGGTTGCTATCAATGGGAATAGTTCCCAAAACGCTGGCCGCATTACCGCGTTGTATGGCAATACTCAACCGCTGGGCAAAATAAAGGCCAGCGTTTTGTTCACGTGTTCAACATTTTTTACGTACATAGGTTGAAATTAATTTTTAAAGTTCTAAGATAATGTAATGTTTGAACAAAGTCACGGGATTCTGCCAGTGAAATAATAATGATTTTAACGGAAAATTGAATACGCTTCAATCTGACTCTTTCTTCATTATACAAAGTAAATTAGTTTTCTTCAAAGTGGCTCAAGTTCTTAATTACATAGTTCAAACTAAAAACTCATTTATTTTTAACCGATTCAATACTGCTGTAAGACTACGCAAAGTTTTTGAGTGCTTTATTCTAGATTGTTAAATTAATTAGAAAAAATAAACCATTTTCCATTTATATTTAACACTATTTGTACTAAAATTTGATACGCAACTTAATTTTTTTAAGGTTTATTTTACTTAAAACACAATACGACTAACGAGACATTCTCCTGTGTGTATATGGTTGTGTTTATTTAAACTTTTTTTTAAATTCTTAATTGGTTTGTGTTTGACCACGCTTTGCCTGATGTTCAGCAGGGTGTAGTCTAAGATGAAGCACGCTTACTCATAAAAACCTGTTTACTCTGGACTTGAAGTTTCGCTGGAAACACAAACGCCAGCAGAGAATTCCAATACGTAAAACGTAAGAAATTAAAAATGAAATTAAATTGTATATATTGAGATAAAGAAACGGCCAAGGCAATTAAATCAGAATTTCACAAATTTTGATTACATAAAAATTAGAACAAAAAGTATGAATAAGTACTTATGTGGATGGCGCTTTGGCCAAGCTACTTTGCGTCGGTGCTCAAGGCTTTGCAACTAAGAGGTGGCCAGAATGTCTTCACCTTTTCTTACAACACACAACACAACTGTAACTGTACTGTTTTTTGTAACAGTATATATATATACAGTACAAAAACAGTACACTTGTGTATATATATATATACAGTACAAAAAACAGTACAGTAACAGTTGTACACTTTATTTATATATACAGTATATATAAGGTATACAGAATGTTAAAATGTAAAAGTGTCATTTTAGATAATGTGTATTTGAAAGAGCGGTCTCTCCTAATAATGGTTGTTTAAACTTAACGGGAGAAGCCAAACCCTTGTAAATTATAAAGTGAAGAAATAAAGATATTTTGTCCTTAGGCGACGGGGATTTAATCATCAGGTAACAAGCCCGTAAGCCCGCCGATTCAATTAAAAAAAGATTGTAAAAATAAGTACATATTGCTGATTCAGCATATAAATCATACTTTCTAACAAGCGAGGGCATAACCTACGACTCCTAGAACTCTCTTCGGCGCATAAGTTGGAAAACCTGCGAAGATAACAAGCCGTGTAATCACGTCTAGAATCTAGACTTTGCGTCAACTTTCATTTATCATTCTCATTGATATCAGTATGGACAATTTCTAAGTTGATTTTAATTCAATGCAATGAATGAATGAATTATTTATTTACCTATGAAATTAGATACATAATTATATAGATTTTGTCATAATAAAATTTAGTTCTCTATGTTCTACCTTGGAGAGGCTTATAGACATGGCTTTAGCTACTTAATCTAATAAAATAGTCCATTTATTAAAATGATATCCATTTCTAAAATTGTAATAGGTACTAACAAAACAGAAAAAAATAAATCACACATTAATAACAATCACAAAACAAAACACAATACATAATAATTAAATAAAGTAGTAATGATAAGAATCTCTGAGAAAATCAGTCAAAAGGGAACATAAATATTTAAATTTTATCACTTTGTGAATGTTTTGAAAAAATAGGTTATTGACGTAAATACTTTTTTGAATTTGCTTCCATAGTGGGAGACTATTCAGAAAACTTATGATAAAAAAATTGGGGGATACAATTTGGTGTTGTAACTACTACCTACCATTAATAGTCGTAGCCGTAGTCATAGTTATAGTTATATAGTAGGTCATTACACACAGTGCCATCTAATCCTAAACTAAGCAAAGTAATTACAATCGTCTCCAAAAGTAATTACATAATTCGATCCCATTAAAAACATTTTCATGTAAAATGTTGGCATATGACTTGAATTACCAAAAAGTTATCAGATCTCACGTAGAACCCAGCTTTTAACTTTACAAGCCCTAACTTCACAAACCATATTTTGTCTCTACCTTAATCAAAATATGTGGCTACCTAATTCTAAAGCTAACTCGGACGAAGTCGCGGCCGTAAGCTAGTATTATACGATGCTAGGTTAACTTTTTATACTGTTTTCTACTTACTGTAAGCAGTACCTTAACCGCGGTATAAGGTGAAGGGCGGAGAGCACTGAACGTTTGCCCCCGCCGTCTCCACCCAGCCACCGACAAATTATTACCAATGACTCCCGACCTGCACCCAATTGGCTCCAATCTGCCTTGCCTAATTGATTCTTAGCTTAATCATATTGCTTTTGGTACATCTACTTATATCCAACGTTGATATCAATTCAATTTCAAAGTAGATTTTGAAATGAAAATATACATGTTGTTTGAGAAAAGTGTTGTAAATCGTAGAGCTGATTCAAACGGGACCAGGGCAGGCCAGGGACGATTCGTCAAAAAAAAAACAATACGTCTTGACGGATATACGTTCACATTACTTATACGGAAACGAGTTATGTACGTACGTGAGTTGAGTACGTCAAAATATCCGAATAGATATACACTTGATTCGTGATTCGAGTTCAGTCGTGGACGAACTATCCAACACGATGGATGTGAATACTTTGATCTTGTATTGGTTATATTATCGATTAAAGAACAATTAAAGAAAAATAACACACTGGATGCATCAATTTTTGGGGTGGAGTGCACATTTGCATCACATTTGCACAAGTGCATCAACAGATCCGTCACAAAAAATATTTATTTATCTATTCGTGTTTTACGTACCTACCACCATGCTGTTGTTTCAACTATTTACGACATTTCTACTCTTAATTTTTTTACATTCTTCATTCTCAAACAGAGAGTTCCACATCCTCGACATGCAAACATAAAATGTAAAGTCAAAGCCCATAGTGTGCACAATGCACATGGGGAATGTCTACCACGTACGGGTAAAGCTTTGATGATTGATGTATTCAAAATAATTCAAATACATCTAGCCAAGCACGAGAACAAAATTCTAAAATAAAAGCTATCATACTACGCATTCTTTTTAAAAAAATATAAACGCTAAGCTGGCCACATAGCTCGGCGCTCTATGCCAAATAGCGTAGTCGGCAATATCTGGTTATAGCCGGTTTTGCCTGGATCACCGTGGCTGGATCTCGGCGGTTACAGAGTGATCGAATCTTCTGTAAATTCCAATATGAGAGCCACTATCGAACGGCGGGAACGCAAAAGAAATCATGCCAATTGTTTTTTTCTAAAAGTTTTTAGTTGCGGTTCTAATTCTAATTCTTCTTTGGTGTTTGGAAATTTATATTTACGATAGCAAATTTTATGAAAGCTATCGTTAAAATTATTTGCTTTTCCTCATTAAACGGAATATAAATTGTTTGGACCGGTTCCGATGGATCTGACTTTACAGCAGCCCATCATCTGGGAGTTTATTCCCGTACTATTCGATAACTTATGAGGGTCAACCAAAATGGTGAAAAACTTATCAGCGCCCTTCTACTAATCTTATTACTCAACCGTTCAAAAAAAGAGTGTAATGTTTTCATGTTCAGGGATAATATACATAGTTACTTATTAAAAAAAATATTTAACTATTGTATCAGTTATCTGTCTTCTCGTTTTGTTTGGGGTCAGTTGGTGCTGAGTGTACTACGATATTTATTTAGGTGCGTTTCTTTATTCCACTGAAACTTTTAAATGCTTGAATGGATTTTGATTTATGTGAAATCGTTACAACCCTTATATATACCCTTATTATATCATGCCGAATAAAACTGGAAGAGCTGGGGTTGAAAGCTTTTCGTCATCCGCCGTACTAACCAGACCTTGCCTATCTATAGACTACCGACCTTGACCTACTGACTTCTACCTTTTTCAGAATTTGGATAACTTCTAGGCGGGAAAGAAATTCAATAAACGAGAGGCAGTAAATATGCCTTTGAAGAATTTGTTGCCTTCCGTCCAGCTGATTTCTTCAATAAACTGCCGCTGCGTTGGCAAACATGTATCGATTGCATGGGTGATTATTTTGATTAATTGAAATAATTTTTTTTTTTTTTCTTTAATTTGCCCTTTCGGGCAGGCTAAAGCTATAAAGCCATACTGCCTCGTCTTCAGTGTTATTTCTGCTGTATCTTAACTATGGTTATCGTCAAAGTCGTCTTAGTCAAGTCCAGTTCGTGTCAGTTCGTGCCAGTCATGCTTTAGTAAAGTAGTGGCAACTTTACTATAAAGCTTCGATGGAGTTTTGGAAGCAACACGAAAACTCATGTTTCACCACATTATATCATTTTCCCACACTCGCGCTTGTAATTCGGCACTTTATGAATAAAACACCACCATTTTTATGCATAAACACTCGACAAAACACTAGTTTTGGAAAAAAATACAACGAAGCGACTCTTCCCGCGTTCCCGCCAAAAACTTCTAATTGAAATAAAAAAATGTAGAAAATAAATCGTTTTTTTTTTAATAAAACGGCAACTTCATACGTAAATAAAAAAAAAATGTGTCAAAACCGTCAAACATCAGCTTCCAAAAACATTTTTTTTTAATTTATTTATGGCGTCGTATTTTGTGCATTTGCTAGTGTCAAGTGTTTCGATAAATAATTATTTATCGTTCTACACAAAATCTTGTTTATCAATAGTAAAATGGTATAGTCATAGTGAAATCCAGGTGCGTATTCTAGTGTTTTTTAATAAAACACTAGAATACGCCCCTGGATTTAGTTTTAAGGTCCACTAGTCCGATTTAACGATCGTCGATTTGTCCTCCAATGATCGACAATCAAATAAACTAGATTTTATGCGACAAATTGACAAATGTTTCCCTGATAAATTTCATGAAATATTACTTCCTCGCAACAATAGTGCGGGGTTTGATTTCAAATAATATAACGAATATTTATTAGTTTAATTTCACGTATTCTACGAAGCGACGACGCGATCTGAAATAAATTTTTCAGACGAGTTTTTTAGTTTATAAACTAAACAACAATTTCAAATTAAACATTCTTTTTAGTTACATTTGCGTTCACCCTAGCTTTTCAAGAGCACGTAATATAATTCGATTCTCGTCGCTCTCATGTTAATCTGAATGAAAGTGAAGGTGATATAAAAATTATTACAGATACTAGAATGCTATTACAAATTTAAAATCAGTTTCCAAATGGTTTTTGGCAAGAACTCGATAAAACTGTGACGTCACAATGTATTGTTTTCTGAAATTTGTGTTTATCGTGTGTTTATGTCTAAAATGGTGCAGTGCTGTGTAATGAGTTTCTTGTTGCTTTCAAAATATCCTTGTAGTAAGTAATGTTGTTGCTTCTTTACTATGACCGGACTCGACCTTGACTTATTTTGTTAGACTTTGACTGTGACTTGTTTCAGTCAATATTTTACTAGATTTTAACTTGTAATGTGTACTGGGCGTACTGTATGTAAATAAAAACATCGACTCGACGAAGAAGATCAAAGCAGCAGATTGCGTTGCTTTGCCCATTTAAAAGGCAAATCATATACATAGTTGTTTTCAAACTGACAAGAATCTAATTTTAGTTGAGACGGTCAAACGCTGCATCATCGTTTGCCACAAACACATTGAATGCTACCCCACCTCCAGAGAAGTGAATTATAAATTAGTAAAGCGACCGAGGGTGGAGGGTGAGTAGGGGGTGTAGGGGGACAAGGGGGGATGTTTGCGAAGATAATTGTCTGGTTCACCTCTGACTGCGTTCGCCCATCTTTGAGGGCACTTATGTTCAACGGTGGTATTTCTTACAGATTTCCCCCTTGTTACAAATTCGAGTAGATTTCATCTACGGAAAACACAATCGAAACTGTTAATTTTATTACAAAATTTATACTCATTATTGTTATGCGAAATCAAATGGTAACGAAAAGACATTGATTTATTTATTAAGTTTTTTTTTTTGCCGTGAATACATTTTTAAATGCGTTTCTCTAGTAGGAGGTTTTTTTTTAAATTGTTGATAGGCTAGCGTTTTACCGCCATCTCACCCGACTCACTTGCGAGTTGAAGGCTCCCAGATTGTATCTATCAGGGAACACCCACTCGGGTGGCAAATTCTATTGTTTAGCCGTTCGTACGATGAAAGTAGATTCAAACCGTTTAGTACCGAATATCTACCATGAAGCGGTGCCGTTTTTTAAAGCTCCTGATGATGATGATCATCAGGAGCTGATGATCATCATGATAATGATGACCGATAAAATAATGGGCAGTGTGGAATTAGGCCACTCTCCAAAGTGTATCTGTAAACTGACAGACATGCAACTTTGCATCGATGTTCCAGGCTTTGGAGCCTTTTATTTAGATAACTAATGATAACAAAATCGGGGCATACAGTTTGGTATTGCAGCTACACATATCTATCATCTACACCCAACATTTAATTACACCACTCAATAGCTAAAGGATCAAAGAATTCGTTAAGTTGAGAGAGGACTGGAAACATGGAAATCCGAAGGACTTCTTTATGTTAAAAAATGTACACATATTTGCGTCGCGTACACACAGTCGTATCCACGTTATAGACACACCTCGATTTTTTTAGCTATGTTATTTAAAATGTGGTTTTTAATCATTTAGTTTAATTAGTTCATTACTAGCGGACGCCTTGCGATTTCACCCTCATAGTTCCCGTACCTGTGGGAATACAGAGATAAAAAGAAGCGTATGTCACCAGGGGATAGTGTAGCTTCCCAAAGAGTCGTGTCGCTCCGTTGTATTTATTTCCAAAACTCATGTTTATGCATAGAAATGGTGGTGTTTTATTCATAAAGTGCCGAATTAGAAGCGCGAGTGTGGGAAAATGATATATGGTAGAACATGATTTTTCGTGTTGCTTCCATCGAAGCTTATAACTCGCCACTACTTTACTAAAGCACGACTGGATTTGATAATACGGACTGGACTTGACCAAGACTGGACTTCGACTATAACTATAGCTAGAAGGCAACTTATTTAACTTATAAAACTTGAAATTATAAATCACTTGACACTGGCAAATGCTCAAAATGGGACGTCAAAATCAAAGAAGAAAAATAACCTCAAGATGAAAATCTATTAAACTCCTAACGTCTATCACGAGTGAAAAAAAATCTTTAATAACGATGAAAATATAATAATTAAAACTACGCAAATACTTATTGTATAATAAGAGGAGCATTTGTGAAATTTCCACGAATGCAGTAGACGTAACGAGCGCATTGTGCGGTAAGCCGCAAAATTTGACGCGCGGTTGGCGCCGATAAACGGCCGTCATACTATAACCGTTTAACACACTCACTGCGCACAGAGTAAAAACATTTTATTCTCAATTTTAGGTTGATTATGTCAAAACCGTTGTTAATTTTTTTTTATGAGGAATGCAAGTGATATTTATTGAAATTGGACCTGTAATGCTTCGTAATACATTTTATTTAGTTCTAAGCGTTTGCCTTAATTTTTGTGACCAAGAAAAAGATAAAAATTGTTTTCAACTTATTGCATTTTTTGTTCTAAGTGTACGTATATCAAAAAAAGTACAGGTCCGTGCTCGATAAATCAAAAATAAAACATCGACTCGATTGCAGAAGAGGAGCTCACATGATGACACTAGTTTTTTTGCTGTAATTCTGGCATCGCACCTCGTGAATTTTGCCAATGTAAAGCAGTTAGATATTTTTAAGTAGGTACAAATTTCATAAAAAAAAATCTTAATTTCAACCAAAGTCACATTGTAAAGTAGTAACGCGTAAAAACGTATTGTTTTTGTGTTGTTTTAAAGAGCTTTTTAAAACAAATAATAAATAAACACTACCAAAAATATACACCTTATGTGTGACATGAGTTTTGAAAAGTAATGTGGTGGTAGAACTTTGTCACGCTTTCGCTAGATCTTTAACGCTAGTAATCCGAGCAGTGAAAGTGTTAACTATTTTTATTATCTCAAAGTAATCGTTATTTAAATAGCAGCGCTAATAATGTAATTACGTTACACAAATATTCGTCCAAATTAGAGCCGGTGCTGGTACGAGAGGGGTGTGTACTGAACAAATTAACCGATAAACTCGATCCGAACGCTCTGCCATCACTCGTCGATACAGGGCCGGACTCAATAACCAGGGCCCTGAAAAGGATTTGAAGCACCAACATTTTTTAATTGTACTATATTATAACGAAATTGATAACCATGGGTTTTATTTCTAAGCAATGCCGTAGGTCAGATTACAATGTTAAAATGTAGGCAACTGTTAAGCCATATCAGAGATCTCTCGAATGCTAGAGTTGTGGCTACGGAATCTATACGAAATTACTTACATAACATCTTTGATCTGCTGCTTACAGTGTTACACAACGGCTCATTGAATTGGAATGAAATTAATATAATTTATTCAGATACGCAAATAAGTAAATGTTATGAATACTTTTTTTGTTTAAACTACAAGTGCTTACCGGAAGACCAGCGCTGGTCATACCGCTTAGTATGAAATTTTCTTTCTTTCTTTCATATTCAGAATAGAGATCTCAATAATTTACACTTTTACTTTTGACTTTTTGTAGCAGCTCAGTGGTTAGCACGGTCGGTTTACAAGTTGAAGGGTGTTGGTTCGAACATTAAAATGAGCTTGAGGTACCGATGAAGGAAAACATCGTGAGGAAACCATAGTATGGTGGTACTTTCTAGTACTCGGTTGGCTAGCAACCACCTCCAAGTTGAAAATCTATCGCCAAGCACCTAACAGTGTGTTCTGACAGCTTCACTTCAGAGCCAATCCCATTCCAGACTAGGTGTGTTTACCATGTTCAACCATACCGTAAGTCACAGCTGACAGCGTAGTCTATAAATATTACATTGATGCCAAAAAAAGTATACGTAGTTATTTCCTAACTTAACGATGTTGAAGCCTTGTTTTAATTTTTTAAGCAAATCTGTTTCAAATTTCATATTTTTGCTAAAAAAAATCGGGCCCCCTGAGTATCTGGCTAGATTTGGGTTCTGGTGCCCTAAACACGGATTTTTAGGCTAAAGACAAATTCGCATCTGCCTTCTCTACCTAACGAACAGCTGTAGCATTATGCTCGCACAATTTGAGACTTATTTGCTCAACGATTTGTGTACGAATTTTTCGCACAATCGTTTTTTCTCGAAATACTTACTCAATCGAAACAGCTTTTCCATAATATGCCAGTTTTATTTGAAGTGAGTTGATTTGCGTTTACATGCTGTCTAGTTTTTGCAAGTCACCTTTTTGTGAGAATAGAATAGAATTAATTTATTGCTGAAACTGAGTACAAGAGGGAAACAGTAACTTGTAACAGGTAAAATGACATATCTACGGTCATAAAGAAGTAGATATGTCATTTTATAAGGTCATACTTCTAATCTTGCTTCGTATTTATTATCCATTAACAGCGAAAAGTTTATAAATAATAGATAGATGTTTTTGTTTTCCTTATGCAGGATTACTCACTCACACTACTAAATTAAATGTTACTTGAATTTAATCAATGCCTAAAATATTATCTAACTTCCACTGGCATGAAAAGAGACGCGAGAAAAGAGACATGTTACCTAAAACATAAATTAATCTTACTATTTTACTATGAAAACTGACGTCACGCACACTTCGGGCGATAAAAGACGGCACGCGTTGTACTCTACTCTGACTCCTTGAAGTAGATCACCGGATATGGGCGAAACTATAGCCGGAGTATCCGACATAAGTAAAACATAATTAATTCATGTAAAATTAAAAACTAAGGCATGAGGCGTTTTCATACTTACTCAAACGCTTTTCCAAGACCGTTTCACTTCATTTATCATTCAGGCAAATCACGTAGAATTATCATAAGACAACAATCTAAGCATTAGTTTCAACAATAGATGACCTCCTCGCGCTCGGGCGGCGAAGGGCGGCCGGGATCGGCGTACTCGCCCGAATCACTCGTCACGCTCGCTTCACGCGGATTAATTAAAACTTGTGCCGACTTGTCTCGCTATTCCCACGATAAACATTATTTTTAACACTCACTCATTCGAATATCTACCATCCCCCGTTTGTTTAAGGTTCTACCTAAAGACAAGTATAACTTTGCTTGTAATTTGTATTTGCGAATCCGTGACAATGAAATGTGAGCTTTCTCCTATTGACATAAGGTTTTTGTCGAGTGCATTGTATGTCGGTCGGTCGGTTGTCGGCCTCGTACGGCGAAGGTGCACAATGGGCTTGTATCCTGTGTTTATTAAACTACAGCTGTTGCGGACAAAAGAGCGCGCTGTGGAAATATAATGCACATTTATAATATGTATTATGCTGAATGAAAAAATGAAATAAAATATGGTACTCTTCGTAAAGAAATTTACTTGTTTCTTTTACAGACAGATTAGACAATATAGTGCGTTTCATTTGAAAGAAAACTGGATTCAATGCAATAATTCATGATGTCATATAGCGATGTAACATGACATGACACATAGCATGGCATAGCACGGCGTAGGAATGTCACGAACTTTTTTTAAAAAAAAACTATTTAAGTATACTTTAAGTTATCCGACTCCATAGTACAAGCTTTGATTAGTTTGGGGTCAGATGGCGCTGTGTGTCCTGCGATATTTATTTACTTGTGAACAAGCAATATACGTACATAATAATGTTATTGCCGTCTATTATTGAAGCACGGTCAATTTATAATTATTACTAATGATTTTTGATTTGATTTAATTTTGTGTGTTTGGGATTGTATAACAGTTGGATTTTTTTTTTATTGTAAATAGACTGTTATTATTACACGTAATTGCCATATTGAAAACAGCCATGTCTGTAAACCTCTCCAGGGTAAAAGCTAGCGAACTAATTAACTGTGTGTTTCCCAATGAATATAGTCTGGGTACCTTCAAGTCGCGAGTGAATCGGTTTCTTCTAGGCAAGCGTGCTCCATCGTAGACCGCATCTTCGCTTAACATCAGGCGGGATGGCGGTCAAACGCAAGCCTATCTATTACAAAAAAAAACCTAATTTAACAGACAATTCAATCATTCAATCGTTCAATCATTACTTAATAATAATTCATTCAATAAATCAACATTATTATAGTACATCTCGTAGGTAGGTACAGAAATATCAAAAACATAATGCCATACATAAAAACGTAACTACGGTAAATCGTGTTGTTATGAGATAAAAATAATAAATAATTAGATAAAATACTATATGAAAGAAAATAGAGCTATCTACAATTTTTTTAATCCTTTTTATCCTATATTTTTCTTACCTTATCCTATACCTACAATACCTACATACTACAGTTTTATAATACTACAGAGGAACTAATAAATAAACTTTTCTAAAATCAATTGAAACTGTATTTGGATCAAAAGTATTCATTTCAGTACAATAAAGCAGAGCTTATGAAAACAACAGCGCTTTTAGTTGAGTTAATAAACATGTTGATATCGGGTTTGTTTATTTTGTATCAGTACGGTAATAGTTTAGCAACTTCTTTTGAACTTCAAAGTAAGCCAGAATACTCTTATCTTGTGACATTTTGCAGCTCAGCCAGTCTTAATTTACCTTTTTATTTTGTTGATGAGGGAGAAATCTTTAAAATATTCCCCACCGTGCAGGAGCGTAGTCAATTAGTCAAGTTACGTGGGATTGTTTTTACTACCTCAGTGGCTTTCTTAGTGCTGACGGAGGTAATACGCAATAGAGGGTTCCGTGGCGTTTGAAATATTTAAAGAAAATTGGAAAAAAATGGAAATTGATTTACAAAAGAATATTGTTCGATGTTGTAACCAGAATTCATCATCATCATCATCATCAGCCTATAGAAGTCCACTGCTGGACATAGGCCTCTCCCAAGACACGCCACTCAGCCCGATCTTCGGCTTTTCGCTTCCATCCACCGTCAGCTGTCCTACGTATATCATCACTCCATCGAGTCTCAGGGTGTCCTTTGCCAATACGCCGTCTCCACTCTAGAACACGTCTACCCCAGCGGTTATCGGTTCTGCGACAGATATTTCCAGCCCATTGCCACTTCAGCTTACTAATACGCTGAGCTATGTCTATGACTTTAGTTCTCTGGCGAATTACTTCGTTTCGGATACGATTCCTCAGAGAAATGCCAAACACAGCTCTTTTCATAACTCGCTTAGCGACTTTGAGCTTACGGACCATTCCCGCTGTGAGTTTGGGCGTTTGGGCTCCGTAGGTCATGACAGGTAGAACGCACTGATTGAAGACTTGAACCAGAATTAGGTGAGTTTCATTTTTTACGTATGTAATTAGACAAGATTACTTCTTAAGTAACCTTATAATAGCTATCCATCGTCACAAAAATAAAGCGCCATTAGTAGTGAACCGGCGCGCCGGTTCACTACTATTAAACAGCCAACGAAAAGCTCGAAAAAAGCACAGAAAGTGGCGCCAAAAACAAAAAAGGAGAAGAAGAAACTAAGTAGAGTCACCAATGTCACCTGTCTTTGATTACGAGAGTGGAAGCAAATTTATAATTTTGGAAACAGCATCCATTTATGTCTATCCATCCATGCGAGTTTGCTATAACTTTGCCCTTTTGTCGCGTATGTTTTGTCGAGATTTTTGTTACGGATACAAAATATTCAAATATTTTCTTTTGAATCAATTAAGGAAATCTCTTTCACTGGAATACATATCCACTTTCATGTTTACGAGCGAAGGCGCATAAAAAGGGTTCGCGTCCTAAACAGGGTGTTTTTGTCGACCGCGGAACAGCTGCGGCGGTAATGGTGCTGCCCCAAGATGAAACACAGTAAGCTACATTTGGCTAATTTAAAAAATGTATAATAAATAAACACCCTTTTGATGGGTAGCAAAATTACAAGAGTATCGAGACTCACCCTTGATTGTCTATAAAAACTAAAGAAATATAAAATACTAGCAATTTTATTTATCAATTTCAACATATCTAGTGTACATTAAATCCTAGACTGACAAAATATGTGATGGTGAAACGTTTTCAAGTTTAAATGAACTTATACAAACTTATAACATAAGAACCTAGTTAGATGATAATAATTTTATGGGGCGATTATATGACGTTGCAAGTAACCTTTAGTGAAGAGATTACATTTTCTGGTGGGATGTAAAATATGAAATGTAATAAAATATTTTTAACTAAAAATAAAAAAAATAATTATGTGAGGGTAGGTGCACCTAGGTAAAATAAACATTACGCAGCAAGTGAGTGAAGCGTACGTTGCGATAAAATACTAGCTGCCCAGTATACGATTGCAGCTACTAGTTCTGGTTAAGCGTCCTAGACCAAATCTCTGCTTAACATCAGGTAGGATATAGTCAAAAGTGAACCTATTAAGTATCAACATCTTTTTATTGCATGTTTCAAAATGCATCCTTCAGGGTTTTAGTTTCAAGCGGCGGAATATCTCCTCTTCACATAAGAAGAATGGGCAAATAGGCCGTCGGACCGCTGTCGGGCCTAGCTAGCGCGCAGGCTTATTAGGTATCTAGCGACTGTAACGATCGCAGCAGTCTCTCTGTTAAAAAGGAACTACGAAATTACTTTGTCGCAAAGTTCCAATTATTGTATGTTGTAACAGTCACGCGACTTTTATCTGTACCATAATTTTTAAAACTAGCTGCTCGCTCCGGCTTCGCACGGGAAAACAAAACTCGATTAACAATATAAATTTATCAGCAGGCACAGAGTTTTTAGAAACGGTGACGTCAGCACAGCTGACGTCACCATCTCCAGCCCCCGGTTCACTCATCAAATACAGAAACAACAATTGAAATAATTTATTAGTGATTTAAGATTTAAACATAAACTTGGTACAAAATACTCACAAGAGCTCCGTTCTCCGCTGTAGCTCGATACCGAATGTGCCTTCACAACGGCCGCCCCTACCACCTAACCTAGCGTACTCGTTGTGAAGTCATTTTACACTTTATTAACAACTAAATAATAACAAGTAACACATGGAACCATATCTAAGTCTAAGTTACTTAAACTTATTTTAAGCCCTTTTTGTTAACATTAAATCTGCTATCTAATAGTTAAATGGGATTTAACAATTGAGTTGAGAGGACACGCGCGCCACGCCTTGCGCGCGAACTTCACTTTGACCATAGTTGAAGTCTTTTAAAATTAAACTTAGTTAATCCTAGTTTTAAATGTAACCAGTACCGCTTATAAATTACGAAATGAATTTAGAAAACAATTACATGACATTAAATAGGAGTTCAAAGATAGAAGCTTGAGGCACAGTCTTTATTTGCAGTCATCATGACAGCAAACTGAACTCGACATTTTAGTGTGAATTTAAGTATCTTAACCACAAGTATCATGCCATAACCTATTCTAATCATCCGTAAACACATTCTATTGATTACTTGTACTTAATAAAAATTATGTTGGCTGTTGCGCCGACATATATTTTACTTTGTAAGTATTTATTATTTTATTATTATTATTAAAGATTGCTGTGTTCCGGTTTGAAGGCTACTGCAGCTAGCGAAATGACAGGACTGCGCACTAGTTACCTAATAAGATGGTTGCTGATCGGCCGCGATCGACCCAGCAGGCCGACAGTTCCATACGTGGGATAATGTATGCCGCGAATCGGAACTTCGCTTATTGAATTTATAGTATTGCATTTGAATACAGCCTACGTAAATAAACATCTGGGACTTGGAAAGATTGACGGGTCTTTGCCAAACTTCGAAACTACTCAGTATTTTGTATTCTAGATAGCTACAAATAGAACGTAAAATCATCATTGAAAACATCTTTCACTTAAAAACGGACTGAGAAATTCTCACAAAACAGGCTGTGTTTTTACGAATTAGGATATTTTATTTCGCAAAATCTCCTAAAACTAAATTAAACGTAACCCAATAAAAGGAAAATCTTTTTAATGTGTACTTTATAGTAAATATAACGTAATATGTACATCATTATAATAAAATATCAAAAATAACACACAAGCTCTAAATTATAACACATTTTTGTTAACACAAAAATTAGAACTCATTTTACAATAGTGAAACACTTGACAAACCCAAAAACACAGACACAGACAGGTGACCTTAACGCTAAGATTGATTTCTTCAATCAATGAAGCCTAAATTAATGATAATGGGAAGAGACTAACAAGCAAATACGAAAGATGGAGACATAAAACCGTGCTTAGCCTGCAGAGATATTGGAGTTTTTTATACAGGGTTGTAAGCTTGGGTTGTACAAAGCCGAAAGGGGCTCATATAATTCATCATTAAGATTAATTTCTACCACTGGCACAATTCCGAAATCGTGAAAAAAGTTAGCTGAGACAAACACCGCTATCGTGATGGTAAGAGATCCACCGTGTCCATGATCATTGCATTGTGATACACAGAACTTTGAATAACAAAATAAAGTTTAGAGCATCGCTGGTTTCTCTGGGAAGCTGCTTTGGCGCTCATTACTTTAAGACGTTCGATGGTTAGACTCAATACCACGTTTCGCTAGCTGCAGTAACTTCCCTTTAAATTGGAACACAGTAATGTTTATACGATGTTTATAAGTAGCGATGATAGCGTGGTTAGCGTAGTGGGCTCACTCGCTGAAGGGCGTGAGTTCAAACCTCAACAACGAACTTCAGCTGCCGGAGAAGAAAACATCATGTAGAAACCATAGCATGGTGGTAGGGTACTTTCTAGTACTCAGCTAGCTACCACCTTCAAGTTGAAAGTCCCGCTAAGCATCTAACAGTGTGTCCCGGCAGCCTCACTTGCGAGCCAGTGCCATTCTAGGTAAAGTGTACTTTACCATCTTCGACCATACTGTCACTCAACATCAGGTGAGTTGTGATAATAAATAATAAATAAATAAATATCGTAGGGCATTACACAAAGCGCCATCTGACCCCAAACTAAGCAAAGCTTGTGTGATGGAAGTCAGATAACTGATAGAATACTTTTTTTTAAACCCTATTGCTTGGCAGTAATGTTTGGTACAGCGATGATGCCTAGACAACAACAACAACAAATCGACGTAGTAATGGCCTAGTAAATTGTTTGACTAGCGGTATTTTATAGTAAGATAAAAGATTTTATCTCGACTCTCCATCATGTGCAAAGTGCTTAAACGCCAACAAAGCTGTTTCATATTATTTTATAGTTACTGTTTAAGCTAATAACTTCTAGGATGAGCTCGAAAAGACAAACAAACAAAGAGGTCAATAAGCTTCGCTTATCTTCTTCGGGCGAGCTGTCAGGGCTGTCCCGCAGTTGCGACGTGCAGAATCAGGGCTGTCACAGCATCAAAGAGCTAGAGAACCAGTGATTGTATTATTGTGCTAATCGAAGCAATATCGCAATCCATAAATTGAGTTTCACTAGAGCTGTCATTCTACTAATATTACAAATGTTAGTTTTCTGTGTTTGTTTGTTTATTCGTCTTAAAACGGCTGCACTGATATTAACGAAATTTCAAATGCCGTTAGTCAATAGCCTGGATTCCAACACTCGAAAAATCAAACGTCATGAAAAAGAATTATTGGCACCTGTCGGCGTGTTCCGGCAGCTTTATTTGAGAGCCAGTGTCAGTTCCCATTCTAGGCTACATTTTAACTTTATCAACCACGCTGTCACTCAATCAGGTTAGCTGTTAAATATAAAATACAGTACATTGACATTTATTTAGGTTTTTTTTGTAAATCTGTAAATAGTATAAGTAGTTTTAATTCTATTTTTTTTTTAAGTTGTTTTTACTTTAGTAAGATTTTGTACATAAAATATACCTACCTCATGCATTGACATGATTTTTTTAAAATTCCAATACTCTTTGAGTCTCTCTCCTTCTCTCTTCATCTGTTCTTCTTTATTTGATTTTAATCGTCCCCTATTTATCGATAAAGTTCTTTTCTTCTCTTAAATATCGTATGACACAAGAATAAGTGCCAGTGTTGTGAAGCGCGGCGGTGGTGGGCATTCCGCGCGAGCAGCGCTGCCGTCACCCGACCCTCGTCTCGTGCTCTACCAATAGACGGATTATCGACAACCAATGAACATATCGATCAATACCCAACGGCCATTCCCACACCGGATTATCCGCCTGAACACCTTTAAATTGTTATGAGAATTGATGATGTATTATTTTTATCGATAAATTTTGATACAAGTAATTTCCAATAATAATGTATTTTACAGCTGCATTCAATAGGACTTAAGTTCGTGTCACCGCATTTTATTATTTTCTAAAACGTGTTTTTTTCAAGTGTTTATGTGTAGAAATAGTGATGTACCGAATTACGTGCGTGAATGTAGAAAAGTCATATAAAGTGTTGTCACATGTTTTTTTATGTTCCTTTCAAAACTTCGTCAAAGCTTGTAGTAAAGTCACCGAGCACTACTTTACCAGCGCATGGCTGTATTTTAACTAACTTTGTGTGACTTTGACTATGACTTCGATATATTTCACCAAATTTATCTTGAAAGACCTGACACGGGCAAATGCACAAAGTGCTACGCCAATAAAAGTATTTAAGGTGGTACGATTTCCATACAAACTATTTTTTGCTATTTATGGACAAGTGGAGAATAAATTTACAGTGAAATCACAGCTACTAGCATTTACTTAGGTCTTTATTTGCGGTAAATCATAGTTGCTTGAATGAAACGGTAGATTATAAGCATAATCTACTGTTTTATTCAAAAATCATAAATCATTCATAAATTTGATTTTATGCTAATAATCTATTGTTTTATTCAAATTAAAGTGAAAGTGAGTGTTTGAGTGTCCTCCAATATGTATTTATTTATTTTATTATAACTAAGAAATAAGATTTTTTTTTTGTATTGCAGTTTTACCTTAGGTAGGTACCACGACGACGACCTCCTGCTCAGGACATTTAACTACTGTCTACTAGGAGTATTTTACTTGAAACGAAGCAGTTTTATTAAGCTCTACATTAATAATACTGCAACTTTTTACAAGTCTTCTCCAATTAATTACGAGTTGTCTTTGTTTGCGCTAAAATAACCAAAAATAAACCTAAAAAGACAAACAAAGTTAAATCAAACTTCACTCGGCGCGTGTCACTTCACTCACTCCGAGTTTGGGGCTGTCTCATTATTTAATTAAAGACTGGTGTCCTTTTACTCGCGGAGACAACTGGCGTCCTTTCACTCGTCCAAAAACAACAAACTTGTTTGTTTCGGAAAGCTAGAACAGTCGTAAATAACGATGGAGTTCAAGATACGTTCGCGGTAAGTTACGGCGGGTGGTGTGCTCGTAAACAGTTCTATTACTCTCCGCTGGCGTCGAAGGGCGCTACGATAGCTCTTTGTGGATCTTCTTTTTCTTCTTTGTTTTTGACTTAGTACTTTGTGCATTCGCCAGTGACTTTATATAAAGTCTAAAATACATCTAAAAGACGTTAGCCTACCAAGAATATCTATAAATTAATTGACGGAAAGAGTATCCATAGCAGTTTTTGTAGGATCATATCATAAGTTGGGTTTGGCATGGAAGGGAAAACTAATGAATGTCGCCCATGAATGAGTATTCCGAGGATGAAAGATGTGTGTGGTGTTTCCATACATCGTCATCAGGCCGTGTGGAGCAGAAGCTCTCCGAGAACGAGTCCGATTGGGACTAACGCTGTCATGGTAGCGGATGAATGCGCAAGCGTGCCCGATACCCCGACTCAAAGCGCTGAGATGGACCACCCCAGGGTGTATAGTGACTAGGCCGTAATATCGGCGGAGAATCCCACAGTCCTACAATCCTACTCTGGAAACACAAGAGATGGAAAACGGGCAGTGAAGGTAAGCGTGTATTTAAGACTTAATAAAAATACTACTACTACTACTACTACTACTACTAATAAAAATAAAAATACGTATTTAAGACCGCCTCTTAAGAGACATGGCGGATTCAGCGGAATTTGAAAAATAGCAGTTATTTGAAGAAACTATTGCCATTGCGCTGCGCGCGGACAGACAAGCTGTCAATGTGTGTGTTAATAGTCTGTGTTTGTGTATATTTTTCGATAACATTATGGAAAATACAATTTCCTTAATTATGTACTCATTAGTCTGAAACCCCCATCCTTTCCCCGTAGAGTGTGATAGGGACAAAGGCAGCTTAGACCGATTATACTTACTAAATCTTTAACTAAATTGAGGTTTCCTATTCCCCTGGTTTCTTCTCTATGATTGAGCCTAATCCAATAATAATTAAACACAAACATTTTGAAAAATAATGTGTCTACGTCCCTACCATTTTTTTTTACCTTCAAATCTTTCAAATTTGATTCATAGTCGTCTGATTACGTTAGTATAAAAGGGCAATTTATTACGAATTTTGATGAGTCACTTTTTTATGTAGGTAATTAATTGATGGAAAAAAGAAATAATAAGGACGTAGCTTTAGCATACCTTGATTTTATGATAATTTTATTGCTGTGTAAGCATTATCTATGAAAGAAAATAGGGGAATACTATTTGCATGGAAAACTACTACCGTTCCCTCTTAAACGTACACTTATATCGCAAGTTCTAGGTACTGCACGGGTAATGTCCCTGCAACGCGATAGACTCGACCCCTCCACGGCGATATCATTGAATCCTAATAAACTTCGTTTAGTTGTATTCAGCAAAAAATTCGGCAGATACAGCGTGCGAGTCGAACAGCGGTACCCAATGCTATGTTCCTCACGGTGAGGAAAAGCGGCCGATCGTTCCCAAACTAACACCCTCTCAGTAGCGTGTTCCGGATATCTCCGGCTCAAAGTCCTGAGCCGTATCTTCAAAGAGATTATGTTTTCACATGACATTGATCCCACTCTGCCTACTCACCTATTGTTTATTGTGAGCACACTTTCGAAACACCCGAATCATCTTATTTGTACGTTGTTTTTGATATTTTCATTTGTCTACGTTAAAAAGGACTAGCACTCGAAGGAATCAGTATTCCAGATTTTTGTGTTAATAATAAAAAACATACAAGGTTTTAAGCTTAAGGTATACTAAGCCGAAAGAGGATTATTGTTGTCACCATAACATTTACTATGAGTTACACTTAGCCCTGTTGGAGAAATATCGCGCGACGTGCAGCAGCCCTAGGAACTAGCGGTGACGACGGGTGGCAACCCTGTCCATCTACAGCTACGACTACTCTGCCAAGAGTGTCCGATTAAGCAGAAGACCATAAAATGTTTGTCCTGTGTGAGAATCGAACCCACGCCCTTCAGCTCTTGAAGCAGACACACTAGCAATGAACCGACAGGGCTGTCAATTAGGAGGATATTTTTACAAAAATAAAAATATTCTGTCAGTTATCTGACTTCCATAGTACAAGCTTTGCTTATTTTGGGGTTAGATGGCACTGTGTATAATATCCTACGAAATTTTTTATTTTATATATCTCAGACATTGGCAATTAAAGTGCTAAAATAAGTACCTTACACATGCAAGGTAAAGTATGAACAATAAATATTTTTGCTTCAATGAACTGGACAAATAACCATCTTTTTACCGAATGAACAGCTTATATAAATAGTAGTTTTACTGCAGACGTTGATGCATCCCAATGGAATGGAATTTTTAGTAAGCATACAGAATCGAATACACTTCTCTGTGTAAGTGTGAAGCTACACAAACACTCTATGTAGATTTGTAGACTAACATATGTATGATAGCACAGGAAATGCTAGCTGTACCTTTCATTTAAATAGTGCAATCTAAATGCATCCACCCGATGCGCCTCGAGACTCGGAGATATTCTAAGCGAGTCTTCAGTCTGTAGAGTGCAGTCTGCACTCTGAAATACAAGGTGTGAACATCGATCAAAGAAACATAACGTGAAAATCCGCCATCAGCTTTATGTTCAACCATGCCATTTAAATTTATATTAGTAAAAGGTACAAAAATACAACCAGTGATGAGACTTCTACCAGTAACCATTAGCACATTTGTGTTTTGGCATGTTTTAGGTTTATTATACTGTAATTATTTTGTTAAATAAATAAAAAAAAAACTAGTTTTGAAGGCTTTAGTCGATTAAACTAGCTAATCTAGCTAAACGACTGTAATGAGAAAGCTAGAAATATTATAAGTAAATTTAGATCTGTCAGCGAAAGAATTTGAAATAGGTTTCAATGTAGCATAACTCGCTTTTAACTTGTAAATCGCTACAAATGTCTGGTAAGCGTGGATTGTTATTGCTTAAGCTCTTCCGAACTCGACTGAATAGTAGTACCTACCTAACAGGTCATAAAATGAGCCATTTCTACACCGTACTAGAATGTTCTCACTTCGATGACAATAATCCAAGTACTTACGGTTCAGGGGTCGTCCAGGCTTACCGTCGAATTAATATGCGGTTAGAGTTACCAATCGGTGCCAAATTTCGTCTTATTATCTACTACTGCTAAATAATTTGATCATACACTGAAGGACGAAGGTCCAAACAACGAAACTTAGAAAAATGCAAAGATTTCTCATAAAAAAATATTATTTTTAATTGTATTGCGTTTATTCAAAAGTCAAAATATAATAATGCTTTTTTATTTATTTTGTATTGGAGTAAAAGTTTAGACAAGAGTTTATGCCTACTAATAATACAATCATAAAACTAATTATAGTACTGTATCAGTAACTTCGTTGGTATGTCTATAAAATAAAATAACAATAAATAAATAAATAAATAAATATCGTAGGACTATACACACAGCGCCATCTGGCCCCAAACTAAGCAGAGCTTGTGTGATGGAAGTCAGATAACTGATAGAATACTTAAATACTTTTTTTTTTGTAAATACATACTTATGATACATACAGAACACCCAGACACAGAACAAACATTTGTTTATTTACAAAATGTGCAACAATATACCCCATGGTGGTTACCCTGGACTTCGCACTAAATAATACGTAATGATATGTGGACCATTTATATCCCTATTGTAAGTGTAGATCGTTCGGAACAAATAACTTCCCAACAGGTGTGGATCTAAAATAAATTAAACTATTAGTCAGAAACGATATCATTCGAATAACTTGCGCAAAGTATCAATAAAAGGCAGACGCTCCCGGCTTTGCAATCTAATAAAAACGAATTCACAACTTTTCCTTTAGAATTTAAATGAACCCTTTCACAATGCTGAAGATCATGGGATCTTAAAATTTTATTTTACAAAAGTTGAATAACATTTAATACATTAACCATTGCTGTTTTTCTTACAACATATTTACAATACTGAAGTGCATAATAGTCGATGTAACTGTGTCGAGAATTATTCTCGTTTTGCGGAGATGCCTGAAAATTTGACGTTCGTGAATTCTGTTTGGCCCCGCTGCGGGGGTAGAGGAGCCCCCCCCCCCTCCTCTACCCCCGCAGCGGCCTGATTTTCGTCGTTGTACAACTCAATCGGCAGGATTGCATTCTGCGGCGACGCAAACCTATGTGATTGAGATTGCCTACGTAATGCATTTGTTTTCATACATCATGCTAAAATATTATGTATGTGTTTAGACTACAACTCACTTGAATTTAATGACAGTGTGTTCGAAGATGGTAAAACAAAGCCTGGAATGGAACGTGTGCTTTTTACCTACTTCGACCACATCGTCACTCAACATCAGGTGAGCAATGGGTAAACACGTAGCTTTGACCATTGAAACAATCTGCTAATCTATCCTTATTCTATTAGTATAGTCATAATCATAATCATAATCATATTTATTGATAACAAAGTGTTACAGGTGTGTTGTTGGTGGTGTGCATAGATTACCAGATTGGAAAAAACTATAATTAAAGTACTTATTTAAGTTCAGAATAAAATCTATGAACAAACAAACAAATAATAATTATACAGGTTATACAAGAAGTACCTACTAATAGCTGTTTTGTCGGCAGATTACATTTTATTATTATTATGAAATATATAATTCCTTTTAATTCTTAGTATTAACAAGCTATTTACGTGCTTCCTAAATTCAGTTATTGTTTGAAGTTGACTCAGTGAGGCAAAACTTTAATTTAATTCTAGATGTCACTTGTCACCGTGACTTGAGTTTCAACAAACTTTATCCCTCTCACCAAAACTCGCTACGCTTCCTTGTTTAACGAATCGTCTCCTACCGCAGTCCCCACCCAACTTTGACGGTGATTAGCCGACGACTGATAAGTAATCGACGATCAGCAAGCTGCGACTGACAGACGCGATGCTCCGATTCGCCGTCAAATGGAAAATGACAATATATGACAATCAATGACTGCTCATTTGATAGGAACTCTGCTTTCTGAGATGTGGGGCGAGGGAAGAAATATTTGTGTGACGTACCTGTGGCAGCCTTATTCACCCATACGAACATTGATAAGTTTAACGCAGGGGCGTCCATAGCCCGTTAGATCTTCGCAGCAGTAAAAAGAAAGAACATGTAACACTGTCACACCGGCTCGTCAAGTCGGAGAGGTCGGTATACATTCTGGGGCCCGCGGTTTGCAACCGCGTACCCGCCTCCGTCCGGGATGCACCTTCCACCGCGTGCTTCAGAACCAAGTTAAGATCTTGTTTCCTAGAGACCTTGTTTTATAACATTGACGAGTATTTCAAACTAAAAGATTATTATTAAATTTTATTAGTAAGTAATTATGATTTTTTTTATGCCATTATACCATATATATTAAACTAAAGTATTATATCAGTATATGTAATTCTTTTTTGTTTGACAAGCTAGGTGTTTGACCACAGCCCACTTGGTGTTAAGTGATAGTGTGGTCGAAGATGATAAAGCACACCTACCCTGGAATGGAAATGAACTTATTATATACTACATACTATATAACAACTACTCGAACATATCGTTAGGTGCTTGACGGCAGATTTGATCAACTTGATTTTTATTTCCCTATAGTACAAGCTCTGTTTAGCTAGGGCCTAGGTTGCCCTTGGTGTCTTGCATTATTTATCCATGGCTTGCCAGGATCTGCTACACGTTATATGGCGTTTGGCGAATGACGAATTGATATTTGACAAGCGAGACGGTGTAATAAATTACGAAAAACCCAATGAATGACAAACGAAAATCCGACATCCAACTATTGACAAGTGAAGACTAACAGCAGACACGACTTGACCAACAACGAAAAGCCTGACGCACTCTCGCAATGTAGTCAACTTTCTTTTTGCTTTTATGTAACTTTCTACAGTTAACACAGAACGAGGACCGGACTTTTGCGAGTAACTTTCTTACTATGCAATGACAGATGGGCGACAATTGCGTCTCTTTCTTATAGGAAAACTCGTAAAATAATTCAAGTTTACCCTTTCAGTATAAAAAACGCTGTTGTTGCTTGGAAAAGTAGAACAATAAGCAATAGAGACTAAGTTTTAATCTGACGTTTGAAGTTAATCTCTCTTGGCTCTCCCGCGAGCCATATTGCTTTTGTTTTGGGCTCCTGCTGAGTTTGATTTAGTCAGGATTGCACAGAGATAACGGAAGATGCTATATTTTACTTTAAAAGTGTCTTTTTGCAGTACGTGTAAACGAATTTAGGTTCAATGCGTGCGTCACTACTCCAATAAGAAGTGTGATAATATTTTTTATTGGAATAAAAGTTTAGATACAAAAGTATATACCTACTAATGATATGATATCATCATCAAACTACTTACAGACTAGAACTAGAATAAAAATACACTCTGTGGTGATTACCCTGGACCTCACACTAGGGGAAGAAGAAGAAGTTAACGTCAAAACTATGAATGAAGCTGCATGAGAGCGTGTCGCATGCGGTCGTCGCAGTATCACGGCACGCCGGGACCTTCGTCTACTACGCCGACAATACTGAAGACGATGCTATCAGTCGGTTCGTGCGTCGTGCGTCGGCTGCGTCACCGAAGACCATCAAAGAACATAACTTGTAGATGGCCATCAAAGATCGGAACACGGCGGTGATGGAGGCCTTGAGTCGGGGGGAGGCGATTTCAAATGAAAGCTCATGATGTAAATAGAAATAAGGATTGTGGGTATGCCTCGAGCATTCATGCTCACCATCGAAGTCTCCTTCTTGCGGCGGCGTCGTGTGTCGGGTCGCTCTCTTCCCTCAGATATGGTTGAGGAGGGCGATGGCTGGCACATGCGTCATACTCGTGATCGGGTGCTGCTTGCGGGTCGCTGGTCTGCTCGCGGTATACACACAATCTAGTACCTACTTTAACCTTAGATTAAGATCCTACTAACCTCTCCTCTTTTCGTAATGAAAAATTGTAAAAAAAAAAAAAAATATGTAACTAAAGTTGACAAAGGTCACGGACCCCAGTGTCTGTGAAGCGTATAATTATAAATAATAAAAAAAAACTGCAAAACTATGCTGGTAAGCCGAAATGTCACTAATGTCTAAAATATTTGTTAATAAAGTGTACAATTGCCTTATGCCCAAGGTTATAAAGATGAAAATGTCGCAGAATAAAAATGTTAAAGGTCCGAAATATAAAAATTTCAAAGAATAAAAATTATCACCGTTAAAATTAAAAAGTACTGTTGTAAAAATTACGAAATGTAAAAATAACCACAATTAAAATTTAAAAAAAAGTTAAAATTACAAAACAAGTATTAAAAATTACGTTTAAACTATGTTAAGTATAGAAAACGCTTGTTACGTAATTGAAAATTAACGACGTGTTATTAAACCGTTTCAGAGAAATGTAACAAATTTTCGAAGAATCAATTAACGAGTATTCTAAAGAAAACTTCGAAACTCCGAGTGAATTTCACATTAATTGAAAATAAACAGAACACATTCGTAAGCAATGTACTTATTCTTAGAAAATTATCCGAACGTTAAGTAATCTTAATCGCGTACTCGACTTTTTTACCTAGAAAAGGTAATCATAACAAATAACTTATTTCCATTTAATATGAGAACTTATTTAACCGTTTTGTTTGATAAGGAATTCATGTAGAATTTTGTGGTAAATGATAAATAATAAATGATCAATTAAATATCATGCTCATATTTTTAGTCGGTAGCTAGTAAGGTATACATATTACTATGTATAGACGCAGTTACTTTAATATACAATTATTATTAACATAATGTATAATGTCACAATATTTTTCTTTCAATAAAGAAAATAATAAAAACATACTCCGATCAAGCCTCATCCCCCTTGGGGAACCATAAATATTCTTCCACCATGTAGTAGTGTGTAAGCATTACTGTGTTCCAGACTAAAGGGTACTGCAGCTAGCGAAATTACAGGGCTGTTGAGAACAACCATCAAATGTTTTGGGGTGATAAGCGCCGGATCGGCGATGCCCTGGACTTTGGTATGGCACTCAAAGTTTTGTGTATAGCCGTAATGGTCATGGACAGGCGTTATCTCTTACAATAAGGGGGACGTCTCGTCCGTCTCATTACATTTACATAAAAAAATAGGGTAGGCAGAACCAATCTTTAAGCTTGCTAATTTCCTAGCATATATTTATAATTTTCCCGCTTTAATTAGCGTAAAATGAAATACATGCTTTGTAAATGTGTCACAAAATTTTAAAAAAAAGAAAGATACGAAAGAACAAAAGTTTCTAAATAAAAATGTCACTCTCAATTTCTAAATAAGAAAGAAGTATTCAACCTATACCTATACCTATCTTATGGTAATAATGTCACTGTGATAACAAGATAACAACCGTGAAACGCCTCCACAACATACGCTACCCGAGTTTCAAGCGTGTTTCATCGCACACTTATGTGTCCGTATTCCTCCTCGAGTGGTTTTCCTCACGCGACTCTATTGCAGACGCCAAAACAAACGCGGGCAGAAGTTACACATGAAATAAAGGTACTAAAGTCGTTCGTATATGAAGGTATCCCGATCATTTAATAATAATAATAAATATCAGAGGGCATTACACAAAGCGCCACCTGACCCCAAACTAAGTAAAGCTTGTGCTATGGAAGACAGATAACTGGTAGAATACATAAATAGTATTTTTTGTAAATACATACAAGTCATACAGTACCTCCCAGACACAGAACAAGCACTTGTTTATATCACAAAATGCTTGTCCTGGGTGGGAACCGAACCCACGCCCCTCAGCTCTTGAAGCAGACATCCAATTACAAAAATTACATTATTGTATACAATTTAAAAAAGTTGGTCACCACAGAACACCTTTAGAGACACCTTTTCTCACACAGAGAAGTAACGAAGTGTATAGTATACTGGCGCACACACACAAATTATTCGAGAGAGGTGGCATAGAGTCGTATAAGGCTGTTTGTATGATGTTGTTTGCCGTCACGGCCTACGAGTTGGTTTCACAGCCAAGTCGAGCCAAAAAATGTTTCACATCAAAATGTATCTAATGACTGTCTATAAAGATCATGTTCTACATTTTTGTATACAGGGTTAATGGTTACTAACTATCTCTGATTTATGACTAAATCTCAGAAACTACGGCCGCCTAATTGGCATACCGTTTAACTTTGTCTTTCAATCTGGAAGTTCTGGCTTAAATGCGACGGTTAACGAAACATTGTAAATAAACCAGCATTTTTTTTTTATGTAAAAGTATTATTGACGAACAAAATACACAACTGATGGTAGAAAATGACGCCTGCCCATGACTATTGCAGCAATACACAGAATTTTGAGTAGCAAAACAAAAGGCATCGCTGCTTTGGCGCTCATTACTTTGAGACTTTCGATGGTTAGTATTAATAGCCCAGTAATTTCGCTAGCTGCAGTACCCTTTGAACTTGAACACAGTTATGTTCACATACTACTGCTTGGCGGTAGAATATCTGGCAATGCCGTAATACCTACCTAGCCGCTAATGAAGTCTACCAATCAGAGAGTGATAGAGAGTGTGTGAGTTTGAGAGTTGTTAATGCCTTCGAAGATGTGTAAAGTTGGTGGATAGCCTCATGTGCGAACGGCCTTGGTCACACCTGCGACACATCCCTTCCCGCGCCCTCTCCTCACCCCTACTTTCTCATGTGTCTGGCTAGCGTGCTACTACTTACTATTCTGTGTTTTTGTGCCAAGCCAACCTTGGACGAATAATACAAAGAAATAAAATAGTAATAGAAGTGCCCTTTCCGAAACATCTCTTTTTTTAACTTTTACTACTGATTTTAAAAAGTCACCGTAGAAGTTCGTTGTATTATTACACGACTGCCCAAAAAGGAGTATAATGTTTTTAGAGTTCATGTATGTGTGTATGTAATTTTCTTTATTTGTATATTTAGATGTTTAGGTACCGTTAGAATTCTTACATCATCCCGAGTAACTTTGGCTATTTTTAATAATTTTATTTATTGAAATTTGTGCCACATTTAAAAAAGTTAGACGTCACGGATCGCTTGACAGATGACAGTACGCAGCTCACACAGAGAAGCAACTAAGTCCTAAGTGAACAGTATAAGCGCGCGCACACACAAGGTAATCGGGAGAAGTGGCGTAGAGGGAGAATGATTGTGCATTAGAGAGCGTCACGCCATTTGCTGTCACGGCATACGAGTCGATTTTACTGCCAAGGTGCGCCAATAAATGTTTCACATCAGATGTAAAAATTTAAAATAACTACTAATTAATATTAATTATTTGCTGCAATTTTTTTTCTATCAGCATATTTTTTTCAAAAGTTTCTACATACATATTGTTAGCCTGTTATGAGCGCTCTTCTTTATTTAAAGTTATCTTCTAGGCACATATAATTCGTTAATAATCTCAAAAATCATATTTCAGGGCCAGTGGATCATTCATCCATGATTATAAAGGTACAAGGTACTAAAGCAAAGTTTAGAGCAGTACTAATGAAAACTGTAAATGAAAACCAGGAACTTGCCTACAAAGCGAGGGACAGATGCTTTAGTCAGAAAGTTCTCCACAATGTTTGCTAAGGACTGCTGTCTCCAGGATAGTTACTATGTGTGCAAATAAAATTGTATTTCAAACATTGTTTATCGAAAATAAAACATGGCATCAGTATTCAGTACACATAACGCAACTTTTTTGGTATCTCACACTTGTTTAGCAAAAAAGGCGTACACAGCGCCATCTGCCCCCTAACTAAGCAAAGCTTGCACTATGACAGTTAGATAACTGATAGGATACTTAAAGTTAGAGATATTTGTTTTCATTCTTTGTCAAGAAAAAAAAGAGGATAAACAAAGTTGTAGAATTACTAATAATAGTGTCGGTAACCCTATCGACTGCCAAGTAGAGACGGCAAATTCCATGACATTTTTCGCGTAGAATAAAAATAATTAGACCCGCCACATATAGTCATGGAAATTTTAAAGTTATACCAGTTTTTTAGAGATGGAAAAGATAAAATTACAGAAAACACGAGCCGTAACAGAATAAGTTACTTTATTGCTAAATCAAATTCAGCAGAAAACAAAATGTTGGTTATATAGCGCTGTCTAGCAACTATAATCTAGCTGGATTCTGTAAACTCCAGGATAGAATTAGGTAACCACAATTATTTTGTACCATTATTATGATGTACGGTCTCTACTTAGTATCTAATGAGGTAAGGCTACCAACATACTGCTCTTCTATATTAATATTATAAAAAGGAAAGATTGGGATTTTTGGATTTTTGTATGTTTGTAACGGATAAACTCAAAAACTACTGAACCGATTTCAAAAATTATTTCACCGTTGGGAAGATACACTATCACTGGGTGACATATGCTACTTTTTATCCCTGTATTCCTACGGGAACGGGAACTACGCGGGTGAAACCGCAAGGCCGTCTGCTTGTAAGACTACAAGCAGATTATGTTTCTAATATTATAGGCATAATATTAGAAACAATACACATTTATGGTGGTTCTAGACTACAGCGAGAATGCCCGAACGGCCATGGCCAAGCGTAGCGTTGCCGACTTTTATGTTGATCCTTGTTATTTACTCACGCGGAAAGTTTTGGGTAGACTGCTCGAAGATCAACACGATTCCTTAAGTTTATCGCAGACTGTGAGTAAAGTGGCTTAAATTTTAGAGTCAACGACGTTCCTTTTTTGCTATAATGTTGGAGTAATATATGTACCTACATTTACATTAATTCGTCAGAGTTATTTGATACATTTTTTGTAGCTCTGGAAAGTTTGTTTGTTGTTTGTTTGACCAGAGCATATCTGATGTTAAGTAATGGTGTAGCAGAAGATGGTAAAACTGACCTAGCCTGAAATGCAACTGACTCTCAAATGAGGATGCCGAAACACACCGTTAGGTGCTTGGCGGTAGACTTTCAACTTGAGGGTGGTTAGTTTATGAGCCGAAAACTAGAGAATACCTTACCATTATGCTATGGTGTACTTACGATGTTTACTTTCACCGGCAGGTAAAGCTCATTGTTGGTAAAGTTCTAATAAACTCGTTTGCGCAAAACAATCTTTAAATGTTAGTTGTTGAGGCATGAGGTAATTAATAAGTATAATATCTGCTAGTAACTCAACGGTAAAGTTCAAAGTGTTCTAGCAATAAATAATATAATTGATTAATTCAGGCGTTACTTTGCGGAAGTTCATTTTGAATGTTCAAGGTATATATC
This sequence comes from Biston betularia, assembly GCA_905404145.2. Classification (NCBI taxonomy): domain Eukaryota; kingdom Metazoa; phylum Arthropoda; class Insecta; order Lepidoptera; family Geometridae; genus Biston; species Biston betularia. Next base: position 11,465,850 of record FR989873.1, read on the forward strand.
TAGTTTATTTCCGCTTAACTGGAACGACTTCCAGTTACACCAATGATGAGGACTTAAATTAAACTAATTTGCCACAGCTTATTAATTAAAAACCTAATCTTACTTAAAATCTAGAACTAATATATTATAAATATTACCAATCACTATATTACCGATATCAATGCTCTTACACAAGGTCTGTTTATTGAAGTGAATACCCAAATTAGCATTCACAGATCTACAAATGCAGACAAATATTCCCCAAACATGCACAGACTCGGAAATTAACTACATCTTGAGGAACAATTCCTATTCAATGTTCCCAACTGTACACGGCAGTTTAGTTGTGTAAAGTTCCACCACTTGAAGAAAGGGGCACTAGCGGTGCACCAAGAAGGAAGGGGAGGCTATCTATTGTCCTACGTAAGCGGGGGAAAGCATATTCGTGACGCGAGCAATGCTATGCGCTACGGGCACCAAGGTCCTCATTTTTAATTATACACCTGTTTTCGTGTATAGACAGGGCACATAGCACGCAGAACTGATGATCGATGGAGCTGCAAAGTTCTGGAGTGGAGACCACGGACCGGCAAGCGCAGCGTAGGACGTCCAGCCACAAGATGGACTGACCGCTTCCAACCGGTCTTTATGGAAGTCAATGGGGTAGGGCTATCCATATCCGTCCAGCAGTGGACGTTCTACGACTGAAATGATGATGATGATGATGACCTGTTTTGGCATACAAATATATATACAAAGAAAATATATTTGATTATGTATATTCTAGAGTGTTGTTGTAATGTTGCGTGTGACAAAATAAATGTTTTTCTTCTTTCTTTCTTTTTACATCACTTCGTTTTCAGCGTAAGTGACTTTATTCATTAATGTTTAGTCTGTAAACAAGTTATATTTTAATTTAGAATAATCAAATCAGTTTTATAAAACAAAGTTGGTGGTAAAGATCTCATAATTATTGGTTTTGAATCATGTTGTGGCAACGGAAGCGAACTAAAACAACAAAAAATATAAAAACACGGTTATAGACCGCGGGCCCAAGAAAGCATACCAACCTCTTCGTCTTGACGTGGGGAGTACGGATGCCTTTTGGTGTTTCATACGTCGCGTTGCGTAGCGATACATCGCTTAGCCGTATATCGCTCATGCAAGACAAGGTCGAAAGCCGGATAAATGGTGCACCGCAGGGCGCTAGCCGGGACCGCGGTTATTGCTTCTATGTTATTGCATGTCGTGAACGCTGCGGTTCACTTACAGCCAGATTTACGCCTCTGGCATTCTACCGCAGTCGCTAGCGATTTCACCGCGATGGAGTTTGGACTCAGTGTATGATTTTACAACTTTGTTGTTCGGATTTGTTGTCTTCGTATTTCGGTAACAATCGATCAAGGGTTTTTTTAAGTATAGTAAGTATGAACAATATACAGATTAAGGTTATACAAAATATATTATCCAAAAAAAAAAGATTTTTTAGTTATTTGTTAATTATTTATTGTTTTTGCTCTTTGCAGTAATTTTTATTTCATAATTTTTTTTTTATTGATTCTTTTTTTATTGTAAAGTTGCAGTCACTGCTTAAATACCTATACCTACATAGGTATCACAATGCTCATCGAAATTTTATAACAAGAATACCATTTTCACCTTTGTTAACAGAATTTTCCTAATAGAAACCAAACACTGCCAATCAAGCTACGGAATTGGTAATTTGACCATATTTACCTTCCTTCCTTCGATGTCCCGTCATTACGCCCCTAACCAACTTATAGACCCGTAACCCAGCGGAATCAACCACTGCCTATCCAATCACCTAGAGCATTTCTACCAAAATATCTGCAAAGTTGAATAAGGGCGCCACCATCCTATTTTATATACAAACCTGATGCTAAAATTCTTAGTTCCATCTTTTGACCAACTCTAAAATAAGCCGATCAATCTATAAAGTACAGCAAGTATAGCATAGCGTGTCGTGCGCCACTATGATTTTAGCCAGTGTTGCCACTACAAAGAGATTTGCCCAAAGTGTGGGATCTATGTATATAGGTAAATATAATGCAAAAAAAACTATGAGATGTGTATGTAAATAATATAGTACATACATTTTTTTTGTTTGTCGATTTTATTAGTTTTTTTTACGTTTAAATTTAAATTTAGCAGCAATAAATGTTTACTTTCAATAGCGCTCTTATTTAAGTTTAAAAACTACATTAACTACTGAAGCATGTCTTATACTAAAACGGCTGATTATTATCCAAAATGTAAACGATTTTAAAAATTTAACAGATTTTGTCATCAAGGAAAAACTTTATTTAAAAAATTGTCAATTTTTTTATCTGTACCTAATGGTAATAAGAAAAACAAAACGCTATCCTGATAGTAAAAAATGACGTCTGTTCATGAAACTTGCAGGAACACCTTAACTTCGCTTAACGAAGCAAAGTCCAAGACATGCTGCTTTGGCATTTACTTTGAGACTTTCGATTGTTAGTGTCAACAGCCTTACAGCTGCAGTAAACCGGAACCTTTAAGCTAGAACGTAGTGATGTTTACATACTTGGTGGCAGAATATTCACACTGCAGTGCTACCTACCTAAATCGCAACAGTCTTATATGCAATAGACAGCGAAATACCAAAATTGATCTGGCATCACTGATTTAGTTCCTAAAATTGCCACTTACTTACTTAAGATTGTGGGAGTGTAACTGTATTTGTGTATTTGTCCCCTTTTCGCCATCCAGGGTGGTGGGGACACCGCCCAATTAGCAATGCCTTTAGATTATCGTGTCATCTGTCTTAAAGGCATCTGCGTCTGCGTTTTGTTATTTTTTGATTGAGTTCCTTGTTAGCCTATTTCGTAGCTGCTCTGTTTCAGAGCTATAGGGTTGTCGTATTATGTTTTAGTTTAAAAAAAATATTTCCTATTTTATGTTAAAATATCCCTACTTTCACACGGAAAATGTTTGTCCTGAGTGAGAATTTACCCACGCCGTACAACTTTTGAAGCAGATACATTACCTCTATCTTCTAGTCTAGTCCAGTTCAGTTCAGTTTAGTTCAGTACAGTACAGTTCAGTTCAGTCCAATTCAGTTCATTCCAGTCCAGTCCAGTCCAGTCCAGTCCAGTCCAGTACAGTAGAGTACACATAATTTGTTTGACTGTGACTCACAGTAAAATACCTCAAAATTTCGAAATAATTGACACTCGAAATGCATAAAATTCGATACTAAAACAAAGAAAAATAATATTAATATTAGATCGAGTAGTTACTACTTTGCTTTAAGTAGATAATTACTCAAAGCAAAACTCAGTGTGTGTTTGTGTGCAAAACTTTCCGTATGTATGTTACATACGGAAAGTTTTGTGTTTGTATAAAGTGATTAGTGCAGTTTTTATGAGCGCTATTTCATTTTTCTGTCATTACAATTTCAAGTGTAAGCACGGCTTTAGCTCCCTTCCCTTTTTCCCCACTATCCCCCGCCCCTTTAACCGGGAAGTTAGCGAGACGTGACCGCAAGTCGTAGCCACAGTGCCGTACGTTATCGCCTACATCGATGACTGCTACCTAGTTAAATTATTACACTGTAAAGTTGTATAAACAAACCAAGCCGACCGAAAGGAGTTCTCGCCTTGTTGAAATTTTGTTAGCAAAGAGTCGGCTCAGAAATCGAAAAAAAAATCAGCGTACTTTATTTTTCGTATACGAAAAATAAAGTAAGTAGTGTATTCGTATTTTTATTTGTACTCCAGAATTTTTGCGATTTTCAAGAATTATTTATTAAAAATAGAAGATATTTTAGGCTCCCTTAGGCTGATTCATTCCGTTTTGTGTAATCCTGTTGTATTTCAATTTCATGCTAGACAGCGAGCGCAAACAAATATTTAGTACTTCTACACTGTAGCGTAGTCGTAGCTCTTCTACGCCGTAGCACACAACAAATTTACACACATAATTTTGTTTTGGAACACCGGCAACGTCTCATCCCTGTTTGCGTCACGATTTATATATTCGGACAGCATTATGTCTTGCGATAAAAACTATCTCCATTCTGCGCACATGTTCTTCCCCCCACGCTGACCCTCGCGAGGCAATGTGGGTGAGTAATTGAGTATATCATAAATCCAGTGGAATGTGAACTTTAACGTATTTCAAAGCTAATTAGCTTTTAAATGATGGTGCCCTTCGTTGAGACGTTAAAAAATAAAATAATCTCGTATGACATAAAACACAGCGCCATCTGACCGTACAACACAGTACCAGATATTATGCCACCAAGCAGTAGTGTGTAAACATTACTGTGCTCCGGTTTGAAAGGTACTGCAGCTAGCGAAATTACAGAGCTGTTGAGACCAACCATCTAAAACTATCATCGAGCTATGGAGAGAGCTATGCTTGGAGTTTCTTTGCGTGATAAAACCCGTAACGAAGTGATCCGACATAGAACTAAAGTCACCGACATAGCTCAAATAATCAGTAAGCTGAAGTGGCAGTGGGCCGGCCACATTTCTCGAAGAACCGATAACCGATGGGGTCGACGAGTTCTTGAGTGGAGACCGCGTACAGGCAAGCGTAGTGTAGGGCACCCTGCGGCCAGGTGGTGTGACGACCTGCGTAAAGCGGCGGGAAAGCAATGGACGCAAAAAGCTGTCGACCGAGCTCAGTGGCGTGCATTGGGAGAGGCCTACGTCCAGCAGTGGACAGCGGAGGGCTGATGATGATGATCGAAAGTCTTAAAGTAATGAGCGCCAAAGCAGCTATGCCCCGAACTTTGTTTTACTTTACAAAGTTTTGTATATCGCTGCAATGGTTATGGACAGGCGTAATCTTTTACCAATAGGAGAGCGTCACGCATGTCTCATTATTTTTACATAAAATTTATACACATTTGATAGAATATTATAAAGGTGTCGCTGTTTTTTTTTTACTAGTGTGAAAGTATTTATGTAAATGTATGCGTAAACTACGAAAAATATCAGTAAGTTTGTAGCTTGAATGATGGATCACCAAAGTGGATTGGATACTAGAGAAAATAACCAAATATGTGTAATACAAGCATAATAAAACATATTCCGAGGTAAGCATATAAAAAATACTTCCGTTTCGCCGGGAACCCGCATATTTATCAACATACGAGAGAAACTAGCCTTTTCAGCAGTCATTTATCATCTTCTAACCGCGCCCTTATACACCTAGTAAAGATGTTCTAAGTTTATATTATAGATACTGCACTGTTGTTATCTTATTTGTATCGAGATAAGTTGAACGATTGGGGGTTATGTAATGTTATCTGTTTTTTTTTGCGTTTGACCACATCCTGCCTGATGTGAAACAACAATGCGGTCTAGGATGGAACACGCTTACCTAGAAGAACCCGACACTTCAAACAGTGCCTCTGGACATCGCACCGGAACACGACAGTCTCGTGTTCCGATGGCGCAGTTAGCGGTGCGGCGTTGCCCAGAGTACCAGTATTTTGCCACCCAATTGACACGACCCAGGGACCATGCGTGAGGTTTCAATTACCAGGGTGCCTCCCCACGGACGAAGGTGGCTCGGTCCCCAAATGTGTTAATAATATGACTCACTTAGTGCTAAAAGTAAAAAAGATACCTTTGTTTACTATAATTTGTGATTTTTTTACTTTTTATTTCATGGTTGACAGGCTAGCTGTTTGACCACAGCTCACCTGATGTTAAGGCACGGTGTGGTCGCAGATGGAAAAGCATACCTAGCCTGTAATGGAACTGGCTCTCAAGTGCAGCTGCCGGAACACCGTTAGATGCTTGGTGGCAGATTTTCAACTTGAGGATAGCTAGCCAGTCCTTAGCCAGCTACCATCATGCTATTTTCTTCATGATGTTTTCCTTAAGCGGCATCTCAAGCTCATTGTTGGGGTTTGAACCCACGCCCTTCAGCATGCGAACCGACCGTGCTAACCACTGAGCTATCATCGCTACAAAATTTACCTTTACATAGGGCAACATTACTGATAAAATAAACTAAAAAATAAACTCTTTTTTAAAAATAATAATTATATAGGCTTACGTTTGAACACCATTTCACCTAATGTTAAATAAAGACGCGGTCTACGATGGAGCACGCTTGCATAGAAGATACCGATCCACTTTCAACGCAAGTCGCAATCAGACAAATGCAGTGAACGCAGTCAGTGTTCGCATAGCGTCGTCTAGTATATAGCACATCAGTGGTAAGTATAGTACTTTATGTTGGGTCGAGCAGTATCAGGAAACATAATATCCTGATTGATAATGGCATGTTTATTCTTCACACTTGTAATACCGGTAATGTGGCGCGACGGTGTGTGGGACGTTGCCCCAGATGCAAGACGGGCGCATCCGTCATCCTGAGACACTTTGATAGATAGCTATTGGAACCATTTCGAGCGAGAAACATTAAACTTGGTAAATGGTTCCATCCATACATACTTTCATGTACTAAATTATTAAATAATTATTTTATCATCCCCCCATTTCGGAAAGAGTATTTATGCTTTCAATATATGAGTGCAAAAGTCGTTTTTATCCGCTAGAGAATAAAGTGAATTTGAATTTAGAACATCGTGTGCACTAAGTTTGTGAATTCAAAACATCATTAAACCCATTTACTTCTACCTCCATGGTGCCGAATTTATCATATAACTTTTTTAATTTGTTAAAATCTCAGACACGGAACCTTGGTGTACGTTTTTTTCAATTTGCTTTGGCGCCCAATTTTCTTTTCGCGTCATATTGTTAATGTAGTTGTTAATACCTAAACTGAAATAAAAGTATCTTGTGATTGTAAAAGATTATTTTGCATTAGGTAATTTCCTCGCTGAGGTGGGATGAAAAGTTAGTCTCAACAGAGCTGTAATTTTGCTAGCTGCAGTACCCTTCGAACCGGAACACAGTAATGTTTACACACTACTGCTTGGCGGCAGAATATGCGCACTGGTACTGCGGTGGTACCTACCTAGACAACTTCCTACCAAGGAAATCTACCACCAAGTAAATCTCGTGTTCTCCCTAGCTATGTGGCTCAAATATACAAGAGCACGCTTGAGACAGATTGCAGAGAGTCTTTTCGTGATCTTGAGCTGCTGAAATATCGGATACGTTGATCCGATGCGCTGAAAGCTCTAGAATAGTAGAACAGCACCAATTTTTCTGCTGCCTTACCTAGCTCTGGTGTGTAGATACCCTTACAAACACATTTACGTAAGCACGGTACATCTCACCGACATCTTACTCGTGTAGTTTACACGATGACGTCACAGATCACACGCGCAATGTATTCTAGACGACGCGTGAAACTGACGGCGAGCGGACACTCCTTGCGAGAATATCAAGCGAAGTCATGAATAATGAATCGTAGGTACTTTTTGTATTAGAAAACTCTTCAGAACTGTGATTTAAGAGCATTATAGGTTTACAAAAGTATGAAAATGTAATGAGACGTACGAAACGCTCACTGGATAGTAAGGTGTTTTCAACAACCCATGTACCTAAATACATAGTAAAAAAAAACAATAAATACATTTTATATTTCTTTTTTAGGCTAGGTGTTTGATCACAGCTATAGATGTTCACTGACGTTATGGTCGAAGATGGTAAAGCACACCTAGCCTGGAAGGTTCACGTGAGGCTACCAGAACACAACGTAAGGTGTTCGGCAGCAGTTTTCTAACTTGAGAGTGGTTTAATCAGCCGAGCAATGGAAAATACCCTACCACCATGTTATGGTTTCTTCACGATGTTTTCTTTCACTGGTAGCTTAAGTTCATTTGTTGGTTTTGAACCACACCGGCGTTCGGCATGTGAACAGACCGTGCTAGTCACTGAGCTATCATCGCCACAAAAAGTATTTGAGTAACAAAACAAAGAGTATACCTATCAGCTTTGTCGCTCGTTACTTTCAGATATTCGAATCTCAATAACCCTGTAATTTCCCCTTTTTTCAGTGTTTTTTCGGTGTCGGAATTGAAAACTTTTTGACACTAGACTATACTATTATATATATTTTAAGTATTTGTATTGTTTTATTATCTGATCTCCATAGTAGCAAGTATTTTTGGGGCTAAATGACACAATTTATTTATTTAGTTGGATCACCAACACTTTATACATCACAACAATTATAACGGTCATCAACAAAAAAAAAACTAGATTTTACAGCAATTATAAGTGACCACGACATGCATAAGGTTAACAATTATTATTAATTTAATAATTGTTAATTTAAAATTAGGAAATGTTAGTTTCATAGTTAACGTAGTTGAGTTAATTAATAATATTTGTAACAATGTGAAATGTCATTTAAATATAAATAAATAGGTTCCTATGTGAGTCTTAGACCTAATTAGTAAATCTCATTTAAATAAATAAATATAGCACAAAGTACACCAGATGGCGGTATGAAACATGCAATACGAATTGCTAAACTCGTTATATACCTACGAAAATAAATCGATTACTAAAAAAACTGTTACAATCGTCACATGCTCAAGATTGATTCGATAAGGGATTTATTGACCCGCATCAACGCCTCGCCCACCGAGATGATATTACGAGTTTGGAAATCCCTAGTCAAAAAGGCTCACGGAAAGACCCCCGCCAAAAATTTCCCATAACCTATGGTTATGCCCATTCATCATAGACTGTACAGTATTTTTTATAATATCATAAAAAGGCCTACGTGACGAACAAGTAGTTGGATTATATAGTTATTTACAGTATCGCTTTATATTGGGCTCTTCTTCTTCAATCGTTCCTTCATGTCTGAGGATCGTGGTCACTGGAATCTCTTAGACGGACAATCTGTCTCCATCGACTCCGGTCCGAAGTAGCCCTCACCACCTGGTAGAGTTTAGAAGAGGAGGTGGCTTCTTTCACTAGGTCAGACCATCGTGTTGGCGACCGGCCTCGTGGTCTTTTTCCTTCGGTATTGCCAACAATGACAAGCTTTTCAAGGCTGCCATCCTCTCTTTGCAGTATATGGCCGAAATAAGATAGTAAACGCTGTTGACATATGGTGGACAGTCGGGTCTCAATGCCGATTTGGGAGAGAATAGATACATTTGTGTGTTTGGCCGTCCATGGTATACATAGCATTCGCCTCCAGCACCACATTTCGAATGGCGGCTTATTCTATATATTAGGCTAAGATTCAAGAAAATTTCTATTTTTTCTCTTTCAAATAAAATGGTTTGTTACAGTTTAAGTAATTTTGTGTCTCCAATTCGCGCTGTAGAAAATACCTGCAGGTTTTAAATTTACAAACAGTGTGACCCCGATTTCGTCGTAGCAGTGTGATTGCTACACCCAACGCGAATAGCTAGTTCTGGGATAATAATAGTGAATCGATCTTTTTTCGAATATTTATCGATTTTTGTTAACGATCAAATAACTCTATAATCGAATAGACAATCGCATCCAAAGTTTAATTAACAATTTTATTGAAACTTTATAAACACAACAAGGACCGCGCTAACCACTAAGCTATCATCGCTATAATATACAATAAAGATAATAGTTCAGTGGTTAGAGCAGTAGGTTCACATGCTGAAAGGCGTGGATTTAAACTCCAACAATGAGCTTGAGCAGCCGGTAAAAGAAAACATCGTGAGGAAACCTTAGCATGGTGGTATGGTATTTTCTAGTACTTGGCTGGCTAACTACCACGCTTGAGTAAAAAATCTGCGGCTGTTCCGGTAGCATCACTTGAGAGATAGGCTAGGTGTGCTGACCATCTTGGACTACACCGTCATTTAACATCAGATGAGCTATGGTTGAAAGCTTGCCTAGCTTGTCAATCATAAAAAAACAAAGCACACGGCAACAATTATTGCAGATATTCTATTGTCTAGCGACAGTTAATCGAATAAACACAATTTAAGTAACTATTGCAGCTTTATTCGCCATTCATTTAATCGCATTCTTCGAAATAAAGTTGATACAATTAAATTATTGTATCAACTTTATTCGATTATCCGATCGAGTAGCATCTTTTTTTATTACAGCCGCACATCACTAGTTTAGAACCGATAAAAACTGCAAACAAACAATGAGAGCGAGAGAGGCTTGAATAGCTACTACCAGTGTCGTGAATAGAGAATGGCTCGTGCCATCCATACGTTATGGCTAAGGTAGAGCCACGGATAACAAAACACAAACATTTATTATTCTCAAAAATACTATAATTTTACCTTATTTTGTGTATGGCTATTGCGTTTTATCTCTGGAACGGTAAACTAACTATTTTTTTTTTAATTTCACGATTGTAATACATAATTACGTTTATAATCTGGACATAATCGCGCACAAATACAAAGTGTGTTTGTTTATTTATATCGACGATTCAACCATGTTGCAGATTAATACACAATTTCATTGGCAGTGTACTAATACAGTTCTGTGAGCTTTAGTTTGATGAACGATCTTATATTGTCAAAAAAAGCTTTTGGTGGTAGAGCACTTTCTAGTTGCTGGCTAGCTACTAAGTTGAAAATCTGCCGCCAAGCATCTAACGGTGTGTTCCGGTAACCTTAGTGCCAGTTCCATTCCAGGCTAGGTGTGCTTTACCATCTTCAACCACACCGTCACTTAACATCAGGTGAGCGTGTATTTTGTTTGTACATAAATAAATATACACACAGCGCCATCTGACCCCAAACTAAGCAAAGCTTGTGCTATGGAAGATAGATAACTGATAGAATACTTAAATAGTTTTACTTTTTTTTTGTAAATACATCATTTATTTACATCAAGTTAATGTGTTTGATTGTGTGTATTTCATCCATCTTCTATGCAACAAGTAATGCGTACTTTTTCAGATTCACCGTCTTATCTAACGTTAACCGCTAATACAAAATGTAGTCACCACATATATTCAAGTATCTTCATATTCTCGTATATTCTCAATTACGCAAGAATACGCGAGATTTCTCTCGTCTCTCGTGCCATCGCGTATTCTCCACGCAATGTCTCCTTTATGCTCATTCTTGTCTGACAATCTACAATGTATTTCTGATTTAATTTTCCTAGTTGGATCTGGAACGTACCTGGCTTTTATGCCACTGATTCACGTGACGTTCGTGCTATACATGCCACGGAACAACTAACATATGGTAGTACAGCGGCGGTCTTAACAGCTAGAGCGATTTATTCCAGACAACCTTTGGACAGAGGGTAATTAAAAAATAAAATACAGAAAAAAATACTTTTACTGAGGGACAGAAAATAAATCTAGAATAACGCAGGCAAAGTCTCAGTACAATAGCTAGTAACTAATCAATACATCGTATTATATTCGACATCACTTTCACGAACAAAAATAATCAAGAAAATTTCCAGCGCCAACTCCCTGGGGCCACTTATCTCTCAGATCGCTCGGGTATTAGAAACGATCAAGATTCCACATAGAAGCATTACAATCGTTACAGAAACGACTTTCATACTTATAACTGTAAGGTTCATTGTCGAACGTAGTATCTTAGACCATGTACAGCTATTATCTCTAGAAATGTCTAGAAGTGCTGAGGAAGCTCGCCGATAACCAACTGCACAGGCGGAAACCGTTACCTGGACCAGCGTTAGTCTTACATCTTTAAAAGCATTTAGGTACTGTTCGAGTACATACTTAACTTGCCTTTTAAAGACAAAGTATAGCTACAGCTATTGAAATGTGGAATGCGTTACCTGTTCCGATCAAAGTGCTTCATTCTCGCTGTGTTTAAAGTAAACGAAAAAATATTTTATATGTCGCAAAATTAATTGATTAGATTAACATAAAAGCGTTTACTGCCGGAAAACTATTGACGTTATTGCTAAAGTTGAAATAGATTTCGTTAGCCAACATCTTGTTCTATTAATCAAGCACTATTTAAAAAAAAATATTGCCTTACAAAAATAATGATTCACTGTACCCCTCTCTCCCCTAAGTTACTATTGATGTATTTTTAATTTTTTGCTAGATTTTATTTCTATATGTATTTGTGCATTATTTTAAATTTAAGTATGTGATTGTATCTATCTTAAAAGAATGTATGTCTTTGTCTATGTGATACTTATGTATGTTAACCTGATTATATCTTTAGATTATTTTTATCCTTATTAGTGGCACACCTCGTTTTCTACTTATTCTTGAATCTTTTCCATCCTAAGGTAGAGAATGAGATCGATTTTAGCGATAAAGACGTCAATTTTGAAGTTATTTTTTTCCTATTGTATTAGATATACAGTCATCGGTGTGAACAATAAAGAGTTGTGGTCGAAGATGGTAAACACACTTAGCCTGGAATAAAACTTGCTTTCAACTGAGGCTGCCAAAACACACCGATAGGCGCTTGGCGGCAGAATTTTTTCAACTTGAGGGTGGTAGCTCGCCAGCCGAGTTCTAGAAAGTACCCTACCACCATGCTATGGTTTCCTCACGATGTTTTTTTTCACCGGCAGCTCAAGCTCATTGTGGAGGTTTGAACCCCTTAGGCATCCAAACCGACTATGATAACTACTCAGCTATCATCGCTACAAACCCCCTTACGTAAATCGTCACTCTGACTCACAGCGCTACGCTATCTTTCGTACAAAAGCAAATTTAGAAGTTGGAGTAATTGACCCAAGTTTCAGGGTCCCAGTTCAGTGACAGATTGTCCGCTCCTGTAATACTTCGACCTATATATCGTACCTCGGGCGGAAGCGAAAACTAGAGCGTCCCTAAGCTCCGAGTTGGCAGTACTTTATCACCGCGCGCCCGATCGCAGCACCGACTAGTCACGTCTTACTCATTACGCTTCCGCTCCCGGTTGCGCTTGAATTATTACCAAAATCAGACACAAGAAAACATACTTTAACATTACGATAATACGGTAGCATTTTCTTTGTGTTTTTTTAAAATGTCAGTGCCAAAAAGTAGGAGATTACGGACACCGCTGGCAGCGGGAAGATTTCGATCGGTCGGTTGTTTGTAGCGATACATCATGGTTGTTATGCGATGTTCACATGTTCTACATCATGCTAGATGAGAGATAAACATATTAGTTGGGAGGAAAACGCAAGATTGATGTGACGCAAGATTCAAGAGCACACAGTTACGTAATCTGAATGTGTTCAATTATTTTCTAGGTGTGAGTAATTTCTTCCAAGTTTAGGCAAATATCTGATTTAAGAACCTTGTAAAAAGTTACAATTTTGTATACGTGACATTAAACAGTAGGACGTAGTATGTTAAAGAAGCTATGAGGGATAATGGAGCGTGGGATGGACGCGTATGAAAAACATCACAAAATCCCTGAGGACTTGGTTCCTTTGTTATCCAGGCCAGGTATTTTACTTTTTTCAAGAAAATTTAGGCATCTAGTACTTGTATAACTTACTATACCGTAGGAAACAGATAGCCCTACAGACCACACGATATAAATAAACAAATATTATGACCTTACAAATTAATTAATCCTAAATGGTATTGCGGTTAATTTACATTAGTAGAAGTGGAAGCGAAGGAATACCAGCCCAATTTCTCAATAATCTATTAAAACTTTTGAGCCACTACATCCTAAATCCTAAAAAAACTTAAGTTATTTTACATTAATGTAATCGGTGTTTTGTTCTTGCGGGAAAATAAATATATAAATATCACTCCCATTGGATACACCTCTACCAACTGAGCTATATATATTGCAGTTTTCCTTGATATTTAGCATTCCTCTCAAGCGCCGTGAGGTTGGCAGATCACGATCAGTAATCCGAAATCTTGCGTGGCTTAAAGCCCGAGCCCAACGTGTCAAGACACGTCACGTTGCATCTTGTCGTTTGAATAAGGTTGCTCAACCGGTGCGGTGTTGGAATTTGGGCGCAATTTTTTACAAGGAAAACAAAATTATTAGCTTAGCGTAAATTCTGCGAACTGAACAAAAAATTTGTTTGTTAAATTCCACGCGGATGAAGTCGCGTGTCGCTAGTGTATAATATTAGTGAAACGAAAAAACATTTCAACCTTAGCTGCATACTTCCGAATCTAACGTCAACGCCAACTTTTATTTGTTCTTTCAAGTAGAATTGTCACCGTAAATGACTTCCTTCGTTTCGAGATCAAAATGTTCAGCCGTACTGTTTTCAGCCGTCTCAGTGCGGATCAAAGGAACTATATCCATTACTAACAGATCCAAACGCATTACCGGCCTTCTTTCGATAATTGGGTATTATAAAGGTAAGCACACATTGAGATCATATCTCATTTTACTTTGCGTACAGAACAGCTAAATTTAGTACTATCTGGAATAAGGACTTATTTAGACACTATGCTAACATATTTCGACTCTCCACCACAAGGTAATGGAAAAACATTTTTTATTGATTTAAAACATGTTTTTGGTTTTACGCAATACACCATTTTACAGTTATTTACCTCAATATAAATGTTCATATTAATATATTTTTTTATTAGTTTTCCATAATGTTATAAGGAAAAGGAAGTAAAATACAATAAGTAAGCTACTAAATTATGAGAGAGGAAAACAGCTTTATAAATGTTTTTTTTAACTATGCGTTTTTACTTTTTAGCTAATTTTGTCCGTCAGATGTTCTTCGACATAGTAAATCATCATCATCATCATCATTTCAGCCGTAGGACGTCCACTGCTGGACATAGGCCTCCCCCATTGACTTCCATAAAGAACGGTTGGAAGCGGCCCGCATCCAGCGCGTACCTGCGGTCCTAACTAGGTCGTCTGTCCACCTTGTGGGTGGACGTCCTACGCTGCGCTTGCCGGTCCGTGGTCTCCACTCCAGAACTTTGCAGCCCCATCGGCCATCAGTTCTGCGTGCTATGTGCCCTGCCCACTGCCAGTTCAACTTGCTAATCCGTTGGGCTATGTCGGTAACTTTGGTAAATATGTATAGTAAATATGATGTATTTATTAAGCTATGCTAATATTGCAAAACGAGTTAAAAAATGGTTTGTTCAGCAATCAGTCATTTTGATTTTTATAAATTTGTCATATTATTATATTATTAATTTTATTAAATGCCATTTTTTTTACTGTAAGTGTTTACACAATTTATGTATTTTTAATAAACATTTACGAATAATCACAACTCATTTAAGTTCATCCGTTCTAATTTTTAGGATTAATCGGACTTTTTTTTTTTTTTATGGTTGACAGGCTAGTTGTTTGATCACAGCTCACCTGATGTTAAGTGAAGGTGTGAGCGAAGATGGTAAAGCACACCTAGCCTGGAATGGAACTGGCTCTCAAGTGAGGCTGCCGGAACACACCGTTAGATGCTTGGCGGCAGATTTTCAACTTGAGGGTGGTAGCTAGCCAGCCGAGTAATAGAAAGTACCCTACCACCATGCTATGGTTTCCTCACGATGTTTTCCTTCACCGGCAGCTCAAGCTCATTGTTGGGGTTTGAACCCACGCCCTTCGGCATGCGAACCTACCGCGCTAACCACTGAGCTATCATCGCTACAAAACGTTTTTTTTACGGAATTTTTTTTTTCAATTCTTTGCTTGTTTGTACTATATTGAATTTGTACTAGGCATATAGCTCGTATAATTACAAGTACCATACCTAGGTAGTTTCTACGCCCCGTTCGCCCTTTGCCCTTTAGGCCATGTTTACTTCGGGCCAGCTTACGATCCACTGCTTCACACGAGTTGTAGTACCTACATATTTTTGTGCCAATTTTATACTATTTACGTATACCAGGAGTTGAACATGGGAAACCAAGGAAAGAAAAAAAATATTTTATCATTTTTCCGCCATTTTCGAGTTAAAAAATAAAAGTACTTATTTGTCACAGAGTTTAATATACGCAAATAGTGTTGCCAGAAACTCGAGTCTTAAGTCTCACAGTTATAATAGTTAAGTTCTATAAGAAGACTTGGGCTGTTTGTTTTGTCTAGGCGTTCCTAATTCTTACAATATAAATGCGATTGTATGTTGTACATATGAACGGATTTTAATCAAATTTGGAACTCACACAAACTGCTGACGCATGAGGCGTCACTTGCGAGACACTTGTCGTTTTTCCAGGGCACCAAAGTTAACCCATCCGGTCTCTTGCCGTCCGATCTGGACAAACAAGGAGGCTCCGCTTGTTAAATCAAAGTATACCTTTTTGCCCCATGTTTAATGAAATCAACATCCGCTAACCGAATATCGCTTTCCATTCCGTAGGCTACCCTTCTTTTCACAGCTTTGATAATTCTTAACTAGGCCTTCGCCCTATTTTCACAGAATGTCACAGCCCATACGATACGGAAAGACGCTTTCAAATACGTTTTTATTGCGTCCCTTCCTACCGCACAGCACCTGCTCGCAGCATACATATTTCAACACTTTACTACCTTGTCGCAATAACCGACGGTTAATATTTAATTCTATTCTCAAGGAAATGTGGTGCCGTTTACTGCGAAAGGGTGGTTAAACGCCTGGTTTAGAGGGTCAGCTACAGTGTTATTTATGGTACGTCGATATTGTTGTTTTTATTGAGCGAGCTTCAAATGTTGTCGATGTGAAATGGCTTGTGTTTGATAAAACAACATACTCTTAAATGTAGAAGAATATTATTTAGTTATAATTGAGTTAAAAAAAATCTAGCTTTATAGTATTTAAAGTGCAATTAAATTCCAGTAACCAAATATAACTACATGTTCTAATCACAAAATTTAAAAAAACCTACTTCTTGTAGTAAAGTTACCTCAACTTGAAGGGCATAGACTGGACTTATGCCCTAGACTTTGGTTTATATATCGCTGCAATAGTCATGGACATGCGTTCTTTCTCGCCATCAGGAAAGCATCACGTTCGTCTCAATACTTTTCCATTTAAAAAGATAACAGGATATTGGCAAAATGAACAAAGTGCGTTGCCATAAAAAATGAAAAAAATACTCCCCAAAACATTTGGTCTATCACTTGCAAAAGGATCAAATTAACGCATTCATGATAAAACCGCTCAAATTTAAATGTCTCCTTTGTAATGGCAGCCATTGGCCATTATTGTAGGCTGTAATGGGCCTCGTTGCTTTGGTCGACATTTAATGGAATTGTTTCATTTATATGACTGTCCTGTTTTTTTTTTAATATAAACTGGGATTGTGTATAACTGCCATTTTACCTGTTCAAGTAATGATGAGGTATAAGATGGAGCACGCGCAGACACCGATTCACCCTCGACTTAAAAACGTCCAGTATCCATCGGGGGCCATCGGGCAGAGCTGACTGTTTAGAGGTCCGCACGAAGAAAATAGAATCAAATCGTTTCGTTCAATTTTTGGAATGTCGTCAATGAAACGATGTCGCTTTTTTGAACTTCTGGCTGATAGTAGAATCGGCATGGGTAATTAGTCCGTGTAATTCTTACACTCACCGTAGATGTGTCAGAGATACGTTCTCACGCTAAACTTTTATTGATGAATTTAGTTTAGAGAACCTTGGAGAAGGACATAGACAACTATTTGTCGTAAAAATAAAGCTAGAAAAGGGTGAAATAGGGGATAAATTTTTTTATGGGAAACCAATCATTTCTCAAGTTTAGGGCTTTAAAACCGACAAACAATTCTATAATAATTTTAGTAAGAAATAAACGATAGGAAAAATAGGGGATAGTCTAAAACAGGCTGCTTGAAATATAAATTATACGCAGACGAAGTCACGAGCACCAGTTAGTTAAAATTAATGAGAATCACATTAAAATCCGCTGCGTAGACAGAACAAAGTAAACAACTATACTTAAAATCTAATTAAGACCGGTCGCTCAATATACTTACTTTATGTTGATCTATTAACACCTTTCGACATAGCGTATCCTTGCCGTGTAACCTAGAAGAGAAGTGAAGGAAGTTGTAACGGTAATTAACACGACTTGGATTATTTAAATTCATTCGAAACCTTTTTAGCGACGCCAAGTGCGCTCTAGATTTCACATACCTACGTGCTTTTTGCATACATGTTTTTTTAATGACTTCGCTGGAAAACATGTGAAATTCTTGAAAGCTTTAGAGTCCTATAGCTAATGGCTTATGTATATACTAATTAATAAAGACACGGCAAAGGATTCATTCTCAACGGTTCTGGTACAGGTCTATTTGTATCAATTCAGTGGTGAGCACAATATTGCACACTGACTTCACTTGGGAGCGGTAGAGTTAAATTAAACCAATGGGACTTATTTGCGTTTTGTTTAACACCTCGCGGTTTAACTCACGTTTTTTTTGAGCATCAAAACAGCGATACCCTGGACTTTGTTTTGTGACTCAAAATTCTGGATACTGTAGTGGTCATAGACAGACATTATCAACAGTCATATTATCAAGAAGGCGTTTCGTTCGTCTCATAACTTCTACATACAAATATGTATACTTACAAACATATAAGCATGCCAACATTTGGAATCACCTTACCAGGGTTATATTATTATCATTCTCAACTATCCTAATGTTACTACTGAATATTGATCTTTTTTGGCGGTAGATTTACTTAGCAGGATGTCGTCCAGGGTACCATCAAGGCCAGATATTCAGCCGCTAAGAAGTGGTGAGTTCCGGTTTGAATGGAACGTACTGCAACTAGTGAAATTATAGGACTCTTGAGACTAACTATCGAAAGTCTCAAACTAATTAAAGAAACTAAGTTTAGGGCAAACTTAGTTTTGTTACAAAAACACTGTTTTCGCAATGGTCATAGACAGTCGTTATACCATAAGAAGAGCGACTATTTCGTCTCATTATTAATACATTAAAATAAAATTTCGTAAAAAGTAAATAGCAAATAAAAAATAAAATCAATTATGTACTATAAAAATGTTCTACAGTTAAAAATAAAAACGGATTTAATATTATTTTGTGTAAGAATCCACACAACGCTGGAAGGTTCTTGAATTCTCAAATTAGATCGTGTCTTATCAGCCCCCGAGCTCAACTTTATATTCTTTAAGGTTTATAGAGATAATTAATAACGAACGTGCACACAGTTCTAAAGGTGAGCCATCTTAATGAGAATACAGTCAAATATATGACTTTGTTTACACATTAATAAATATACAGGGTCTTACAAGTATGTTTGGGGTGCACTAAGCCAAATACCCCTATTTGGCTTAGTGGCGCACTAAGCCAATTTGTATTGCACTCATCAATATCAACAACATTTGTTAACGCTGAAATTGCGCAGGAAATTAGCTTTTCTATATTAAAATGTTATTGACCTTGAACATAATAAATAAATAAATTATAAATAATGATGTTTCTCTCGTGGCCTGTTCTCCATAGTACAAGCTTTGCTTAGTTTGGGGTCAGATAGCGCTGTTTGTAATGTCCTACGATATTTATTTATTAGGTACCTACTTAACATCAGGTAAGCTATAGTCAAACACCTAGTCTATCTAACATAAAAAAATATGATATTATACCGTGACAAAAAGTTTTTCCTCATCTGTATCAGAAGTCCCAATTAATTTTGGTGTGCAATTAAAATTCCACTCAATCATAACACCCCGCAGGGAGGCAGGGTGTGGTACCCGAGTTTTAGTAATTATAGTCACAAGTTCTTTTCGCGTTGATTGCGAGTCCCATTATAACTTCGGAACAGCGTTTATAAGTACCTACCTACTTTTAATACTAGCACAAAGATTTCGTATACAATTTTCAGATTTTTTTAGCTTAGAAAGATTCATAACAAATAGAAGTTCAGACAACTCACGGCATTCCGTAATGCGTTGAGCTAATTACTGCAAATGAAAAACGAATAGCTGCAAACTTGACGTATTTTGTATGCATTTTCTTCGCGAACATAGAACGATCTACTCTATAAAATGCAATTGGTCTCTTTATTTAAATTCCGCTTATAAGTCGTTTTGGTTATAAGGTCGAGGATTCAAAATGTAACTTAAAACAACCCTGAACCTTTAAAACATTACACACCTTTTTTGGGCAGTCGTGTAAAAAAGCATTAAATCAATTTTTTTTTGTAATTTCTGAGCTTAAAAATTATTATAAAACTACTTTATTTACTTAAACTTAGATTACATAAAGTATCTTATAATTGTTTTTCATTCCAAAATATTTAATAAAGAAAAGAAACAAAATTAGAAAAAGCCGTTGTAACAAAAAAATTCGAACACACAAATATACTTCAGCAGTTTTTCAATTTGTGAAACAATTTTAGCCGAAATAGTATTTATCAACTTTTCATATTTTGCGGCGGTCCCGTCATAACCGTTAAACCATTTTCGCGGAATTAAATTTTGTTTTTCGAAGCAACATTTAAAATGGTTATCGTTCATTTCGACGTTTGTGACAAATATGTATTATCTTCTTAATACACTTTGTTTGCAAATAAGTGTCGCCAGTAGCATAATTATACTCGTGTCCAGGCATAACGCCTTCCTAAATAGGCTGGCAAGGCGCTGCGACGTAATTTCAACGCAACGTCTGTCAGGCGGACCAACGCCTGACCGGGAACAAAACTAACAATCGATCATCCACGAACCAACCTTCATGGTGAAAACATTATATACATACTATTTTAAAATATACACAATATGTAAATTAGAAACTGTGGTTTTCATCAAACTTTGCCTCCATCATCACAAACTCGAAAGACGTGACAACTCGTACATACACACATACTACATGGGACACGAACGAAACATGCATGAGTGCAAACAACCCATAACACAATTGTATATATATTATACATAGTATATACATCGTTACGAAAACAGTCATGTTCCGTCCGTTACGAAAAAACATGTTTCCACGAACCATGAGACTGATGTCTTGATGGATCATGTCTTTGTTACCTACGGTACGGTATTACAGACATCATCTTCACCATCATCATCATGGGTTTTATCTCTGTGCACAGTTAAACAACATTTTGTGACAACTGATAGTAAGAAATAACGTATGTCCATAACCATTACAGCGATACACAGAACATTTAGTAACAAAACAAAGTCCAGGACATCGCTGCTTTGGCGCTCATTACTTTAAGACTTTCGATGGTTATTCGCACCAACCCTATAATTTCGCTCGCTGCAGTACTCTTTAAACCAAAACACAGTTGTGTTTGCACACTACTGATTGGCGGCAGAATATCTGGTATTGCAGTGGTACCTACCTAGACGATTTCTACTTCTAACCAAGTAAGTAGGTTTTCTGTTTATGGTGTGCACAATAATGAGTTCTATCTACCTATCTAAGTCTGTCAAAATCAATCCTTGACACTACAAGCAAACACAAGCACAAAGCAACAAGCAAGCATAATTAGAACTTCAAGCAAACACGTAAGAAGGGCAAGTCGACTGTCCCTTGCTGAACACTGAACAGTCGCCCGGCAGCGTGAGCCGACCTTTACAGCTCCAAATGAATTGCAACTCGATCGATCCTCATAAATACGCAACGATCATTCATTCCGGACTCCGCGCACCAACTCCGACAAAACACTTCGACTTTCATCCGTAACATCTGCTGGATAAAGTTTATTTTGCCGTTTATTTTATGTTTACGAAGGTTCAGGTTTGTAACGAACGTCTCATACATAATGTAAAGCGCCATCGCTTGGATCGGAGCTGGAAGATGAGGCTTGGATCTTAAGTGACGATATTTATTTAAGAAGCTCGAGACACCTTTTATATTTTGAGGTGCATTTTGTGATATTTTTGAGGCTTTATGAGATAGCCTTAATGGATATGAGGCACCAAATTGCAACGTTTCTTTTGTTCGCTTGTATTAAAACTTAATGTTTTAGAGAATAAAGAGTAAATAAAATGTTAAAAGTTTTTTTGAACTGAAATCGAATACCCTGATTGCATTACTTTATTTTTAAAGTAAAGTTTTTTTTTTGTAATTTATAAAGTAACAGAAATAACAGAACTTTGAGAAACAAAACAAAGTCCAGGGCATCACTGCTTTGGCGGTCATTACTTTGTGACTTTCGATGGTTAGTCTCAACAGTTAGTGTGGTGAACGAAACGCTCTCCTGATGGTAAGAGAACAACGCCTGTCTACGTCTATTGCAGCAGTATTCAGGGCTTGGAGTAACAAAACAAAGTTCAGGGCATCGCTGCTTTGAGGCTTATTACCTTCAGACATTCGATGGTTAATCCCAATAGCCCATATTGGTGTACTTCATAAGAAACACAGACTCAACAGAGAGATAAGACAACTTTTTATTGTTCACACCAATTATAAGCATTGGTTAACAATGAAAAATTTAACATTAGTGTAACAACTGGTGGCATTATTGCCAATAGCGATCTCTTCCAACCATTGAGGGATGATCCTATAGTATAAATTAAGGAAAGGGTTACCTATTAACAGGACACATAATTATTACACTTATATAAAACACTAGCGGCCTTCTTAGTTTCACAGAGATGCAATTTAGAGAAAATAAAATTGTTGATCCGATCGTAAGCAAACTTAAAAGAATCACCCGCTGTGCTAATTTGAAGTTTGACTAAAAATTTCTACAAAATTGGTCATTTCGCTTTGGACACTCCAAAAATCCAATACATACATACTCATGTCGTTTTTTTAATATACATACATTATAGCTACATACCTACATACACGCAGCGAAGCGTAGAATGTCTGGAGACTCGATGGAGTGACGATATACGTAGGACAGCTGGCGGTGGATGGAAGCGAAAAGCCGAATATCGGGCTGAGTGGCATGTCTTGGGAGAGGCCTATGTCCAGCAGTGGACTAATATAGGCTGATGATGATGATGATGATGACCTAAACTAAAATAAATTAATAGTTTACAGTTGAAACTTAATAATATGACGTAGACGTTACGCTGATAGTGGCAGTTCGTAGCGATCGAAAAAGATAGAAACTGGAACAAAATCTTAGAAATTAGGGACTCTAAACTCCCCTTCAGAGGGCCATGCATGTAAACTTATGACATTTACTTACTACTTGATAAAATATGTATAAAAAGTGGGACAGCGTCTCTGGTGTAAATGGTAACTATTTTTAACCGACTCAAAAAAGGAGGAGGTTCTCAATTCGAAATGTTTTTTTGTGTGTATGTTACGCGATTATTCCGCCAATAAATAATTATATTATGAATCGATTCTGATGATACTTTTTTTGCTTGGTTAATCACACTTTAGAGGTCCCTTAAAAATATTATCGAAAGCGATTGAGCGGTTTTTAAAAATAAACAAAAATCTAAACAATGCATACGTCGATGATATTTTCGTTTACTTCGAAACCTCGCTGATTGGAGCAGTGCGTTTAGTGGGCCTACGGGTCATGGAGTCGGTTTTTTTAAATTGTAAATTTATGTATTATATGTTACACATTTGACTATCAATTGATAGATCTCGCTAATATGTATGCTAGTTCGTTGTTGAGGTATTATTATACAAGCAGCAATGAAGTTGCGAGCAAAGCCATGCGCCATATAATCTGAATGCAAAGCACATTTCAAATTGCACGCAATGCGCGAGTTTGCGAGTTTATTCGCGAAATGGGTAGGTACTCCCAGATGTCCTCCGAGACGTTGTCAGAATGTGCCGGGATGCGACACGACCAGTCTAACTACAGATTGTAAACTAATTGAGTATGCAAATCACGAAGACTTTACATCACCGCTGAGGTTATGAAACCCTGGTATTAAAGTTAAACTTAATTCTTTCCCCACAGAACAGAAAAAAAACATTGAAAACAAAAACTACAGACAGAGAAAAGGAAAAGTACCCAATATACCCAAGGAGATATTGTAGAACATTAAGGAGTTACGTAATTTGTGTTCACTTTTTAATTATTATTATTTTGTTAAATTGAGTGAATGATTTTGTTTAAAAAGAAACATTTTTTGTTGCCTGACAATAAACAGTAATGCGCTCTAGGATGAAGTACGTTTACCTAGAAAACACCTGTTTGCTCTAGAGTTAATTTCGGGTAACATAGGCTCCGGGAAAGAGTTCTACATCCTCACTTTGCGAATAAAACGGGTATGTAAATAAATAACTATCTTAGGATGAATTCACAACCAGCACCATTAGATTTTAAGTTTATATATACATATGAAATACAGACGTTAAAAACAATGAACGTCTAGAGACAACAAAATAACCAAACTAGTGTTTATTTAAATAATGTATAATTAATTAATTATGCTTTTATAAAAAGTGACGAATTACGTGCATTGAGTGTGGGAAAGCTTTATAATATCGTAAAACATGACTTTTTGTTTCTTTAAAACTTCCACTAATGGGCGCGGGTCATTTCTCATTGTGAAAAGGGTAAGGCCATCTGGCCGCTGGTCAAGTGCGGGTTGGCAGACTTTACACATCTTCGAAAACTCTTTATGAGAACTCTCAGACATCGTAGGTTTCTTCACGATGTTTTCCTTTCCCGTTTGAAGCCGTACCGTTTAAATTAGTCTTATTTAACTTGATTTTCCTCAAAATACTCGAAATTATTTTAACGCTTTACATTGGAAAATAATGAAATTGCGACAAAAACAAAGAAGAAAAACCTATTAATATCATTCAATGGGTGCACGAGTGAATGGAAGACATTTAAAAAACTCGCTAAGCCTTACGGTATACTCTTGACTTGGATCAGAAGCCCTTTCTAAAGGAAATATCTGGGATCCGAGGCTCTCTTTTACAAAATTTACGGCATCCTCTAAGCCGATATTTTATTCATTTAGTTGTTCATTGGCTGTTCGGAACAGAGAGGTCAGTGAAGGCCAAAAACAAGCTCTTTCGGATTAATATAAATACCTCGTGGGCGGGTTGTTTTTATTTCGCGCATTATACCAAAATTTTTGGAATAATAACTTCAATATTTTAACATAGAAACTGACGTAGTTCTGACACATTTTTGTTTAACATAATATAATTATATCATTACACACAGCGTCATCTGACCCCAAACTAAGCAAAGCTTGTAACTGTGGCAGTCAGATAACTGATAGAATACTTTAATACATTTTTTTTCCCCCAGACACAGAACAAACATTTTATTTATACCACCAAATGTTTATCCTAGGTGGGAATCGAACCCACGCCCTTCAGCTCTTGAAGCAGACATACTACCAATGAACCAACATGGTTGTCAAAAAAAGATTACTCACGTTTTTTTCTTCACAATTATATTGCATACTCGGGCTATAGTTTCGGCTGCACTGAAACAAGTGATAAAGGCGAGGCCGCGGGCGCGTTGTACTCATCTTTGTCTCACTGAAGAAGGCTAGATGTGGCTGAAACTGTAGTCAGAGTACTCGATATAATTAAACGAGAGTAATTCCACATGAGGATAGCAAAAACTTTAGTATATTTACTGCCCAGAATTATCTACACAACAATGCTATAAATAAATTAATTATGTTCCATAAAATAGAAGAGTTATGTAAGTCTATAAAAAATTAAAAACTTACGCAAATATAAAAGTCACAAAGATGATAATTAAAATATAACCAAATAGTGTTAAAATTGTTGGTCATCGGATTTATTAAGTTTCCAGTAGTATTTTCTACTATCAGATAGCGACGAAAAAATGCCTCTGCATAACATCCGAACTAAATATTGTAGTAAACTAACACTTGATTCAGAAGTCAAAAAGACATCAAAACCATTACACAAGTTTCTCGCGTTTTATTGGTTTATTTTTGCCGCATGGCCGAAACACCGTCTGTGTCGCATTTTTGTTTGCGACATGTTCCGTGCAATGTTTGTTGGCGACATTTTTCGCGCAATTTTTGTTGACGTCATTTAACCCGCAATCCTTTGACGTCCTTTTTTCCGACGCCGTTTTTCCTGGCTGTTTTTGTTAACGCCAATTCGGATTGTGGAAACCCTCGCTCGGTTATTCTAAGCGATGTCGAGTTGAATTGCCTTGGAAATTAAAACAAAATATTTCTAGTTCGTAAAATCAGCTCAGAATTGTAAGAACTTGTTTTGTTAACCATTAAAAATCGCGCCATCTTCCACCACCTTCTGGGACTCAGCCTCTACCTTTTATTTTAGAGGATATTTATTTATAACTAGCTGCGCCCCGTGGTGTTACACGCTACATGTTTTCGGGATAAAAAGTAGCCTGTGTCAATCAATGGTCTCAGCTACCTCCATACCAAATTTCATCCAAATCCGTTCTGCAGTTTTTGCGTGAAAGAGTAACAAACATCCATCTATCCATCCATCCATACATCCATCTATCTATCGATCCATCCAAATTTTCACATTTCACATTAGTGAGATTTTACTAGTATATTAAAAGCGCCATAAAATTAATTGATATTTTGAAATTTTAACTTTTTTTGTTGTTTTAGTACATTACATGACGCTATTTTTTATCTATTCCAATTAATTAACATTTAACATTTTAAAAAGCAGAACAGACAAACTGATATTATAAACAAATCTGACTCTTTTTCAAGCTAATTTCATCACTACTATCTTGTCTTGTAACTCAGTAATACCTAAGTCTGAGCTGCATTCGTAACTAAATTAGTCAGTATCTCCCCTGTTGGCAGTAAAAGGATTGGCCTAGTTTCTTCTCGCCGCTGCACACGATCTCGGATGCATTGATTTTTGCGAAATGTTCCGTCTGTTACAACCACTCGAGAAGCCGAGGCAGAAAGGCTCACAACAGTCATAAATTCATATATGTAAATACTCACTACAGTGATAAATTAGTGATAAACACACGAACAAAAACTTTGCTGAGCTTTGCTTAATTCGGGATCAGATGATGATATGTGTTATGTCCTATGATATTTATTATAAACTAGCGGACGCCTCGCGGTTTCACTCGCGTAGGCCGTTCCGTTGGGAGTACAGGAATAAAAAGTAGCTTATGTCACTCGGAGATAGTGTAGCTTCCCAACGGTGAAAGAATTTTTGAAATCGGTCCAGTAGTTTCGGAACGTATTCAATACAAACAAACGATCAAATCTTTCCTCTTTATAGTAGTATAGATCGATAGATTACATGATAGAAATGGATGTGACAGGACCACGGACAGAAAAGGTATTTTTTTGTGTAAAAGTAATAAGGCGAACGAGACGCTGTCCAGATGGTAAGACATCTATCCATGACCATTGCAGCGATACACAGAACAGCAACAAAACACAAGTAGACATCTCAGTGGCGCTCATAACTTTAAGACTCTCGATGGTTAGCATCAACAGAACCTGACGATACTATCAAATGCTATGAAATTCCATTTCTGTTGACAAGTGGTTCTAATTACATCGTAATCCTAATTATAGCGGTTGTTCTCCGTCCGTACCGCTCTCGCGTATGAGTTGCATTAGTTAAAAGGACTTACGTGCATGCACGGCTGCGAAGTTACACTGGCTGCCATAAAGGCCAGTGCACAACCGCAAGCAATACCGCTTACGGCATTCTTCAATCAGGATTGATGACGCAACTGCACATAGTTGACATAAGTTTATCCACGAAGAGTGATCATGCCGAACAATAATAAATAATTTGCTCTTACTATATTTTTTTTTCTGTTTTATTTTATGGAGTTTTGTCGAGATTCGACTATGCCACTCCCATAATAACATAATACAATGTACATTGTACAACTCCTACTCTACTCTCTCTCTCTGTATTCTTTGCACAACATCTTGTTTGTAGCGATGATAGCTCAGTGGTTAGCGCGGTAGGTTCGCATGCCGAAGGGCGTGGGTTCAAACCCCAACAATGAACTTGAGCTGCCGG
This sequence comes from Biston betularia, assembly GCA_905404145.2. Classification (NCBI taxonomy): domain Eukaryota; kingdom Metazoa; phylum Arthropoda; class Insecta; order Lepidoptera; family Geometridae; genus Biston; species Biston betularia. The sequence continues at coordinate 11,493,543 of FR989873.1, forward strand.
TGAAGGAAAACATCGTGAGGAAACCATAGCATGGTGGTAGGGTACTTTCTTGTACTCGGCTGGCTAGCTACCACCCTCAAGTTGAAAATCTGCCGCCAAGCACAACGGTGTGTTCCGGCAGCCTTACTTGAGAGCCAGTTCTATTCCAGGCTAGGTGTGCTTTACCATCTTCGACCACACCTTCACTTAACATCAGGTGAGCTGAGGTCAAACACCTAGCCTGTCATCAATAAAAAAAAAAAAAATCTATCCAAAAATATGAAGGTACAGTTTTATTAGACTCCTGGCTTCTTCTCTTACTAAATTTGGAGTTGTAACATTTCGTGTCGCAGGTAGTTTGGTTTTTTTTTTTAATGGTTGACAAGTTGGGTGTTTGACTACAACTCACTTGATGTTAAGTGACGGTGTGGTCGAAGATGGTAAAACACACTTGGCCTGGAATGAAATTGGATCTCAAGTATGGCTGCCGAAACACACCGTTAGGTGCTTGGCAGCAGATTTTCACTAAATGTAATTAATGAAATTAATTTTGATTTTAACTAAAGATTAGTTTGATTGATTGATTCAGGCGTTACTTTGTTATTAAGCGGAAATAAACTAGCTATATACCTTGAACATTAAAGATTAGTTTGATGCAAATATCGCACATTGTGATTCATGCGTTCCTTTTTGCCATACACTTGCAAATTGTGGCATAATCCTGCGTATTCCCGCGGAGTTACAATATTGGGTTCTACAGAAGGCATGTTCGAACCGGGATCAATTTAAAAATGTGTAAAATAAATACGCTCACCTACAGCGTAGATTAGTAAACTACAAACACTCAGTACCTAAAACATATAACACACATATAACTTGGATCTCAAGAGACCTTTTTACTTGGTGGTAGATCTCCCTAGCAGGAGGTCGTCTAGGTAGGTACCACCGCAGTACCAGTTATTCTGCCGCTAAGTAGTAGTGTGTAAACATTACTGTGTTCCGGTTCGAAGGGTATTGCAGCTAGCGAAATTACTGGGCTGTTGAGACTAACCATCCAAAGTCTCAAAGTAACGAGCGCCAAAGCAGCGATGCCCTGGACTTTGTTTTGTTACTCAAAGTTCTGTGTATCGCTGCAATGGTCGTGGACAGGCGCTATCTCTTACCATCAGGAGAGCGTTTCGTTCGTCTCATTACTTTTTACATAAAAAAAAAAAAAAAAAACCTAGGATTGTGTATATTTTAAAGAGACTTAACAGTTACACAATTTCACATAGCGGCAGGTTTGGCATGGCAGTTCTTTTATTTATAAAGGGCCCGTAAAGCATGTACGATAAAAATTAGAATGTTTGTAAGCAAACGTATTTAAACCTTATAAATTGTCTTACTTGAACAGTTGTACAATGCACTATTGAATACTGAGGCTATTGAACTACAAAGTCTCAATAATAGAGTTAAGCATCGAAAAAACTCAAATGTTAATTAAAACGGTTTCAAAATTCTCAGTAACAGAGGTATTTCAATGCGAAAATATCGGGACCTCATTCTTATTTTATCAGTGGAAGAGGTTTCTCACTTATCCGCAGGGCCCACTTAACCAGGTTCCACTGTTTAAATAAAATAAAAAATATTTAGACATAAAACACATTAATTTAGTATAATTATTATTGGACCTAGTAAAGACCGCAGGAACGCGCTGGATGCGAGCCGCTTCCAACCGGTCTTTATGGAAGTCAATGGGGGAGGCCTATGTCCAGCAGTGGACGTCCTACGGCTGAAATGATGATGATGATGATTATTGGACTTCACAAAGGTAAGCTCGTTAGATCACTAATACTTGTACACATAAAAAAAAATAAGTACCTACAATGTTACACTTGCGGTGAAGCCCTTGCCTTAAAATTGCAACTCGGTTGCTAATGGGTACGTAGTTTTGTCGACAATCCAATCACCGCTCGCTACAAGCTGTGAGTTAGAGGCAAATGAAACCATCTTTGCATACGACAGAATGCTATAAATGCATTTAAAGTATGACTGTAGTCATCATCATTTTCAGCCATGCATCGCTCACTGATCATAGGTCGCTCTTCTTGTACGCCATCCCAGTCTTACGCAAACCACGTCCAGGTCTGACCCGTGATTCGACTCAACGAGAACCAACGGCCCAACGGCGTCTAGTTCTTGGTGGCTGAGGTAACAAGCGGGTGCGTGCCATCGTAGCACTAAACGAATGGATTGATTTTGATGCGAATTTTTTATCTGAAAGTGAAGACGTTTTTAGATATAATTTATGAATTTTCACTTTTTGTGTCTTGATTTAATTTTTATATTTACTTTCTCTCAAAGTTACGTTTCAATGCACATTTGCAATTGTTTTACAATTTAAAATTTATGTAAATAAAAACAATTTGTAGTTATTAGTTAGTTTTTAATTGACGTTCGCGACACAAGATTATTTGCAAGAGAGTTACCATTATATTATAGTCCGGGAGGGGCGCGCTAATTTTGTAAAAAGATTATCTAGACCAAAACCACTTATTTAAAACTCGGCTGTCTATGACTATATTCCAAAAAAAACCTTCAAAATTTGTGTATGATACTTATTTGGCGATTTTACTGTCGGTGTACTAGTAAAAGTTGTATACAATGATGTAAGTACAACGGCCACCTTTCGATTTATATTACTTTGTTGAACATTGTGCGTCCATAATACTTACATTGTTATGCAGGTTAATAAAGGAAACCAGTAATTGAAGAGTTGTGTTTTCTTCAACCTCATTATCGATATCCTCTTTTGTCATACCTTTAATACTCCTTTCGCGGACTAGTTTCATTCACAACACGCTATTTAAAACATAATAATTCTACGGCTTTATGAAGCAAATCTCCTATAATATACTACAGTAATGATTCTTTGTAAATGTTGGGATGTTTTCCAACTTAGTAGTGCGGTAATAAAAACTTTAGGAAATAAAACCTCTTTCCTTAGATATAATATTTGTGGAATAGCATTTTTCGGCACTAAAATTCTTGTACGCGAAATTGGATTACAAAATGCAACGACTGTCCTGTTAGCCTATTCGGAAGTAGGTTTTATGAGATAGATGTGTGGGTTCGATTTCCATTCAGAACAAACATTTATATTGAATTGATTAATTAAGAAGCAAAATTACGAAATCTTTTTTTTTCAAAACAAAGTGAAATAGACCTTCATCGTACAACCCGTTTAACGATGGAATTTGCTGCCCGAATATATACATTTCTGAACATAAAGATACAATCTATGTGACTTCGGTTTCTTATAAACACGTGCACTACAAATACCTACAAATGTTTTATTGATAACACTAAAAATACAGGTCATTTCGCCATTCATAATTAAATAAACATTAAAAATGCCAACATCATAACATATATTAGTATAATAAAATATCAAACAAACATAAAATGTCAATTTTTTTTTTGTTTTTTATTATTACAGCGTATGTGATGGTAATTGGTCAGATCGACGAGAAAAGACCGCGCGGTCGCTCACCTACCCGTTGGTCAGAACTAATAAAGACGGTCACTGGTCTACCAATTACTAAAGCTACTAAGACCCTGAGGGGACAGAAACACGAGGAGAAGCATGCTAAACCGAATACAGCTAAGATTAGAGATGACCTTCTGTACACAGTACACTCTACACTCTACAGTATATTCAACCTTTCAAAGCAACAGGCATCTAGCTTTAGATCCGAACTAAAATTACACCCACAGACCTGAGGTCTAATATCTCATTACATACATACCCCAGGGTTAACGCGGCGAGACATTGACGTCATATTAACCCTAAATTATTTGGCCGAAATAGGGGGCATTAAGACCCCAGTCTCATAACAGCGGCATAACTCGCACTATAAAGCTCCGATACGTTCCTTAATAGCCACGTCATAAACGAAACAAAATAAACAACGTATAAAATGTGGTTTCACGGCGACGGTGCGGCGGCGAATGCAAGCTTCACTAATATTCACAGGAAATTGAACATTTACGGAAATACTATATACTAATCCCACTAATATTATAAATGTGAAAGTTTGGATGGATGGATGTTTGTTACTCTTTCACGCAAAAACTACTGAACGGATTTGAATTAAATTTGATGTGAAGGTAGCTGAGACCCTGGATTAGCACATAAGCTACTTTTTACCTCGAAAACATGTAGCGGGTAACACCGCGGGGCGCAGCTAGTTATTCATATTTTGTTGACAAATATTGACCTGAATGGCGTATCTTGGGAGAGGCGTATGACCGTATGTGTGTGGGACTACGACACGCTGATGATGATGATGATTTAAAATCCAGGTTTATCCAGCGCTATCTGCGCACCATGCGCTCTGCAATTTCATCCAGATCCGTTTAACCGTTACATCGCAAACATCCAAACAGTCAAACTTTTGTTTTTAAAACATGGGTGGTTGTTACTTGGTGGTAGATCTCTTCAGCAGGAAATTGTCTTGGTATGTACCCCCGCAGTATTATTCTGCCACCAAACAGTGTGTAAACATTACTGTGTTCCAGTTTGAAGGGTTCTGCAGCTAGCGAAATTACAGTGCTACCATCCAAAGTTTGCGCAGGATGCGAGCCGCTTCCAACCGGTCTTTACGGAAGTCAATGGGTGAGGCCTATGTCCAGCAGTGGACGTCCTACGGCTGAAATGATGATGATGTTGATGATCCGAAGTTTCAATGAGCACCTTTTTTTTAATTTATTTATTTTGATTTATTACTCATAGTTGTTTTTCCATAGTTGTTTTTTTTTTGTTGTTTTTTGTGTTGTGTTGTTGTTTTTTTTAGTTGTTGTTGTATGACCATGGTCATTACAGCGAAAAACAACAACAGGCGTTATCTCTTTCCATCGCGAAAGCGTCTCGTTTGTCTCAGTACTTTTATATTTTGAAAAACTGTGTGGTTTTGTCAAAAGAATCACATGCCTTTCACGAAATTGAAGTACAACCCTTAGACTTCCCTTTACATAACTTTCAGTTTTCAAAATTTGCTATATTTTTATAAAAACCACACAAGCACAAGTTTTCAATTTATCGATATAGCGTGATTCCTCTTTTGCACTGAATATTTATAGTGATTCGTTTAAATATTTCAATAACTAAAAACATGTTTAAATCCGTTCTATTTATTCACTGTGCATGACGTGCGCGATATTTGCCGGTCACATTTTCTCTGCAAATGCAATTCCCGCAGGTTGACGTCCAATATTATGCTATTCAATTCATGACACGCTCGTTTATTATTTAAAGTTAATAAATTACAATTTCATTTACAAAATGTAATATACCTTATTGTGTAATTAATTTAAGTTGCTTTTTGTCTGAGCTTTCACTGCACTCACTGGATTTGAATATACGAAAATGTGGAGTAAATATTTGCCTACGAAACTGTTTACTATTTTAGAAGCTTTTTGTAAATAAAAGACAATAAGAAAAGACAGATCAATCAATTACTAAGTTTGTTCTTTTTGTGACTTGAATACTTCTTTATGTTTGATGCCGTAGTGGGAGGCATTGAGTAAACCGATGATAACAAAAGTGGAGCATACAGTTTGGTGTTGCAGCGACATTTATCTATTATATTATTATTTACATCCTAAATTTAATTACATCACTCAATAGCTAAAATATCAAAGAATTCGTTACGTTGAGTAAGAACTCGAAACATGGAAATCCAAAGGACTTTTTATCAGTGTTCAAAAATATACAAACGACCGTGTCCATGATAGCCATACACAGACTTTTTGATGCAAATGTAATTAATTCTTAATGTAAAACTTGGGGGTTTAAACAAAAAAATTGAGTTATAGAGATGTGGAACATCTTGAAATAGGAAAATAAAAGTATTTTCTATCAATTTCCCTTAGTTTCTTTTTCTACATTTTGGACTGACGCCCAATCCACGTTCGTCCAGATTCATAAATGCAATTTCCTTATTGTTTTAATCCGAGGGTTATAAAAATCTGCGAGTATAACGTTAGTACATACATATGATAGAAATAATTATAAAAATAAGGAATAATAGCGCTACTATGGGGATAAATAGAGCCTACTCTTTTTTTCATACATTTTTTGTCGATAGCTTACTTACGTATTTAATTTTCACAATTTTTATGCTATTACTTATTTTTGGGGGCACGATATCTACTTAATTCTGTTACGAGGTTTCTCAAAAAGTTGTATATAAACTGTAAACGCGTTTGAGTCATGCTAAGTCGACTTATTCCGGGAAATATTTAGTGAAATTCAATTGAAATCCCATTGATTTTATGTTCCGCAGTGAATGAAAACACTGATCATGCAGTGGATTGGATTTGTAAAGCCGAACCAATCATTCGTAAATTGACGGTTAAAATATGACCTCGATTTTACGAAATATGCAAACCGTAAAATTTTAAAGTGATTATAATTCAAAATTGATTTTACTATGAACTAAAGAAACTGAAATGGTTTTGACACATTTTTTTTTTACTTATGCGGAATTATTTAGGTTTAACTTTGTATTATACTCCGGGTGTACTGTATGTATTATAAGTAGGTATTTACAAAAAAAAAAAAAATTTAAGTATTCTATCAGTTATCTGACTCCCATAGTACAAACTTTGCTTAGTTTGGGGTCAGATGGCGCTGTGTGTAATGTCCTGCGATATTTATTATTATTATTTATTACTATAGCTGTACAAATCAAAACGAGACCGCGCACAAGCACATGCTGTACTCAGCTTTGTATCCTTGAAGAAGGACACTGGAAGTGGCTTTAGTCGGAGTCTCCAACATAATTAAACGCGAATAATCGTGTTTTAAGAACCAACACTTTTAGACTACCTAGTTTTTTTTTTTTTTTTTTGGTTGACAGGCTAGTTGTTTTGACCACAGCTCACCTGATGTTAAGTGAAGGTGTGGTCGAAGATGGTAAAGCACACCTAGCCTGGAATGGAACTGGCTCTCAAGTGAGGCTGCCGGAACACACCGTTAGATGCTTGGCGGCAGATTTTCAACTTGAGGGTGGTAGCTAGCCAGCCGAGTACTAGAAAGTACCCTACCACCATGCTATGGTTTCCTCACGATGATTTCCTTCACCGGCAGCTCAAGCTCATTGTTGGGGTTTGAACCCACGCCCTTCGGCATGCAAACCTACCGCGCTAACCACTGAGCTATCATCGCTACAAAAATCCAGTTAAAAAGTAGTAGTAAAGTAGTAGTTAAAATCCAGTGGGTATTGGAGTGCCTTGAAATTTGTAGATAAATTTCGAAGAACTTGTCATTTTCACTATCGCAAATTGCGTTTACCATAGTGGTGACCTACTAAATCTATTTTACATCTTTTATTAACGACAAAGACAAATTTTAATAAAGACTTTAAATTAAGATTAAACATTTTCATGTATTTTTTTACCTATGCGAAGTTCATATCTCAATCAGATTCTCCGACCACACTTTTCGGCTACATTTGGTGGCCTTTCTCAAGGAGTCAAACCAGAGGACAACACGCACGCGGCCTCGTCTTGCTTCGTACTGAAGCGAAACTTTAGTTAAAGCGAAATGTGTATCCATACTATAACTATGTACTATGCACGGAAAAGCTTCACTGGCTTTCCAGTGATTGTAAATATTGTGACGAAATCTGTGTAGGCACAAAAATGAATTTGATTGCTTATATGAACTTATGTTAATGTTTAAAAAAATACTCAAATAAAATTATCAAACAAATGCTTATAGATAGATAGATAGAACTCTTTATAGATGACATGAGATCATTTAGATACTTGAAGGTATGTGAGCTTCCAAACGCGAAGCAAAAAAGCCCCTTAGAGGGGTGCAAAATAGTATAAATTCCTACTTTGAATACATAAAGCACTTTTGCGAGTCATACACCCGTTGTCATGAAAATTTTACAATGTACTCGAGCTACAAATGTCATGTTTCGGGCAAAAAAGCATAGCGTACGAGCGGGAACATAAATTATTCAGATGGACGAAAAACAAATGTCATTGCTACGGGAAGAGTGGCGGTAATTTTCAGCGAGCTTTCAGAGCTTTGAAACATATTTTCTGGTTTCAGCATTCGCTGACAGCGCGACTCAGTGCCTGAGAGAAAAAAAAACTAAATTTGTAACCACTAAAATCACTAAATGAAATAATTCAGTTATTTTCAATAGCTTCTACAAAATGGAAATTTATTGGTTACTGTTTGAGTTATGCAATGAAAATATGCGTGGCATGTAATTTTGTATTTTAACTTTTTGTATGATTGATAGGTGAGGTGTAGACAAACATTTCTACAGCTCACCTGATGATAAGTGACGTGTTCGATTATGGTAAACAAGCATACCCTGGAATTGAATTCGGGCTTCAAATAAGGGTACCGCAACAGTTTGTTCGGATAATTATTACCTTCTTCACTTTAGATTTTCTTTTAAAAACGCAATCTAACTGCATACCCCAGGGTTGTCAACTACGCAAGATTCTTTATCGCTGCAGCGTGGTAGCCCTGGGGAGGCATTTTTCAAGACCCAGATGAAAGCAATATAAACGAGTTAGTGCTCGAATGCTCTTGAGATGCCTGGATGACCTGGATTCAGAATACTATCCGTTTGTTTGAGAGCGTAGGTATAGAAAAAGTGATATGCGAACTTACAATGAGATGATTTACTTACAACAAATAAGAAAATATAGATATTTGTTCTGTGCTTGAGTGTTCTGTAATTTTTTTTTATGGTTGACAGCCTAGTTGTTGACCACAGGTCACCTGATGTTAAGTGACGGTTCGATCGAAGATGCTAAACACACCCAATCTGGAATGGAACTGGCTCTCAAGTGAGGCAGCCGGAACACACCGTTAAACGCTTGGCAACAGATTTTCAACTTGGGAGTGGTAGCTAGCCAGCGGAGTACTAGAAAGTACCCTAAGACCATGTATTCCATGTATTTATCGTCACATAAATGTTTATCCCTGTAAAAATCAAAACCCACTCCTTACGCAGATATTCTATAAAATGAGCTGACAGGGTAGTCGAATGGAATTAGGAATGAATCTAATACGAATAATAGTACTTTTTATCTCGAAAAACATAAAGAACTATTTAAATTTGAAAACGTGGGCTGGTGCTGGTAATCAGTAAACTCAGTTGCAAAACAACTTTTCAATTTAAAGTTAAAGGAAAAGTCTGATGGAGAACTTTAATTATTCAGATAGGAGGATGGCCAATGAATGCGAACTGCTGAACTAGCGCGAGCGCGCTGAATGCGCCAATATTCAACACCACTCATTGAAATTTGAATGATTTTAATTAAATACTTACTAAGTAGTAAGTATTCAAAGATTCAAAGATTCAAAGATTTTATTGTCAAATGTAGGTAGTAAAGATCTTATGTAATAATTAATACAGTTCCATACAAATTACCTCTTTTAGAGGTGTACAATAATGTCAGTTATATTTTATTACATGTTTTTATCATTAATGTATTCTAGAATTGTGTAGTAACATTTATACAATAACCAAGAATTTAATTTACGTTTAAATTTGCTGTTAGGTAGCATTTTTATTTCGGCCGGCAGTTTATTATAAATTGTGATTGCCATTATGTAAGCGTTTCTCTTATACAACTCAAGCTTACATTTTGGAAAATATAGTTTTTTATAGTGTATTTTTCTGACAGTATTTTTTGGTACCTTATCTGACTGATAGTCAAAATATTCGGGATGTTCTTGAACAAATATACATACTTGCTTAATATACATACAGGGTAATGGCAAAATATTAAACTTTTGGAAAATAGGCCGACAGCTATCGATAGACCAGGCTCCACAGATTGCCCGCACGCACTTTTTTTGTGTTTTGAATGCCCTTCCTATGTCAACTTCAAACAGAGACACATAAAAGTTACAAAATAGGGACTCACCTCAGCATAATGCTGGTCATACTAAGTGGTGTGACCAGCGCTGGTCTTCCGGTTAGTCCTTGTAGATTATGCTAATAGTCTACAGTTTTATTCAAGCGATTGTAATTTACCGCAAATAAACACCAACATAATAAAAGCGACACGGGCATGGTCAACTGTATATACCTTCATCGCTAGATGCAAGACACTGTTTATATAGACAGACACACATTTGGACACAATATTACACCTATATATAATTCACACTTAATAACACCAGACAGCCAAGCTCAGGCAAGTGTGTTCTCGAAGACGACTAGGAGCCAAGTGACCGCAAGCAGTCGGACAATCACAAACGAAGAGAAGAGAAAGCGCCTCGGTTCCCGTTACGGTCATAGCTATCAACAGCTGGCACGTAGTTTCCGGTATAGACTTTGATTGTTTTGCATTCGGAAAGGCGGCAAATACTAGTGGCGATAACATCCGGCCGTCCTGCTGACGCATTCGTCCTCGAATAGCGTAGTGGTCTGATGCAGAGCTGAAAACATGAGTACAGAGTAGGCACAGCACTTAGAATTCGTCATTTATTTATCAATTCAACATTGAACCGTACATAAGTCATTGGTTCGTATCCTCAGTGGTTTGAGCTAGATGATGTTCATACAGGATCAATCTAACCGTGTATCACCACTTAATTTAACATTGGACTGTACATTAGGCATTGGTTCGTATCCTTAGTGGTTTGAGCTAGATGATGTTCATACAGGATCAACCTAACCGTGTATCACCACTTACTACAACAGCGTTCACAGCACGGATGCCTGTTGTAGCTTAGACAACCAACCAACCCCCAAAATACTATCCACGATGTTGAAGCGATTGCATTAGACCATTAATATATTTTTTTAAACAGCACATTATTAATGTTATTGAACTTTTTAAAGATTATGTTTGTAGCTTTTCTGTAACTACGTTAAACATGAAAACTAAATCGTTACAATTTTGACATACACACTTGATAACATCCGGACTTAATCTGCCACGTGGATTCATGGTTTCAAATTTTCTACGCAAATAGTGGCATCATAACGTTCTGTTGATCTTTAAACTCATATCATGTCCGCTACTTGATATATTATATAAATATTAGAAAATATAGAATTAGAATAAATTAGAATTTTCTAGAATTTTCGTCATTTGAAATAGGCCTTTGTAGAGAGGTAGCAGTTTACGGGATTTGACCATCGTTCGAATGCCTTGTCTTTCCTTTTAGCGTCGAACAAATCTTTTACTTTTTCAGCAATTAATTGTTTATTGCAATTCAAAATTATTATTTTTTTTTATTTAAGTTATAGTGACACAAAAATTTATTTTATAATGTGTGTGGAGGCATGTACGTTTTTTTTCATTACTCATACTCGGAAAGTAGGTCTGAAGTAATTCTTTGCCGCCTTAGGAAGAATCGCTTTCAACTGACAAGTGACAACATTCAAACTATCAAAATCTAGTTTTTATTTTGTTTCTATTGAACTTTGTTTCAACTTTCTATACAGCCACTCAATTACAGCGCGATGTAAAATTGAAATAACGTTAAGTTGGCTATACAATAATAATTAAAGAATATACTTTTTTTTTTTAATTACTTTATAATCATCAACTTACAATCATTTCTTTACTAACATAGATTTGTAAAAAATCTTTACCATTGTTTTTTTTTAACGGTGAACATGAAAAATAATTGCTGAAGAGAGTTTTTTTTTAGCGGGGACGTGGAAAGATTCGTGTCGCCCAGTTGTATTTTTTTTTTCAAAACTACTTAGTGTTTTTCGAGTGTTTATGCATATAAATATAAAACACTTGACACTGGCAAATGCTCAAAATGCGACGCCAAAATCAAAGAAGAAGAATGGGTGAAGAGCTGACCGGGCACAGAACAAAAAAGATGTCGGAAAAGCCGCAATCCGATCTTCATTTTGCTCTGTTGATTTATGTCAAATAACATTCACTCATTATTCTTTTTTTTTTTAATTCGTTTTTATATTTATTTTCCTTGTATTCGTAATGAACAGCACAGTGTTTACCCCGGGTTAAAGACTTACAGAGTCCCTCGAGCTCTTGGCGTCTGAGCGCAGCGAGGGCGCCAACCCTGACTCGGGACTAAACAAGTTACTTACACCCCTTGGGTAACAATGTACTATTTATTTTTGATCAACAAACAATCGTTGAATATTACAGTAGAAGCCTACAATTAGTTATTTTCAACAGGCAAATGAAATCGACACTATTTTATTATGTTATGTGGGTAGATCTCCATTTTATATAATATAACCACTCTCTGCCATTACTTCATACTTATTGAATATTATTCTATTCATTTGGCTCGGCCTCACCTGACATTATTACTTCTCGAATACTACAATACTGGTAAAAAAAAACTACGTATCTCCGCCGGTTGGGAATTGTACTTTTTTAAAGCCTTGCGAAGTACAACTCCTGCGGCCTGATTCTATAGCCAACCCCTGGGGTCTTGTAGTTAAAACCGAAAACAACCAATGTAAATAATAAAAACTGAGGGTAGTTATTTTTTTTTTAATATTTTCAATTATACTGCTTAGAGGGTTTCTGCTTGTAGTTACAAGCTACCTCCATATATCCTAAGTTTTTGCACGAGGAACACTTAACATTGTCTACCAGTGGGTCGAATTCGGGGATCACCGACAATAATACAACATTGTAACTCACGGTTTGGGATCCCTTACGACATCTCTTATGTTTGTGCTGCATGGTCACTATCGTTGCTGCTCGAGCTGTAGAACGACTTACTTGAACAATTGGAAGGCCATTGTGCATTTTGTAGACGTAGTACTTATCAACACTTCTGATAAAAGCGACACGGGCATGGTCAACTGTATATACCTTCATCGCTAGATGCAAGACACTGTTTATATAGACAGACACACATTTGGACACAATATTACACCTATATATAATTCACACTTAATAACACCAGACAGCCAAGCTCAGGCAAGTGTGTTCTCGAAGACGACTAGGAGCCAAGTGACCGCAAGCAGTCGGACAATCACAAACGAAGAGAAGAGAAAGCGCCTCGGTTCCCGTTACGGTCATAGCTATCAACAGCTGGCACGTAGTTTCCGGTATAGACTTTGATTGTTTTGCATTCGGAAAGGCGGCAAATACTAGTGGCGATAACAATAAATGCCAGTGGCTGTGATTTCACTGTAAAATTATGCTCCATTTGTCTATAAATGGCAAAAAAATATTTGTATGGAAATCGAACCACCTTAAAGTAACATTCCGTACTTACTGTTCATTTATGATTGTATTCACCGCTTACCGAAGATCTTATCCGTGATTTACGAATATCGTTTAAGCCAAACTATACGTACATAAGGCCTATATCACCTGTTACATATTGTAAATTACTCTATAAGTAAGTAGGTAATCCTCTATTCCAATAATGAATCACAATTACCTCGACTTAGCGTCTAATTTACTTTACGAAACAGTCACTTTCGTGTAATTTTCTCTAGTCGCAAAGTTCGATGTCCTACGTGAGTGATGAGAGGCGACAAGTTGCGAACATGCTATTAATTCTATCTTTATTCTGAATCACGCTCAAGAACGTTTAACCGTTCCAGCGTAAAGTAGTAACACATACGGGTTTACGTGTATCCGTAGTACTAACGGATTGTCATTGTTTGACGAACATAGATGTTTATCTGTCTGTGACTGGGTGTTGTGTATGTATTTACAAAAATAAAGTATTTAGGTATTTTATCAGTTAAATTGTTCCCATAGCACAAGCTTTGCTTAGTTTGGGGTTAGATAGCGCTGTGTGAAACGTCCTTCAGTACTTATATATATATATTTGACCCACTTGCTAGTATCTGATTGAAATGAAATTTGTGACAATGCAATATGAAAGTATCATCGAGCTGAACTGATGATGGAGCCGCAGCTGAACTGATGATGGAGCCGCGATGTCGGGGCTGGAACTCCCTGATGGCAAATGACTGATAAGACTAACGAATTTGGTCTATTATTTTTTTGTTATCTTGAGTTCTTTCCATTTTATTTCATTTTTTGTATCTCTGGTGTATAATAAAGTTATATTCTATTCTACACATGATGACGAGTGAGCCACCGAAATATTTTTTACTAGCTGCGCTCCGCGGTGTTAGCCGCTACATGTTTTCTGGATAAAAAGTAGCCTATGTTCTAATCCAGTGTCTCAGCTACCGCCATAACAAATTTCATCCAAATCCCTTCTGTAGCTTTTGCGTAAAAGTGTAACAAACATCCATTCACCCATCCATCCAAACTTTCACATTTATAATATTAGTGGGATTCTTTTTGTTCACGTTTTTAAATAATTGATTGTAGATATTTAAAATATTATTTTTTTTGTAACTTATTAATTTTTGCATTGTGTCGCTTAGCGTGGCCTTCCTATATTATCCACGTGGGACAGGAACTAAGTGAAGTACGTGACCTGTGACGGGTAGTAAAGCAGAGGGTAGTTTATAGGACAGGTAGCGCCCTCTCTTAGTGAGGTTGTAAACTTCGTGGACGCGTAAAGTTGGTTTAGTAATCTGGTTTCTAGCTCTTAGCCTAGTTCGTTTAGTTACTCTCGGCAGAAAAAGGACTTTAGCATTTTAGTCGTCGTTTTAGTGCAGAATAACTGGATTAGTCGATGAGTACTCAAATTGAACGTTGTTTTCAAGTACCTACGTACTACTATCTTCTAAAATCGTTTCTAAGAATTAATGTGCTTACTTTAATTATTATAGTTATCATATTTTACCGTGAAAACTGATGTGGTTTTGACACTTTTTGTTTTACTTATGCGGGACAATAATAAACATACTGAGTACATTGTGCGCGCTTTGTACACAGTTTTGTTTCCATGATGAAGGCCACCGGATGTGGCCTTAACTGTAGTCTAAATATAATAATAAAAAAATATTATATTACCTCATAAATTATACAGTACATTAAACTAATTTATTATTAAATGGAATTGGTTTATTTAATGTAGTGGAATATTATGACAGCCCTATTGGTTCATTGGTAGTATGTCTGCTACGAGAGCTGAAGGGTGTAGGTTCGATTTCCACTCAGGACTAACATTTGTGTCACTAACTTCGATGTTTGTTCTATGCCTGAGTGTACTGTATGTATTATAAGTATGTATTTACAAACAAAAAAGTATTAAAGTATTCTGTCAGCTGTCTGGTTCCCATAGTACAAGCTTTGCTTGGTTTGGGGTTAGATGGCGCTGTATAAAATGTCCAATGCAATTTTTATTTATTTATTTATAACCTTTTCGTGCTTACAAAACTCCGTAGAAAGTTCTAGTATAGTCACTACTTGATTAGGATCTCATTAAGCGATGATAACTCGGTGGTTAGCGCGGGCGGTCCACACTCTGAAGGGCGTGGGTTTAAACCCCAACAATGATCTTGACCTGACAGTGAAGAAAATCATCGTGAGGAAACCATAACATGGTGGTAGAGTATTTTCTGGAACTCAGCTAGCTAGCTACCACCCTCAAGATGAAAATGTGCCGCCAAACACCTCACGGTGTGTTCCGGTAGCTTCTCTTGAGAACCAGTTCCATTCCAGGCTACGTGTGTTTACCATCTTCGACCACATCGTCACTTAACATCAGGTGAGCTGTGATCAAACAACTAGCCTGTCAACCATTAAAAATTTCCTCAAGTGGACTGGATTATACCAAACACAAACACACACTTATGAAATTACATCATATCTTATTAATTTTTTTTTTAATATACAAACTACACGCGATATCCGAACCATTATGCAAACTATCTCTCCATAGGGGGTAGGTTGTGAGGAAGTAGTGGGCTGGAAGACAATAGCATGGTAACTTACTTTACATGCGATCGCGACACGACAGCGGCGGGAAGAAAGGACTATACCGAGACACAATGTTTAGCATAAAAAATCCAATGAGCATATATCATTGTCGACGTTCTATCCCTATAAGTACAAATACAAATACAAATACTTTATTGATAACACCAATGTTACAAGTCACTTCAAAATTTTAAAGATGTCATAAAATGGGTTTTGAAACACTGATTACATGTCAAAATAAGGTATGTCAATATCCAAACATGTCAATATAAAAAATATTGTCAATATAAACATACTGTCAATATAAAATATGTCAATATAAAAATATGTCAATACCAAAACAATATTGTCAATACATTAAAATGACATGACAAAAAAAACATAATTACTTACTAGTAATTCAACTCTAGTAATTTAAAAGTACTGCACGCATTGCTATATCTTTCGAAAAATGTATCCGGCGCATAATTGATATATTTGCAAAAAAGTATTCTTGATTATTTCGGTGTTGTGTGAAATGTCCAAGTCTTACTATTAAAGAATGTGATTTTACAACATCTATCGTTTGGAAGCCTTTCTATTTAAATATAGTCACGATTTTATTACTATCTTTTACTAAAAATAGGTTTACGTTTGACTTCACCCTGCCTGATATTAAGCTGTAATACTATCTAAGATGGAGCCCAATTACTCTGGAATTGAAGACACTAATATTGTGCTTTTCACAAAACAACATAAACTTTGGTAGAGAGTTTCAGAACTGCCTTGACTGAAATTCAGTTTCACAGAAAATTTTATTGACCTGACCTAGGAACTGACATGACTACTCATTTGGTAAAATATCAGCTTCAAGAGCTGTAAGGTGTGGGTTCGATTCCCACCAGAACAAACATTTATGAGACGATAAATGTTTGTTCTGTGTCTGGGTGTTCTGTATATGTTAAAAGTATATATTTACAAAAAAAAAATTACAAAAGTATTCTATTAGTTATCTGGTTCCCATAGTACAAACTTTGCTTAGTTTGTAGCTAGATGGTGCTGTGTGAAATATCCTACGAAATTTGTTAATTAGTAGTTTATTTAGAAAATGTATTGAACAGACATTTTTTTCACGATTTCTTTTCATACTAAATTATTATAAAAACGTCATTACAAATACTGACAAATATACTTAAACACACATGTCAATATTTGTTTGTATATATGGCAATATATTAAAAAAAAAGCGCATTTGTATACAAAAGAAGTTTCAAAACTACCTCACCTTAAAAAAAAAACTGATTGTTGGTATTTTGTTTTTGTTTCCTGTTTTCTCTTTAATTTGTAATGTTTTTGTGTACTCGTCATTACGCCTACATACTATGCTTAGTGGCATAATAAATTAACTTAAATATGTAATCTCAGTAAGTAAATTACTTGTAATTTTTATGAGATTAAATGATTCTTAAACCGTACTAAAAACGTTAAAATTAGTGTGCACAAACACTTATTAATACCACAAACATTGTAAAACATAGTACAAGAATAATTTTGCAATCTAGCACAACTCTAAAAGGTAGGCTTCTGGTCAGAACAGCGGGCCTTTGTGATGTTAATAACAATGGATTATTTCCACAGCTCACCGGGGCAATACCTACAGTAGAGGAGAGAGGAAAGCTTTCTACAACCTAAATTGGTATTCTACATTTATTCATTACTAGCTTTGGTTACATTTTGTAGCGATGATAGCTCAGTGGTTAGCGCGGTAGGTTCGCACGCCGAAGGGCGTGGGTTCAAACCCCAACAATGAGCTTGAGCTTCCGGTGAAGAACACGAAAACATCGTGAGGAAACCATAGCATGGTGGTAGGGTACTTTACTACCACCACCCTCAAGTTGAAAATCTGCCGCCAAGCACCTAACGGTGTGTTCCGGCAGCTTCACTTTAGAGTCAGTTCCATTCCAGGCTAGGTGTGCTTTACCATCTTCGATCACATCGTCACTTAACATCAGGTGAGCTGTGATCAAAACACGTAGCCTGTCAACCAAACATTGATCATTAGTTACGCTCGCGGGTCCACAACCTCACTCTCCATCCAATCCGTTATATCTTGAAGAAAAATAAACATACAAAATATACTACTTACTACGTATAAATTGCAATAATCTTTCCGCCATTAAAGTTCATTTATAATTATCCTAATTCACCTATTTTGTTGTGGTGATAGCTTAGTGATTAGCGCAGTAATTTCACACGTGGAAGGGCGTAGGTTTAAATCCCTATAATGAGCTTGAGCTGCCGGGGAAGAAAACATCGTGAGGAAACCATAGCATAGTGGTAGGGTACTTTCTAGTATCACTCTCAAGTTGAAAATCTGCCGCCAAGCACGTACCGGTGTGTTCCGGCAGCCTCACTTGAGAGTTAATTCTATTCCACGCTGAGTGTGTTTATATAGAAAAATCTCGTGCACGGTGTTTGTGGTCGCAATCCTTCGAAAAAGTCGACCGATTTTGATGAATTTTTTTATGTATATTTTGGTAGGTATGAGAATAGGTCGTATAGTATATTGCATACCGCTAGGTGATTAGCAACTTTTCATCTGGAAAAAATGTAGCGTGTAAAAGCGAAGCGCAGCTAGTTGCCTCTATTTAAAAAAAAAATAACTTCCTTTTTTATTACCAAAACATACTGCAACTATTTCGACCACTGAAGTAGGTACTCTTATTTGGTGGTTTACTCTTGATTTGATACACATGATGTACATAATTGGTAATACAGAACCTTCGGGCAATGTTTTCGTGCACTTGACTGGTTTTATTTAAAGGCTTGCGTTTGACCGCCAACTCGCCTGATGTAAAGCGAAGATTTGGCCTACGGTGGAGCACGCTCGCCTAGAAGAAACCGATTCACTCGCGACTTTAAGGCACCCAGATTGTATCTATCAGGGAACACCCACTCTGGCAGCAAATTCCATTGTTTAGCGGTTCGTACAATGAAGGTAGATTCGAACCGTTTAGTTCGAGTCTTTGGAATATCGACCATGAAGCGGTGTCGCTTCTTGGAGCTCCTGGCTGTCCGATAGTAGAATGGGTAGGGTGGAATTAGGTCTTGTAGATCTGAAGCGCACTCACCAAAGTGTATCCGGTAGAACACTGACAGACAATCCACTTTGCGACGATGTTCAAGGCCTTTGCCTGAAGCCTTTTTCGAACAAGCACAAGCACAATACACAATACATATTTTTTCCCCATTCGAGTATATACTAGCAATGTTTTCTAGTAAAGGTAGATACGCTTGTTCCCAGAACTCGTAAAACATATGAATTTGTGCAATAAATCTACCGTGTTGTTGTTTTCGTTTGTGGCCGAAATGGAAATAGGTAAAGTGCGAATATGCCTAGCTCTACCTACCTTATCTATTTGATTGATATCAATATATACTCCTTGCAATATTGCGCGACAGATTGATAATGATTGAATCGATCTTTGTTAAATTCTAACGTATGTAACTACGAGATATCGAAAGCTGACGATATTTTTTTATGTTTTACAGGTTGGATGTTTGACCACAACTCACTTGATGTTAAGTGACGGTGTGGTCTAAGATGGTAAACACGCCTAGCTTGGATTGGAATTGGTTCTCAAGTGAGGCTGCCGGAACACACCAAGATTCACAATTTGGAGGTGGTAGTCAAGTACTTGAAAGTATTCTTCCACCACGTTATGGTTTCCTTACGTTTCCCATGTTTTCCTTTACCGCCAGCTCAAGTGGGATTTGAACCTACGCCCTCGGTGTGTAAACCGACCACGCTAATCACTGACACACGTTCAATTAAGGGTGGACGCATTCCACATCACTAAAAAAAATATTATTTAAATTGAAAACAAATCTCAAAGTAAACAGACGCAACTATACACCTTTAGATTTGGGTATAAGCCAGTAAATATGAAAAAAGATACCAAATACACGTTTCATCTCGCAACCGAAATTGGCTGGAAGTGGCTCCCGGGGAATTTCAATCGAAGCCGCCGGGGACACAAGCTCAATATTCACGTACAAAATAATAACTGACAGCATAAAGTTTGCGCGGATAAATCTGCCTTGTAATATATTTTTTATATGTAAAAGTAATGAGACGAACGAGACGCTCTCCTAATGATCAGAGATAACGCCTGTCCATGACAATTGCAGCAATACACAGAACTTTGAATAGCAAAACAAAGTCCAGGGCATCATTGCGTTCCTGCTCACCTCGGGGATACATAACTAGCTATTAGGTACTTTATTAATCGAGTAAAACGTGCCTTGCCATGATTACAATCAGTCAGGTTTAGATCTTCAACGGAAGCAATAAAAATATTCTACCAGACGACGGTGTCGCACTTTTATTTTGATTAAAATAAATAAAATAAAATTAAAAAGCCTTTTATTTCCTACTTTACCTACATCGTTTTAACTAATTAAATTAACAACAGTTTTTATATATATATATTTTATTTATTAGCTATTAACTTATTAAAAATAACATAATAATAATAATTTAGTGTGATATTTAAATATGTGTAGGAACCCCATATTGGGTGAAGGCCTCCTCCAAAGATGTCTACTTGTCTTTGTTCTGTGCTGTCTGTTTCCAGTTTAGGCCGGCTGTCCTTGCAATCTCTTCATCCCAACGTGTCGACGGCCTTCCTCTGCTCCTTTTACCTGGATGACCTTTCCAAAATGTCACTGTTGAGGTCCATCTCTGATCCTTGAGCTTCGCGACATGCCCTGCCCATTTCCACTTGAGTTTTTGTGCATAATTCAGTGCATTTGTTGCTTTGGTTACTGACCTTACTTTTGTGTGTCGTATTTTATCCAATTTCTTTTTGTCAGTATGCTGCGCTCTAGCCCTTGTTTTAACATTTTGATTACTCACTCGAAATGCTGCGTCCATCTCGAAATTGTACTATAAATTAGTATAAGCATCGTTTTACTGCCCTATTATCCTAATGTCTCGGAGAAAACCCTAAGGACGTCAGACTTATTAGGGCATAAAGCGCCTTTTTATGTCAGTGACATAATAACAACCGCTCTAAAACACTGGCTGTATGCCGTTTCACAAACTCAAATTTAACACAATCCCATACGAGCGTAATAAATGTTTATTTCCTAATAAACCCGTTATCGAAGCTGTGGCCTTAATGCGCTGGCTTTACGGCATATGTTTCGGTTTTTATTAAAGAAATGCCCGTTCCCGTGGCGAGGCCTGCACCACCCTTGTAGGTTCCCCACGGGATCTGGTTAAGAGGGTACGGACTACCATAGGTATGTACATAATAGTATCGCATTTATTATAATTTTTATTATCGATAGACGCTTAAATAACTTTGTGTGTTGTCAAATACCCTGTTGGCTCATTTGGTAGTAGCTCTTCCATCCCGTTTTTACCACAGGACAAGTAGAAAGACAGCCCACTACCACCCATTGGTAGTGGAATTTCCTTGGGTATGTACCAAACGTTTTGACTCTACGTTTCTCATCTGTACGGCCAAGGAATGGAACAAGCTACCGGCTTCCTGGTTTCCTGATAGATACAATCTAGATCTTTTCAAGTTCAGAGTGAATATGTATCTTCTAGGTCTGCGTGCTTCATCTTCGACCACATCGTCGCTTACCATCAGGCGGGTTGGTGGTCAAACGCGGACTTATCCGTATAAAAAAAAAAATAAAATAGCTCTCCTTCTTGAAAAAGGGCGTGCGTTCGATTCCCAGCTAGAATGTATGTGTTTATAAAGAAATATTAAATCAGTACCGTATTCCCATAGTAAATACTTGATTTGCTTAGTTTGGGTGCTAGATAGTGCTGTGCAGTTTTATTTTAATTTTAATCATTTATTTAAATTTAAATAATGATGACAATACGTTCTTATTTTTTTAAATAGAAACTGGTTCCGCTGATTTTTGTTTGTTACTGCATATAATGTTTATAAGTAAGACTGCTTGTCTCTCGCCAAAAAATTATATTTGGAACTTGATAATACCTTAAAGCATTTCACCTAGTGGTGTAAAATTTAATTAGTAATATGTTTTCTAATTAAAACGCAATGCTCTCATAGCAGGAGGTTGTCTAGGTAGGTACCACCGGAGTTCCAGATATTTTTACGCCAAGCAGTAGTGTATAAACAATGCTGTGGTCCTATTTACTAACTGCAGTACCCTGCAGCTAGCGAAATTACAGGGCTGTTAAGACTTACCATCGAATGTCTCTAAGTAGCGCGTTCTGGACTTTGTTTCGGATACTACTGCAATGACGGAGAGCGTTTTTTTGTCTCATTACATAATTTTATATACATAGTTTATATACATAGTTTTACATAACATAAAAATATTTTGAACGTACATAAAATCTGCCTTATTATTATTTTACACAGCAAATATGAAATTTCACCACATACTCCTACTGTTGGCAATTGAAGCTCAAGCGGGGAACGTGGAAGTTGAAGGGGAAATCAGTATAAAGCTCAATGATCCTAACTTCCCAGAAACGCACAAAAAGCGTGGCAGAGAACTTCAGAATATTCTCGAAGTAGAAGATTATGAAATCAAACTAGTAAATCCTGAAGATCGTGTAGTGAGAGGGCATGAGAAAAGCCAGATGACAGTGGGACCAGTGATGGAATGCACGTACCAAATACCAGAGGAAACACAAGTGCAAGCGCTTTTGAGTAACATGATGAATGAACTAACAAAGGTAAGAAAGAGAAAATGATACCTTAAACATATTTCATTATAAGATTGGCAAAATGACGTATACATTCAGTGATATAGGTACAATAGTATATGTAATACGTAAGTCATCCAAGGAACAAAAACACATATTGATCGGCCATTTTGTGCAAGCTTCTTTGTTTTGTAGATCTTCCAGGTACCTACTTAAATTCGATTTCACTAAATACATTTCTATACTCCAGTTTTTATTACGCAGTAAAAACTTAAACAAATGAAAAAATAACTAGGTGATAAGGTAAAGGTTAAAAATGTTTATTACACCTGAACTGTCACTTTGACATTGACATGAAGTGGCGTGTCTTTGTTTACATTTTTCCTTCAACTAAAAACCCAGAGTATAGTACTGCAGACAAAGTGACTGCTACTTCTCATTATCATTACTTTAAAAGGTACAGACAGTTTGGTTTTGTTCAAAAGATGAGTTCACAAGTTTTGACACATTTTCAGCCGACTTCAAAAGAAAAGGATGTCGTGATTTACGAACCGATTTGAACAATATTTTTTTTATTTTTAAAGTTATACTTTCAGATTGGTTCAGTTTGATTTTTAAATCAAAATAACTTGTCTTCCAACTAAATGAAATTATGTTTCTTGCTTAACTTTCACTTTTCAGTGGTGTATAGTTATAGTCATTTGAATAGTACCTTTACTCCGTAATAAAGCAATATAACCCAGCCGTCTTTAGGTTTAGTAGAATGAAGATGGTTTTCTTGTAAATGTTATACTTGTTGTGTTATATGTATAACGGAATAAGATTTGTAATAGATTTGATAAACATTGAATACAGAGCAACATAAACATAGAATAGAATGGATGAATAGAATACAACTTTATTTTACACCAACAAGACAAGTTTTTTATGTATATAAAAACGTATATAATAAAATAAAACAACACAGTGCAACAAAAGACGACCGTATAGCTAAAATAGATATCTTCTAGGAAACTTTAGTATAGGGAGGAGTCGGCAACCTACGACTCGCGAGCCGCATGCGGCTCTTTCTACGTAAAGTTGCGGCTCTCCAATTCCATATGCAAAAATAAAAATAATTAAGTATTTATAGTTGTTTATGCTAAACAAAAAAAAACATGTATACCTATATCATCAAATAATATAATATTAAAACAAAAAAAAATTGTGGCTCTTTAAGAACTAGGAACTTTTGTAAACTGTATTTTTGGCTCTTCCGTTTTAACAGGTTGCCGACTCCTGGTATAGAGAGATAAAGGATGAAGAGGGAAAGAATGTCACCACGAGATCAAGGGATCATTGATTTTATTACTTACGCAGTAGATGATTTTCAGATGTTTGTGAGAGCCCATGAATTGATGCGTAACGACTTCAGGCGTAAGGGAGAAACGAGGTTCAGGGTGATATCTCAGAAGCAGACCAATTTCTTTGAAGATATTTATAGCAATATGACTCAACAGTATCTGTGAGTACACCAAAGAGAAGTCTTTAATGAATACAATAGAACGATTTCTGAATCAGTCCTGTTTTTTTGAGAAGGGTGAATTTTAAGACGGGTAAGTAGTAAGTAGTTCAGCACGCTGGCCTAGTGCGGGTTGATAGATTTCAGATATCTTCGAGAACTTTTAAGAACTATCGGGCGTGTTGGTTGCCTCACGATGTTTGCCATTTAATACGTTATAATTAAAAATACATTTGAAAGCTAATTGGAAATTCAGAACTCAAAAATATATTTTTGAGAACTTTTAAGAACTATCGGATGTGTAGGTTTTCTCACGATGTTTTCCATTAAATGTTTTCCATTGAATACGTTATCATTAAAAAAATTAGAGCTAATTTGAACCTTAGGACTCAAAAATATGTTAATAGCAGTTTGTTGTTAGAGATAATATTACATTGCAAAACTTTTTAGTAACTGATTCTCAAACAAACTTTTCACTTAATGAGACATGCTAAATCAAATACTGGTTTTCTTTACTGTTGACCACAGCTCACCTCATCTTAAGTGATGCTGTGATCGATGATAGTAAAGCACACCTAGCCTGGAATGGAACTGGCTCTCAAGTGAGACTGTTGGAACATACCGTAAGGTGCTTGGCGGCAGATTTTCAACTTGATGGTGGTAGTTAGCCAGCCCAGTACCAGAAAATACTCTACTACCACGCTATAGTTTCTTCACGATGTTTTCGTTCACTGGCAACTCAAGGGTATTTTAATATTACCTTTTCGCGTAACTCTATACAGTAAATAATAAAAACATCTTCCAATTTCCTTTGTAAAAAAATTATGTGTTTTTTTAGTACATTCTACAACTCCACGGCAGTACGAGTAGACCGCTCCGGACGAAAAAAAGACCCATGCGAAAACCAAGAAGAAATGAAAGACCTTTGGAAAGACCTTCTCGATAGCTCGCTTGCTACTTTCCGACAGGCGGCCTTCAGGTGTATAAATGAACACCTTAAGGCGAAAGGGGAGGCTGAAGACTCAAAGATAACAGAGAAGATGAGCAAATACTTGCTTAGAGAGCTGGGTAAAATCAGGATGAGTCAGTTGGCACTACTGTGTGACAAGTTCCAATTGTGCTATGATGAACTCATTAGGAATGATAAGTCGGTTTAATAATGACTTCTAAACTATGATCACCTCAC
This sequence comes from Biston betularia, assembly GCA_905404145.2. Taxonomy (NCBI): domain Eukaryota; kingdom Metazoa; phylum Arthropoda; class Insecta; order Lepidoptera; family Geometridae; genus Biston; species Biston betularia. The sequence goes on from FR989873.1 coordinate 11,518,722, forward strand.
AGCAAATTTATGAAACACATGGCATTGAGAAATGTAGTGTAATGTAGTCACCTGACGCCTCTTTTATACGGTTGGCCCGATCTCTATGATAATTTATTTATTTTACTGAAGTAGGTATTTATAGAAAAAAAAATCGTAGGACTGTCTTATTTATATTTGTTTATTTAAAAAAAATATGTTGTATAACTGTAAGTGTAGTATTTTATGTTACCTTCGATTTGCTAATAAAAAAACTAGCTTAACTTAGTTTATTTACTCCGTCTATAAAATATTTTACAAGTACTTTTCGAGAAAATTGATGTGGAATTCTCTGATGCTCTGCAACATATGTTGAAATTGTTCTTGAGGGTGGAGGATGGTGACGCGGAAGTGGAAAGTTCCTGGAAGCTGTCCAAATCCAGTCCCCGGGACCACACAGACACCTGGAAGTTGGGGATCTCATTTACTGGGTGACCCTGATCACCCATACAAACTTAGATAAATTCCAATGCAGGGGTGTCCACAGCACGTTAGAAATTTGCAGCAAAAAAAAGGACCAACTTAACCAGCAGCCAGCACTTAAAGGACCAGCAATAAGGTGATAAAGGAATATATTAAATCACTTTTTTATTCAGCGATATATTTGCTCTTAACCTATTTTATATATGTATAAACATATTTGGTTTAATTTAGATGCTGACAACAGTTTCTCCTTAGTAGGAGGTATTCTGGGTAGATACCAGCGCAGTACCAAATTTTCTGCCGCCCAGAAGTAGTGTGTAAACATTACTGTATTCCGATTTGATGGGTACTGCAGCTAGAGAAATTACAGGGCTGTTGAGATTAGTACTGTGAAAAGTCTTGAAGTAATGAGCGCCAAAGCAGCGATGCCCTGGGATTTGTTTAGCTCCTCAAAGTTCTGTGTATCGCTGCAATGGTCATAGACATATGTTATTTCATACCATTTTCCTTCGGAGCGCGTCTCGTTCGTCTCATTACTTTGACACAAAAATAAATAAAAATAACACCTTCCAGGTTATGAATACATTAGAAAGCAGTACCTTTTTCTTCAAGCAGCCTCAGTACGTAAAATTCGTCCGGAGACATCTGTAGATCACTTGCTAGTACCCTGGCGCGTTCTGGGATGTCCACACTAGGGAATGCTACTATTCCACCCTGCACACAAATACAGCAATTTTATTTCTAAGTCATCAGGCAAGGGCGTCCTGATACGACCTGGCTTGTAATAGCAGTAAGAAGGGTAAACACAAACAAAATCACATCAATACAATCAGAAACAGAAAGAGATAGATAGATATAAACTCTTCATTATGCTCACCAAAAATAGAAAAAAAGGTACAGAAAACAAAAGAATCTTATGAGCTAGTGCAACAAAACAAGAGTTCGTTTACCAATATATGATACCAATGGAATTGGTGTTGATAGTATAAATTTATAAAGAAATAATAAATATCAAAATACCTATCTGTAACACAGTCCCATCTAGCCCCAAATTAACAAAAATTTCTACTATGTGAACCAGATAACTGATAGAATACTTAAAAACTTTTTTTATAAACACACACACTTATCATCGTCACACAAATGTTTGTCCTGAGTGGGAATCGATCACACGCCCTTGTAGCTCTTGAAGTAGAACACTACCAAATGAGATACTGAGACTGAGGGCAGTCAAGACGTATATAACGATGAATGACTGCGTTTCGGCTTAGTACATTGGAAATTTAACCCTATATAAAAAGAAAACAGTTTTTTTTAACTTACATTAATACTATTACAGGAGTATCCAGGTATAGAGTTGAATGCGACACTTGCAGCGGCGTACCTCTCGATCAACAATTGATGAATATCGTCGACTTCTTGCACGAATCGTTCGTATGACTCATCTCCTGGAACTGGCGGCTTCACCTGGATAATAACAATGTTTATTTACTATAGTACAAGTATACCAGCTTGAGGCGTTGGAGTCCATTGAGAAACGTGCTAAGAGGCTCATAAGCAACGATTCGCTTGTTCAGAAAAAGCTCCAAAGCCTTGAACATCGACGGAAAGTTGCTTGTCTGTCGGTTTTCTACCGGATACATTTTGGAGAGTGCGCTTCAGATCTGCATGACCTAATTCCACCTTGCCCATTCTACTATCGGACAGCCAGGAGCTTTAAAAAGCGTCACCGCTTCATGGTTGATGTTCCAAAAGCTTGAACTAAGCGGTTTGATTCCACCTTTTTCATGCGTACCGCTAGACATTGGAATCAGCTACCCGAGTGGGTGTTCCCCAATGAATATAGTCTGGGTACCTTCAAGTCGCGAGTGAATCGGTTTCTTCTAGGCGAGCGTGCTCCATCGTAGACCGCATCTTCGCTTAACATCAGGCGGGATGGCGGTCAAACGCAAGTCTATCTACTATAAAAAAAAAAAAAAAAAATACATAGAATTAACAGTCAAATCAATGCAGTCTATACAATTCAAAACTTTGTCTGAATATAAAATTTGAACATTAAATAATCCTGGTGCAGAGGTTAGCTATTGCCATTCAGCGTAGGTGGCGAGTGTAATGGGCACCTTTCGACTATCTCTGAAGTATGATCTATCAAGCAAAAAAAGAATCATCAAAATGGATTCATAATTGGCGGAATTTTTGCGTAACTTACAAAAAAATAATACAACAATGACGTCGCACGGCATGACGTAACAGTTTCTGTCTGACATCTGACTGAATGCATAAATATGCCGAGTTTGTTTTCCACAAGTAATTATAATAAGGTTAATAAGGTTTTTGTTATCTGTACTCTTTTCCATTTACGATGTGCACACTGCACAATAAAGAGTTATATCTATCTATTTATCTATCTATAATCTTTATCTTTAGTAAACATGTTTTTTGGTTTTGTTACCTACATATTATCGTGATTAATCATAAAATACTCTAATTCAACCATTTAACACCTAGTGGACAAAAGCCAAAAACTGAAAAGTTTAACAGCGTATGTAAAACCTACTATATCCGAGTCTAAATGGTGTTATATCGCTTAGGTCGCATTCGAGGGATAGTCCAACCCCATCTAGGTTCGACAAAATTCAAAAACAATCTGTACCTACTTTTTGTCAGTACTAACTGAAGGCATATGAATCAAATCAAATCAAAATAATTAATTCGCAAGAATACATGTAGGTATATAATTATAATGGAACAACAATCATTATCATTAATTATTTCACACATTGTTGTATCTTACAACAATTTTTGTATTTAGTCTGCAGGCAGACGTGCAAAAGTTAAAAGTAGACAAATTAATTTAATTTGTCTTGTTTACATCTTTTTTAATCGACTTATACAGTAATCAGATATAATACAGGAAATTACATTGTTTACATTAATATTATTAAACAAATTCATGAACTCCTTAACGGAGCCAATCAGTCAAAAATATGACAAAGTATGACTCACCACACAGTCCAGTGCGCACTGCCCCAACACGCTCGGGCACTGAAGAACGCTACGCATGGTGTAAAACGCACTGCGCACGCGCGGATTCATCCTCACCAGTTCTCCGTACCCAGATCGCAAGCCAGACTCCGCTGCCCAGCCTTTAGAGGCCGCGAAGAAACTAGCCAACTCCATGTTGGAATACGGGGGACCCATCTCGTGCATAACCTGAGCAATAATTACTATTGTTAAGTCAAAATCAAAATCAAAATGTATTTCTTTGCTAAGTGCAGGTGTCAAAATGTTGGTACATAAATTAAAACGTCGCTTAGACCATACTTAACCCAGAATTAGGTTAAGTATAAGCAATACTGCGATTTCTGGGATACAATATATATATATATTTCGTAATTTTATTCGAAACTGACAAGTCGCATACATTAGATACCTTTAACAAATTTTTTTTATGACCGACTGGTTAAGTGTTTTTCCACAGCTCACCTGATGTTGATCGAAGTGATCGAAGATGGTACACACCTAGCCTGCAATGGAACTGGCTCTCAAGTGAGTCTGCTGGAACACACCGTTAGATGCTTGGCGGCAGATTTTTAACTTGAGGGTGGTAGCCAGCCGAGTACTAGAAAGTACCCTACCACCATACTATGGTTACCTCACGATGTTTTCCTTCACCGGCATCTCAAGCGCATTGTTGGGGTTTAAACACACGCTCTTCGGCGTGCGAACTGAGTTAGTGACATTTACAAATAATTAGGTAAATACACAGCTTCAGTAAATGGATTTACGATCAGTATCAGTTAATAGCGTAGCACCATTTGGTGTCAACTTATCATCATCTTAATTATACAATTATTCTTTATAATTGGCAACTTATTTGATACGCTACATTTATGTTACAGAGCCTCATCAGGCCCCCATACCCGAACAACACTCTGCCATACCCGAACAACACTCTGCTACCCAGTCTTTAAAGTTTAAGCGAAATAGCTAGCCTTTCTATCTTGGAGTACAGGGGAGCTATTTCCTGCATTATCTTAAGTTTTGTTGCAGAGAAAATTATACACACCGGTCGGCACACTCGTGCGTGACGTCACCTGCCGGCCTCGACGGAAGACCAGTGCCGGCTGGCTTCAGTCGGCATTATGCTGAGTCGAGGCTGGTTTGTGACATAAAATATATTGAAATATATTTTATGTCACAAACCGGCCTCACAACCTTTTTGTTTTTTTGTTTAATTTTTATTTATTGTATACTATACTATATACCTTTAAGTTTTTTCTATGTTTTATGTTTATTGTTTATTTTGTTGTATGTATGTATTGTAAATTATGTTGAAATGTGTTTTGTGTCGCAAATAAAGTGTTGTCTATTGTCTATTGTCTAATATTACAAAAACTGACGAAAAATATTTAGCACGTAAACGATAGAAATGTATAAAAACTGGGACAGCATCCCTTTACATGGGATATCAGACATAATTACTGCGAGTAATAATACTTTTATTTTTACAAACTTTTTAAAATTTATGAACTACATATTTCACGAAGGAGGAAAGTTTGTACAACCAAAATAAATCCTTGTGAACTTGGATTCATATCTTTATGCTAATTGTTCATAATATATACCACCGTTTTGCCAAATTTCGTCCAAATACGTCGAATTATTTTAACGTGTAAAGATAATAGTCAAGGAAAAATAGGCAACTTACCTTTTTAAATGACAAGAAAGTTTTACCAGCCACATTTTCTTGATACACCTCATCCGAGAGTATAAATAAATTGCGTTCGAAAGCAAATTTAATAATTATTTCCATGTGTAATCGAGATAGCACCTGCAATACAAAAGATGATTATTTAATCGGAGCAATCACAGATAATATTCAAGTACACAAATTAAAAAATAATAATCTTATTGGACGTATCCTTGAACATTTATAGTTTTACTGAGATTTTGAAATAAATGTCCTATTGAACTGTCCTATTCATGCTAATGAACATCCCACTGCTGAGCATAAAGGCATTCAAGTATTTCCCCATGCATCAAAGTCTATGGTATAAATATTTTCCAAAGAACTAATTGAATACGATCCGGTGTCGAAACCACACCTTGAGGGAAAACAATATCCAACTAAGTTGGCACTGCAAGTCAATGAGTTGGGAGACAGTGACTGCCAATTTGGAGATCCTAGGTTTAAATTCCGCATCACAGCACTTTTCTAAATTACGTGCGCATCGCACCAAATCCAATTAGACGACTCAAGAGAGCCGATGTGCTACCTTTTTAAGGGGAGATGGAAAGGTGACTCTACCTCTCCAAACCTCAACCTCTTGCAACTTGCCTGAATATAGTCTAGGTGACTGATCGCAAGTCTAAAATGTAGGAAAAAAATTGTATGTAAAAAAACGCATCGGCGAAGAAATACATGAGTCAAGTCTGCCATCCCACACTTGACCAGCGTGGTAGACTAAATTTTTACCGTTCTTACATTGAGATGACACCCGCGCCCGCACCGTGTATCAGAATATCTTCATTTTTTAACAGATATGTAATTTAATTCTCCATCTCCAGCTATGGTGCTAAAATATGACTATAGCACTATTTTACCTGTCCAGTAGGGTTTCCTGGGTTGGTGACCACGATTACTCTGACACTACTATGTGCACTAGCTTCCTCATAGCATCTTTCTAACTCCTGAGCCCGTATACCCCAATAATTATTCTCATCCAGTTGGTAGTACGCAGCACGAAGACCCAGTTCCGATAGGGTGCCAGAAAAAAGTGGGTATTGTGGGCAAGAGATCATTACAGCTGAAAAGATATATTATGTTACTTTAAGTAGACTTTTCTATATTAATCTGTACATAAATTAAGCGCTGAGCATGGCCAAAATGGAGCTAAATAGGTGAAAAAAGCTTAAAAGTGTGAAAATTCTTACTGTTTCACAGGGCTTCAAAGAAATGCTGCCAAGAGAAAGATTTAATAGAATTGGTGAATAAGAAATTAATAAAGGTCGATATAGATGAAGGCAATATCTTTTTTATTTCGTTTTTTTTATGTATGTTTTTTTTTCTGATGGCGAGAGATAACGAACGTCCATGATCATTGCAGCGGCTCACAGAACTTTGAGTAGCAAAGTCCAGGGCATCACTTCTTTGGCGCTTATAACTTTGAGGGTGTTTGACCGCCATCTCTACAGATGTGTAGCGAATATGCGGTTTACGAGAGCTATGCGTGAACTTCTCAGTCTCTGGTGACAAATTGTGTATACTTAATTAGTCGCGAATTCGATGTTTACGTATAACGGTGTTTGGTAATACAGAGAGCACCCGCAGCAAAAAGCCAACATTACGAGGTGTTCCCAGGCTGTCACCCATCCAAGTACTGACCGCGTCAGACGTTGCTTAACTTCGGTGATCGGGAAGTAGGTACTCGTTATAAGAGGGTCATCATCATCATCATTATCATCAGCCTTTTGTAGTCCACTGCCAGACATAGGCCTCTCCCAAGACAAGCCACTTAGCCCGATCTTCGGCTTTCGTTTCCATCCACCGCCAGCTGTCCTACGTATATCGTCACTCTATCGAGTGTCAGGGCGTCCTACGCTACGTTTGCCAATTTACGGTCTCCACACTAGAACACGTCTACCACTTATTAAACCATCATTAGAGGGTGTTTCCTTTAAATCCAGTGTAACCATTTTTAAACACCAACTCGCCTGTTAAGTTACAATGTGTCAAATAGTTATGAATGTTTTCTCAGGTTTTACTGGTTAGAATATATTATTTGTCACCTGGAGGTTTCCCGTTAAATGGTTCCACGAAAAGAGTTAAAACAGATTTGATGACGTCAGAAGCTCCAGAGCCTATAAATATATCGTCAGCTGATGACAGCACTCCGTCTCTCTTAGTAATGAATTCCGCTATATGATTCCGAACTATCTGTAAACCAGCTGATGGCGAGTAGGCGCCTACTGACTGTTGCCTGAAACAAAGAAAAATAATTCTAATAGCATTATTCCTATGTTGCCTTTTATGGTCACGTCGGGAAAGGCCAATGAATTATGATCCAATGGTAAATAATAAATTGTAGTGCTGATGAAGTAAGCTGTAGAAAACAAAATTATATGAATGCACTTTTTTCTTTTTTTTTCTTGACAATGGCCCCAAACTCGGCCAGGCCGGTGTCTTGGGAGCCCTTCCTTGGAGATTTTCCTGTTTTAACATTTGCGCGCACTTGCTTGTTTTCATAATATACATATAAATGTAACACGACTAAACTTTTTTTATAGTTTACTAGCTGCACCCCGCGGTATTACCCGTTACATGTTTTCGGGTTTTTTTTTTACTTTTATTAGATCTACGTTTGGCCACCAACTTGCCTAATGCAAAGCGACGGTGTGGCCGAGGATGGAGCACGCTGATCCAGAAGAAATCTATTCACTCTAGCCTTAAAAACGTCCAAATTGTAATTTATGGGAAACAGGGAAGCCGGCAATGAGTTCCATTCGTGGGCCGTGCGCATCAAAAAAGTAGAGCGGAAACGCTGCGTACGAATACTGGGAACGCCCACGAGGAACGGATGGTAATGTGCCGTTTTTCTGCATAAAAAGTATGTGTGTGTTAATCCAGGGTTTCAGCTACCTCCATACCAAATTTTATCCAAATCCGTTCCGTAGTTGTTGCGTGAAAGAGTAACAAACATCCATCCATCCAGCCGTCCAAACTTTCACATTTATAATACTAGTGGGATAGGTAGGGTTTTGACTACAACTTTCCTGAACTTAAATGACGGTGTGATCGAAGATCTTTGTCTTATTACACAGAGCACACCGTTAAGTGCTTAACGGTAGATGACCTGATAGCTAACTAGTACTAGAATGTATCATACCGCAATGCTATGGTTCCTTCATCATGTTTTTCTTTAACTAACCACTGAGCTAACATCGGTACAAGTTTTTTTTTTTTATTGTAAAAGTAATGAGACGAACGATGCGGGCCTCCTGATAGTAAGAGATAACGCATGCCCATGACCATTGCAGCGATACACAGAACTTTGAGTAGCAAATAAAGTCCGGGGCATCGCTGATTTAGCACTCACTACTAGTTAGTCTCAACAGCCCAGTAATTTCACTAGCTGCAGTCACCTTCAAACCGGAACACAGTTATGTTTTCACACTACTGCTTGGCGATAGAATATCTTGTTTGGTAGGTAGGTACTCACTTGCAATCATTCAGTAAGTCTTGTGCTCTCTTCTTAACGTCATTAGGAAAATCGGACGATTTCAACAAATCTGGGCTCGCTACCACTGATAATACCTGTAATATGAAAAATTCATCATTATGCTAGAAAGAATGTCATTGTAATTTTACAGTAGGTATGCTGAATATCTTACCTGATTCTTGGCTATAAAGCAAAGAATCGGGCAAAAATGAACACTTGTCAAAATATAAATGAAAACAGGATCCGAAATGAGGCTGTTGAAACACGCTGCTCGGTGCTTGGCAGTAGTTTCTACTTAAAAGTGTAGAAAGCATTCTACCACCATGTTATAGTTTCCTCGCGATACTTTGCTTTGTCGGAAGCAATTTTACTGTTAAGGTTAAACGTGGTAATTGTGAGACGTTTGGACTGACCTGCCTGATGAAGGTGATAGGTTTTTGTCCCAGCGCGTGAGCGTCCGCTATATTGGCGAACACCACGCGGTTGAACGGTTTCAGGGCACCCTGTAAAGATCAATCCATCAATGAATCCACATAAACCAAGAAGCTAGTCCAAATGTCAGAATTAATATGCGTCCCAAAGGTATAATTTTTAAAAATGTTTTACATAAAAAAAATATACCAACCAAAAGTCAAAAGTCATCAAAAGTCTCAAAGTAATGAGCGTCAAAGCAGTTATGTCCTGGACTTTGGTTAGCTACTCAAAGTTCTGTGTATTGCTACAATGGTCATGGGCACGCGTTATCTTTTACCATGACGAGAACGTATCGTTCGTATCATAGCTTATTACCTAAATTTTTTTAAACCAGGTTTCTAGAACAAACTGACAAATATGTACTTAATAAATTAGAAAAACCTCACTAATTGCATTATCGGATGTTATATAAGTGTAGTTTATATATTCAACTAGTGTACCGTCATAAAAGACAAAATTGTAAACTTACACTGTCATGACCATTTGAAAACAATATCACTATTAACACATAACATATACACGTGCATTCGTTATAAACGTGATGTCATTTAGTATCTTACTCTTTTATGCTGTTGACAAGTTAGGCTAGATCGCAGCTCACCTGATGTTTTTTGAATCATTTTATTAACCGGCTGAAATTAATCCTGGAAGCTAAATGCGCTACTACACTCTTGAAGATTTTTTTAACGATGACAATATTTATAGTGACTAATTATGGCCAATTAATATCCTGATTTTATTTTTATACACTTTTGACGATTTTTTTTTAATGATTATAATATGTATGACTAATTAATATTCTAATTTTATTTTGTTATTATTAATTTGTATCATTTAATCTGTATTTTTTAATTTAAACCACATTTCAAATTCTGTAATTAATAATATTTAAATATTTTGACCAAAATTGTTCGCCATACCCTAATGGCACAGTAAATTATGTATTTACTGTGCTAATGGGGTCATATGTAGGTACTAGGAACAACATGTAAAATTTATGAGCATAAGAACTTGTACAATGTACATATGTTGCAATAAAGTATAATAAAGTATTGAGTATTGAAGTTTAGGTTTAAAGAATGAATTCTCAATAAGACAAATTGTCACTTATTTGAGAACAATAGATTACTTATATAAAATTTTACAAACGTTAGTCGGTCATAAATAAATTTATTTCCTACCCACATAACGCAATCAAAAGCGAATTTTTTTTTTTACTCATCATTGTAAAATGAAGTAGAAAAATACTATACTTAACACATTACCTGTACATGCACAAAATTTACACACATTTAATCTGATCTAGTGACATACATTAAATTATTGAATTTATTGTTATGCGGACTTAATTAGTGACGGTTTGGTCAAAGATGCACAATTGCACACCTAGCCTGGAATCGAACTGGGTCTCAAGTACCGGAACACACCTTTAGGTGCTTGACGGCAGATTTCCAACTCAAACTTTAAAAACTGGTGGTAGCTAGCCAGCCGAATACTTGAAAATACCCTAACACCATGCTACGGTTTCTTTATAATGTTTCCTTCACCGACAGCTCAAGCTCATTGTTGGGGGTTCAACCCACGCCCTTCAAACTGCTTTAATCACTCAGTTACCACCGCTACAAAAAATATCTTAATGATATTCTATTCTTAAGATGTGTCTGTGTTAATTGAACGTTTAACGATTCTCTATGAAGTAAGTAGTCGTGTAAAGAAAGTATGACAATAATTTTAATGTGTTATCGTTACCTTTTTCAACTCCCTTTCTATCTGGGCCGCCCTTTCTACAACGGGTCCGCGGATTGCGTAGTTTACGTCCAGCACCAGCTGATTCATGTTTTCCGCCGTCAAAGTTCCTTCTAGTTTCATTTTGATGGTTTTCCAATATTTCTTTACGTGGTTGATCGACTTCCAAGACACGAACTGAACTAAGCAATGTGTTTACGCTTGCGCTTCTTATATGATTCTACCGGCTCAACGTTATATTAAGATGACTGTTAAAATTAGTTGCTCGCTAACATAGCAGGTGAAAACTTAATTCGGAACAACAAACGCCTGTATGAAAACATTCTTGCAACATGCCTATCGATTTATTTTAGGAAACGAAACGGATAACGCATGCCCATGGCCATTGCAGCGATATACAGAACTTTGAGTAACAAAACAAAGTCCAGGGTTTCACTGCTTTGATGCAGGTTACTTAAAAACTTTAGTTGGTTAGTTTAAATAGCTCTGTAGTTTCGCTAGCTGCAGTACCCTTCAAAACGCAACACAGTGATATTTATACACTACTGCTTGGCGGTAGAATATCTGGTACTGCGGTCGTACCTACATAGACGACCAAGTCATATACCTACATAATGTATAAAGTTGTATCAATAAAAATGTAATTATTAGAAATAAAATCTGGCTTGTTCGTTTAATTCTTTATTGCACACTTAAAACTTAATAATAAATACAAATGGAGGACCTATTGCTGAGGTATTTTGCAACAGTCATCTCAACGGTATGAGAAAATAGTAGGCGTACATCAAAAACAAACTAATCTAACTGACCCGACAAACGTTGTCCTGTCTTAGGTTTATTAAACGCGGGAAGTCATAATAATCGTAAAGTTTTCTGAAATTGACCAATTTTTTTTGCGCGATTTTCTTTCCGTATGATCCTTTTACAAAGTATTAGAAAACTTAAAAAAAAAGATAAAATGAAATCAATAAAATCGTTCTCAAGTTATGGCGTGAGCAAGGATTCATTTTTATATACAGATGTATAAATAGAAACGTAGCAACTAACATTAAATTTGCCATTTTGTATACGAGACAAAAACTAGATTTATAACTACTACATATAATTTAAGAGTATTTTCTGAGAAAGTTAATGTGGAAATGCCTGATGCTATCCATCATGTGTTGGAATTCTTTGTCAGGATTGAGGATAGTGGCGCGGAAGTGGTAGCTCCCAGGGGCCTGCCCGAAGCCAGTTCCAGGAACCACACAAATACCTGAAAAAAATTATGATATTTTACTTTTCAATCCAGTTTGATACTTTTCTATTTATTTACTAGGTGGTAATTTTTTTAGCAAAAGCTCGTCTACTTTTGTACCACCACTATGTCATATATTCTGCCACCAAGCATTACTGTATCATTTCTTATATAGTTAATAAGCTACGTGTTTGGCCACAGCTCATCTAATGTAAAACGACGGTGTGGTCGAAGGTGGTAAAGGTCAAGTGAGGCTGCCGGAACACACCGTTAGATGCTTGACGGTAGATTTTCAACTTTGTGATAGCTAGCGAGTACTAGGAAATACCCTACCACTACGCTATGGTTTCCTTACGATATTTTCCTTCACCGCGCATTGTTGAAGTTTGAAATTATTGAATTTGTTTGTGCCAATTTACAGACATAGTCAGCTAAAATGAACACTATTCCAGCCAATGACAGAATCTCTACTTGTGTACCTACATTGCTTCTTAGTTTGAACAGGTGAGGTGCAATTTTTATGAAATAAACTGGATGTATATCTATCTACCTACTAGATATTTATATCTTTGATTGATTCTCATTTTTCAATTGACTTTACATCCCAACAAGTAATCCCGATTAATTTAACTCGCGTATAGAAAATAGCTGACAAAGAAATTCCTAAAGAAAAAAAAAACAAAATGGCGTGCAAGCAAGTTGTAACACATAATAATTGATAGCCCTGTTGGTTCATCGGTAGTACAAATACAAATACTTTAATGATAACCAATGTTACAAGTCACTTCACAATTTTAAAGATGTATTAGAAAGTATGTCTGCTCCAAGAGCTAAAGGGCGTGGGTTCGATTCCCACCCAGGATAAACATTTTGTGGTGTAAAGAATGTTTATTCTTTGCCTGGGTGTTCTGTATTTATTATAAGTATGTATTTACTGGGCTGTTGAGGCTAACTCAACTAAAAGTCTCAAAGTAATGAGCGCCAATGCAGTGATGCCCTGGACTTTGTTAAGTTACTTAAAGTTCTGTTTATCGCTGCGATGGTCATGGACAGGCGTTATCTCTTACCATCAGGAGAGCGTCTCGTTCGTCTCATTGCACTGACAAGGGCTCACCGGAAGACCAGCGCTGGTCATACTAATTAGTGTGACCAGTATTATGCTGAGGTGAGCCCCTATTTTGTAACTGTTTGTCTCTATTTGTTGTTATTTTTGTTTTTTTTTTGTATTGTTGCAAAATAAAATTATTTTCTTCCTTTCTTTCTTTCTTACTTTTTACATTAATTTACAAAAAAAAGTATTTAAGTATTATACAAGTTATCAGACTTCCATAGTACAAGCTTTGCTTAGTTTGGGATCAGATGGCGCTGTGTGAAATGTTCCACGATATTTAAAAAAAAATTAGATTGATATTTATACTTTCTAAAAAGTAATAAATCATTACTTCAGCATAATGCATGTCATATCTATATATATGTATATATACCTATAAAGTATATGTACATATTACGTATACATTATGATGCAAAGGAAATCGGTAAAAAACGTGATGTAGCACATGAGTGCCAACGACTAATTTGTTTACTTAGTACCTACTTTTATGAAACACTAGCTTTGCGCGGTGGTCGCATGCACTATCAGCTTCTAAGGTTCATATAGTGATTTTAACAGTCTTCCTCAATGAGCTATCAATTGCAAAAACTATTTTGATCAAATCCGACTGGTAGTTTCAGAGATTAGCGCGTTCAAACAAACAAACTCTTTCGTTTTATATTTCCGCTAAAAATCGCTTTTAGGGTTCCGTATCTACAGAGTAAATCGGGACCTTATTACTAAGACTCCGCTGTCCGTCTATCACCAGGCTGTATCTCATGAACCGCGATAGTTAGACAGTTGAAATTTTGATAGATGATGTATTTCTGTTGCCGCTATAACAACAAATTCTAAAAATAAAATAAAATAAATATTTAAGGGAGGCTCCCATACAACAAACTTGATTTTTTATAGATAATGGTACGGAACCCTTCGTGCGCGAGTCCGACTCGCACTTGGCCGGTTTTATTTCTTTTACAATCTACAATCAGACAGCTACCATGGTTATTTTCCACATATCAATACTGTTTCATACATCTGTCCATGATCTAACTAAAGCTAATAGAAGGCATGTTTTGTATTGGCATAAAAATTATGTGATATTTTTTTTTATAAAAAGATTCGAATAATTTTTAATAGGACAGTACAGAAGTGCACAAATGAAACGGAGCCTTTTTATTAGTTTTTTTTTTATTTGCTAGACAGCGAAGCGCGCTGACTGGACGGATTTTCTCCCCCTTTGGCTGACTGAGTGAGTGCTGTCCTGATAGATACAATCCGAGTGTCATTGAGACAGCGGAAGGTTTACTCTAGGGAAGCAAGCTCGATCGTCGCTGCATTGTCGCTGAGATTACGTTCAAACGCAAGCTTTTTTTTCTTATGAAAAAAATCACATTACTAATATTATAAAGACTAAACACGCTCACAAGAGCGTGTTAGTATGTTTGTCACTTCTTCACGCTCAAACGACTGCACCATTTTTGATGTAATTTGGTATGGAGGTAGCCAACACCCTGGGTTAATAAATAACCTACTAGCTGTTACCCGCGACTTCATCTAATATTAATGTTTTGTGACACGACATCTGATTGTGCGTAGTGGTAGTGTCCTTGAACTTTTTTGATAATCCCACAAGAACCTAACATTTTTCTGATATAAAAATACCATATAATTATGTTAATCCAGACAAAATGTAATGTGTGTGTCTAATTTCACCCTTTTTTGCGTGATCGATTAACATAAGTAGGCTAGGATCATTAAAAAAGACAAAACACCGATTACATGTCAATGAAAATAAAATATGCTTATGTAAAAATGCTGACATAGAAATTTCTAAAAAAAATTGTTAGTATCATCATCATCATCATCATTTCAGCCGTAGGACGTCCACTGCTGGACATAGGCCTCACCCATTGACTTCCGTAAAGACCGGTTGGAAGCGGCTCGCATCCACCGCGCTCCTGCGGTCTTTACTAGGTCGTCTGCCCACCTTGTCCAGTGTGATAAATGTCAAAAAAATTACTAGTAATTTATTATTAAATTTTAAATAATAATAATCGTTAAGCCATAAAACAAGCGTATTACCTGTCTCCTCGAGTAATCTCAATGCATAGAAATCATCTGGGGCCATGTGCAGTTCTTCTGCTAACTCTTGAGCTCGCTCGGGGATCTCTATCCGGGGATACGCCACAATGCCGCACTAGTACAAAAAAAAACTTTTGTCGAAGAAGCTTTTGCAACAATGCAAGCAAAGAATCAAAATGAACGAGATCTCACTAGTTATCAGCCCTCAATTAATGAACATTCAGCATGTTATACGAAAGTAAAACTACGCCGAAACGGGGTTGCACTCATATCAAATAACAACTTATGAGGACAACTCTGAAATTGTGTTAGAGAAAACCAGCTGTACGTTTCTATAAAACAGCTGATTTTATTCGCGATTTCAAAGTTGTACCTTATAAAAGTTATTTTTATTGGCCCCGTTCGACTTACACCACAAGTTAAAAACTAATAATTTAATGTAACTGTGGAAACTAATGTAATTTTGCAATAAAAATACTTAACTTAAACGGGATTGCTCTCGTTTAATTACGTCGGATACTTCGACTATTGTTCCAGCCACATCCAGTGACCTTCTTCAAGGAGTCAAAGCAGAGTACAACGCACGCGCGATCGCATCTTGCTTCGCACTACGAGCCATTGCGCGTCTCGCGTCCGTGGGAACGGATAGACGACATAATTAAACGTGAGGAATTCCATAAAATTAAAATATTATAATAGTAGTGAATAAGGTTATATACGGAGTTTTGGTGGAAACGCGGAAAGAGTCGTGTCGCCCCGTTGTATTTTTTTTTCAAAACTAGTGTTTTATCTAGTGTTTCTGCATAAAAATGGTGGTGTTTTATTCATAAAGTGCCGGATCACAAGCGCGAGTGTGGGTAAATGATATAATGCGGTGAAACATGACTTTTCGTGTTGCTTCCAAAACTCCATCGAAGCTTTATAATAAAGTCGCCACTACTTTACTAAAGCATGACTGAACTTGACTGACATTGACTGTACTTAACCAAGGCTGGACTTTGACTATAACGATAGCTACGAGGCAACTTATTTAACTTTTAAAACTTGAAAATATGAAACACTTGACACTGGCAAATGCACAAAATGCGACGCAAAAACTAAAGAAAAAAAAGGTTATATAAAACTTACATCAATCACATTGCAAGAGTACCCAGGTATAGAGTTGAAAATACGACTTGCAAAGGCAATACGCTCAGCGAATACGTGACGAATCGCGCTGACTTCTTGAGCAAATTTATTGTATGACTCCTCTCCAACAGTAGGCGGTTTCACCTGGGATTGAGATTTAACGTTTCATAATAATTGGAGAAATATTCTTTTTAAAGTAAAAGTAATGAGACGAACGATACGCTCTCTTATTATTATTTATTATTATTATTACTTTGAGACTTTCGATGGACCTTCAAATCGGATCACAGTAATGTTTACACAATACTCCTTGATGGCAAAATATCTGGTACTGAGGAATATGAAGTACCAGTATTCATCGGTACCAGTGAACATACACACACACGCACACACTGCGGCACCAAGCTCCAAACTAGGGGTACAAAAGGAGCATAATAATTTGCAGGAAAGAAAATATTCGTTAAGATTTCGAGATCAAAAAGTATGAAATAGCACTGTAGTATTTTAATGTCTATTTATGGATCAACTCTTGATACATTTCGATATCGAAACCTTGATAAAAATTGCTAGACCCTCAAATAACTCAAATACTTTTGAACATTCTTTAGCATCCTCTCTTGTTGTGTGTTTTTGTTCTCTCTGGCTTGCACTATATCTTGCTATGTTTTCTTTTTACACATGGAGGTACGTTCAGCAATTGACATTTCTCTTTCCCTCTTGGATATAACTTCGATATTGCTTCAATTTCGGAAACTTACATAACTTTGTCACGTCTATGTTGAGTGTGATTATGTTATTTCTGTTTAGCACATTTTTGTTTATACGATGTACTTAGTAGATGTAGTTCTTTAGTATTATTCACATGCCAGGTATGTCAGTTTACTCACCACACAGTCCAGAGCGCACTGCCCCAATACACTGGCGCACTGCATCATCCCGCACATGGTGTGAAATGCGCTGCGTACCAAGGGATGCAATCGCACTAACTCGCAGTAACCAGATCGAAGACCCGACTCTGCCACCCATCCTTTTGAAGCCGTGAAAAAACTAGCCAGCTCCATTTCGGAGTACGGGGAACCCATTTCATGCATCACCTGAGAAATTGCAAGAATGTAGCTTTTCTAATGCTTGGTATTAAGCCTACAATAAAACTGTTTCTTAGTAAACGTCTGCAATAAAACATTTAAAAATAATCCCACTAATATTATAAATGTGAAAGTTTGGAAGGATGAATGGATGTTTTTTACTCTTTCATGCAAAAACTACAGAACGAATTTGTATGAAATTTGGTGTGGAGGTAGCTGAGACCCTGGATCAACACATAGGCTACTTTTTATTCCGAAAACATGTAACGGGTAACATCTCTGGGCGCAGATAGCATATTTGTATTTGAAAGGCTAAGAGGCTGATCGATAACGATTCCATGGTGAAATTGAGGCTCTAGGCTAAGCACGCCGACGTGAAATGGCTAGCCTTTCGATATTTTACAAAATACACTATGGTGAGTGTGATCAAGAACTACACGTCCTAATATTGCTATCACCGCTTTTCTATAATATTTATGACCATACGATCGATGAAAAGGCACACCCTCTTACTTGAAATTCCTTTCAAATACCCTAAACGTTTTCAGTCCCTTGTAAGAATTGCTGATGTGTGAAACTCAAAACGCATCTATATCTTCAACTAAATACTGCGGGTTGTTAAGAAAAAGGTGAATAGGTACTTCCTAAGCAAGCTTGCTCCATTGTCAGTTTCCATCAGGTGTGATCGTCGTCAAGCATATTGAAAAAAAATCTTACCTTCTTAAAAGATATGAACGGTTTAGCCACCACATTATTTTGATGTACCTCATCCGCTAGAATGAATAGGTTGTGGTTAAAAGCAAACTTTATTATTTCTTCCATGTTTTGTTGGGACAAAATCTGAAAAAACATATCACGGTTCACAACAGCGCCAAAACTGTTATTTGTATTTTTATCCTCAACAATATAGACTATTCCCGTTATGAAGTCGAGTATTCTCAATTTTGACCGCTAATACTGGCTGTTTTGGATTGTCAGATCTTTCAACTGTACTTGGTTAACATACATCTATCTATATCTATGTATCTATACTATTATAAAGAGGAAAGATTTGATAGTTTGTTTGTATTGACAGCCCTGTTGGCTCATTGGTAGCATGTCTGCTTCAAGAGCTGTGGGGCGTGGGTTCGATTCCCACCCAGGACACGCATTTTGTGATATAAAACCAAATGTTTGTTCTGTGTCTGGGTGTACTCTATGTATTATAAGTATGTATTTACAAAAAAAAATATTTAAGTATTCTATCAGTTATCTGACTCCCATAGTACAAGCTTTGCTTAGTTTGGGGTCAGATGGCGCTGTGTGTAATGTCCTACGATATTTATTTATTTATTTATTTTATTTTATTATATTATATATATTTATTGAAAAGGCTCCGAACCTGCAGGACCGATATCAAAAATTCTTTCGCCGTTGGGCAGCTACACTAGCCCAGGGTGTCATAGGCTACTTTTTATACCTGAACTCCTACGGGAATGGGAACTACGCTGGTGAAACCGCGAGGCATCCGCTAGTAAACTATAAATGTACAGTGATTAAATAGTCACGCTTGTAAATATAAGTACCTGCCCAGTGGGATTCCCCGGGTTGATGACGACGATCGCTCTTACGCTGCTGTGATTACTAGCTTCTACGAAGCATCTCTCTAACTCCTGAGCATTTACAATCCATTGGTCTTTTTCATCGAGTTGGTAGTAGGCGGCTCGTATGCCCAGCGCTGACAATGCACCAGAGAATAGTGGGTATTGTGGACAAGAGATCATGACAGCTGAAATGGCAATTACAGATTGAGATTCAACCTTATTTAGGAGCTTTGCAATTAATACATAATAATTAGTGTACCTCATCCCCGATCTTAGTTCGTCCTAGCTATATAACTCATACACTCGCCATTATTTAGGTACTTACGATGTACTCTTGGCATTTCTTTTATGTAAAGGTAATAAGACTAACGAAATGCTCTCCTGACGGTTAGTTGTCCACGACCATTGCAGCGATACACAGAACTTTGAATAGCAAACCAAAGTCCAGGGCTTTCTCATGTTCCAGGTTAGTCTCAACAGCCTTGTTATGTCGCTAGCTGCTGTAGATACCCTTCAAATCGGAGCACAGTAATGTTTACACACTTTTGCTTCACAGAATATTGAATACTGCGGTGATACCTACCTAGATGACTTCTAAAGAGATCTACCACCAAGTACCTACAACATGCTCAGTAGACGAGTATTATTTCTTACATGAAGGTTTTCCATCTACATCTTCCGCGAAGAGTTTTAACACAGATTTGACGATACTAGCAGTTCCGGAAGTGATATAGATATCACTGGGTGAAGCCGGTGCTCCGTCTCGTCTGGTGATGAACTCTGCTACATGGCGCCGGACTAGCGAAAGCCCAGCGAAATGAGAACATGAGCCCACTGACTGCTGCCTGCAATAATGAAACAAATGACGTGTTTTCAAATGTATTTTTTAACACCCGACGCAAAAACGACAGTTTCACATGCCTGTAGATGTGTGTGTGTGGAGGGAGGGGGTGTATGTGTGGGTGTGTGTGTGTGGCATCATAGCTCCCGAACGGATGAACCGATTTTAATTTTGTTTTTTTTTGTTTGAAAGGTGAATTAGTCGAGAGTGTTCTTAGCTATGTTTGATGAAAATCGCCGCCACAAAATTGCGGATTACATATTTTTTTCACAACTCCCTCAATATAGGTATCAAATGAAAGGGCTTGACTAGTAGAATACTGTACACCTGTCAGGGGTTTTATACATTTTTAATTTTTTTTTATGGTTGACAAGCTAGACATTTGACCACAGCTCATCTGATGTTGGTGTGGTTGAAGATAATAAGCACACCTGGCCTGGAATGGAACTGGCTCTAAAGCGAGGCTGCAGGAACACATCGTTAGGTGCTTGATGGCAGATTTTCTACTTGGTGGCAGCTAGCCAGCCGAGTACTAGAAAATACCCCACCAATACCCACCTTCAGTCGTGGAATACTTAGCTTCAAAAAACATTCAGACATACTCACTTGCAATCATTCAATAGTTCTTGAGCTCTAACTTTCACGTCTTTTGGAAAGTACGTAGACTGCAACAAACTTGGATTTACAACTGCGGACAGCACCTGAAAATGTTAAAGGAAGATCTTGTATTGGTTATGATTTAGTTACTACTAGGTACCTACTTTACTTTACTTCGTACCCAAAAGATATTCAACGAGATGCTATTCCTAAGCTTACATCATAACTTTAATAACGTTTGGTCGTCGCCACACGTGAACAAAACGCTGGCCTTTATTTTGCTCAGCGTTTGAGTATTGCCATACAACGCGGCAATGGGGCCAGCATTTTAGGAACTATTCCCATTGATAGCGGCCTTTTAGAGTAGTTATTATTTTAAGTTATTTTATTTTGTTTAATTGAAACTTTAATAACAATTTTGTAGCGTTGATAGCCCAGTGGTCAACCACGCCGAAAGACGTGGGTTCATACCCAACAATGAGTGTAAGCTGCCGGTGAAGGAAAACATCGTGAGGAAACCATAGCGTGTTGTAGGGGTACTTTCTAGTACTCAAAGTAAGTACTAAAAGTAGGTTAACTAGAAGATAAGGTATACATAGGTATATTCAGTTGTTTAATTTGTATAACTATAATATAAATATAATAACCCCAGTAAAAAATATAACTATAATGGCCCCTATAAGCAGATACTCCTCCTACTACTACATCTTATCATCTGAGATATTTTCTTCTATTTTTATGTATGATAACAAACTAGGTGTTTGACCACAGATGATGACGTTAAGTGACGGTGAGGTCGAAGATGGTAAACACACCTAGCCTGGAATGGAACTGGTTCCCAAGTGACGCTGCAAGAACACACTGTTAGATGCTTAACAACTTCAACTTGAGGGTGGTAGCTAGCCAGCCGAGTACTAGTTTCCTTCACCAGCAACCCACCCACGCCCTTCGGTGAGCGAACCGACCGCTCTCACCACTGAGCTATCAAGGCTACATATATACCATACAAGCAACAAGTATACCATATAAACATTTACTCGTTGGAAATAAGTCATCGTGGCACCTGAAATCTATTTTCATTTTCCCACACACACACTTCCACACACTTCTTCAAGACTCGAGTGTTATTATGGAAGGGAAGGCCCCGCAATGAGTTATCAACTGAACTGACCTGTCTAATGAAGGTGATAGGTTTCTGGCCTAGCGCTTGACCATCCGCAATATTAGCGTATACCACTGAGTCGAACGGCTTTGGCACACCCTGAAAATACACATAAATACACAACTTAATAAATACATATACAGTATGACTGGTGAGACCACGACGATACTCGATGACATGATATTTGGCGATCATATATGAAGAAAAAAAATTGCTTTAAAAATAAATATTGACTGACTACTAGGTAAACTTAACCGAAAATTATGTAATTATTTACGGAACACATGGACAGCGTGCGGACGCACGAGCTGGACGCTCTGAGGGCGCGACACGGAACAAGCACGTACATCGTACATGTCGCGTGATCAAAACATCGTTATCAGCGTCGGGAGTGTATCCACGCTTCATTTATTTATAGGGAAATTTGGCCAAAAATTAAGTACCTAATGTTATTACATCATTATAACGAGAATCGAATACCGAGTACTCTCCTTCAGTATCGTAAGTCACCAGTCATGCTGTATAGTAGGGCATGCTATACAGCATGACGCCCAGCGGTGTTACCCGCTACATGTTTTCGGGATAAAAAGTAACCTATGTGTCAATCCAGGGTATCGGCTACCTCCGTACCAAATTTTATGCAAATCCGTTTTGTAGTTTTTGCGTGAAAGAGTAACAAACATCCATCCATCCAAACTTTCACATTTATAGTATTAGTGGGATGGTACGTAACCCTTCGTGCACTAGTCCGGCTCGCACTTGGTCGGTTTTTTTTTTTACTTAAGTACACATACATACATGCTTCAATGTATGAAAATAGCGGCGCGATTAACATTCCCTATAAATCGACTCTTGGACGACAAGTAATTTGACCAAAAGCTACAAAAATAATTTCATTCCAAGAATATTATAATGAGAAACATTTTCCGGGTGGAAATATAATCTTTTCCGGTTTCTGGAGACTCTGTGGCACCGTCTAATGCTTTCATCGATCGTGATCATAATTGTATTATGTAGGCCAAGGACACGGATCTCTATTCTTTTCTGTTCGCGATAAAAATCGTATCACGTTAACTACGTTTTTGTTTATAAGGGATGTCAGGATATATTATTTACTAGCTGCGGCCAGTGACAGGTTAAAGTAACTTGATGCCCTAAGCAATCTTCCCCTGTGGCCCCTCCCCCCTTATCCTTAAGTAAACTTTTTTTTTTGTGTAAGAAGTAATAAGACGAACGAGACGCTCTCCTGATGGTAAGAGATAACGCCTATCCATGACCATTACAGCGATACACAGAACTTTGAGTAACAGAACAAAGTCCAGGGCATCACTGCTGTGGCGCTCATTACTTTGAGACTTTCGATGCTTAGCTTGCTTTGCGATGATGTTTTAACAGCCCAGTAATTTCGCTAGCTGCCTTCTACCCTTCGAACCGGCACACAGTAATGTTTACACACTACTGCTTAGCGGTAGAATAACTGGTACTGCGGTGGTACCTACCTAGACGACCTCCTGCTAAGGAATTCTACCACCAAGTAAAACCACTACACAGTATTAATTTAAAAAAATATGTTAATACTTGAAGAAGGTAGAATATGTATGTGCTGTTCCTCCTTATCCCATGCTAGGTGGGGTCGGCAAAACATGATTTCACATGTTGTCCTAAGATTCGGCTATATTTTTACGACCGTATCTAACGTCAACCCACCTCGGCCAACATATGTGTTGTTTCCCGACCGAGCCGAACATCAACGACAATTTAAAACGCGCGGATTTTGAGCTTGTAACTTTCGTGTGCTCGTTTCGTTTTTTTCTCGGTCGTCTGTGGTGCTCCCCTAGACGGGATGCCCTAAGCAATTGCTTAAATACCTTTTAGACCAATCCAGGACTGGATGCGCTCCGCGGTGTTACCCGCTACATGTTTTCCGGATAAAAAGTAGCCCATGTGTTAATCCAGGGTCTCAACTACCTCCACACCAAAACTCATCCAAATCCGTTTAGTAGTTTTTGCGTGAAAGAGTAACAAACATCGGTCCATCCATCAAAACTTATACATCATTTATAATATTAGTGGTTTAACGTGACGTAACTTGAAAGTATCATATTTCTCTAGAAAAAGAATAATGGTTAAATTTATACCCCCACGCGGTAAAATCAACTTGTCACCAGCAATTCTCGAAACAAAAAGCGGTTTGAAAAACTTTCTTCTCGAGCGATTGGATACCCACGCAGCGTGCCACAACCTACAAAAGGTCACAAATAATGTCTTAGTAATTTTACTGAAATCCAGTAGGCGACCTGTCAAAACGGTGAGAAAATGTTGACTAATTTGATAACGCCAAGTGCTTTATACACAATATAAATAACCAGGACAAATAAAAAAGCAACCCACACTATAAAATAATTGATACTCTACGTTTCTAATTCATTCAATCAAGGATTGCCTTGTTAGCTCATTTAGTAGTAGCTTTGCATCCTGATCTTTAGGGCGGTTTTAATTTACATTTTTACTTTTAAAAAGTCCTTGATTTAAAAAACCTTTATTTTATTAGATTCAAACACAAACTGAAATTGCTAAAAGTCGTCTACCGTCTTAAAGTTCTCGCTTGCTAAGCTACTTGACACGTTAACATTTCCTAAGTTCCTCTCTGTCTAATTCATTGTAATTAAAGTGAGGCAGAACCCTCGTAAACTGACTTGTACGAATGGACAGACGACATCATAAATACAGCCACATTCTTCGGACCATCGTAAGACTACGAAAATATGTAAACGTTTAGTACTATACCGTAATAAATATTGTAAGGGTCCGTTTAATAACTAAGGAAACAATATTATTTTATTGCTATTGAGAACTCGTTATTGATTTTTTTTTTAATGTAGATGTAATTTTACCTTCTTGCGTTCCTTTTTTTATGTGAATGTAGTAAAATTTGAAACATTAGCTAAAAAATGCTTTCGGAGACCATTTTGACGACCTAAAGCATCTTAGAGTGAATTTTGTTGTGCCTGCGGAAGCGAGTTAACAATCGTTCAGATGCAGCACACTGCGCCACAGGCAGGAAATGCAGGAATGCCGTTATACAGCGCTGAGAGAAACTAACCCCTAGAACAGAGTCACTATTGAACTTTTGTTTACGAGAACCCTGAAAAATCCCTTTACTGCATTGTTGTGTAGGTACAAAAGCTTAGAATTATTGAGTATTAATGTGATGATGTGTAATGTGTGAGTTAACACTTTCATGACTTTTCAATATTTTCGTGTTGTTTTCAAAACTCCGTCAAAATGTATTTAGTGAAACCACTTATTTATCAGAGTATGACTGGACTTGACCTGGACTTATTTCGAGTGAATTTGGCTGTGATTTAGGCTTATTTTTCTATTCCAAGCCAGGTGGGTCTACGGACACTTTTTTTATGGTTGTTAGGCTAGGTATTGACCACACCTCACTTGGAATTATTAAATATTAATGTGTGAAAGGTGCCAAATTACATGTACGACAGTAGTGAGCAAAGTTAACACTTTCATGGCATGTCAATATTTTCGTGTTGTTTTCAAAACTCCGTCAAAACTTCTAGTAAAGCCATTAATTTATTAGAGTATGACTGGGCATGACTTGGACTTATTTCGAGTGAATTTAGCTGTGATTTAGACTTATTTTTCTATTCCAAGCCAGGTGGGTCTACGGACACTTTTTTTATGGTTGTTACGCTAGGTGTTGACAGCTCACCTAATGTTAAGTGACGGTGTGGCTATGATGGTAATTACGTTTAGCTTGGGATGAAACTGGCTTTCAAGTGAGGCTGTCAGAACATGCCGGCACCCATCACGTGAGCTGAGGTAAGACTAAGGCAAGCAAGCATTAAAAAAAATATAAGCAGTCATGGAGACTGCCGACATTAGTGAAAACTTAAAACACGTCACATCAGCATGTCAGTAACGCGAACTCATTTAGTACCTACTCAGTTTTGCCCCTACCAAAAAATTAACTAAAGAAATTTTCTTTAAAAAAATTAATTAAAATCTTTTAATTACTTGGCACTGGTAAAATGCACAAAACTTGATACCAATTAACATGACGATTTTGATGAATCCAAGTGACGGTGTATGTAATTTTACTATGGAAACTGACGTGGTTATGACACATTTTCTATTTTATTTATGCGGAATTCGCGGGATTTCACAAGTTTAATTTTATCGTTAAATTCCAACTATAGTTTCGGCCATATCCGGCAGCCATCAACATAGAAACAAAAAAAAACAATAAAATTAAACGCTTCTTAAAAAATAATTGGCGTCGAGTTTTGTACATTTTACCAGTGTCAAATATTTTAATGTTTTTAAATTGTCATTCTTTTATTTTTAGGATTTTTTTCATATAGGTCTGTCTACTTTTTAACCCAAAAAATATACCAACAATCCCGGTAGATTGGATTGATTAATACGATTGGACCAAACCTAACCCGACAAACTCACATACGAGTACATTGCAAGTTAAATAAAAGCTTGTAAAAACAAACACAATTTGTCCGGAATGCTGGAATTCGCTTATGTTTTCATAGTAGAGCGCGAGCTTTCGCGGTTCACTGCATCAAATACAATCCTAAACGACGTTGTTGAGTTGACGTTCCCAATGTAAAACTATTTTATTGTCGACTGCCCCAAATGCCAGACAACTTTGGTATGTTTAATATGTGTGTAATTTGTTTTCTTTTAGTTAGTAGATAGTTATACACAGGGATGTAATCTTGGTGTGTATTTAGCGTAGACATTATACTCATTATTGTGAACAAGTTTTACCTACTACGGGTACAAAAGTCACGAAAACAAAATCAGCTGTTTATTATACACCAAACATAATTATATAGTAGGTATATATACATTATAAGATACAAAACCTCTTGTACTTAGTTGTATGTAAGGAGCGGTCTCTCCTAATACAGGTTTATGTAAACTTAAAAGGAGAGGCCAAACCCATGTTTTAAAACAATATGCATAAATAAAGATTATTTGTATTGTATTGTATTGTATTGTACTTTTTTTATTTATTTAACTGGCATTTTGAATACTCGTATTACTATTTATTAATTTAATCTGTTTTATCGTATGAGTCTGAAATAAATTATTTGAAATTTGAAATTGTGTATATTCACGTAAGTATACATTTAATTTATTTCCGCTTAACAGTGGTTTCAGTTACAACAGTGATGAGGACTTATTAACAATAATGTATTAATGAAAAACTTAATTGAGAACTAATTGAACTGAAAATGTGTACTCTTTTGATAAAAGCATAAATTCCTATAAATGTACAGGTAACTAATATATTTGTAACTTGGTTTCCGTTCAGTTATCCCGATGCTTTTCTCATTATCCGCCTCGCATCGAATTGTATCACTGGACCGCTAAGTCGGGATGAGAAATGGTCCGCAATAAAACTACACCTATTAGAGGAAATTCCCGCAGAGCCAACAAAAGGCTTCCCGCTTATACGTATATATAGAGATATAGTATAATATATTACTCTCTCCGTGCCCTTCCACCGCGTTCTTTAGTTCCCTTGAGGTTGCGTGTGATGCCGCAGGAAATATATTAGTAGAAATAAGAAAGCAAGTTGAACCTATATCGTAATAAAACGTTCGCATATCACAGAGATGTGATGGAGATGACGAAATTAAAAGTGTTATGGGGCTATGCCTCTTTCGCTCGCACGTACCAACTTTTTTTATTACTTCCCGGGGCCTTATTTTCTGATACCTAACACGACCGCGTTACACGAACTGCGTTTCCTTTGCGTGCATTATTCTCTAAGCTCAAGTTATATTTAAAAACGAGCCGAGTTGGGGTTCACACTCTTTTTAGACTTTCAAAATAAACATTACCCAATTATAACAGCTAACTAAAAAAGTATAACTTTTGGTGTTTGTGTGAGCGGACAAATCTCGTTGTCGCATTGTCTACATTAATATTATAAAAAGGAAAGATTTGTATTTTTGGATTTTTGTATGTTTGTAACGAATAAACTCAAAAACTACTGAGCCGATTTCAAAAATTCTTTCACCGTCGGGAAGGTACACTATCCCCGGGTGACATAGTGTACCGTCCCGGTAGGAACGTCGCAACTCAAAAACATACGTATTCATCGATTTTTAATGCGGGTACTGTAGCTCTTAAGGCGATAGTGAAATGCAGCTGACAGCAGCTGTCATGCACCACGCACTCGTCCAATGGGAGCGACAGATCTTTTTGAGTTGTAGACAAAACGGTCGACAAAGTGTTTCTCAACAAAAAATCATATACGCACCGGTGCAGAACATTCAAAAGACAACATACACCAGAGAAAACGTCATCGGAGGTCTGGAGCAGTTCCAGGTACGTGAGTGCATGTATATTTGCTATCGCCTCAGTTCAGAACCTCGCATGGGATCGATGAATACGTATTGTCCCAGAGTGTGATAGGCCGCGAAGCTTTCGTGCGACGTCACATAGTTCTTTATGGTGCCGAAACCCGGGATGTTTTCTTTTAAACCGAAATTATCGGATACTTGTGGTATTTCTGGTCATAAACGATAATAACTTAGCTCATAGTACCTATCTACATCAATCTAAATCTAATCGTTTCCAACTGCGTTCTGAGTTATTCCATCATACCTACTGCCATACGTGTCACATCTATTCGTCATCATCACTATCGAACAGGTCCTTTGAATAGCACTCGGGAATTATTGCAAGATCTAGCTAAGCAATCACTATCTTATCGGTGCTTAGTTCCATCGGCTTGCAATTATTCAAATTCATTCGAGATTTTATTCAATCGCAAGTTATTGTAAGAACTACCTCCGTATTATTGTGCAATCACAACCTACCAAATCGGTGCACAACAATATTTCATCGGCTTACAATAATTTATTTCTCATCGACAAACGTAAAACTTCAACTTAGACCATTTCTTATTATTATTCATTGTAAGATCAATTCACCTAATCATATTTTATAATTACTAAATCTTACTCAGTGCAAAATAATATCATATCGGCTTACAATAATAATTAATTCATGTATAAAATCGTTACTTTTCAAATCAGTACAATTTCTAATCGTTCAGTCACATTATACCTAATACGTAACTACCTACCTACTTTTTATTCATAGTACACGTTATCATAAAATTGTAAACTCATCTCCGCAACTCATTTAATACTTTGAACTTGAAGGTAGTTTTGTATGTGATACAAACAACAACGTTTATTTCATTTCGAACATTCGATTCCGTTTTGACGCTCGACTACATTCTGTCCTGCTCACTCTTGTTACTAATACGCGCTGTCAATACTACTGTAACGTAAGGTCATAAGTACCGTGTGCCTATTACGTATTAGTACTGGAAGCATTATTCTCACAACGTTAAGGTCGAAATCAGTTTGGCTGTTTTGCGTTCACGAATCGACTGAACGTAGCAACAAAACAAGCAATTATTATTATTGCACTCATAATTAATCGTTTGTGTTAAATTTCTGTTCGTTAACTAATTATGTCCCTTCTAGCTAAAGGGTCATCTTCCCGTCGGGGTATGCTAACTAAATCTAAATCTAAAGATGAGTTTACGGCTAAGGATTTACCGGCATTGCGTCGGAAGCGAACTATCACAAATAAGCGGCTCGCTAAAACTTTAGAAGTAGGTAACTCAGCTGTAATTGACGCATCGCAGCGCGACTTGTTCTTATCGTACTATCAAGAAATTAAGCAAACCGTCTCAAACTTTGAAAGCGCGCATTTTGCAATCATCCAACTGTTAACTTGTCAATCCGAAACTTCTGACACCGAAGACAATGAAGACGATAAAATACAACAACAGTTCGATGACACGTACTTCCAGGTTTTATCGATCCATCGTACATTATTCTCAAAGAGCGAACCTTCTCACTCTCGTAGTGGTTCGTGCGCCTCCGCATCGAATATTAAGTTGCCTAAAATTGATTTACCTAAATTTTCTGGCAATATTAAAGAATGGCCTAAGTATATTGATTTATTTAACGCTTTAATTCATTATTCTGACAAACTTACGGACACGGAAAAGTTTCATTACTTAGTGTCATCCCTTACCGAAGATCCGTTACTGGTAGTAAAGGGCTATCCTATGACTCACGAACACTATCGCGATGCATACAACTCTCTAGTCGCGCGTTATCAGAGCGCGCGTACTTTAGCTTTTACATGTTGGCGGGACATTTTAAATATTGATTTTATAAATAATAATCCGCGCGAGTTCCAAAAATCGTTAGATCTCTTTGAAGAGAATTTGAGCATCTTGAAAACGCTTGAGTTACCGGTAGCAAGATGGGACTTTGTCTTAGTTTATCACATCTTATCGAAACTAGACAAAGACTTGCGTCGCGACTTCGAAGAGAAACATTCAGATGTGGAACTCCCAACATATGAACAGTTAAGATGTTTTCTACGATCTAAAAGTGCAGCGTTACTACGAGATACTCACTTCTCTGAATTGAGCCAAGGGAACAAACCGACTACCCCGATCGCGCCGAGGTCCGCCGCTGTGCAACAACAGCCGAAGCGTAGCGCTTTGACGCACACTCTCGTAGCGGCGACTGATTCTCGCCCAGCCATAGCTGATAGTAAGTTTAACTCGTACGCAAGTAAATGTCCTTATTGTAATGAACAACATTCTATTTCCTCGTGTGAAGCTTTTCTCAAAAAATCTATAGACGAACGTATGGCTACTGCGACCAAGAAAAACTGGTGCTACAATTGTTTGAAGCCATCTCATCAACTGAAAGACTGTAAATCGGTAATTTCGTGCAAAACTTGTAAACGGAAACATCACAGCTTACTATGTAGACCTTCTAATGATTTTAATCCCGCGGCATCAGCTTTGGTGTCAGGTTCTCGCTCGGATGCTACAGTGTTACTAGCGACTGCTATTGTACAAATCGAGGATGCTTCAGGCAATATGCAATCGTTCCGCGCCATTTTTGACAGCGGTTCTCAAAGCAATTTCATCTGTGATTCCGCCGTAAAACAGTTAAATTTAAACGTGACAAACACCAACGCTAACGTTAAAGGGTTGGGAGAAGCGGCTGCTCCCATAATCGGTGACGTCACTTGTTCTATAGGTACAAACA
The DNA here is from genome assembly GCA_905404145.2 of Biston betularia. Lineage (NCBI taxonomy): Eukaryota > Metazoa > Arthropoda > Insecta > Lepidoptera > Geometridae > Biston > Biston betularia. Next base: position 11,549,553 of record FR989873.1, read on the forward strand.
ATCAAGTCTTGTTCAATCTAAATATGCATGTTATTCCTAAAATATGCGGCGATCAACCTATAGCGCACTTAAACACCTCGGATTGGTCACATATTAAATCGTTGCCACTGAGCGACCCTAGTTTTGACATCCCGGCTCCAATCGACCTACTGTTGGCTGCAGATATTTTCGCTGACTCCCTACTTGGCCAGAATATTAAAGGAAGTGTCAACCAACCGACAGCGCTCAGTTCTATTTTCGGTTGGCTTCTTTTGGGTAAGACATGCATCAAGTCGACAATATCGAGTACTCTTTTGCATACACTGCCAGAGACCGATAAAGAAACACAGTCGGTTCAACGTTCTTCGGAAGTGGAGTCTTTTCCTAATTTATCAACGCTAACTTCAGATGAATCACTGCGCAAACACGAATGTATATCGAATCCTCATCGTGACCCGTCTGAAGTAGTTCATATCTCGTTGACGGATAATTCTAAGCAACCTTTTGATGAGAAGCATGACTCTTGGCCGATCAATTCTAGTCATATGTTTCCCGAAAATCTAGAGAAAGTAAAGGTTAAAAATCGCACTAAATTTCTCGATAACGTCAAACGTCATAACACACTGCTACAAATAGTCAAACACTTTCAGGCCACTACGTTTCCGACTAAAATAGCTAACAAGACACCTCAGAAACCGGTTCAGAAAGTTAACTCATTTCTCGACAACCAAGGTGTCCTCAGGGTGGGCGGCCTATTCTCGCGATCACGCCTAGAATACGAACAATGTTACTCAGCTTTTCCGTCGTTCGATTACCGACTTACTGTTAATTTTAACTACTTGTATCAGAGTATCGTTACACCACGCTTTCTACAAGCACATCAGTTATGGGTAATTGCTATTAAACGCACGATAAATTTTTGGTCCAGATGGCAACACAAATACTTAAACTCTCTAACGCATCGCACCAAATGGACCAGAAATTTCCTACTATTCGATCCAGTGGTGATACTCAAAGACGACAACCGCGCGCCTCTGCACTGGTCTCTAGCCGGAGTAGTGAACGCACTGGTCGACCCTGATGGGCTAGCTCGGAACGCAGTAGTTAAACTCGCGAACAACCACACCATCCAGCGACTTTTAGCTGAGCTAAGCCCTCTGCCTATAGAGGATTAACTTAGCTCACACCAAACTCAACGTATCGTATTAATCATTAAATTCATTCGTATCATTATACCATTTTTATTTCAAATTGTTTACTATCTATCGTCAATCAATAGAATATTATCTTACTTTTATCAAACATCGATTAATGCTGGCCCCAAATTGTTTTTATTTTATTTTCTTTCTTTTGACCAGAAAATACCATAGGCATTTTGGTGGGCGGTATGTACCGTCCCGGTAGGAACGTCGCAACTCAAAAACATACGTATTCATCGATTTTTAATGCGGGTACTGTAGCTCTTAAGGCGGTAGTGAAATGCAGCTGACAGCAGCTGTCATGCACCACGCACTCGTCCAATGGGAGCGACAGATCTTTTTGAGTTGTAGACAAAACGGTCGACAAAGTGTTTCTCAACAAAAAATCATATACGCACCGGTGCAGAACATTCAAAAGACAACATACACCAGAGAAAACGTCATCGGAGGTCTGGAGCAGTTCCAGGTACGTGAGTGCATGTATATTTGCTATCGCCTCAGTTCAGAACCTCGCATGGGATCGATGAATACGTATTGTCCCAGAGTGTGATAGGCCGCGAAGCTTTCGTGCGACGTCACACATAGGCTACTTTTTATCCCTGTATTCTCACGAGAACAGTAACTACGCGGGTGAAACCGCGAAGCGTCTGCTAGTAGGTACCTATTAGATAAATGTTTTTTTTTTTTTTTTTTTTTTTTTTTTTATGGTTGACAGGCTAGTTGTTTGACCACAGCTCACCTGATGTTAAGTGAAGGTGTGGTCGAAGATGGTAAAGCACACCTAGCCTGGAATGGAACTGGCTCTCAAGTGAGGCTGCCGGAACACACTGTTAGATGCTTGGCGGCAGATTTTCAACTTGAGGGTGGTAGCTAGCCAGCCGAGTACTAGAAAGTACCCTACCACCATGCGAAATGTACCAATATTTTTGTGTTGCTTCCTAAACTCCGTCTCATTACTTTCACATAAGAAAAAAATCTGTATTTACTCCGACTACATATACATAAAAGCTTCTTTATTTTGATATAAAATGCTCCCCATGTTTCCCTTCAAGCAAGCCGTAATCTCCGCGAATCCCCTTCGTCCTTGAAAGTCATGACTAATGCACGCAAGTTGTAAAGGAGTAACGTAACAAACACAAGAATAAATCTCACATATTGCCGCGAAAATGTTATAAATACGCAAGTACGGGAGTTGTGGAAACAGAATGAATGAAAAAATATTCAAACTAGGCCTTTGTAGGTACCTACATCTTTATAAAGACTATTTTGTCTTAGTTAAAATAAGCTGTTTATTGTATTCTTCAAAACTACAGTTGATATAATTTGTATATTCCTTTAAAGTTGTAAAATATTTAGCTTTTAAGATAATTGCAAATCTGACATTTTTTCCCCCGGAGCTTGTTTAATTTTATTATTTCTTGTAAAATAGATTACTCTGACAAGAAATAAATATAATTTCACAAATTGCAATACATCTAAATAATACCTATCCTAATCGAAAAACCAACGAAAATGTGAGATTTCAAATTTGACTATAAATTCGGACATTGTAGGTATACTTTATTTTGAAAACGCTCTTATACAACATCGTAAAAAGAAGTACATTATTATTATTAGTTATGTATAAGGCTTTCGTTTTGAGTTTTGGCGGGAACGCGGAAAGAGTCATGTCGCCCCGTTGTATTTTTTTCCAAAAAGTGCCGAATCACAAGCGCGAGTGTGGGAAAATGATAATTATAATGTGGTGAAACATGACTTTTCGTGTTGCTTCCAAAACTCCATCGAAGCTTTATAGTAAAGTCACCACTACTTTACTAAAGCTTGACTGGACTTGACTGACACGGATTGTACTTGACCAAGACTGGACTTTGACTATAACTATAGCTACGAGGACACTTATTTAACTTTTGAAACTTGAAAATATATAAATACTTGACACTGGCAAATGCTAAAACGCGACGCCAAAACCAAAGAAAAAAAAAGTAACACTCGATTTATATACGGTATTCGATACCGCTAATAGAAAAGTCCAAAAATGTAGGAACTGCAGGCTTACCCAAGTAACATTTGAATAGCGTTAACGGTAATAGAGAAGCCAAAACTGTAAGTACGGGATTGCCATAATGTATCAAAAGCTTATGTCAAATTAAGCTATTAATAAAGTGCCACGGGTATTGGTACATGACTTTTTTTTATGGTGGACAATTGAAATGAAATGAAATGACCTAGCCGGGAATGGCTCAAAAGTGAGGCTGCCGGAACACACCGTTACGTGCTTGGCGGCAGATTTTCAACTTGATGGTGGTAGCTAGCCAGCCGAGTAGGTATTAGAAAGTACCTGACCACCATGTCATGAAAAGTAGCCTACTTTTCGTTTATATACCGAGTTATCGCCGGATAAGTAGAGCTCTTACCTTTTGCAACTCCCTTTCGATCTGCTCCGCTCTCTGTACAATAGGACCCTGAACAGCGTATTCTATGGTCAACACTCGCTGATTCATGTTTTGAACCGTCAAACTCTTTTCCAGCTTCATTATAAATGTTTGTTTTAAAAAATTGTGTGTGCTCTCACGATTCGAATACAACTAAGGAATAATTACGCGCAAACGCCTTATAAAGATGTTTTCTGCACTGTCCTATCGCAACAAGTATTTTCACAGAGTAGAGATAATGATCAAGTAGGTGCCTATATGTAGTATAGTGTCACATGTTCGCTGATAAATTAAAGTTCGGTGATTTCCCGAAGACATGCCTCCTAAGTTAATTTACTTATGGATTTTTTACAAAACTAGATGCGCCCCGGTGTTACCCGCTACATTTTTGCGGGATAAAAAGTAGCCTCCAAAAGTAGAAGTTTAAAGTAGGTAGGTGAGACCCTGGATTAACACATAGGCTGCTTTTATCCAGAAAAAAAATGTAGGTACCTAGCTTAGAATATAGAAAGAACAGTACCTAGTGTTCACGTGGGAACAGCGGGTGAGACCGCGGGGCGCAGCTAGTGATATATATTTCCGAGACATCTTTGCTCGTTTTACAGTTTTTTACTTGGTAAATAAAAAATAATCAGAAATAATTCTGCCAACGCCAAACTATGTAGGTATCTCTCGTCACCTTTGCGAGTAAGCTTATTACAGCTCGAGAGACATAATTCCAGAAACCTAATCTTATCCAGAGAGTTTTCGTGAATTTGCCATGTGTCATAATTTTCTCTCTTCAGCGCTTCCATATGTGCGTCATGACTTATTTAAGTACTTACGTTTACAGGCCCATAACCTGTAATACATAATATGTGGTTGTTCGCTTTGCTACGCAGTGGATTGTAAGCATAGCGATACTATCCTACTAATGGCCTTAAAAACAAAACTTTACATTCCTCTCAATAACAACTATAGATACGAGTACCTATTATACACTCTATTATAGTATGTATGTACAGGCCCGTTAGTTATGAGGATCGCTGTAATGTATGTAGATAAATGTTATCTTTTACCATCAGAAGAACGATCTAGTTCGTCTCATTAGGTACTATTATATATAAAAGACGTTTATTGTAAACGGATTTAATAACATACAAAACAGATTGTAATAATATTAATTCTCTTTCCATTCATTCTAGGGGGCATTTATTGAACAAATAAAAAACAAAACTAATACAAAACGGTTTTACATGTTTCATTTGTTATTACGAAAATTAAGCTCTTGAAAATATTCAAAAATATTATTAACTAGCTGTTCTCGCGACTCCGTCCGCGTGAATGTTCGCTAAGGGCAAAATTATGTTTCAGCTAAATCTGTCGAAGCGCGTTTTATTTCAACAAAATTGTTGTTTGTTTGGAATAAAAAAACGTAAAGTGAAACTTGCCACAAAACAAAAGTAAAACCGCATTCAAATTGGTTAAGCCGTTTCTAAGATTAGCGTGCAAAAACGCATATGCATACAGACAAAAAATCTGAAACAATTTTATCGCTTCGGTAACATACCTAACTACTTAACTACGTGTAAATTATATTTCGAAAAAATATTTATTGTAAATACAGACTCGTTTGTTTGTTTTTACGATTTTATTATATGTATAGATTTCGATTCAGTAGGTACTTTTTGACCAGCTTCATTATGAATTTTTCTTCGAGGTTTACCTACTTATCCGTTATCAAGAACAGTAAACAGGGAAAAAAATTATTTTGCGATAATACATTTTGTTCATTGCGATAAAATTATAGCAATACAGAAGAATAATTGCAAGTAACTTACTAGGGATAGGGGCTTCCCTTTCCAGTCCATTATATCATAACCTTTGCCAGATCGGATAAGTATCTATATAAATATCTATACCTAAGTACCTTTTAATGTTTATGTATATTGTATAGTATATGTAAATGTATATCTATACGTATTTATGTATGTCTATAAGTGTATATTATATAAGATATTTAAGTATTGTTATTTTATAATATTGTTAGGTTTATATATGTATATGCTTATGTATTATGTTTAAAATGTTTTTTTATTTTATTTAATCTTTTTTCATTTTTATCTATTTTTTAACTTATCGACACACCCCGTCCTTAGTTTAAAACCGTTTCCGTGTTAAGGTTGCCTGGAAGAGATCGCTTTTAGCGATAAGGCCGCCAATTGTTGCATTAGTATTAAGTCTCTATTTATATATTTTTTTGTAATTTGGTGTATACAATAACGTGTTATTATTATTATTATTATCTACATACAACGAAATATGATTTACTTGTAGCGCACTGCAGTTACTCCCGACTATTATACGGAATTAGGTACTTGTTAATTCGGGATAAAGTGTTTCGTGACGAATGATGTAAGCTACCTTTTTAACCGACTCAAAAAAGAAGGAAATTGTTAATTCGACTATGTTTCTTTTTGTATGAATGTTACGCGATCATTCCACCAATAATATGGTTATTTTACAAACTTCCCAGTTAATTGATTGAGAGTGTGAAAAATATAATTTGTGGTAAAACATGACTTTTCATATTGCTTCAGAAATTCCGTCGAAGCTTGTAGTTAATTCACCTACATACCCCTAGTGTGTTCCCATGACTGGACTAGACCTTGACACTTTGTGTGGGTTTGACTTGACTGCCAAATGCACAAGATGCGACGCGAAAAATAAAGGACTAACTAATACACACAAGGGCTACAAGGGCTCACCGGAAGACCAGCGCTGGTCATACCACTTAGTATGACCAGCATTATGCTGAGGTGAGTCCTTATTTTGTAACTTTTGTCTGTCTGTTTGTTTATTTTTGTTACAAAATTAAACGTTTTTCTTTTTTTCTTTCTTTCTAATAAAAAAATGGTATAGTTCCACGTTAGACTAGACAACGAACTTGAATCTGACAATTCTAGACCATGCAAACAAAATTACTTACCTGACCACAAAAAAAACCACCTAGAAGAGAACTTCAAAATGTTTGCAAAATGGCCAAGAAATTTCCGTTCTATATCCGACTGTTATTCGTGACGTTTTCATGATAGAAAAAAGAATACTTAATATTGACTAAACCAATTACATACAGTATCATGTTAAGGTTTTATTAATTTATTCTGTCCCCCCCACAAGGTGGGCAGACGACGTAATAAGGACCACATGAACGCGCTGGATGCGGGCCGCTTCCAACCGGTCTTTATGGAAGTCAATAGGGGAGGCCTATGCCCAGCAGTGGACGTCCTACGGCTGTAATGATAATGATGATTCACTAAATACATTAATATTTTTGGTGGAGTACTGAGCAAGGTACAAATATACAATTATGCATGTAGTTACCTATATACACTGTTTTCACCTTTGTTTTGGTTTTAATTCAAGTTTCAGTCCTAATAATTCGTGGTAGGTATGTACGTGATAATAAACTATAATTAGGTTTTCCTGAAGAAATTCATCTTAAGAAATAGGCACCTACATATTTATGGCTATAATTTATATACCTATGATAATAATCATATTGGCGTATGGCCTTTTTTAGGTAGAATAGGGAATGCCCCTTGTACAAGCAAATATTATTACCTATTGGATTTGAGATAACATTGTTTATGTTCTTGTCCTGTCTCTTCTAAAAGCGTCGTATGTTGGGCAGAAATAAAAAAAAAACATGATTGATTGCATATTACTTTATTCGATTTAACAATTTTTTAACAACCATTTCACCATTAATCTCTCCTAGGATCCCATCAGGAATGTTACCAAGACTAACCAATTGCAGACAATTTCAGCGTTTTAGAGGAACAATCCTTTATAACATTAATCTTAAAAACGATAAACAAAAAACCAAGCTGGTTAAAATGCAATTAAATGTAGACTTAAAAGCAGAAATTAAGGTCTCGCTGCAAAAAAAGTTACCACCTTTTTTATGTAAGATTGCTTGCAGGGAAAGCTTAACCTGTTATGTATGAAAAATAATTTCAAATAAATAAACAGTATTGTAATTTTTGACAAAAAAAAAAGAAAAATATCGTGCCTACGTTGACAATCGAAAATAATCATACATAAATGGCACATCCGAGACTAGATCAATAAATATAAAAAAGTAATTACATACACAACTTAATACACCAAACATTATAATATAAAAATATTTATATATTGTACAAACACATTTAAATTTCAAAAGTTGATGAAAAGTAGAATTTAAAAAACACATTATTATTTAGGTTATGTATAATTATGACCGTGTATTTTAACAATCCTGGCCCTTCAGAAATTAATTATTTTTCGTTCAAAAATATATTTAAGATTATAATGTATTTCATAGGGCTCTGCGATAAAGGGCATTAATCATTACAAAAAAATCTGTACGAAACGTATGAACATATATTAGTAGCTAGTAGATAGACAGACGTTTTGACCCAAATGAGGGTAGTTCTAAATATCTTCATTTTTCAACGAGACGACCAGCACTCTTGTCACCACGGCTATTGCAACATAGCCATAACATCGAGGCGAAAAGAGTATAGTCTCATAGTTTTTTGTGATACATAAATAAAAAAACTAATTTCGACTTGACGTGTGTTTCAAACAGCAGCTTTATTTTAGCCACACCTTCACTTAGGTGAGCTGTGGTCAAAACACCTAGCCTGTCACACATAAAAACAAAGCCTTGCACAAATGTACGTCGGGTGCGCGATCTTTCTTAAAATGTTTATCAAAGTAGTTCTGTTGAAGCCAGATTTTTATATGCAGAAGTTTGATTACAATCATTTCAGCTTACTGTACACATTTTATTTGTAGTATTGGACATCAGAATTTGAAATAATGATACTTTTGCATAATCAGAATACAGGGCAGGGCCAATTATGTAGTCATTCCAATGTCTTTTATATTTTTATGGAAAGTTAATCGCACACAAAGTATCGCTTACACATGGAAAACATTAGAATAAAGCTGATATATGTTAACATAAGCTTATATACTTATTAATATCAGTTCTCTATAGTTCTGCAGTGTATATATAATTTTTTTATTTGTTGTTTTCGTTTTTTTTGTATTTTTAATGTACGTGCTGGATGTTTGAAAGGACGTCAGACATATCAAGGATGAGGTATACTTACATAGCGTTACAAAGAAATTGAAAAACAAAATATTGCTTTATACGGTGTGTTTTTCGATCTTAAATATTTTTGCAAGATTTTTTAAAGTTTATCTTTATCTACGTGTTCGTCATAGACTCTTCATCGGGGGTGACTACATTGGCAAGTGCGGCCGGCTTGCAGCGGCGTACATAACTCCGAACCGCAAAACTTACTGCAATCATATTTTACCGTATATCCACTACCATAATTATAATAAGCAAGCAAAGATCGCTGTTATCTTGTAAATCTTACAAAATCCAAGAAAAATAATATACATAGATCGCGTTACTTGATTCGTTAAGTTTGGCTGTTTTAACTGTACGTGGTATATGTGAAAACTAGATTTATTTTGAACGTCAAGAATGTCAACTATCATAACAAAGTAGAACTATAGGGTGCCGATGACGAAAATCTTACCGTCCTATGTCCTATGTTAGCAATCTATGCTTGCTTATAATCTACTATAAAAGAAATAAAAAGTAAAATATACTAATAACGATTTATACGTCTTATAAATCTTCCTTCCAGAACTTTCTTGCAATCAGAGCTACCATGGAAAACACACGAAGATACGGGCCAAAAACCCAGATACATTCTTAAACTTCATATGAAAAAAACTATTTAAGTATTCTATCAGTTATCTGTCATCCATAGTACAAGCTTTGGATAGTTTGGAGTCAGATGGCGCTGTGTGTAACGTCCTACGATATTTATTTATCAAAGAGATGAATTAAATGCACCGATTAAAATCAAACACTATCCTCTGGTGCATAAGCGATGCGACCGTCAAACCCTACAGGCCACCATAGATGCATCTATATGAAGCGACTATTCTCGAGCGAGCGTTTTCGAATCACCGATGCCGCTTAAGAAAGCCTTCGCCGGCGTTAGCGAGCTCCTGGCTCATCTCCAAGACACCGTGTGGCTGAACTAACCACGCCGGAGCCCCGCACCGGAGGCCCATCGGCGGCTTAGTGTGCGGAGAAAACCCGCTCACCAAGTAAGTAAAAATCTGTCGGGTCTGTTCTTAAATTCAGTAAAAATTTCATTACCGCATAACATCACATTAGGTAACTTAATATCTGACGCCTGCAAAACTATGGTATATATTTCATATAGACAGTGAAACTGCAAGTCTAATGATTTCCATAGGGAAGCTAATAACAGTTTACATAAATGTTTGTTTATTTCTATGTTTCACATACCCTACTTTCTTTATTCGACATAATCACAAATTGCATTGCTTTATGTATTTAAAATATTGATGATTAATTACAGTGAAGAAATTAATTTTTTGCGTATTTTTTATTAATACGCAATCTTTAGAATTGATACATAATCAACAAAAGATCTAACAATATAAATAAAATGTGAACTATTTAAATAATAGATTGATTTAAACAACAATTACAAAAACTAACAACAACTATTTACTATCAAATTATTGTATCAAATTCGCAATTGTGAATGAATGTGTTTTGTATTTTTCAAATGTTTGTTTCAAATACAGTTTTTAATAGTTAATGTGAAACAAAGAAATACAATAATAATATAATACTTTTAATTAATTGCATGACATACATAATGTACGCTTAAAAAATAATAACAACAACACTAGCTACACATGGTGTTACAAAATAATTATAACCTATATTGCATTATACTTGTAGTAATGTAGCCAGTACTATGATCGATAAAGACTAATCTTATACATTCAAGATACTATAAGCTGTATACCTACACTCTAAATGTAATTGCTTTTTATTTTTTTATTTTTTATAATTTGCCCCTTCGGGCAGGCTAAAGCTATAAAGCCATACTGCCTTGTCTTAAGTGTTATTTCTGCTGTATCTTAACTATAGCTATCGTCAAAGTCGTCTTAGTCAAGTCCAGTTCGTGTCAGTTAAGTTCAGTCATGCTTTAGTAAAGTAGTGGCGACTTTACTATAAAGCTTCGATGGAGTTTTGGAAGCAACACGAAAACTCATGTTTCACCACGTTATATCATTTTCCCACACTCGCGCTTGTAATTCGGCACTTTATGAATAAAACACCACCATTTTTATGCATAAACACTCGACAAAACACTAGTTTTGGGAAAAATACAACGGAGCGACACGACTCTTCCCGCGTTCCCGCCAAAACTCCTAAATGTAATTGCTGAAGGATCAATTAATTTGTTAATTTTTGTAAGGACTTAAAACAATGGATATTTTTGTGTTCAAAAATGTCCACGATAAAACTCCACTCCGATTTCTTTGTTTACATAGTTGTGTTTTAAAAAAATGAATCCAAATATGGGTGTCAAACATTCTTAGCTTTTTTCTTTTTTTTTTATGTAAAAAGTAACGATACGAACTAGACGCTCTCCTGATGGTAAGAGATAACGCCTGTCCATGACCATTGCAGCGATACACAGAACTTTGAGTGACGAAACAAAGTCCAGGGCATCACTGCTTTGGCGCTCATTACTTCGAGTTGTCAAAACTCGAACTTGTTTGAAGAAAATCTTGATCGTATAAAAATAGTCTTAGACACGTTACAGCATATGTGGCGCGAAAATAATACATATTTTTGTGTAGACATTACAATCAAAATCACTATAATAATATGGATGTTGCACAGATTTTGACGCCAGTTTAAAAAAAAACAATGTTATATTCGTCATGTGAATTATATTTTCATATGAATATAATTTACATCTATATCTAAATCATTTTCTGTTTAAATTAATGGAAAAGAGACAGTTTTAAAAACAATATTTAAATATGAAATTGCATGATGCCGTTTGACGAATACTTTTAAAGGAATTTTGTAACTTACAATTAAAAATTTATAATTATAATGCAATCAAACTAAATAGAATTTTAGACGGTGCACGGCGTTCGGTGCATTTGTAGCCAATAAAAAAAATATGGGTCGAATTGAGAACATTATTTTTTTTGATGTCGGTTAACTGATTGTACTTCCATATGCGTACATGCACTGCACGCATACAGAAAATGTATGAAAATTATGCCGATGCTTAAGCTCTGACGTCAAACTTTGAAAGTATTACACCAATTAATTAATTTTATTTCTTCTGTATTGTTTTTTTGTAGTGTGTGCAATAAAGAGTTAATCAATCACTCAATCAATCAATCACTGTCTCGTTCGTCCAAAATATTGGAATATATTGCAAACAAATCACAGTCAGTAAACTTCATGGCTTTAAAATGGTAACTAACATAAGTTTCAAGTAAATCCTTCTTGGTTAAAATAAATAAGTTTTTGTTGTTTTGGATCCGTTTTTTTTTTTAATTCAATTGAAAACCGCTATTCTAACATTATATTCACGCCACAGCAACACTAATCGTCAAAAGCTACAGTTACTTTCTACCAATACTCGACTAACAATCGACAATCAAAGCCTACTTGTATTCCGCTGTGAACTTAGCGTGGAAGTCCTTGAAAATGTCCAGCATTTCTTGGAGTACTTCTGGCTGGGGCAGGATTGTGGTGCGGAAGTGGAAGGTGCCGGGACGCTGTCCGAAACCGCTGCCAGGGACTATGCAGATACCTGAAAAGATTTAAATTTGTTTAATCTGAGCGGACATCCCTGGTGTCAAATTTAATATGCCACCCGACGACCTCAGACGCAGGACGAGAACTGCTAGATAAAAGTCTACCCCATTGACTACCATAAAGACTGGTTGGAAGCGGCTCGCATCCAGCGCGTTCCTGCGGTCTTTATTAGGTCGTCAGTCCACCTTATGGGTGGACGTCTTACGCTGCGCTTGCCGGTCCGTGGTCTCCACTCCAGAACTTTGCAGCCCCATCGGTCATAAGTTCTGCGTGCTACCCACTGCACTTCAACTTGCTATTTCTCTGGGCTATGTCGGTAACTTTAGTTCGTCTACGGATCTTCTAATTTCTGTTTCAATCTCGTAGGGAAATTCCGAGCATAGCCCTCTCCATAGCTCGTTTTGCTACTTTCAGCTTACTAAGAAGGCACATAGTCAGAGACCACGTTTCAGCGCCATAAGTCATCACTGATCACTGACTTTCGACTTCAGGCACTGAGGTAATTCGGACGAGAAAACGTTGCGCAGACCTTGGCGGTTGCATGGACATAGAACAAAAAATCGGGACCGTCAAATTAAAGTGGCATCCATCCACGGTAGCGTTTAGATATAAATAGTCCAGAAAAAAGACAAGTTCTGAAAAATAATACAATACGGCCATGATTTTACCGCGTTCCCGACAAACTCCAGCTTTTTTAAAGGTGGCCCCAAACGAAAATGAGTCACTAACTCAACTATGATCAAGTCAAAGTCAAACCCAGGCGGTATCGGTCGAGTCCATTCATACATAGCAAAGTAGTGGTGATTTTAACTTTGATGGAGCTTTGGAAGCAACACGACATTATATCACTTTCCCATACCCATGCATACATAAAATCTCGAAATATTACAAGTTTTGGAAAAAATACAATGGCGCGATACTTTCTTCCGCATTCCCCCAACTAGACTCCATTGCACAACCTTCTATCCTATTCTTTCTCGTTCATGTGCCTAAATAGCTACTTACTGCACGAAACATCATTTTTTGAAACATAATCCTCGAAAAAACAATTTTTTTTCGCTCCCGTTGAAGTAAGATAAATAATAATAATATAGCCTGTTTATTCCTTAATAAAATTTGTACATGTTGACTTATAAAATTTAAATACTATTGATTACAAAAAATAAATAAATAATTCATTTCATTTTACACATTGTTTTATATACATTTACATTTATCACGTGTTTTTTTTTTATACATGCATTTTTATTTTTATTTTTATTTTTCATGCATCAAATCAAAATTTCTTGTTTTCTTAATATATATTTATTAAGGACCTCCCTGGAGAGTAAAGGCCTCCTCCATTTTTCTCCACCTAGATCTGTCCTTCGCTTTTTCTGACCAATCTTTTCCTGCTATTTTTATAATTTCGTCTAGCCATCTCTCTGCCGGTCTACCTCTGTGTCTCTTGCCAGCTGGTCCGTACCATTCGGTTATCTTTTTTGCCCACTTTTCATTACTCATACGCGCGATATGGCCGGCCCATTTCCATTTTAGTGTTTTGCAGTGTTGCAGAGCATCAATAACTTTGGTTTTTTTTCTTAAAAATTCGTTTTTCTTTTTATGTCTTAATTTTAAGTTTAGAATGCTAAGTTGAAGTACACCTCACATAATTTCAATTTACGCGACCAACGGTTTGTAAAGTTATTGCACTGAAGAGGTAAACAAAACCATATAGTAATAATGTACATTACCAGTTTCCTCGAGTAGACGGAATGCATAGAAGGTATCGGCCGGTGTTCCCGCCGCCTTCGCAGCCTCTATCGCGCGTGGTGGAAGCGTGATCGACGGGAATGCGTACATAGCACCCTAGAGAAAAAAACATACGTGAATCATTTTTTTTTTAAATAGGCAGCATAAGTTTATCAAGACGGTGTCTAAGTAGGTAAGACTGGAAAATCAGATATTCTGTTCGATCACCAAACAGTAGTGTGTTAGCTATGACCCGGTTTGAAGGGTGCTATACAGCTACCTAAACTACGTGGCTATTGAGACTAACAATCGAATGTTAACCTTCATCTAACATCAGGTGAGCTGTGGTCAAACAACTAGCCTGTCAACTATAAAAAAAAAAAAAAAAAAATGTCTCAAAGCTCCAACAGCAATACTTTGGACTTTGATGTTTTATGTAATCTGACTAGGTATTAACTACAGCGTATCTGACGTTAAGTAACGTTAGGTACTTGGCGGCAGATTTTCAACGTGAGAGTAGCTAGCCGCCAGCCAGCCGAGTACTAGAAAGTACCATATTTTTAAACGGTTTCATTAAGCTTGGCGTATTTGTTGTTGTTTTTTGGGTCAAATTTAGTAACTTTATGTAAATGTAACGAGACGAACGGGACGCTTTCCTGAAGGTAAGAGATAACGTCTGTCCATAACGGTTACAGCGATACACAGAACTTTCGAGTAGTTAAACAAAGTCCAGGGTATCGCTGCTTTGGCGCTCATTACTTTGAGACTTTCGATGGTTAGTCTCAACAGCCCGGTAATTTTGCTAGCTAGTAGAACCTGTCAAATCGGAACACAGTAATGTTTGCACACTAACGCTTGGCGGCGAAAATAAATATAAATTAAAATAAGAAATAATAATAAACAAAATCATTAAATATATTATTGATGTTTCTTGTTTTGTATATATTTAATGTAAAAAAAATTAAAAACTAAGAAAATAAATAACTGAAATAAAATCAATATAATAAATAATCAATACATAATTTAATTATAATATATAAATTCGTCCTTACCTGTACAACGTTACATTTGAATCCCTCCATCGCGTTGAAAGACTTTTCGATCATCTTGGCGCGCTTGTTCAGCGATTCGAGGATGGCAGTCTTTTCTTTTATCCACAGATCATACGAAGGCTCGCCTTCTTGTGGAGGCCGCGCCTGGGGAATTCATATATTTTATAGCTGACAGGCTAGGCGTTTGACCACCTCTCACCTGATATTAATTTAGAGTGCGATCAAAGATGGTAAGTATTCCTTTCCTGAAATCTCATATAAGGCTGCCGGAGCACATTGTATGGTGCCTCCTGGTACATTTTCAATTCGAGGGTGGTATCTATCCAGCCGAATACTAGAAAAAAGGCTACCATCCAGGGGCGTAGCTACCGCCATATCAGCCGTATCAATGATACGGGGCCCCTGGGCTACAGGGGCCCAAACGTGTATAAGCGAAAATTCGAAAATGTTATCCACAAAGTCACTTCTTGGGAAAAAAACATAATTATAAAAAACTGCCATACGTGCCTATAGACTTTTCACTTCAGAAATGACAAAAGCTAAAAAATGCAACCTCTTTTTCCCCGGGTTAAGCGCGCGCCCAAAATTTTCATCGGTTATTGCAGGATTCCCTTGTTTAAGTCACTTAACGGGGTTTTGTTTGGCTAACTCAATTTCTATGAGGAAGTGATAATTTATAACCAATAAATATTTATTTTAATTTAATGCAAGCATTATCGTTTCTTTTGTGAGTAATCTTTACCCTTCATTTGGGCCCCCAACTAATTTTGATACAGGGGGTCCTGAATTAAAATTAGTTGGGGGAGGCGTGTCTTGGAGGTGCCTCCAAGACACGCTACGCCACTGCTACCATCACAATATGGTTTCCTCGTGATGTATTTCTTCACCAGCAGTTCTAAATCATTTACGAGCTGTTGAGTGACCTCACTAATCACTGTTCTATCAACAAATTCGTAGCAGATATATGAAGACAAGAGACTAAATAAACACTCACAACACAGTCTACGGCGGCTTGTCCCAAAGCAGAAGGGCAGAGCATAGCTGATATCGCTTTGTAAAGGTTAGCTTGAACGGCGGGGTCGAAGTTGACGAGTTCCATCCACCCTCCGCGGAGGCCGCATTCTCCCATATAGCCTTTACTGATGGACATGAAAGACGCTAATTCTATTGTGTCATACGGGGCACCCATTTCTGTCATCACCTGGATAGTTCGAGAAAGTATTGTTTAGAATAACAAAGATAAACGCGAGTGAATCGGTTTCTCTTAGGGAAATATGGTTCAACGTTGAACATCAGATGAGATAGCACATTAAATGAGATGTCAAACGTAAGTTATTGCACAATAATAATTTAAAAAAAAACAATCCGATCAACGGCGTCTTTCTAACAAGGCAATAATTATCCAATCAAATTTAATAAATAAATAAAATTAAAATAAATAAATCGTGGGGCATTACACCACAGCGCCATCTGACCCCAAACTAAGCAAAGCTTGTGCTATAGAAGTCAGATAACTGATAAAATACTTAAAAACGTTTTTATTGAAAACACATACACTTATAATATACACAGAACAAATATATTAAAAAAAAAAATAACAAAACTAACTTTATTTTTTTTCATTAATTAATAAAAGCGCTACAATACCCGTCAATATTCTAGAATTATTATTGGTGTATACAACAATAACGCATCGACAACGAACGCAGCTCCTTGAAGTTGATTTTTTTAAGTTATAAAATCCACTATATTAGATTTATTAAAGTGTCGCCGTATTAACTACGATACGCGTAATACTAAGATGTCGATTTAGAAATAGACAAAGGATTTTTTTTTAACTCAAAATAGGTTCGCGTTTGACACTCTGCCTGATGTTAAACACTAGTGTGGTCCAAGATGGAAGACGCTTACCTAGAAGAAACCTATTTACTCTAGATTTGAAGTAGTCACTTAAAGTACTCACCTTCTTAAAGCTGTAAAACTTGCTTCCTTCAGCGTATACATTGTCTTGATATACTTCATCCGCAAACAATAGGAGGTTGTGCTTGTGAACAAACTTTATTATTGATTCTATGTTAGCACGGGTCAAAACCTAAAAAGATAAAGAATTTTGATTTAGAGTGATATCTTATATTTATATCTTTAAAGAATATTAGGCTACCATAGCTTGATACTAATATTATAAAAACGATTTATCATCAAAAAAATATTTATTTATGAAAATTAATTTACTTGGAATTAACACGTAGACTACTTTTTATTCTGGATATATATGCTACCTGAATACTTACTTACCTACTTAATCCTTTATAGTTTAAAAAACATTTGTTAAGACATGTTTCATTTCATTACAATATTTAAATGTTGTATATAAGGATAAGCAGTGGTCCTACTAACCTGCCCTGTGGGATTCCCGGGGTTAATAACGACCAGTGCCCGCACTTTACAATTTGCCTCGTTCAAGGCTGTTTCCAGTTCCGCTTCATCCAGAGCCCAACCATTATCTTCGTCGAGGTAATAACCAACTTGACACAGCCCATACTCTGCTAAAGAAGCCGAGTAGAGTGGATACTGGGGAATAGGGACCATAGCACCTGGAAGTGAAAATATATTTTGGTTTGTTTTTTTGTCGTATGTATTATTCATTGTAGTCACCAGCGAAAAGTTAGTTTAGTTCACTAGACCTTTCACTATTTGCCACGCAACCCAGTCTTTAGCTAGACTAGAATCTATTTGTAATAATTCTATAGTACCCAATCTATGTACAATGAGGAGGTAGAATTACCTACTATTAAATAAAGATTATTTGTATTTGTAAACTATTATTTAAACTGTGTGAAAATAAGCTTTGTCGTGTGTGACAAAAACAAGTTTGATGTCAATTTAAAATACAAATCATTGTTCCATGCAAATAAGCGTTATGGCTATTACCACAATGTTTTTGCAAGAGCAGTTATTAAGTACGCTAAATAGCTACATTAAGATGAATGCTTCTACAATTGTTTCTTATTGTCTATTGTCCGACCTTGCATTTGTATTTACGTGTAAGTGCTATTCGTCTGCCCTGTTAGCTCTTTTGATAGAATATCTGCTTCAAGAACATTCGATTCCCTACAGAACAAACATTTATGTGATGACAAATGTTTGTTCTGTGTCTGGGTGTTCTAATTGATGAAAAGTATACGAGTATTCTATCAGTTATCTGGTTCCCATAGTACAAGCTTTGCTTAGTTTGCGATTAGATGTCGCTGTGTGAAAAGTCCTATGACATTTATTTTGGTCTTGGTGCGATACATTTTAACTGTGTACCACTGAATAACACTGAACAGACCTATACTCAGCAGCAGTGGGTTAAAAATTGGCCATGATGATAAGAATAATAATAAAGTAGTACACATACATGACTTTCCAAATGTCATGTCGGCACATTTGGCATATGTTATCGTATGTCGTGTTAAATCAATACTGAGACGACGCAAGGTCACTAGTAATGAGTTCTATTCACCGTTCATGGACGGTAGAACACAGATTAAACTGTAGCTACAATGATTTCGCGTCTGTTGCCAAGAGCATGCAAAAATTGTACATGTTCGCGATAAAATGTGTACGGGCTTTGACAGTTTAATTGATTCTGATTGAGTTTTATTTTTAAATACTAATTCGTCACGTTCACTTAGAAAATAACGCTTGCACATGAGGCTATGTGTTAAAGTTAAAGAGCCATAGCGAACGCCATGCTCAACATCAAATTACAAAATCGAGTGAGACATGTCGAGAGCTGTCACCTACAACAACAATCATAATACTCATGGATCTAGGCAGGATAATTATGTTGCCTATCATATTATCTAGGCATTGATGACCAACCATCTTTTGAAGTTGAAAAGCTGGGATTGGAAGCTAACCTGAACGCTTGCCGTCGATATCATTACACAACAGCTGCAGGCAGTTCTTGATTCCGTTAGAGGCCCCTCCAGTGAGGCAGATGTCATCCCACTTAGCGGGGTGACCGTCGCGCTTTTCAATGTATTCGGCTACACGACGGCGAACTATTTCGATTCCGTGCGACGCTGTGTACGAGCCAACAGATCCGCCTCTGAAATTGATAGGGAGAAGATTAGAAGATTAGAAACCTAGTTGGCATTTAAAGCAGTTTTATCGGAGATGTAGAAGCTGGCGTACGGAAAGAAAGAAAGAAAGCAAATTTTTATTTCGTAACACAACCGAACAGAAGCACAAAACAAACAGTTACAAAATAGGGGCTCACCACAGCATAATACTGATCATACTAAGTGGAATGACCAGCGATGCTCTTCCGATGAGCTCTCAGACAGACATACACGGACGACTTTTTTATACTAATAAGAGTTGGAATTCATTCGTAGCGTTTACCTAAAGATGTGTGTTAGGTAGTATAGTATTCCGTTGTTACTTACAACAAAATATTTATTTTAAAACGGTTGTCCTTGGGTGTCCTTTTCAATGTGTACTTTAGTTTTAGCGTAAATAACAATGTTTTGTAATGTGAACACGTGTCAACGTTTGTACTGAACAATGTATTTTTACGGGGAATTGTACTTCATTATTTTAATATGAATAAAAGTGCTGGGGAAATTAACCGTATTTTAGTAGAAGTTTAGGGCGACACGTTTGCTCAGGTCTCTACCTGAGCAAACCTAAAAGTGGTTTGCGCTTTTAAAAGTGGTGATTTCGACTTCAGATATAAGATGTGACTAGGACAGCCACAAAAATTCATGCCAAACTTGACAAAATTAAAAAACATTGAAAACGCTATTACATAATAAACATTTTGCTGTGAGTACCAACGAAATACTACTAGGTACAACACATCATTAGAAAAACGCTGCAAATTTATACCAACTTTTATTACTAAGAGATACTAATTACATGGAATTTCACAAGCGAACTACTGGACGGTATCCACTTGAAATTTGGAATATATGCATCTTATAGAACATTATTCAGTGATAAAAGATATCATTTAACTTAATCAAATAAGTTACATAACTATTGCTTATTTGTTACTCACACATTTTTAATTTCTCTTTGACCTAATTCTAAAGTTAACGCGGAAGTCGCGGACGTAAGCTAGTCTATCTATACTATTATAAAGAGGAAAGCTTTGATTGTTTGTTTGTATTCAATAGGTTTGTATAACTACACTATCCCCGGGTTACACAGGCTAATTTTTATCCCTGTATTCCCACGGGAACGGGAACTACGCGGGTGAAACCGCAAGGCGTGCGCTAGTATACTATAAGAATATACTTTAAAAAATATCATAATTCGAAATTTGTGTTGTGTTGTGTTGTTATATTGTCAGAACTAAATAAATACCTAATTATTTATCCAAACAATTTCTTACATCAAGTCATGAGTAATACAAATCCAAAAGCTGTTTCTCCAACTTACCGTGAAACCAGTTTAGTATGATTGCTTTAAAATGGGCAACCGCAGACACGTGAGCAAATAAATTTAACCAAGATCACGGTCAGACTAGCATAGATTACAGACATATAGACATAGAACACATACATTTCTGGCAGATCAGAAATAACCATTCATACATGAAAATACAAAAAAAAATGTACAAAATCGTATTTGATACATACATAAATATCGTCAGACATTTCACACAACGCCATCTAGCCTCAAACTAAAAAAAGCTTGTACTATAGGAACTAAATAACTGATCGAATACTTTTATTGTAAATATATACTTATACCTGATACATACAGAATACCCAGACACAGAACAAACATTTTTCATCATTTATCGTAAATGATGAAAAATTTTGTTGGTGAGAATCGAACCCACTCACTACAGCTTCGGAAACAGATGAGTTAACAGGGAAGTCAAATTATACGAATAAAGTATGTATACTTATCATAACATATTCTCGTACATACATATGTATATAAAATATCGTATATATATATATATATGTATACAAAAAAATCTAATTGACAGTGAAAACCGTACCAAATTCCATTACATGGTTGAGAATAAGTAAGCACGACTTAATTTTTTCCTATTTACAGATAAAATATCGTAGGACATTACACACAGCGCCATCTGACCCCAAACTAAGCAAAGCTTGTACTATGGGAGTCAGATAACTGATAAAATACTTAAACACTTTTTTTTTTTGTAAATACATACTTATAATACATACAGTACACCCAGACACAGAACAAACATTTGTTTTATATCACAAAATGCTTGTCCTGGGTGGGAATCGAACCCACGCCCCACAGCTCTTGAAGCAGACATGCAACCAATGAGCCAACAGGGCTGTCAAAATAAACAAAACTGTCAAAATAAACAAGACTGTCAAGATAAACAAAACCTTACCTTTACAACGGAATCTTCCAAAATTAATATATAGTAAGTACATAATTATGTATAAACGTATTATAATCATTGATCAACAATAATATTCTCTACATACATGACGCAAATACCTATCTACATTATCTAAGACTACTTATGCAAGACAAAGAACATAATTAATCTTATCAGAATAACAGTAACAGCTTGTAGCACTGAGCTAATATCACTGACATCTATCATAATACGCTATACTGGTGTCAAACATTGCAATGAGGTCATTCGATTATCACCATATGGCGCTGATGATTGAGCTCAGCAGTAGTGTGCGTCCACGTAACTATTGATAACGAAACTATTGATAATTCGGCATCGTTAGTGCCAGTGACGCGATACAAACGGACACAAAATAAATCAATGGCAAACTGTCTAGTGTCCGGGTCTGTCTGTCTGTCCAGCGTCATTGTAAGAATATTAAAGTACCTGGTAGTAAATAATAATTCTTGTACATTGACATGTTATGATTAGTTTAACATTGCTAATATAATAAGTAATGAGCGCCAAGCAGTGATGCCCTTGACTTTGTTTTGTTACTCAAAGTTCTATGTATCGCTGCAATGGTCATGGACAGGCGTTATCACTTACCATCAGGAGAGCGTCTCGTTTGTCTCAATACTTTTTACATAAAAAAAAATAATCGCGATATATGATTTTATAAGAGTGGTGCCCTGGCAAGGTTAGCGGACCTGTAGTACAAATTCTTAACTAATCCAAATGTATTTTTGAAAATTGCGACAGAGAATCTGATAATTCTAGTATGTATTATAAGTATGCACTTACAAAAAAAAAATATAAATGTATTCTATCAGTTATCTGACTTCCATCACACAAGCTCTGCTTAGTTTGGGGTCAGATGGCGCTGTGTAATGTCCTACGATAATTAATTTAATCACAGACTTGAAAAGTTCAGTTATAACGTTGCGTAGAAAATGGTTGAAGACTGCCTAGTCCTACAATTTCGCTAATACACACCTTTGTATGACGTAAGGCCTTAACGTATTTGTGTGCGTGTAGTATCAATAATAAAAATTGTCTTCGATTCCACGATCCCCTCCGTTGTCGCGGATTTAATTGATTCGCTTCACACATCACATGGACGGTTTGGTTGCGTTTGTTGAAAGCAAAGCTCTTTCGGCGATTTATTTGACCTGGTTCCCCTGTAGGGGCATGAAGTCATGTAGGGCACGTTTCCGTAGCCGTTTACTAAGAATCAATTGAATGAATTCTACAATTTGCATTTCCGTTCACATAACGACACAACTGGCAAATCGCTCAGCGGGAATACACAAATGGAATCATTGATACGGCTAAATTGGATAATATTTCACTGGGACCTTTGTTTCGTAATAACAATCAACCTATAGACACAAGCACATCGCTTGACATATACCAGGGCACGGTAAAACAGTAATCACAAAGATATTTTACGGTGACATGTCCTAACGTGGAACTCTCCTTTATAGCACAGTGTGACCTAAACCCGCACTTTACACACGCTTTTCCGTGACTTAAATAGTCCTTTTTAGCACGGAAAAGCGTGTGTAAAGTGCGGGTTTATGTCACACAGCTATAAAATAGTATACGATACTCGTGACTTAAGTAGTCGATTATTGCACGGCGTTTAGCACCCTCGCTACGCTCGGGTGCTAACTTCACGCCGTGCAATAATCGACTACTTAAGTCACACGTATCGTAATATACTATAACCTTTTCTGAGCATGACGCTTAGATGACAGCGTTGTTGGTTCATTGGTATGTCTGCTCCAAGAGCTGAAGGGCGTGGGTTCGATTTCCACCCGGGATATACATTTTGTGGTACAAACATGGTGTTTGGGTGTTCTGTATTTATTATAAGTATGTACTTACAAAAAAAAAGTGTTTTCGTATTCTTCCAGTTACATGACTGCCATAGTACAAGCTTTGCTTAGTTTGAGGGCAGATGGCACTGTGTGTAATGTCCTATTTTATATTAATTTATTTATTTATATGTGTGTATGTGTATTATATTCGTATGTGAATGTATCCCTCACCCGCAACCGCTGAGTATTTCCTTGGCCCGTGCACACACGTCAGCTGGGAAATCTCCTTTGGTCATCAGAGGCGGGTAAGTAACGCAAGCCAGCACCTGAAATATCCATAAATTACTAAACAACTAGATTTTACTAGACTATACAAAACAATGTTAACATATTATTGCATACAAGCAGACGCCTCGCGGTTTTACCCGCGTAGTTCCCGTTCCCGTGGGAATACAGGGATAAAAAGTAGCCTATGACACCCGGGGATAGTGTAACTTCCCAACGGTGAAAGAATTTTTAAAATTGGTCCAGTAGTTTCGGAGCCTATTCTTTTTGACAGGCTAGTTGTTTGACCACAGCTCACCTGATGTTAAGTGAAGGGGTGGTCGAAGATGGTAAAGCACACCTAGCCTGGAATGGAACTGGCTCTCAAGTGAGGCTGCCGGAACACACCGTTAGATGCTTTGTGGCAGATTTCCAACTTGAGGGTGGTAGCTAGCCTGTCAACTATAAAAAAAAAACTATAGTTAGCAAACATTTATACAAATAATACAGCTGATATTTCCTCACTATTTAAAAAGTTGTAATCAATAGTTAAAAAAATATAATGATGAGTACAATAATGTACCTATCATATAACCAAAAAGTATTGATTTCTGAGTTGCATCTATAGTAAAAAAAATGATAACAAATAAGTACAATGGTCCTCTTACGGGTGGGTTAGTACACCCCAAAACTTGTAACCCAGTATTAACTACAATATAGTTCCCTATGACTTTTCAAAACAGACTTGGGTATAGACTTATATTTAGGTCAGCCATTGCAACAATTTTCATTAACAAAGAAGGGTAATCGACCGACGTGGCACGCTATTCCAGATGCGGCCAACGTTTTCGTAAAGTTGACCGAATGATAGAACTAAAATGCTTGCTATCGGTTTTATTTAGAAAATGCGATGGTGGCGCTACCGTTACTTTATAATAAGTCACAAACACAGCAGGTAGATATTCGGGTCAGTGCAAGACGCATGTAACACTGCATGCGACGAAAATAGCCATTGCAAAAAATATAGAAAAAGAATACAAAGAGATTTTTTTTTCTCTTGATTTCTTCGCTCCTTCCCTTCGCTGCTTTTTTCATTGTTTTAGTAGCATTGATAGCTTAGTGGTTATCGCGGATCACACGCCGGAGAGCGTGGGTATTAATCCCAGCAATGAGCTGCCGGTAAAGGAAGACGCTGTGAAGAAACGATGGCATGGTAGTAGGGTACTTTCTAGTACTCGGCTGGCTAGCTACTACCCTCAAGTTGAAAACCGCTAAGCACCTAACGTTGTGGTCCGGCAGTCTCACTTGAAAGCCAGTTCCATTCCAGGCTGGATATTTTTACCATCTTCAACCACACAAACAATTAGCGTCAGGTAAGCTATTTTTTTTCAATATATACAGACCACACAGTGCACCGTGTGTATATAGACACAACAAACTATGTTCGCCACATAAATGTTTGTCCTGGGTTATAGTTGAAACCAGGCATGAGTACCTACATCTACTACTAGATGAGGCAGAACTACTACCAAATGAGCTAACATGACAAGTAACATAGTTGCACGCTTCTGGCTCTCATAGTTCAGAAGTTTGGTCAATTATTATTTAACTCCCTCCCGAAGGCCTCCAAAGTGCGTTAATCTTACCTGTCTGATGAAGGTGATGGGCATCTGGCCCATGGCATGGCAATCTCCGATGTTCGCTTTGATCACCTTCTTGAATGGCTTAACGGCTCCCTGGAACATCACGCACGTTTATAGCATCGTCATTTACATTTTTATAGCATTAATATAAGAGTTCTATTTCTCTAAGTGAGTCAGTCAGTCAGTGAGTGGTTATTTAACTTTATATTATAGTAATTCTATTTCTCTAAGTGAGTCAGTCAGTCAGTCAGTCAGTGGTTATTTAACTTTATATTATAGTAATTTCAATAAACACTTGTAGCATCATCATTTACATTCTATAATTTCCTTGAGCACTTATATCACATAAATACTACGTAGGTATACATTATATAACAAGTATTAATTGACAATTAATAACCCGATACCGACGTCCTAAGCCTAAACAAGGATAGATTTCAGGTATTTTGCATGACCATTGCAGTGATACACAGAACTTTATGTAGTAAAACATAATTCAAGGCATCGCTGCTTTGGCGTTCATTACTTTGAGACATTCGATGGTTAGTCTCAACAACTGTAATTTCGCTATACCCTTCAAACCGGAACACGGTATTGTTTACACACTACTGCTTGTAAAGATGAAGTTGTTGTGTAGATATTTGATGTCTGCCAAACCCGTACTTGGCATGCGGTAGACTATAACCTTACCCACCTCGTGGGTAACAGTGGGAGTTTATAAAAACAGGGCTGATCGGAAAATAGTCGATATAGATAGGTATAAATTTTCACTACCTTCAAAATGGAAGATAACAAATAACCATAGCGTAAAAAGTATTATTCGATAGATTAGTTCTTATTGCTCAATTTAGCAAACACGATACAACAGTGACGACCAATTACAATAATAAAATGATTGCTTATTTATAATAAATACCTAATGCTATAAAAGGTAAAGAACTGATCACAAAACCATATTTCATTGCAATAAGGCTTAGATTAGATTGACAAAGAACTCACCGTGTTTTATCTACAGATACGCTTAGTATTACAGAAGCATGATGCGTGATGGTCGAAGATGTTTAAAACTGACGAGATCGTATCAGTAAAGCAGTAAAAAAAATGTAAAAAGAAATTATATATTGCAAGCTTTGAGTAGTTTGAGTATTGCAACAATGACATTGGTTAAGTTTGTGTGTTATAAGGCACTAGTTGCGCCCCGCAGTGTTACAAGCTGGTCTCACGTGAACACTACATTTTTCAGGATAAAAAGTAGCCTGTGTTAATCCAGGGTGCAGCTATCTCGATACCAAATTTCATCAAAATTGTGCTAGCAGTTTGAGCGTGATGAAGTAACAAACATTTAAACATACTCGCATGCATAACTTCAACTCTTCCACCGAAGCTAATTTGACAGCGACCCAGAGCCTCGCTCCGGTACTTCAAGGAGCTGGGTTGGCTCGGATAGACGCTGGCAGGGGGAAATGCACAATACACCCCAAGCGGGACGTCAATGCAGGACTTATCGCCCCCATTCCGAATAAGAGCTGTTAAGGTGAGATTTAAAAATGCACCTACTCTTACGACCGTCATCTGCATGCACGCGAAATTGAATCTAATCGTCTGACTTTCAGATCTATTCGGTTCCTTCCCAGAGCTTACAAATTTGGTTAGGCATCGCTGACTGCTAATTAGGTTGTAATTCATCAATATTAATATTTTTAACAAATCAATCAAGTAACAGTGTATTTCCATTAAACATAAAAAAAATCCTTCATGTAACAACTGTACAGTTATTCATAAGTTGCAACAAATCATCTGCGCCTAATAGTGTGCAATTAGAGTGTTAACCAACAATCTAATGCATCACAGAGAGGAAAGGCGTCCAATATAATAACTCCAAAACTACCCCCGACTTAAATTTGCATTGGCAACAAAACTGTGATATAAAAAAAAGATAGAAGTTCAGTAACCATTTTTATCAGTCATTTCACATCTTATCTAACATGATGATGGTTGATGATAATACTTCTTAGATAGTGATACAGACTTAAACTTTAGTTTCATAACCCACAAAAATAGTTATTATTATATTAATTACTAAGTTTTAAAATGTGGCCGATGGGGCTGCAAAGTTCTGGAGTGGAGACCACGGACCGGCAAGCGCAGCGTAGGACGTCCACCCACAAGGTGGACAGACGACCTAGTAAAGACCGCAGGAACGCGCTGGATGCGAGCCGCTTCCAACCGGTCTTTATGGAAGTCAATGGGGGAGGCCTATGTCCAGCAGTGGACGTCCTACGGCTGAAATGATGATGATGATGAAAATTTGTAAGACAATACATATTTTTGTTATGTAACCATAAATGTTCAGTCCTTGTTTGTCCTTCATTTGCCAGTTTATATTTATACATAGTTTCCTTATAATAAAGGAGTCTCCTACTTGTGCTAGAATTGTTTGTAGATTTGCTCATTTTTTGTTTGTAGGTTTTTTTTTTCATTATTACTTATTAAACTGATTGTAAATTTGTATTACATTTACAACTACTTCTAAATAAGATAAGACCTAGGCAATGCTATTTATTTGACTCTAAATGTACTACTACTAATGTATGACTTTACAACCTATATTGTTGAAACTTGTAATAACTAGAGTCAACAATGTCAATGTGGTTTTCATTAGCTAGTACTATGGTAGTGTGCGTGTGGTGGTTTGTCACATGATTAATGTCCAACATCTATTAATGAATATGTATAGAATAAAGTGTTGCAAAAATGACTAATATGCTTAACCAACATAACAATAGTTACAAACGCAGCACACAACCGCACAGTGGCCGCAAGGCTTACTTATGTTGGACATGGAACTTATAAAATCACAAAATTGTAATAGTTTACACATAAAGCAATATGTTATATGATGTTAAACCATTATGTGGGAAGTAAACTCTGGATTTGAACTCTCATATAAAATACATATGGAAGCAACACAAATATTATATAAGATATATCAGATTAAGACTGACACTCTATAATTCTAAGCATGTCTGTTACAGCAGTCCATTGACAGTCCACTGTTGTGTTCGATAATTTCATTTACAAGAACATAAATATGGTTGTTTTACAAGCACACATACAGTTGTGGCATACTTCAATTTTTGAGGCTTATCTCACATTCGCTCAATAAAATCAAATCTTCATTTTCTTCTCAATCGCTGTAGGTGATAAGACCACCCTTATACATCAAATATATATAACATTGTTTTGTTATGTTATATATCTTCTTCTTTTTTTATTTCTTGTTTCATATTTGGATTTCATTGTAATTTGTTTTTGGTGTAGAATAAAGTTATATTCTACTCTATCCTAGCTACTCAATAAGTAAAGAACTAAAGCTAATTCTGACTTACAAGTTCACTATAACATTCATACGTTTTTATGATGGAATCTTTTAGCAGGTCTCGTTAATCACATTTTTCTGTCACATTTGATTTAAATAGGGAAAATGAAAATGAAAATTTAGGGAAAGTACAGGTACAGATGCTGAAAATACAGGTGTGAAGCTTAATTCAACGGAAGTTACTATATATAAAGAAAGTTAGGTAAGAAATATGTAGCAAAAACATTTTTGCAAAATAAGTTATTATTAAAGAGTTGACATTCTAAATTACATTTTTACAAGTTCTTGAATAGGTATAAAAATATATTTTAGTGGGTCAATAATATGAAAATTCCTCCTATGGACATCCTACAGCTGAAATGATGATGATGAATATGAAAACTAAAATTGCTAAAAGTCAGACTACACACACAACCTTAACACAGAGTGTACTAAAACATTAACTAGAGTTAATGAACTCATAACAACTTGTCCCATCATAAAACCATGACCTTGACTACATTATTAGTGCTACTACATAAATTTCAGCACCTCACTCTGTGAGTTATTATACCTTTCCATGTTACATAATATGCTTAACTAGTCACATCCTACGGTTTTACCTATGAATAATCAGTTTATTTTATATATCCTAGAACACATTTGATACAAGACTTAGACCTACATCATATTATCTTTTTAAGACTAACCATAAAAAACAATTATTGTTTAGTATTATGGTATATGACTTTCTTTGATTTATGCACAAAACCATTTTGAATTTATGCTCTAAGCATTTACAACAAACAAGCAAATTTTTACCTATAACAGTGGAATGTGCTATGGCTTATCTACACACCGATTATGGTTTAAGAATAGCGAAGTATGTTTGTCTTAGAAATTGACTCTTCATCTTTTATCTTATCTTTGATATACAATAAAAATTCTCTCATAGTCATTTGTGAAATAGGCTTACTTGTGTTTGCTGTTTGTTAAAAAAAATGTATTCCAAGTAGTTTCTTTCCACAATTTTTAACACAAAAGATATTTCTATCCTGAAGAAGCAGATTCCTACTTATAGAACGGAAGTAATTTTTCCTGTTCAAGAACAGAAAAGCCCTGCATGGCTAAACTCAAAGTAAGTACCAACCTCGTAAAGAATATGTATAATATACCATAATAGATAAAGTGCAAGCAGGATGTCATAGGACTTAATGTGCCCACAGATGCACTTAGAATACAGAAGTGCCAATGCAGAATGTTAAGCATCAAGTTAACATTACCACAAGTCATTCATAAATGGTAAATCAATATTTAGTTCTACAATTAGTAATATATTTAATTCTGGATCAGCCCTATTTAGCTTAGGCTGTAGTCACCGCTCTGGCCAAGTGCAGTTTCCTATGTAGAATTCACACATCTTCAACAACATTAACAACTTTTAGACATACCAGTTTCCTCAATATTTAGTTACACTATGCAAACAATTAAATGAGAGGAACTCAACATGCTAAGCAGTTATATTTATGTTAGTAGTAGATGATAGATAATATTAAAATCATGGTAATGTGAAAACATGAAAAATGTAAGTAGAAAGTTAACACAAATTTAACATGACTCACAATCTAGAATGAGAAATTAAATATTATTAATTATTGTGTGTGTTATATTACTTTGCACCTATACATGGTGACACATAATTTTTAGTTAATATCTTGTAACAAGGAATAAGTGACACAATATTGAACAAATTTTTATACACATCATCATGTGATGTAACTACTAACTTATGCTAAGTTATTAACCTTGCAATTATATTGTTATGAAACTTTCACTATTTCATGAATGGAAAAAGTATTGATCCAATTAATTGGGTCTGCAGAGAAAATTACCTATACTTTCCATGTGTGAATTGTACTGGACATAGTAGAATAGAAGATTAAAAATCTAGCACGACACAAATGGATATAAAATTAAAAGTAGGTACCTTTTGCAATTCCTTTTCGATTTCAGTGGCACGGATGACGAGCGGGCCTCGCACGGCGTATTCTAACGCCAAGATGTTCGGATTGATATTATCCAAAGATACAGCTTTTCGAGCCATGGTGCGGATACTCTGCAGGTCGTGTAATTGTGAAAAGTAGTGATCGGCACGAGAACTTCGCACGGCGCCGGCGAACACGCGACTAGCGCGGTTTATCAACTTGATCTGTGACATGTTCGCAATCAACGGCACTACTTTTTAAGACTATCTACCAAATACTACACTGGGCACTTGAATTAACTATTGGTAAATTGCGACACGATTTTTATAACACTACAGTTTACGACTACGGTAAATCTTCGCTTTTTGCGCTCGAGGTGAAAGGTTGTTAAATTAACAAGAAATTTTGTCGCCGCTTTTACCCGACTATCGATCAATACGTCTATTCGGCACTTTGTAAACAAGTCTGCCTTAAAAATACTACGACATTACTGATACAGTGATACACTCTGATAAACTTACAAATTCCCTTAAACTTAAAAATAAAGTCGACCCCCTAGAAGGTTATCTGTTATCACGATAAGACAAAATTTTAAGATGTGATTTACATCACATATTGCTACTTATACTTTTGCAGTATTTTTTTCACTATTGCTGATTGTGTTTTTGGTTTTTATTTTCTAAAAACGGTTTTTTTCTCAGGCAGCAACGAAACAGCTGTTACGTAAACAAAAAAAATCGAAATATTTCTGAAATATGTAGAAATTCTTTGATGTTTGTTCTTCTTTACTTTATTTTTGGCAACGCACTTTGTGAATTCTGCCACTATTCAGTAGACAATTTTTTTTATAATGTCTCAAGTTAACATAATAAGTACAATAAGTGACAGTCAAAGTAACATAACTTTATTCACAGTTAACTCAACACTTTTCATATTGTAAAATAGCACAATTTTTAAACACAAGCATTTGAAAAATCACAAATTTCGTAAAATAATACATTGCAGGAACTTATTAATATGTTTAAACACATACATTGACTTTTTCATGTTCTTCCAGGATGTCAAAGTAGTGAGCGCCAAAGCAGCGATGTTCCCGCCAAAACTCTATTCTGACTTTTTTCTTCTTCTTCGTTTTTGGCATTGCGACTCGTGTATTTGCTAGTATCAAGTATTTCGATATTTTCAGGTATTTTAAGATAAATCTCGTAAAACAAGTAAAAGTCACACAAAATAAGTTAAAATCAAGTCTGCATTTGTCCTAGTAAAGTAGTAGTGAATTTACTACTAGCTTCAATGGTGTTTTGAAGGCCAAATGTACAAAAAGTCATATTTCACCAAACTTTATCTCTCTTATACTCTTATATTTCGCTACTATAGTATAAAAACTACTACTACTATATAAAAACACAACTTTTGAAAGAACAATGGGTTTTTTTCCGTGCTCCCGCCAAAACTCTCATCTTGACTTTTCTACCAGAAGTTGGCACTTGTCTGACATAAACTTTTATAAGTATTTTAGGCATCAAGCTCATAGTAATGCTGCCATTTAAGTATTGTATTTATGTAGCAACATGAATATAACATCGTGAGGAAACATACATAGGCGAGAGTTCTTAAAAAAGTTTTCGTGTATACATGACGTGAAGATTGCCAACCCAAACATAGCTAACATAATAATGAGCACTGTCCTTTTCACAATGGAAAGAGGCTCGTGCTCAGTAGTAAGACAGTTTTTATGAAAAACTGAAGAGTTTTAAAATCTATAACCCGCATGATAATGAAATAGATTTAATTAAAGGAAAAATCTTTTAACACAAATTAATTATTCCTAGTAAAATTTAATTTAGACATACCTATAACTTTAAAATATTTTTGTACTCCACTTTTAAATTTCTTTATTAAGATACCTTACTTGATAAGTTTGGTTATTTTTTATTAACGTATTACTACTTCGCGCCAAAAATCTAACGCCTTATTTTTTTAAGAACCATTCTATAACGGCACTTGAGTTAATAATCATTTGGCAGTTTAACAGATATAGTGGTAATAAAGCAATTTACATACATACAAGATACGCGCGAAAAACATAACCCTTCCTTGGCAATCGGGTAAAAAAAAAGACTGATTCAGAACATGATAATAATCTCCGGGTTCCCGTTTAGTTTTTTTTAAACTGGCAGCACTTTTGAATCTATGATGAGACTATTATCCACTATCCATAGCCAAGAATAAATTTTAAAAAAGAGAGATTTGCCGGGAAAGGGCAATTTCACCCTATTGAATTTTTGTTTTCGGCTGAAGGAGTTGTGTAACATCCATGGCCAGAATAAATTATTAAAAAAAAAAGAGTTTTGGCGGGAACGCGGGAAGAGTCGTGTCTTTTTTTCCAAAACTAGTGTTTTGTCGAGTGTTTATGCATAAAAATGGTGGTGTTTTATTCATAAAGTGCCGAATTACAAGCGCGAGTGTGGGAAAATGATATAATGTGGTGAAACATGAGTTTTCGTGTTGCTTCCAAAACTCCATCGAAGCTTTATAGTAAAGTCGCCACTACTTTACTATAGCATGACTGGTACGAACTGACACGGACGACTTTGATGATAACCATAGCTAAGATACAGCAGAAATAACACTTAAGGCAAGGCAGTATGGCTTTATAGCTTTAGCCTGCCCGAAGGGGCAAATTATTAAAAAAAAAAATTGTTTTTAGATTGTTGTATGAAAATAGTGGTATTTTACAGTATTTTATTCGTGAAGTGCCAAATTACAAGCGCCAGTGTGCGAAAGTGATTTAATGTAGTGAAATACTACTTTTCACATTGCTTCCAAAACTCCACTGAAGCTTATACCTATTAGGTATATTATTGTAAAGTCGCCCTTGTATATAATAATCAATAATCAATCAATCAATTTGATGAAGGGTCCAAGGCTCAGAGGAATCACGTCCAAGGTATTATGTATAAATTTAAACAATTTAATTTTGCCGTATTACATTTGTGTAGTAAAAAAAAACAATACTGTATGCATACTTTGAAGAAAAATAAATAAGCATACAATAGTTTCTGAGGTCTTACTATCTATTTGGTTATACATATTTATATAGCCCGAGATGATTACGGCATGATTAATTATTATTAGAATGCTAATTAGAACTCTGACCAGGTAGGTAGTTTGCAAATAACACAGCCATATGAATTTTAATCTTTATTGTAATGTATATTTTCAACAGACTAAGTATACAAAATGGTTGTTTCTTTTAAAATAAATTTCAAAAAAAATCCTCTACTTCTACACAACAGTCATGATCATACAATTTATAAAAACAACTTTTTTATTATACAGGGATGAGCCATGCATTAAAAAAAATTACAAATGCAATGTTTACATCATTAATTTAACTTTATCATCAAATTAAATAAATAGCACATTATTAATTTAGTACATGGTAATTTTAATTCTATATTTACATTACTAAAATATAATTCTAATGAGTAAACACCGCAAATTTAACAAAATAAATGAATTACTATTTATAAAATTACATGATAGGAAACATTCAAAATATTTAAAACTCAAAATTATGGCATAATAAGTAGTGATTTTAAATAAATATCTAGCAAAAAAAATCAGATTTTCACTGTTTTATACCGACCATAATGTAATTTATTTTATACTACTGTACAATGTGAACAGATTAGTCTTTTTAACTTTTGGAATCCATGAGCTCGGCCTTTGCACGATGCATTGGGGTCTTGTACACGAAAGTCACACTGAAAGTCCTTAGAGCTGCGAAAGGTAATGTTAATTAAGGGTTAAAAAAGTGTAATGCCAAAGATAAAAAAAAACAACTTCTCTTGAGCATTCACACACAATAACACTTAGAAGTTTTGGCGGGAACGCGGAAAGAGTCGTGTCGCCCCGTTGTATTTTTTTCCAAAACTAGTGTTTTGTCGAGTGTTTATGCATAAAAATGGTGGTGTTTTATTTATAAAGTGCCGAATCACAAGCGCGAGTGTGGGAAAATGATATAATGTGGTAAAACATAACTTTTCGTGTTGCTTCCAAACCTCAATCGAAGCTTTATAGTAAAGTCACCACTACTTTACTAAAGCATGACTGGACTTGACTGACACGCATTTTACTTGACCAAGACTGGACTTTGACTATTACTTTAGCTACGAGGACACTTATTAAACTCTTGAAACTTGAAAATATATAAATACTTGACACTGGCAAATGCTAAAACGCGACGCCAAAACCAAAGAAAAAAATAATAAAAAAATAACACTTAAGACAAGGCAGTATGGCTTTACAGCTTTATCCTGCCCGATGGGGCAAATAAATAATAAAAAAAAAATACGATTACCAATCGATTAAAAATTTTCGGGGGTTTTGGCGGGAACGCGGGAAGAGTCGTGTCGCTCCGTTGTATTTTTTTCCAAAACTAGTGTTTTGTCGAGTGTTTATGCATAAAAATGGTGGTGTTTTATTCGTAAAGTGCCAAATTACAAGCGCGAGTGTGGGAAAATGATGTAATGTGGTGAAACATGAGTTTTCGTGTTGCTTCGAAAACTCCATCGCAGCTTTATAGTAAAGTTGCCACTACTTTACTAAAGCATGACTGGAATTAACTGACACGATTTGACTAAGACGACTTTGACGATAACTATAGTTATGATACAGCAGAAATAACACTTAAGACCAGGCAGTATGGCTTTATAGCTTTAGCCTGCCCGATGGGGCAAATTATTAAAAAAAAAAAAAAATTAAAAATTTTCGCATTTAAAATTCTTGCTGCTCCCAGAGTTTTGGCGGGAACGCGGGAAGAGTCGTGTCGCTCCGTTGTATTTTTTTCCAAAACTAGTGTTTTGTCGAGTGTTTATGCATAAAAATGGTGGTGTTTTATTCATAAAGTGCCGAATTACAAGCGCGAGTGTGGGAAAATGATATAATGTGGTGAAACATGAGTTTTCGTGTTGCTTCCAAAACTCCATCGAAGCTTTGTAGTAAAGTTGCCACTACTTTACTAAAGAATGACTGGAATTGACTGACACGAACAGGACTTGACAAAGACGACTTTGACGATAGCTATAGCTAAGATACAGCAGAAATAACACTTAAGACAAGGCAGTATGGCTCTATAGCTTTAGCCTGCCCGAAAGGGCAAATTATTTAAAAAAAAAAAAAATTTGCTGCTCCCAGTGCACGACTACGACGCCTCAACTAACGAAGGAGTTTTAGCGGGAACGCGGGAAGAGTCGTGTCGCTCCGTTGTATTTTTTTCCAAAACTAGTGTTTTGTCGTGTGTTTATGTATAAAAATGGTGGTGTTTTATTCATAAAGTGCCGAATTACAAGCGCGAGTGTGGGAAAATGATATAATGTGGTGAAACATGAGTTTTCGTGTTGCTTCCAAAACTCCATCGAAGCTTTATAATAAAGTTGCCACTACTTTACTAAAGCATGACTGGAATTAACTGACACGAACTGGACTTGACAAAGACGACTTCGACTATAATTATAGCTAAGATACAGCAGAAATAACACTTAAGACAAGGCAGTATGGCTTTATAGCTTTAGCCTGCCCGAAGGGGCAAATTATCAAAAAAAAAAAAAAAAAATCAACTAACGAACTATTACGTAAGCAGAATTTTCGAAGATCTATTAGTTATTTTTTTTTACGGGATTTTACTTGGTATTTGATAGGTAGGTACCACCGCAGTACCAGATATTCTGCCGCCAAGCAGTAGTGTGTAAACATATTACTGGTTTTTATCTTGTTTTTAAATTACATATAGACTTGCGTTTGACCGCCAACTCGCCTGATGTAAAGCGAAGCTATGCGGTTTACGGTGGACCAGGTTTGCCTAGAGGAAACCGATTTACTCGCGACTTGAAGGCACCCAGATTGTATCTATCAGGAAACACCCACTCGGGCAGCAAATTCTATTGTTAAGCGGTTCCTACAATGAAGGTAGACTCGAACCGCTTAGTTCGAGTCTTTGGAATATCGACCATGAAGCGGTGTTGCTTCTTGGAGCTCCTGGCTGTCCGATAGTAGAATGGGCAGGGTGGAATCAGGTCATGTAGATCTGAAGCGCACTCACCAAAGTGTATGGTTTAAAGGGTACTGCAGCTAGAAACAGAACTTTCGAATCTAACCATCTAAAGTCCCAAAGTAATGAGTGCCAAAGCAGCTAAGCCCTGGACTTTGTTTTGCTACTCAAAGTTCTATTATATCGCTGCAATGGTCATGGACCGCCGTTATCTCTCCATCAGGATAACATCTCGTTCGTCTCATCACTTATAATAAAAAAAAAATTGACAGTTATAGTGACGGATTAAAATAGAGCTACAAAAATAATTGTTTTAAATGGATACTCGACTATTATAAAAAGACGATTTGAATAATAATTAATCGACTCACATTTACGAGTACTTTTTTATAAATTTAATGTGGAACTTTTTGAAAGTGTCTAGCATTTCTTGAAGCATGGCAGGCTGTGGTAAAATGGTAGTGCGGAAGTGGTGGGTGCCGGGACGCTGTCCAAAACCGCTGCCCGGAACTACACAGATACCTGAAAAAGTGAAAAGGTAAACCTCTATCTAACCATATGGAAGAAGGCGCGATTTCATGTGTTCACAAAACAATTAAATTTTGTGTGTTCACAAATTGTTTGTCTGTTTGTTTGCATCTGAGAGTATACATAACCACAGGAGCGATGTTCTTACCTGTTCGCACTTTAGAAGGCGTGCTCTAACTGTAGTTATGTATACTCTAAGGTTCGCATAGTTATTCTAAGCTTTTGGATTTTGTTACTGTTTTCACTATCATTAAAAGAATTTCTTTCTGAAGGTTTATTATCCGGAAAGTCGCTAATCTATACTAATATTATAAGTAGGAAAGATTTGGATTTTTGTATGTTTGTAACAAATAAACTCAACACCTCAGTAGCGATGATAGCTCAGTGGTTAGCGCGGTAGGTTCGCATGCCGAAGGGCGTGGGTTCAACCCCCAAAATGAGCTTGAGCTGCCGGTGAAGGAAAACATCGTGAGGAAACCATAGCATGGTGGTAGGGTACTTTCTAGTACTCGGCTGGCTAGCTACCACCCTCAAGTTGGAAATCTGCCGCCAAGCATCTAACGGTGTGTTCCGGCAGCCTCACTTGAGAGCCAGTTCCATTCCAGGCTAGGTGTGCTTTACCATCTTCGACCACACCTTCACTTAACATCAGGTGAGCTGTGGTCAAACACCTAGCCTGTCAAACATAAAAAAAAAAAAAAAACTAACTAGACCGATTTCGAAAATTATTTCACCATTACAATGGTGCATTCTCTCTGAGTAGGTAACATAGGCTATTTAATTACTAAGTAGCCAGGATAGGCCGGTAGTTTATTTATATATTTATAGTATATATTACCAGCTTCCTCGAGCAGATCGAAACAGTAGAAGAGATCAGCGGGCTTGCCGTCTTTCTTAGCAGCCTCTATTGCTTTGGGCGGCAGTGAGAACGACGGGAATGCGTACATGGCGCCCTAGGGTGTAAAAAGAGTTGTTGAACAACTAAATTTAAAATATTCACTATCTCTCTGTAAAAGATCGTCCAAGTAGATACTCCCATATTATCAGATATTCTGCTGCCAAGCAGTAATGTGTAAAGATTCTGTTTACTGATAAATAGGGCGATTGAAATTAACCATCGAATGTCTCAAAGCAATGTGGCTTAACTGCGCAGTTTTTTTGCAACTTTCTTCGAGGAACTGCTGTAATAGTCGTTGATAGGTGTTATCTTTTACCTGTTCATTCATATTTAATTTAATAAAAAAATGTGTTGACCCAGAGGGGTAACGAGAGGCTATATAACGCAAACATCTGAAAGAAATGTTCATTAGTAAAGCCGGGTATACAGGTATAGCCGACATAGCCCAGAGAATCAGCAAATTGATGTGGCAAGGCAGATCTGATGGCCGATGTGGCTGCAAAGTTCTGGACTGGAGGCCACGAACCGGCATGCGCAGCGTAGGACGTCAACCCACAAGGTGGACAGAGGACCTAATAATAAAGACCGCAGGAACGCGCTGGATGCGAGCCGTTTCCAACCGGTCTTTGTGAAAGTCAATGGGGGAGGCCTATGTCCAGCAGTGGACGTCCTACGGCTGAAATGATGATGATGAATGATGAAAGCCAGGTAGGTAGGTATATAAATTTTATCTGGTTTCACTAATATTTTAAATGGTTTTGTTTTATGAATTCAGTTTGGTATTAGCATTCTACGTTCTTTAATTTTCATAGCTTGTATTATTCGTTTACTTACATCATTTTTGAGATCGACTACCATATTGTAATTTGTGCTAATTTGGGGAGCTTCAATATCAACACCGAGTGCCATACTAGAGCTTATTTATTTCCAACACTACCTTGCGATCAATATAAAATATCACACACATCCCACATATAGTCGATTTTTGAAAACAGAGGACCAAACCTATCCATATGCGAGATTATGTAATTATTGCAAATTAATACACTGAGGCCAGTGTTACCAGCTTTCGGTCTTAAACTCTAATATAAAGACTGAAGAATAAAATAAAAAATAAAAAAATCAACAAATGAATGTTTTTGTTTTTATTACCTTTACAGGATTACATTTGAATCCTTCAATGGAGTTGAATCCTTTTTCAATTGTATCCGCTCGCTGCTTGAGCGAAGCCATGATAGCGGACTTCTGTTTAAAATATAGTTCGTAGGACGGGTCACCCTTTTTCGGCGGCCTCGCCTGGAGAGTAACGTCAACAAATTTTAGTCTTAATAAATAAATAAATAACGTAGAACATTTCACACAGCGCCATCTGATCCCAAACTAAGCAGAGCTTGTGTGATAGAAGTCAGATAACTGATAGCATACATACCTATATACTTTTTTGTAAATGCATACTTATAATACATACAGAACACCCAGACACAGAACAAACATTTGTTAATTGATAAAATGTTTGTCCTGAGCGGGAATCGAACTCACGCCCTTCGACTCTTAAGGCAGATATGCTACCAATTAGCCAACAGGGCTGTCTAATATTTCTGTTTTATATATAGAATAAATTACAATACCTATGTTCAAACCCTAACAATACACTTGATCTGCCGGTCAAGGAAAACATTGTGAGGAAACCAAAATTCGGTGGCAGGGTCCTTTCTAGTACTCCACTGGCTAGCCACCACCCTCAAGTTGAGAATCTGTCGCCTAACGTTTCTGGCGTCCACACTTAAGAGCCAGTTCCATTTCAGGCTACGCGTGTTTACCATCTTCGATCACACGGTGTGATCGAAGATGGTCGCTTATCATCAGATGAGCTGTGTCAAAAACCTAGCTTGTCAACCATTAAAAAAAAGATGACATAGTTGTATGCGTTTCTTGAACACAGTTAAGTGTACGCTACATAATCATAAAATATTTGTTTATGTGCATAATACTATAATGTTATACATCCGTTACTAGTCGAATGTGTTTTAATTAGATAGAACTCTTTATTATGCACACCCTATATAGAAAAAAGGGGAAAAATCATATCTAAAAATGACAATTTAATTAAATGCCCATAAAAAATAATATTACTTACTTAGTAATAAAATTTAATAGTCTCTTATTTTTTTAATATTACTATTTTGAATGCGTGACAAAGACGGTGGTGCGCACGTGCGTGCATGCGCGCTTGCGTGCGTGTTTTAGGTGCATATTCATAAAAAAAATGAACAAGATTATGAGAAATGAACTATACACTCACAACCAGGTCCACAATGGTTTGCCCCGGGATACTCGGGCATAAAGCAGCGGATAGGACCTTGTAGAGGTTAGCTTGTACTTCCGGTTCCAAGTTGACGAGTTCCATCCACCCTCCGCGGCAGCCACATTCCGCCATAAACCCTTTACTGACTGACATGAACGATACTAACTCTACTGTGTTGCACGGGTCGCCCATTTCTGACAGCACCTACAGTGTTAAGGAACATTTTATTTAAACAACGAATTAAAGTAGAATAGAATTAATATTCTAAGTCTCAAAAAATGTTGTTCCCGATCACATTTGCATATTTCGAAATTTTGAAGATTTCAATTCAGTTGTTGTATTACAAATTGCTTTAATCCCAACAAATTTTATACGGGCTTACGCGGAACGGTCATTCTTACTCGAAGGGAGTAGATAAAATAGTAAGGAGTAATCAGTCAATCTACTTATCGTAATGAACAGCATTTACTAAGAAACCAAAAAATCTATAATCTA
This sequence comes from Biston betularia, assembly GCA_905404145.2. NCBI lineage: Eukaryota > Metazoa > Arthropoda > Insecta > Lepidoptera > Geometridae > Biston > Biston betularia. Next base: position 11,590,416 of record FR989873.1, read on the forward strand.
AAATCTGCTGTGAGTCTTAACCTTTTACTAATGGCCCCCATTAGTAACCACTTGTCTAGCTGGAGTGTTGCATTGCAATCGCAGCAAATACACCAAACCAGATGTATGATGGTGTTAACGTTTATAAGTGGTGTTAAATTTGTATTTGTAATGATGTCGTATGAATATTGATGAGTCGCATACCTTCTTAAAACTTATGAACTCGGTTCCATCGGCGTGTACATTTTGTTGATATACTTCGTCGTTGAATATGATCATGTTGTGTTTGCGCACAAACTTTAGTATCATTTCTATATTTTTTCTGGTAAATACCTGGAACGGACGTAATAGTTTATATTCATGTACCTAAAGTTAAATTTTGTACATTTTCTATGTATGGAATAATATTGGTCCAACTAATTGGTCCTGTACTACGCTTATTTGAATTGACAACCAAAAACGTCGAATAGAAAATGTCTCATTGCCGTTTAGAAACTCTTTTAATAACTCTAGATCAATTAATTTTCATTTATTGCTCTGTTTTAGTGGTATAAACGTAATAAATAACGTTGGTCAAACTAACTTGTCCTGTGGGATTCCCCGGGTTAATGACAACTAGCGCTCGAACATTGTAGTTCGAAGCCGATGCAAGGGCTCGTTCCAATTCACTTTCGTCCACAGACCAGTCGGCTTCCTCATTCAGGTAGTACCTTACTGGGACAAGCCCATACTCGGTTATAGTGGCCGAGTAGAGAGGGTATTGGGGAGTCGGGATCATGATACCTGAAAAATAATAATTTTGGGTTAATTTTTTTTTTTATGTAAGAAGTAATGAGACGAACGAGACGCTCTCCTGATGGTAAGAGATAACGCCTGTCCATGACCATTACAGCGATACACAGAACTTTGAGTAACAAAACAAAGTCCAGGGCATCACTGTTTTGGCGCTCATTACTTTGAGACTTTCGATGGTTAGTCTTAACAGCCCAGTAATTTCGCTAGCTGCAGTACCCTTCGAACCGGAACACAGTAATGTTTACACACTACTGCTTAGCGGCAGAATAACTGGTACTGCGGTGGTACCTACCTAGAGGACCTCCTGCTAAGGAGTTCTACCACCAAGTAAACGAAAACACGTGTAAAAAAGTAAGTGTTTGGGCTACTAATTTCGTTTTTTAATATAATGTTTCTCTAGCGATATTACTGATTCATATGTTTTGAACAAAATTACTTTAACGGTCTATTCTTCTTTTCTGTTAATTATTTAAAAATGGGAAGTTATTTACAAGCTTTTATCTTGTAAAAAATATATAGGGTTGTCACTAACTGTATCTGCAGACAGTTTAGAAACTTCATCGTGTTTTGTGCGCAATTAAAAGCCGGTGATAAACATGATTATGTGTTCAAGTCGCAAATGTTTAAAAATTACACTAACCAATAGGCTTCGAGCTTTTGCTGTTAGCAAATAGCTCCAGACAACTTTTGATGGCAGGGGTGGTGCCAGCGCTGAGGCAGATGTTTTCCCAAATAGCAGGGTGCCCGTCTCGCTGTTGGAGATAATCAGCCACGTCGCGGCGAACCAGCTCCATACCGTGAGCGTTTGAGTATGAACCGATTGATTGACCTCTGAAAATGAACATTGGATGGTTCAAAACTATATAAATTTATGAATTTAAAATATTCATGCGACCTAAATTGACCGGTATAAACGCCAACGCCGATATTACGACCTGTGATTCTATCGTAATCAATTCTAATTTGTATATTATTTGAAAATTTTGAACACTGAAGAGTTATCTTAATATATTATAGTATTGCTAACGGGCAGGCTGCAAGTATTTGCTTAGCACGTGTGATCACATCAGATGGGAAGTCGCCTTTTTCCATTAAAACTGGGTATACGATGCTTGCCAGCACCTGAAACATAATACCTTTAAATTGATACCAAATAAATGGACCCTGTATTCGCATAATGTCAAAAGCGATAGCGATAGCGATGATAGCTCAGTGGTTAGCGCGGTAGGTTCGCATGCCGAAGGGCGTGGGTTCAAACCCCAACAATGAGCTTGAGCTGCCGGTGAAGGAAAAACATCGTGAGGAAACCATAGCATGGTGGTAGGGTACTTTCTAGTACTCGGCTGGCTAGCTACCACCCTCAAAGTTGAAAATCTGCCGCCAAGCATCTAACGGTGTGTTCCGGCAGCCTCACTTAAGAGCTAGGTCCATTCTAGGCTAGATGTGCTTTACCATCTTCGACCACACCTTCACTTAACATCAGGTGAGCTGTGGTCAAACAACTAGCCTGTCAACACTAAAAAATAAAAAAAAGCGCAAAATGACAAATGGTTGTTTTTTAAATGTAAAAGTACTGAGACAAACGAGACGCTCTCCTCGCTCTCCTCATGGTTAGATAATAACGTCTGTCCATGACTAGGTATTACACAAAACTTTAAGTAGGAAAATATGGTATGGGCATCGCTGCTATAGCGCTCATTACATTAACACGCGATGGTTAGTCTCATCAGACCCGTAGTTTTGCTAGCTGCCGTTTCGGCACTTTATAAATAAAAAACTTTACTTTCCGTAGAGTATGGAAAGTAGTACTAATACAATGTGGTGAACACACTTTTACTGTTGTTCTCAAAACTTAATCAAACACAAAACAAATTTACAGGAGCATGACTGGACTTGCCTTGATTTACATCAAATGACTTTGACTGTAACTTAGACTTGCTTCACTTGACATTTCATCAAATAATTGAAAATATTAAACACTTGACACTGGCAAAATGCGCAAATTGTGATGTCAAACACGATGGAAGAACAAACGTAGCTAGGTGAAACCGATGCTAAGATGGCTCACTGCAACAACTTGTAGTGGTGGACATGGTAACGATAAGCTTTACATGGTCCTATAGTAAATAACCAGGCGATGAGAGTTTTGGCGGGAACGCGGGAAGAGTCGTGTCGCTCCGTTATATTTTTTTCCAAAACTAGTGTTTTGTCGAGTGTTTATGCATAAAAATGGTGGTGTTTTATTCATAAAGTGCCGAATTACAAGCGCGAGTGTGGGAAAATGATATAATGTGGTGAAACATGAGTTTTCGTGTTGCTTCCAAAACTTCATCGAAGCTCTGTAGTAAAGTTGCCACTACTTTACTAAAGCATGACTGGAATTAACTGACACGAACTGGACTTGACAAAGACGACTTTGACTAAAACTAGCTACGATGGCACTTATTTAACTTTTGAAACTTGAAAATATATAATTACTTGACACTGGCAAATGCTAAAACGCGACGCCAAAACCAAAGAAAAAAAAAAAAACCAGGCGCAAAGGTGAGGGTTGTGTCTTATTAACGCCATGATATCAGACGTGACCTTGCTAGCTTGGATACCATCAGGTAGCCTTTCACTTTCATAGCGATGATAGCTCAGTAATTAGCGTCAGTTCGCATGCCGAAGAGCGTGGGTTCAAACCCCAACAATGAGCTTGAGTTGCCGGTGAAGGAAAATGTCGCGAGGAAACCGAAGCATTGTGGTAGGGTACTTTCTAGTACCTACTCGGCTGGCTAGCTACCACGCTTAAATTAAAAAACTGCCGCCAAGCATCTAACGGTGCCTTCCGGCAGCCTCACTTGAGAGCAAGTTCCATGTTAGGTGTGCTTTACCGTCTTCGACCACTCCTTCACTTAACATCAAGTGAGCTGTGGTCAAACACCTAGCCTGTCAAACATAAAAAAAAAACATTTATATGTCATTAGAAATCTCATGAAGCAGTCTGACCTGTCTGTAGTAGGTGATTGGTTTTTGGTCCATGGCATGTGCGTCGCCAACATTCGCTCTGATCACATTCTTATATGACTTAGTGGTAAGAGTACCCTAGAACAGACACATCTGTATTATGACAGTACTTACGCGTCTGGTTTGTGTGGACTTTTTTTTAACAAGTAACATTCTGTTTTAACATCAGGTTATTTGGTAAAAAAATTGTGGCTTAATTAACCACAACTTCTAGTGATTTTGTTTTTCTCGACTGCCAGTTTTGCGTAGCGATGATTGTTTATTGGTTAGCCAAAGGGTGAGGGTTTAAAGACCAACAATGAGCTGCCGGTGAAAGAAAACATCGTGAGGATACACATAGCATAGCTTTAAGGCATTTTCCAGTACTCTAATGCCTACTGCAAGTTGTAAATCTGCCGCCTAGCACATGAAGGTATGTTCAAAATGAAACATGTAAACAGTACGCAACTCACACAGTGAAGCAATGAAGTATAGTTCTGTATACGCACACAAGGGAATCAAGAGAAGTGGCTTATGTCATTAAAGAGCGTCACACCGTTTGCCATCACGGCATGCTAGTCAGTTTTACTGCTAAGGCATGCCAATAGGTAGACGTTTCACATTAAAAGTGCTTAACTCCAAACTTGCAGATTATTTGGCAGTTTTGTGGCGAAAGTTGAATAAATTGAGTAGTAAGTACCTCTCTTAACTGCCTGTCGATGTCCGAAGCACGGAGGACAAGCGGACCGCGCACAGCGTATTGTAGCTTTACGATGTTTGGGTTAAGGATATCCATAGAAATTGCCAGTTTAGACATGAAGCGGGCGCCCTGCACTCCTCGCCATAATTGCGATAAAACGTTGTCGGTGAGGAGACGCCGCGGAGAGCCATAGTACACTCTAAAAAGACTTCTAACTTTCGCCAATGGCATGCTTACAACTGAATTAAGTAGTTTTTATGCAGATAAAATACTCTAGAAACTAGTTTTTTTGTAATAAACTATGTCAAGATTTTGGAACAATTTACAGCAAATACAGGTTTTTTGAATTATGTAATCTAGACGTTTTTCTTAAAATTTTGCCGCCGCATCATCTGTTCCGCGACCCAGCTATCGGTATATGCATAAGAACATTTGTTTCAATAATTTATGCAAGTGTTGATATTATCATAAAGATTTGCTCTGCGAAATTTATTCCTGACAACACATAAACACAAGATTTTGGAAATAAACTTCACTTATTGCTGCCATTACAACCCCGCATTTTTATTTCTCACACTATAGCCGATAATATGTATATACGTGAGATATACTGATGTTTTTGTTTTGAATTTATGTAATCGATAATTTCCTTAAGCAAACAAGAAACATTGAAACAGGAGCTTTTACAAAAAAAATATTAAAATAACATAATTATGCTGGAGTGTATTTGACAGAAAAACTCTGTATTGGATTTTCAACTTTCGTCGACAAAAGAAAATGGGGGCAAACGTCATCAATACGCGTCGGAATAAGTAGAGCAGGTTTTTCTTTCTTTTGTTGTTGGCCTGTATTGGCGCGCACGTTGGAACATTCTTGGTGTTGCCTACCACAGAATGTTTTCTCTAAGACTTTTTATTGAGGTTGTCAATTTTTCAGACTAAAATAGATACGACCTATCCCGATATTTTAACGTGTCCGTCTCCCATAGTGAGAAAGAATTTAGAAAACTGATGATAAAGAAATCGGGGGATACAGTTTGGTATTGTAGCTACATAAATCTATCATCTGACAGCCCTGTTGGTTCAGTGGTAGTAGCTATGTCTGCTCCAAGAGCTGAAGGGCGTGGGTTCTTTCCACCCAGGGCAAGTATTATGTATAAACAAATGTTTGTATTGTGTCTGTGTGTTCTGTATGTATTTACAACAAAAAAAATTACTAAATATTCTATCAGTTATCTATCTTCCTTAGCCCAAGCTTTGCTTAGTTTGGGGTCAGATGGCACTGTGTGTAATGTCCTATGATATTTATTTATTTTATTTTATCTATGTACAATGTACATAGATACCTCTATAGCTAAAGTATCAGATAACTTGTTACGTTGATTGAGGACTTGGAACGTAGAAACCTGAAGAACTTCTTAGTGTAAAAAAATGTACAAGTATATATGTAGCTGCAGTCTCAGCTCATTTCTGTTAGCACTTTCAACCTCGAATTTCACTTCTCAAGATATTTATAACTTCATTGACGCAATCTATGTGGACGAGAGCATGACGGCTAGCTAACCTAAATTTATCACTTGCAATCTTTATTGTTTGATATAAGATTACTTTCCAAAACATGCTTACTTATTAACATTTTACACAATCGAAATATATTAAGAACAGCCACCAAAGGTTGTCTGGAAGAAATCGCTGTAGGCGATAAGACCACCAATTATGTATTTATATTGTTTTGTTATATTAATTATCTCTTTTTTGTGTTTCATATTTGTATGGTGTTGTGTTTTGTTTTGGTGTGTAATAAAGTTATATTCTATATCATTTGTTTAGAAAAAAAATGTGCGAGTCGGACTCGCGCACGAAGGGTTCCGTACCATAATCTATAAAAACCACAGAAAAAAATCACGTTTGTTGTATGGGAATCCCTTATTACAAAATACAATTATATACAAAAGTGACAACAACTAGACGAGATGAATATTTTTTTGATCCCGGTTCCCATAGTTTTAAAGTTTTAATCCTAAATGGCTCAATGATGTACCTACCCACATCCCAGGGTACCACTTATACTATTAGTACAGTTAAAATAATACACACTGTTCATATTTATTCTTTATTTTACATAATATTTTCAACTATGTCAAACGCCTGTCTATAACTATAATAATCCCGATATAAAAATATTTCCTCTCCTTATCCACAACAGTCGTATTAATATAAACAAGTTTCCTTTTTACATATAACAATACATGGATGATTCGTTTCTTACTAAATAAAAAAAATATAATGTGATGTTTTCATAGTAAATTTACAAATTTTATTAATAAATAATGCGTACGAAAACAATAATAACATATTTAATAATTTGGATTCTATGAATGTACATCACAATTATTATTTACAATCTGAAATAGCTTGTGATTTAACAAATAAGACGAAATAGGCATTTAAAAAATACACAACAGAACCATTTATCTCACACATTTATGGCATTTCAACAAAGAATCCCACATAGTTTAATTTCGCCTTCTAATGGACAATACAAAACACAACATAGTCTTAAATCGAAATAAATAAATTATTTTCTAAATATATTGCTTATTGTCAAATGAAAAACTCCATCGGATTTGCGGCATTGCGCTCCTAACAATTCCTAATTCAATATTTTATGTACTAATTAATTTATTACTAACCCAACATGTTTTTTTTTCTACAGAATTTAGTTACGGTTTTTTTAAAATATGAATTTGATTACTTAACTGCAAAATAATGTCTTTTAATATTTTTGACTTCAGACATAATGGAATGTAGTATAACAACGCTTTACTTACTTAAACTTTGATAAAAAACATTTATAGAACAAGATATCGTTATATCACGAGATGATATGATTTAATTTTTATGAAACAATAAGTTTATTATTTTACAGAAAAAAAGAAGAAAAATAATAATAAGTACAACCAGAACTAGCTGGAATATAATAAAGTGCATATAAAATGATAAAAAAAGATAGAAGAGACATTAGTAATAAGTGTAAATAAACACACGATAATTAAAAAAAGATATATAAAAATAAATTAGTACTTAGCTAATTCTAAGAAAGGACGGATAGACGTCGGGAATGTAAGTGTTACTTCGATTAACAGGCGCGGATCCAGAACTGGGGGTGTTAGATCATTTTCAATTTTATCCCCTTGCAATGCCAATTTGCTTTGTCAATGTCAAAATTACTTAAAACCAAAATTTATAAATTTGCTGGATCTCCGCGCCTATTACACGTATAAATAATTAAAAAATCACAATACGTAGTTACCAATAAATAATATTTGTTGAAGCCTTTACAACTTTCTAGTATCCATGTTTATGTGTTGTTAAAAACCTGTTACCCGATTTTATATAAGATAACAACAGTATATATTGCAGTTGTTATTATAATGTTCTACTCAAGGAGACAACATTGGAATAATAGTTTTAAATTTTTATAAAATATTAAAGTTCTGAAGTCATTGCCAAGTATCAAAATTTATAACCGACGCTTACTACTTACTGTCAGACAAGCATAGCTGATCCGAAGGGCAACAATAGAAACAACGACGACATTTTGAAATACACATTTGTCAAAATTCACTTTCTCACGTCAACGTTAGAGAATATGACGGAGTTTTTGGCGGGAACGTGGAAAGGTCGTGTCGCCGCATTAAATTAATTTCCAAAACTTGTATTTTTCAATTGTTCATGTATAAAAGTTGTGGTGTTTTATTCATAAAGTGCCGAATTACATTATGGAAAGTGAAATAATGTGGCGGCATGACTTTTCGTGTTGCTACCAAAACTATATCGAAGCTTGTCGTAAAGTTACCTTTGCTTTACTAGGGCATGACCGGACTCGACCAAGACCTACTTTTGTGTGACTTTGACTTATTTAACTTGATTTTTTAATAAAACACTTAAAAGTATCGAAACACTTAAAACTGGCAAATGCACATAGTGACACCGACAACAAAGAAAAAGAAGAGTTTGACGAAAAATTTAACGTCAGAGCACAGTCAGTGATCTTCATTTGGATTTTTTTAGGATATTTTGTCTTATTTGTTGTGGCGCCGCCAGTTCATAATCTTTTTTAGACTAAGTAACGTTATTCCGATGAACAAATAGATGTAAATTTTATTTGTAACCTATTTCAAAAAGTTCAATTCGCAGCTATAGATGCGTTGTTACGCAGAACTAAGGGACTAAAACATAAATTCGCAAGAAACACATTATTACCAATATATTAGTAGAAAAATGTATGGAAACTGGGACAGCAGCGCCTCTATAAATCTCTGTAAAAGGAAGCGTGTTTATTTTCATACATTTTTCTATTGTTTATGTAAGTTTGCAAATTTGTATGCTAGCTTCTCTGTGGTACTAAACCCAAAGAAGCTTACATTTAACGGAATGTATGGAACAACTGATCTGTTTTTCGTTTCAAATTTTACATCATAGTAAAAAGCAAGCGATGATGATAATGATTACAGTGATTTCTCTAAATTTCTTTCGGTTTAGTACCTACTATCAAACTTAGTTCTATAAGTATACATGGTTACGAGGGTAGAACTAAGCCAAAAGATAAGATTTATTTGTACTCGTCATTCTAAGGAACTTTTACTATAAGATGAACTCTGAAATCACTACAAAAATTCAATGAACTTTAACAAGATATAATGACATAGCTGATTTTGTTCCGTAATATCAAAATCAGTACCCATAGTCAAAGTTGTTTGTAATGATGGATACAAAAACCTCCTTTCGGTTTAATACCACCGTTCCCCGTAACCTTATTGACAAAAATCTATTCCGCGGCGACCTCAATAGATCGATAATGTAGAAACAAGGCCCTAGGAGTGAGCGAGAGGGGAGCGACGCGGGACCTGCGCGGGCGCGGGACTAAAGCCCGCGCGGGCGTCGGCTAGCAGTCGCGATCTTCTTTCACTAGTTGTGCAGTGTCGGCGCCAGTGTCAGCCGCGGGGTCAAGGGCTCGAGCTGCCCCCGCTCCCGCTGCGCGCTTGCCCCCCGCACCCCGCGTCTCACTCGATGAAGGGGATATCACCGCCGACACCACTTTGTCTTTCAGGTCGTCTGGTACTTCGTAGATGCCAGCTGTACAAAAACACCAGATTTAATGTATGTAGAAAAATGCTTAATACGCGCAAGTTTGTGCAAGTAATAGGTATAATGTGCTGAAACGTATATTTTCGGAACCCTTTAGAAGCTTCTAGAAAAACACTAGCACTATTAAGGCATGGTATGGTCTTAATCGTCATTTACTTTTTGCAAATTTGACTATGATTAAGACTTATACTTGGTTTAATCATGAGACACTTGACATTTTTAAGTATTATATGACACTGACAGAATGTTGTAAATGCAATGCCAATAATAAAGAAATAAGTTTCATTTTTGATTTGCTTAGTTTAGGGCTAGAGGGCACAGATAAAAGAAAAAAAACGTTAAATAAAATCTTGTAAAAATAAACTTACGTAATGGTGGTTCTGACTCGCCAGCCGCGACTGCTCTCGTCACGGCTTCGTACATTGGATTGCTGAAATCTCGTCCTTTCCTCGGAGCTGTCTCCTCCAGGGTGTATGCAGGCTCCGGCGCGCCCACTCCACCGAATTCCACGTTCGAGCCTTGACGGAACGATACGCTCTGTGACGACGCTAAGCTGCCTAATCCGCCACCCTTGCCGCTGAAATTAAAGTAAGCAAAATAAGGTATTTGACCGGCTTCTAGAAACTATCTATTTTTTTTGCTTGACAAACTAGGTGTTTGACCACAGCTCGCCCGATGTTAAGTGAAAACTTGCCAGCCGATTACTAGAAAACCCCAACCTTCATGCTATGGTTTCCTCAAGATCAGGTTTTAGAAAAAAGTATTGCCTTGAAATTAAATAACTTACAAAGGTCTCTTCCTAATGACGAACCACGCGGCCGCGCCTCCGAGTGCCACCACTAGAATAAGCAGTATTGGCACGACAACCGCCGCGGTGGTAGCCGCGCGCGCAGCAGTTGCGGCCGCCGCGGTGGCACAGTACGGCAGCTGCAGCGGCGCGCGACAAACGCATTCCACGCCTCCATCCTCGGTCTCCTTACACGTGCCGCCGTTTTCGCATGGACAGATGCGTGGCAATGCGCGTTCTACTTCCACCGCTGAAAATAGTAAAAAATTACATGCTTTATTTAAGCTAATAACTATATTCATTTTATACCAACATCTCTTTATTCCTTTCTTGCTAATATCTCTTTATTTATTTCTTACTAATAACTTTGTATTCAGTTATTGCTAATAAGTCTGTTTAATCTAATAATTATATTTTCTTTTTAATTAATGTCTCTGTATTTGTTTGAAGAATTATATTTTCAGTTTTATGGTATCTATTGAGATTGTGATAATAAGAGATAACGTCTGCCTATAACCATTGCAGTCCAGGGCATAATTGCATTCGGCGCTCAATAGTCTGCGACATTCAATGGTTGAGTCTCTTTAGCTCTTTAGTGGAATTAGATGTGGTTCTAGCATATCAATTTAATAAAATGATGTAGTGCGTAATCGATAAATTAAGTGCATGGAAAAACCAGTTAGCATTTACTCTTGCCATGAGCTCTGCCTCAATTTTCATACAATTTACGCTATTCAAATTAATATACTGAAATACAGTCTCAATACTCTTCGAATTATATCGTATTTAATCTGTGGTAAAAGGTATAGTTGAAGTTCCAGCAGCCTAGTTAAGAGACCGTCTGACTACCAATCTAGAGACCCTGGGTTCGAATTGGCACGTACTGTATACTGTATTTTCAAAGTCACGTGCGCATTACTGATGACTTTAAACGGCAAAGAAAAACATCTTGAGGAAAAATACATGTCCGAGGCTTCATTAAAAAAAAAGTTCCTAAAATATGTGCGAAGTCTGCCAACCCTCACTTGACCAGCGTAGACTGGTCTTACCCTTCTAACGATAAAAAGAGGACTGAGCTTAGCAGTGGACTAGTTGATATAAAAAATAGGGCTGATTCGGAAAGGGTATAGTACCAGCGTCGCAAGCGAGTTCTTGCGTGATTCGCTTATTGGTCTGCTGCTGGTCGGGGCAGGCACAGCGGCGGCCTGCGGGCACGGCCAGGCACAGGTGGCTGCACGGCGCACGACTGCATGATGACTCCACAGACTGGTTGTACCGACGCGGATGGTAGACTGCAGACAGAAAAACAACACGTTACTAGGAGGTAACACTCTTTAGCAGGAGATCACATGGCAGCAGAGTAACTAATACTTTTATTAGATATCCTGCTAACATGGCGGCAGAGTATCTGATACGGCAGAATATTAGACATTCTGCAGCCATGCAGTAATGTGTCAAGACTGCTATATTCTGGTCTAAAGAATATCAAATGTCTCGACATAAATGGATAAAAAAATGGAAAATGGAAATTCAAATTTAAAGTTGGCTGTCGTGAACACATCTCGAAGAAAATTCAGAAAACTCGTAATACTTACTTTTCACAGCTGACGGATTGACTAGATCTTTCGATATAATAAATGGCACTCCTCTTCCAAACTTGTCCTGTCGCACTAACTCTCCAGTGTCCTTGGTCACCCAATAAAGAGAAGACTCAAACACATCTAAGGACAGAGGATGTTTCAGAAAATCTCCCTTCAATATCACTATCCTATGGGATCCGTCATGTCTCATCATTTCGATTGTGTTTAGTTTGGTATCTGTCCAGAAGATGTTATGGTCCATGGCATGGTCAATCGCCAAGCCGGTAGGATGTCTAATATTTTCCGTAACAACAGGACGACGTTTTGATCCGTCCATCCAAGCGATTTCAATTTTAGGCGCGGATCCCGCATCAGCCCAGAACATGCGCCCCATTTGAGGATCCAATACCAGAGAAGTTGGATATTCGATTCCAGCTGAAACAAGTGCTCTTCGATATCTTCCGTCGGTTCTAGCAACCATTACACGCCCTCTTGGCTTAGATCCAGTGCGATCGGCTTCAGTCCAATACAGATTATCAGCGACATAATCGACAGCCAAGGCGGTAGGTTTCGAGTTGCCTTTCATGTTTAAGTCCTGAGCGAATCCGCTCTTAACTTGACCATCGAGTGCGTTGATCATGTAGGAGCGTTTGATTGTCTTATCGTAGCTGTCTGCCCAAAAGATCATTTCTTGCTTAGGATCGTAGTCAATAGCTTCAATCCTTTTCTCTGCTGTGATGACGTCGAACTGCTCGTTCTTGTCTTGCACGAATGCCCTGATCTCCTGTCCATTTGTGTACATAAGGATAACGTCATCTTCAGTAGTTTTGCATACGCCTGATAAGTTATCTGATAACCTGGAAATAAAAGTATCGTCATAAATATAAAGTTAACGCTTAACTGCGTCGAAGTGGCCAACATAAAGCTTAAATAACTCAAAACATATAGATAAAGTGGCGCCATCTACAATTCTACACTCCAGCATGATACAAAAAAATAGCCCAATTTATCGTAGTATCGGTGATTTCCATCGGATGCTGCATCTGCACTGACAGCCCTGTCGTCTAGGTGTTCCGTACATATAATAAGTATACATATACATATTTGTAAAAAAGGAAGGTTATATAATAAAATAAATGCTTTTTTGGGTCCATAGCACAAGTTGTACCTACTACATACTACTATTTGAATTTTTTAACTTTAAAACGTATATAAACACATAAATAATATAAAATCCTAACAATGCGCGCCAATTATGATTATTATTATCTAGGTTACTTACTTGAAACCCTCTCTACACGAGCAGCTGTAGCTTCCGTTAAGGTTGCTACAGAGCTGGGAGCAGTGATGCGTACCAGCGGCGCATTCGTCCACGTCCGTGCACTTTTTCTTATCACCGGGTGATATTATCCACCCCTGGAAGCACGTACAGATGTACCCGCCGCCTGTAGATGTCAGATTTGTGCAGAAGTGCTCGCAACCACCTGAAACAATAATGTCAATTGCAATTATTTTATGGTTAGCAGGCTCGGTGTTTGTCTACAGCTCACCTAGTGTTAAGTGAGAGATGGTATGGTCGAAGATCTAGTCTGAAATGGTAACTATGTAGGCTCAAGCGAAGCTGGCGGAATACTGTGAGGTGATTGGTGATAGATTTTGAACTTGGCAGGTAGTTTTCATTAAAAAAATGTTTACTAGTTTCCTTGTTACGTTTTGTCAAGATGATAAGTATTTGACCAAAGTTTACCGCGTGTTATACGAAGGCGTGGTGGATGACCTAGCCTGGTATATCAATTACTTATCAAGTTAGGTTGGCGGGGCATAGTTAGACGATCGATTTTGAACTTGATGATAGGTAGTTAATTTCCAATGAAAAAAGTCTTACTTATTTTCTTGTTACCTTTATCAAGATGCGAGCATGTGTGCGCGTGATGGCAGCCTAATTCATCCGAAGCATCTCCACAGTCATCAGCAAAATCGCACAGCTGGTTCCTCTCGACGCAGTGTCGGTTGGCACATTGGAACTGCGTGTAAGGGTCGCAGGGCTTCACTCGGGCGGCGCAAAGCGTCATGTTGTTCTCGTCGGAGCCGTCTCCACAGTTGTCTACCCCATCGCATACTTGGTATCTGTTTAATAAATAATTTCGTTATTGAAAAGACTTACTTCACTTCCATTAGTTACTGCAAAATGCAAAAAGTGCGATGCCAAATATGAAGAAAAAAGTATTAGTTTACCTTGGAACACATCTATGGTTGTCGCAGTGGAATCGTCGGAGTGTATCGCAGTTGAAGTTCGAACAAATAGAAGCAGCTTCATCAGACCCATCACCACAGTCATCTGTTCCATCGCATAGGTCAGATTGCGATACGCACAGGTTATTGGTACATTGGAATCTGAAATATTGAAATGATTATTGTAAATCTAACTGAATATGAAGGGTAGAGTTTTTGGCGTTCAAACTTTTACTACACAATTAGATCCCCAGGTCTTTTTGTTGTAAATATTCTTTGATATATTCCTCAACTTAATGTTTGTTTACATGAGTTGTATTCAACGTCTATAACAGCTTTAGGTTATGCAAATTCACAGAAGAACATAAGTAGGTACAAACATAAATGAATAAGGAGAAACATTACTTTTCATTTTGGGTCAGGTAGAAATTTTAACAACGAATTAGTAACAGATAAATAAAGATAACGCAGCTTCTCGCCTGCCATTAAACGACGATGGAGCTATGATGGAGCACACTTGCCTAAAATAAATAGATTTATTTGAGAGTTAAAGGCACCTAGATTGTACCTATCGGGAAACACCAGTTCTACTGCTAAGCGGTTCGTCTGATGAAAGTTAAATCGAACTTTTTTTTAAACATCAACCATGGTATGTAGTTTTCAATTTGAAGTTGAAAAGGAATCTTACCTGCTTTCAGGGCAGTATCTGCCGTTAGGGTAGCGTGGCGGGCATCCAATTTCATCCGACAGATCTCTACAATCTCTGTCTCCATCGCATCTGAAGTAAGCTGCAATACAATGTCCTGACTTGCATTGGAATGTTCCATTCTTGCACTTGAAGCCTCCACAGTCATTCTCATCAGTGTTATCGCCGCAGTCGTCTTCATGATCGCAGCGCCATCGGGATGAAATACACTTGCCATTTCCACATTTAAATTCAGATTCTGAACATTCTCTGTAATTGTGCTTGCAGACAGATTCGGTTTCATCACTTCCATCACCGCAATCGTCTGAGAAATCGCACAGCCACTGTTTAGGGATGCATCGTTTGTTCTCGCATGTAAAGTCAGTATCAGAGTTGCAGGTCGGACAGTTTTCTGCAAGCTCGTCGGAACCATCACGGCAATCGTCTTTGCCGTCACAGAACAACCATTTTGGAATACACCTATAATTAGACTGTCCTGGGCAACGTCTCCAACCAGTTGTGCAGTTCTTTTGTCTGCACATGTAAGCTGGCTCGTCGGAATCGTCACCGCAATCGTTATCGAAGTCACACATCCAGAGTTTAGGTATGCAGCGACCATTCTTGCAAGAGAATTCTGTGTCTGGGTTACAGGGTCTATTGTGGCACATAACTGGGTCTTCGTCACTGTTGTCTTTGCAGTCAGTGTCTCCATCGCATTTCCAACTATCTAGGATGCATCTGCCACTAGTTTTACATTTGAATTCGAGAAGCGGGCATTCGTGTGCGCACTCAGCTTCATCACTACCGTCTCCACAATCATCAGTTCCGTCGCAGATTGTCGCCGCTGGGGTGCAGTTGGTGTTCTTACATTGGAAAGAACCGGCGCGACAATGACGTACTGGACAGGAGTCAGGTTCATCGGATCCGTCCATACAGTCTTTTTCTCCATCACATTTCCAGAACCAAGGTATACATTTCTCGTCACGACCGTTACATCTGTGCTGTCCGTTGGTGCAGTTGGCGACGCAAGTTTTCATATCTCGTGATAAGTAGAATTGATTTGGACAGCCACATTTGTATGTTGTGGTGCCTTCGTCGATATAGCCGTCTATGTTTAAGTAACTAGATGCGTGAGGTGGAGCGATGAGGCAAAGATGTGAGCATCCTCCGTTATTATCTCCACAAGGGTTAGGGTAAGGCAACTGTCTTAACTTGTGAACGACGTGGATATCGTAAGGTCGATGCGTTGTGTTCCGTAGAACGACGAGGTTTTCTCCGGAATGTTTATTGGCTTTACTGATAGCCTTCAGATTCCAATCTGTCCAGAATATTTCGTCATCAAACACACTGATAGCGAACACGTGAGGAACCTTGTTGCCTGAAAGTACAACGTGCCTATGTCTGCCTTCTAAATCAGCCGAACCGATGTAGTCCAAATGAGCATCGGCCCAATATATCCGGTGTGAGAAATAGTCGATGGTCAAAGCATTGGGCCAAGCGATATCATCTTCCCAGTTCAATATAGTCGTGAAATTGGAACCATCCATACCCATTTTGCCGATATAAGCTTGTAAATGCCAGGAAGTGAAATACAAGTACCCTTCACCTGGATGTACCGCGATAGCCCTAGGGTCTGCTATACCAGTTTTCAAAGTTTTCCTCCTTGTTCCATCGAGTTCAGAGACATCCAAATTCTTAGAATGCCTATCTAGCCAGTACAATTTTCGGCCGACCCAGTCGATAGCAATGCCTTCTAGGCCATGTGAATCGTGTCTAACCACAACTTCTTTGGTTGGATTAGGATCAGTGTAATTTGAGCGGTAAATTGTCTTAGCTGAAACGTCAGCGAAATACATTTGTTCATTTTTGACATCAAAATCGATGGCAACAACATTCATTAAATCCTGGTGGACAAGATTGTACAGTGACGCATCAGTGGACATGTTTCTGACATAATATTTGTTTGTAAATATAATCCAAGGCATGCTCGAGGTATCTTTGCGTTTACAAGTGTGCTCATCAGCTTCTCTTTCGTAGTATTGTTCATCGCATTTACAGTAATATGATCCGGGAGTGTTTAGACAGAATTGTGAGCAAACGCCTGGAGTTTCTATACATTCATCCACGTCAGCGCAAGCTTTTCCGTCAGCAAGTAATTTATAACCTTGGTTACAATCGCAGTAATATCCAGTCAGGGTGTCAACACATTTATGTCCGCACTGGTTTATTTCGAGCTTGGCGCATTCATCGATGTTGCAATGTGCAGGTTCATCAGAATCGTCAGTACAGTCCGAAACTTTATTGCACACAAGTCTATTGTCGATACACAGGTCGTTATTACATTTAAACTGGCCAGCTGGACATGTTTTATTATCTTTCTTACAGTCAACTTCATCGGAATGATCCCCACAGTCGTCCTCGCCGTCACATCTGAAGTGATTTCTGATGCACTTAAAGTTCTGACACTTAAACTCCTGGTCGGTACATTGCTTGTACTGAGTGTTGCAGTGTTTTCCTTCATCAGAGCCGTCCCCGCAGTCGTTGTCATGGTCGCACACCCAACCTTCGTTGATACAGCGTCCATTGTTGCATTGGAACTGTTCATCAGAGCAAGGAGTCGGCGTAGGGCAATGGTGTATAGTAGAATTTTCATCAGCGCCGTCTATACAATCTGGATCTCCGTCGCACAGCCACTTCCGAGGAATACATTGAGGTCGCTGCCAGAATTTATTTTCTTCACAAGTGTACTCGGTTTCAGCGTCGCACTTGCGTTCGTTGCATTGATGTCTGTTGTCTTCGTCGCTGTTGTCGAGACAATCGTTATCACCATCGCAAATATAAATTCTCGGTATGCAGTTTCCATTATCGCATGTGAATAAATCTCCGAAACACGTTCTGCCTTCAGATTTGCAGTATTCTGGTGGTTCGTCAGCTCCGTCACCACAATCGTCATCTCCATCGCAGTACCACGTCGCTGGTATACACCGATGGTTGGGGCAACGGAAACTATTTTGTGGACACGTTCTTTCCGCGCAATGTAGAGGATCTTCATCGGAGTTGTCGCCGCAGTCGTTATCGCCGTCGCAAAGCCAGTACGGTTCGACGCAGATGTTAGTTTTTTCACATTTGAGATGATTCGCCGGACAGGTCTTGTTCGTCGGGCAGAGGTCGTGCGTTTCGTCGCTTGTTACGTTATCTTTGCAATCATTGATTCCATTGCAGACTTGTGTCTTTGGAATGCAGCGAGAGTTAAGACATGTAAACTCCCCTTCAGCGCATGGTGGATATACGCAACCCTCTTCATCGGAGTTATCTTTGCAATCGTTTTCGTGGTCACATTTCCACGATTTAAATATACAGCGGCCATTGTTACAGCGGAACTCATTGGGTGAGCAGGAATGGTAGGCGCAGTAGTTCTTGTCCTCATCAGAATTATCCCCGCAATCATCATCACCGTCGCACGACCACATGCGACTAATGCATTTGCCGTTAGCGCAGAAGAATTTACTCGGATCGCACGTAATATTTTTGGCGACGCACATTCTACCCTCGTTGACCAGTTTTGTATTATCATCACATTTGCATTCAACGGTGCTGTTAGGAGCAGGGTGACAGCTCTGAGCGCAACCTCCGTTACTAATCTTGCAAGGGTTCACAGTGCATTTCTGTCTGCTCGCACTGTAGATATGGATGTCTCGTGGAGAGTCTTCAAGGCGTTTGACCATCTCGACCATGTTCGCTCCTGTATGCTTCTCCGCTCGATATACACCACGGAGTTGCAAGTCAGTCCAGTATAAGTAATTTCTGAAGACAGTCAATGCGAAGGGATAAATAGTCGCAGATATTAGAACTTCCCTGTTGGAGCCATCGAGGCTGGCCCTTTCAATTTTTTCACGAACTGCATCCGACCAGTAGAGCATATTTTCGTCAAAATCAATAGTCAGGCCGCTAGGTTGCGATAAATCTTTGTCAACTATAGCCTTCTTTAGAGATCCAGCCATGGTAGTTCTGTAGATTTTGCCTGAAGTTCCGAATCTACCCCAGTCAGTATAGTACAAAGTGCCATTACAAGGGTCAACGACAATAGCTCTCGGTCGTTCCACTCGGGCGATCATAACGAGTTCGGTACCATCTAGGTTCATTGCATAAATTGAATTATTGGAGCTATCGGTCCAATAGATTTTCTTTTGGGTCCAATCGTAAGAAATTCCTTCAGGGTTGATGCCTTTGTTAATGATATTCTGAATGCTAGAGAACTGTGGGTTGGTGGCAGACATCCACCCTATTCTCGCCCAAGGTCGGATTTGTGTAAAGAATAATTTATTATCTGCATAATCAAATTCTATTCCTACGACATTGGTCAGATTTGCAACTGGCTTGAAAGGCACTCCAGTAGATTTAGGGTCTA
This sequence comes from Biston betularia, assembly GCA_905404145.2. NCBI lineage: Eukaryota > Metazoa > Arthropoda > Insecta > Lepidoptera > Geometridae > Biston > Biston betularia. The sequence continues at coordinate 11,609,720 of FR989873.1, forward strand.
AATTGACAGCACGAATTTCAGTACGAGTTGTAAAGACGAGGTATTCATCTACGACATCACATTTTCTAGGATTAGTTTGGGACACTTGACCAGTTGAGCAGTCGCATTTGTGAGTGGTGCCTTTGTTAGCTTCAGGAGGAAAACTGAAACATAGCTGGTCGCAACCACCATTGCCGAGCATTCTACAAGGATTGTTATCATCTGTAGGCTGATTGTTGATATCAAATATAACAATGTCGCGCAACTTGGGTAAATTAGTTCGCATCTTCTCAGGCATTGATGTATTTCCTGGAAGTTTTGACGCTTTGTAAATTGTTTGTAAATTTCTGTCGACCCAGTATACGCTTCCAGTGTGTACAGCAATACCCATAGGGTTCGGTAGGTTCGATCTGATTAGTTGTCGGTTGCCGCCGTTGTAAGAAATTTTCTGTATCTGGTCAAGTTTGGAATCTACCCAATAAACGTCGTGTGTAAGCATGTCAATAGTCAAATCTCTTGGATTAGAAATTCCTGAGCTGACAACCGTCTGCCAGTTGCTTCCATCAAGATACGCCTTTCCAATGCGAGGGTATTGTCCATAGTCAATCCAATAAAGGAGACGTTTCAAGGGATTCACTGCAAGCTCTCTTGGCGCATCCATTGTAGTTTTAAGCAAAACTTTCCTATTTGAGCCATCCAACCAGCACACTTCAACATAATTCTCATGAGGGAAGACATTGGTAAAGTACAAATTGCCAGCAACCCAATCAACTGCTAAACCTCTTATGCCATTGCTTCCAATACCGTCGCTGATAATTTGCATCAATTCTGTACCGTTTGGTCTAACCCTAAAGATACCATTCCATGGGCCTCTGTTGAATTCTACCCAGTAAATGTAGTTGGCTTCGAAATGTACATCGATGTGTAAGATATGGTGACCTTGACCGGAAACTGGTACCATGGCTTCGGCGCTGGAATCTATACTGTATCCTCTAATGAGGTCAAGTTGTGATACGACAGCGAAGGTCTTATAAGGCACGCAGGTAACCTCATTCTCCTTCTTATATCCAACTGAACAAGCACAAACTCTGCTCCCACTATCACTCGGTATGCAGATCTGTTCGCATCCACCGTTATTTTGTGAGCATGAGTGATGCATCATCTTTCTCTTCTGGAATATGGTTAACGATTTCAAGTCGCTCTCGTTGTCCAAAATATTCTTGATGTTATCTCCGTTTGGAAGATCCACTTTGATGATCTTTTCGTGTCGAGGATCTAGAATGTATAGTCTTAGGTCTAAAACAGCAATCGTTTTAGGGTATGAGATAGCGTTTGACTCTGATAAGATAGTCTTTCTATCGTTTCCGTCAGTGTTAACGCTAATGACGCTCGCTGGGAATTGAGTGCTGAAGTAGACGAGTTTTCTTTCAACATCAACTGTAACAGCTTCTGGTCTTTCGATGCCGTCAACAAGGATGACAGTGTTGGTTCCGTCCATGTTAGCTTTGCCTATTTTTGCCGGTACTCCGAAGCCACCTTCATCTGACCAGTACATTTTGCTGTAAACAAATAATATACAACTTAATAACTTGTTGATTTACTAAACTTGTCTTGTATTGTTTTTTTTAATTGTAGCGGTATAGAATAACTATTCGCAGTTATTATGAACTTGCACTTTACTGCTTTGAAAGATGCCAAGGCTTAGGGAACTTTTGATGTATACTGTTACAACTGAAATCTTAAGAGCGTATACAACATACATTAAAATTAAATATAACTTACCCTTCAGTTGGATCCAAGCAAAGTCCTCTAGGCTTCGCCACAGAATACTTGCTACCATCATTTGCCATTACGATTGTTCTATATTTGGATTTTCCGTCAACTTTCACTAACTCAATGTTACTCGCAATTCTGTTAGCCATATAGAGATTTCTTCCGAGCCAGTCAAACGCGATAGCTGACGGGGCGCCAACAATTCCAGTGTCTGCTCCTAAAAATTCGGCTTTATTGCCACCTCCATAAGGCATGCTATAGATTGTACAGTTTTCATCATCTTCCGTATCCCCAGAGATAGATTGTAGCCAGTATAACGTGTGACCTTGGCGATCATAGTCTAGCTGAACTCCACCTGAAAATATATTTTGTCATTAAGTTATCTCAAGGACAACTGTATATTGCTGTTTAAAAATTGTTCGTCGCCTAGCAGAAATGTGTCACCTTTGCAGTAATGTTCAATTATTTTACTTCCCGAATTTCAAAAAAACATCAAATTATAGAAAAACAATAGATATTGTATACACAATAAATTAAAATGTACATACAACAAAGAATGGTTATAAATTAGAGCCACAAATGGCAACCTTATCGCGAGAAGTAACTACAAGTGGAAAATATTGTAATAGACTTGCAAAACCTAAGAAGATTTAACATTTTACATCCTGGGATGAACGCTGTTGTACTTTTTTATGCAGAAGACTTGAAAACTAAAATTTGAATGAATGAACATAACGCTCGCTAATAGGCGGAGTGACAGAATGCTAAAATATTTCTACTTGCACCTTACCTGTGATGCCAACAACCGGAGGCAGTTGGCCTGCTCTACCAGAGCCATCTGTGGCAAGGTCAATAACCTGCGATCCTTTCAGCACCATTAAGTAAGGAGATTCCTCTATAAACAAATAAAATCGTATGTTAGATATGATTAAATTTAAAACCAACAATAGCCAGATGAAGTAAATCAATGCACAACTAGAATTACCTTCTATACATTTGCCATCAGAAAAGAGCTTGTAACCAGGTTTGCACATGCAAGTGTAGCCGATGGTAAGGTTCGGGCTCAAAAGACAAAGATGCTGGCATGTATCTTTCTTGCAAGGAGACGGATAATGAGGTTGGAGGGATGGATGATGTACGTGAATGGACAGTGGCTGAGATATTAGATGAGAAACCACCGTCTGGTTCGAACCCTTGAACTTGTGAGCTGACAACACTCTATTTAACTGTCGGTCAGTCCAGTACAGAGTATCCTCGAAGAGCGTTAAAGAATGAGGATGTAGCAAGTAGTGGCTACCAGCTAAGACTTGCTGTCTGCCTGTTCCGTTGTAATAACAAAAATCGATGAAGTCCAGTTTCGAATCTGCGAAGTAAACTCTTTGAGTAGCGGTATCGAGTGTCAAACCATTTGGCCAGTAAATCTTAGTGGTGATGATAGCCATACGCTGAGTGCCGTCCATGCCAACTCTTTCAATACGAGGATTCTCTCCCCAGTCAGTCCAGAAAAGCCATCTTGCATTAGGAGCTGGATCCAAGCACATTCCTCTAGGTTGTGTTATGTTTCCACTTAAGAGCGCTGTTCTAGCGCTACCGTCTTCTTTAGCCACCTCGATGGTATTCAGTTTGCTATCTAACCAATAAATGTTTCCACCGATCCAATCGTAAGCCAGTCCTTCGACTAAGTCCAGTCCAGTGGTAATGATAACTTGAGGTTCGCTGCCACGATCTAATCGCGAGATCTTCTTTAGTTTCATATCTGACCAGAATATTGTGCCGGTATGCATGTTGGAAGCTGTTGCGACGACGTTTTCTACGTTGATCGGTACACGTTCTAATCCTTGCTCGTTGAGGTCTGCTACTAAGATGGAATGGCGATTAGATATGATGAGGAAAGCGCTGGAATGATTGTTTGCTTTACACGTGTGGTTGTTAATCGTTAAGACATATCCGTCGATACAACTGCAGACAAAGGATCCTTTAGTGTTGGTGCATGTTTGGGAGCATAGTCCTGGTGGGTGGCATTCATCGATATCCTTGCATGCAATACCATCTGTGTCCAGTTCTTCACCAGGCGGGCAGAGGCAAAGGGGACCACCAGGAGTTTGTTTGCAACCGTTCGAGCATAGACCACCCTGATGTTCACATTCGGCAAAGTCACAGCTGCTACCTGTAAACGCAAAAAAACATCAAATAAGTTGTGCTACTTCGTATTGTACAGCAAATTCTGCTGTCTTATGCTATATTACCTTCATCACCACCATTAGGGCAGTCAAATTTGTTGTCGCAAACTTGAGTGAGGTTGACACATCTACCGGTTACGCCAGGGCATTGCCATTGACCATCAGGACACCTGTAATCACAATAAAATTATTTGAAATTATACCAAGTTACGAAAGGTGGTCAGAATATTTTTTCTATTGCATTCAGCATCGGATAGCAATATGAATTTTGAATACTCACTGCTCCTAAATCGCGCAACTTGCTGCATCATTTTTTTTCATTATATGTATTCGTATGCATGAACATGTTTATTTATACATTACATTTAGACGGATCAAGACAAATAAACTCTTTTTCTCAAAGTAAGCAATGTTCGCACTATGAGAACCAAATGTTTGTCCTAGATGGGAATTGGGCTTGGGCTACTACAGTTTATGAAGTAGATCAATTGCCGAATGAGCTAATGGGGCAGTCGAACAAATTTGGTAAGAACATGAACGTATTTTTTTCTGCTAAGGCCTTGCCGTTTTAATTAAGATAACCATTAGTACCTAAAAGGCGGCGGCTTGCAGGCATGCTGTAGGCCTTCGTCAGAGCCGTCTCCACAGTCATCATTCCCATCGCACACGTAGGCTTTGAACACGCAGCGTCCGTTGTCACACCGGAAGTGATTCGAGGCGCACTGCACCGCCCCGCAGGTCGCTGGTTCGTCCGACAGATCCTCACAATCAGGCGTGCCTGTAAAATGGAAAAACTCCTATGCCACAACTTCAAACGGATAAAAAATAAATATCTTTTGGGCATCTTTTTACGCCGTATTTTGTCGATTAAAGCTACAATTACTCTAGTTTGAATTCTTCACTTCTGTTAGGCAAAGTCTATTTGAAACCCATTTTTTTGGTTTCATCTAGATAGGTAAGCACCAAATTACCAGGTATTATGCTGTCAAGTGGTAATGTTGAACATCACTGGTTTGAAAGATGTAATGTATCTAATATAATCTAAAGTAATATATAACTGTAATTATATATTATAATTATAGCTTCTGAGAATAACTATTGAGTAAGTTATAAAGTAACAAGCAACAAACCAGCGATGTCCTGGGCTTTATTTCAGTACTCAAGTTCTGGGTACTTTTGAAATCGTTAAGAGGAGGTCAAATTCGAAAACTATTTCACAGATACGAAGATACTACTCGGCGGCTGGAGGATAACTAAAGAAGCAAGGAAGCGATACGGAAACTATCAGGACTCTGGCGCATTAAACTCCCTGATATACGCATTCCATCCCTCCCCAGGAATTATCTCTTTACCCCAGAAGAGTGTTTGGACCGTCTCATTACTTTTAGATGAAAAAAATGCAGTTACGTGGTAACTACGAATCTAAATAAAAAAAGGCTCAACTTTGTATAAAATGTTTGCTATAGGGGCAACCCGGAATAATTGACGGGGATTTTTTCCAGGCAAGCGTGCTTTGTAGTCTATTTTTTCTGAGAGCGTGGTTAAACGTATACACATACAAAATGACTGATAAAAATAATGTAGTTATGATAATTGTCAAGGTTCTCACCATCACAATACCAGGTAGTAGGTATGCAGATCCCAGAGGATCTGCACTGGAACTGTTTGTCTGGCTGGCATTGGTGCGGTGCCAGGGATGGACATCCTACCTCGTCGCTGCCATCATTGCAATCCGGAATGCCGTCACATTTATACGCCTCCTGAGATATCAATAAACAGTTTTTATTTTTAGACTTACATAGCTATAGATTTCTATATCTTTACAATATCATAAACTAGCTCTCTTAGACGATTATGAATCAAATTGTTTATCATATTTTTTTTTTCACTAAGCATAGATACAAAAAGGTGCATACGAAAATATTTTTTTCGTGTGAACTTCCAGATCGCTTAATCTTAGTATGATATACCTATGATGAAAACATCTCTTTCGAGTTCCCCTGGGAAACGATCATATTTATAACATTTAGTTAATAAAAACTATACGGAAACATTACTGTGGTCCAGGTAAATGAACATCATTTTTTCCCCCGCCGGTGTCTTATTCTACAACTGCTTAAACATGATCTCCATTTTATTTTTTTCCTTACTTTTAACTTTTTTTACACCACCAAATTCTGGACTTGCGAAGTTGCTACATTTAGGAATTACTTTTACTAACTAACCTGAACACATTGCTTCAAGTCGGCACATTTAAACTGTGTAGCCAGACAGGAGACAGGAGGGCAGTCAGCTTCGTCTTGCTTGTCGAAACAGTCATCATCTCCGTCACACACCCAAGATGCTGGGATGCAGTGACCCGTGCGCGGACATGTAAACTGAAAACGACAAAAATATTACTTATCATGTGGCTGGTATACTTTATTAACGATACAGCCTAATTGAGGAAAACTGACGCAGAAACCTGGTCTGCAGAATTACTAAATGTAATGTTTAATTTTGTTAACGTTAATTTTAAATTTTGCATGCCGCAAGGCAGAATATGGCACTCGTAGTCTTTTTTAAATATCTATTATACCCATATACGCAATAAATGAATTATGAATTATGAATTACTGCTTCAAGAATGTAAGTTTTACCCTGAAATGTGAATAGGGAAAGAAACTCCTTAGTGTCACAGTCCTACTATTCATTCTCCATATTAAATACACAGGATTATTAAAAAGAGATGCTTATGGAGAAAGAAAAGGTATGCAGTGTTTTTTCTAGGATACCCTGGTACTATAATACTAATCAATGTTTGCTTGAAATTCAAGAAATCTCTTCCTACAGCGGAGCCAAATTTTAAACGTGAGTTCCATAACAATAGTTAAAAATGACCAAAAAATATCGTTAAAAGTCTACATGCTCGTTTATGTGTGATCTCTCTATACATCTTTTGGGTACAACCAACCTGGAAGTAAGCACAAGTTTTTTCCGCACAATGTGACCCCTCATCCGAACCATCTCCGCAATCGTTCTCCGAGTCGCATTTCCAAGTGTTGGGTACGCAGCGTCCATTGTCACATTTGAACTGTGAAGAGCTGCAAGTGACATTGACGCAACCAGTCTCGTCTGAGAAATCTCCGCAATCGTTTTCAGAATCGCATTTGAATGTGGCAGGGATACAGCGGCCAGAAGCGCATGTGAATTCCGAAACACCGCATGTGGTTTCTGTAAAGCGTACGAAAAATTTTGTTGTAAAAATACAAATAAAAATTGCTCCTTAATCATAAGTGTTACTATTTTTTTAAATATACATTTTAGTAACTAATTTTGGGTGTTGTTTAGTTCTTAATATATTTGTTTCCTACTTACTAGTACAGTTTTGTTCCTCATCGCTGTTATCTAAACAATCGTCATCACCATCGCAGACCCAGCTCTTCGGAATGCACCTCTGGTTGTTGCATGTGAAGTCCCAAGAATGAGGACAAGCTTGCACTGGAGGCTCTGAACTCGGATCGGATATACAACTTGTACCATCAGATGCTAACTTCTCTCCATAAGGACAGCCACATTTCACTGTCAAGAGTTCCGTGTTGTTTCTTGGAATAGCGAAACAGAGCTTCTGGCAGTTCCCATTGTTCCTCGAGCAGGGTTGCATCGGATCTATCTTCTGTATGCCTTCGCTGTAAACTTTGACTCCGTAAAGTCTGTTTGTTTGCGGTTCTCGGACCATAATGTCTTCTTGTTCGCCAGTCAGTTTGTGAAGTCTGACGATGGCGTCCAATCGCCAGTCAGTGATGTACATAAACTCTTTGTGAATAACAATGGAGAAAGGATGCCTGATCAGTCTTGAGTTGACGGTCTTTACGTCAGTACCATCAAGTTTGGAATGTTGGACGTGGTCGAGTAAAGCGTCGCACCAATAAAGTCTATCTGCGTCGAAGTCTATGGATAACCCATTGGGCCAACCTAATGTGACGTTTTCGAAGACAAGTAATCCTGTGCCGTCGGTATTTGCTCTGCTGATGTTAGCTGGGCGATCCCATTCAGAGAAGAAAATAAAACCTTTGTTGGGATGCACAACGATAGCTCGGGGCCTCTTCAAGTCTTTGAGCAGTGTTCTTTTGTAAGCCACGTTTCTAGTTGATAGCACATTCAGAGTTCCTTTTCTTGAGTCGATATAGTAGAGGTTCTTTGACGCCCAGTCGACGGCTAAGCCTTCAACACCCTCATTTTGAGAAGCCAGTACAATCTCCCTGGTTGTCCCATTTCTGTGTACTCTGTATATTACATCTTGAAGTACATCAGAATAGTAAATATGTTCATCTCTTGCATCAAAGTCGAGTCCAACAAATCTGGCTCTCCTTGAGACCACGGGCAGTATAGCATCGCTAAATCCTTCTATGACTGGGTTTAAAACTTTGCCTTTGATGAATCTCTGTTGCGAATACATAAGAAACTCTGACACCAGGTCACAGTTTCTCAAATCTGTTTCTAGTCTGTATCCTATATTACACGCACATCTATAACCTAAGCCGCCGTTTTGCAGCGCAGTAACTATACACATTTGAGAGCATCCTCCATTGTTGATCCCACATGGATTATTTACAGAAGTTTGTTTTAAAGAATGTATCACAGTTATAGCTTTGGGTTCACGTATGTCTTTTTGCTTGAAAATTGCCTGAATGCTCGACGCACCTTCGTACTTATTTACGGAACTTATTCCTTGTTTAGTACTATCCGACCAGTAAACTCTATCTTCGAATAAGGCCAGTCTAGAAGGACTGGGAACTTGCTGTCCTCTTAGGACCAAAAACCTATGGTTTCCGTCATAATCTACAGTTTCAATGTAATCCAGTAACGAGTCACACCAGAACACTCTCTTTGCGATAATGTCCACAGCAATTCCGGATGCTTTATATGCCGCTTCAGAAACTATAGACTTTGCGTGGGTCCCGTCCATATTTGCCCGAATTATTTGACTGCTATCGGCGACGAACATAAAACCTAGAGTTGGATCGAGAGCAATATCAGCTGGGTTCGTTAGATTGGAGCCTAGGACGACAGCGTGCCATCTTCCATCGAGTTCAAACACGTCGATTTTCTGTCCGATAGCGTCGGCTACATAAAGTTTGTCTCCGACCCAGTCGACTGCAAGAGCGACGGGCGCCCAGGAACCAGTAACCGTGATGTCCCTACCGGTATAGCTGGTCACGCCAGCTGGGGCGCTTAGCTGTTGTGAGTGGATCTGAAAAATTGGAAAAAAATAGGAATCAAATTAGTTTGAACGTGGGTATCACATTTGTGATTTGTGATATACTTTTTCTGTAGTAAGAACATAAAAAAAGTTCAAAGTAATGGTATTGCACTACTGTAAACTCACCTTTCTAGTCTTCAAATCGGACCAGAACAGCAGGTTTTTTCGATAATGGTAGTCGACTCCGGCGGCCGAGGTGGCATTAGCGAGGTGTTGAATCAGTCTCGCGTGGAGGTCCATTCTTACTAAAGCTGTCGCGTGTGCGAGTACCAGCGCTGGCGCTGCGCTTGAGCTGGCCTGGCACCGCTTGCCGTCAATTAGGCTATAGCCGGGTGCACAAGCGCATTTGTACGCTGTGGGAAACAAAATTAGGTTTATAATGCGATATTTGTAAGAACATTTCCAAGTTTTGAAATAGATAACATAATTCAAATCTTCACAATTGAGCGGAACTAATATTTGTGAAGTCATCGAATCTTCAAGGGTTCAATCTGTGTTCATTATAATTCATATACGGATCTATATCACTGTTTCTTCTGTCAAAGAAAACGTCGTGAAGAAATCTTGTGTTTATTATTGTTCATTTACGACCATGCCGTCACTTAAGATCAGAGGGCCTAGACAAATAACATTCGATTAGCGATAACGCTATTAGAAACGAAAAAGTAAAAGGTTTCTAACTCCAAGGAGGCTGAAATGACTTATGGACTGGCGGATTTTTTTCTCCGGGCCAGAAATCATCCACCCCATTTCAACGATTAGGTTGCCTAGTTGACTAATTGCAACATAAATATATTGTATTTAAAAGATGTTTCGAGTAGAAATATTAATAATTTTGTGTACTCACATCCAGGGGTGTTGACACACAGCTGGTGGCAATAGCCCCATTCCTTGCATTCGTCTCTGTCTTCACAGGTTCTATTGTCCGCTGCGAGAGTGAGACCGGCGGCGCAAGCGCATGCACCTCCGTTAGGGGAAGCTACGCATTTGTACACGCAGTCTAGAGCTGGACATGAGGCGGTCGCTGGAAAAACAATTCATACATGATAGATTAAAATACACTAATAATATAAACACTATTACTTCTTCAGACTGTCACGGCTCCACAGACTTGTAGATAGGCTACTTTGTGTCCCGAAAACAATATGAAAACTGTACTTAGTATTGAGAGCGGTGAACGATGCCGTTTATTTAATATTTCACATCAAATTTTGGTATTAAAAAGGCAGAGTAGAAATGTCCAACGATATTTACTGTATTTTTTTTTATTGGCAATACTCACAGCAAGCGTTTTCCTCATCAGCATTATCTTCGCAGTCCTTCTTTCCGTCACAGAGCTGCGACCTCATAATGCATTTATGTCCACCTCCAGGCGCTCCCTTCGGACATAAGTACTTATTATCCGGGCAAGTTATCGAAGTACAGTTATTTTCATCGGATCCATCTATGCAGTCTTTATATCCATCGCAATGATACGTAGCAGGGATGCAAAGTGCGTTGCTGCAGCGGAACTGGCCAATGTGGCATGGCGGAAAACCTGGAGTCAGAAAACATGTTTGAATACTCGGACGTTTTTTTAAAAGTAATAACTCGAACGAAACGCTTTTCTGATATTAAGAGACAGCGCCTACCTTTGACCATTGTAGTGATGCTTATAACTTCGATTAGCAAAATAAAGTCTAGGGAATCTCTGCTTTAACCTATTGTTTTTCGATTTATAATTATAATCCTAATTAATTATTGACTTAATAAATTACAAATAAATTATCTGGTCACTTTGTACTGTAATTATGATGCATCAGTAAATCAGTAATATTTATTGGCCATAAATAACAATAATGTTAAAGGCAAGTCACATGTACAAAAAAAAACCTTACGATTACACTTTCATGAATGAAGCTATACCTATACGAGTAATTAACAACGAACATACTACAGCGGAGGCTCCGTTTATGTACTACACATAAATGAGGATTCTGAGAACCTCATTGACATATATTCACTTAATTTGTAAAATGGATTGTTTTCAAAAAAAAAATTAATGGTTTTTTTAAATTCGGTATGATTTAATTCTATAATTATTCACCTAGACATACATAGTTTTGAAACGTGATACAAATCTGTAAAATACATGTCGAATTGAAATTATTGTAATTACATTCTGTTTAGTATGTTGTTAAATAAATGAAATGAAATTAGTTTGAGTCTTTATATGGTTAACCTCAACAGCCTTGTAATTTCTCTAGCTTCAGTGAGGAAAGTCACCGCAAGTGGAGAGATATCGCGGGTTGTTGTGCAGCAGCCCTGGAAACTAGTGGTGACGACGGTATGCTAGCCTACCCATCTACAGCTACGACCAGACGACCACTCTGCCAAGAGCGTCTGACTAAGCAGAAATACGCTTCAAACCGGTACACAATAATGTTTACATACTGCTTGGCGAAAGAATATCTCATACTACTAGGTACCGGTACCTACCTAGACGATCGCCAGCTAAGGATGTCCATCACCAAGCTTTATTGAAAAGAAACCTATGAGCTATAAAAAGAGGAATCCATTGTGATATCCGCAGCACAATGCAAAGACGTCCGAAAATAATTTTATTTTGCATATCAATAAGACTATTGAAATGACAAATCAAAGGAATTCAATAGCTAAGGGCATAAAAGAGCTTTTTATAAACGGGTCCAAGTGACCTTTTAATTCAATAGGTTTCATCCTTTTTCCGGAAAGAGGAATTATTCCAGCCCTTAACTGACAATGGAAAATTGCTATTGAAAAGTGATTTGGAGACGAAAATAAGATACTTGCCCAAGGCATTATATAGCTAGTAGAATCTAAATAATATTATTAGGTTGCCTAAGTACTTAAACGTTTATAGAAAATTCAATATTGTAATAACCAAAAAGGTCTTGGTTATTTGATTTAATCAATTGGAAGATATAATATAAAAATATATTTTTTATAACATTGATTTGATGAATAATGTTATAAAAAAATTGCTCTACATTGGGTTCTTTGAAAAGTGTAATGGAATCTTAAAAGGCAACGTATTTGTGATGACATTGGTATTGCAGATATCCATAGCAACCCACCCTTGTTTACCATCCATGACATTTAAAAAAAACACGATACGATGTGTACGTGTCTCGTAATTTTCTGTATCGCAGTATTGTTTTTTTTTTCTTGTAATTTTTTTTATATGTTTATGTAAGTCTGTATTAAAATCCAAATTAAAAGTTGACAATAAAGTTCTCTACTAAATTTCGCACTCTATTTTATTTTATTTATCATAATATATGCAAAACAGAACGTAATGACAATAATTCCAATTCAATCTTTTTATTTTACAGATTTGTATCACATTCCAAAATGTATGTATGTAACATGTACATTTAAAAAAAAATGTTTTTGAGAATTAATTAGGATATAGAGGCCTTTTAGATTAGTTATCACTAATAATTATTATTTCAAATGTTGCTTTTTTTATTTACTTTGATTATGTATATGAATTAAATTATTAGGTGATTTATAGGTAAGTAAGTACCTGCTACAGTTAAAATACATGTATAAAAATATCAACAATTTGTTTAACTAAAATCTAAAATAAATAATGTATCTATTTGTGTCATTTGATTATAAAAATCCGACTAGCCTATTAAAAAAACCGACTCATGTTACGACCGACCATGAAATCTTATCTAAGTATTTGTCGAGTACCGTAAATATGGAGGATACTTACTACAGTGTGCTTCATCAGAGTTGTCACCACAGTCGTCCTTGTGATCACATTTCATTGCCACATCCACGCACTTATTGCCCGAAGCGCATCGAAACTGGTCCAGCCGACACGCTAGCGTCTGGCCGGGGCAGTCCTGTTCGTCTTTGCCCGTTCTACAGTCTAAGTAACTGAAATTTAAATTTTTATTCTAAAATCAGTCGCAAAACTAAATACGTAACGATGGACAAATTATTTTCTAAATGGTTACAGCAGTTACAACAAGTTTTTTTAATCCTTTTTTGTAGATGTCAGGCTAGATTTTTGACCATAGCTCACATCATTAAGTAAAAAGAGGACGAGTAGGTCGAAAACCTAAAACCACATTGATAAATAATTGTAAATTATCATATTTTGAGTGTATGACTTTCTTTTGATAACGAATTTAGTTTGGATATTTTTGAGTGATTTTTAGTGGCCCGCTGTTTTTTAAAGTGAACAATTTCAGAATTACTTTTTTTATATATATAGATTTACGTCATTAATACGGCTATTGAATTAAAAAGAGCTATTGTATTCGTTAGAGTTGCCGTAAATCCGTCTTGATTGAAAAAAGAGCTTTAGCTTTGCTAATTCAACGAGGGGGAGGGGACCAATTGCAGCAATTGACCATATAGGTACTCGAGCCTGATCACATGATTGATTAAAAATGTGTAGAAGTTTGTATTTAGTCCTTACCCATCACATTTCTTTGACTTTGGTATACAGGGCCCCTGTGAAGAGGCCTTTCCAGGCCCCGCCCCCTCTACGCCGCACTGAAAGTCATCGGATTGACATTTCCGATACGCTGAAATCAACAAAAGAAATAATAAATATTTTCATTTAACGTGACAGTGGAACACGTGCTCGGGTTGCACCATGTCTAGGACTTGTCTTTGAAGATTTTTAAGTTTTCTATAGGATAGTAATTTTCAATTTTTTTTTAATGTAAAAGTAATAGGACGAACGATACGCTCTCTGATAGTAAGATATAACGCCTGCCCATGACCATTGCAGCGATACACTGAACTTAAATAGCTAACAATTAAAATAAACCTGTAATTTCGCTAGCTGCAGTACCCTCGAATTAGAACACAGTAATGTTTACGCACACTGCTTGGCAGTAGAATATCTGGTACTGTGGTGGTACCTACCTAAACGACTATAGGCTAACGAGATCTACCACTAAGTGAATATGTTTTACTTATGTGGAATTACTCACGATTAATGTGAGTAAAACGTGAGTAATCCCGCATAAGTAAAACAGAAATGTATCAAAACAACGTCAGTTTCCATAGTAAGATGGTAATTTACTCCGGATTTTTTTTGCGTATTAAAGCGAAGTAGGAAAACTTAAAAAAAGGATACTTATTGTAATAAAAAAAGTAACTATAGGGTGAAACGTTACAAAAATTCAATGAATTTTTATATTTTTGAATCACCTAAACATCATTTAAACTTAGAAAAGTGGAGTCAGAACACTCATCTACGTATTATACAAGGTAATCTCCCCCGAGTTAATTTGTACTAGTAATGACATGCAAAAACAACAAAGGCTTGGTTTTTGCAACAAAATGCTCGGTCCGAGGTAATGCGATTTTCATATAAAGTTATGCAAAAAATGCGACGCCTTTGAACCGGGTACGAACAACGCAAAGCCGATACTGTTTATAAGAAAACTCCAATCTTTTGTGCTGCGAGCGCAAGTGTAGAGCTACCAAAAGTGGTAGGTACCTTATATGTTTTTTATATCAAATTACTAACTTAGTAAATTAAAACTGCGTGAGGAAACCATATCATGGTGATAGGATATTTTTTTATTCGAATGTTTTTATTTGACAATTTGCTCTTGACATTTGTAAAATTTTATTACTTTTTGACATTTAGATTTTCCTGACATTGACACTTGTATAATTGGTTTTGATTTTGTTGTACCTTTTTGACATTTATAAAACTAATTTATTTTGACATCTGAAAAATTATTTTCATGGTAGATTAGCGGATGCCTCGCAGTTTCACCCGCGCAATTCCCGTTCCCGTGGGAATACAGGGGTAAAAAGTATTGAAAATTTTTGAAATCGGTGTAATAGTGGCGGAGCCTATTCAATACAAAAAAAAACAAACACACAATTAAATCTTTCCTCTTTATAATAGTATAGATAGATAGATTAGATAATAATATTTTTTTTTAAATTGTGAGATTGAAATAATTGATTGGAATTGTCAATAAAATAAATGTTTTTTTTTAAATATATTCTGCCATGCAAAAAAAATATTGCTGCCACTCTACAAAGCATTGTCAACTTAACACAATTTTTTAAGGAATATAACGTAATAATACAGGTTAAGTAGGTTTAAGTGCTTCAGTATTGTTATTGAATCTGAAGCAGTGGACAGTACTTCACGCATGATCGATCATCAATCGGCAATAACATTCTGTTTCATCAGTGTAACTCGACTGTGTTACAACATGTAACGATCCAGCCGACTGTGAACCAATTTCCGGGCCAGCGACGCATGGACGCCGGTCTTAGCAAACAAAACAAACTCCCAACCAGACAAAAACAAAACCGACCAAGCTCGAGTCGGACGCGCGCACTCGATTCCGTAACGATATTACATAATATGTATATCGTGTTAGATGAAGCGCATTTTTATATGTTTTTTTAAAATGTAAATATCATGAGACGAATGATCTCTTGATGGTAAGAGATAACACATGTCTAAAACCAATGCAGCGGTACACAGAACTCTGAGCAACAAACCAAAGTCCAGGGCATAACTGCTTTGGCACTCCTTACTTTTTGTTACACCAATTAATTAATTTTATTTCTTCTGTATTGTTTTTTTTTAGTGTGTACAATAAAGAGTTAATCAATCAATCAATCTACTTTGAGACTTCCGATGTAGCCATCTAGAGTAGCAAAGAATCTTGTGTAGTCTTAACAGGTCTGTTATATTGCAAGCTGCAGTACCCTTCAAACCGAAATACAGTTATGTTTACACGCTGCTGCTTGACGGTTGACGGAGAATATCTGGTACTGCGGTGGTACCTACCTAGACGGCCTTCTGTTCGGGAAATCTACCACCAATTAAAGGTTTGGTTTTCCATCACAAAAAATGGTTGCCGGTTTTAATGATTTCTTATTCAGTTTATGTACTGTAATTGTACTAAGTACGTATTTGATATGATCCTGTCAATGTTGCTTTGGATATCATCTTTGTAGCAATAAATTTATAAACATGATAGCAGGAGGTCTTTTAGAAGATTATTCATGGATTGTACTATGATAGCTGGTTAGGGCGGTCGGTTCGCACGCTGAAGGGCGTGGGTGCAACCCCCAATAATCAGCTTGAGCTGCCGGTGAACAACATCATGAGGAAACCATAGCATGGTGGTGGGGTACTTTCTAGTACTCGGCTGACTAGCTACCACCGCCAAGTTAAAAATCTGCCGCCAAGCATTTAACGCTGTGTTTATCTTCGATCACAACCTCACTTAAAATCAGGTGAGCTGTGATCGAACACCTAGCCCGTCAATCATAAAAAAAGAGTCCCTCTCGCTTTAATTCATATAAATTGATCGTGAAACCATTTATGACCAACTCATTTGCAAGGTCAATAAAATATCTATTTTTATCGTATTTTTCTTTTCTTGGTTGCCTGGAAGAGATCGCTGTTAGCGATAAGGCCGACACTTGTGTCACTAGTTAATAAGGTTTTTTGTTATCTGTACTCTTTACTATATATGATGTGCACAATAAAGAGTTATATCTATCTATCTATCTATCTATTTAGCTTTAAGTCTTTAGGGATTTCATAATGTTTTCCATACATGATAAATAAAGTACAAAGCGTCTATCGATAAATTCTCCATTAAAAAAAAAGTAAAGTTTCCGGCGCATCCTTTCATCCAATTACGAAACTCGCTCCCGTCTCCGTGATACTTTCACGTGGAAAAAATGCAAATTCTGTCCAAACATCATTTGATCCTGCAATTTTTAAGCCGAGCTCCGCACAAAGGCACAAAGAACCGTGACCGGGAAGTTTTAAATCCAACTATGAAAGCACTGGAACTTTGGGCCTTTTTGCCGCTCAATTAGTGGCACTGCCATGACTTTTGCTCCAAGTTTTCTATAGATCTCCGATGCGAATCAACATGCTGATAAAAGAGCTGTTTGTAATAAAGCAATGTTATGCATGACTTTATTTTCAACTAGCGACCCGCCCCGGTTTCGCACGGGTGTAATGTAGATACTTATGTGGTGCATATGCATGTATTCTATTATACATATAAAATTTCCTATTGAATCAGTTATCTATTTATGGGAACCGAATTAAAATCAGGTGCGTAGTTATTAAACAAAATAAAAAAACTTTAAATTAATACTATTTATAAAATTTATACAAAAAACTTGTCATCACACACATACATACATGGTTATGATAGTACAATGGCGGTCTTGATTTTTTTTTTTATAGTTGCGTAGTTTAAAATATCTAAGCGATGTTGTTTTATGCCATGTAGAGATAGATGATCTTAGAAAAATATTTGGTAATCAATATAAGATATTATGGGGTTTCCTACTCAGTGAAACACTAAATTAATTTCAGTAAGTAGCACAACACGCCGGAGACGTCCGCTCCCAACCAGTGACCGCTCGGAAGTGCGGCGTCATCCGTCGTGCTGTGTATTCTTTATTTACACGAAATGCCACATCTCTTCCTATTTATATTGCTTTATTTTACATTTAACATTTTAGTACTAGATTACACTTATCAGAATTACAATCAGCGTCGTTGTGATCGATAACTTGCCATTGTTCTTTTACTTCCTTTAGATGTATAATGTTCCTCCTGAGATCACGCAGTTTCACTGTATGAGGTGTTGGAATAAATTCTGAAGCTAATTTGTTTTCTTTTACTAAGTTTTGTACATTCACTTTCTCTCCAATTTCTAAATGCTGTTTCAGTTCCTGTTTTCATTACTTAAAGTTCCGAATCAGCCCTGTTTTTTCATAAACTATCCCACTGCTCTTCTCATTGTAAGAAGGGTAAGTTGTGGCAAGTGCGAGTTGACAGACTTCATCATCTTCGAGAACCTTTTTTTTAAGAACTTTGAGACATGTAGTAGGTTTCCTCACGACGTTTTCCTTATCGTTATCGTTTGAAGTCTGTGGCAATACACATTACTACTATGAATTAGGCTGCTTAAACACCGCTTGAAGTTAATCTTTATAAATTAAAGTATCTTATTTCTCAGGTAAGCGTGCTCCATCTTAGACTGTAATAGGCAGGGTGGGATGATAACTAACTTAACCGACCACCAGGTGAAATGACGATCAAACGTAAGATATATTTATTATTTAAAAAAACATTCGGAATTAAAAAGAACAGTTCTTTACCAGCCAATTCTATAACTGTTAACAGAATCGTGTGTTAAAAATGAATGAGGCAAACCCAACATCATTCTTCTATAGTACTCATATGAAGGTTGTAAATGCTTACATCTGATTCTCTTTGCACCCATCCCAAACACTTTACAACACTTTACATATGGGAGGGATAAGCAGGGATCGACATAATTCGCCACAATCGGCTACTCGTCGACTGTACTGTTACGATTTGTCGAAACCCAACACTCAAATCAAAGGGTTTCTATACGGAGTTACACGTATCGACTGCAATAAGTCGAAAGGAGATCATTATTGTTATTATATAACTTAAAATATATATACAATTGTTATTCATCTTCAACAACAAAATATATAATAAAGCTCATAACGACTTTTTTAACAACGACAATATTTGTAATGACTAAATAATCAATAGTCTAATTTTAAGTTAGATTTTTTTTTTAATTTATTTAATAATTTTAACCTGGAAATAAAACGTTCTGTAGTTCTAATTTTTTTACCATATCCTAATAGTATTAAGTATAGAAATTTTACAAGTCCTGCACCTGCACATATGCATAAATAAAGAATTGAGTATTGAGTAAATATCGTAGGACTTTATACACAGCGCCATCTATATCCAAACAAAGCAAAGCACGTACTATGGGAACTAAATAGTTGATAGAATACTTAAATACATACTTTTTTTTCTAAATACATACATTATGAAAAGACAGAACATCCAGACACAGAACAAACATTTATCGTCATGTAAATGTTTGTCCTGGCAGGAATCGAACCCACGCCGTGCAGAATTGCAGCAGATATTCTACCAAATTAGCTAACAGGGCAGTCAAATAAGACAGATGATTTTCTTTCGCGATTTTAGAGTTGTTCTTTCAGAAAAGGTTGTTCGTATTGAAAGTACGGCGATACCTTTCGATTAGTAGTGGGTACCGTTCCGCGTTACCCTGTATAAATACAACGTGGAATTCTTCATTGATGGAATTGATCAAATAAGATGCCAGTAACACGCCTCAGTTGACACGTGCTTACCAGTCAATCCTTTCAGAACGGCTTAGCATTTCTTGGGATTCATTTATAAAGGACTTGCACCGCCATTTTCATCTCGATGGTAGCGCCATCTAGTTATTCTCGCAGTCTTCTGGTAATACGATGCTGCGACGCGAATTTTCTTTTGCTTTGGGTTGCACAATGTTTGTTGCCATGCAAATTGCTTTGACAAAACATGCAAACTAAAACTAGTATAGTTGCGTTCACAAATCTCTCGTATAAAGACTATGTTACTGGATTCTATTATAATGAAGAATATGTTTTTGAACTATTGTTATTTTTAGAGGTTCGTAGCGACGATAGCTCAGCGGTTAGCGCGGTAGGTTCGCATACCGAAGGGCATGAGTTCAAACCTCAACAATGAGCTTGAGCTGCCGGTGAAGGAAAACATTGTGTGAATATCATAGCATGGTGGTAGGGTACTTTCTAGTACTCGACTGGCTAGCTACCAGCCTCAAGTTGAAAATCTGCCGCCAAGCATCGAAAGGTGTGTTCCGGCAGCCTCACTTGAGAGCCAGTTCCATTCCAGGCTAGGTGTGCTTTACCATCTTCGACCACACCTTCACTTAACATCAGGTGAGCTGTGGTCAAACACCTAGCCTGTTAACCATGAAAAAAAGTCGGCTGGGTGTTCGACCATAGCTCAGCGATGTATTTTTATGGAAAAGTGAAATTGGTTAAAATGAATTTTAATTATAGTGCAACATAGCACTGAAAGACAAGACCATTAAATGTTAACGTGATCGGAGTAATGTGAAACAATCTGGCTGACTGGACGGGACAGTCTTAAGGGGTCTGACAGACCTGAGTCCTTATTCTCTATAGCGTATGAACACATATCGCACCGCGTTTACGTAACGTGGCGGAATTCGAGTTATATGCGCTTTGAATTTTACTCTAGCCAAATGTATCTATACATTTTAAAGTAGCAAAAAATATTTAATCGACGACATTTCCGACTCGTTGTTCTTAAAACACGATTGTGATAAATTTGTTGATAAATCAAAGATTTAGCCGGAACTCTGTAGAAGCTTCTAGTAAAGCCACCAGAAACTACTATACTAAGACATGCTCTGACTAAGATTTTTACGTGATTATACAAAGTTATAGATTTGAATTTACAAGATATGACGGCATACAAGAACAAATTTAGACTATAGAAATAATAACCCTTCTTTTGCAGTTAGCTAAACACCACTGACAACAAATATAAAACCCTAAAACGATCTTACAAAGTCAAAATCGTTTTGAATACCTAAATGCAAATTAAAAACGTGAACACTGATTTCTCTTTAATAAAAATCACAGCTTCTTTTCCATTAGCAAGAGAAGTACCAGAAAAGTGTAAAATCTTCGTATTTAAGTACACAGTAACGCTATACCTTGAAACTTGAACGGGCCCCAATAAAAGAAAGAATATAATGATTGCGGTCTATTATAACTTTTCCCTCGAACAAGTTGTGAAGGAAGGATCTTAGAGGTATATTTTTCTTGCAAAAATTCTGTTGTAAGAAGCTTATTGGAGAGACACTTTTAGTTGGAAGTTTCGCTCGTAGAATGCATGCTTGGAAAAACTATATTTTCTACTTCGCTCATATCCTTGCAGCGATCTTTCCTAGTTTAAGTTTTAACGTGATTTTAAAGTATTTGCATAAAATAATAAGTATACACCGAGTAGTTTGGAAACTAGCTTACTATTATTATAGAACTATAGTATAGAATGGCAACTATCAATCAAGTTGAGATACGGTCGCTAGTACATTGATTATAAAATACGTGACGTGAAATTGTTTGTAAAAATAAATTTTGGTTGTCATTAAATAAAAAATAAAATTTCATTGTAACCGAACACTCAATCAAAACAATGCTAAGGAGAACAACTAGATAATCCCATTTCAAGAAGTTTAACAAATAATGGAAAAACGCTAGAAGCGAAACGATAATTATCAAAGTTCGTCAAGAAAAAAATAATTGCAATTTCTTACACCGGCGTTCGATATCAAAGAATAACTTCAACAAAGACAACAGATTTACATGAAAACAAGCACATCTCAGATACGAACGACAAACAAAAACGCAATTTCCACACCATTAAAACTTGGCCACTTGTTGGGACTTTCTGCTTTCGACACCAATTTGTTTTGAACTCTCATCCCGTGAGGCGACTCTCACAATTTCTTCGTACAGTTGGGAATCCCGCGAAGTGTGGAAGATCAACTGAGGTTGGTCTAGGCACTTCGTTTTCAAGTTCTCTTTTAAAAGATATAGGGCGGTATTTCGGGCTATGTTTATTTAAGCCTGATAATGGATAGGTAAGTTACGGAATAGTAAAGGTACTTTTCACGGATGGTGAGCGCGGGAAATTAACTTTTGAAACTTGAATGGGAATTTCAGACACACGGATTTGTTAAGTTCAGAACTACAATGGATTGGTATTTTATTTGTGGTGATTATTGCTTAAATGTTATTTAAGTAGCATACGGTAAGACTGCGTACATATGTTGATGGCTTAATATCCCTTACAGGGTTACAAGGAACGTTAGTGCTAAGACGAAAGGAGCCCATGTCATTGTGCTAAGTACTGTGTACTTCTTTACTTTAGGACCGATCTTGAAACCAAGCGAAAAGAGGAGCCATTGTTTCAGAGTAACATTAATAACGTAGGCCATTACACAGCGTCATCTGACCCCAAACTAAGCTTGTGGTATGGAAGTCAGATAATTGAAAAAATACAGAAATACTGTTTTTTGTAAATACATACTTTTAATGCATACAGAACATCCAGACACAGAACAAACATTTGTTTGTACTACAAAATGTTTGTCCTGGATGGTCCTAGTAACAGTTATAAGTACCTATATACAGTAAACAATGTAGCGCTCATAAAGAAATGCCACCCATGGTCACCCATCCAAAAACGGATCGGATCGTCCGTTCAGCGATCAGCACATAGACAAGCTACGTCACGACCACCAATACTTTTAATACAAGGAAAATTCATGCGTTCCGAATTCCGAAGCCTCAAGCAAGAATGTTGCAACTACAATACAGACATTAATACTGGAACTGATAGTTCACATGACCTGCCTCATAGCAGATCTATTCCAGAACTCACTTCATCAATGCAGCTTCCCCTAGGACCACAGTTATAATGTACATGTGGTTCACGAACTACAAACTTTTAATGTGGTCCTACCGCCCCGCCTGTCGACTCGATCTGAACCGAGTTCAGAATTTAATCCGATTTCAGTTCGAAATGTTGAATATATTTTCGTGATATTGTCGAATTCGATTTGGGACTTAGACGCCTATGTCAGGACGCGTAACTCTGGAGAAAAGGGAATTTAAAATTCACAAAATAGTATGGGCTAGGTGAACTTGGGTATCATTGGTTTGAAACAAAAATTGGGGTATCACTGTCTGACTCAAAAAAAAACAAAATTTTATTATTTGGCTTTTTTTCATTTTATTGATAGTGCATTTATTAGCTTCTTATTTATTTTTGAACTCGCACTTTGCGCATTTGCCAGTGTCATTAAGGGTAAGGAATAATGTTTAAGTCCAAGGTTCATATTGAGTGTATTTCCGCTTAAAAGTCGTTTTGGTTACAACAGTAGTGATGATTGAATTTAAAATCTATGTAACTTGACGACAAATTAACAAAAAAAAACTATCCGAAATATTACTTAACATCTGAAACTATAATAATCAGACATAAACTTAATATCTAAATAACCACAAGTATTTATACCCTCCTCTCGCTGCAGTAACCACTTGCCCCGCATGGCAAGTGATTACTCTTAGTTGTGCCCATAGTGAAAATTGTCAACCCTTAGTTGTGCCCATAGTGAAAGTTGTTCACAATGATGAGTGCAATCAAATCAAGTAGTTGTTTATTGACACAGTAACAATTAATTTAAATATAACATGGTTAAAGTTCTTGAGTAAATAAAATTAGTTTTTAATTAAAATGTAATTTCTACAATTCTATAAGTGTTTGTACCTGAACTCCCATTGTGCTAGATACCCCCCAAGCTAAACCCTCTATAGTTTTGACGTCAAAGTGAAGTTAATACCCCCCTTATATGTTTATTTTGTATTGACTGTGCCTATTCCATTTCTGTTAGACGTACAAATACATAGGTAACGTATAGCGAGTGGCATTACTCCGCATCTAGTTTTCACAGTCGGGCGCGTGTAATCCTGTAATGCGATTTCGTTTCGCAACCCGTACACTTTCCGTTTCAATTATATCAGATGCCGAAACTGCTTGCCGAATAGTTTGGTAATTGATCGTACTGGAGCAAGTTTCTTGACGCGCTACCGTGAGCTAAGCAGATTACTTTGAAACGTTTCTGAGAATTAAATTAAATTCCAAAATTTCTTTATTTGTGTGTATTTATTTATGTAAAAGTAATAAATACAACGAGACGCTCTCATGATGGTAAGAGATAACGCATGTCCACGGCCATTGCAACGATACACAGAACTTTGAGTAGCAAAACAAAGTCTAGGGCATCGGTACTTTGGCGCTCATTTTCGATGGTTACTCTCAACAGTCCTGTAATTTCGCTAGCTGCAGAAAACTTCAAATCGGAACACAATAATGCTTACATACCACTGCTTGGCTGCAAAATATCTGGTACTGCCGTGGAACCTACCTAGGCGACCTCCTGCTAAGGAAATCTACCATCAAGTCAATCTCTATATAACCTGCTAAAAAACCTTGGTCTGCCAATAACATCTATACATTAATTGCTGGAATGAGTATCCAAAGTAGAGTTAATAGGATCATATCAAATTTGGTTTGGTTTGGTTTAGTTAGGGCAGTGGTATTTAAAGGGACTCCATAAAGTTACTGGCTCGCAAGTTCTAGGCGCTGAACGTACGGGTTCCTGCAACGCGATGAACCTGGCTCTCGCAAGGTATTATTAATAAATGCTTATAGTTATTATTGGTACTCACTGCACTCAGCTTCGTCGGTCCCGTCGACGCAGTCCACGTGCATGTCGCAGCGGTAGTGTGGCGGGATACAATACGTCTTGTTCCACACGTACTGACCGCATGTTATCTGGCCCTGCTCACATTCTGGAGGCGCTGTTGACAATAAAGCACACAGATAAAAACAAGAATTAGTAATATACAGCTAGTTGTGCACCCTAACATCCATGCGGACAGTCCCGCGTGGGATTTTAGGGTCGGCCTTAGCGTCGGTAAGGGCGAAATTATGATATTTATATTTATTTATTTCTTTTTTTTTTGTTTGTGGACCGATTGGAAAAAACGTGCCATAACGCGTCAAGTCCAACTTGTAAATTAACGATTTTTGTCAAAATAATAATGTATTACTCGTGAATTTAGTATTACCGGCCTTGCAGTTATTCTCATGGCCGGTGCGCGGTATCTAGACATTACTCTGTGATCATAGTTAACCAATATCAAAATATCGAATCAAATCTTGATTTGGTTCAGGCCAATAATGCGCGCCGCGTGATGCCCAAAATCCAATCACCAACCTCTAGTTCTGATTCTCTCAGTGCAAGAATCGATTGCCGGTCTTCAACAGAATTCATTCCATGAAATGCTAACCAACGTGATCCGAAAGCATTTAATAATTCACGTTGTTCCATTCGCAGTAGTTCTGACCTGACCAATTCCAATTAAAGTAGACGAGAATTCGGCTTACTATGAAAGAGGATATTCATCTAAATGTTCTAAATTAATATTCGCCCTGATATGTAACATTAAGACCTGGAATATTTCGTGACAAAACTGCCTAAAAAAGGATTGTAATGTTTTCAGAGTTCATGTAGGTATGTATGTGGATTTTTTTAAAATAACCATAACTTTTAAATGCCTGAACTAAATGTCTGAGGTATCCTTAGAATCCTAACATACGTGTTTTATTTCATGCAATAACAAATTATTTATCATTGTTGTTAATCTTTGGAATGTTCAATAGGTGATATTGATATTTCTTTTTAATGGTGACTTAAATATTTTATTTTAAAAGCGTAACAAACACTACGGCGCAGTAGCGCTTTGTAATTTTTTTTAATGTTTGATAGACTAGATGTTTGACCACAGCTCACCTGATGTTAAGTAACGATGATCAAATATAATAAACACACATAGCCTAGAATATAACTGGCTCTTAAGTGAGGTTTTTGTTTAGCGGCTGTTTTACAACTTAAAAACGGTAGCTAGCTAGCCGAGTACAAGAAAGTACCTTACCACCATGCTAAGGTTTCGAAACGATATTTTCATTCATAGATAACTCAATCTCATTGAAAAAATGAACTTATGCCCGTGTGAACCCACCGCGGTAACAACCGAGCTATCATCGCCACAGTAATATGAAAAATCTCATGTCAATTGCTTTTCTCCAATCTCATGTACATTTTCCGCAAAAAATATACTCGTAATCAATTGTTTTCGTCAAATACCATGTAAATTGTTATCAGAAAAGTTAAAAATCCTCGTGTCAGTTGTTCCCCACTTCAATTGTTCGACAGAAGTCTTTGGCAATGATACTTTTCAAAGGTTTCTGTACAACAATTTCAATTGCAAAACTTTAGGAATGTCTTTTCTCGAGATCAAAGTTTTCAGACTTCCCAGACAAGTTTTGCACAACGTGTACCAGCAATATTACAATGTAGGTTCCGTAAGTGTCGTAAACTGTCTTTTTCAATTACAAAGATGTTGAAAATTAAGCGTAAAAGACAGGTAAAGGCGTCGTTATTACACAAGTTTCAGAAATATTGGGTTTTCCGCTGTCGTCTCTCTAACACGGGTCTAAGTCCGTCTTTACTTGAACTTTGGGTAACTTTTCTATTATTTTCCTTTTGTTCAGACATAATCATATTTTACATTTGGAGATGTAATCGAGTTTTTCCGGTAACGTTGTATTCGATTTGTTATTGTTGCTCTAATAGCATCCCAGATGTGTTTGCTAATAGGTTTGACTGACGGTACATAAACCATCACGGTATAGTTAATGTACAGACTAATGAACAAGCAATGAAAGATGAGTAGTGAATACAATAATTATATAATAACTAGCTGTGCCCCGCGGTGTTGCGCCCTACATGTTTTCAGGATAAAAAGTAGCCTATGTGTTAATCCAGGGGCTCAGCTACCTCCACACCAAATTTCATCCAAATCCGTTGAGTAGTTTTTGCGTGCAAGAGTAACAAACATACTCACAAACGTTCACATTTATAATACTAGCTGCGTCCCGCGGTGTTACTCACTCGCTACTCGCTACGCTGTTACTCGCTACATGTTTTCGGGATTAAAAGTAGGGATTAAATAACAAACACAACAAAAAAGGAATATTGCGAAATCGTTCCAGCCGTTCACGCGTGATGCCGTGACCGAGGGAAACAGGAATTCAATGTTATATATAGAGAAGATAATATTTCATTTTTGTAGCAATGACAGCTCAGTGGATAGCTCGATGGGTTCGCACGCCGAAAGGTGTTGGTTCCAACGTCAACAATAAGCTGGAGCTCGTAGTGAAGAAAACCACATGAGGAAACCATAGCATGATGGTAGTGTACCTTATAGTACCTACTCGGCTGGCTAGCTAACATCCTAAGTTATAAATCTGCCGCCAAACATGTTCCAGTGTGTTCCGGCAGCCTCACTTAAGAGCCAGTTTCATTCCAGGCTAGGTGTGTTGTTTCCAATCTTTGACCACACCGTTACTTAATATCAGGTGAGCTGTGGTCAAACATCTTGCCCGTCAACCATAAAAAGATACATTACGATTCAAGAACTTCTTGTAGAGTAAGAAGTGATCATCAGTCGGAGTCTACTCTCGCGCCGTGATTGATTACCGCTGATTACGTTCCGAACGGTTGGCAACACTGACGTGGGTTACGGGGCTACAGTGCCACCAACCAATCAGAAGACACAACTGGAGCGCCACAATCGTATTTTCTTAACAAATATACTGCTTAAAGTTTAGTTCAACCTTTTCGTCAACTCTACAGTAAGTTGGTCTCTATATGTTACCAACATTACGCCGGTGCCATAGGCGTGTGGTAATGGTTTATGCATGAGAGCCCTTCGGACCGGGGTCTAGTTCGTACTGATTGGAGGTCAGAAAGGTTTTTTCAAATGTATTTTTCAGTATTTTTAAATGTTACTCTCGCTGTAAATACTGACCCACGAGGGACAAAAAGTCGGCACTTTTAAATGACTACGTAATAAAGGATCGGAAAGTTTTATAGGTATCGAACATTATTTACACACTTTGGGCTTGATTTATAAATGTTACTTAAAGTTAACCTATGCTTACAATGCTCGGTCGACTTCTCGCTGATGTAAAATATCACGCTTGAAAATAAAACAGAATAATTTAAAAATACAATAATTCTTTTTAAATGTGAAATACCCAGTTATTTTTTTGTAATTAAGCTAACTATGCTAGTACTATTATAATGAAGAAAGATTTGATAGTTTGTTTGTATTGAATAGGCTCTGAAACTACTGGACCAAGATGGCAAACACACCTGGTTACACTGGAATAGAACTGGCTCTCAAGTGAGGCTACTAAAATACAGCGTTTTTTTTTTATTTAACCGATAAATTAAAAAGTTACAGACACCAGGGTCCGTGACCTTTGTCAACTTGAATTCCATTTTTACTTTAAACACACCGTTCTGTGATTGGCGAAAGATTTTCCTTGAACTTGATGGTAGATGGTAGATGGTGGTAGTACGAGCCAGCCGAGTACTAGAAAATACTCTACCACCATGCTATAGTTTCCTCGCGATGTTTTCCTTCACCGGCAACTCGAGCTCATTGTTGGGGTTTGAACCCATGTCCTTCGGCATGCGAACCGACCGCGCTAACCACTGAACGCTACAAAAAAAAACCTAAATTGTTAATGTTCGCACGAAAGTTAATGTATTTTTGTACATCCGTGCTTGAATGAAGGTAAATATAGCAAGTACCTACTTTAATCTACAAAGTTCCAGCTCAATTGTACTTGTTTCACTCGAGTACTACTGTAGACCACACTTCCTTTAGGTTTCGAGAGGCCATTGCTTTCGAGGACACTCCAGCCCCAACCACTTACGTGGTGATTGATTTCTACTCCTGATTACAGGTGAAATCTTTTAGGATGTTTGTTTCGATTCACATGAAAAAAAACCAGCATATTAAAGAAACAAGATGTTTTTTTTTCAAATACAAATCCTATATAATATATGTAATAATAATATTATAAATGTGAAAGTTTGTATGTTTGGATGTTTAAATGTTTGTTACTCAATAAAACCACAACGGTTGAACGGATTTGGATGGAATTTGGCATATACATAGCTTATTACTTGGACTAACATATAGAATACTTTTAACAAAAGATTTATTTCAATTGAAAGCTTATTTATTCATTGACGTATTGACAGATGTCAGTTTGACAGATTGACAGATGTCAGATTTATGGCTATTGCTTATTTATTACAAACGTTTAGAGG
Source organism: Biston betularia (assembly GCA_905404145.2). Taxonomy (NCBI): domain Eukaryota; kingdom Metazoa; phylum Arthropoda; class Insecta; order Lepidoptera; family Geometridae; genus Biston; species Biston betularia. The sequence continues at coordinate 11,638,609 of FR989873.1, forward strand.
TGGCTTCAGGTGACCAGTATGCTGGTATCTACTTTGGCCAAAAGCTAAGCATTGCCATCCAGCGTGGCAGCGGCCACATATCTCTGACTCTGACGGATTTTAAGACTAAGTTTTTTGTATGTATGGGTCAAAATCAGAGAGGTGAGCATTTTGCTTTGGACAAAGTGTTTGTATCAAAAATGTCATTATAACACTAGCATACTCATTTAAATATACTACTGACGTACACAGGTATATGCAGTTCGCGTGTTTATTTTTAATAATAATGTTTTAGTTGGTTTTTAAACAAAAATATGTCCCAATAATCATTTCGGGAACGTGTCCTTAAACAATATTTCGTAATTCAGATATCTCACAAAAGTAAACTGAGATGAAATTCAAATCGTGTGTCTATAATATTAGCTTTAAATATCAATTAATAACAAAATTACGATAAAGCAAATTCAAATCTCTTTAATTTTTTATGTTTTGGCTACTCACATGTTGTCTGACTGTTGTCAAATCATTTTGTGACCGCAGCTTATATTCGTTTATGGAATCAAAATAAGATTGCGTAGATGTTGCTAGTGAGCAACAGTGTGGAGTCCGCAAGTAAAAGTAAACAGTGTTCGGTGTGTTTTCGGAAATAAATAATTGATTTTGCTGGTAAGTACCGTTTAATTTGATACTAGACATAGAGTACCTTAATTCGCTGTCACTACGGGAACGCAGTTTTGTCGTTGGATTTTCGAAAAAAGATGTGTTTTTAGTAAAATAGTAATAAATATTGCGGCTCACTTGTTTAAAACTTCTAAAACCGGCGTCCAAAGTGGCAGCATGATGCGTAATATGCAGACACAAGTCAGATAGTCATTCCGGGAACGGTCATTTTGGAAACGTTTCCGTGTATGATAGGCGTTCCCGAAATGACAATTTGTGTATAAAATGTCACTTAAATGCATTTCTTTAGCTTTTTTAAGTGCAAATTTGGTTTTAGATATCAATACAATAATAGCAACATTGAAGGCGACAAAAATAAAGAGAAAAAGAAGATAAACCAAGATAGTGCAGCTTACAAAAAACATCATGAAAAATCAAACGTGAGAAAGCGCAAGTTTTTAGATAAAATGACACCTGAACAAAAAGAAACAAAAAGACTGAAAGATAGAGAATACTACCAAAGAAAAAAATGCTGAAAAGAAACGAAGACTATGAAATAAAATGGCTGAAAGAGAAAAAAGAAGGAAGTGGACGTTGTAAAGGAAAAATTCTCAAAAATAGAGACGGTACAAAAAGAATTTAACAAATATTATAGCCCTCCAGATTCAGAAAATGAGATAGGAAACAATATTGACTCTACCGCATTACGAAAGAAACCAGGAAGAAAACATATTAAAAAAATACAAAGCACAAACTTACAGAGCCATTAAGAAACAGAAAAGTCTATTAAAAAATTGCAAAAAAAAGTAGAGTTTGCGGTAGCTTGAAACAGGAGACCTGAAGTAAAAGAATGAAAACAACAGAGTTGATTCGCCTAGTCACAAAGTTGATGAAATAACAAGAGGATGTTCTGTTGTTCTGTAGAGGGTGAAGTACAAAGACAGCAACTATTTGGCGAAGTTTCAACACACTTTTGAGAGAGAAGCCTTATTGGGTATTGCAACCTACTAATAGGGATCTAGAAACATGTATGTGTGTTAGACACGAAAACTATAAATTTAAACTAACCAAATTGAATCGACTGGGAGAGGTTACTTCCTATAGTTGTATGTTTTATGTGCCAATTGCAAAGACATCAAAATAAAACCCGGAAGCAATGAAGATACCGTAGAATACCTTTTAAATTACTCAAGCATTGTTACTGAATTTATTTTTGTGATAATGTGCAATAACCATATTTTGTTCGCAATGCCTAGTGCTTGTTTTTTGACTATATAACGTTAATTGTAATTAGATTGTAAGTTTAAACTTCGACACTCATGCTCAACTACAAATAAAACCTATAGTATTGAGAACTTCTATTACTTTTATGTAAATAGCGTTTAAGAATCTAAACAGTCATTTTGAGAACATTGTCGTCATTTTCGGGAACGGCACTAAAATTGCTATTAAATCAATAATGGATATTTTTTCTTGATATATTTGCATACACAAAAATAAATATCGTTTAAACTTATTTAGTTATGTTATTATTACACCGTATAGTTTATTAATAGAAAAAATAAGCAGAAGTTTTGTATCAGAAATCACACCAATTACAAAATATCGACGAGTATTTAAAAAAATTAATGCTTTAATTGATAAAATGTAGTAACTCACGATATTTTCCGATTAAGAAACATGCTTATTATAGTTTTTTAAAAGCGCTTTTATATTAAATTGAATACGTATTATTTTAAATTAATTAGAAATATGTTCCCCAAATGACTTCCGACACTACCATAATTTTCATTGACCGCCATAACTTTAGAAATTTTTATTTTTTTGCGTGCCCCTTCTCAGGAAAGTTTCATAACATTTAGCGCTACCAACATATTTTGTTAGATTTATTCAGGAGCAAACTTAATTTTTCAGATATTTGAAAACGCATAATGCTCACCTCTCTGATTTTGACCCGTATACATTTTGTAAATAGTATAATTTAAGGTCTTTTTTATTTTGTTTAATAAATGCTTTCTTTATTACATACATACATGTTTCATTCCTTTCAGAACCTAATTCTAAGCGGACAAAGTACAATTTTTTTTATTGATACAACCAATGTTACAAGTCAATACTGTAGTGTCACTTCAAATATATCAGTAAAAGAGTTTTTCTATAACTCTGCTTACTGCAGTATTCTTCAAACCGAAATACGTTACACATTACTGTTTGGCCACAGAGATCTCGCACCTAATAAATGTTAGATCAGATTAGTCACTCACCAGAAAATGTGTTTTATGAAGTCTTAGATCGGTAACTGGCTTCATGAAATCTTAGATCAATAGAATGATCAAATCCAAAACACCGTATGCTGTGAAAACCACAGAAGAAACATAATGTTTGACTCCATTTCGATAGGATCATACATTTTTATAGCTCTTTATGGATATAAGTCATACGATTTAACAGCGAAAAACTCCGAGATGTCTTTTACTTCGAAGTGATGTTTATTGGCCCTGTAACCTTATTAGCTATACCTATATATATATACCGGCAAACCGGCATATAGTGATTTTTATACACTATTGTATGTAGGCAGGATGCGGTAGTGGCGCAGAATTATAAATAAAATTAATAAATAGTCCACCCACAAGGTGGACAGACGGCCTAGTCAAGAGCGCAGGAACGCGCTGGATGCGAGCCGCTTCCAACCGGTCAATGGGGGAGCCCACGGCTGAAATTATGATGATGATGATGATGATGATAAACTTCGATGGAGTTTTGGAAGCAACACGAAAAGTTGTGTTCCACCACAATATATCACTTTCACAATTATTAAAATCGCCGTTTTAATAAATAAAAAAATACTGTTTCAATACATAAAAGACTCAAGTTTTGAAAACAAATACAAAGCGATGAAATAACTTTTTTGAAAGAAATTGTAGATCATTGCGATCAAGCGAATTAGTACCGCATATGAGGCAAAAACTATCCTTTGAAGTGTTTTAAAAAATAATACGGTTATTTTTTACGTCATGGTTTGACAGTAAAACAAAACTTCAACAAAACTCGAGCCCCAAGAGCAGACAACAATGTAATCAACGTCTATTAAAAATGCTAGTGATGCATTTTTTAAAACAGTGTCCCATTTCTCCCACTGCACTCATCTGACACATGACATGCCACTGAGCCCGTTTTTCTCGTGAAACTTGACTCCCTCGCGGCCGGGGCCTATTTCGCCCGGGCTCCCGGATCGGGGTTTATTTTTCCCGGGCTATTCTATTTTTCCCGAGTTCTCGAGCGACGCCGGACGTGAGAAATTGCAATGTCGTTCCTCACGTGGTGCAATCGCGTGCTGCTGCCGAGCTGGCTATTCAGCCGGGATTTTGGTAAGATTGGACTTTAGTGAAGATATAGTCGCATATTTAAATCAAAATAGCTCAATGATTTTATATAACCTCCAGTAGAGGGTTAGTAATCGAAGATACGATATTGTGTCGCAGTTGTTTAATAGTAGGTACATTGTTACCCTAAGAATGAAAGTAACTTACTTAGTCCCGCGGGGTTTGGCTTGCCGCTCCAGCTAATAGTTCGAGGAACTAAATAAGTCTTTAACCCGAGGTAAACACTGTGCTTTCATTACGAATACAAGGAAAGTAAAAAATTGAGAACTTTATTGAGTCGATTAAAAATATCGGAACGTCTATCTAATTGTGTGATGTCTCAAAATAAAAATAAAACTTTCTTTTCTTTTATCGGAGCACGAAAGATAAGTCTGACCACAGCCTAGCCAAAGCTCGCAGCTAAACCTTTAGACTCACTAGATTCAGCTAATACTACTCCCGACAGGTATTAGAGTCGGTTCGTACCGCTTTGAATACCAAATAACGGTGATTGGTCGAGCGTTTTCACTCCACTGAAAATAGGAACTGAACATCGGTAAAATCAAAAGAGCTTTGGGTAAAAGTGATCAATCAACCTTTGAAATTGACGTACGATTTTGGTAGGTATTTTGTTTACGGTTACTCGGTTAGGCACTTGTAGTGATCACAATTCAATTCATTTCAGAGAATGTGCTACTATGTGCAACCTTGTACTTCCGACGCAAAAACGACGGGCTGTTATAAGTTTGACGTGTCTGTATGTGTGTCTGTCTGTGGCATCGTAGATCCCGAACGGATGAACCGATTTTGATTTTGTTTGAAAGGTGAATTAATCGGGAGTGTTCTTAGCGAGATGGCCGCCGCCACAAAATGGCGAGATTACATATTTTTCACAACCTCCTCAACTCCTTTTCAACCCTCAACATGGGTATCAAATGAAAGGGCTTGACTAGTAGAACACTATGATAAATTTCAAATCCAAGATGGCCGCCACCACAAAATGGCGAATGTATTTTTTTATGTGACTTGTTTGAATGTGATCTTAACTATGATTCATGAAAGTTCAGCTGTTTGAAGATAAGCAGCTTTTATGTATGTGCGTATTTACCACTGATCGATTCGAAATTTAGTATTATGTGTGTCGGGGGATTTTTTAAATCTTTAATTTATACTCGCCTCTGTTGAGCTTGGTCCTCTTTTTATTGTATTAAGGGTAGGGCCTTAGTCCATCACGCTGGCCAAGTGTGGGTTGGCAGACGGGACATATTTTTGAAAACTTTTTTTTAAGAACGTTCGGACATGTAGCTTTCCTTAAAATATTGTTCTTCACCGTTTGTTATCGACAATAAACATTTAGCTTAAAAAAGACAGAACTTCGAGCTATGATATTTGAACGTAAGACCTCCTGATTAGAAGCCAGTTAGTCTTCCAAGAAAACTGCCGACACTTTAAAGATATAAAGATAATATTATATTCTATTCCCTCGACATCTGCAGCATACTTTAAACGAGTTAATTCAAAATTAATCACAACCACGCGCGTTTTGTAAGGGTTCGTTACCTATAATTTATTAATTTCAACTTTACTTTGATACGTTAGGTTAATTTTAAATCTCATCATATAAGTTCTACGTAAACGCGATCGGCAAGGCAGCGCGCCACAGCCAATAGATGAGCGACGTGCGAACGGCGCGGGAGCGGGTTTACCGACTCTGGACCTTATGATACTAGTAAATTTTCTTGTTAACCTTCTTTTGTCTTTTACTTATCATTCCAAGCTAATTGTGATAGGTAGGGCACTGATAAGTGTTACAGTTTCATTGAATTGATTATCATGCAAACCACGAATACTGGCGGTTAATTTTAATGATGAGAAGCATTTGCAGTTAAATGTTTTTGAGTGCATATGGCATTTTTACGATAATTATGATATACAAAAATCTTTTTTTTTAAATTGATTGAATTAAAAATTTGTATGTGCAAAATATTCTACGTCGTAACGAACTACTCACGACGAATATTATTGTTCAAGTACCTACTTATTAAAAAAAATTAAAATTGGCTTAAAATTAATGAAATGTGAATTCTAAATACAGTTTACAAGTATGATTTTTATATAATACTACCTATTTATTGCTAAAAAAAATATCTGGTACTGCAGTGGTACTTAGACGACCACCTGCTAAGGAGATCTACAAAGCTAAAACGAAAAAGTCATTTCTTAACTTGTAAGATTGACAAAAGTACCTTCACACTTGCCAAAACTGTTTGTTAGAAAGTGCCGACTTTTAAAACGTCGTGTTTATATTTTCTTTCGACAAAAATATTGTAATAGATACTCACGACAAGCCTGGAACTCGTCCTCGCCCTTTTCACAGTCCTTTTGATAGTTGCATACCCATAGCGCAGGAATGCATTTGCCTTCAGGGCAGCGGAACATTCCCGAAGGGCATATTGTGTCTCCTGCGAACAAAATATAACGTTGTTATTTATTATTTATACACTTCTTAAAACGGACCTTTTATTTTTTGACAAATTTAACAAGGTAAATTTTTAAAATAACGTTTTGTTTCAGTAGAGTCTGTGTTGTGGAATTGTAGTGCACTTGTTTGTTATAATTTCACCAGTTTCCACCCTTTTGAATCCTGCTAGGTACTTATACTTCGATTGTACCTCTGCGGGTGACAGACTCGAGTGACGAGGGTGACTAACCGGCCAGATTCCACGATACATCTCGAGTAGTTTGGGGGACAAGACCTTGAAGTCAAGATGTGGGACTTCTCTTCTTAATAGACAGCTTTGATTGATTTTTTTCAGAAAAGCTATAAGTGAAATGGCGGAAATTAAAGATAAATATTAATTTAGAGTTTATATCACATTTTGCATCTCGTTTTTCCGCATATAAGTCCGACCAGTGTAAAGGGTAGCATTGCAATTTGTGGTAAACCTTGGTCAAGTTTTCGTCACCAAAATGTATAAAAAATAAAATCAGCGCCCCGTGGTGGGTGTAAATGGAAACAAAAACTAACGCGATCAGACGTTATTTTTCAAACATGTAAACTCTGAGAAAAGCTTTACAAATACATTTTTTATGTTTGTATTTTTTTATGAAATCGATCAAAAGCATAATCACAGTCGCGGTTGTTGAACTTTAAGACATATATTTTTATAATCCGCGCGTAACTGTATGAGCAAGACAAGCACAGGGAGACGTTATTGGTCAAGAAGAAAGGAAACGTAAATACGATTGTTCCAATAAGTTTTTCTTTTACAATGGTACACATAAATTTAGTAACACCACAAAGGCAACAGGGCATCGCAGCTTTGGTGCTCATTACTTTGTGACTTTCAGAGTCTCGAAAGCCCTGTAATTTCCCTAGCTGAAGTACCCTTCAAGCCGGAACACAATAAATAAAGTTTACATACTACTGCTTGGCGGCAGAATATCAGGTACTGCGGCGGTACTTACCTGGACGACCTCCACTAAGAAAGTCTACAACCGAGTAGAAACCATTTCAAAACATGTTTTATAATAACACTGTACCTACTTATCCTAAACATCTTTTTTTTATTTTTGACTACTGCCTCTTTATGTTTTAGGGCAATTTTGCCACAGTAAGGGGCAAAATGGGGGTTGGTAATGGGGGTTGTATGGGTTGCAATTTTTCATTCATAATAATTTGCGTTTGACTACAATCTGCCTGAAGTCTAAGATGGTGCAAGCTTAAAATAAACCTATTTACCCTGGATTTAAAGACACACCTTTGTCCTACTGTTTTATTAAAGCAATTGTGATTTACCGCAAATAAAGACCGAAATAAATGCCAGAAGCGGTGATTTTACTGTAAAATTATGCTCTATTTGCCCATAAATGGCAAAAAAATATTTGTATGGAAATCGAACCACCTTAATTTTGTTTCTTCAAATAAATAGAAAGTTGACGCTCGAATTAATTTATCATTTACCTATCGGAACATTAATTTGCTTAACTGGCCGAGGTTGGTAGATATAATTTTGAACCGCACTTTATCGGAAAATGTTTGTAAATATCAGTTATTTTGTTACTTAACTCCGATCGGGTTAAGGGGTTAGCTTTGAAAGTATTATACCGGGTTAAGAAGTTTTGAATTTGTATTCAATCTTAACTTGTTTTAAAACAATGTATTTTGTCAAGCACGCTATCTAGTATTATACCTAATTAGTAATTCTGCGTTGAAATATGTAATAATTATAAAATATAGATTATTGCTATCACTCGGGTAGCATAATATTATAATCAATCAACATTCACGTTTATTTAATGCCAATAAATGTATATATTTACCTACATACATTTTGATGCGGATATATTTATTTTACACCATATAGTTTTCAAATGAATACAAGTATGTATGTACTATACCTACTATTTGTACACGTTAATACAAAACACAGTTATGTTTACACACTACTGTTTGACAGCAGAATATCTGGTAGACGACCTCTTGCTAAGGATAACACAAGTCGACTACACACTTTATCACACTCACTCTTTACATCTGATGCAAATACAAATACAAATCTTTTATTAATAAATAACACCAAAGTTACAGGTCATCTATCCATTCATATTTTAAAATATCAAAATCATAACATATGTCATTACAATGACAATGTCAATGAAATAATATGTCACATATAAAATAATTATGTCAATATGATTAAATGTCGATAAAAACAAATGATTGCATGATCGCACAAATGATGCTTCTGACAACAGGTCGGCTGCTTCAAATATCTTGTGAATATGCTAATTAACTTTTATGCTTACCCTAATACATACTTTTATGATTATCCAATTTATGTCTATCGTTTAACCGAACATTCTGTATTGCACGGTTGATAGCTCTAACGAGCTGTAGGTACTAATATACGTCAGCCGATGATTGGAGTTAAAAGCTACGATGAACGCGTGGCAAATTATAGCGAACGTGGACTAAATTACTAATTGATCTATTGTTTTAAGCGAACCAGGATTTACATACATATAAACATAAATCATGATTATATATATTATAATGTGAGCTTCATGCGTGCTGTCTCTGTATTTCATGTTTTTTTTTCTTATATACTTAGTTAACATGAAAACACCCTAGTGCAAAAAGACGTCACTTACAATAGAATTACTTGCTGGTAGAAATCCTGAGCAGGTCTTCTAGGTAGGTACGACTGTAGTATCAGATATTCCGCCTCCAAGTACCTAGTAGTGTGTAAATATCATTATGTTTCCGTTTGAATGATTGGAGCTAGCTTAATTACAAGGCTAAGAGACTTGCCATCAAACGTTTCAAAGTTTTTTTTAATGTAAAAGTAATAAGATGTACGCTCTCCTGATGGTAAGAGATAACGCATGTACTTGACCATTGCAGCAATACAACTTTGAGTAGCAAAATAAAGTCCGGGGCATCGCTGCTTTGGGCTCATTACTTTGAGACTTTCGATGGTTAGTCTCAACAGTCTAGTAATTTCGCTAGCTGCAGTACGTTTCAAACCGGAGCACAGTAATGTTTACACAGTACTGCTAAACGGCAGAATGTCTGGTACTGCGGTGGTACCTACCTAGACGACTTTCTGCTCGTGGTGGACTCAGTGGTATGACGAGCCCTGGTTTTCCAATGTATTGACACCCATTACTTTCATTTGTACGTCATCAGTATACACAAAGGCCTAAGTAGTTTCCTTTTCCTGAGACAACGTATTTAAATTCAATAATGAGCAAAACAGATTTAATTAACCAGAGAAAACATTCTGCAAGTGTCAAGTAGCTTTCAAAACGTCGCAGGTTAATGAAATAAGAAGCGCGGAGCGACGGGCGAAGAAAACCTTTTATAATAACTGTCAACAGCTCAGCGTTAATTAACAATATAATTTTGTGGAGATATATAAATCAAAGGTTCTGGGATATTTTGTACATTGGAAAACTTATTCAGAATCGCTTATCTTTACCGTCGGACACGTTTCATAATGTAAGTTACACCACATCACGTATTTTACGAAGTTAGGTTTTTTATAGTGACAGGATGTGTTTCACAGCTCACTTCATACTATTATAAAGAGGAAAGATTTGATTGTATGTTTGTTTGTATTGAATAGGCTTCGAAACTGCTGGACCGATTTCAAAAACTCTTTCACTGTTGGGAAGCTACATTATCTCCGGGTGACATAGGCTACTTTTTATCCCTGTATTCCTACGGAAACAGGAACTACGCGGGTGAAACCGCGAAGCATCCGTTAGTGTTAAATAACAGTGGTTGAAGGCGGTAAACACGTCTAGCCTGGAATGGAACAAGCGCTCAAGTGAAGTTGTTGGAATACATAATTAGGTACTTGGAGCTGAGTATCATCTATCTATGTATCTATCATTAATCCTTACATATTTGCTTATTGAGAACGTTCATTAATTTGACATTAGTCAAGACATGCCTGTCTATATTGAATTAACTGTGACGTCATTATAATCTACTAGCTACGCCAGAGGTTTCTTTGATAAAGGTCCAAGTGCTAATATATGATATAAGCTTGCTCTAAATTTTATCTAAATACGTACCGCCGTTAAAGTCTGAAGAAAGCAAGAACACTACGAGATCTAATTAAAATATGTTTATTGTCAAGTATTAATTGCACACAAAAGACTATAAAAATTAATTGTTGAGGTCGCAAAGGTTTAAAAATGACTAAGAGATCTTTTCTCTCAGCTGTCTGCATACCTATGCTAAATCTTAAATTTTCTATTTTTAGTTTTATGTCTTGATGGGTTAACTTAGTAAATCTTGTAGATTTTCATTAATAAAACTATAATCCATATATCTATAAACTTTTAAGTTTTATCACCACCACCGTGCTCTAGAACATAAAACAAACAATGTCAAAGGAACGTATGTTACGTGGTATATAAGGTGAAGACTCACTACGACGTGTGGAGATGCGAGGCGGTACGACAAATAAATACATATTATGTTCGTGCGAACAACGTTTTCTAGCCTTTGCCGTCCAGGATGCATCTTCCATCGCACGCTTCAGAATCAAACTGAGACGTTGATAATTATTTAAAACAAAGACTTTATTTCATTCATCATCACCTCAGCCGTAGGACGTCCACAGTTGGACATAGACCTCCCCCAATAATTTCCATGAAGACTGGTTGGAAGCGGCTCGAATCCAGCGCGTTCTTGGTTCCTGCGGTCTTTATTACGTCGTCTGTTCACCTTTTCAGCAGACGTCCTACGCTGGGCTTGCTTGTCCGTGGTCTTCACTCCAGAACTTTGCAGCCCCATCGGCCATCAGTTCTGTGTGTTATATGCCCTGCCCACTGCTAGTTCAACTTGCTAATTCGCTGGGCTATCTCAGCACCTTTAGTTAGCCTACGAATCTCCTCATTTCTGATTCAATCTCGTAGCGAAGCCCCAATCATAGCTCTCTATATAGCTCGTTGTGCCTCTTTGAGCTTAGTAAAAAACTTTACTTATATCATAACTATTAAGTACCTATTTATAATTGCGTTCATAAACCTCCTGCCTGTAAATCTAGAGCCATTTTGGTTGTGTCGCATTGTTTTGTTCGCTGTAGCGCAGTATTGTCCTAATCCTTGTTACGAGAACAGATGTAGCAAAATGTAATGTTCGGAGTTTACATGCAATAAACAGTCTTGCATTGCTGGTTTAAGAGTCAATTTGCTTTAGTACTGATGGATTGCATAAACCTTAACCTTAATCGCTTGCAGCGATGATAGCTCAGTGGTTAGCGAGGTCAGTTCACATGGCAAAGGACGTGGGTTCAAGCCCCAACAATATGCTTAAAAAATATCGAAAAGAAACCTTAGCGTGACGGTAGGGTGCTTTCTAGTACTCGACTTGCTAGCTACCCTCAAGTTGAAAATCTGTCGCCAAGCACCTAACGGTGTGTTCCATCAGCCTCATTTGAAAACCAGTTCCATTCCAGGCTAGGTATGTTTAACTTAGCCACAACGTCACTTAAAATCAGGTGAGCTATGGTCACTTAAACTGTTAACCATTAAAAAAAACTTTTTTTTTTATTTTCAACAACATTACAAAGGATTAGTATTAAAACAGATATATTTACATTGGAGAATATTTTCAAACAGCGCCATCTAGTCGCAAATTAAGCAATGATTGTACTATGGGAACCAGATAATTTATAATATACCTTTAATATTGTGTAAAAATACATACATACTTATGCTATACTTGTATATTTAACTAGCGGTAGCATTCGTTATCCTACTCGATTGCAGCGTTATCTGCATTGTGAATATAAGCCCATTTAAAAACACATAGAAATTTCATCAAAATTAGTCTAGCCGTTTAGGGGGAGTTCAGTGACAAACACACGTACAGAATAAGCTAAATCGGTTCAGCCGTTAGCAAGTTATACGCTTGCCAACTTTGGTTTCCCGTTCAAATTTTTATCTAATTCACTTCCTTTATGTTTTTTTCGAGGAATGTCCTTCTCCAAGGTCACATCTATCTCTATATTAAAATTTATCAAAATTGGCTTAGGGGTGAAAAACAAATAGACAGTTACTTTCGCATTTATAATATTAGGTAAAGATGAAATCTATGTTATGCAACAAAAATACATTATTACTTCTCTACTCTTAAAGTAAACCTTTTGTTTTCTGTCACGTACGGGTTGGAGCTGTGGGGCCGCGCTGCCGATCGTAATAGAGCCTTTGTTATGCAGAAGCGAGCTATTCGTGCCATATGCGGGGTTCAGGACGACGTCTCTTGCGTGGATCTGTTTAAGGAGCTACAGATTCTGCCTTTACCGTGTGAGTTCGTTTACCAGGTAGCCCTGTACACACATACAAACATAGATAAATTTCAACGCCGGGGCGTCCACAGCACGTTGGATCTTCGCAGTAATAAAAAGAAAGACCAACTAGTAACGCCGTCGCATCGGCTCGTCAAGTCGGAGAGGTCGGTATACATTCTGGGGCCCGCGGTCTACAATCGCGTACCCGCTTCCATCCGGGATGCACCTTCCATCGCGTGCTTCAGAAGCAAACTAAGATCTTGGCTTCAAGAGACCTTGTTCTATGACTTTGACGATTATTTAAAACTAAGAGATTATTGAATTACTAGTAAGTAATTATAATATTTTTGTTTTTATGGACATTTAATTATATTGACATAATTTTATTGACATTTTATATGTGACATATTACTTTATTGACATTTTCATTTTCATTGTTTTGACATATGTAATGATTTTGATAATAATTTTTAAATATGAATGGAAAAATGACCTGTAACTTTGGTGTTATTAATAAATGATTTGTATTTGTATTTGTATTTGTATTTGTACTTTTCTTTCTATTTTTGTTGAGCACAATAAAGAATTTTTCAAAGAATAAATGTTTAGTCTATAGTATAGACAAAACATTTATTGTTTAATGTTACACAAACTAAGTAACTTTACATGCGATTCCTTTCACGTTTTGACAGTTATGATGTCCATAACACTGGCATTATGTTACAAGGTCTCACAACGTTTAGTCGGTAACCGTTAAAAGATTTAACATACGCCGTTACAGGTGAATAACGGTATAGTAGAACGCTACGATACTACGCGGTCACGTAGCAATCGTTACAGCGTAGACACGCGTAGCGCGTAGTACAGCTACGGGCGTAGCATACATACTTACGTTTTGGTAAAACATTAGACGTGATATCTTTATTTACATCTTATATAAATAAAAATAAAATTATGTTTGCTGGTAAGTGTGTAACTTGAGAACGGCTGAACCAATTTAGCTAATTCTTTTTTTTTAATGGTCATGATACTTCGTACGAGGTTCAATATGCAAGGCCGAAGATCGCCGCACCGGGTACAAAGTACCGGTCATTAAGCTAGTTTGAAATATTTTTTAATAATATCTAAATTTACAAATAAAAAAACCGACTCCCTTAGGCCAACTAAACACACTGCTCCAATGAAACAGCGAGGTTTCGGAGTAAACGCAAATATTATCGATGTATACAATTTATAGATTTTGTTGATTTTTTTTAAATCGCTGGATCTATTTCGAAAAAAAAAATATGGGAACATCTCTGAAGTATGATCTATCAAGCAAAAAAGTATCATCAAAATCGATTCATAATAATGGGCGGAACGATCGCATATCATACATACAAAAAATACAACATAATTGAATCGAACCCACGCCTTATTACTCTTAAAACAGATATACTACCAATGAGCAAATAGTGGTGTCATAATATTTAAGTAAGTCTATTTCTTTTACCACCTGAGTGACAGCTTTCTTCTGGCATTGTATGTCCAAATTGGAAGCCAGACGTTCTCTTAACTAAGTTGTCGTAAGTACATACACAGGCAGCCTCTGTAAAAACTAATTTATTTAACTAAATAGGTTTCCAGAATTATTGTTGCTATCACAATTTTCTTATAAATTTCCATAATAGTATTTTCTTTTGATCTCATTATTTAATAAATTTTAATATCATTATTTATCACAAAAGATTTGTAATTCCAAGTATAAACTAGATCTTACCTTTTATCTAAGTAAATTCTGAATTAGTAACAAAACAATCTTTAATTGGCATTGGTAAAAAAAATATTATAATTTACTAACTGCCTCAAAAAGGAGGAGGTTCTCAATTCGACTGTATGTTTTTTTGTATAATTCTGCCAATGAATCGATTTTGACGATACATTTTTTGCTTGGTAGATTATTTATACTTCAGAGGGGATCTCTTATAAATTTTATCGGAAACGATCGAGCGGTTTTAAAAAAATCAACAAAAATTTAAAAATTGAATCGGACTTTTGTGAAAATTAAATGGCAGTCCCATAGTATTTTCTACAATGTTTTTATTTACAACTAAAATACATTTTTTTCTATCTCATTCTTTTACTATTTCTGTGCTTCGATTTTGTTTGTCGCCAGCTTTTATTCAACGATGTAAAGAACGCGTGAACGAAAGTTTCCTATTTACTACGAATCCTAAATCAACTTATGCATCTCATTCGAACTTTATCCCAACGGGATAGAAGCTCATTTAGTTTGATTGAGTGACTCGAGTTTGGATGGAATGAAACCGGTAGTTTTATTTGCGTTCAAAGAAGTGTGAACGATTTTTGCGAATTTAGAGGATCTACTTATCGCGGTGTTTTTATTTTAAATCCTGATAGAATGCGAGAGGATATGGTTTGCAATAAAAAAATATGTTTTAGTGACATTTAAAAACTTATGTAAAAATTTTTTTTACTCACGTTTAACTACGAAGCAAGACATGCGCGTTGTATTGTATTCTGCTTTGACTCCTTGAAAAATGGCACCGGATGTGGCTGAACTATTATAGAAGTGTTCAATATAATTAGACGTGAGTAATCAGATAAGATAAACAAAATTGTGTCAAAACCACCCACATATTTCCAAAGCTTATATCTCTTAAGTGACTTAACACTATTGTATGACTTGACTTTAGCCTTGACTCGACTAATTGTAAGAAAAACTACGGTCAAAAAATTCATTTAAATATCTAATTTTAACATAAAAGAAACTGTTTGATTCTTGAAAAGCAACCATAAAACGCACCAGTTTAGTGTTCTCTCATAAACCTTTAGACGTCTCCCACTCTTTTTTTTACAGTGTTCATTTTGCAGAGTGGTGCTTTGTCGGTATTAAATTCGTGTCTACGCGTTGAGTCATTGCTTTTAAGATATTTTATTGAAGTGAAGTTTTTCTTTCCTTTGATATTGAAAAGGCTAGCTGTGAACGTGATTGCTGGTAATACATTTTAAATCACAAGGTATATAATTATATTATACATATACTTAACAACTTCAATATTTTTTCTTGTAATATTTGTTTCTTAATATCAAAGAGTGGCATCGAAAATAGCCCTTTTTGCGTTTTTCTGGCATTAGTCGTACTTTTCAGTACATACTTATAATACATGCAGAATTCCCAACAACAAACATAATTATATGTCCGTTATTGTTGATATAAGCGCTTCGATTCCTCATTCTTCATACGCACAGCGAGGATGTGGACCTCTCTGCCAGCGTCTGTTTTTCCCGCGAAGTACAATTTGGGGGTCTTCAAATCTAGAGTAAACAGGTTTTTTTCTAGGTAAGCGTTCTTGGACTGCATCCTGCTTAACATCAGGCATGATGTGGTCAAACGTGAATCTATTCCGCATAAAAAAAAATATATATAATGTTGTTAGATGATGATGGAGTTGTAAGAAACGTAAGCCTCGTTCGACACGTGAGTTGTAAACACGGCCGGGGTGGTGGCGGGCGGCGATGACAAACGATCAGTAAACCGATCCACAGGTGGGCGCGTGTGTCAACACCGCGGATTCTGGATCCACATTGATATCATTCTGTTTGATAATTTATTATTTAATCCACAACTTGTACAAAAATACAGTATGAAGCGCTCTGTTTTTTTACTTTCGAGCATATTTGACGATTTCACAGGCAGTTATTACTTTGTTTTATTTAATGTTGTACCAATGTCAGTTTAGCGTGAACCTACTCAATAGTTATATGCATGGCGCGAGGCAGAATATGGCGTTCTTTGACTTTACTGCATATCCATTGTACCCATATATACCTACGTAAAAAAAGGAATCATGAAAAAAATCTTTAAAAATCTACACTAATTGTATGCCCAGTTCTTCGTACCCGAAGCAGTAGCACTCAGCCTTTGTCCTCGCGTTTATATAATCCTTATTTGAATTTAAAAAGGATTGCCCAAATCGGCATCGCCATTCCCAAGCTATGTGCTATCGAAAATTAGTTCTATATTTGAATGCATTGATCATACTATCAAATTGAGTATTGTAATTCAAACTTATAATTTTTTTTGCAACAACTAATTATTTTACTATTGTTAAATATTGTAAAAAGATTTCACTATACAGATTTTTTTTAAAGTCTAGCGTCTATTCTTATTATGTACCATGTTTTCTATTCTCGGTTGCCTGGAAGAGATCGCTCTTAACAATAAAGCCGCCACTTGTGGCACAAGCTTATAAAACTGTTTTGTTCTCTGTACTTATTTTCTGTTTTTTGGTGAGCACAATAGAGTTTGTATTTATCTAAGTCCTGATTTGTTCTAAAATCTTAATCCCGGTTTCATTGAAAATTTGTAGTCACGCCAGTCGTTTATGCGTGTAAATCTTTAATGGTTAGATCAACGTTTAATGGAATTTCGATATTTTGCCGCCTCTTTTAATTGTATTTATGTGATTTAGGGTAGATCGGAGCGTCGTTTAGAAGATTTAAGATTTGCTCGCCCATTTATTCTAAGCTGTATCGAAACCCATTCACCCGTAACTGAGTTAAGTTGGAACAATCCTTTCTCATTTACAATTTAGTACCTACCAAGAGTTGAAATGAGTGATCAATTTCCGAATTGTAACCAATTGCTACTTTGTCAAATTGAATGGCAATGCGTTGAATCAAACAAGCTGACAAATTTAAAAATTCTATAACCCGACTGCGAATAAAATAGCTACAGGAAAAAACTTTTTAAACCAATTTATTATTCTTATTAATATTTATAGATAGCTCTTTTAAAAGATCAATGCAATGTTATGAATTTACAACGTGTTACCTTATAAATAAAAAATAAATAAATAAATTTCGTTGGACATTGCACACAGCGCCATCTGACCCCAAACTAAGCAGCGCTTGTGTGATGGAAGTCAGATAACTGATAGAATACATATATACTTTTTTTTTGTAAATGCATACTTATAATACATACAGTACACCCAGACACAGAACAAACATTTGTTGATACATAAAATGTTTGACCTGAGCGGGAATCGAACCCACCCCCTTCAGCTCTTAAGGCAGATATGCTATCAATGAGCCAACAGGGCTTAAAAAGACTAAACTCCCAAAAAACCAGAACAAAGTAATTTTCGAAATGATAAAAATCACGTTTCTTTACAGAGTGTGTATACTCCGTGTCGTACACAACTTGTTTTGTAAAATTCAATTACTTAATTATAATTAATAATTATTATAAACGTGTGAAAACATATAGCTTATACATATTTTTGTAATTCCCTTTGTTCTGTTACTTGATAGGTTCGGTTTTTTTAACGTATTAATTTTTCACGCCAAAAATGAGCATTTTTTTTAAACACATATCTAAGAACACTTGAGTTTTTAAGACGAATATAACGATACCTTAACTGTCGAAATTCATCCAACAGTTTGGAAGAAACAAGGTAATAAATAAATTACTAATTTACATACAAATAAGATACGCACAAAAAACATAACCCTTCCTTGGCAGTCGTGTTAAAATTCAAATAACACGAGCAAAGTGTAACCCTTATATGGTGGAAACTAGGCGCTTCACTCCACATTTTTTAAACACGCGGCGATGTGGAAATCTTTCCGCAAAAGTATAATATAGTCTGCCGGAGTCTGTGTTCCCTGTTAGGTACAATATTGGCGTCTTCAAATCTAGAGTAAATAGGTTTCTTCTAGGTAAGCGTGCTCCATCTTAGACCACACTACTGTTTAACATCAGGCAGAGTGTGGTCAAACGCGAACCTATTTTGTATAAAAAAAAAAAAAAAATATTGGTGACTTCATATCCAAAGCAAACGGGTTTCTTCTAGGGAACCGTGTTCCTTCTTGGACCACATCGTTGCTAAACTTATCAGGATGTGGTCATTCACGAACCTACTAAAAACGAAGAACTCAACGTCTGCTTATTTTAAAGCGTCTAAGTCTAAGTTTGACTACCAACTCGCGTGATGGTCAGTGGCAACGACAATGTGGTCGAAGATAAAGTATGCAAACCTAGAAAATAACCATTCTCACTTAACTAGAAAGATCCAAATTACAATTCTCAGGAAACAAGGTAATATCTCTTTTTCTACATCTAAGTTTTCCAACTTAGTAGAACGTCAGTTAGTAGTTACACTATATAAGTATTTGTTAAGTTAAACACACTTGGAAAACTTAGATGGAAACGTTAAAATTTAATGATCATTAAACGAAACTGTGATAACAACTAACTAGGAAAAGAAAACTAACTTTCCTGTAAGAAAATCAAAACTAGAAAACATCGGTAAACTTATCTAAAACTGGCGGACGTCTCGCGGTTTCACCCGCGTAGTTCCCGTTCCCGTGAGAATACTGGGATAAAAAGTAGCCTATGTCACCCGAAGATTGTGTAGCTTCCTAACGCTAACACTTATTAGTATTATCTTTGGTTTAAAGCAAGTTCACATACCGAGTTATGGCAAAATATGCAGGACTTCGTACGTAAGGACAGGACGTAAAAGATCCTTATATAATTACCCTATTTTTGTGAATAAACAATAATTGAATTGAATTTAAACATTCAGCAACCAACCATAAACAATCTACCAATTTTATACTCAATATCTCAATGTGTTAGTAAACTATGAAGATAAAACGTTGAGTATTTCCTACGCCGCCTACATTTTATTTTCACAACAATGGGCGTATTTCCGTAATACGTAAATGTGGGCCATATTTGGTACAAAATAAACAGGGTAATACGGTTCCTTCCACGGTAACACGTCCGTAACGCCAGGGGGCGCTGCGTATTGTCGGTGACACAGACGAGACGTTTGCAGTAAAACAAGTCTCTATTAGTATATTAATAGTCATCATCGTCATCATCCACAGCCTTTTTTATCCTACTGCTGGGTATAGGCCTCTCTCTTGTTATGCCGTCTGCCTCGGTACTATGCCAATCTGGTCCAGGTTCGACCTGCGACGGTGACAATATCGTCGACCCATCTTGCGGCTGGACGACCAAAGCTCCGCTTACCTTGCCGTGAAACCTCACTCCACCTGGCATCACTTCGCAACGTGATTATGGTTACAAACTTTTATCATAAACTATTATTTTAGATTGCCCTGTTAGCTCATTTATCTCTGCTTCAAATACGTGGGTTCGATTTCTACTCCGGACAAAAATTTATAACAAACATTTCAAAAATTCTTTCGCCTCTGTAATGTTACATTCTCCTTGAGTAACATAGGTTAGGCTCGATTTATATATTAGAATTTAATTAAAAAATAAATGTCCATCCGTGCGAAGCCGGGACGAGCCGCTAGTGTATTTATAAAAAAAAACTTAAGTTTATTAATTACGTAAGGTAATTTAGACAGAATCCAATGCTTCTCAAATTTAAAAGTGCGGCCCATTAATAATTTTAAATTTATTTGTATTTTTCACAAGAAAAACAGTGTGCGTATTCTGTAAAGAATCTTTGCGATATATGTGCACTGGCTTCTATCTTGGCATATACTTTAACACTATAAATAAATCAAACTGTCCTAGTATTCGAAAATACTGGCTACAATAAAGGATATTTATTCTATATTTTTCACCTTCTTTTTACATTTTCAGTTTACATTTTAAGCTGTGGTTTCCGGCGACAGGCGGCTCTCGTAGCCGGAAGTTGTGGAGCGGCTGAAGCGTTACCGGCTTCCGGTGACGCACTTCCGACTTGCACTCCTTGTAAGCCGCTACAACAGCCGTAATCGTCGTTCAGTGATATTGTTTGGGAATCCAGTTTTTTTTATCGAAATACAATTTTAGGTGAATTTTTAGTGTTGATTTTATTTGCAAGCGAAAGACATAGATTTCAATTAAGCATTTAAATGACAAGGGCATCCTTGCCATTTAAATGCTTATATGAAATCTATGTTTGTTTGTATATCTTTGATTCAAAAGTATCTATGTATTGAGCTTGTAAAGAAAAGTATCTATGTTTGAAAAAACTTACTAAGAAATTACTACAAAAGCTTTCGAGCTTGTCTTTCTTTTAGATAGATAGATAAAAACTCTTGATTGCGCACACCAGAAATATAAAAATGTACAGAAAACAAAACAATTATGAGCTTGAGCCACAACTGGCGGCCTTATCGCTAAAATCGATTTCTTCCAGGCAACTAAGAATGAATAACACGTTGCTGATTAAGAACAGAGGGGTGATTTTGACTAAATTAATTATGTTTTAAATAATTAAATTAATAAAAACAATACATCCCTAATTATAGTATGTGAAATGTTTATGAATTTTTACTTGATTTCAAAAAGTAAGTTACCGTCATTTTGCGTTTTCTCTCACTATCTTATCAAAGTAAGCGACCACATAATAATCCAGAAATTACCAACACTTTACAGGCGACAATTTTTAACGATGTCATTGCGCCACCTGTCACGGTAAGGCTGAGACTATTTTATAGGCGGAGCGGATTCTGAGATAGCGATAACGAGCAAAGCGGAAATTCTGTTTATTGATAACTCTATTTTTTGGTGATCACAAGAGTTTTTATCTAAATTTATATGTCTATCTAATAGTTTCAATAGTTTAACAAACATAATTATATACTCTAACACACCTTTTTACACATGTCATTTTGACACATATTTGTATTTTTATGTAGATATAGTATTCATATTATTTTATTCGTTTTTTTTGGTTGACTAACTAAGCGTTTGATCTCAGCTTACCTGATGTTAAGTGATGGTGTGGTCAAAAATTGTAAATCACACCTAGCCTGGAATACAACTGGCTCTCAAGTGGGGCTGCCGGAACACACCATTAGGTACTTGGCGGCAAACTTTTTTTAGTAGTAGTTATCATTTTGTAGTTATGAATTTGTTTGTAATTGAGAGCACTGCTGAGGTCCTATGACTCATTCTTTTTTGAAAAAACTCTTGCAGTAAACCTTTACTGCAACTCACTTTATGTTAGTCAAAGACCAAGTCCACAACACTTGCCTCGAAAAATTTCGACCTTCTATCACTGTACAGAAAAAGATATAATTTTCAGCTTTTTAGATCGCGTTTATTAGAAACCGTGAGGCACTGCAAACTTTGGTACTAAGCGGATGCCACGCGTGTTATCTTACGGGCAATCCGCTCAGGGAATTATGATTTCCTGTTTTAGCTGTGGATAAAGTTATAAGCGAAAGCGGGTTCACTTTCAAAAAACAGCAAATTCTATTATCTTGAGAAAAATAAATCAGTTTCGTTAGAAGTCTATATCATACGAAATAAATTGGCATAAAAATATTATAAACTGCTAGCTGTGTTCTTCACGATAAAAAGTAGCCGATGTAGTAAGCCTGGGTTAACACTCTGAATTTCAAACTTCATACGAATCCGTTCTTTTCCTTTTAAGCGTAAAGAAATAATAAACACTTTTACTTTTTTTTAAATAATAAATATGCAAACGATTGACCGCCATCTCACATGATGTTAAGTGATGATGCGGTGTAAGATGGAGCACGCATTTATAATATTAGTGTGATTATCAGTGTACTAACCGTCAACTGCTGTTTTCGACTCATGCACAGTTAAGTGAAAACACAAATTTCGGCATAGTTTGAATGTGTAGTTAACTAAGTAACAAATGTAATTACAGTGTGTGTGTAACATTTGCATTAGTTGTGAGCAAGCGTGATTCACGTCTCGTGCAATTTGAAAATTGAGATTATTAAAAAAGAAATATTTTCTAACAATAGTTTCTTAAATCGCTATATCTCATAACCAAGCGAGCACCACAAACAAGAGTGGTGAAACAATCCCGCAGACAACAAAATAAATTGGCGCGCGACTCGTGGGAATTGTTTTTAAATTTCGTTAAGTTCTGTAACTTTAGTGTGTAAGAGGGAGCTCTCAACACAAGGCAGGAAAGATAGAGATGGAATTTCGTAAAGTTGTGCAAACGCGGAAAACATTATCGGGGGTTGGAGTCAAAGGTAATGATGCGAGACGGTGGGTTCTTTGATATTTTATTGGATCGTGGGGAAATCTGTCAAAGGCGGAATTATAGATTTTCAACCCTGTTGTACCTTACGCACCCAAGTTAAAGGAAACCTTAAGTAACGTCAGAATTCAATTAGTTGGGGTTACTGTTTTCTCTTTTATGGTGATGATTAGGTTATTTTTTAGAATAAAGTAAAAATAAATACAAATAATAAAAATAAGGCGCGCATTGTTAGGAAGTATCTCACTCTGCAGCCCTACCCACCTGCAGCTTGAGCCCTGCCCCGCTGCCGGCGGCTCTAGTTTTTAAGTTTTTTCATACTATTTATTTAATGTAAAAAATTAAAAAAAGAAATGAATAAATATGAATAAAAATAATAAATTATTCAGAAATATTCTTTTTACGTACATACATATACGTACATATATTATTATATGTATGTAATATAACCCCCAAAATTGTAAACTGCCTGCCCCTGGCACCGCACGATGACACCATTGAATGCTAAGTGTATACTTTTTCCGTAAGTTTATTGTAATATTATTTTATTACATACAATCATAATTAATTTTTTCTATTAATTTTTATTCAACTTGTAAAAATATATTTTTGGCATCTAAAATCTTCATCAAAATAAGATCACTTCAACATTTGACAAAAGAATAAAGTAGGTTGACTTGGTGATTCCCTCGAAATACTTACCATAATCGAAAGCTATTCCCATCCAACTACTTTCCCCTTCCCGATGACAAAATTAAGCGAATGACATCTTCATTTTACCTCAAGCACCAAAATTCGATCAAAGTTCGCGAGTTACTCTCAAAACATGATATTTTATTTAATCGAACAACAAAAAAAACAACTTTTTAAACAAAAAATATTGGTTTTTTATGTGATTAAACGTAAACAAAATTAAAATATAAATGTTAAATCCGTGCAAATATGCTGCGAGATATACGATCAAACGCAAAAAAGTTCTACCGTGAGATATGTTCTAAGTGCTTAGTGTAAGTTTATCTAGCTTCTGTACGTATACATAGAAATCATGATGACCGTTCTCAAGTTATGCGCTCAGTTTGAATCAATTGAGCCGGTTTTTTAAATCTAATTTAAAAGTTCTAATTTTACATAAACCTATAAAATTATGTATGTTTACGAGATTGAATTAATGGAATATAATAAAACCCGCATTATTATTGGTATTAGTAAAATATTTCTGTTGTACAATTAAATATTATCCGAAAAATATCATGGCGTTGAAGCCAGACATAATGGAGCGATGGGAGAAAAAGAACCGCCATTTGGGTAGATGGAGTCTATCCCACCGTCCCATAACCGAGACGTCGTTCGTCAGAGCATGGTTCTAAGAAACGGCACGAAAATATGGTTGACAAGATGAAGCTTAAATAAAAAGAAAGAAACTGTATTGAGGGCAGGTGAAATACGGTACATACAACAGATGTTTAATATATAATGTTGGTTTTATCTTGTACATGAAATATTTCTAGTAACGATACAACAATTTTAAGTTATAACCATTTTAAATTTAACTCAAAATACTATAGAAACTGATGTTTTGACACATTTTTCACTTATGTGGGAAAGTAAACAATTCTCTTTCTGTGGTTAATAAAGAGTTGTTGTAAATCGAGTCAGTAATAAAATAACGAGATCAATTCACATGAACATCACGACTGTTACGAACGGAGAATGTTCGAGAAGAGGTTATTATCCTTCCAGAGACAACGCGCGTCCACCATCCCCGGTTCTAACCGCGCCATAACTCGAGTGGCCCATCCCGTATCATATATAACGGGCCTTGCACGCGAAAACGCCCATAAAAAGTATTTAGATCAGCCCCCGTATATCTTCGGTACGCTGTGACTTCTAGCCGAGCGTGGATCAAGCGATAAGATTGTAGCGTGGAAACAAACATGTCTCCGTTAGCTAGGCCGCAATCATTAATGTTGTAGATAGTGATGCAATGCAATGTTACTATTTTATGGGTACGTTACGAAAGTTACATGCAGTTATTATTAATATTATACGTAGATGGAGATAATTGATTGATTCAGACGTTACTTTGCGGAAGTTTATTTCAGTGTTCAAGGTATATATTTTGTCTAATTCTGCTTGTACATCGTTCTGGAAGAGGATATAAAAACTTGTGGTTATTTTAAGTTTATGACAAGTTTTAGAAATTAAGTAAAGTTTTGGATAAGTTTTTAAATTTTAAATTGTTGTCAAGTTAGTTAAATTAAATCCTCATAACTGTTGTAACTGAAACGTCTGTTAAGTGGAAATTAACTAAATATAATTATACTTTAAATACTCATACAAAAAGATCATTAAAATATGACCTAAAAAGCTGTGGCGAGCCTCTTTGGCGAAGTTCTGGAGCGCTAATGGTTTGCACCATATCTCAATGCAACTCTACTGAGCCCTTCCACCGTATTCGTTATGCATGCTCTATTTATTTTCGTCGAGTATTTATGAAGCCGAATATATTTAACTGCCATATTTGCGCACAAATACGAAGCGCGCAAATATTTGTCAGGAAATAATATATTCATTTAGGGAATAACTTGTCATCGTAAAATATTGGAGGAATGAGGCCTGTCATGTGCGGTATTAAACGTTATTAGAATACTGTTAAGCGTTATTTAAACGCGCAAAATGTTTGCGATCAATGTAATTTACTTTTAGAAATTTAGCTTAAGTGCCGACCTTTTAAAAGAACGCTAGTAACAAGTGGATGGTGTTCAGAAAAAATCAGTTTTCAGTCTTAAATCTTTTACGTTCATAATTTAAAACAACTTTTGAACTTTGCCTCTCTTTCAGTTAATTAATTAATTAAAATTAAATTAAATAAAAATTGTTAATCTTTAGACAATGTCAAAACTAAAGAAATAAACTACTCGTAATAATTAACTCGTAACAAATAATTATGTAAAAGTAGTCTTTTAATTTCTAAGATGAAGGTAAATACCCAAGATTCAGGTGTCCTAAGACAGCTTAATAATTTTACTTAACGAACCAACTTTCAAAGTTACACCTCCTTAATCATCATTTAAAATCTTAATTTCCTAAAAGTTTGTAAACAATCGATAAAATCGAGATAATTATGGTCTCGACTTAATTTACCGAAGTTTCGAGTAAAACCGCGAAGTTGGTCGATAAGATACAAGGAGTCCCTACGAAAGGCACTCTTACTGAACACTTTATGATGCGGCAATGATAGGGACGGTAGATAAGGATAGGGAAAAGCTGTAATTTATCACTGACCGGCGGTAAATTTAGATACTTTTTAGATAATACGCTGTAATAATATTTCGGAGATATGTAATGATATTATGGTAAAATAGATACAATATTTGGGCTATTTTCTCGTTGAAACACAAACACGCCTACTTTTGCAGGCAAGACAAGTTACTATAACCACGTGACGCCTTATTAATGTTACTGATACTCAATTTTTTTACTCTATTATTGAACCCACGCCTGGCCTCAAACTTTAGGAAGCAGTTACTAGTCTTTATATGTATTATAAGTATGTATTTACAAAAAAAAAGTATTTATGTATTCTATCAGTTATCTGACTTCCATCACAC
Source organism: Biston betularia (assembly GCA_905404145.2). Taxonomy (NCBI): domain Eukaryota; kingdom Metazoa; phylum Arthropoda; class Insecta; order Lepidoptera; family Geometridae; genus Biston; species Biston betularia. The sequence goes on from FR989873.1 coordinate 11,665,038, forward strand.
AAGCTCTGCTTAGTTTGGGGCCAGATGGCGCTGTGTGTATAATCCTACGATATTTATTTATTTATTTTAGGTCTTTCAGGCAACTGGTCGTATTTCAGGCCCCTACCCTAAGCCGCATGTGACTACGACTGGCTAAAACTACCCTGCCCTTATGACTGCCTTGTTAGCTCATTCGATTACAGCTTCTCATGAGTTTTCATAAATAAGGTGTGGATTTGATTAAAGAAGAAACATTTATGTGAAAAATATAGGTAATTGTTTGTTCTGGGTGTGTTTAAATATGTTTGAGCATTTATTTACAAAAAATATATCTTAGCATTATATTTGTTACTAGCGGACGCCTCGCGGATTCATTTGCGTAGTTCCCGTTCCTGTGGGAGTACAGGGATAAAAAGTAGCCTACGTCACCCGGAGATAGTGTAGCTTCCCAACGGTGAAATTTCCACTGTGCACACTAAGCGCTTCGATTCCATCGAGGTTGTCGAAGACTCATTGACGGAGTCTGTTTTTCCAAAAAATAAAATTATATGTGTGTCAATTCAAAAGTAAAAAAAGTTCGTAGATACACGTACTCCATGCTAGACCACATCATTGCCTAACATCAGGCAGGATGTGATCAAACACGAACTTATCATGACTAAGAAAGTTTTTTTTTGTTTACCAAAGTGGCTTTAGTTAATTTGGGGCTAGATACAAAAGCACTAAGTGACCTCCAATGGCGAAGTCGCAATGTCGTATATCTAGTAGCCAATAGTTGTAAAACCAGAAGTAGCAGCTGCTCAAACTGCCAACTGAATAATTCAGCGCAGTCTATCGGGATTTCATTGTAAGTGCATGTGGAATCAGACATGTTTTTGAAGAAAATATAGAGAAAGAGCAAAACTAATTTCAAGTTGCATTTTTTTGAAAATTTTCTGTGTTTTGCGTTCGAGATTTTGCTCACAATATAGATGGGGTTTGTATTTCAATACAATTCCATTTTAATTAGACATTTGCGTTTATATAACGGTATAAATTATCAATAAAAAAGTAAGGCCAGGTGAGGATATTGACCTAAACATACTTTTTTATATTGTTACTCGCCTAAATATAAGTTTGCGTTTTATTTCCAAAGATATTATGACTATAAACAATAAAATTTATTTTTACTAAAAAATTCAAAGAATTTCTCACTTCTTTTTTGTTTAGAAGAAAAGGCCTGCTTCTTGGTAACACACATATGCAGAACACTCAGACATGGAACAAACATTTAAGCTCGTCACACAAATGTTTGTCCTGAGGAATCGAACCCACCTCCTACAGCTCTATAACTAGTTACATTGCCAAATGAGCTAATAGGGTAGTCAATAAGTTGTAACATTAAGTTTCTTTTAATTATGTCCGCATTTGTAAAACATAGACAAAAACATAACAAGATATGCGCAAAAAACGTAATCATTCCTTGGCAGTCGGGTAATAAGTTGAAAAATACTTTCGTATTTTAAAACTTTATTCACACTTAACAATTGCAAAATATGTTAAAAAGAAAGAAGTTTCAAAAAACACATATTAAGTAAAAAACAATAAAGTTATCTAACCCAAAATTAGAAAAGAAATTAACAACAAAGATATTATAGTGAAATAATGAAAACAAAAACAAATGAAAAAACTACACTTAATACGTAAAGACAATTTCTTTGAACGAATAGTAAAGAAATTATTCAAAATGGTACTTACGTGAACAATAGGGTACTTTTTGCTATTCTATAATGTAACTACGAAACTAATTACTTTTAATTTCACACAAATACCTACATTACAAATAAATAATTGAGAAATGTTATAAAATAATAATAATAGGTCAACGTATGGAAAAGTTAACAAACAACAAAAACTATCAAATTTTGTCATTTGAAATAAAAAAACACAACAAAACTAAATGTAATAAAACAAAAATCACACAAAAGAAAATCCCAAACAAAACTACACGAGAGTCCAAAGAGTAAAAAAACTTGAGCGAAGAGTAGAAATTCGAGTAAAACACAACACAGACTAGTGGCGCCCTCTACTGACATACCTTTGAAGCGAATCTTTTTTAGGAATTGCTTTGTGAGGCGGGCCTTGGCTCGCCCGATGCGTCCTGAAACATATTACGCTGCTGAAACATGGAGCTTTTAGAATTAACTTCAACAAGGGGTTTAACTTGGTAAAATAAATTTGTTTAGACGATTTTGCCGCCTAAACAGTTGGAAAATAAGACAATGCGGCGACATGATTTATGTTCCCGCCAAAACTCACAACAAATCATCTGATACTTATTTTTTTAATCAACGTCATCTGTCAACGAGTTATGGCTTTTTACTTTCTTCTTCGTTCTAGGCATAGCACTGTGTATATTCTGCCAGTGCCAGGCCTTAGATTATTTTGAAGATATGAATATTGTCAAATTACATAAATCTTAATTATAGTTAAAGTCACGATCAACTCCAAACTGTGTTTTCTAATAATGTAATATTTAGCGACTTTGTCAGACAAAAATTTTATGAAAATTTTACGAAATTAAAGAAAAGTGAAAAGATATTTTTAGTTTACTTTCATACACTTGTATGCATATTAGCACATTAGAATACTCTCTATGAATAAAATGCCACAATTTTAAACATAAACACAAATAATAAAATACAACATCGCTAATATAATATAGTTATTCCGCGTTCTCACCAAAACTCGAAATATTCGTATCGAAAGTTGTCTGTTAAAATAAAAAAAAGCGCCGGGTTTCGTTAGCCAAACTAGTAGGAAATTTTCTCTTGTGCCAATCAGCCACAATTTTTCACCTTGTCAAATGTAAAATCGTTTATCCGCTCGTCTGTTCCCGCTTCCATACGATCTCGGATTGGGAGCAATCGCGCGTCTAGCGTCTAATCCACGCAAGTTACTGAAGAAATCAGGATTATCCCGAACTCGACTGCTTTCGACCATATGGCTGGCACACACTGAGAAATCGCTTGCCCATTTATAATTTAAATTGACTCGAAAATTCGGTGATTCAATTCGGTGAATACATTCACCGAATCTGTTTTTTAAAGTTTATTTAAAATCTTCATGTTACTTCTAAATCCATAATATGTACCGTGTAAAATTATCTAGTGTCATCATATATTTAGTGATTCTGCGTTACCACAATATTAATATCCCGAATTACCTAACCGTCCCGAGTTTCCTAACTATCCCGAGTTACCTAACTATCCTGGATTTCCAAAACATTTCTTGCCTTCAATTATTTTTAAATCCTACTTTAATGGTGGCAGCCCTACGATTGCAGCACCTCAACAGCAAGCTGTGTTATCAGAAAGCCGACTCTGTTTAATATTTAAACCCGCCGATTGAAGGCGCGACGTGACGCGGCAAATTCGAGCCTGATTACGGGATTTCCTCATAATTCCCGGAGATATGGTTTTATTTTCATGCTTCTTGAGCACTTTTACTTTAAAGAAATCTTAAAATGTACTAGATTTAACGAGGTTGCAAAAATATAACGAAGAATTCACGTATTGATTTTTAGTCAATATTTTTTTTATTATTCGTGTTCAGGAGCACTTAAAGGAATTTAAATTATGATTTGTACTAGCGACCCGACCCGGTTTTGTACTGGTGCAATTTTTTTGGGCGACTTTTGACGAAACATTGAGTTTCTCTACTTGTACGAAAATTTAAATAGGATGTATTGTGTTCACTAAATAATCTCATTTCTGTGAGCGAAGCATTGCCTATGATATCCTAGGACATTAAATACAGCGCCATCTAGCGCACAAACTAAGCACAGCTTGTACTATGGGTACCAGATAACTGATAGAATACTTATTTACTTTTTGTAAATTCATGCAGAACATTGAGACAGAACAAACATTTCTTTATGCTTATCACACAAATGTTTGTCCTGAATGGGAATCGAATCAACGTCCTTCAACTCTTGAAGCAGACACACTATCAAATAACCTAACAAGGTAGTCAGTTATTAAGACTAAAGATAAAAAAAATCTATTAATATCAAATACGTATTAAAACCATACAAATTTAAAACAATTAGAATTAACAAAAATTAAAGTTTTTAAATTTTTGTTCCACGCTCATTTACAAAATTTAACAACAGTTACAATATAGGTTAGTAATTGTTTTTACGAACAACACTTTTAATTCATCAAAAATAACTGTAATATAAGTCTAAAATATAATGCAGTCGCAAGCAAAACAAATGATTTATCATTTAAATCCCCGACATTCAATATTTAACTAAGCCACTGGAATTAACGCCATCTTGCTATGGAAGACGGCATTAACTCGAAAAGGAATTAAGGTTTGGTAACTCATTTAAAATTAAAATTGAAATACACGGACAACTCGCTCCGGATTTACGTGTGCTTTAATTTATTTCTGGAATCCATCTATTTATTTGCATGAGTTTATGATTTTACCATAGAATGTAGTGAATGAATGTGCCCATAGTAAAAGTTGTTCATAATGATTATTACACTGACCCCCTTTCAGCCAAAATATCGTCTAGTATTTATTTATTATACAGGGTTATAAGCTATACTTAGCTCCATACATTTGGTCAATTGTTATCTAGAACAGCTGATTTTTTTTCACAATTTTCATGTTGTATCCATAGTAAAAGTTGTTGCAAAAATATTCATAATGTTCTCTTTTCGCCCAAAATGACGTCTAGTATTTATTTATCATACAGAATTATTACTAAGCCTGGGGTATACTTCGCTTTATAACTTTGGGCAATTGTTATGGAACAGCTGATTATTTTCTTGCAACTTCAGAGTTGTATCCATAGTAAAAGTTGTTCATAATGATTATTACACTGACCCCCTTTCGGCCAAAATGTTCAGTATTTATTTAATATACAGGGTTATAAGCTTAAGGTACACTTAGCTCTTCACATTTGGTCAATTGTTATGGAACAGCTGGTATTTTTTTTTTACAGTTTTAGAGTTGTATTACGTACATATTTATAGTAAAAGTTGTTTTTAATGATTTGTCAATTTCACCTTTTAAAATTAATATTTTGAAAGATAAGATTTTTATAAATCAGTTTTAAATAGATCTACTTATTACAATGTATCTCTAGAAGGATTAAACAATTGCCAAGGTAGAGCAGTAGGTAGAGTCATCTTGCGTTAGATTATTACACCAATTACCGTTCAAAGCACACCAATTGCTCCACACACGTATCCGAGTACTCTACGGAATTAATTTCGCTTTTCAAATGGATAACGTCGAAACGCTAAAGTTAACAATAAGGCCAATTTTTAACATTTAGTTGATTAACCTATTTATTAAAAACTTGTCGATATCGAAGAAAAAGTTCTCGTGATGGTAAGAGAAGTCTGATAACACCTGTTCATGATCTTTGCAACGGTACCCAGAACTATTAGTAACGAAACAAAGTCCAGGTTATCGCTGGTTTGGGTTACATAACTGCTTTTTTTCTCACTGCGGTATCTGACTTCAAACTAAGCAAAGCTTGTACAATGGAAGTCAGATAACTGATAGAATAGTTAAATACTTTTTTTTTATAAATAAATACTTCTAATACATACAGAACACCCAGATACAGAACAAACATTTATGATTCACACAAATGTTAGTTCTGAGTGGAAAACGAACCCACGCTCTACAGCTCTTAAAGCAGATATACTACCAATGAGCCAACATAGCTGTCAAGGTTTGACGGCAGAATATCTAATACTACAGATCTATGAAGAGAACTATCAATAAGTAAATGTATTTTTATGTTTTAGTATTTCTTTGTATGATATTTTCTTTATATTGACTTAAATAGTCCATTTGTTACGCACAAGTCATCACAAGAATTTATACATAAAATTAATATTAATACACCAGCGATACAAATATTTACTATTTTATATGCCAAATTTAAGAATATTCCGTTTAATAACAATGGCAAAAATTTTTTAAACAGCTACTGAATATATTGGATCTCCATTTTGTTCGATTCATGCGCTGCTTTGTGGAAGTTTATTTTGAGTGTTCAATATATTTAGTTTATTTCAGCTTAACAGTCGTTTCAGTTACAACAGTGATGAGGATTTAAATTTAACTAACTTGACAATAATCTAAAAAACTCATCTGAAACTGTACTTAATATATAAAACTAAATTTGACATGAACTTAAAAGCTAGATTAATTTTGTTCAATTGGTTTTAGATGTTAAATAAAGTGTCAGATAAGTTTTTTAAAATTATTGTCAAGTTAATTAAATTTAATAAACAAATATCGTAGGGCATTACATACAGCGCCATCTGACCCCAAACTAAGCAAAGTTTTGTAATTACATACTTATAATAAAGAAGAGACTTTTACTGAAGAAAGTAATAGGTGTCCTAGGTCTGTTTATACGTATAAGATAGAGAGTAATGTATGCCCCTAATCTGCTAATTTTCCGTTTCTTGATCCATAAGTTACTGTTACCCAATGATCTCCAAGAATCGATCGAATCTCCAAGAATGTCTGTTACCTGAAACAATAAAAAAACACATTATACTTGTTGCCTGTTGTCAAATAAATAAATATTGATGGACATTTCACATCATAATGCCATCTAGCGTTAAAAACAAAACTATGAGTGCCAGACAACTGATAGAATACAAGATTATGGAGTCAACAAAGCCGAAAAGGGGATATTATAGTCATCGTTATGAACACCTTTAAATATGAACATAACTCTGAAATCGTGAAAAGAAAATCTGCTACGCTATAGAAAGGGTTAAATGACCCCGCACGAAATCTATAGAGCCGATGACTTATTTTCGCGAATCCTAAGTTGTGCCCATAGTAATGTGTACATGGGACCCTTTCAACTTAGTACACCCCAAGTTCATGACTTAACTAAGCTCATTTTTATAAATAAATTATATTTAAAATTTATAAGCACCCAGAAGCAGAACAAACATCCATCCGACCACCCACGTTCTACAGCTCAAGACGCATAGCTACTACCAAATGTGTTAGCAGAGTAATGGAAAAATAATGTTTGTAATATGGAATAAAACTTATGAAGGCAGGATGTAGTCAAACGACAATCGTTCAACCACATCCTGCCTGATGTTATCCTACGTTATGATCTAGGATGGAACACGTTTACCTAGAAGGAAACCGTTTACTCTTGACTTGAAGACACATATTTTAAACACCGAACAATACGCTTTTACTGCACCTATCAGCGATAATCTGATAGCAAATGGGGTAAGGCGGATAACGAAATTAACGAATTATGCCAGTTTATAAATTCAATTTCAAATTCTGTGAAGAACAAAACGATTAATCTTTTTGTGAATAAATTAGAATTTTGACGTATTTTTTTCTCTCATGGGCTTACAGCTTTTTCTGGGGGAAATGTAACAACATTTTAAGTGAGTAATTCCATGTAAATAAGAACAAAAGCTACGCAAATTTTATTTTATTTAAAATCTTTTTCATAGTATAAGCCTATTCCGGAATAAAGTCCTGGCATCCAAGACTCATATCCCACCTGCCTGCTTGCATTTACGCCTCTAGAGTATAATGTAATTAGCTTACGTTGTTTGTATTTTTTTGCACTATTTGCTTTCCATCGCCGGTTTCGTTGAAGCAAACGCGGCGGGGCGCTCATAAAAATGGTAATAGACAGACTCCAAGCAAAATACAACGCAATGCTAATTCTTTTGGAATGTTGCACTTTTTGTTAGCGTTACAGCTGATATTTTCTTACACTATTAGTCTTAAATATTTAAGTTTCATAATTATATAAGTTATATAATAACTCTTAATTTGCGTCGGGACTTGCTGTTTTTTTAAATAATAATACCTAATGTCGGTCAACGCATGCCGCGTTGACCGACATTTCACCTGATGTCAAGTAATAATGTGGACTAAGGTAGAACACCTTGAAGAAGTTTGCCTAGAAGATACTGGTTCACTTTCGACTATCCATCATGTATATTTTATTGTTTAGCGGTCCGCACAATTAAAGAAGTTGAAGTGGCAGTGGGCAGAGCACATAGATGATGGTGACAATTAAAGAGGAATCAAATCGTTTCAGTCGAATTTTTGGAACGTCAACCATGAAACGTTGCCACTTTTTTGACGATCGCTTCTGGTAGGGAAGGGGAAACACGAGAATAAAGATTCCAAAAAAAGTGACTCGCTTACTTATGTACAATGTACATGTCGCAGCCAACTAGCTTAATTAGCCGTACAATGAACAGCCTAGCCTCTTTACTAAACAGCGCTGGCAGAGGCTAGGCTGTTGATTGAACGGCTAGTTGGCTGCGACATGTACTTTGATACACTACATACATACGTTTCATTTAAAACCAATGGCCCCGACAAAGCGTTGCACGATTTTTTCCAACACTTATGCTAATATTACCAACCATTTAAACAAACTGTTTTTTTTTCAATGCCTAACGTCAATGTTTACCCATAAAATTAAATGAATCCAAAACAAACAGTGGCACGGCCTGCATGCAGTATCATTAATTGACCAAAATCGATTTGTTCTTAACAAAATACCCTTTATTGTGGCCGTATTTAGGCTAATAGGGTCACAGCACACTGTACCGGCTGCGACACCACACCAAATAAAACATCAACACTGGTGTTAATAAAAGTTCGCTTGTATTTTATTTGACGCATATACATATATATGTACGAGTTACACTTTGTGCAAGCATTTTATTCATTTTAAGATTTTTTTAGTGTCAATAGATTTACTTTCGACAACTATCTCATTGCGAGATGACGTATAGTACCGGAGTCTGTGTCGGCGCGAAAACACACAACATGGATGTCAGATGTTGGATGTTGTTGTTGTTGTTGGATGTTGGATGTTGAGTTCAGATTACATGACAAAAGGTTACTTCGAGGCAAGTTCTATTTTAAACCGCTACATATATTGAGTTTACCTTAGGCTGAATGTAATAATCATATGTCAGATTATTATGAATTAAACGACCTGCAGCAAAACTTCTACGTTCTAAAAGTCAAACTACATATTGTGATATGGCACCAAAAAAATAAGGTAAGACTTCGCGGATCCGACATTTTTTTTTGTTTTAATTGTTTAGTTAGTGGAGTGTCTAATCGAAATAGTGTGCGATGACCATTATTGTGGCAGTATTTTGGCCGATTAAGTCGAAGCGGCAAAATCTGCATAATATAATTACAGGGCCTCGTGGATTCGCCCAAATTGACGGAATGAGCCCCTTTTAAAAAAAACAACCAGCCCTTTTTCGGAAAACTGTGGATTTCTGAACGGAATTTAAAATAGGCTCCGTGCTTTAATTTTTAAACGTTTTCGCGGTGATTAGTCGGTCTTGGGAGGTTTGGGGCTTGTTTTTCGAGTTGTGATTTATGTTCATTACAAATAGACCACTGTGAAAGTAAGAAATCGTGGTGAATGAACAAGAAGAATAGCTGTAGAGAGAATAATAATTTTCCTATGGCGTAGCTATTATTATTTACTACCTACTACGCATGCTAAGTCCAGAAATAATTTAAAAAATCTAAATATTACTATAGTAGTAAACAGCTCAAAGTTTGACGAAACATGATTTTTCGTGTTGCTTTCAAAACTCCATCGAAGCTTATAGTAAAGTCGCCACTACTTTACTAAAGCATAATTTGAAGTTGACTGACATGGACTGGACTTGACCAAGACTGGACTTCGACTATAACTATAGATACAAGGCAACTTATTTAACTCATGAAACTTGGAAATATAAAACACTTGACACTGGCAAATGCCTAAATCAAAGAAGAAGAAAGAAGCCACGTTCCCGCCAAATCCTTCGAATGTCTAGCCTCTCTTAGACAGCGTGGCGTGACGCCGTCATTTGTTTCTGATGACGTATGACGGTGTACATCAATGTACAAAAGCGTTACGTCACTGTCACGGGCGTATGCCGTGACGTCATTATGTAAAGTTGTTCCTAGTTTGCGGTCCGGGTTTATGACGACTCGTGAGTCGTGCCCGAAAGTCCCGTGATAGATGAGTCCAAATGAGACTGCTTGGCTCAAACAGTCCATATAAAAGTTCCGGTTCAAACGTAACGTCGACTTTGAAAACTCGAGTTGAACTCTTTTTTTTTTAATGGTTGACCGGTGTTTGACCACAGCTCACGTGATGTCAAGTGATGGTGTGGTCGAAGATGGTAAAGCACACCTAGCCTGGAATGGAACTGGCTCTCAAGTGAGGCTGCCGGAACACACCACAGCTATTCAACATAGCTGGAACGTCGAGTTAAGTAATCAAAACAAACTTTATAGTATTATGTGTGACATTAGGATCCCGCAATAATCAAAATTATTATGTTTAAAAATAACATTTATCATTCCGTACCCAAAGGGTAAAAAGGGACCTTATTACTAAGACTTCGCTGTCCGTCCGTCTGTCTATCTGTCCGTCTATCACCAGGCTGTATCTCATGAACCGTGATAGTTAGACAGTTATAATTTTCACATATGATGTACATATTTCTTTTGCCGCTATAACAAATACTAAAAAACAGAATAAAATAAATACTTAAGACTCCCATACAACGAACGTGTTTTTTGCCGTTTTTATAGACAATGTTACGGAACCCATCGTGCGCGTGCCGACTCGCACTTGGCCGGATTTTAAGCACAGGTGATTTTTAAATTATTTATTTCTCGTACGTTCGTGAATATTATTATTTCTACTTTTATATACCCGTAATCATATTGAATGAAAGCACTTACTTTTAAAAGTAATTTGGAAAAATCTCACGAAGAAAAAGTAATACTCATAATCCCGCTCAAGTATCAAGATAAAGTCCAATTTGCTAACAATCCTATACCGGTGACTGCGTCCTATCTAGTGCTATCTTCTCTTAATAACCTATGAAATTGGATCTTAAACCTATCATTTTAAAGTAGGTGTTTCAACACAGTGTGTTGGTCTTGATAGTTTAATTTCATGTTGGCGATTTATTTTCTTGATGCTCGAAGATGTTTCTTTGTATAGTAATAATCAGAAATATTTTCAGCGGTATTGCAGAGTATACCTATAATGAGATTTCGCAGTGGCTGCGTGTTGTAAAAAGATTATGTTAGTTATTCCAATAAATCATCATTATGTTCAGCCCTTCATAGTTTACTGTTGTAATATCTACTAAACACAAGTCGCTTAGCCCGATCTTCGGGTATTCATTTCTAATCACTGTATATTGTCACTCCATGAAGTTTCAGCGCGTCTTACGCTAGGTTACGTTAGTAGACAATAACTGAAAAGTATTGTTTCTCAAACATGTATTAAGTCGGCCAACTTGCAATTGAAAATTATCCACTAGGAAATTACTTATTTTCATTTTCACCATACTTTATAAATCAAAGGTACACAACCTCAGGGTCGCAGGCCAACAAAGCAACGCATTTTTAAGATTCCTTTGAAATATGTTGTTATACTCGAACACAAAGGGTGACTACTAACGCAGTACCAGAGCCGCTGCTGCAGTCAGCGGTGACATGGCAGAATGACATTTTTTTTCAGAAAGTAAAAAGTTCAAAACTTGTACAGCTTTTTCTTCTTTGTTTTTATTTTATTGTCAAATTCTTGTGACATTTAAATTAAAAATGTAATGACTGCCCTGTTAGCATATTTGCTTATTTTTGTATATTGAATGGGTTCTTACCTGTTCATTTTGTGTCTGGGTAGTGAATCTGGATTAATATATAAGCTACTTTTTCGCCGGAAAACGCGGTTGTACTCGCGCGACGCAGCTGGTGATGAAGATATAAATGCTTTGAAAATGCTTTGTAATAACTTAACCTATATGAAAAAATTCTGAGTATTAATATGTAGTTATAATGTATGTAAGTAATGTATGTATGTAAGTTTTTTTTTTTTTTACAGCTGACAGACAAGAGTGGTCAAACACCTAGGTGTTTGACCACAGCTCACCTGATGTTAAGTGACGGTGTGGTCGAAGATGGTAAAGCACACCTAGCCTGGAATGGAACTGGCTCTCAAGTGAGGCTGCCGGAACACACCGTTAGATGCTTGGCGGCAGATTTTCAACTTGAGGGTGGTAGCTAGCCAGCCGAGTACTAGAAAGTACCCTACCACCATGTTATGGTTTCCTCACGATGTTTTCCTTCACCGGCAGCTCAAGCTCATTGTTGGGGTTTGAACCCACGCCCTTCGGCATGCGAAGCGACCGCACTAACCACTGAGCTATCATCGCTACAAATACATCGTTTTATATGTGTATACTTTGTAATGTGTTTTATCTTAACTGTACACTACGTCCGTAACATAATATTCTAAAGGATCCATTTCATGCAAAGGATACCTACAAGGCGATATTAGCGATAAGGCCGCCACTTGTTCCGTTTACATTAAGTTTTTCATTGTTAACTAATGTTTATAGATAGTGTGAACAATAGTTCTCAGTATTACTCACTTAAGTTATATACATACCTAGAAATACATATGTATGTGTATATGTATATGAGTTTGCGTATGTGTAAGTGTATGTACATGTACATACATGTGTATTGGCCTACTTACAGCCTACTTCCAAAGTCGGTTGGGTAGCTTGGATTTTAAAATAGGTAATAAACGAGAACAGAATTTTTTTGAATTTTCTTGTGTAAAAATCACAAAAGCGACCCACCGGAACCAGATCGACAGCAAAACTGTTTCTCGATCGAAGCGAAATAAAAGAGCGGAAAGGTTCGAACAGAAAAATATACGGTTCAAATGGAAAAATAGAAGGGAAATGGTAAACCCTTTCTCTTCCGCCTCAACGTTCTTTAGACAGTTTTGCTTTTTTACCTACAAACAGTTTCACCGATCTCATAATTGTTGAACGCATGGCCTTACATGACCTGCGTTAGCCTAACAATAATTATAAAAAGGGGCACACTTATGCAAGCTATACAGCTGCGTCTCTATTATAATAGAGATTTTATATAGAGACTTAGTACAACCCCAAACCCATGATCCTGTTTTTTACAAAAAAAACGTAGCACGGAATTAAATTTGTGAAAACAACGAAAGAAATCCTCATAACAAAAACTATTACAGCGAGGAATAATATTTTAATGATAAAAATTTGGTAAAGAATAATATCGTGCCATTCCGCACTAGTTTTATATATATTTACATAGTAGGTACTTATAACTAAGACAGCCACAGCCCTGACAACCCTGTTGCCTGTGTATGCCTGTTCCAAGAACTGAAGAGCTGAAGAGCTCCACGCCGGTTCGATTCTCATCCAAAATAAACGTAGTCACAGTATTTTATATATGTCAAATAATAAAAATAAACTAAATTAAAATAAGTGGATTAAATTTCAAATGACAATTCAATATTTAAAAAAAAAAATTGCATAAAAAAAATTATTCAAATAATATGTTGTGTCTGGGTGTTCTGTATATTACAAGTATGTATTAACAAAAAAAATAAGTATTCTATCAGCTATCTGACTTCCATAGTACAAGCTTTGCTAAGTTTATGATTCATAAAATTGCATGTAACCTTTATATCGTTGCAATAAAATATGAAGTATTAAGAAAGGCTCTAAATGGCCAAGGCCAAAACTTGGCGGAACTATACCGATTTGGCTAAGCGTTCCAATTACCTACTACTGTTTTACGAAGAAAAACAATAGATCACGATCGAGTGATTCGATAGAGAGGCTGAACATATAGAAGGACGAGTGTTTACACAATCGAGAATAGTACATTGTTACCCAAAGGCTGAAAGTAACTTATTTAGTCACGAGACGGGGTTTAGCGCCCGAGCGTATTCGAGTGACTAAACAAGTCTTTCCCACGAAGTAAACACTGTGCTTTTCATTATACATAGAAAGTAAATATAAAGACACGAATTAGTTAAAGAAAAAAATAGTGAGTTTTATGTAAATCAACAAAAGAAATGGAGATCGGATTGCTGCTTTTCTGCCAAATTTTGTCGTATGTATAATTTGACAGCTGTCATTTGTCCGTAGAAAGTGAATCTCCCTAGGGCGGAAAGTATTACTTTCAGTCCGCTCCTCAGACAACTTTCCTACAGACAGACCTACTTTCAGAGTATGAGTATTGAGTAATGAAAAAGTAATTTCTGATAAGCGTAATACTCATACAATCTTATTATGAAACGTTTCTTATTAAAAATGTTTTAGATATAAATTGTTGTCAAGTTAGTTAAATTTGAATTCTCATCACCGTTGTAAACTGAAACGACTGTTAACCGGAAATAAACTAAATATATATGTACCTTGATTATTAAATTTTTTTGTCATGTTTTACGATGTATCTAACTCTATTAAATAGACAATAATTAAGTTTGAGTGTCATCTCCCTTCATCTGAACTACGGGAACTAGATAACTGTTTTTTTAAATAGTTGACAGGGTAGGTGTTTGACCATAGTTCAAGTGGTCGAAGATGGTAAAGCATACCTAGCCTGGGATGGAACTGGCTATCAAGTAAAGCTGCCGGAACACACCGTTAGATGCTTGGCCGCAGATTTTTAACTTGAGAGTGGTTGGTATGGTAGACTTGAGCTAGCCAGCCGAGTTAGTACTCGGCTACTAGAAAGTACCCTACGAAGAACATTTATAAATGCTCTTTTTTTTTAAATACTCACTTATAATTAATATATTTTAATTATTTATAAATTATTATTTTATGAAAATCAATGAGACAAACGAGACGCTTTTCTAATGGTAAGAGATAACGCCTGTCCATGACCATTGCAACGATACACAGAACAGAGTAGCAAAACATAGTCCAGGGCGTCGCTGCTTTGGCGCTCATTGCTTTGAGACTTGCGATGGTTAGTCCATTACCCATTAACAACCGAGTTTGAGAGTTGTTGCCGTAACTTGCGCCAGTAACTGCGATGTGATCAACTAAGTTCTAGTCGGCTGTCATCGAGTTACTTAAGTTAACTTGAATCTAGTCACAGTTGAATTTTAATCTTATTTCCATACGTCGAAAGTGTATTTTGTGACTGTACGGGTTTTAACGACATACTGACTGCCTTGTTAGCTGATTTATTATATCTTCTTCAAGAGCTGTAGGGCGTGGGTTCTATTCACACCCAGGACAAACATTTTGTGGTATAAATAAATGTGTTCTGTGTGTATTAAAAAAAAAAGTATTTAAGTATTCTGTCAGTTATCTGACTTCCATAGTACCTACAAAGTTTTGCTTAGTTTAGGGTCAGATGGCGCTGTGTTTAAATGTCCTACGAAATACTGCTTTTTATATAATTTTGAAGTAAAAAGAATCGTGACAGCAACCGTATAAAAATTAAAACTACACTATTAACCACACAAGAGCTATACCAATAGATCTTATGTCAGTCAGTTGACACAAAGTTAGACGCTAATGGAATACTGAAGGCCTAGCTGTATCAAAAAATACATAACTTTTGACTGAATTTTAGTGTAGCGATGATAGCTCAGTCACAGTCAGATCACATTGCAGCGGGCATGGGTGTAAACCCCAACTATGAACTTGAACTGTCGGTGAAGGCAAACTCAGGTGTCGGTTTCAAGACTGATTTCCTGCTTGGGGTTTGCTATACAAGTTCCTTACCAGCATCTACTTAAGCCAACTTGAGCCTTGAAGGGTTTATTACAGGAGCCAGGCTCGCAGGAATACTAGGACGCCAAATTGAAGTGACGCTGTTTTTAAGAGTTGTTAGTGAGTCCACTAGTTGGAAGCAAAAAGTAGACCACTTTGCTGTATGTGTTCTGTGTTTTTCTGTGTGTCTTTTGTGTGTGTGTTGTGTCTTGGTGAATTGTATTCAGCAGTAGAGTATGAAAGGTTGATAACAATGATAGAAGATCTCATGGAAAGTCGCTGGCGGTCAAACGCAAGCCTATCTACAGTAAATGAAAGTCTAAAAAGGATTTAACTGATTTTATCTATAAAATCCGACTTACTAATTTATAAATTAAACTTTAGAGTTCGTCTTCCATTCAATTGAACTCTTAGAAAATGCATTAAATGTTCAATTGGCTTTAAATACCTTAATCGGTATAAATCTATTGTTCCCAACTCTCGCTTACCTAAAGTTAGGTTTTCTGTCTAGATTTTGAGCGCAGCTGGCCTTTGGTCGGCTTCTAAGCATTCTTGAACAAGTTTAAAAGGAACTCTAGAAAACTATTGTTCTAAAAAGACTTTGTGGAGATTTTTTTAATAAATAAATTTATACGTACTTGAATATTCAAGGTATATAATATACTACATTTTATTTCCGCTTAACAGTCATTTCAGTCGCTTAGTTCTAGATATTAAATTAAATTATGATTAAGTTTTTAATTAATAAATTGTTGTCAAATTCGTTTAATTTAAGTCTTAATAACTGTTGTAACTGAAACGACTGTTAAGCGGAAATAAACTACATAATTATGTAGTTTATTGAATATTCAAAATGAACTCCTACAAAGTAAAGAACTTACGCCTGAATCAATCAATTATATCTACTTACTCATGATTAGTAAAATAATTGTGTACAATATTTTGTAACCATGTGGATAGTATAGGACATTTTGAATTAATTTCTATGATCCACAAAAACCATCGCTAGTTGCTGATGAATGATCTAAAAACAAAAAAAAAAGTGTTTTATCAAAATTATGAATAAACCTGTAGTAGTTAGAAATATACATCTTTAAATACCTTAAAGAACTCAAAACTCATTTTAATTTGCAGACAAAGTTTAATTTTTTTAATGAAATAACGTAAAGTTTAGCCGTTTTCTTTCGATAAAACGGGATCTCCGTTGCCCAAATCTTGGGGTAAACAATGTTATAATCGACAATCGGCCTGTCTGGTTGTATTTTCCCGTGAACACTTCGATTGTGAGAATAAATCTTGCCGTAACTGGCCCCTTTACCCTGGGGTGCTATTTCTGGAGCGTTTGCTTCAAGCCAGTGGAACTAGTTACTGTCGCGAAAGGTTTATGTTTGAAACCGCTGAGGTATTGTTCCGAATAATATACGGGAAAGCGAAAGATCAAGATATTGACGGTCCGATCGTTCGTTCGTTCTGATTCATAAAGAAATAGAATTAACGTATTCTTTGATACGTTATCTATCGAGTTGTGTAGTTGCATTTTGGATGTAGATGATTTTGTTATCATCAGTTTTCTGAATTGCCTCACACTAAGGACACATTATCTCCCCGAAACTGTTCTCAAACGTACTGGAGGATATGTTCAATACGCTGGACTGGGCAAGGCGAGGCATCAACATTAATGGCGAGTACATCTCACACCTTCGTTTTGCGGACGACATCGTCATAATGGCTGAATCGCTGGAGGACTTAAAATGGATGCTGACCAGCCTTACTGATTCTTCTCAACGCATCGGTCTCCGGATGAACTTGGATAAAACCAAGGTCATGTTCAACGAGTACGTTGTTCCGGGACCGGTTGCCATAAATGGTTTCACTTTAGACATTGTTCATAAATACATTTACCTAGGGCAGACGCTCGAACTAGGTAAAAACAACTTCGAAAGTGAAGCCAATAGAAGGATACAGTTGGGCTGGGCAGCATTCGGAAAACTACGTCGAGTCTTCTCGTCATCCATCCCACAAAGTCTGAAGACAAAAGTCTTCAATCAGTGCGTCCTACCTGTCATGACCTACGGAGCCGAAACGTGGACACTCACAGCGGGAATGGTCCGTAAGTTCAAAGTCGCTCAGCGAGCTATGGAAAGAGCTATGCTTGGCATTTCTCTGAGGGATCGGATCCGAAACGAAGTAATTCGCCAGAGAACTAAAGTCATTGACATAGCTCAGCGTATTAGCAAGCTGAAGTGGCAATGGGCTGGACATATCTGTCGCAGAACCGATAACCGCTGGGGTAGACGTGTTCTAGAGTGGAGACTGCGTATTGGCAAGCGTAGCGTAGGACGCCCTGAGACTCGATGGAGTGACGATATACGTAGGACAGCTGGCGGTGGATGGAAGCGAAAAGCCGAAGATCGGGCTGAGTGGCGTGTCTTGGGAGAGGCCTATGTCCAGCAGTGGACTAGTATAGGCTGATGATGATGATGATGATGAAGGACACATTCAACGATGTAAGCATTGAAGTCAAAAAGAACGAATATCATACTCTGCCTGGCAAAGTGAATCCCATGCAATACATGCATTTTTTAAAATTTGACAGACTAGATGTTTGATCACTGCTCACCTTATGTTAAGTGACGGTGTGGGCAAAGATGGTAAATACAACTAGCCAGAATGGAACTATCACAAGTGAGGCTGCCGAAACACACTGTTAGGTGTTTGGCTGCGACGGAACACCCGAGGGTTTTTAGTGGGTATGCCGTCATTCTTGACGGAGAGTCCCACATAACCACCTGCCACCCCCGTGGCCGGGTGGTATCCACAAAAGATTTTCCCTGAGGAAAAAAAAAAAAAGGTGTTGGCTGCAGATTTTCAACAATCTCTTTAATCTGTAAAGTTTTTTCAATTATATGTGATAATATTTAATTTCAATTGACAAATTAATTTCAATTGACAAAAAGAAAGGCACATTGACATCAACCAATAAAACAGCTTCTACCGATATCAATAACATTGTCACACGGTTAAATAAACAATGTCACAAGTCGTTCCGGATTTTACCGAATGTCACTGATACCGTCAGAAGTCAGTCCCCTAATACTGTCCTTTAAACTAGCGTATAACAACGCAGCACTGCATTTGAATGAGAGCTGCGCCACGGGACCGAGAACGGAGAGAATCTTAATGAAACTGCTTCGTTGTTTATCGCCGATAGCACCGGGTTCGAGACGCAGCTATGCCAGATGCTAGAAGTTAGATTGTATTAAAGCTACGTGATTCTACCTTCAACCGTCATCAACCATCAACCTTACTATCTTATACCAGATAAAAATTTATTACGCTAGACCAGAGGTCGCCAAGCTTTTTGGTCTCGGTGACCACATGCTATGTTTGCCAGTTCTGGATAGTTCCCTGCTTATCTAATGTAGTACTTTTCTACATCAGTTATGCAGGTTACAATACATGTGCAAGATTATTTTGTGTATTAAATGAGATACAGTAATTCGCTACGAACATTAAAATATTGCGAATTTTCAAAAAGTTTGTTTTTAAGATCTATTATATACAAATACAGGCACCATCTATCGATTTGTCGCTTCACTAAAGTGGCCAACGTCAAACCAAACACACAAACAGATAGTGGTGCCATCTAGTATAACTTCGAAAATTGTGCAGTATACGAGTACCGTTTTTGTATGAGACGATATATGTATTTTTCCTAGTTTTATATTATTTATATATCTATCTATCTATCTATCTACACTAATTATAAAGAGAAAAGATTTGATTTTTCGTTTGTTTGTATTAAATAGGCTCCGAAACTACTGGACCGATCTGAATAATTCTTTCAGAATTAGAAAGCTACATTATCACTGAGTGGCATAGGCTATATTTATATTGTTAATCGAGTTTTGTTATCCCGTGCGAAGCTGGGGCGAGCTGCTAGTATTACATAACTACGTTTATCAGCATATTTGGCTAAAACGTTTTCATCTCGTTTATTCACGGCAATTGTTTCTCTTACCCTTTAAAAACCCACCATTGCCGTGAGTCATCCCCCAACCCCACACTAGGAGACCCGGGGGTCCTTTGATCCGCAAATTGTACAAAGTGCCACAATCAGGCAGCGTGCGATTTGGATATCGCCTTTTAAGTGCTTTCGAGGATTAAGTCGTAGATGGGGCTTTCAGACACGTAACAACGCTTTTTACCATTTTGTTTCAACGTGACATATCTTTATTTAATCTTTCTTTTTTACGCTTGTTATCTAATGGCTGCGGTTTTATTTACGTTTACATAAAAAGCAATATTAAGAAATTTGAAAAAACCTACAACGGTTAAAAAGTAATTGTCCATTACTGAAACCATAACTGAAAACTGCATCAAAATCGGAACAGAAGTTTTGGAGAAAAATAGCAACATGGATTTGCACAAAAAATGGTTGCTGCAGCGCCCCCTGGTGAGTTGTCACCATAACACCTATCTAAGAACATGCACCAATCAAACCCGAACCCATAACTGAAAATTGCGTCAAAATCAACAAACAGACATCCTCTCGCCCTAAACGCATATACCTACCGTCTCCGTTCCGTCGTGGGTAAAAAACGAAAGTAGCCTGTGTTAATTGAGTTTTTAGCTACATATAATTATGCATTTTAAGTTTCAACTAATTCTAGCCATTACAACGTGAAGGCTAACAAACGTACTTAAATACACAAATACAGTTACAATTTAGTACACAAATATTCGCATTTATAATAAACATGCTAAACCAACTCTCTTAGATTCGGTATTGTACTTACCGTGGCGTTTAATGAAACTGGTGTGTTAGAGCATGAGACGTTACCTGAAAAAAAAGCAATATGGATTAGTTATACGCCCCAAAACTGTGACCTCGCTACCACTGTATCTTAACAACCCATTAACCGAATTTGGTTCTTATCTCACCTTATAATTATGTAGTATTTCTACGAACTAATTTCCTACAAAGGAAAATTCTAGGATACAAAGGATACTTCACACATAATTTGAAACAACTTTTTTTTAAAACACAACATGAATTTCTAAAGGTTTCAAAGAATATCCCTTTTATAAATTTGAATGATGAGTATGAACGGAAATAGTAAGACAAGAGGTGGTAATTAAGAATAATGAAATTTTATCGTGACATTTAATATTATTTTGATTTTTTACATTTTGACATAAATTATAATGTAAATTTGACAGCCCTGTTGGTTCATTGGTAGTATGTATGCTCCAAGAACTGAAGAGCGTGGGTTCGATTCCCATCCAGGGTGAACATTTTGTGGTATAAACAAATGTATGTTCTGTGTCTGGGTGATCTGTTTTTATTATAAGTATGTATTTACAACAAAAAAAAAGTATTTCAGTATTCAATCAGTTTTCTGACTTCCATAGTACAAGCTCTGCTTAGTTTGGGGCCAGATGGCGCTGTGTGTCCAGTCCTACGATATTTATTTATTATTATTAATTTTAAATAAAAATATCGCCTCAACAGTATGCAAAGCATATAAAAGAGTTACGTTTGAGTGAATTAGAAAAACTTTTATTTGCTGCTTAACTTTGTTATAGACTTTAGTATATACCTAGTTATTATTTATTTATGGTTAACACAAAAAAATATTGAAATTGGACGCTAAGTTTCCCATAATAACACTTATCTGTAAGGTTCTAGGTTCAAATCACACTTGAAAATGACTCGACTTTAGCATCCTCTTAAGTATAGTCCTCTTTAGTAAGCTCTTAAGTTAACGTTAAGTTCAAGTTGAAATGCAATCAGTGCACTTGCGTCCCATTAACCGTAATCACTGTTGGCGCTTAACTTAGCAAGTAGCAAGACAACTTCCTATACTATTCCAACGCCAATATTATTCTAGCACTTTCCAAACTATGCCCTGTATGATTAATGAACTCAATATATACGTATAGATAGAAACTTTTGAACACGAAGAAACACGTGCCGCCGCCAACTGGTTACACGACGAGAAGAGGGTATAAATATGACATTAATAATTGACTTTTTTTTTTTACATGATAAACTGGTATTGGTGTAATAAATATTTATTGATTACTTGTACTTTTACTTTACATTTGTAATTTTAGTCATAGACATTAAATTTATTTTGGATCAATGCTTTGTTATCATGATACATTATCATTTATTATTTCGGGAAATATTTGAAATGATTATTTTTTTACTAGCTGCGCCCTACGATATTACTCGCTACATGTTTTCGGTTTAAAAATTAGCCTATGTGTTAATCCAGGGTCTCAGCTATCTCCATACTAAATTTTATCTAAATCCGTTCAGTAGTTTTTGTGTGAAACATCCATCCAAACTTTCACATTTATAATATTAGTAGGATTAGAAGTTTCGGTATGGCTTCCAATATGGAGGTCCTAAGTTCGAATCCCACGGCGCGCACCTCTGCCATTTTGAAGTTATGTACAAAGTACCTATAACTTCAAACGGCGAAGGAAAACATCGTGAGGAAACATACATGTCTGAGAGTTCTTAATATTTTTGAATCTTGAAATGTGTGAAATCTACGAACCCGGCAAACTTGGCAATATGGCGCTTTAAAAAAAGTTCTTAAAAATCGGTTTTACTGTTTTTTTCATAACTGAAAAGTTTTAATTCAAATAAACGTTTTCCTATAAATGAATGTAACGAATCACAACGTCAACGCGTAACTGCCACATATTTGTTCTAGTAAAATTGACCCTGTGCTCTACAAAATAAGTTTGGAAATTAACTGAACTACCAAAACATGCTCACATTGTTTACTGGAAGCGCATTGAGTTTAGATTCAAAGATACATTATTTCTGCTTATTTTCTCAGTTGTAAGTCTTGGGTTCCCTAGTCTTCACACGTCTAAGCCCTTACGCTCTGTAAGCCGAGAGAATTGCTTCCAGGGCATTAAATTGCACCACAGATATACTGGGTATAGACAACTCAACGTGCAACTAACAATAAAGACTTACAACGAATAGGGTTCTGTCTTGGTTCTTCGTTAAAAATTGGAAGAGATACGTTTATTTTTGGTAATGAAACTGGCAAAACTGAATGTATTTTTCTACAAAGTTTTTTTAATGCGTATGTATAAGATCATGTTTGTCCACCAACTCGACTGATGAGACGAAGATTTAGCACTCAGACTTAGGAGACATCTATTCGCGCTAATCTTTATAATAGTCTGACTCCAAACTAAGCAAAGCTTGTGCTATGGCAGTCAGATAACTGAAAGAATACTTTTTTTTTGCAGTAAATACGTACTTTCACAAAGTCTAAAAAATTAATTAATTTAAATGAATAGAACTAACACGCAGAATGGATAGCCGATTGGGCTATAAAGTTTTGGAATGGAAACGATAGGCAAGCGCAGCATAGGATGCCCATCCACAAGGTCCAGCTCCAGCTGTTCATGTCCAGCAGTGGACGTTTTACGGCTGAGATGATGATGAGGAGATGGCTAGATACAGGAAGGAATATACATTCATTATACAGTGATCCTGTGTACACAAATACTAGAATTACATTACCTATGACACAGGTAAGTTAATATCGCATGCAACGCTGGTTGCTCTGGTAATCCGTGTTCCGAGACATTGCTCCTGTGTTAATGCTCCTCTAATTAGACGCACGGTTCACATCAAACGCTGTTGCTGAAGTAATTCGTATTCATGAGCACTCCATGTATGTTTGGTATAGATACACTGGATCAAGGTTGCGGAAAGATTTGAAGGTATGTATTTGAAGGTTTTGAGTGAAAAACTCAAAACTAAACTGAGGAGGCTTCAGGTGACCAGAATGCTCGTTTATACTTTGGTTAAAAGGTTAGCATTGCTATCCAGCGTGGCAATGCTGCCAGCATTCTGGCCACATATCCCTCCTCTGACGGATTTTTAGATTAAGTTTTTTCTATAAATTTGTAAATAGTAATATTAGTGGGATAAGGTCAATAAATATATATTACATAATATAACTATACGTTTCTACTTTTATATTAATTTATTATTGTTTATTTAATTATGATTAGGTTTATCTCTGTTATATGAAAAACGTTAGAAAATTGGAATGTTACGAATTCTAATTCTAAATATCATATTAACGAACGCTGGATAGATTAATTGTCTAGCACCTGAACTAAACTAAACAATTAATTCCGAATTTCTACTCTTTAGTCAAGATTCTCCCTACTAACAGCCAATCTCTCAACGTAGGCGCCAAGGCAAGACATCTGGCAATTCCGTTCGTATCATTGCCCGGACCGACCGACGGCACAGCGCTTGAATTTGCATTTAATTTCACCGCAATACTTGCACAATTTAGTCATGGAATTGTCGAAGAGATTGAATTTCAATAACTTTCTAACAGAAAGATGAAAAGTACACTTTTTTCAGAGAAATTATTACGGGAATATTAAACTCTGTAGTTTCCAGAATACTATACCCACAACTCGAATAACATTGTTGATGAATTCACCTGTAATAATTTAGGTCATTCATTGCGAAACAAACGTACAGTAATTGAACCTAAACAATATTTTTCATCGTATCATAATTTGCGTTCCAAAAACTTGAACAAAACGGTTGGAACCTCTTTCATGGATTTCGCCCGAATTGTATCTATCAGGGATGATAGATACAATTTGGGTGCCTTTAAGTCACGAGTGAATAGAATTCTTCGAAGCAAGCGTGCTCAATTGTAAACCAAATATTTGCATAACTTCAGGTGAGACCAAACGCAAGATTATTTATTTTAAAAAAATTGTACATATTTGGAATCTAATATTCTTGCCCCACGTGAAACAAGATGCTTAAAAAATAATATTTTCGTTCGTTTATAAATTGAATTTATTTTTCAATTGTCATTTATCGTTTACGCCTACGATTTCGAATAGCAACCAGTAAAATAAATAAATAAAATACTGCAAATGATGTAACTTATCTATAACGTACACTGTCCACAAAATCTATTTATACTATCTCCTAAGTCTAATATTCTACCCACCTCGTTACGCGCGGGGAATCCTTAACCAGTTCTATGTAGTTTGATCCGGTTATTTCCGGATATCGGCGGCTTGTACTGGCAGTAAGCTGTTAGTTCTTCCCGAACGGATGAGGAATTATAATAGTAAGGTCTAGACATCGAACTATTTATAGCTCTTAAACTGACAGTAGGTACTATTTATTGTTTCTTTTTAAACAATTTACAAGAAAAAAAATACTATGGAAACTGACGTGGTTTTGACACAGTTTTGTTTTAATTATGAGTGGTTACTCACGTTTAATTATGACCAAGCAGAGAACAACGCGCCCGCAGCCTCGATGTAGTAAAATCTTTTATGTTTCTATCATTCTTTAATATTGAACATAATATTAAGTAATACATATATATCTACAATGCAATCGATTAAAAAGCCGTTTGTAAGATTCGAGAAAAATTATAAAATCTACTAAACACCTAATGATTGTGTTTACCTAATGACAGCTCCATTCCAGACAAGCCATGCTTACCATCTTCGACCACACCGTGACCGACGAGCTGTAGTCAAACATCTAGCCAGTAAATAAAGTCCTCATTTCAAATTACGTCTCGTGATCTATTTTGTATAAGGACTTATAAATATTTTGCAAACTATCATTGTAAGTCGATTTTTTATGATTTGATGACTTCATATTCTATATATCGATTTATTTCATAGACCCTAATCAGGTGATATATTGGCTCATCTACTCAAAGCTAAAGCTTGTCAATTCATTGTCCGGTAAAAAGATGAAATATGGTAATCCGAGCTGTCATCCTAATCCACTCCCTCTGATGGACGGATGGACGAATTAAACGTTTCTGATTGATTTTAGCTTGAGGCTGTTAGTAGTCACTTTAAGTATGTAAGTTACGTACTATATCGGTATTCTCCTACAGTGAATACGTGAACACAAAGACTGATATTGCATGCTTTAGTTGATAGATAGGATAGTAGTTTTTTAGGTTTATTCTAGGTAAGCGTGCTCCATCTTGGACCAATGTTTAACACTGTTTACTGTTTAACATCAGGCAGAGTGTGGTCAAACGCGAACCTATTTTGAATAAAAAAAAGATCTAAAATATATGTTTTTACTGCTTCCGTAAAGCGTAGGGTCAAACCAAAAACTTGAGCTGAAGGAAAATAACGTGAGGAAACATAACATGCTGGTAAGGTATTTTCTAGTACTCGGCTGGCTAGAAACTAATCTCAAGTTGAAAATCTGCCGTCAAGCACCTAACGGTGTGTTCCAGCATCCTCACTTGAGAGCCAGTTCCAACCCAGGCTATGTGTGCTCAACTATCTTCACTTAATATAAGGTGAGATTTGGTTAAACACCTAACTTGTCAAACATAAAAAAAATAGAATGGATACTTTAGGCATAGTTCAACTTTGAGCAACTTTTATAACCAAAGCCTATGTCTGTTAAATCTCAACGAAACTGTAAACAAATTTAATATTTTACGTACAAGTTAGCCTTACTTTTTTAATTGCTTAAGTAAACCCATGCTTCAAATTTTCCGTCCATTTTACGGTGCCACGAAATGTCACGTGTGAAAACAAGAAAGGCTACATTAAGCGCAGATTAAAGTTAAGCCCCGATTAATTATAAGTAAAACCCTGCAAATCCGATTTTCATATGAAACCGGAAGTTATACTTACAGTGTATTTACATAATTGCTCAATAATAACAAAAGGACGATAAAACCAAGTCGCCAAAACAACGAAAGTTTGCACATAAAACACCACACTTAATACACGAGCCATACACCTGTTCGCGACTAAGAAGCTTATTAAAATCTACCCGCTTGTGTACACAATTACACTCCAATATAATAGACACTAACTCTGTGACAACAGGCTTACGAAACATTTCAGTGAAATATCATTAATGCGAAACCTGGTGTAATTAAAAATATCCTCAGTAATTTATTGAATATACATAAACTATAAAATTAAATATGTATTCTATAACAAAGTCCGCAACTAAATAAATCGATACAGTTTGTACTAGGTCTACCTATATTAAAGGTCGTTTTAGTACGTTAGAGTTCATAATCTCAACGCTACATTAATGAACACGTTCCACTGAATACGGTCAGCGGGAATCGGCATCTAGTTATTGCACCGCTGTGTTCAGGGCGTCACTCCGCCTTACCGCAGGCTTATTATACATTACGCCTTAGCAATAAGGCCGCCACTTGCGATACAAGCTTATAACATTTTTTGTTTTCGGTACTTATTTTCTGTTTTTGGTATGCACAATAAAGAGTTTCTATTTATCTATCTTATCGTACTTGCCTACTCCACCTGTAAACTTTTTCAGGCAATGTTTAGTTACTAATTCTAGCTATGTCTATGTGTCACCAGTATTTTTTTCATCCTATAGCTGAAAGCACAGGCTTATGCAATGTAAGACAGCATATTTCGGTGTTGCTTTAGGTTATCCTGACACCGGCAATGGCACTCGCTATTATGTGCGGATTTCGTATCTATCAAGTGTTATATCTATGTCCTTCACGTAAACCTACCTAACTGTGTCTAGAGAGGAAACTTTTTGCCAAGAATCGAACTTCAGACGAGGAAAACCGTCGTAAAATTTTAAGGGCGTCTTCTCGACGTTCTTTGCCTCATTTTGAGGTACAAACGCTAGTATAACGTTACTGTTTTCCCAATTTAGAACCTGAATATTATAGATAATGGTATGTGATTTCGCATATCGACACAATAGTTATGTGAGAGTTTGTTTCATAGTCTCTTCGATGTGATAGCACTAAAGTCAAACAAAGAAAGGAAAGCATCGTGAGGAAACCATAGCATGGTGGTAGGGTACTTTCTAGTTATCGGCTGGCTAGCTACCACCCACAAGTTGAAAATCTGTGGCCAAGTATCTAACGGTGTGTTCCGGCAGCCTCACTTGAGAGCCAGTTCCATTCCAGGCTAGGTGTATTTTACCATCTTCGACCAAACCTACACTTAACATCAGGTGAGCTGTGGTCAAACACCTAGCCTGTCAACGATAAAAAAAAAGTCGCCGAACATTAAAATTGCTAAGCTGATCTGGCATTTGTAACACTAGCTAGCGACTATAGGACAGCCATATTTCGCGAAAAAACAATAACACCTGAGGTAACCAAGTGAAGACCCCAATTTTGACACCATTGGTATGTAGAACAGCTGCGTAATGGGCCTAGGGATTGACGACTTGCGTAAATTTCTTTTTTTTTATTTAACAGACAAATTAGGTGTTTCACCACAGCTGATGTTAAGTGACGTTGTGGTGAAAGATAGTAACAAACCTATCCTAAAACCTTGGTATCTATTTTAGTCAAAAGCTAAGCATTGCCATCCAGCGTGGCAATGTTGCCAGCATTCTGGCCACATATCCCTCCTCTGACGGTTTTTTAGACTAAGTTTTTTGTATACATTTTGTAAATAGGTAGTATAATTTAAAGTATTTTTTATTTTGTTTAATAAAACCCTCCTAAAATAAAACTGGCTCTAAGGATACTGACATGTAGCAGCCCTGGGAACCAATGGTGACAACGGGACGCAACCCTGTCCATCTACAGCCACGACCATTCTGACAAGAGTGTCCGACTAAGAAGAGAAGAAATAAGTGCGGCGCTCCTTTCGATTCGTTTATATTTTTGGCACAGTGGGTAAAACCGCGGTGAGAACCAAGTGAATTGTATAAAACAGAATTACTTTATATTCATAGATATTATTAAAGTTAGATAATAGATACCTAAAGCTTTAGTCACATTTGAATATTTCGCTATTGTTGTACCATTAAATCCCTTTATATTTGATCTTTTGAATTCAGATACTATTTCTAAGGACTATATAAAGGACTGATCCTTTATTACACAATCTGGTTCTTAGTTTAAAATGATAATGTGGTAGGTACCCTTCTTAATAACAAATTATAATAAATGTCTCGTTAGTATTTTAAGGCAAAGCTAACAAGGTCGCTCATTTTAAAAATAAAAATGTGCAAAGTCTTAAAGTTTTTTTAATATTGATTTTTTTAAGATTAGATTAGGCTAAATTCTGTAATGATCGTTCCTGAATTTCATCATATAAAACTTCATGTAAATGCACACTAACTAACTGTACTCAAAAACGATAACAAAAGGATTCAAAATGTATTTTGCTCTTTGTACACTTTTACTGAGAAATTATAAGGTTACTAACTATTCCTTGATGTATATTTTAATAAATCTTAAAACTTTTTTATGGTTAACAGGTTAGGTGTTTGACCACAGTTTACTCGATGCTAAGTCACTGTGTCGTCGAAGATCGTAAGCATGGCAAGCCTGGAATGGAACTGGCTTTCAAGTTAGGCTGCCTGATCTCACCGTTAGATGCTTGACGGCAGATGTTCAACTTGAGGGTGGTAGTTAGCCAGCCGAGTACTAGAGAGTACCGTACCTATGGTTTCTTCGTGAAGTTTTCTATCACCGGCAGTTCAATCTCATTGTTGGGATCTGATCCCACGCCTTTAATCGTATGACCGCGGTAACCTCCGAGATACCATCCCTTTAAAAAATAAAAATATACATACCACATCGCCAAGCGGCCTAATTCGATGCAGACTACGCCTAAAGAAGATTTATACCTAAACCTAACTCAAAGGTCAGATTACAGTTAACTAAAAGATACAGCAAGACAAAGAGCAGCTTATAAGGATCATCCACGGTATATTAAAAATTTAAACGAAAACAAAAGGTATGAAAACCCATAATTCCCTCCTAAGCTTCACAAAATGAGTAATTTTAATACTTTTAATACAACCTTTTATGAACTCGACAGTACGTATAGATACACGTACTTATCTACTTTAACTACCGTACAATTTCACAGAAAATACAGTAAGTAATGGTCAAACAGTTCAATTCCATAAATGACTGTAATTTCGATCGTACGTATCAATTTAATGATCGCTAAAACAACAATGTCCTGGAGTTTGTTTTGTTACTCAAAGTTCTGGGTACCACTGTAATGGTCATAGGCAAACGCTCTTATTAAAAAAAAAAAATTCTTCGAACTCTCGAAATTGAGAACTGCTCATTACTCAATAAATAACCACTGTATTTCAAATATTTTAGAAACAATTTTTAAAAACATGCAAACAGATCAGTATTTTCAAAGACATACAACCTAATTCAAATTCGAATAAAAAGTCATAATTAAAAGTATGAAAAATGCCCAAAGTTTGTGTCAACCTTTTTCCATAGATTAAATTAGTTCAGTTTGTTTGCCTAATTAAGCAGGATAATAGTCGGCAAGCGAGTTCCGCCCACACAAACCTAAATTGCGTTTATTTAGTGGAATTTATGAATAATACAGGGCGGTCTTTTTTCAGCCTCCCACGCTTCGGATAAGGTTTCTTCTAGCGGTAACATTAATGGAACTAATTCATTAATAGATTAGTAAGTGAATATAGGAGCCTACGCCTTCATACGTTTTCAGTTCACTGATTTCAGTAAAGTTTTTTCACTAATTTTCACACAGTCATGATTAATGTTCCTAGCTATCAAGCGTCTATTCTAGAACATGAAATGTTATATATTTCATACTCCTCTTTTTTCTCTATTTTGTGTTCTATTCTGGACGATATTACGCTAATTTAAATAGATAGATAACAACTCTTAATTGTGCATACCAGAATACAGAAAATAAGTACAGAAAACAAAATAAAGTTATGAGCTAGTGCCACAAGTGGCGGCCTTATTATTATTTACAAAAAATGCATCCATCATCACACTTCTTTGAAAGAAAGACGACTAAACAAAATAGTAGTTCCTTCTCTTTCTTTTAAACACAGATTAAGAAGAATAAAGATAGAGGAAAGATTTTATTGTTTGTTTGTAATGAATAGGCTCCGAAACTACTGGACCGATTTCAAAAATTCTTTCACCGTTGGGAAGCTACACTATCCCCGGGTAATATAGGCTACTTTTTATCCCTGTATTTCTACGAGAACGGGAACTACGCGGGTGAAACCGCGAGGCGTTCGCTAGTACTTGATAAAAGAAGACAAGACTTTAAGCAACTAAAAAATGCTAAGTAATCTTTCCATGTAATGTCTTATCTTCATAAGAATATTCAAGTTGATGACTCTAATTTTTATTTAGAAATAATTGCATCGTGTGCGCTTTTGGAAACGTATGTTATACCGTTAATTTCACACTGTGACGGTACTGACGGTGCAGAGGATTTGCAATGCAGGCGATAAAGGGGTTTGCAAATGAAACACGACGGACAATTTGAATTGTAGAGTGTTAATAAAACCGTAGCATTGTATTCACTTAGCTTTGCAATTTTTAATATACGTAAAATTCAATTGTATAACGTTTATGAAACTCGTGTGGCGTGGCCACGCGCATTTTTCTAATCACTCCTTGAAAAAGTGTATTCACGCTGTGTACACTCTGTTATACCTACAAGATGTTTCGAAAAAGTGTAGTGATACTAAAGGGTACCGATTTATTTAACAATGTGAACTATTTGGACTAAAACCGCGTAAATTTATAATCACAAAAAAACAGCTATTTTTATTTTGCTATTCCAAAGTCAGATCACTGTAATTATTTTTTAATTCAAAATATATTTGCGTTTGACCATACTCTGATCATACCTGATGTTAAGCAGTAGTGTGGTCCAAGATAAAGCACACTTACCAAGAAGAAACCTATTTACTCTAGATTTCAAGACACCCATATTATATTTTTATAAGTAAAGAAGAAAGAAAATATTTTTATTTATAAAAAACACTAGATACTACTACTAGAAAACTACAAACAATACACACAAGTGAAAAAATTTAAACTACATAAATTGACACACTTCACAAACATACAAAGTTTTACATTTATAATATTATACATGTAGTAGAATTTATTATAACTATTATTATTATTATTATTTTGAATTTGTCATTATTGTTTTTACTTTTTGACATTGTTATTATTAACTTTTTGTTTGACATTAGTTTTTAGTCTTGTACCTTCTGACATTTATTTTTATTGTGTCTAATTTTAAATTAATTTGCATACCAAAAGGTAGTGTGGTGTTTCTTGACTCATTATTTGTTTACATCTGTACCATAGCGCAAATACCCATAGCGTACCCATAGCGCAAATAAATGGATTATGATTATAGTCTCGTAAGCTTTCCCTCACTTGATCACTTTACTTGGTGGTAGATCTCCTTAACAGGAGGTCATCTAGGTACCACCGCAGTACCAGATATTCTGCCGCCAAGCAGTAGTGTGTAAACATTACTGTGTTCCGGTTTGAAGGGTACTGCAGCTAGCGAAATTACTGGGCTGTTGAGACTAACCACTGAAAGTCTCAAAGTAATGAGCACCAAAGCAGTGATGCCCTGGACTTTGTTTTGTAACTCAAAGTTCTATGTATCGCTGCGATGGTCATGAACAGACCTTATCTCTTACCATCAGGAGAGCATCTCGTTAGCGTCATTATTATTCACATTAAAAATTTTTTTGCAAAAATCTGCTAAAACTGTTTTAAAATCCAAAAACAAACATATACACAAGGTAACCAAACACAAAACGAGTTAAAAAGCTGCATCGCAGTATTTAACGTTGTTATGATACTCAACATTTTGAGAGTGGAACTGCGCCAAACTTTAAATTGGACCGAATTGGGTACGGAACTTGTGCAACACTTCACACTGGTACCAGGCCCTGACAAAACTTACTAATGTACCTGAAGGAAATACGAGATTACTTTAATGTACTAGTTAGGTTTTCATTATTTTTTATGCGCATAACTATTAGCACATTTGGTAGTCAATTTAATCAATTTTTTTTTAAGGTTGACAGGCTAGGTATTTGAACACAACTCACCTGATGTCAGTGGTCAAAAATGGTAAAGCACACTTAGCCTGGAATAGAACTGGCTCTCAAGTGAGGCTGCCGGAACACACCGTTAGGTGCTTGGCGGCAGATTTTCAACTTAAGGGTGGAAGCTAACCAGCGAGTACTAGAAAGTATCCTACCACCATGCTATGGTTCACTCACGACGTTTTCCTTCACCGGCAGCTAAAGCTCATTGTTTAGGGTTGAACCCACGCCTTTCAGCATGCAAACCTACAGCGATAACCACTGAGCTATGATCGCTACGAAATTCGGCCAATGTTCAACAGTACGATTCCACCTTCTTCGTACGAACCGTTAAACATTGGAATTTGCTGCACGAGTGGGTGTTCCCCGATAGATACAATCTTGGTGCTTTTAAGTAAGGCAAGCGTGCTCCATCGTAGGCCGTATCTTTGCTTAACATTAAGCGAAATGACGATCAAAAGCAAGCCTATTTGTTATTTAAAAAAATAGTCCTTCCTGAGCTGAAGGGTGTTGATTCAATTCACACCCGTAACTCATATTTGTGTGACGAACATATTTTTTTTTAAGAAGCCTTGCGTTTGATCGCCATCTCACCTGATGTTAATTGAAGATGCGATCTACGATGGAGCACGCTTGCCTTTTTTTATGTAAAAGTAATGAGACGATCGAGGCGCTCTCCTGATGTTAAGAGATAACGCCTGCCCATGACCATTGCAGCGATACATAGAATTTCGAGTAACAAAACAACGTCCAGGGCATCGCTGCTTTGGCACTCATTACTTTGAGACTAGATGGTTAGTCTCAACAGCCCAGTAATTTCGCTAGCTGCAATACCCTTCAAACCGGAACACAGTAATGTTTGCACACTACTGCTTGGCGGCAGAATATCTGGTACTGCGGTGGTACCTACCTAGACGACCTCCTGCTAAGGAAATCTACCACCAAGAAATAGACCACCACCACCTAGACCACCTAGAATATACCGATTCACTCTCGACTTGAAGACACCCAGATTGTATCTATTAGAGAACACCCACTCGGGTAACGTGAAATAATATAAGTTCGAAATAGTAAAAGTAGATTCAAATCGTTTCGTACGAGTTTTTGGAACGTCAACCATGTATCATTGTATATATTATGTAGATGTTTGTACTGTTACTGGCTGAAGCTTCTACGTCATTTTGGAAAAATATTATTGTTTTTTAACATCATGTCACTTGCTATAGGTATAGACAATAAAGTAGGCTCATTAATATATTTCGATACTTTACGGAGCCAACATTAAAAAAAGATAAGGAAAAGAAGATTTTACGAACATTGCTGCGATATAATTTTTCCGCGTTCCAACCATAAAACTCAGTCGTGAAGTTGTTCTACTAGCTTGCTTAAACTGACGCGAAATTAAGTTCAAACTAAGTTAGATAATTACATTACAAGTTCGTCCAAACTGTTAAAAGGCGACAGGTAATTTTGGAACTAAAACGTAGATCAACTTGAATTTTACCTTCAGGCAAAATTAAAGCAAATTTTCTAACTTCCTTTTAAACTTTAAATTGTTTATAAGAATGGTTTTAAAGTTTCCAAGGGAAAATGTTACAATTAAAGATTAAAGTTTTCTTTAATATCTAATAAATTTAATCAATGAGTTTTTATTGTACTTTAATTTCATTATGTTTTGTTTTTAGAAATCTTTCTAATTGCGCAACTGACATAAATGTATTAAACAAAATAAAATACCTTAAATTAATACTATTTACAAATGTATACAAATAATTAATCTAAAAGCCCGTCAGAGGAGGGATATGTGGCCAGAATGCTGGCAGGATTACCATGTTGGATGGCAATGCTAAGCTTTTGACCAAAGTAGATACCAGCATTCTGGTCGCCTGACGCCTCCTCTAAACGTTTGCGCAACTTAAATATAAAATATAAAATTAAACTCTCTTTAAAAAGAAACTGGCATGGTTTAAGCGTAGAAGTGCTCAGTGTATATAATATGCGTATTGAATTTTGTCATAACTAAAACAAAAGTGTCGTAGTCGTAGAAAAAAAAAAACAAATCGTATTTGCGATGTCATACCTGTGACCAATGCGGTGACCGGTTTATTAAATATGGCCTTCTCTACGGAGTTACTTAGATATCCAAAGGCAAACATAGTACAGGTAACAAAGCTTGAAAGGTAGTGTTTAGTATTCTCGGGGTGACATGTGGTCTTATAAAGGCTGTTGACCCACTTGCATCTAGCATTCCGATTCTGGCGAATTTCACCGCAATTCCAAAGCGTGACGTCACTTTAGGGAAGCTTTTGCTACGGCAAGGCACTATAATGTATATTTATATTCGTAGTAAAGAAATTATTTTTTTAAAAATCTACGGAAACTGACGTGATGTTGACAAATTTTAATAAACAACAACTTATTTATTAAAAATATCGTAAGACATTTCACGCAGCGCCATCTAGCTCCAAATCTTGTACTATGGGAACCATTTAATTGATAGAATATTCAGATACTTTTTTTGTAAATATATACTTTTAATATAGGTACATACAGAACACCCAGACACAGAACAAACATTTCATTTATTGTCAGATAAATATTTGTCAATCAAACTCACGCCCTACACCTCTTGAAGCAGACATTCTACCAAATAAGCTAGCAGGGCAGTCGAATACATTCTACAATGAAGGAAGTCTCTTCAGCATAATATTGACAAACCAATAATCACGATTTTATGTCGCATCACCAGTTATTGCGCGTTTCCTAGTCAACCATTGTTCAGTCTCAGCTTCTAATGCAAATGGGGGTGGAACCCCCCTTGTGGTTGTTAATTAAGGGATGTTTCTTCCTCTTCTTGATTTAATTGGCAAGAATAATTCTTGATTAAAACATTTGAAACATCACGAGCTTTCGGAGTACTTTAACTAAATTTCGGAGTAGTATTTTTCAGATAACGATCGATTACGATAACGATTTCGGGGGTAACGCACGTCGGACTTCTAGATTTTAGTTTGATTTAGAGTGTGGAATGCACAGTCTACAAATTTCAATATTATTTTTTTGTAAGCTTGCTTGCTTTTAAAACTATCAGACATGTCTGCCTTTAAAATTCTAGATTTAAAATTTGCACCAAAACGCTTCTAGTGTCATGGCGCCGCTAGTGACGTCACGTTTGAATACACAAATCGTAAACACTTAAGACGTTTTTCATACGCTCATTGAATAATTTAGTTATTTTGTGTCATTAAATTAAATATGAATCCTAAGGTGTCTAAGTGTTATGCGGTCACTCAGTGTAGTAACACATCATTAAAAACTCCTGATAAGTTATTTGTTTACGCAAAAGTGACGTCATTCACTCTGATTGGTGTTCAACATTGTATCATGGCGGACTTCCGTGTTTTGTAGAAAATAAGGATCAAACTTACTCTTAATAAAAAAGTAAATGCGTATTTCGTACTCTATGACTCAATAAATACATAATTTTAGTGATTTTTAATTACTGTCATCCTGCATATTGAAAAGGGCTATGTTAATCTTTTTTAGTTGTTGAATCCTTGAGGTTATGGACAGACGTTATTTCTTACCACGAGAGATGGTTTGTCTATTTACTCTTACATAAACAAAAACAGCTTGAAATTTATTTCACATGAATTATTATTGTCATGCACACGAAATATGTATGACAAAGATTTCCGTTCATTCGAACAATTGAACATTATTACACAAATACGGCCTAATTTATAAGGGTTGCTTAAATTATGCTTATCGTTAAGCATAAATTAAACAAACAGCCTACTTAGGTTGTCTCGTTTTTATGCGTGATATTTCACATCAGCAAGAAGTTAAAAGAGCATTTTAATTAATTTTAAGTAACATTTATAAGCCCTTGATCACTGAGATCATTAACTTTAACTTACTGAATTGCCTTATTTCTTTCAATCAACCACTACAAACACAACGAAACTTTAACAGAACATATCTCATTTCGAAGTAAAGTGATCAACACTAAAACTTCCGATCAACTTACCCTGAATCGAAGTGGGGCGAAGGGTGTGAAGGAAGGTAATATAATTGAAACGAATTGGCAGCTAATTGTGCAACTTCGTGAGTGGAATTGCATCTTTATACAGAAAAGTTACTATATATATACAGTATACATTTATATACAGTATATATATACTGCCCTGGTGCCGGGGCGACAGAATACGGCATCGTTATCCCCTGCCTGTAGTAGGAACCTACTGAAAGGGGACCGACTGATGGCGGTATAACCATTCCAATTATGGCGTAGCAAAATTTAGTCTGGTGACGGGCAGCAGCGTTACCAGTTCGAGAAGCTACGCCCCTGCGGTCGTCAACCCGCATGCCCAGCGTGGCGACTATGGGCACAATCCTCCCATGATAAACTCTACATACGAACGGCCCCGAGTTCCCGGCCGCCCTGCTATTCCTGGCCAAGGCGGCAGTCATGGTAACGGCAGGGCGAGGGTTGCGAAGAATCGCCGGATTACCGCAAGCGAAAAGCCGAGGATCGGGCTGAGTGGCGTGTCTTGGGAGAGGCCTATGTCCAGCAGTGGACTACAAAAGGCTGATGATGATATACTGTGTGACCTTGTCGCTGTAAGAAATGTACTATATTTTAGATACATGTATAGGTGAAAAATAGTAAAATAATTTCGTTATAAAGAAAGATTTTTAACTGTGGACAAGAGTTAAAAAAATCATATTATTAATTTAGCGGAGTTTTTCGGCATTTAACTATATTAGCATAATAACCTATCATTTTTTTGAAGTTAATACTTACTTTTTGCA
Organism: Biston betularia; assembly: GCA_905404145.2. Lineage (NCBI taxonomy): Eukaryota > Metazoa > Arthropoda > Insecta > Lepidoptera > Geometridae > Biston > Biston betularia. The sequence continues at coordinate 11,702,385 of FR989873.1, forward strand.
AATAAATTCAAATTATATGAAAATTTACTTTTTGTTAATTTCAATTTTATAGCACTTTTCTTCTGTGATTTTGGCGTCGCTTTTTGTACATTTGCCAATGTCAAGTGTTTCGATATTTTCAAGTTTCGTAAGTTAAAAAGTAGTCAAAGTTCAGTCTTGGGCAAGTTCAGTCTATGTCAGTCGAATCCAGTCATGCTTTAGTAAAGAAATGACGACTTTACTATGAACTTCGATTGGGTTTTAGAAGCAACACGAAAAGTCTTGTTTCACCAAATTATATCACTTTCCCACACTGGCGCTCATAATTCGGTACTTTATGAATAAAACACCACTATTTCTGTAAATACACTTTGTTACTATTGCTACTCGCTGACGTCAAATTTTATATAGTTCACGAACATAAGGGTCAAAGGTTTTTTTTAATTATTTTAAGGCGTGTGTAGGACAGGTTTAAAAGCAGCGCACAAGTAAAATCCCTGTCCTAGATATACTGCAAAAAGATTAAAAAGAACATCTGCTGGTCTCTGAACTTTTTACCTTTCACGTAATGTGGAACCTATTAATCAATTCGATCTTTCTACGGAATCAGGTTGGAAAAGTGCATTGTGTTCGACAATACCGGGTCGCCGTAAATCTACCGCAGATGTTACTCACCCAAGATGATGAAATCCTGGATAGGTACAAAGATTATAGAAAAGCTGTAGGTACTGACAACACTCGAAAACGGTTATTTTATGTCGGGTGACAAGTTTATAATGTTGTTTTACTTATACGGAATTACTTACGTTTATACATATCGGATACTCAGACTTTCGTTTCGACCACATCATTATTTCATTGAAAGTACCTAACGGTGTGTTCCGGCTGCCTTACTTGAGAGCCAGTTCTATTCCAGGCTAGGTGTGCTGTATCATCTTCGACCACACCGTCTCTTAATATCACGTCAGCTGTGGTCAAACACCTGGTTTGTCAACGATATAAAAAATCAGAAAACATCGTAAGATAACCAACCGTGGTGGTAGGGTACTTCGTAGGCTGGTTACCAACCGTAAGGGGGTTCGATTTCCATACAAATACATTTTTCCATTTATGGACAAATGGAGCATAATTTTACAGTGAAATCACAGTTACTGTCGTTTACTTTCGGTAAATCACAACTGCTTGAATAAAACAGTAGATTATTACTTAGCATAAAATCAAATTTATGATTTTTGAATAAAACAGTAGATTGTGATTATAAATGCCAGTAGCTGTGATTTCAATGTAAAATTATGTTCCATTTGTCCATAAATGGAAAAATGTATTTAAAATAAAAAAATAAAAAAATATCGTAGGACTATACACACAGCGCCATCTGGCACCAAACTAAGCAGAGCTTGTGTGAAGGAAGCCAGATAACCGATAGAATACATGAATACTTTTTTTTTGTTGTAAATACATACTTATAATACATACAGAACACCCCAGACACAGAACAAACATTTGTTTATCCACAAAATGTTTGCCCTGAGTGGGAATCGAACCCACGCCCTACAGCTCTCAAGGCAGATATACTACCAATGAGCCAACGGGGCTGTGTGTTTGTATGGAAATCGAACCACTTTAAGTTGAAAATCTGCTAACAGTGTATTCGACAGTCTCACTTGAGTGCCAGGTTAGGTGCGTTTACCATCTTCGTCAAAAACCTAGACCGTCAAACATTAAAAATAAATTAAAAACAGTAATGGTCTAAGTACTTGATAGCAGCGTATTTACACTTTACTGACACATCATAAAATGACATAACAAACTAATAAGTGAGCAGGTAAGTTTAAACAATGAAGTGACAGGGAGTGTTAGGAGAGTACACGAACAATAAATTCTGATACTTTGTTTTATTATTAAATTTAGAACGCATGTCAGTCCCAGTCACGCTCTCATTGCAAATAAGCTGCGATTTTACGGAATCCGTGGCCCCGCCCTGTCCATACTGTCCTCCTTCATGACTAAACGTACGCAGGTCGTGGTAGGTGATAGAGGTCGCGTCGTATCTCCAGAGATGGAAAATGTGATAGGCGTCCCACAGGGTGCCTGTCTGGCTAACACCTTATTCAGTCTCCTCCTTAACGACTTGCCTGGTGCCATCGACGACGCTGAGATATACATGTACGCCGATGACGTCGCTGCTGTAGTTACCGCACCGACACGCCCCGAGCTGGAGTCTAGACTGAATACGGTGGTGAACAAGCTCGATAGTTGGTTTCGATCAAACGGACTAGCGCTAAACAAAGACAAGACCTGTTTCCTTACCTTCAACCTCAATGGCCACGCGACAGAGACTTTTTCGGTAGCAGTCGGTAATACAGCGCTCCAACAAGTCTACTGTACGAAACTTCTAGGTTTCCATATTGACGGCGCGTTGACCTGGGAGACGCACATAGACGAGCTGTGCGGGAAGCTGAGCCGCTCGTGTTTCGCGCTCCGGCGGCTCGCGAGCACCGCTGCCCGCAGCGTAGTGCGCTCCTGCTACTTCGCGACCGTTCACAGTAACATAACGTACGGGTTGGAGCTGTGGGGCCGCGCTGCCGATCGTAATAGAGCCTTTGTTATGCAGAAGCGAGCCATTCGTGCCATATGTGGGGTTCAGGCCGATGTCTCATGCGTGGAGCTTTTTAGGAAACTGCAGATACTGCCGTTGCCGTGTGAGCTTATTTACCAAGTAGCCCTTTTCACCCATACTAACATCGATAAGTTTCAACGCAGGGGCGTACACAGTACGTTGGATCTTCGCAGCAATAAAAAGAAAGACCAGCTTGTAACACCGTCACACCGGCTCGTCAAGTCGGAGAGGTCGGTATACATTTTGGGGCCCGCGGTCTACAACCGCGTACCCGCCTCCGTACGGGATGCAGCTTCCACCGCGTGTTTCAGAACCAAGTTAAGATCTTGGCTGCTAGAAACCTTGTTTTATGACATTGACGAGTATTTCAAACTTAAAGATTATTGAATTACTAGTAAGTAATTATGATTTTTTTGTCATGTCATTTATATTGACAATATTGTTTTGGTATTGACATATTTTTATATTGACATATTTTATATTGACAGTATGTTTATATTGACAATATTTTTTATATTGACATGTTTGGATATTGACATACCTTATTTTGACATGTAATCAGTGTTTTAAAACCCATTTAATGACATCTTTAAAATTTTGAAGTGACTTGTAACATTGGTGTTATCAATAAAGTATTTGTATTTGTATTTGTACTTGTAACCTTACAAAAAATGCACGCTGCTCTAGTGAGAGAAGTGTCGCTTCCAGATACTCTGTAGTGATAATTCAATCCAGTGGTGCAGCAGACATCTGCAATAGTGCCCTGAGTTATTGCGGTTCGCGAACCGAATATTGATGTATTCTGGGCTCTGCAGACAGATTTGCTTGTCTATAACATGTTCGCAACATTCAAATTATTGAAGGTGACAGTTGACAAGCATTTTTTTCTTTGGTTTTGGCGTCGCGTTTTGAGTTTCCCACACTTGCGCTTATGAATCGGCACTATGAATAAAACACTAGTAAAAAACCACTCGATAAAACACAAGTTTTGGAAAAAAGTACAACGGGGCGACACGGCTCTTTCCGCGTTCCCGCCAAAATCCCCCGACAAGCATTTTGTGCTATAAACAAATGTTTGTTATGTGTCTGGGTGTACTCTATGTATTATAAGTATGTATTTACAAAAAAAATAACTAAGTATTCTATCAGTTATCTGTCTTCCATAGCACAAGCTTTGCTTAGTTTGGGGTCAGATGGCGCTGTGTGTAATGTCTTATGATATTTTTTTAAATTTAGTTTAACAGACATCAAGAAACTAAAAGAAAATTGGATATTGTTTATATATCGCTTTTGTAAAAACTTTACGATAGTCTACAGAGACTTTTTATTGGTGACAGATGTTTTTGATGTTAAGTTACTGTCAAGTCGAAGATGATACATACAGTACCTAGTCTGGAATGGGAACTGGATCTCAAGTGAGGCTGTCGGAACACACTGTTAAATGCTTGTCGGCACATTTTCAACTTAAGGGTGGTAGCTAGCCAGCCGAGTACTAGAAAGTACTCTACCACCATGCTATGGTTTCCTTACGATGTTTACCTTTATAGTAAGCTACTGGTGAAGTCAAACACCTAAACTGTCAACTATAGAAAATGTAAATGTTCGTAAGTCTAGAATCAGATGGATTTTATGCAAACATGAGACACATCATTCCATGTACCAGACAATAAAACTCGCTTGGCTTCTTTAGATTGAAAATTCTTGCGTTATTAGTAGATACACGTGAAAATAGTATTAAATTCTTTTAATTCCGGTGGCTGCAGGGGACAATTTCAAAAATTGCACGCCACTGCAATTCTCTGCATTTTCTCCGTGGATGGATTTTAATATTCGTCGCTTATACTAAGTTGGAACTTTTGTAGGCAACCATTGCAGTCTAACAATATAATAACCTCTTCTTTTCTCCTTTGCTAGAGTTGCAATAGAACAGCGTTAAATTTCATGCGTATTTGAACGTTTCTCATGTTTGCTGCAGCGCCCCCTGGTGAGTTGTCACCTATCTAAGAAAATGCACCAAATAAACGTTCTCTCACCCCACACGCATATACCGTCTCCGTTCCGTCGTGGGTAAAAATGATTGTTGTACGAAAATCGTTGTAGCTAAAAATTACTTTCCTAATTATTTTCCTGTTTGTCACTGCCTCTAATAATAAATAATCTATCAGCATAATAGTTTCGCAGTAAAATTCCACAAATCACGATTGTTATGAGCGTGTGCGCTAATAACAGTCCACATTGCATTGGTCACGGCGTGATGGGTTGCCAAGGCCATGACTCCCATTACACCTTTATCACGAATTTTACGATCATTAGATAATATAAATACCTGTATAATTTCATACCTTTATTTTTTAGCTAGCAACAAATATGACTTTTGGCCATTTTGTTTTTCTTTGGTTTTGGCGTTGCGGTTTGAGCATTTTCAAGTTTCAAAAGTTAAATAAGTGTACTCGTAGCTGAAGTTATAGTCAAAGTCCAGTCTTGGTTAAGTACAGTCCGTGTCAGTCAAGTCCAGTTATGCTTTAGTAAAATAGTGGCGACTTTACTATAAAGCTTCGATAGAGTTTTGGAAGCAACACAAAAAGTCATGTTTCAACCACATTATATCAATTTCTCACACTTGCGCTTGTGATTCGGCACTTTATGAATAAAACACCACTATTTTTATACATAAACATTCGAATATACACTAGTTTTGGTAACAAATACTATGGTGTGACTTATCTCTTTCCGTGTTCCTACGCCTTCTCCGCGTATAGTATAAGATCCTATGCTACACAGGCTGACAATAAAATAATTTGAATTACAAAATTTCCCGCCAAAACTCTCGAGTTTTTTTATATTTAGTCTGTGGGCATTTTCTTTTTATTCACGGCATTGCACTTTATGCATTCTACTAATGTAAAGTATTTAGTTTTTTGAAAGTCACACAAAGTGAGTCAGTCATATGAAGTTTTTGGTTATTGGTTTCTAATGTATCCTTACTTATCTATAGTCTGTGTATTATCTTGTCTACGACTTATTTACAGCGGGATTGATACTATTTTATTCATGAAACGATAAAAATAAAGGCAATAAATCAGATACGGCAGTTAATCACGTCGGATTGACGAGTAAAAACATTTTTCTGCCACTCGATACGTTCCAGCTTATTTGCGAACAATGCGCCGAATGAACGGAACACAGATTATGGAACGCTCTGCATGTAAGCCATGATAACAGTGGAAAAACTGAACCTTAAAAGTCACTATTTTGTTTCAATCAGAATGTTTACGTATACGATATCCACTGTTAGATATAGACCTATGGCTAAAATGATGATGATGATGATGATGATGAAAAACTATTTAACTACATTCTAGTTCCCTTCCAGGAGTTTACAATCTCCAACCACACCACCCCTTAATATCAGATGAGGTATGGTCAAACAACTAGCTTTTCAAACATAAAAAAACATTTCTTAATGTATTTATTTATTTTGACGATTTAGAAATAATGTATATACTATATAGTCTATTGTTAATTTTAAGTTTTTATATTATTTTACTAATGGAATTGTTATTTTGACGTACGAAACATGACAGGCTGTTACACACACTGTGCCATTTTCCGGCACTCCACAGCGAATTGATGCATCAATATTGGATGCCTCTAGACCCAACTGATTACGATAGTCGGTTTGCTGATCGGATGTTCCTTCACTCAACGTTCACTGTTGTTATTGGCATGTCGCTATAATGTATAGATAAATAAAAATAATAGTATATCGATAAATGTGATTTAAATCCAAACAGAAATTTTGGTGAAAAAATTCATGTAGATTTTTTAATATTTCTTTATAATTGCAGTAACTAAAGACAGATACGACGTTACACGAACCTTGATTAATTAAACAGATAAACACTAGGCATGTACTGAAATAATGAAATGTTATTTATTTAACTCAATTTTTTTATGGTTGACAGTCTAGGTGTTTTTATCACAACTCACATGATGTTACATAACGGTGTGGTCGAAAATGGTAAACACACCTAGCCTGAATGGAATTGGCTCTCAAGTGAGGCTGCTGGAACACAACGTTAGGTACTTGGCGGCAGATTTACATCTAGAGGATGGTAGCTAGCCAGACGAGTACTAGAAAGTACCCTACCACTATGCTATGGTTTCCTCATGATGTTTTCCTTCACCGGCAGCTCAAGCTCATTGTTGGGGTTTGAGCCTACGCCCTTCGGCATGCGAACTGACCGCGTTAACCACTGCAGTATCATCGCAATGATATCTACATATAGTACATAATTATATCTACATCTGAAATATTATATCTACAATTGAAAAATATTTATAATTATACAAATAAAATCAAAAATATGAAAAATTGAACAACTTCTCCATATACAAAGCGGACTTTATTTATTCACAATAATTCGGTATGTAAAGAAAAAAAATACTTTGCTGATTCCAAAACCATTTCGAAATATTACATTCCTGTACATGATTTTTTCCGTTTAAAACTCTTTAAACTATGAGACGGGGTTTATTTTAATAAAATACATAAAATAAATTTGACTTTCAATTAACCTCTAATGACGTCATGTCCTTGGCTGTATAAGGATTCTTTCAGTGCCTAAAAAAGTACATATTTTACATATTCAGCCAATGTTATGACGTCATAACTATAAAAAGTTTGAAAATGTATTAGAATTAAACTACCGCATAGAAAGCCAAAATATTCAAATTAGTTTGATAAAATAAAGTTTACTATCAGTAAAAAATATAAAATAAATACAAAAAAAAACTTTACATACCGAATTATTTACAACGTAGGTTTCTTGTAGATTTCATTCCACGAGATTAGACAGTTAAACTGTAAATATGTTTTATAAACTTCTTTATGATGTATGTATATTTACTCTAAGTATAATTATTCCGAATACGCTGCATTTGCGAGTGACAGCTAGCGCCACCGGAAATTGAGCTGCACTGACAGCATGACGTCATCTCCGGGTTGCGATGGCTCTGAATTACATTTCACACGATGTGACATGATTTGGTCATTTTATTTATAACTAGCATCGAGATAAAAAGTAGCCTATGTGCTAATCCCCCTGGATTAGCACATAGGCTACTTTTTATCTCGATGCTAGTTATACATCTCGGGTCTCGGCTACATTCATACCAAATTTCATCCCAATCCGTTCAGTAGTTTTTGCGTGAAAGAGTAACAAACATCCATCCAAACTTTCACATTAATTTTTAATATTAGTGGGATTAATTTAACCAGATTTGTGTCGACACCTTGGCGCCGTCTCATCTTCCCGTGACTTCTGTGACTGATAACCTCAAACGGCACAAATATAGTTATTTGGATATAATGTATCTTTTTGTGCCGTTTGGGGTTGATTGGTCTACTAGATAATCCTGTAGCTGCCGAAAGAAACACGGGATAACAAAAATTAACAAATATAATAGATTATCTACCTTACCTGTAGTTTCTCTCTCTAAAGTTCAAAATGTCGACGAAATCCGTACCAAAAGTCATGTATCTCAAACTTCCTAATTTCAGCCGCAGCTTCGCCAATTTCCCGTAATAGGGGTCATACATCTCCCCGGGCCATGATGGGGGTCATTTCTACCCCGGGGTCAACAATTGCGCCGCGATTTGTACCGAGTAATAAGGGTTAATAAGATTTTTTCCTTGTATTTAGGGAGTTGACATAAATCAGCGCTTAACAACATTTTATAAAAAGAAATGAATATCTAAGAATATTTTTTTTTTTTTTTTATGGTTGACAGGCTAGTTGTTTGACCACAGCTCACCTGATGTTAAGTGAAGGTGTGGTCGAAGATGGTAAAGCACACCTAGCCTGGAATGGAACTTGTTTGAAATTGTTTGTGATGTAATATTTAAGGATATACCTTTAGTCTTTATCTCATACATAGCTATCTTTAGAGAGGAATCCTATTTTATTTGTCATGTTAACAGCAATGGTAGCTCAGTGGTCAGCGCGTTCGGACCGCACACAGATAGGCGTGGGATCAAATCCCAACATTGAGCTTAAGCTGTCGGTGTAGGAAAACATAGCATGGTGGTAAATACTATCTAGTACTTAACTGGCTCGCTAACCACTCGCAAGTTAAAAATCTGGCTCCAAGTCCCTAACTGTGTCTTCCAGCAGCCTCACTTGAAGGCAGTTCCATTCCAGGTGTTCATCATAGACCACACCGTTAGTTAACACCAGCTGAGCTTTGGTCAAACAACTGGCCTGTCGAACATCAAAAAAAGTTTTAGAAAAGTTTTTCGACGACAATTGGAAAATAAAGATATTTTTAGAAGTTTCGAGATTTTTCTGAAAAAATTCAGTGCCTATTCGTTTTTTATTATTTCCAGAACATATCCTGTTTTGAATAGAATCTCCAACCTTGTAATCAAATCTAGTCTTTGTGAATAATAAAGACGAGAAATTCAATTACGTCTTTTGTAGTTTAGAACGAAAAATGCGAGTTTTTTTTCCTCGCGTAGCATTAAGCCTCGAAGTTCTTGAATGAGTGACACACTAGCACACAAGATGACAGATTTGTTCGCTCGTTGGAAATTTATATTTATAAATATGACTATGTAATTTAATAGATTGCTAAAGTTACTACAATGGTTTAATTTTTTATCCTGTTGCTTCTTTAGTCCTTTACGTACCAAATGTATGCTTCACGTGTGCTCGAAAAAGTACAGTTATAAAGCCAACATGAAATTTTAAAGATTCGATACGACAAACTCGCTCGCACACAAAACGTGCTGTAAAATTTCACCACAGTAGTTTTTTTTCATCGTTTCATATCTGTGATGCATTTGGCAAAAAGTATATGTGTAGGTACATCAAGAATAGAAATTATAACATGTTATATTATTTTATTGATAACACCAAAATTACAAGTCATATTTCAATACAATGTAACACTATGTCAACTTAAAAATATGTCAATAAAAGTTTATCAATCTACTTACTAGCCATTTTATGATCTCTTAGTTTTTAAAAAATCGTCAAAATATAAATAAATTTTCAACACTATTTATATGTACAACTAAATAAATAAACTCAGTAGTTCGCCTACAAATGCGTACTGTAATTTTTATTTTATCCTTTGTACTTAAATTACCTATTCCTCATGCGCAGCGAGCATGCTCGCTAGTAAAAGAGGTTGTGTAGCTCGCTAAAGTTAGTTTTTAATTGAATTAATTGCGGATTTTCTTTGCGTAATCCTTTTATGATGTATATTAGAGATAAAAGTTTTCCTTTCATTTCGTAGAATTGTCTTTTGTAGGATTCAAGAAAATTCGTAATTTTTGGTTTCAGGGAATTTAAATAAATCCCTTTTCATTGTGTCAGAAAAAAAAACATTTTTCTAATTTTAGTTTCGCATTTTAATATAAATAATGAGGACCTCTATAAAGTTTAATAAATAAATAATTAGCATAATTTTGTTGCGTGATTAAAACAAACTGAAACTTGTCTGATAAAATTGCTCTGCTGCCTAAGCTGTGGTGCGTGGTTTCGATTCCTACCCAGAACAAACATTTGAATTTGCTAAAGATCACAAGGAATCTATTGACATTTTCAACTTGAAATTGTGTACATTTAAAACTAATGTCAGAAAAATTGTTTACTGCATATGAAACTATTATTTACTACTTTTGTGCCTCTGGATTAAAATAACACTATGTAGAATTTTGCATATTTATTTGAATTTACCACTCATTGCGTTTTCGGTCATTTTATGGCTACTTAATTCAATCTTATTACTTTGGATTTTATGTAATTCTTCTTAACTAATGCTTGATTACTCATACTCATACTGTGACTGTATCCTGTTTTGTGTAATATAATTAAATAAATAAATAAATTTGATAAATATGAGTGTTAACAAAAAAATATAAATATTCTATCAGTCATCTGGCTCCAATAGTACAATTAGATAGCGCTACCAGAGAACTGATATAATGCTTTGAGACATTTGATAGTTTCAATAGCCCTGCAATTTCGCTAGCTGTAGTACAGTATTGTTTACTCACTGCTGTTTAGTAAAATGACATCTGACACGGCAGTAGTAATACCTAAACGACCTGCCGCTATGGAGATCTATCACTTAGTGTCTGTACTGTATGTATTATAAGTATGTATTTATAACAAAAAAAGTATTTCAGTATTCTATCAGTTACCTGACTTCCATAGTACAAGCTTTGCTTAGTTCGGGGTCAGATGGCGCTGTGTGTAATGTCCTACAATATTTATTTATTTATTAAAAAGTAGAAACGGTTATTCACTGTAATGGTTACATATGTGAAATTAGTTTCACTGCGTATTGAAAGGACTTTCCATGATAAACACGCATAATAGTTATTTCATTTTTTACAGTAAAGTAGCGATGATAGATTAGTGGTTAGCGGTAACAATGAGTTTGAGCTGCCGGTGAAGACAAACATCGTGAGGAAACCATAGCTTGGTGGTAGGTTACTTTCTAGTAATCGGCTGGTTAGCTACCACCCTCAAGTCGAAAATCTGCCGCCATGCGCCTAACGGTCTGTTCCGGCAGCTTAACTTGAGACCCAGTTCAGTTCCAGGCTAAGTTTGCTTTACCATCTTCGATCACGCCGTCGTTTAACATTAAATGAGCTGTGGTCAAACACAAAACTTGTCATTCTTAAAAAAAAGTATACAAGAATATATTTTTATGAATAAACTAGCGACCCGTCCCGGCTTCGCACGGGTGCAACGTAGATACCAATGTGATGTATATGCATTTATTATACATATAAACCTTCGTGTTAAATTTCTCTGTCCATTAATGGAAACCGAATTAAAATCCGTTGCGTAGTTTAAAAGATCTAAGCGTACAGACGGCGGGAAGCGACTTTGTTTTATACTATGTAGAGACTAGCGAAGCCCTAAAATGTTTGTTAATTTATTATTTTTGTAAAACTAATGAAGCACAAGTCTGAAGCATGATTCAAGTATCATCTGGCTCTTGTATTAAAAATATTCTTTATTCGTAAAATAAGTAGCAACCATCCAATTAATGAATAATTCAAAATGTAAACGAAATAATTTAATTCGAATATTCCACTTGTGCAAATAACCACTTGGACGTTTGAATTGTTGAGACGGAATGCGACGGTTTACAAATTCACAAGTGGTGGCTGAAGAAGTCTTAAAAGTTGGGCTGATTTTAAATATTTATTTTTTTAGGTCTTGGTATCGTGCTATACGCATTTTGCCAGTGTCGAGTGTTTTGATCTTATCAAGTTTTTTATACATAGAAATATAGAAATATGTTTTGTGGATACCACCGGCCATGGGGGTGGCAGTGTGGTCATGTAGGACCCTTTTTTTTTTATGGTTGACAGGCTAGTTGTTTGACCACAGCTCACCTGATGTTAAGTGAAAGGTGTGGTCGAAGATGGTAAAGCACACCTAGCCTGGAATGGAACTGGCTCTCAAGTGAGGCTGCCGGAACACACCGTTAGATGCTTGGCGGCAGATTTTCAACTTGAGGGTGGTAGCTAGCCAGCCGAGTACTAGAAAGTACCCTACCACCATGCTATGGTTTCCTCACGATGTCTTTTTCACCGGTACCTCAAGCTTATTGTTAGGGTTTGACCCTACGCCCTTCGGCATGCGAACCGACCGCGCTAACCACTGAGCTATCATCGCTAAGTTGCTAAAAACTCTGTATTACAATACACTAATAACTACACTAACGATAGATAAAAGTTCGAAAAAAAGCAGTTTCCATTTAACTCCCGTCAGGGGCGCTATCCTACTTTTCATAATATATTTTTATAGTTTTCGTAATTCGTGACTCTCGAGAATTTACATGCTAGCCCCTCAGTATAAAAATGTATTCAGGAATTTAGAAGAAATAAGCAAGCGTACAAACAATGTGAAATGTGACTTCATTTTATATTTTGTAGTGATTTTGAAGAGTATGAGAAAATTTGCTAGTGTTCAGCGTTTTAAAAAAAAAAACAAAAGATTACTCTATTATAACTTTTAACAACTTCTGGATTAACAAAAGGCGCCTACAGTGAAGTTGCCATAAATCAACCGCAGATTATGAAAATAGCCCCAAATTGGGGAAATTAAACCCCACTATTGACATATCGGGCCCTTAAGGGTTGTACCAATTACGCACCCCTGTACCAACCCTGTAGAGGACGAAAATTCGCATAAATTTTCCCCTTCAACGTTAATTAAATCTAGAGATGCGGCGTTGATGCTGGTAGCGCCTCTACTTATTTTAGGGTTAATATAAACACCACACGCAAACACGCACGCATGCACATGGGTAAACGTGAGCGTTGATGCGTATCGAAAGGGGCTCTTTAAACCAACACCTGGGTCGCAAGTGTTAGGTACTTTACGTAAACCACGCAACGCGATGAATACGACGCTCGGCGATACCATTGAACACCAAAAATTCGTAATATTATCATGTAATTATATTCAATCCTATTTAGTGTTTGTTTAAAAAAAAGATCCTCATCGTTTAATCCAGCATTACTCATCTAAAAGTCAGTTCCCACTTTAAGCTAGCTGTTGTTTGATTACCATCTTCGACTAGACCTACTTTATGGCGAGTGTGCGCAAACGCTCCATAACTCCATTCCACCCTTTCTCCTACCACTACAGGACAGGACTTCACAGAAAGATGAGACGGCGCCAAGGTGTCAAGTGTCAACGCATGTGGCATCCCACACCAGAAGCTGTTCCACCTTCCATAGTCGGGAAATCCCGTCGGCATTAGTCCGTTTGGTTCTAAAATTGATGAAAGCCGGCGCTGACAAAAGCCCATCGATGACATTGTTTAAGCTGGCATGCCGCGATATGCACCCAGCACTCTTACAGCATGAAAGTGCGTTGTGGATGAGGCGATGCGCCGTTTCACCGCACGAACAGCGATGAGGAACCTGTCGTAGATCTCCTATCCTTAGCGATATGGCCACCCGGAAAATGTCATTATCAAAAATTTTAATTTAATTTGTGTTATTTAATTTGACTTATTGTAAATTGACATATTTATCCATTGACTATCTATTTAGCTGACATTTCTTAATTTTGTAAATAATTGTTAACTTATTGCATGTTGTCGTCACCTATAACTGCTATCACATCTAGTTTTGTTTTTTTTTTGTGTTGATGACCGCCATTATTGTTGTGTTGTGTATAGTGTTGGTGATCTAAATAAATAAATAAATGATTGCAAACGTTTTTTAATGTTCTTTAAATACTGTGAAGTGCTATAGGACCTCAAATCTAGTTGTTTGAAGTTCTCAACTCTAAAGCCTAGTACAATGCTCTTGTCTCTCGCATACAAGCATTGCAAGAAGGGCGAAGGTCGAAGATTACACGGTAGAGTTATACGGCTATATTTCAGACAGACTGCTAGATTAAACGTGCTGGCTTCTAGTGATAATGAAAATGTTAGCTGAAAAGTTGGTAGATTTAGTTAGACAAGAAGCGGTTTAGGTTTATTACTTCAACCGCTGTTATTACATAAAATCTATCGATGCCTACCCACTAAGATCAACTACCATACCCCACTTTGAGAAACCCTGAACTAAATCGTTAACAAGTTGGTTTTTTTATGTTAAAAGGATGAGACGAACGAGACGCTCCCCTGTTAGTAAGAGATAACGCCTGTTCATGACTATTACAGCAGTACACAGAACTTTTAGTTACAAAACAAAGTCAAGTGTATAGCTGCATTGACGCTCATTACTTTGAGACTTTCGATGGTTAGTATCCACAGCTCTGTAATTTCGCTAGCTAATACGCAGACAAGATTGTCATAGAGATGAGTAGCGCACAATTATAGAGACATATGCTCAGCAGTAGGTAATTACGGGCTAGAGATGATAAATAATTAAATCCTTCCTACAAATAATATAAATGCGAAAGTTTGTGAGCATGTATGTTACTCTTTCACGCTTAAACTACTGAACAGATTTGGATGAAATTTGATATAGAGGTAGCTGAGACCCTGGATTAACATATAGGTTACTTTTTATCACAAAAACATGTAGCGGGTAACACCGCTGGGTGCAGCTAGTAAGTACTATAAAGTACTAAGTATCACACTAGACAAATAGGCAAAAATGATTTCTAACCGATTGTCTTAAGTGCTTACCTATTTACTGTTAAACAATATTATAATAACATACTGTTATTAATTGATGACGTCCCACACAAATCTCGCATATAATTATTATTTGCATAAGCATTATAATAGTTGCAAAGAAGTTCCTAGAATGCACTCAATTAAATCCGGTTGCGATTTGCAAGCGCTATAAAATAATCATAATATTCATTCGGATCGTTTAACAGGTTCCTGATTCTCTAACTTACGTGAGATTCGTTGCCGATAACGCGTTCGTTTATCACTTTTTAAAGTTTATTTTGCCATAATGAACTTCTTCTTTTTTGTTTTTTTGACGTCGCTGTTTGTGCATTTGCCAGTATCAAGTATTTTGATATTTTACGTAAAGTCTAAATCACAGTCCAAACAAAGTAAATCCTGATCGAGTCCGGTTATGCCCTAGTAATGTGGCGACTTTATTATAAGCTGTTAGGGTTGTGTAAGCAACACGGAAAGTCATGTTTCAGCATATTATATCACTTTCCAGCACACGTGCACATGATTTAGCGCTGTACGATTAAAACACCACTATTTTTATACATAGGCACACGAAAAAACATAAGATATTTATTTTGAAAATGGCATAGAGAGTATCATTCCACGTGTATTTATAATTCGAATTCCGCCACATAACATAAACGCGGTGTGTTACGTGCTCATAGAGAATAAGGACCCAGTTCTTTTCAATAGATTCAAAGACTAAGCACAATATTTATTTATACCAAAATTGGCTATTTCTAAATATCGTTGCGTTAAATATTCATTGACATTTTATTATTGCTGAATTCGATTTATGTCTATTTTAACTTGTTTGTATCGAGACATTTTTAAGTAGATATAAAATTACAACGCCTTGATTCGTCTTGACTCACTGCACTAAACAGGGTAAAATCGCTTATGAAAGTTCTGCTTTTTGTTCTGCATTTCATATATGGCAGACTAGGTGTTTGACTAAAGCTCACTTGATGTGACGGATTTATGGTTGGTGTTTGATTGACTTGGACTTTGTTTTTTCTCAGCATGTATTTTTTGGATTTGCCAGTACCAAGTATTTTGATATTTCCAAATAATTGATGCAAAATTAAGTTAGTTAAGTCTGAGTCACAGTCAAAGCACACAAAGTAAATCTTGGTCGAGTCAAGTCATGTCCTAGTAGAGTATTGGTGACTTTACTATAATCGGCAGTAAAGCGAAAAGTTATATTTTATCATTCAACACTTTATGAATATAATTCCATTATTTCAATACAAAAAACACAAGTTTTGGAAAATAAATGATGCAGCCACATGACCTTTCCAAGTTCCTGCCAAACCCCCAATTTATTTCTCCTTCATTTGGTCACATTTTCTTCACTAGCTCAACCAAACCAAAAAATTCTGTAAAACTTTTACTATATTTTCCAATTCAAGAAGGTTGTACAACAACATTTTACAACTAAATACACCTGTAAACATCTCCATTTAGTTCTAAATACATCTTTATGAACAAGATAAGCGATTTTTATGAGAAACGAGCTTCTTTTACGGCGATATAAAAACGTAGCCGATGATAACAGAACATAATTAAGTTACACCAAGTGAAAGTGACGGCAGATGGCGACACTTTGAACAGTTTAACAATTTAAAGATTATTTTATCTGTGGGAAACGAGAAAATTAGAGAAATTGTAATCATTACTTATCGTTGACGGTAATCTTCTGGTAACTTTTCATTTTCTACCTCTATCTCTTTTTTGGTGTATGACTTTCAAAGACCTAAATATTTTAAATATGTTAATTTTAGGGTTTTTGTGTAAGACTTTGCACTAGTAAAACCTGTGTTACGAACCTAACAAATATTTACCTAACGAAATATTTAAAAATATCGAAATACTTGACTCTGGCAAAAAGAAAATGTGCCATGCTAAAAATAGAAAAGTAGATGCTACGACAGCTGAAAGGATGTCATGACCATGACCATTACAGCAATACACAGAACTTTGAGTAGCAAAACAAAGTCCGTGGCATCGCTGCTTTGGCACTCGTTAATTTGCGACTTTCGATGGTTAGTCTCAACAGCCCAGTAATTTCAAATTACCCTTCAAACCGAAACACAGTAAAACAAACAACAAAAACTCACGAAACGAACAACAACATTACACAGATGCGAAAACAAAACGAAAATAACATGAAAATATTATGCGAAAGGAACCAACATTTTCACGATGACATTTAGCGAATGTAACGTTCTTCGTCAAAACCAGCTAAAACCAATTGAGTTAGAACAGTCCCGGCTTTTACGACAAGCTAAACAATTTTCATACCGGAAAATGTTCTATTTATTTCTTTAAATCAGCGGGTAAAACCAGGCGAAACAAGTTTTTTCAGTCATGGGTTTTCCACTTTAAATGCTATATCCAAGGTCAGCCGCCCAAAACAAAACAATCTAAACGTACCTAACCAAACATCCAGACTTTTACGTTATAAACCAAACTTGTATATCTATAGGCGATACAAGTTCATAGGAAGTATACTTAAGCTCAATTCTCACTGCGTTTCTTCAAACACTCTTTTATACTAGGAGTTTTAGAGTGGGGACCGCGAATCGGTAAACGTAGTGTCGAAAAGCCTAGATGAAGTGACGATATACGAACTGGAAGCGAAACGCCAAAGATCGGTTTGAATGGACTGTGAATTTTGAAGATATATGAACATTCGTGCTTCTTACTTTAAAAATAACGGGCTTCCGTATAACCAATCATCCCTTATTTTTTTATTGATATAAGTACAGTTACAGACTTTAGACTACTTAGTTCAGTGTATTATATTATAATTAACATATTATTATAGTGAACCTAAGATCCAATTATAACTATACACAATAAGTATAAACCGACATTTATTTGTTGAATAAGTAATATTACACATCTAACTTATTGAAATGTTTTAGAAACAATAAGTAAGCTTAAAGGAATAAAAGTTACACGAGAACATGTCTCTGTGTCCTAGCAAGAGGACTGTTAATCACTTTAGGGGAATATTTCCAAAAAAATGTGCCAAAAACGACCAAAATTTTAAGTTTGTTGCCCCAGCGGTTTAAGTTCTGCGTCGATAAATCAGTCAACCAGTAATGTTATATGTAAAGATAGTAAATGGAATTCAATTAAACTGCGTTAACAAGTTAAAGCAATGTTTGCAAGGAAGACCTTTTCGTACCAGCGCGGTGTCGTATTCTTTTATTCATAAAACACTACGAATACGGGCCATAGTTATTGGTTACAGTACTCCGGCGCATTCTTCCGATGCCTGGCACCACTTGGTACGACTAAAGACACACAGCCACATACGAAACTCTGCTTTAACTAGACAAAGATAGAGTTCACATTCACAACGACGTGAACACAACAAGACGTCAATAGAAATCGAATTTGAACTTTAAACAGTTTGAGACAAAATCGAAGACAAATTGTTCCGGGCATGTAAAGAAACTGTACGTCACTAATATTCAAATTTGATTGCTTTGCTTATGGAAACAAGGTTTCGTTTCGAATGTAAACATCTGACAAGGTAAAGGTGACACTCATTGAATTAGCGCGCATGTGTGAATGTGTGAAGTAACGGTATTATGTTAGTGTGAGTGTTTGTATAGTAAATGACAGACGGACGCGCATGACTGTCTAGAATTTGATTGATGTATGAGATGTGTATGAGCATAATGTTAATTCAAAAGGGGAGATTAAAATCTTAGTCCAAAAGAGCGACGCTTGAAGTGTCAAGTCGCGGACCCGCTGACTCAACCCGATTTTACTACCTTTCGTACAAGTTGAAAAATATTGGGGGCAAATCAGTAACTTCGTTTGGCAGTCAGTGATTGCATGTAGAGATAAATATCTTTATTAACTTGGGAATCTTCGCATCGTTCGACTCCATTTTACATTGAAAAAAACAGTAAATTAAAATAAATAAATTTTTATAGGACATTACACACAGCGCCATCTGACCCCAAACTAAGCAGAGCTTGTGCTATGGAAGACAGATAACTGATAGAATACTTAAATACTTTTTTTTTTGTTGTAAATACATACTTATAATACATACAGTGCACCCAGACACAGAACAAACATCGATGTTAGTCACACAAATGTTAGTCCTGAGTGGGAATCGAACCCACGCCCTTCAGCTCTCGAAGCAGACATACTACCAATGAACCAACAGGGCTGTCAGTAGTATGTCACTATTATATATAACACAACTGACTGAACCCGCTACCAACGTGTTACCAGCGCCGGTTAGAACTACGCATCAACCCGCCGGTTTGTGTCGGCGGGGTCCGCAATTTTGGTGTAAAATAGAAATGCACAACAAATTTCGTACTTGATTGACTGGCTCATCGATTCAGTTGGTAACTTGCCTTTTGTACGTTTTTTAAACGTTTTTAATTTTTTTTGTGTTAAAATGTAATCTAATTTTATAATTATCAATTTTTTTAGTGAGCGTTTAAATAACAGCCATTCAAACGGCGACATTTAATATCAGTACCAAAGTAAATAGAAAAAGATTTAAATAACATTTGGGAAGGATACGAAGCAATTTTTCAAAGCGAGGAAAAAGTACGGTCCGTAAATTGAAGGCTTTTAGGAGAATTAAATAAAGGGTCAAAGAGCGGCGCCCTCGGGCAATGTCAAGGACACGTAGGAAGGGTAGTAGAGGAAAACATTGTGAAATAGTACTCTGGAGTGTTTTACTAAAGTAGACATTAAAGCTTATGATACACGATTTACCTAAGTGACCTTTGTAATGTTTTACTACGCTGTAGGTAGTGGTAAAGCTAGTTTTGGTAAGATTTTGCTATCAACAATTATACATAATTATTTACATACTATTTGCAAGAAATTCACAAAATATGCCATGCTATCAATACATCTATGGTCTCAATATTAGAACAACGTTTGCCAATGATTCGTTGCCTAATAGACCGCAATAAAAAACAGTCATTAAAAATTTCTTTTGGTATCTATCACGGGGACTTTACTACCCCTGATAGTTGAAAAGACGCATCAAACATTTTTTCCGAAAATAAATAAAATAAATATGGTAGAACATTACACAAAGCGCCAACTGACCCCAGACTAAGCACAGCTTGTACTATGGAAGTCAGATGACTGATAGAATACTTAAATACTTTTTTTTTATAAATACATACTTATAATAAATACGGAACACCTAGACACGGAACAAACATTTGTTTATACCATAAAATGTTTGTTTCTGGGTTGGACTACCAATGAACCAACAGGAAAATAGAAAAAAAAAATAGCTTACTTATATTGCCAAACTTACGAAAAAAAGGTGCATCTGCCAGTATTTTTCTTATTTTTTATCTTGCTTGTTAGTTGCGTCTTTTTAATTATCGAGGGCAGTATATATAGGTATGTTAAATTTATTTATTTACCTCAACGTTTCAGATATGTTACGATAGCTGTGATTAGGAACTAAAAGTATTTTGCGCGTGATTAGGTCTTACTAATAAATATGTAGTGTATAATAAAGGTTATTTTGGTATTTCCACCAAAATGACCTTCATTATGTTTAAGGACACATTTAATCTGTGTAGAAGAAGCAGCAACAAGTAACAGTAAGTACCTAGGTATGTTTTTTGTTTTTGTCATATTTATCGTTAATTTAATTTCAAAAGAATAAAATCAGAATAAAGCAACAAACGCCGGTCACAACAGAAATAAATTTCCACGTTTATTTCATCACGTCGACGGTGATGGAAATAAAAATGAATTAGCATTTGAATTGATGTTAATTATTAACACAGAAGATATCTCGAATATTCTTAAACATAAGTATTCTTACATAGATACCAAAAATTTGTAACGATCTCGGAATTTTAATGTATTTTAACTAGAAATCGCGGTATTTTTATTTTTGTAGGCCGTATATGGGATCAGAACTCGCTGTTTGATGACAATTTTTTTTATTGCAATAATTATTGAGAAACAAGCAGTAGACGTCCTACGGCTGAAATGACGATGGTGATGACGATGAATTATTGAGACAAACAGGACACTCTTGTAATGGTAGGGGATACAGAACACAGTAAAAGAACGACGTTGATAGTTGCCTACTGCATTGGCTAGTTAAGTATTGGGAGACACTCGATGTTTTTTACGCAAAAGTAATAAGACGAACGAAACTCTCTCCTGATGGTAAGCGATAACGAATATTATATTTATTACATAAAAATGATACTTAAATTTTAGTTTTGCCATGTAAATAGTTTAAAAAAAATCTTGTGTCTACTTTCCTTAACGAGACTCTACTGATCACTTATCGTATTTTAATTTACCCAATTAAGTTCGCAGTAGTGTTTTTTGCGATCGCCTATAACGTCAATAAGAGCTCACAGTACAACCCCAGAACCATAAGTCAAAACGCAATTACTGACCAGTAACTTTCCACAGCCATATTAAATCACAAAAGATGACAGATAGACTAAAGACAGTCACTACACAAAACAATGGGCGAAACATACACTGCGGACATAATACAGTCCATAATATTCAATGAATGGACATAAATAATGGCTAAAAAAAACAACCATTGCCCAACAAAAATAAAGTTCAAAATCAAACAGTTTAAATCCGTGCAAAACATATCGCCCCGTCAAATGAAAGTGAATCCTAACATCAGAGAAAAGGTTTCAAAATATAAAAGGATTGCTCAAATCATTTCACCTATGACTTGAGAGGAAACGAAACAAACGAAACTGTGTCTTACGTTAAACAAATAGAGTTCATTAGTTGAGAATACTTCAAGGAGGTGAAGGCTCATGTACCGTTGCTAGGTTACGAAGGCTGTAGGTCGTTGACCCGTGCGTGTACGCAGATCGCTTCGTGGGAAAATAATTTTGCGTGTGATAAAAGACTATGAATAGACTTACAATTTATATTTTGCTAGTAATGTACTTAGCCGATCTTGGTAGATGTATTTTTCGACTTTTAGCCTTTTTATACACTTAAATGTAACTTTGCGTAACTTATATGTAACGAGCTATGGAAAGGGATATGCTCGGTGTTTCTCTAAGGGACCGTATCCGAAACGAAGTAGTTCATCAGATAACTAAAGTCACCGACATTATCTCAGCGTATTAGTAAATTGAAGTGGCAGTGGGCTAGTCATATTTGCCGCAGAACTGACAACCGCTGGGGTAGACGTATTCTAGAGTGGAGATCGCGAATCGGCAAACGATGCATAAGACTGCTGGTAATGAAAATCCGAAGATCGGGCAGAGTGGCGTGTCCTGGTAGAGACTTATGTCCACCAGTGGACTATACTAGGTTGTTCATGATGTTAATGTGGGTAACTTTTCAATAAAAAGAACTTGAAAAATGTATTTAGTTTAGATCGCTTTTATGTGTCATCTGTAGTAGTAATTTTTATTTATGTGGAGTCAATAAATAAAGCGTTATTTTACCTATGGTTTTGTATTAGCGCCGTCGTCGTTACTTCTGTCTTAAAGCTCTGACACTGGGGTTGTCCAAAAGCCTATTCAAGCACGTAACGTAATTACCCCAGAATCTCATTTTTAGGCGTGGCATACAAAACTAGAGTTCTTAGAACGAAAGTTAAAGACATCTTCATTTCTCCCTTATCAGCATCAACACTGCTTTATCACTAGCGCCTAGTCACGTCGTGGGCGCAGAGTATGCCATTCTCAGAGACATAACTTTTACTTACGTTATTTATTTATGTGTTTTAGGGTTCCATACCCAAAGGGTAAAACGGGACACTATTACTAAGACTCCGCTGTCCGTCCGTTTGACAATCCGTCTGTCACCATGCTGTATCTCATGAACCGTGATAGTTAGACAGTTGGAATTTTCACAGATGATGTATTTCTATTGCCGCTATAACAACAAATACTAAAAAACAGAATAAAAGAAATATTTAAAGGGGCTCCCATACAACAAACGTGATTTTATTGCAGTCTTTATAGATAATGGTACGGAACCCTTCGTGTGCGAGTCCGACTCTCACTTGGCAACCTTTTTAAATTAAATTTTAATCACAAAACAATCAAACATATATTTATATTCTTTACTAGCGGACGCCTCGCGGTTTCACCCACGTAGTTCCTGTTCCCGTGAGAATACAGGTATAATAATGTAGCCTATGCCACCCGGGGATGGTATAGTTTCTCAACGCTCAAAGAATTTTTGAAATCGGTCCTGTAGTTTCAGAGCCGATTCAATACAAACAAGCAAACAATCAATCAAATCTTTCCTCTTTATAATAGTATAGATATACATTTATTTTGTTCGGTAAAAGTTTTATTTTATTCAAGGTACCACGAAGTTGTTCATCTGTTCTCCATACTCCGTGTCATAGAATCGTGACAGATCGGTCACGTCCTAGATTACCGAGTGGTAAACAAGCAACAGGCTGCATACGTGTCGTGGCGTATGGTTGCTACCACCCACTACCAGTTATATCGCAAGTGTGTTGACCATGTGACACAAGAATAGGAGCCTTATACCATATAGAGAGGTCCAGGCACACAGACTACTATGTACACGTTTACATTATGGACTCAAACTTTGAGCTAAAATAAAATAGAATGATGGGTTACCAATTAGACAGGTTTAGATCATCCTCGGATATTTTTATGTAAATTTTGGATTTTTGATTTAGATTTTAATGCAGTTGCAATCAATGAATCAATCTGTTATCAATATACAGAGTGATTCAAGAGGAAGGTTTATAATTATGTGTAAGCATATACACTACATTAGTTTCTACATTGCAATCGTGCGAAGCCGCAGCGGGTCGCTAGCATCTTTACATCTATCTACACTAATTATAAAGGGGAAAGGTTTGATTTTTTAGTTGTTAATTTGTAATGAATAGGCTCCGAAACTACTGGACCGATCCGAACAATTCTTTCATCATTAGAATGCTACATTATCACTGAGTGAGTATTTATATTGTTAATCGAGTTTTGTTTTCCCGTGCAAAGCTGAAACGGCCCGCTAGTATTAAATAAATTAAGTTTTTTTTGGCGCCAAGCACCTATCTTTGTTTTCCGGCAGCCTCATTTGTGAGCCAGTTCCATTCCAGGCTGGGTGTGCTTTACTGTCTCTGTTTACACCGTCACTTAACATCAGATGAGCTTTGGTCAACAAACTAGCTTGTCAACAATAATAAAAAAAATAGTATGTACCTAGTTGAAAAGATTTTAACATACATTCTACTCCTTGGAATAAAATTGTGTTAAATCGTATGAAAAATTCCAATTAACAATGTTGTTAATTTATCTTAAATTCCTGTAACAAAATACTTAACCAAAATACCACAGCCCAAAATTATAAACGCAAACCCTAAACAGAATGTTCAAATTTATCAGACAGTAGTAAATTCCTTTCTACAAACTCATTTTCATTACATAAAAATAAAGTGCCACGTAATGGTAACTGCGGCGGGAATACCGGTATAACAGCCCGGCACCCTTAGTTCCTTCCCTTTCCTACATTTAAGAATTCATATTTCGCTATCTCGGTCGCACGTTGTTATTTTTTACGTTCGGAAATGCACCCGAGCGGCCACCTTGTTAAAGGCGCAAATAGAAAAGCTCTTTAAAATTCAGATGTTTCTGATTTCTTGAATAAATGATTGCAGAATGCTTCAGTGCCATTTTTTACTGAACACCCTGTTTAATGAGCTGTCTTGTTACGGTTTTATTGTATTGGGCAATTGAAATTATTTTTCCGGTTTGCATTTAATTTTCACTTTGCAGGAAAATTGAGGGAATAATTAACAAGTATGAAATATATTATGTGCATTATTTGATTTTGAAGGATTAAATATCAATATCTTTAAAAAAATCCTTTCTAAGAAGTTAATGAGAATGTTTTTTTTTAATACGGATAAGTCCGCATGATGGTAGGTCGTCTGATGGTAAGCAATGATGTGTTCGAAGATGAAGCACGCAAACTTAGAAGATACCAATTCACTCAGGCCTTAAAAAGATCTAGATTATATGTTTTAGGGTACAAGGAAGTCGGCAGCTTGAAAAGCCAGAAAAGAGCTAAATAAAGATTTTTAATTAAACATATTTTCTTGTATCTAAAAAACTCGAGAAAAAAACAACTTTCCAAAAAAAACTAAAACAAAATAGGTTTGGGAGCTACAGATAGACACGGGTTTGACGCAGAACGTAACATTCGAAAAATGACATCGAAATTTTTTTTTACATTTTCGCAAAACGTCATTTTCGCAGAATGCCATTTCACGATACATACCACACATTAAACTCATACGTACGATATAGACAAAATATTGCAAACCGTTTTCATCGCCGAAAATATTTCAACGCACTAAATTTGCATTTTGGACGCTGCAAATTCAGATTCCTGTAACAATTCACTCATCTACGTCCAAATGCAAACACGAACGCCGGTACTCAGTACCACGTTTCAATTCTTGTAATTATGCATGCGAGTAATTAAAACTCGGCCTTGCCCTCCGCTACCCAGCGCGAGGCAGCAATGCAATTATTGCATTTGCAATTTAAAACTAATTTTAGGAAGGACTGCGAGTCATGTCCGACATGTATGTAGTTTGGGAGACAACGCTAGTCCCTTTCACTATTTTCTTACCCTACATCCACTACACTAAAACTAAAAATATAATTTTTTTTAATCAACATATGCATGATAAAATAGAACGTCGATTTAGTACGATACATTTCACGTAGAGTCAAGTCTTATCTACTCAAAAAGCGTCCCGGTATCGAACCCTGAACGACATCTTTAAAACTAGTGACGTTGTACGCTGGGTGGCCTGGGGCATTTGCTAAGCCAACAAAATCTTGACCGACGAGGTATTGTATCAACAACTATAAACTATTTTAGTTGATAGATTTATAAGTTAGGCTTAAAAGAAAATACCCTCAGGATCTCTTGTTATAGATAGACCGAGTTGAAAAGCGGGCTTGCCAATGGACAAGTACCGCACAAGTCTGAAAACAAAATCCAACCTATTGCTGAATATCTAAAGGACAGATTGCAATACAAAGAAGGAAAATAAAATAGAATTATAAGTTAATGTAAATATTTTTATCATTTGACTAGCATCTTTTAGTTTTATTATGTCGTATATTGGAGAGGCCGGGAAATACCGGTTTGTAGTTTCCGTCGATAGCAAAAGCAATGGTGTTGGTCGGTACGACCCGATTCCTGTCCAGTGTGCGTTTTTAGGGTTTTCACAAAATTATGATGGTTCACACAAGACGCACATTGATTTGTGATGTAGAAGCACTCGCGTCACACTCGCGATGAGAATTTAGAGTTTTTAAGCGCACCGATAACAATTGTGTAAAAGCGTATTGCGTACGATTCAACCGCCAGTTAGCGACTACTTGACACTGGCAGGTATTGTAAGGAAGGTGAGGGTAGGAAGGTGTGTTTTGTGTGCGTGTATGAGGGTAGATAAAATACTTATTATATAATAAATGAATATGCGAAAATATATTATATGTGGCGCAGCCATATATAAAGTTTCATATAGCATTTGTAATTTTTTACCTTTGCAAATACTTTGGCCTGAACTTAATTTTTGTTTCTCTAAGTTCTGGATAGCACTGCATGTGAGCATTTCGTAAGTCCTATTATTTGTTACTAAAAAAAGTTTAGGTATATTCTCGTGACTAGGCAGTACAGCAGCTTTTATACTATTTTCAGAATTACACGTGTGTAGTCAAAGCTCCCAGTGAGTTTATCTTTCTAGTGAAAGTGAACAGACATAATACAAACGTTTTCGTCAAACACATTTGGCACTCTATTTAGACGTGTTACCCGAAGTTGTACCTACAATTTGTTTTTAGTCTATAACGCTATTTTAAATGTTGAGTTTATGTTTTGCGATAGAGACCCTACTCGGAATACTATTTCTAAGGCTACTTTCTACAATACAATGTCTCTTAGAGTATTTTTAATAGACTATAATTATGGTTTCATTTCGTAACAAGTAGGTATTTTAAAAGTCTACAAAATTTGTGTTACTAAGAAACAGCAGGTTTCTTAACAAATCTACACTAATTATGAAAAGGAAAGATTTGATTGTTTGTTTGTATTCATTAGGCTGCGAAACTACTGGACCGATCTGAATAATTCTTTTATCATTAGAATGCTACATTACCACTGAGTGACATAGACTATATTTATATTGTTAATAATAGAGTTTTGTTTTCCCGTGCGAAGCCGGGATGGACCGCTAATATTATAAAGAGGAAATATTTGATTGTTTGTTTGTACTGAATAGGCTCCGAAACTACTGGTCGATTTCAAAAATTCTTTCACGGTTAGGAAGCTACACTATCCCCGTGTGACATAGGCTACTTTTTATCTCTGTATTCCCACGGCAACGGGAACTACGCGGGTGAAACCGCGAGGCGTTCGCTAGTAAAACATAAATGAGTTTTGCTTTATTGCGTAAAAACAGCAAAACTTATATGTACACGTCAAACTTCGTGTGATTATAGCGTAAAGTCTAAAGTACCTATTAAAAACAAATATTAGTTTAGTTTTGTTCTTTCAGCCAACCAAAGAACCTAATAATAAATCATCATCACGTTACTAGTATAACAAAACGCAGGGTCAGCAAAAAACTACAACCTCGAGCGGGTAAAAACGACAATTAAACGCGTCATTAAGTTTTTGCTGACCGTACCGAGGCCCGTCCTAACAAGAGGCAATTACTTTCCGAGAAACATCCTGGTTAAAGTTTTAGGTTTTAGTGACTTTATACGTTAGGAAAAGGTGGGCTGAAAATATCATGGGACGGTTAAAACTTCACTTTTTATATCGGCCTTAAGGCCCTTTATTCAAAAGTTTCAAGTACGTTTGGTACTACAATCGGTTAACAGTGAAATGCTGTGTCTGATAAGGTCTTTACGGGGCAAAAATATAGCATGTTTTTTTTTAAATTGTCACTATTAATAGAATTGCGTTTGACCACCATCTCACATGATGTTAAATGATGATGAGGTCTTAGATGGAGCAAGTAGATTCCGATTCACTCTCGACTTGAAGACTTAGATCGTATATATCTACATAAATACAATCTAAGTATCAATCACGTCAAAATGACGAAATTTTGACGTAATTGATATGGATGAAATTTGGCGCACATAATTATAGTTTATGTTCTGGATTGATATTATGTAGAAATACTTTTTATACTGCAGACTGAACAAACTGGTTCTTAAATTCGACGATGGCGAAGTCGCATGTAACAGCTAGTACCTCGTATATGTCATTTTAAATATTATATTCCATACAAAATACCAGGAGTATAAATATATTTACAAATAAGTTAATGAAGTTTTATTTCAATTGAAAGATACCCGCTCCTTGTAATTGAAAGATCCTATTGAAGTAAAAGGATTGGAACAAGCTAAAGCACTCACTGTGGGTCTTTTCAGAAGAATGCATTGTCGTTTCAGCGAATGCAATTCATTGTTTTTCTTCTAATCGGTTTATGAGATTTACCTGAAACAAGAAACCAATGTTATTAAAATACCAAAGCTATGAACTTTAAAAGTTCAAAATATTTATAACAATGTAAAGAAACGAGTATATGCCTAAAAGTTGTCATTAAAAAAAAAAGATACACGCTTAATTTAAAAAATAACAATTCGATGTAATTGTTTTTAACGTAAAGTAAAATGTAAAGATTTTTTAATATAAAAGTAATTGAACTTTGTCCTGGTGAAGTCGTGGAAAGGTACCGCATGCCTATGACCATTGCAGCGACACGCAGAACGTTGAGTAACAAAACAAAGTCTCTGTCGTAGCTGCTTTGGCGCTCATCTATACTACTATAAAGAGGAAAGTTTTGATTGTTTGTACTGAATAGGCTCCGAAACTACTGGATCGATTTCAAAAATTCTTTCACCGTTAGGAAGCTACACTATCTCCAGATGACATAGGCTACTTTTTATCCCTATATTCCGACGGAAACGAGAACTAAGCGGGTGAAACTGCGAGGCGTCCGCTAGTTACTTATATTTTTTTCTAGTAAGGATACGAACGAGACGCTCTCCTGATGATAAGACATAACGCATGTCTATAACAATTGCAACACAATAGTTTGAGTAGCAAAACAAATGCCAGGGCATCGCTGCTTTCGCGCAATCTTCTGTAATAAATCCGCTAGCTGCAGTACATTTCCAAACGAAATACTTGAATGTTTACATACTGTATATCCAGAATTGATAGAGTTGAAAACTAAAGTATACAATCCTCACGACCTTCCCAACTAACTGTCACAGATAAAATAACAGTCGCCGCCTCGTATTGTAAAAGGAACGGCGGTGACCATTCACCGTCCTTCGTTTTTGCACTCGTTCACAATTGTACCGTCATTTCATTTAATTCAATTGCCTATTTGGAAACATTACCCACTGCTTGGGGAAGTAACGGCAAACCGTCGTAACTATTTATGTAATCTATGGTGGAATTGCTCTTTAGCACTTCATAGAAAAAAGACGCATCTAGTCGAGTACGGTTTTACTCGCCATCCTGCAGGCCCTACATTTCACGATAATAAATAGGATCCAAATAGTGTACCGTGTCCGTTTTGTTTGTAGATTCATAATAATAAAATGTGTTATTTTAAAAAAATATCTTAGGACATGACACACAGCGCCATCTGACCCCAAACTAAGCAAAACTTGCACGATGAAATTCAGATAACTGATAGAATACTTAAATACTTTTTTTTTTTGTAAATACAGAACATCCAGGCACAGAACAAACATTTGTTTATACCACAAAATGTTTCTCCTGAGTGGGAATCGAACCCACGCTCTTGAAGCAGACATACTACCAATGAAACAACAGGGCTGTCGTTGTTTAGCTAATTAGTTTACCAATTACTCCATTGCATTTAAAAATATATTATTTAAAAATTAATTAAACATTTTATTAACAATAATAAGTTAATAATGAAATACATAAAATACTTAGTTTTATTTAAATACATTATTATGATTAATTTTATAAATGTACTAGGTATGATTTTATTTTTATTTATTCTTCTTATTAGTGTTACATCTCCCGTCTGTTTCTTTTGTTTTCTATCGTGTTTTTCTTTTCTTGATTGCCTGGAAAGATCGCTGTTAAGCCCACATTGCCACGTTGCAATAATTAATCTTTATGCAAAATGGAGGCCAGAGTTTTGGTCATGTGTAGCGATGACTACATAAGACGTTAGGCCTTGATATTTCGACCCAAAATCTCTGGTTCTCCTCGTACCAAAAAGGAAGTTATCTTCATAAACAAGAACAAACTACACACATGTGTATGCAAAACTTGATGAAAAGAAATGCACACCGAACCAGCTACCTTATTCCAAGAGAATAAGAACTATGCCCCTCATCTTCATTATTAAAACAAATGAGTTCGCGCGCGATTTTAACCACATTCACAAGTAATAAGGATTTACAGCGTGTTTTTTATTGTGTACGTTGGCAGACGTGTAATTACGCAAACGGAATATAAATTCTACAGAGAAACAATGAACCATAAGAAATATATTTTAAACTCTATGTTATAAGTATGAAACGATATTTTCATCCTTTTTTGGTTGTCACCAAGATATCACTGCGAACTCCAGCAATGAGTGATAGACGGCCAGATGATCAATTTTCTTTTAAGAATTGGTGATATATAGTCATCTGTATACTTATGACTTTCGGCATCACGTGTAAGAAATAATGGCAGACACTAATGCACATAATAAAAACTCTTTACCATTGATCATTTTTAATATTGACAAAAATAAAATAACCTAAAATGATGATTGTTAGAATTAATTTGTATTTTTAAACTGATGAGAAAAAAATTCTAGAGCATGGTAAGTATAAGACACCACAACTTTTACTTTGTGTTTTTACATTTCAGTAATGCATACGAAGGAAAAATGTTATTAAATGTATATGGATGTACAATAAATACGTGTTGGAACAATAAATACGTGTCGAGCTTCCAACAGCCAGAGCACGACTGAAAGGTATTGAGTTCCGGCGCTCTTTTTGTTGCGTTATTCATTTCACATTGGTCAAAATATAACATAACATTTTCAGTAACCTTTCCTTTCTATCTATATCACACAAAACTAGGCAAGGACATACACAAAATTATTATTATATCTTTGAGATTCATTATAGATGACAACAAAGAATGGTTTTTAGCTCTCACATATAAAATAACGGTAAAATTGAAGTTAGTTTCACTCTGGGGTTATATTTCTCTTTCTCTACTCTGTATCACGGGGGTATATGACGCGCAAAACAGTATATCAAGTAGATAG
Source organism: Biston betularia (assembly GCA_905404145.2). Classification (NCBI taxonomy): domain Eukaryota; kingdom Metazoa; phylum Arthropoda; class Insecta; order Lepidoptera; family Geometridae; genus Biston; species Biston betularia. The sequence continues at coordinate 11,733,530 of FR989873.1, forward strand.
TGACCTGACAAATTGCCGTCGCTACCTTTATTATGGTGCATGTATGTACCAACAGTATGCTATCTTACCCTAGACTACGGTCTCATCCGGAAGAAACAAAAATTCAATACAAAGAGTAGCGCCATCTATTAACTCGACACTTAAGTACTACGAAGTGCAACGTAACTATGAGTAACAAAACAAAGGAGCATCGCTGCATTAGGTTTTTTTATGATTTTAAAACAGTAAATGTAACGCTTTGTATTATATAGAAAAAAAAAATTTTTTTCGAATACTAATTTATGTCTATAGTATATGGTAGTGTTTTATTCATAAAGCGTCAGATTAAATATATAAATGTGGTAAAGTAAAAAATATGGACAAACTGGAACTTTTAATGTTGCTTCCAAAACTTCGTCGCAATCTGTAGTACCTGAAGTTACAACTATCTTACTAAATGACTAGACTCGCCCTTGATTTATAATAAAGTGTTTCAAAATATCGAAATATTTGCCTTTGGCAAAATGCACGATAGCGCGATGCTAAAAACAAACAAAATAAAACGCAGCAGTATCCATACTGCGAACAGGAAAGTACTTAGTACAATGCGCTTTTGTCACGATGATAAATACACTCAGGTGGGAGAATCTTATCAGTTGTTTTGCGAAGGCATTGTCTTAGAAAGAATACCTAAGTACCTAATAACAGTGATAAATAAGATGTTTCTTCAAAGAGTTAGCGTTGTGAGTCAACTGCTGAGGTGGTAGGGAAGGAATTTTGTTTATCTGTGGTCAATTGAATGGAAGGAAAATTTCGCAAAGTTCTTAGAAGAATTAACTTGGTTAGATTTTGTTGTGATGTCTTGTTTTGTCATTAATTAAGTAAAAACAATGACAACTAACAATTTTTTTTTAATTATTAATTTGCCCTATCGGGCAGGCTAAAGCTGTAAAGACATAATATACGTCTTCTAGACATTTCTTTTCTTTTTTTTATTTATTTCGTAAGTGGTAGGTGTCTAGTAGGACTCCATTATGTTTACGTCGTCAAGCCGGAATAAGTATCCGAGCAATATTTTGAAATCTTTTTTTCTAAATTAAAAATTAAATGGCGTTCGTTAGGAAGCACATTATTTGAGATCGGCTGAACCGTTCGTGCTGTTTCTTTTTTTTTAGTGCTCGTGATCCTGTGAATGAAGTTCATACAAATAAAAATGTATATATATACATATATCATAGGGCACACAGCGCCATCTGACCCCAATCTAAGCAAAGCTTGTACTGTGAAAGTCAGATAACGGAGAGAATTAAAGTAATGAGCATCAAAGCAGTGATGCCCTGGACTTTGTTTTGTTACTCAAACTTCTGTGTATCGCTGCGATGTTCATGGACATTTATTTTATTTATCTCTTACCATCAGGAGAGCGTCTCGTTCGTCTCATTACTTTTTACATAAAAAAAAGTCCATGACCATTGCAGCGGGCGCTTCTGCTTCTGCTTACGAGTCAGCGCCTATGTTAACGATTACTTCATAGTTTGTATGTTGTACTAGATTAATAAGTAGTAGCAGCTCCCTCTGCCATAGATTACTTAGCAGGTTGTAAAAGATTACTTAATGTAAGCATTCCTTATGTTTTTGGAGGCAGACGGTGCCAAGCCTGTGACGTGATTAGACGATTTTAAAAAGAACAAGTTGTTAATTTATTACCTCCCTTCTTAACGCCTGAATCAATCAAATATTTTTTTATATCACGAAATGGTTCTCCTGTGTGGGAATCAAATGGCAATACTTATTTGTACTAGTAAATAACTCACCACCACCTATCGATTGGGACACCTACAAATCATTAAGAGTAGTGTGAAATATGTACACGAACCAAAGAATTTTAGTAATGAATAATTTGAATGGAATGAGGCTCAATCTACGGCAAATATTTGATTTTATTCAAGGTCTCTATTTTCAAACCGTGATGGCTCATTTAATAAATTAAATTTGATAAATTTACCTCCGCATTGATTAATTATCTAAGCGCCATTAGTTAAATAAACAAATAGGAATTAGGAAGGACGTTTTAAATAGATATTTTATCAACTTAGACGATTGCCCTGTTTTATAGCTTATTTGGCAAAGTTCTGCTTTGATAGCGGAAGGGTGATTAACGAATATTAAATAATAAGACATTTTTTTTAATGGTTGACAGGAGTTAGGTGTTTGACCACAGCTCACTTGATGTTAAGTGACGGTGTGGTCGAAGATGGTAAAGCACACCTAGCCTGCAATGGAACTGGTTCTCAAGTGAGGCTACCGGAACACACCGTTAGATGCTTGGCGGCAGATTTTCAACTTGAGGGTGGTAGCCAGCTGAGTAGGTACCTACTAGAAAGTACCCTACCACCATGCTAAGGTTTCCTTACGATGTTTTCCTTCACCGGCAGCTCAAGCTCATTATAAAGGTTTGAACCCACTCCTCTCGGTGTGTAAATCAATCGTACTAACCATGGGGTTATCATCGCTACAAACAAATCGCTACGTCTCTTCAAAGGTAAACAACCGTTTGGTTCAAACCTCATACAAATCATTTCAGCCATCAAGGAACACCCCAGCCCTTTCATATTCATATGGAAATTAACGGGCGCGTAAATCACGTCTGAGGGTTTTCATTTCGCGTCTCCAGCGGGGGTCACATAGACGGATGTAGGACGGGGCGGGGCGTGCTACTAGAGAAATCAAGCGGGAGTTTCAAACGGCGCTAGATCGAGTGAAATCAATTTTCTATATTTGTTTACTTATTTATATAGAAAATAAGCCATAAAAGCAAAATTAAACATTTTGAAAAAACCCACAACGATTAAAAAGTAATTGTCACCTATCTAAAATAATGCACCAATCAAACCCGAACCCATAACTGAAAATTGCATCAAAATCGGACAAGTAGTTTTGGACAAAAATGGCAAAATGGATTGGCACAAAAAATGTTTGTTGCAGCGCCCCCTGGTGAGAAAATTCGACATGAAACACATTGTACAGATAAATTTAGTTTCATAGGCTCTCCAACTAGTAAAATACTGTGTCAGGTGCCAGTGGCTTCTCCTATAACATGATATGGTAATTATTTAAAATCGTGATGTAATTAAAAAGCTATAAAATAAATTATTTTAACTCCTTGAGGAAAATAAACTATATCATATCTGCTTCAAAAAAGATAATTACGTTTTTTTTTATGGTTGACCATAGCTCATCTGACGTTAAGTAATTAACGGTGTGGTGGAAGATGGTAAACACACCTAGCCTGAGACGGGACTGACTCTCAAGTAAGGTTGCTGGAACATATCGTTAGGTGCTTGGCAGTACAAGTAGACTTGGCTTGCTTGGTGGTAGATCTCCTTCTGTACCAGATAGATACCGCCAAGCAATAGTGTGTAAATATTACTGTGTTCCGGTTTAAAGGGTACTGCAGTTAGCGAAATTACTTTTACTTAGATGTTGAGACAAACCATCTAATGTCTCAAAGTAATGAGCGCCAAAGCAGCAACGCCCTGGACTTTGTTTTGTTACTCAAAGTCATGTGTATCGCTGCAATGGTCATAGGCAGGCGTTATCTCTTACCATGAGGAGAGCGTCCCGTTTTTTTTATTACTTTTACATTAAAAAAAGAAAATTTTAATTTGAACGTGGTAGCTAGCCAGCCGAGTTATAGAAACTACTTTTTTCCTCACGATGTGTCTTCTAGTATTGGAGGTTAACTGACACAGCGCCATCTAGTTTCAAAGTTAGGTAAATAGATACTTTTTAAATTTAGAACACAGACACAGAACAAACACTATGTTTGTCATAAAATAATGTTTGAGCTAGGTTAAGAAATTACTTCAAAAAAATTGGTCCCTCATTCTTCCCTAAGTCCGCCCCTGGCACCGAAAGGATGTAATCTCACGTTATCACATCGCAAGTTATGGACGACGTGTAATTTTCCACTGACACTTCAAAATTATAAAATTCTTCCCGCTCTAGAGTTTCGGAGGTAAGTGATGGAATATTTCACGTAATAACGTAGAATCACTAGAATTACAGGAGGTGCGAAGTATTTCGTGACTCGTGCTTGATTATTCATAGTTTTGTTCGCGATAAGACCCTGTGATAAACATAAGTTAAAGTCAAAGTACAATTTAATGCTATGCTATGTTAAATTAAGGTCTAAATAAAGCCTACGTTCAGTACGAACACGCAATATTAAAGGATTATCTTAAAATTATGGTATTTAATTATATTATATTAACAAAATGGTAACTGGAAAATGAAATAAAATGAAATTACGTAATATAATTGTCAAAAAAAATACGTTTAATTAGTTCTAGATATTAAGTAAAATTGCGATTAAGTTTTTCATTAATAAATTGTTATCAAATTAATTAAATTTAGTAACGGAAATAAACTAATTATATACCTTGAATATTCAAAATGAACTTCCGCAAAGTAACGCCTGAATCAATCAATTAAAAATGTCACAGTTTATCATTTAAATTTAACGTCAAGAAAATAATTTATTTTATAGTATCCCTTATCTATAAGAAAATTTTATAATTTGCGTTTAAATATAGAAACACTTCCTTACTCCAGTATTGATATTGGCAGATGATTATATATCAAAGCACCCATACCAAAACATGCCGTTTTATGCATTCTAACGATGATTTCTAACGAATAATATAATGAGGTAACTTAATTTTAGTATGGTGTTATGCGACAAACAAGATTCTTTTGTGATGGTAATAGATAACGCCTGGAAGTTTCAGGTACAGCTGCAATAGTCATACGCGTCTTATAGTCCGGGTGGTAGCGTTGCAAATACAAAAGTCATAGTAAGCCGGCTGATATTGATACCGATAGTAGATCTTATATGGCTAATAAGTAAACCGAACGTCAACTGCCCAAGTAGCGGTGGGTTTGGGAGTGGGAGGTCGTGGAAGTTGTAAAAAAAAATACTTTTCAATTATTCGAGATCTATCGAACAAGATAGCAATGGATCGGCGTCAAATCACTACCTAAAATGCAACGCTACCAGACTATTACAATCGCAAACAAAAAAAATAGGAAACCTTTCGTTCAATTCCTTATTCAATGAAAAAAGAAAGAAATTAAAATCTCTCCACAGCATCTTTAAATTAGACACTTTGATTGGAAATTTTCAGGGGAATCCCATTGAATCGGAAGCCACAAAATTCCATCTATTCAGGGATTTTCACAAATAACAATTGGGTCAGTAATGAACATTCCATAGTGAATACCTCCGTTTTTTACAGAACATTTTCTCTTTGGAAGTTTTTAACTTTAGCTTAAGCCAGATGTGTGACTATCCAGTAAGAAACTCATAAGGAAAGAAAGCAAGAAAGTTTTTATTTTGTGACAGAAAACAAACAAACAGAGACAAATAAGATTCAGTTACAAAATAGGGTGATTTTGTAACGATGATAGCTAAGTGGTTAGTGCGGTCGATTCATACGCCGAAAGGCGTGACTTCAAACCCCAACAATAATATTGAGCTGCCGGTGAAGGAAACCATAGCATGGTGGTAAAGTATTTTCTAGTACTCGGCTGACTAGCTACCCTTAAGTTGAAAATCTGCCAAGCACGTAACAGTGTTTCGGCAGCCTCACTTGAGAGCAAATTCCATTTAAGGCTAGGCGTGCTTTACCATCTTCGACCACACCATCACTTAGCACCAGGTGAGCTGTGATCAAACATCTAACTTGCCAACCATAAAGATATAATAATAATCATAAAAAAACAGTTAGGCATAGATTCAATACCAAATCGCTGGGCATAGATAACCAGTAGTGACTTAGGGTCCGAGTACGACGACTCAATTGGATTGATAGTGCATCCGGTACTACTAAACTGGTGATGGTCACTGTCGACCATCATTACAGACGGAAACCACAAGCATCATTCTTAACTTAATATATGGGCTGACACCCATAGTCGTGATTTTTTTGTTGTTATGCACAATAAGGTTTTTTTATTTATAAAGGAAAAAACTGGCCAAGTGCGAGTAGGACTCGTGAACGATTCAATTATCTAAGTAAAAAAAAGAATGGACTTAACCGGCACGGACTGGACTTCGACTGTAACTTATGATAGACATAGATTGCAAAAACAGAGGTAAAAAAGCTGAAATGCACACAAAATACAAAAACATTGAAACTGGCAGAACGCACAGAGTGCGATGCCAAGAAGAGAGAGGAACAGTAACAGAGCGACAACGGTCAGTCACAATGACGGGTGCAGCGCACGCGTGACCTGCATGCTGCTGTATTGCTAAATAAAATAACTCCCTGTAGAGTAGAGACGAGATGAGGTGTGTGTACAAACGTAGAGATAAATAATGTTTCACTTTTTACTTGAATTATGGCGTAGCACATTGAGCATTAGCAACTGTCAAGTATTTTATACCTCAGTAAGTATAAGTTTTTACGCTCTTTTAAAGAAAATGATGTCCAGTAATTTGAAATAAAAGTAAGTAAACATTTTTGATATGTATAATTGTATATAATATCATTTTGGACTTGGATGAAATTTGGTATGGAGTTAGCTGAGATGTTCTAATCCAGGTCTATGGATTAGAACATAGGCTACTTTTTACCCCGAAAACATGTAGCGGGTAACACTGCGGGGCGCAACTAGTTGCATATAATGGCATTTTTTTTAATAACTAATACATTTAATTTATCTATAGTCATCATCATCATCTCAGCCGTAGTCTGTTTCCCAAAAAGTATAAGATATCAAGAGTTAATAGGTACTTTCTAGTAAGCGTGTTCCATCCAAGATCACATTGTTGCTTAGGCAGGAAGTGGTTAAACGCGAACCTATTTCGTGTTAAAAAATAGCTTGGGCTAGGAATTAAAAGTATTTGTTTTTGTATTTTTGCTTTACACATACATGAGAGACCTTATCGGCGAAATTCCTAAACGTTAATAGCGGTACATTCCGCCGATTTGTAACCTATTCTATCTCATCAGTATGAAAGCCTCATTGTAAACTAACGAGAGATAGAACCTCAATTTTTAAAAGGGCTTGAAACCCATTCAGCTTCCCCGACGTTATTCAATAGAATAACGATATTATTCATGTTTTTATAAAACATGTTCACAATTCATATTTTTGTAGGGTGAGCATGATTTTCAAAAGTTATGAAGATATTGTTTGCATGCTTTTGCATACGACTGATGTATTATATTCATTTTACTTATACGGGATTACTAATGTAATTATCTACTGTTTTAATCGAGCAATTGTAATTTACCTCAAATAAAGACCAAAATAAATGCCAGTAGCAATGATTTCACTGTAAAATTAATCCTTTTTTCCATAAATGGCAAAAATTTATTTGTATGGAAATCGAACCACCTTAATATTATTATTATTATAAAATAAAACTGAATTTTGTGTGAATCAATTTAGTTTTTTTATCGTTGACAAACTAGGTGTTTGACCGCAGCTCACCTGATGTTAAGTGACGGTGTGGTCGAAGATGAAAAAGCACACCTCGTGTTACGATTGTGTTGCTCCATTGCTCTTCGATTTCATCGCAAACCAAAAATAACTTCATATTTTAAATTTGCTTCCATAGTGGGAGGCAATTAAAAAAAAACTGATGATAACAAAATTGGGGGATACAGTTTGATGTTGTTGCTACATTACTACCATCTACATACTTAATCGAGTGGTGTAAATTAATTACACCACTATTTTATTGTTTTTTTTTTCATTGATATGTAATCAGAATTTTAAAACTCATATAATGACATACCTACATATTTGAAATTTTGACTTGTTTTAAGTCTCAAAGTAATGAGCGTCGAAGCAGCGATGCCCTGAACTTTGTTTCGTTATTCAAAGTTCTGCGTATCGCTGAATGATCATGAACATGAGTTATATCTTGCCATCAGGAGAGCATATCGTTAGTCTCATTATTTTACCATAGAAAAAAAAAACACTAAGCCTCTATTTGCTAGCCTGCCTAGTTTCCAAATCATAATTAATTTCCATTTAAAATAATATATTATACGTAAAATTACATGAAAAGGGTAGACTAGAGTGACAAAAGTAAACGCTATCTGTTCCCGATTGTAAAGAGTATCCTAAGGCAATTCCACATAATTCATTATGGCGCTAAAATGAATGAAAACGTTTGCAAAGTAATGCATTGCATAAATAATTCGCTTTGTGAGAACGGAGCTTAGTTTGGTACAATAGCAACGAACTTATCAGTAAGTTGAGTAGTGGAGCCACCGTCGAATTTTTGAATTAATCTGCTATTAATATTTCAGTTCCCACATTTGATCAATTCTATGTTTAAGTTGGTAGGTTGTTATCGGTTCAGGGTAGATGGTATAAGGTCTCTCAACGGGGTATTTAGCTTGCACAAAAGCATCGTATTAATCTTCTGCAACAGCACTATTTATTAGCAGTACCTACATCACGTCGCTATTGTGTTTAGAATCTTAATGTTTTAATTCTTGTTTAAATTAGACAAATAAAATATGAGTTATGACCACTCAATCCTAGCTAAGTTAACGTGTCAGTTTTTTAAATTCACAAATAGGCTTACCGCTATCTCGCGGTTTTACGATGTAGCACGCTCACTTTGAAGAAACCGATTGTCGAGAAACATCCACTCGGGCAGCAAATTCAATTGTTTAACGGTTCGTACCAGGAATCGAACCATCGTCATGGATTCCACATAATCACATCAAAAAATTGTTTTAATTAAACTAGCGACCCGCTCGCCAGCGACTTTGCACGTGTGCAATTTATTTCGGGGATTTTTTACAACTTCATTACAAAAACCTTGCATTTTTCTACTGATAAAATGATAAAATAAAAAAATATCTATATGATAGTGAAAAACGTAAAAAATCCGTTGCTTGGTTTAGAAGTAAGCGATTTTACAGACAGACAGAGAGAGGCTTTGATTTCTAGTACTTATTTAGAAAAATCTTAAAATACCCATTCATAATAATTATAGTTTACAACGATTGACAGGATTAATAAATTTGGGCCGATTAATTTATAAGTCGAATAGGTATCGAATCAGATCTGTTTTTGTAAACTGTAAAGGTATAGTCCAGCATGCCGGTTGGCAGACATTACAGATCTTCATGCCTGGAATGTCAGCATGCTTAGTGAAAAAGCGGACAACAAAAATAAAAATGTATAGCCATAGTCACCCTAGCATCCCCGTTAAAGATGCCATTACGCAAAGGGGATGATTTTCCCGATTGTGAGGGTTATTTAATAACCCCCCTTTAGGACGGTCTCATTCAATAAATACTCCATCGCCTCCTCTCTATCGCCATTTTCTCGGCAATACCCCGGTTTTTAGAAAAACTTTTCACGCTTTTGTCACTGCCATGCCTAATTCTTTTTTCAGTTGTTGCTAATAAAAAGAAGAAAAACTGACAGGCGCATGTTACATATAACATACTTCATGGTTGCAAAGTTCTGGAATGGAGACCACGGACCGGCAAGCGCTGCGTAGGACGTCCACCCACAAGGTGGGCAAATGACGTAAAAATTACTGCAGAAACGCGTTGAATGCGAGCCGCTTTCAACCGGTATTTATGGGAGAGGCCTATGTCCAGCAGTGGACGTTCTACGGCTGAGATGATGATGATGATGTTAATCATGGACATGGCAGATCACAGAAAAGATGATGGCGTTAACAGTATACCACACTTGTCAAAGAGAAATATTTAAGAAGCAACTGACAACTTTCACTAGTCGGTAAAGCACCATAAAGAGAAGAGTTTTAAATTTATATAAATTTATGTTAAAATTATTATGTATATGCGAGCATGGAACGGAAGACACTAAACTTCGCGACACAGGTTTTCCTAGTGTGAAGTCTAGGGTACTTACTCAATTACCTAATTGTTATACTTTATATACCAAGATAAGTTTATTTTTTAATGTACTATAGGTATTAAGGGTCATATGTAATATGTATTAAACAATAAATATTAAGTATTCTTAAGTATTCTAAATAATAACAAAAGGTTTTCTGAAAAAAATGTTATGTAAAACCGCGAGCCTCAATTAGTTTTAGGTTTAACTAATTATGGTCGACGTAAATACTTCTTAATTTATTCTCGAGGTTGGGCTGCAAAGTTTTATTTTTAGATGCCGTAATGAATATGAAAATTAATATCTTACAGCTCCGTCGTAACAGATCATAATTACGGTAAAACTTTTTTTTTTTTTTTTTTTTTTATGTGACAAATAATGAGACGAACGAGACGCTATCCTGATGGTAAGAGATAACGCCTGTCCATGACCATTACAGCGATACACAGAATTTTGAGTAACAAAACAAAGTCCAGGGCATCGCTGCTTTGGTGCTCATTACTTTGAGACTTTCGATGGTTAGTCTCAACAGCCCAGTAATTTCGCTAGCTGCAGTACCCTTCAAACCGGAACACAGTAATGTTTACACACTACTGCTTGGCGGCAGAATATCTGATACTGCGGTGGTACCTACCTAGACGACCTCCTGCTAAGGAAATCTACCACCAAGTGAACTGTCCACTGTCTTATTTGTGTCGCTGACAGCGACCAAATTAGTACAAAAGAACTCTACTAGTACTTGTACGCTAACAATTAACAAACAAAAAACATAATTAAAAACTAATATTATACATATTGACAACCCTGTTGGTTCATTGGTAGTATATCTGCCTTGAGAGCTGTAGGGCGTCGGTTCGATTCCCACACAAGAAAAGCATTTTGTGATATAAACAAATGTTTGTTCTGTGTCTGAGTGTTCTGTATGTATTATAACTATGTATTTACAAAAAAAAAGTATTTATGTATTCAATCACTTATGTGACTTCCATTATACAAAAGCTCTGCTTAGTTTGGGGCCAGATGGCGCGGTGTGTATAGTCCTACGATATTTATTGGTAGTATGTCTGGTCCAAGAGCTGAAAGGCGTGGGTTCGATTCCCACCCAGGACAAGCATTTTGTGATATAATCAAATCTTTGTTCTGTGTCTGGGTGTACTGTATGTATTTACAAAAAAAAACTATTTAAGTATTCTATCAGTTATCTGTCTTCCATAGCCCAAGTTTTGCATAGTTTGGTGTCAGATGGCGCTGTGTGTACTGTCTTACGATATTTATTTATTTATTTACATAGGTACGTACTAAATATATTAAAAGTGCACACTTCTTTGTTGTGAAGTTCTCTTCTAAGAATTCTGGTACATATTATTCGTTGGTACCAGCACGGGAGATTGATTTAAATTCCAGAACCATTCCATAGTTACTCTAAAGTTACGTGTAAGTGAATACGGTACGTTTAGGGTACGGGAACAACGGTTTTGGTAATAGGGTACGGTTGCAGATATTTCTATAAATACACTTATAATTGCTACCCAGAATTACCCCGAATTTAAGCAAGTGATCACCCTTCGGATGGATAATAAAAAAGGAAATAACTTTATTACCAACATATTTACTAAGACACGACAACATCCATTGGTTGTCTTAGTAGGCAAAGCCTGTATCAAGACACCTTGACTCCTGATCATATATAGTTCGAAAACCTACACACATATACATAAATCTACATTTAAAAAGCTTAAATTTTTATTACAAATTAATTTAATGCATTTTTTCACTGTTAGTTTCTGGAATCAATAAGAGTTACAATTTTTTCGTATCATCGGAATAATTGAGAATAGAATACGTTAATGTTTTTGTGAATACACACAAATATGGGGATTGAACCCACGCTACAACGAAATTAGCCAACACGTCAAAATAATGATACATGTATAAAAAAAATACTATATTTGAACGTACGCTCGCGTTGGTAGGTTGCGGTGTTTTGGGTCTGGTTCGTAATTAGCGCGTTTGTCGCAAGCGACGGCCACCAGCGATTCGTTAGCTGGCGGTCGGAGGGCCGGCACAAGGGATGCGCTGACAGCGATTAGAAGTTTAAATGAAATTGAACACCGAAACGACGGTACAGGGGGCACAGCGGGGCTTTCCCCATTCAGAGGAATAGAGAAGGCTCTGAATGATGATGAATTTAATACAAGTTTTTTTTTACATTTAAAGCTCGTAAAGTTCGTACATGTAACTACGTTTTACTATGGAAACTGACGTGGTTCTGTGTTTATTTCAAATTTACAGCTAGAGTAGGTATGTTAACAATTTATCACAGAACAAAAAGCTAAATGTTTAATTGATGTTAAAGATTAAACGAACTTACATATACGCGAAGTGCTATAATATAATTGTTCGGAGAATTTTTCGGAAACCCGTAACATTAAGTTTAGCTTTATTAGTATTGATAAAGAATATGCGAACAAAGCCCGTGTTTATTCGTTTACTTGTAGTCTTGAATCATATAAATGCATAATCATGCAATATAAAATAAAAAAATTAGTTTGTTTTTTGTTCCATCTGTACTTCTCCGGACACAAATCGGAGATATTATCAAATTGGACATTTTATGCTTGCTTTCGCACTATGTTAAATGTTATTTGCATTTCGCAGTTTAGATAACCTTAACTCAAAGAAAAAACCTTTTTTTCTTTTTCCTAAAATTTCGTCCTTTAGAAAGGTCAATTAAGTGCGCGAAATACGCTGTAAGTTTCTCGCAAACCCCACATACCTTAGCCTCTACAATTCACACATATTTACGTACCAGCGGCTTCGTCGCCGGCCCTCGTCAAATATTTACAGGAACCCGCCGAAAACGTGTCCTCAGAAACAAACGAACAGATAGATTTAACAAGTTTATTATTTAAAGAAAAACATAAACTCAACTTTCGACGGAAACCGTTATTATACTTAAGGTGGTTCGATTTCCATACAAATAAATTTTTGCCATTTATAGACAAATGGAGCATAAATTTACAGGGAAATCACTGCTACTGGCATTTATTTATTTATTTATTTAATGTTACATGACCCTTAATACCTATAATACATTAAAACATCTTATCTTAGTATATTAAGTATACAATACAATTAGGTATTACTAAGTACCCTAGACTTCACACTAGGAAAACCTGTGTCGCGAAGTCTAGTGTCTTCCGTTCCATGCTCGTATATACATAATAATCTTAACCTAAATTTATATAAAATATAAAAATGAAAACAAGTTTGTGTGTGTGAGTGAGTGTGTGTGTGTGCGTGTGTGTGTGAGTGTGTGTGTGTGTGTGTGAGTGTGTGTGTGTGTGAGTGTGGGTGTGTGTGTGAGTGTTATAGAGAGTTTGTAAGTGCGAATGTATAAGTGTGTCTGTTTGTATGAGTGAAAGTATGTGAAAGTATATGTTTATATGGATAAGGTATGGTATGACAAATATGTTTAGGTGGGTAAATTTTGGTCTTTATTTGCGGTAACTCACAACTACTTGAATAAAAAAGTAGATTATATATATTTAATATATTACATACATATACTGGGTGTACTGTATGTATTATAAGTATGTATTTACAAAAAAAAAAATATTTAAGTATTCTATCAGTTATCTGACTCCCATAGTACAAGCTTTGCTTAGTTTGGGGTCAGATGGCGCTGTGTGTAATGTCCTGCGATATTTATTTATTTATTTATTTATATTTGAAACAAATAGACTTCCATTTTCGTTTTACTTATATTCCAACTATACTTTTGGCCATATCCGATGACCTTTTTCAAGGAGACAAAGCTGAGTACAGCGCACGCGGCCTCATCTTGCCTCGCACTGCGGGCCGCTGCGCGCCTGGCACGTCCAGCGACCAGCCGTCAGCGGTGAAACTTCCATTAGATCTTTGTTTTTAAGGCGTGTATCATCAACTCGTCTGACGGTAAGCTATGATATGGTCGAAGATGAAGCACGCAGCCTTGAGAAGTATTTCAGACTAAAAGATTATTATTATTAAATTACCAGTAAGTAATTGTTTCAGATTAGGTGTTTGACCACAGCTCCCTTAATGTTAAAGCACTCGAGTTTAACAACCACTCGGGCATCTTTTTTAATGGCAATGTACCTAAATGTTTGTGATACTGCAAACAAAATGAGTCTATTAATACAAACTACTAACCAAAGAACAAGAATAACAATAGATTGGCCCTTTCTAAACATAATTGTCATTATGAATTTAATTAAGAATAGAGTTTCTCGTTACGCTTGAAGAAAATCCATTCAATCTTTTTTTCAGAATAATTGAGACAAATTAAGCTCTTATTTCTAAGAGTCGCGGCAAATTGAAGCAACTAATCGTCTCTAGAGGCATCGGTGTAAAAACATGTAAAAGTATGCAAATATATGTAAATCCGCCGGGGACACTTCAGGGGGCACTTTTCGCTAATTCGTCACAGATAAAGACTTGAGCGTTGAAAATTCATAATTATTATTCATGTGGATTATCCATGGAATACATTTAAGAAAAATGAAAATAATATCAACATTATTTGGTGCAAAAATATACCTATTTTGAAACACGCCAACGGTTTTTATGATGATTTACAATATGTTTAAGTTCTGATAGTTTTCCGTGGTGCGAATTACAAGTGGCTCATCATCATCAGCCCTTATGCCGTCCACTGCTGAACGTATGCCTCTCCGAATTCTTTTTTTGTAAGTAAAAGTTATCATAATAAGAGATAACACCTATCCATGACCATTGCAGCGATACACAGAACTTTAAGTAACAAAACAAAGTCTTTACTTTTCCCTGGCATCGATGCTTTGGCGCTCATTACTATGAGGTTTTCGATTGTTAGTCTCAACAGCCCTATAATTTCGCTAGCTGGCTAAATATTCGGCTGGCTAGCTAACACAACACACTGAAAATCTGCCGCCAAGCATCTAACGGTATGTTCCGGCAGCCTCACTTGAGAGCCAGTTCCATTCCAGGCTTTACCATCTTCGACCACACCGTCACTTAACATCAGGTGAGCTGGAGTCAAACACATAGCCTGTTAACAATTAAAAAAAACATACCTAAACACACTATCAACAAATATATAATCCCTATTGTATATAGGTACCTTCAACATTCAAAAGTAACACCTGAATCTATTAATTATAGTACCAAAGTAGCTGATAGGGCAGTTAAATATAATAAATATCGTAGGGCATTACACACAGCGCCATCTGACCCCAAACTAAGCAAAGCTTGTACTATGGAAGTCAGATAACTGATAGAATACTTAAATACTTTTTTTTTAAACACATGCTTATAATACATACAGTACACCCAGACACTGAACAAAAATTTTTCATACCACAAAATGTTTGTTCTGGGTGGGAATCGAACCCACGCCCTTCAGCTCTTGGAGCAGACATACTACCAATGAACCAACATAACATATCATAAATCAGTACGATGGAAATACATATATGAAACTGCTTCAAGAGCTGTAGAGCGTGGGTTCGATTTCCACTCAGGACAACATTTGTGTGACAAACGAAGCCGACTTCCAGTGATTCAGTTACGGGCACGACTTTTTAGCTGGTGAATTAAAACTCTAAAAAAAATTGTATATTCAAAATTTACTTTCAAATACCTTAACTTCGTTATTCAAATGAAACGCCTCGTCGCCGTAGTGGGATTTAAAATTACCTGCAAAGAAATAATAATAAATTATTAGAATAAAATATTACCATAAAGTTACACTAATAAAAATTGCTCAAATATAAAAGTTTCTATTTGGGAATTTTTGCGGAGAGAACAGTTAAATACATAGCAATCAACGTGTATTTTTATTAAATAGTAAACGCGAAAGTAGGTATGTTACCTTTACACGCCTAACCCGCCGAAGCAATTTTGATCTTTTTTGGTAATATAGTCAAAATTAGACACATTTTTATCCGAAAAAAATAATAATTTGAAGGTGGTGAAATAGGCAATGAAAGTTTGTATAGAAACCCAATCATTTCTCAAGTGCTACAAAAACTCATCATAAATCTATACTTTTGGTTTCTAATGTTTCTGCGTGTTTGATTCATCAAAGCAAAATGGCGAGCGATGGAGGCTCAGTGATTAGTGCGGTCCGTTCACACGGCGAAGGGCGTGGCTTCAACCCCTAACAATGAGCTTAAGCTACGGGTGAAGGAAAACTCGTGAGGAAACCATAGCATGGTGGTAGGGTACTTTCTAGTACTTGGCTAGGTACCACCCTCAAGTTGAAAATCTGCCGCCAAGCATCTAACGGTATACACCGTTAGCATTGTTAGCGTCCAGCAGCCTGATTTTATAGCCAGTTCCATTTCAGGCTAGGTGTGCTTTACCATCTTCGACCACACCGTCACTTAACATTAAGTGAGCTGTGGTCAAACACCTAGCTTGTCAACCATAAAAAAACACAGCCACTTAACAGCTTGATGCTATGGCCATACACTTTGCCCGTCATTCATTTAAAAAAAATACTACTAATTCCACGCAGACGTCGCGGATACCTACCATCTGACAAGTTATAAATACATAAAACATATGCATAATGCCAGTTTATTACAATATTGTCTAACTAGCGAACGCCTTGCGGTTTCACCCTCGTAGTTCCCGTCCCCGTGGGAATACAGGGATAAAAAATAGCCTATGTCACCCGGAGATAGTGTAGCTTCCCAACGGTGAAAGAATTTTTGAAATCGATCTAATAGTTTCGGAGCCTATTCAAAACGAACAATCAAATTTTTCCTCTTTATAATAGTACAGATATATAGATAGAAGACGAGCCTAAAAGTAAGAGCAATAAAAAATATTAGTTGGCAAAGTCGCCACCTGAATTTACTAATATATTTCATTATTCATCGCCTGTTTTCGTATTATAGGCAATAGCCGATAACAATGATAAAACTCGATGCTGTTATTTATAAGTTTGCATAAAAAAAGCAATCATTGCACAACAATATTCCAAGAACCGAATGATAAAGTAGCATCCTTATAACTAATCATTTCCAAACTATAACCGCGATCAAAAACAAGGAGACTTGTAAAAACACAAGGTTAATACGTCATTCTAGTAACGTGTGTGTGAGGGAGATAATACGGTAGAGCGGGACGGAGATACCGGCGCGCGCGCGCAAGGTACTGGCTGGCACGGAACGGGTTAACCGCTTGGTCACTACACAACAAATAACAACACTAAAAAAATAATACAAAATTTACAATTTAAAAAAAGCGACTACATGACCCGTTTTTTTCTCCCAGGGAAATCCTTAATGGATACTGGCTTCGGGGGAAGCACGGTGGTTATGTGGGACTCTCCGCCATTGTGGCGGCCTACCCACTAAAAACCCTGGGGTGTTTCTGCCTGGCGCCTGTGTGTCGGGGCTACGGGAACGCTTTCGCACTCGTCCGGGCTACATGACCCTTAGGCCAACTAGAAAGAAAGAAGAAAGAAAGAAAACATTTATTTTGCCACACACAACACTACAACAACAAAAAACACACTACAAATAAAAGATTAGAAAAATAATAAAATAACAATAATAATGAGTGGAAAGTTGTCGCTGTAGTGTCCAGTGCGACAAAAAAGGTTAGTTCTCAGCATTATTGCTGCCGATTTCTCAGCAGCGCTGGTTTTCAGAACTAACCTTTTGGGACGCACGAGACTGAATAAAAAAATACATAAATACATACGCGAATATATAATAGAATAAATAAATTATAAATATAGAAAAAGTCTAGAGAGTTGCTTATAGAAGAAGACTAGGATATTTTAGTACATACATGAATAATAATTAGAGTGCAGAAATAATAATAATTATAAGAATATAAAAATAGTAAAAATAGTAGGGGCTGGCGTGAACATATACTAAATAATGCTGGAAAGAAAAATAAAGAAAATAAATATACACATAGAATGAAGATTGAAGAAACAAGAAGCACCTACTGAAGGCAGACTGGTTGCTATCTACTTGACTTCTGCAACTCCAGCAAATGCTTCTTGATCTTCAACCTAAAACCGCATTTGTTTTGAATCTCACGTATGGGCGGCGGAAGGGAGTTCCAGCATTTGGTCGCATTAAACCTGAAGCTACCGCGAAACGCAGCCGAACCATGTCTCGGCGTTCGCAACAGTGGCTTGCAGGTGGCCCGCACCGACTTGTATTCAGAAACCCATTTGAGTTTGGAGTACAAATACAGCGGCTCCTGGTATTTGATAACACCAACACTAAACGCACTGCTCCATTGAAATAGCGAGGTTTCGGAGTAAACGAAAATATCATCGATGTACACATTTTTTTAGATTTTTGTTGATATCTTAAAACCCGCTTTATAGATTTTGGATAAAATGTATATGGACCACCTCTGAAGTATGATTTACCAAGGCAAAAAAGAATCATCAAAATCGATTCATAATTGGCGGAATTATAGAGTACAAAATACAAAAATATTCAATTTTTAACTCAACAAACAGTTACTTTTGCAATTAATTCGAAAAGGTTCGTGACCGTGCTGATTTCTGGCAAACGGTTTAGTCAGAAATCAGTAACTAGTCACATGACTCCAGCAAAACAGTGATCAAAAGTACTTTCGCTCGACCCAAATGCAGTCTTGCGTGAAAACAAAATGATGAGAAGATTCCCAACAGCATGTTGCAGCTAACAAATTGCAAGCTTACGTCAATGACTTGAATTAATAACCTGTTTTCTCGGTACATACCTACCTCAGATTAAACTACCTACGAATGTTTTTCTTGTTTGGTTTTGGCAACGCACTATGTGCAAGTTTTTAACAGACTCAAAAAAGGAGGTTTTCAATTTGACTGTATTTTTTTTGTTTGTTTCGCGATAATTCCGCCAATTATGAATCGATTTTGAAGATTCTTTTTTGCTTGGTAGATTGTACTTCAAAGGTGGTCGTCCCATATAAATAATATCAAGCGATTTTCAAAAACTTTATAAAAATCTAAAAATTGTATTCATGGATTATATTTTTGTTTACTTCGGAATCTCGCTGTTTCATTGGAGCAGTGGTGTTTAGTTAGACCCTTAGGGTCATGGAGTCTGTTTTTTAAATTGTAAATTTGTATATTATTTAGGTAATTCGGCATTTAAAGTTTTTTTTTGTATTTATTTCATATTTTTTACTGATAGTAAACTTTATTTTATGAAACTAATTTGAATATTTTGGCTTTCTATACGGCAGTTTAATTTTAATACGTTTTCAAACTTTTTATAGTTATGACGTCATGAGGTCGGCTGAATATGTAGAATATGCCTTTGCCATATAAAAGTTTGAACTTAAAAATATTGTACAGAAATGTACTATTTCGAAATGGTTTAAGAATCAGTAAGGTTTTTTTTTATTTACATATCGAATTAAGTAGCACAAGTTTCATGATGAATGAAACGGGTGATATAGTCCTTTAGTTATTTACATATGTTTCGTTTCTTTTGGAACCCCCTTGTTAACACAGACGAAGTCGCGGGCGCAAGCTAGTAAACATACGAAAATCGCATCAGAAAATAATCCTATTGTTTCTTTAGTATCTTTATTCATGCCTAAAAATACCTAAGTTTAAAATCGTTTAGAAGACCCGAGGTAACTTAGCAAAGTTTCATATACTTAGCGTTGGTTCTAAGTGGCTCAGCGAAGATAAACTTAAGCTAAGATAATTTACTTGAGTCGTCATCTTAATTAGACAAAGGAATCCTCTTAAACTCCTCATTGCCGATTTACAATGAAACCGCGGATTCTAAAGAATAATTAATTAGATACAATAAGCAAGCAGGTAATATTATCGTAGAAAATTGTAAAAGTTTCTTTTTTTTTATATGTATATTTGAGGGGCTTCGTATTTGGCCGTAGTACCCCTCATGTTAAGTAACGGTGTGGTCGAAGATAGTAAACACACCTAGCTTGGAATGGAACTCGCGCTGAAGTGAGGCTGCCTGAACACACCGTTAGATGCTTGGCTGCCATCGTAGATCGCATTTTTGCGTCAAACGCAAACATTCAGTGATTGATGTGGTCTACGATGGAGCACACTTACCTAGAAGAAACCAATTCACTCAGAACTTTAATTTACTCAGTATTTTTTTCTATGGTTGACAAGCTAGGTTTTTGACCACAGCTCACCTGATGTTAAGAGAAGGTGTGGTCGAAGATGGTAAAGCACACCTAGCCTGGAATGGAACTGGCTCTCAAATGAGGCAGCCGGAACACACCGTTAGATGCTTGGCGGCAGATTTTCAACTTGAGGGTGGTAGCTAGCCAGCCGAGTACTAGAAAGTACCCTACCACCATGCTATGGTTTCCTCACGACGTTTTCCGTCACCGGCAGCTCAAGCTCATTGTTGGGGTTTAAACCCACGCCCTTCGGCATGCGAACCTACCGCGCTAACCACTGAGCTATCATCGCTACAAAAATTAGAATTAGATTAGAACAAGACAACAGATTAGTGTAGTACTATCGAACAAGGTGTAACACTGATCTGCAGTTGAACTAAAGGAATTGAACATTCTGATCCTTAGTCCATAATACCTGATATACGTGTTAACGTTTAGTGCCAATTATGAGTTTGTATTATATCAGGATGTAGCTATTGTGCTTATTAAGAATACTTTT
This sequence comes from Biston betularia, assembly GCA_905404145.2. NCBI lineage: Eukaryota > Metazoa > Arthropoda > Insecta > Lepidoptera > Geometridae > Biston > Biston betularia. The sequence continues at coordinate 11,754,084 of FR989873.1, forward strand.
ATATGGGTTTAAATAAAATAATTAGTTAATACTCACATTTCACTGTTTTATTCACATGATTCAAAATATTCACCAACTATGTATTAAGTGGAGTTGTCTCGAACGCTGGTACTCAACTGCCTGTGAGACGCGGCTTTGCTCAGAGGTAAAACCCCCCCTCTGTCTACTTCTCTCTCCACTAGCGTCCTATTGGTTGAAGCCGCGCTCACAGACAACTAGTGCCACGTCTAGTCAATACAACAATAATTATACTCATTTAAAAGAAACAGTATACAATCCAAATTAAATACTTAATTTCGCTAACATACGTATGTAGCTTGTTACAGATACAGTTTGAAGAGGTTTCCACTTCATCTTTCTGATTGTAGTAAATCTTTTGTCACATGAATAGCAATTATTTTATCGGAGTAGCGGACACACAAAGGCTATCACCGCGAATAAGCATAAAGGACGGGGTTTAATGGAAACGTCACCGGCACTCCTTCCTCCTAAGGGAACCAGCTGAAAAGGACACCTGTGCAAGCACACGACTGCGGAGGAGGTGTCATATGACCCTAACAGGTAACCTTCGAATCTACAAAAACATCGAATACCTACTCCGCGTATCGAGTAGTGTAGCGACTAGCAATATGCTGGATAAGAGCTTTTTTTTATGGTTGGCAGGCTAGGTGTTTGACCTCAGCTCACCTGATGTTAAGTGATGGTGTGGTCGAAGATGGTAAAGCACACCTAGCCTGGAATGGAACAGGCACTCAAGTGAGGCTGACCCTACCACCATGCTATGGTTTCCTCACGATGCTTTCCTTCACCGGTAGCTCAAGCTCATTGTGGGGTTTGAACCCACGCCCGTCGGCATGCGAACCTACCGCGCTAACCACTGAGCTATCATCGCTACAGAAATTAGCGAATTGAAACGAATCACGAAAAGGAACTAAAAAAATAAACTGCTGATAAAATAACCGTGACGCGCCGCCCGGCAGATGTGAAACATCGTCACGCCGTTTGCCGTCACGGCATACGGTCGGATTTACTGACAAGGCGTGCCAAAAGATGTTTCACATCAAAAAAAGTTTATTTTAATGCAATGTCAAGAAAAAACAAAACCTTATTCTTAGTTGTATTCATCCGGGGTCAAGCGGATCGCGTAGGTTTAAAGGGTCTATAATACGGTAGCCCTTTACGGCTTTAGCAGATTTTCAATTCAACCTTTTAATAGATAAACCATTGAAAAGGGGCATTTGAGAGGGACGTATTATGCCTCGGGAGGAATTGTTCGGGCTCCGATTGGATTGTTCGGAGGTCCCGGAGGACGTTTTATTTATCGAGATAATAATAGAACGATTTTATAATAGATAACAGTTTTATCTGATGAATATCGATAGACAACAAGGCCGGTAATATTAGTTGATTCCTATTTTCGATTCATTTTTTTTTAGATAGAGAACAGACTAAACTAAAAAAAGGAAATTTACGAACTCAATTTAAAGATAGCGACCCGGTCCGGCTTCACACGAGTTCACTTTTTTTAGAATAGAATATAACTTTATTATACACCAAACATACATATTTTATATCCTACTATTCTACTTCCTACTAATATTTTATAAATGCAAAAGTTTGTGAATATGGATGTATGTTTTTTTTTTTTTTTTTATGGTTGACATGCTAGTTGTTTGACCACAGCTCACCTGATGTTAAGTGAAGGTGTGGTCGAAGATGGTGTGGTGTGGTTGTTACTCTTTCACGCGAAAACTACTGAACAGATTTGGATGAAATTTGGAACACAGTTAGTTTGTAACCTGGATAACCTGGAACCACATAGGCTACTTTTTATCCCGAAAACTAAGGAAGGTTAGAGACTATTTAATATCACAATACGGTTCTTAGAAGCCGATGGCGGATGAAACCACCCCGTAGCTTGTTATGCTATAGTTAAAGCTGTACACAATTTCAACAAACTTTATTCAAACATAACAGCTGGTGTATTCTGTGGTAGCGCATACGATGCAGCTGCGAATAGAGACATTTAAGACCGGTGCAGATTTAGCGCCAAACGTGTGGCGCCCCATGGTGGGCGCCAAAATATCGGCCGCTTGCCAAATGTCCCGTGTTCATTGCTTAGACGCGCTTGTTATTTCCTAATGGGTTGGACTTGCTGTTATGGTGGTATTAGTAAACTTACAATGAATGCCTTGTTAGCTCATTTAGTAATAGTTTTACTTCATGAACTGTAGGGTGTGGTATCGATTCCCACACAAGACAAACATTCATTTGAAGAACACAGTTGTTTGTGTGTCTAGGTGTTCTGTATATATTACTATTATTTACAACAACAAAAAAGCATATAAGTACTTTATCAGTTATCTGATTTTTGTTTCAATTATGCGAGATTACTCACTTTTAATTTTATCGGATACTCCGGTTATAATTTTGGTATATAGGTAGTGCGAAGCAAGAAGAGGCCGCGCGTGTTTTGTACTCTGCATTGTCTCCTTGAAGAAGGCCGCCAGCTACGGCCGAAATTATACAGTTATGTGGTTTCCATAGTCTAAGGCTAAATGGCGTTATGTGAAATGTATTTAGTTATAGCGAGATGCTGTTTGACAACCTTTTCAATCCATTTTTCTTCATTAATTTAACCCTGTATTAATTACTACAAGGTTTTAAGCTTGGGGTGTGCTAAGAGGTCATTATATTCATCATTTAGAACTACTTTTTTTACAACTCTAAAATCGTAAAAATATCAACTGCTCTGTCAGGTACATTTGATCAGGGGTCAACGAACTTATTCTTTAAAACAACTGATTTTAGAAATATGCCCATAGTAAAGTGATTCATAATAATGAGTACAATGCTTCCTTATCGGAGTGGTATACACAATATTTAAATTAATTTCATCATGTAATTACTAGTAGTGACAAAGTAATTCTTTTCGATACAGTTGTAATGTCATAAAGTTAGCAACAGTTACTCTTTATCGATTACATATAAATAAATACAAGCATCTAAATCTATCTCAGTTTATCACTTAGGCATATTCCCAAAAGCCTCTTTTGGAGACACAAATTATTCCAGCGTACTTTAAAACACTCGTAAACTTCCTTTGGCGTTTAAAATAACGACTACATACAAACTTTGATTTACGAGGCAAAACGTCTCTGGAGTACGATTAGTAAACTTTGAAAACTGCTTGTTTGTCCTTTTTTTATGTTCTTTATGTTGGTAGTAAACGGAAGCTGCACCGTTTGTTCCCTGGGGTTGCCGGAATTGCTGACAGGTATAAAAAAGAGTTGTCAACGGTATCTGTGATAAAATGCTTCATGACATGTGTGAAATGGAATGCTTTGCTAGTTTTTGCAAATTGTTTTGTAAGTCTGTTTTAAAATCAAATTTTCGAAGTCAACATTTCAACATTTATGATTATTTGTAGCGATGATATTTCAGTAGTTAGTGCGGTCGGTTTGCATACCGAAGGGCGTGGGTTCAACCCCCAACAATGAGCTTGAGCTGCCGGTAAAGGAAAACATCGTGACAAAACCACAGCATGGTGGTAGGGTACTTTCTAGTACTCGGGTGGCTAGCTACCACCCTCAAGTTGAAGATCTGCCGCTAAGCATCTAACGGTATGTTCCGACAGCCTCACTTGAGAGCCAATTCCATTCCAGGCTAGGTGTGCTCTACCATCTTCGACTATCTGTCACTTAACATCAGGTGGCGAGTCTGTGTTCACTGTTAGGTACAATATTGGCGTCTTCAAATCTGGAGTAAATAGGTTTCTTCTAGGTAAGCGTGCTCCATGTTAGACCACACTACTGCTTAACATCAGTCAGAGTGTGGTCAAACGCGAAACTATTTTGAATTTAAAAAAAAAAATTGACAGTATACATTATGTAAATCCCCTACATTTTTCGCTTTTCTATCAGCGTTATCGCTAATCGCATATCACTTTGTCTAAGCCCTCAGGGCATCGCTGCTTTGGCGCTCATTTCTTTGAGACATTTTATGGTTAGTCTCAATAGCCCTGTAATTTCGTTAGCACCCATCAAACACAGTAATGTCCACACACTACTGCTTGGCGGCAGAATATCTGACACCGTAGTATGTAGTTTTGCTCGTCTCCGTTTTAAAAAATACTTTAATTAAATAGCTTTTTTACTAGACACCCCAAAAAACGTTTTGAATATACAAATTCTATTCGCAACATTATTTCGAAAGAATAAATTGAGAACAATTTAAGCAATCCCTACGAAGCCCGGCCTCGAATTCATCAACAAAAACTCTATGTATTATCTTCACAATAATAGAGGCACAATTCCATCCGAACACATCATTACCACAATCCATAGACAAATTGGGCAATAAAATAACCGCAATTTGCCCAATTCTACATCAAACGCAACATAAGTCCGAACTCAAAATATCTCTACAAGTTGCGCCTTACTAAGACTAATAAAGTCCCGTTTTTAACAAAGTGGAGAATAATAATGGTACAAGCTTTTACGCGGCTTCGTTCGCGTGGCCAATTCAGAAGGTTACTAGCGGGTTACTAGCGATGACAGCTCATTGGTCAGCGTGGTCATTTCACACGCCGAAAAGCTTGGGTTCAAACCCCAACAATGAGCTTGAGCTGCCGGTTAACGAAATCATCGTGAAGAAACAATAGAATTGTAGTAATACTTTCTAGTCTGGCCACCTCAAATTCAACCGCCAAGCACCTAATGGCCCCGTTGGCTCATTTGTAGTATATCTGCCTTGAGAGCTGTAGGGCGTGGGTTCGATTCCCACTTAGGGCAAACATTTTGTGAATAAACAAATGTTTGTTCTGTGTCTGGGTGTTCTGTATGCATTTACAAAAAAAAAAGTATTTATGTATTCTATCAATTTTATCTGACTTCCATCACACAAGCTCTGCTTAGTTTGGGGCCAGATGGCGCTGTGTGTATAGTCCTACGATATTTATTTTTATTACCTAATGTTCGTTGAACTCCTTCCTGAACTTCCTCACTTGAAAACCATTTTCATTCCAAGCTTTGATTACCACCTTCGACCACATCGACACTTAAACCAGGTGACCTGCAGTTAAAAAACCTATCCCGTCAATCATAATAAAGCCAATGCCCACGAAACTATGATCCACGTACCGATGTAGAAGAAACGTTTCCCGCCTACCCTCACGTGGATAAACTGGAAAATATACTCGCAGGTAAAACCACATGACGCGGTCACAGAGTAAATTACAAAATAAATCGTACAGAAGCTGTGTAGTAACCGCGCTTCTCATGACATTTAGCGAACCTTCTCGAGGTTCAACGACCCCTTGTGCAACTGGACACGAGAGATGAAACTCTACAGAATAGATCATAGTTTTCCGCGCGAGCTTTACCTACTGACTTGTTAGAGAACTGTGTCACGCGCGATCCACTTTTACTTGTGTAAGTAACGTACAGTCTCTCTAGATACCTTTTGACTGCCCTGTTAGTAGAATATCTGCTTCAAGAGCTGTTGGGCGTGGGTTCGTTTCCCACGACAAACATTTATGTGACGATAAAGTAATTGATTGATTCGGGCGTTACTTTGCGGAAGTTCATTTTGAGAGTTCAAGGTATATATTTAGTTTATTTCCGCTTAACAGTCGTTTCAGTTACAACAGTGATGAGTTTTTAAATTTAACTAACTTGACAACAATTTAATATTCAATGTTTATATTTAGTTTATTTCCGCTTAACAGTCGTTCCAGTTCCAACAGTGACGAGGAGACTTAAATTAAACTAATACTGTTGGAACTGGAACGACTGTTAAGCGGAAATAAACTAAATATAAACATTGAACATTCAAAATGAACAATTCCGCAAAGTAACGCCTGAATCAATCAATTAACAATTTAATAATTAAAAACGCAAAAATATCCGTTCATAAATGGAAAAAATTGTTTGTATGAAAATCGATAAAAAAGATTTTTTCAGTACAAATACTAAAACTTACAAATGAATAGTAAACAGATAAATAATGTTTAATTTCGTTATATAAATTTAACACATAAATTTCATGTTTTATCCGGCTATTAAGATTTTACTTTTCCTACGATTTCTTTACAATTTCCTGGCGAAAAAATGACGTACGTACTCACGTTAACTGGTATAGCGTGTTCTACATACAGCCGGTATAGTGATGTGGAACATCCGTGGGAACACTTTCACTAAGGCAAGAACTGAATTAACTCTACCGAAGATCGAAATCAGAGGGCCTAGACAAAGTAACATTCTATATATTCGACTACGCTAATAGAAAAGTCCAAAATTGTACGAGGTTGACATAAGCCACAAGGAGTTTTGGCGGGAACGCGGAAAGAGTCGTGTCGCTCCGTTGTATTTTTTTCCAAAACTAGTGTTTTGTCGAGTGTTTATGCATAAAACTGGTGGTACCCAACAAACCCCAACACAGATTGATTGTAGCGATGATAGCTCAGTGGTTAGCGCGGTTGGTTCGCATGCCGAAGGGCGTGGGTTCAAACCCCAACAATGAGCTTGAGCTGCCGGTGAAGGAAAAGACATCGTGAGAAAACCAAAGCATGGTGGTAGGGTACTTTCTAGTACTCGGCAGGCTAGCCGCCACCCTCAAGTTGAAAATCTGCCGCCAAGCATCTAACGGTGTGTTCCGGCAGCCTCACTTGAGAGCCAGTTCTATTCCAGGCTAGGTGTGCTTTATCATCTTCGACCACGCCTTCACTTAACATCAGGTGTCAAACACCTGGCCTGTCGACAATAAAAAGATACCAACAACGTTCTGCGGTGGTACCTTATCAGACGACCTCTTTCCCCAGTAAATATTACTGCAGTAATACACAACATATAAGTAGATACAATACGAGTATTACAATCCATTATTGTAATACTCGTATTGTACCCTGCGCTGTGTCTTGAGGGTACCTACTTTAAACTTGCGCGACTCACCCCTCTGTTCCATTACACTAATGCACTCAAAGTGTCGTGTCTAGTTGCAAACATCACATTTCTATCGAGCTGAAGTATATTTCTGTATAACATCTTCAGTTTTGTTTCGTTCTACATGATATCTAATATTTGTTTTAAATATTTTATAAGATTTGTTAGGTATTAGTGTGTCCGCATAATAATAACAACATCCTTATGTACTAATTTGGTACAATACATTTCTATGCTGCTTTACGACAGCCCTGTTGCTTCATTGGTAGAATGTCTGCTTCAAGAGCTGAAGGGTGTGGGTTCGATTCCCACACAGGACAAACTTTGTGGTATAGACAAATGTCTGTTCTGTGTCTGGGTGTTCTGTATTTATTATAAGTATGTATTTACAAAAAAAAAGTATTTATGTATTCTATCAGTTATCTGACTTCCATCACACAAGCTCTGCTTAGTTTGTGTATAGTCCTACGATATTTATTTATTATTTTATTTAAAAGTATTCTATCATTTATCTGACTTCCATAGGTGGCTATGACCCAACGGGGCTGTCGAAACTGTATTTTAACTGTCAATTATTTCGATATTTTACGATAAATTAAGTCAATAAGTCCACACTAATTTACTTGTACATTCGTAGACTAAACACCCAAACCGAGTACTTGCATAATGCATCCATCACCGCAAGTTTGCAAGTCGGCTCAACTTGCTTAGTGTACTGTAACTTCGAGCGCAAACTAAATAATTACATAGAAGTTGGAGAATGTTTTGCAAAACTTAGCTTTTTTTAAATCTTTTACTTATTCATCTCTAAGGAGTTCTTGTAATTAGCAGCTCTATTAGTAGTACTTTACTTTTAGCTAGCGTTCATCTAGAAACATTAAATTTTGAAAAAGCGATGTTAACTCGGTAGTTAGCGTGGTTGGTTCACACGCCGAAGGGCGTGGGTTTAACCCCCAACAATGAGATTAAGCTGCTGGTTTTTTTTTTATTGAATAGTTTCGCGCTTGACCACATCTTGCCTGATGTGAAGCATCGATGCGGTCTAAGATGGAACACGTTTACCTAGAAGGAACCTGTTCACTCTTGATTTGAAGACACTCATATTGTACTTTTTGGGAAACACAGACTCCGGCAAAGAGTTCCACATCCTAGCCGTGCGAATAAAGAATGTGGACTCAAAGCGCTTAGTGCGCACATGGGGAACATCGTGACAGAAAACATCGTGCGGAATCCATAGAATGGTGGTAGAGTACTTTATAGTACTCGGCTAGCTAGCTACCACACTCAAGTTGAAAATTCGACAAGCGACTGTGTTCCGGCAGCCTATTGCAGAGCCAGTTCTATTACAGGTTAATTGTGTTTAGTATCAGGTATGCTGTGGTCAAACACCTAGCCTGTCAAACATGAAAAAACCGTATTTTTGTTTAAAATAAGCTAGGGATATCGACAATGATACAGGTCGATTAATAATTAATAAAGATTTGTATCGATAATACGGATACCTCAGTTAGAACGTTTGGGACGCACGCCGCGATGAGGGTTAATTTTTTATTTTATTTTTGCCCTACAGACTCCGGGATCCGTGACTTGGTGCGTGGGTTCAAATCCCAACCATGAGCTTGAGTTGCCGATGAAATAAAACATCGTGAAGGAACCATAACATGGTGGTAAGGTACTAGCTAGCACTCGCCAGGCCTTTCCACTTTGAAGTTGGAAAGCTGCCGACCAAGCACCTAAGTGTGGTCCAGGAGTGAGCTAATTTAATTTCAGCCTAGGCGTGTTCACCATCATCAACATATCACTTAAAATTGGTGAGATGTGGTCAAACACCTAGCCTATCAAACATAAAAAGTCAAGAAATAAAATTGGAGGACGGACGTTTGAAGGAATCCTATAAATAAAAATTCAAAAATTTTATAACAATGCTTTGAATTTTATTGTTCAATTTATTACAGATCTGCGAGTTATGCCATTCACACAACGTAATAAAGTAATCTAGACACCAATCACGTCTTGATCTAAAACAATATTTCATGTAAATGATCGCTTGAAATACAGTTCTAACAACCAATTTAGATATAGCTATCGAACGAATTACAAGCAATAAAAGTATTATATACGCTTCTCTCTTGGCAGATTCAAATGTGAACTTTCAATGTTACAACGTAAGGGCAAACAGTTAAAGGTCAAACTCTTAAAAATATTATCATTGAAGCAGTTATTAAAAATATTATCATTGAAGCCGGTATTAAAAATACAGATTTTAAAATAACTGCAAAATCCGTACCGTTGCCAAACAACTCACCCAAAAGCTTCGTTTTGCAGAGAGTATATAATGTACCTGAAAAAAAAAAAAAAAAATTACTCGAAAATTCATACACACGTAGTTCTCCAAAAATTGTCCTAATTTTTGAGCAGTCGGTCAAAAATTCAGTTTTTTTTCGTTTGACCGCCATCCCGCGAAAATGCGGTCTACGACAGAGCACGCTTGCCTACAAGAAATAGGTTCACTCGCGAGTTGAAGGCACACAGATTGTATGTATCGGGGAGCACCCACTCGGGCAGCAAATTCCAATGTCTAGCGGTTCGTACGAAGAATGTGGAACCAAACAGCTTGGTTAGAGGTTTTGGAATATCTTCCATGAAGCGGTATCGCTTTTTAGAACTCCTGGCTGTCCGATAGTAGAATGGGCAGGGGGGAATTAGGGCATGCAGACCTGAAGTGCACTCTCCAAAGCGTAAAGACAAACAACTTTTTTTTTTAACTGTTGGTTTAAAATACTTCATATTGCCATATGTTCGTGCATAAGTAAAACTGTAGTCCACTCATTACTAATAAACAAAATTGACTTTACACGTATGCGACTCCAGATAGTGAGATATAAAAAGCGCACATTTAAGCATATAACTTAGAAATAGATCATACATACCTAAGCAAACTTTTACTTTGTTTGAACTGCATCAACTTCGCAGCCGCGGGCAACATTCAACTCGCGTTACAGATGGCCAGGATGAAATATAATGTTCTTTGCAGTCTTTACCAGAACGCTAGAAGTTAGTTCTTAGTTTTCGTGTTAAAGATGAAATATCGAGCAGAGAAGAAAAGCTTTACCAACCATCTCTAGTTGATAAAGTAAAAATAATAGAGTGCGAAAACTAAATTTTGACGATTTTACGTTACAATAGCATTTAATAGAATACTATGGAAACTGACGTGGTTTTGATACATTTTTGTTTTACTAATGCGAAATTACTCACGTTTTTTTTTCAAATACGCACAGTAGTCACACAATTCGTATGCTACGTGTTATTTATGTGTTTCAGTTCTGTACAAAACTTCACTGACAGTTATTTTCTACCGTTAGAAAGGAAGATAATTCGCGTCTTTGCTACGCTAATAACTGATGAATAAAAGATCTTGGAATAAAAATGGCGCCCAACATGGTGTGGCATGATTGCTATGCATTACAACAGAATAGATAATCATGAATATTTACCAAATCAATAATTCAGAATATCTTGAAAAAAAATTTAAAACGTGCGCTGTAGGAGCACAGTAACGTAACAGTTATAGTATTGAGGTTACTTATAACACATGCAATGGTCATGGACAGGCGTTATCTCTTACCATCAGGAGAGCGTCTAGTTTGTATCATTACTTTTAACATTTAAAAAAAAAAAAACATGTTCCTTATTCAACATTTGGAATAAAATTGGCGCCCAACATGGTGCAACCTAATTAGATAGTAACTTATTTGTAACTCAAATTCAAAATAAATTTATTTCGACTATCCGTCATAATTATATATAACGACGGAGTAGGTGGGGCGTTTGTTATTTGTCTAGTCTCTATCCATCGTAGGAAATCCAAAAATAAGACTCGCCGTGTACTTTATAGTTTTATTCAGAACAAATAGAGTTAGAATAATTTCACAGTATTTACCCACAGATTGGATTCGAAAGAATTACTTCAGGAACGTGGTGAAGTTGGATTGAGGTTGGCAAGACGTCCGTTCAGCTCGATGTCTCACGTCAAAGTGTATCTTTATTCCGACAACGTTGACAGTTTTACATTATTTTGAACTTAACGAACGCCAGCAAGTTCAGTATTGCCAACCTCCGCTTCCGAATACACCCAATTCGTTCTGGATTGAAGTTTCGTTCTTCCTCTCTGAGATAACAATTGAACAAAATTAAGATAAATATAATGACCTTTAATCATTATCCAATGTCCCAAAGGTGCTGTTGAAACAAGCAATAGTGGTAAACAAACTTGGGCTTCCAGTTCACTAAGGATGAAGTCTATTGCATAATGCAAGGAGTTGCCCGACAATACCTTGCAGATTTCTGACTTCCAAACTTTGTCTTTGAAATACTTGACGTTGGAGACGTCCTGAATGCGGAAATGGTCGAAGGTGCAGTTATATGAATTAGTGTTGTGGCTCAGAGTTGACTATTAAGATTAAGGTAAGCAATAAAATAACTTAGAAACTTACATATGAAACGTTTTTGTTATACTTATTTACTTACGTTTATCGCGTCGGCATGCTTTGAACATGTAAAGCAAGACGAGGCCGTGCGCGCGTATGACTCCTTTAAGAAGGGCACTGGATGTAACCGAAACTATCCGTCGGAGTATCTGACGGAACTAAAAGTGAGTGAACCCTTATAAGTAAAACAAAAATGTGTCATAATCATAGTTTTCGTAGTCAAACATTTCGGGGAGCTCGATATGTTTTACTATGGAAATGAAACATAAGATTACAGATGCAACATAACACAAATAGAATATTAACATCGTGAGGAAAGATACAAGTCCGAGAGAGCACTTCTCACTGTGAGAAGAAGCCCGCACCCAGCTGTGCGACAGTTTATGAAAACATGACTGATTTGGATCCTGAGCTATTTTTTAATAATAGAATACTAGAAATTTGCACAATAACTGAAGATTTGACAGCCCTGTTGGTTCATTGGTAGCATGTCTGCTTCGAGAGCTGAAGGGCGTGGGTTCGATTCCCACTCAGGACTAACATTTGTGTGACTAACATCGATGTTTGTTCTGTGTCTGGGTGTACTGTATGTATTATAAGTATGTATTTACAAAAAAAAAAGTATTTAAGTATTCTATCAGTTATCTGTCTTCCATAGCACAAGCTTTGCTTAGTTTGGGGTCAGATGGCGCTGTGTGTAATGTCCTGTGATATTTATTTATTTATTTATCCTCATTCCCCTCAATCGTGAATCAAAATAACGTATGAGATAAAAATAAGGGTTGCTGCAATCTGGCAAGGCAATAAAACATATGATTTTATAGCCGCTCATAAAAATACTCCATCATACGTTTTCTTAAACCTTAATTCGTTATTTGTCATGGTTCAAAAAGTGTCTTTTGTCAAACGTAACAAAAAGCCCTTGCCAAAAATCTAGAGCTCAGGCAGACATATAAGCTAAATCTGACAGGTGAAGGGATGACGTCATAGCTGAATTCTGACAGTTTGGCAGATTAACCGGAGTTAATTCTGTTGATTCAATTAACGCTGAATGTGGCTTTTCTACAGCGATGTAATTTCATTGAGTAATTAGCAGAATGGAGGGAAATTCGCTTTATAATATTAATCGTGGGATAATTTTACAAATACGTAAAACTTACATTTGTTTGAATGCAAATAAAGCCAAAGGACAATGCAAAAAAAAAAGATTTTATTAATATTTGTTACTAGCCATGACTTCTCACGGCACTACTTTTCATCTTTTCTCTTGAGAGGATTTTAAAATCCCACTTTTTGCGCTATTGTGCAAGTAATTTGATTTACTAGTTAAATAAACATTGTTATCAGTGCCATAGACAATGCAATATTAGTATAGACAATAGATAATAGACAATAGACAACACTTTATTTATGACATAAAACACATTTCAACAAAAAAGAAAAAAAGAAAAAAAAAAGATAAAAAGGTTATACTACGCGCTGTTCTTCAAAAAAAACCTATGCAGGTAATCTAGATGGCGCCACTTACTATACGCGTTATTTCGGATTTAAGTTGTTCATAGTAGTAAAGAGACAGACCAACAGATGGCGCTTTTTGAGAAAACTCTCGTCCTGATACTCGAGCCGTTACCACATTATTGAGTGTTAAGGACATAGGACAACGATTACGACCTTTTGTTTTAAAAAAAAAATTAAAGACTATACCCATATGTAAAAATGCCCGCCAAATAAATATTTCGGAACATATTTGCGGTGAAAAATTTCAATCACACGATGTTCAAAGCGCCTATTTGTATTGAATGAATGCTTCCAAGAACTTTCGAATTGTATGCCAATAAAATGTAAGTAAATGTAGTCGACCAACGCATTTCTGCAAACTTATTTCTACACCGAAGTAGTTTCAACTTAACTTCATCGCTATTAAACCCAAGCGCTTCACTTGATTTTAACTTTAACTTAACTTATGAAAGTTACGACCTAACACTTTCAATCGAAACTGTAAAAATATTTCTCTCTATATGTGCGCTCATGATTATTTGCCCGTTTATCTTAAAATCATTCAACAACTTTGGTGTTCATTTCACCTACAATGGAATTTTGGACTGATTAAAGAAATAAAGAAAATAATTTCATTTTGTAACATAACCGAACACACATAAACAAACAAACAGAAACAGACAGTTACAAAATAGGGGCTCACCTCAGCATAATACTAGTTATACTAAGTGGTACGACCAGCGCTGGTCTTCCGTTGCGTACTTGTAGTGCAAACAAAATACACTTATTGTTGGTAAATTTGTTTTCAATATTTTTATGTGTATTTTTTTTAACTACAAGGGCTCACTGGAAGACAAGCGCTGGTCATACCACTTAGACAATTTACAAAAACAAATCTAACAAACAAAACAAATGAGGCATGGAATCAACAATTGGGTTAAGTGCCAAATTAAAAAAGAAAATCCAGATTTTCCGTTTTAAAGGTGCTAGGTGTAACACAACTTATGCCCCATCATGCCTTAAGAATTAACTAGACAACCAAATTATGATAACCAATAAAAAATAACGGATCGTATTTAGCATTTTTTTTTATACGGTAAACTCCGCGTTTGACCACCAACTCGCCTGATGGTAAGCGACGATGTGGTCGAAATACCTAAAAGATTCCTATTCACTCTGACCTTGAAAAGATCCAGATTATATCTATCAGGAAACAAGGAAGCCGCTTGTTCCATTCCTTGGCCGTACGTATGAGAAACGTAGAGTCAAAACGTTTGGTACGTACCCAAGGAAATTCCACTACGTATGGGTGGTAGTGGGCCGTCTTTCTACTTGTCCTGTGTTACAGCATAATATTAGCGCAGGACTGGGATGAGTGGCGTACAGGAAGAGATATGCTCGGCAGTTGGCGATTCAGGATAAATGACTATGAAGTAATACATAATCTTTTCACATAATAATAACAATTGATAGCGCAATGTTTTAATTTAAAAAAATGGCAGATATTACCGTGACAAAGATTTGGAACACAACGATTTTAATTACGATACAAATATGATTTTTATATCGGTAAAACTATATTTACCATTACACTTGATAATTTCTACGAAATTTATAAATATATCTCTATCGAAAAACCTTACAACCGCTCATTTAATTACCGAATAATAATCTTCATCCACAAATACTTAAAATTCGAGAACCCCGAGATAGTTTCCCGGAAACTTGTTCCGAGTTAATTAATAAGATATTCTCGGTTAAAAGTTTTAAGATAAAGCAAACTCTAACCAGCTAAAGAGATGCTGTAACAATTGTAAACAACAGTTTAACGGCGGCCACTTTGTTAACAATAAATTATTGTTCGTGAATGACATTATATCTATATCTATCTATCTATCTATACTATTATAAAGAGGAAAGATTTAATTTTTTGTTTGTTTGTACTGTTTTATTCAAGCAATTGCAATTTACCGCGAATAGAGACCAAAATAAATGCCAGTAGCTGTGATTTCACTGTAAAGTTACGCTCCATTTGTCCATAAATGGCAAACATATTTGTATGGAAAGCGAACCACCTTAACAGGACCTGATTAAACTAAAACAGAAAAAAATCGGAACACGGCGGTGATGGAGGCCTTAAGTCGGGAGGAGGCGATTAATTAAAACTCATGATGTAAATAGAAATAAGGATTGTGTGTATGCCTCGAGCATTCATGCTCACCATCGAAGGCTCCTTCTTGCGGCGGCGTCGTGTGTCGGGTCGCTCTCTTCCCTCAGATATGGTTGAGGAGGGCGATGGCTGGCACATGCGTCATACTCGTGATCGGGTGCTGCTTGCGGGTCGCTGGTCTGCTCGCGGTATACACACAATCTAGTACCTACTTTAACCTGAGATTAAGATTACTAACTTAACTTCCCTCTTTTTGTAATGTAAAATTATAAAAAAAAAAATGTAATTAAAGTTGACAAAGGTCACGGAACCCAGTGTCTGTGGAGAGTATAATAATAAATAATGAAAAAAAAAAAAAAAACACCATTGTACTGTTTACATTAATATGTAAGATATTTCATAAATTAGTTGCAGAATCATAATTGTTTGTGGTAAGTTAATTATTTTGTTTAAGATACTTTTGATAAAAATTTGTAAAATTAATTTTCCGAAAATTAATTTTATGTTTTCGAATATTGTCTTCAATAAGTTTATTATCCAACAGTCAACGGCAGAAGTGTTCGTCGTCTAACCAATATCAAAGATAACTAGCCAATATCAAAACTCAGCACTCGGCTATGAAAATCCAAAAGTTTGCAGACAAATGAGTTTGAAATCAAACCGAGCTCTTTACTTATCGTAACAATCAACAATTTCAATTAAAAGCTACAACAATGGAATTGGTCAACTTCAGGCAATGGCGCGGCCATCACCAATCTGAATGTTCCATTACAAAACTAACTAACAAACTAATCCATGGTATTTAGGTATAAAATAATAGGATAAAAATTGATCAAGCTAAGACGTTAATATAGTTATACAAGAGTGCAAAGTTGCTTTTTAACCGCCTGCTCAATTTCGGATGACCGAGCAAGCGAAGGATTCTAAAATTAGAATCCTGAGCGTTAGCGAGGGAATCAAAAGAGCACGAGGTAAAAAATCTTTGCACTCGAGACACGTGACGTAACTTTTCATCCCACCTCAGCGAGGAAATGACTAAATGCTTAAAAAATCTTTTACAATCACAAGATACTTTTATTTCAGTTTAGGTATTAACTACTACATTAACAATATGACGTGAAAAGAAAATTGCGCGCTCAAAGCAAATTAAAAAAACACCAAGTACACCAAGGAGGTTCCGAGTCTGAGTTTTTAACAAATTAAAAAAAGTTGTATGATAAATTTGGCACCATGGAGATAGAAGTAAATAGGTTTAACACCTAGCCTGTCAACTATAAAAAAATGATGTTTTGAATTCACAAACTTAGTGCACACGATGTTCTAAATTCAAATTTACTTTTTCCTCTAGCGGATAAAAACGACTTTTGCACTCAGATATCGAAAAGCAAAAATACTCTTTCCGAGATGGGGGATGAAAATATAATTATAGTATCTTATCTGAGGCGTAACGAGATATAACAGGTTATGAGTATATCGCTTCAGTGGTGTGCACCAGTAATTATTCCTCTCCAGTGTAAATTCATTCGCCGAGGTCGAATGCAAGCGGTCACAGAAATTGGAAGCAACTCGAATGGTAAGTAGAGAGCAACGCAATGTACGTAGTAGACACGTTGTGACGCAATTGTTTGTAAGGGTCTTTGGTTTGGGTATTCTACAGAACGGTCACAATATACATTGTAAGCCTAGCAGGTTTCTGCCCTAAAGGTCAACCCACCCCAAAGTTATAGAAGTTAGCCGCCAAGTTTCAGCCACCTGGTGTCACGAAACGCTGTGATGTGGTTTTAATCTTCTCAAACTAGGACCTCTAACTTTCTAATTCATGCTCATTAGGTTTTATCTCTGAGATAATTAGCATCAAGGTGTGAATGAGGTTAGAGGTATTGGTGAGGCGATACTATCCTAACTAATCCTACTGATATTAAAAATGCGAAAGTTTGTTACTCTTTCACGCAAAAACTACTGAATGGATTTTGATGAAATTTGATATCCGACACCCTGAATTAACACATAGGCTACTTTTTATACCGAAAACATGTAGCGGGTAACACCGCGGGGCGCAGCTAGTATTATATAAATGCGAATGTGAGTTTGTTTGTTTGTTATGCTTTCACGCGTAAACTATTCAAAGGATCCGGGTGAAATTTTGCATGTAGGTACTTTAGGTTCTGGAATAAGACATAGGATACTTTTCATCATCATCATCATCCATCACCACGCGGGAAAAACCGCGGGGCGCAGCTAGTATAAAATAAATATCCTAGTACTTTTTACACAGCGCCTTCTAGCCCTAAACTAAGCAGTGCTTGTACTATAAAAACCAGATAACAGTACAAACATTTTTTTTTACTACGGTTCAGTTCCTTATTAATTAAAAACTTCTTAGCATTCAATTGTGTCACCGTGTTTGTGCCGGGTCCAACACAAATACGTGTTTGTGTTTGACTACACAAATATATTTGGATACATACCGTTAAGACTCAAAGACAAGCCCACTACCAGTAGCAACGTACCAAACATTGCCACGGTGAATGGCATGAGTTGTGCCCAATGATCTATTATACGGGGTTACAAGTTTGGGGTATACGAAACAGAAAGGGATGACTCCCTTTCTGTTTAGTCAACTTGAATAATAAACGACTTTTACTATTAACACTTCTCTGAAATCGTAGATAAAAAATATGCAAGACATATTACTATACACAAGATTTTTTTTTTTATAACAGATTGGCTTGCGTTTGACCGCCATCCCGCCTGATGTTAAGTAAAGATGCGGTTTACGATGCACGCTTGCCTAGAAGATCCGATTCACTCGCGACTTGAAAGATGATTAAATTTGATTTAAAAAAAAAACAAAATAATTGAATTTATTGATGATATGGCAAAAAAATTTAATTTATGTACCAACATTTTGACACTTTTAATTACATTTTGATTATGGTTTTTAAATAAGCTATTCTATATAAAAAGTTCGTTGACCCTCGACCTGATAATCAACTAAATTAGAAAATCAGCTAAATTAGCTCCATATAAATATATGGAGCTAATTTAGCTGATTTTTTTTTCACAATTTGAGTGTAGTGCTTTTTCCACTTAGTATACTTCAAGCTTATGACCTACTAGCGGACGCCTCGCGGTTTTACCCGCGTAGTTCCCGTTCCCGTGAGAATACAGGGATAAAGTAAGTGTGTAAGCATTACTGTGTTACGGTTTGAAGGGTACTGCAGCTAGCAAAATTACTGGGCTGTTGAGACTAACTCTATCAAAAGTCTCAAAGTAATGAGCGCCAAAGCAGTGATGCCCTGGACTTTGTTTTGTTACTTAAAGTTCTGTGCATCGCTGCGATGGTCATGGACAGGCGTTCTCTCTTACCATCAGGAAAGCGTCTCGTTCGTCTCATTACTTTTTAAATAAAAAATAAATAAAAATAAAGATGTAGCCTATGTCACTAGGGGATAGTGTAACTTCCTAACGGTGAAAGAATTTTTGAAATCGGACCAGTAGTTCGAAGCCTATTTAATACAAACAAACAATGTATTTAAAATAACAATGAAATTACATAAATGTCTTAATATAATATTAAAGAATCTTAAATTAATACTATTTACAAAATTTATACATAAGACTTAATCCGTCAGAGGAGAGTTTATGTGGCCAGAATGCTGGCAGCATTGCCACGCTGGATGGCAATGCTAAGCTTTTGACCAAAGTAGATAGATACCACACTTCTGGTCACCTGAAGCCTCCTCTAAACGTTTGGCCAGGTCCCGATACAGTTCGAGAGCGGCCGGCCCCCACGGACCTAAAGTTTCAACACCAATCGGCACAAAAAGATCAACGAACAATCAAATCTTTTCTCTTTATAGTAGTATAGATAGACAGATGAAGGTTGAGCCATAGGCACACTGGCATATTGATCATGCCAATCACGTGTCACGTCGATTTGGATTTTGTAGTCGATTTTGTAGCGATGATAGCAGTGGTTAGCGCGGTCGGTTCGTATATCATACAGATGTAAAGTTTTTGGTTAAATACTATTGGTTGAGATACAACCAACCACTTCACAACATAGAGAATCAAGAATAGCATCTAAAAGTCGAGTCAATATTCAAGTTTTTGCCAGTACTTCGAGTGGCGAAACTCCTGAGGTCTTTGAGAGTTTTAAGTAGCGGCCGGCAGAGGTCGCGTCGAGTGACCAAGTTTTAGAGAATGGAAACTTAGAGGTCGGAAACGTTAGGTGGTTTCACAACTTTGGTAATAGGATTTTGGGGAATATTTTGAGGCTGTGCTATTTTTTGTTCTATCATACTGGTTTCGATATTATATAAATTAAACGTTATCTGCAGATAGATAGATACTCTTTATTGTTTATAGCCTGAAATAGAACTAGCACTTAAGTGAGGCTGCCGGAATTCACCGTCAGGTGCTTGGCGGCAAATTTTCTGCTTGGTGGTAGCTAACCAGCCGAGTTTTAGAAAGTACCTTACCACCTATATTTATGCTATAATTTCTTCGCGTTGTTTTCCTTCATCGACAGCTCAAAAGCTCACTAACAGAACACTACAATCAGCACTCTGCAATAGAAATGCATGAATTAGTTGCTTCTTTGACTGAATTCGCATAATAAACCACTAACTAAAGATTCTTAGGTTTCAAAGGAGACAAAGCGCTAAACATAGCCTCTCAGTGCAGAGATTTACTGCTACCAAATATCTAGCATTGAATAGCGGAACCACTAACGCATCTCCTGAACAAAACTCTTTACAACATTTTAGTTCCATCGTTTGTCGAAGTCTACGGTTAAGTTGGCTATTCTGGAGTTTTAATTCGGTCTGGCGAGCAGCAAGTTGGATCTCTTGACAAATGGAGTGCGGACCACAACGCTTCGGTTGCCCTCGGTACAGACCAGTATGTTGCCAGCAGAGAAAATAGTAAAAACGGCTAAATGTTAGGTTTTTAGGAACTCGTTTTTTTTAAATAAAATACTAGGTTCTGTAATTATAAAGCATATTTAAGCATATTCAAGCATTTACTTTATCTATATCATACGAGCTTTCCTGATGCTAAGTGATTTTGTGGCAGAAGAGAAACTATGCCGATTTGGAAAATATCTATTTGCCGTAATTATTTACCTTGAGATATCTTTTCATATTTTGTTTTATGTTTTAGAACAAATAGAGTAATAGTTCATTTGAAGACAATTGCAGCCAATTTTTTGATGTGAAGCACATATTGGGGTGCCTTGACAGTAAAACCGACTCGTACGCCGTGACGGCAAACGGCGTGACGCTCTTTTGTGCTATTATTCCCCCTGAAGCCCAGAGTAGTGGCATCTACGTCTCGGATTGCTACGTGTGTGTGCGTGCGCGTATACGAGTAGTATTCACTTCGTTACTTCTCTGTGAGAGCTACGTACTGTTTAAATGTTTCACATCTGCCAAGATTCCCGTGACGCCCAACTTTTTTTATAATTAAATATCTCATATTTATCTCATAGTTTTATCTATCTATATATATATTGGATCTCTCTGTCTTCAATAAAATAATACTGTGTTACTGTTAGTTAAACTATCATAATCCGCCTATGCAGTCCACTACTCAACATTAGCCGCTATCAATCTATCTATTACACCATACTAATACACTAAACATTACTACAAACTGGTTTGGTGCGTCTGACTATTGCTTCATAATATAACCTATACTATGTACATAGGTACTTTTCTCATCTCTATTAGCAAACAAGCTTAGCTTCAATATGCGAAAACTGTTAAATGGTGTTAACATAGTTTAATTAAGATATTTTTCACTGTATGTTTTCATAATATAATCAAAATTAAATATCTTTCGCTGTCAATGGTCATACCGAAATCGATATTTCGTCTCAAGATAAGCTGTTTTGTGGTCTCCACTCGAGAACACATTTATTCCAATAGTTATTGCTATTAATGAAATCCATATGATATATAAAATAGCAATTTTAGACATCTTCCTACCTTGTCTCAAGATCGATCGAGCCCTTGCAGACTGACAAACTCGTCTGCGGTCTTCCCCGCAGCTACAGCCGCGATGTTTAAAACTCCAGATTCCGGAGATGCTGCCAAGAGCGGAATTGAAGAGCTTGAAGTGTAGGGAGCTAGCGGTCAAATTAGTTTGATTTGCAAAATGTGAGCGAAAAATTGTGACTAAATTTATGTAGTACATTCTTGTAGCCGAAGGCAAAAAGATGTTTAAGAGAACAATGCGCCCTTTTTGTTTATTTGATAATAATATATAAAGTACCTACCATGGATATCGGGATATGTAACATTTGTTATTTTTACATTTTGCTTACTGATACTTAGTGAACTATAGACTTACTATATATATACCAATACTGGACAAAATAATGCGGTTTCGCACCTTTTTAGTATTTAATATATCGGTCGAAACAAATCGTAGCAATTAGCAATCAGCCCATCGTTATAATAATTTCTTATTTAAGTTTTATAGAGATGATCGCTCAGTGGTTAGCGCGGACGGTTCGCAAGTCGAAGCCAAACTCCAACAATAAGCTTGAGCTGCCATTGAAGGAAAACATCGTGAGGAAACCGTAGCATGGTACTTTCTAGTACCCGGCTGATTTGCTAAAAGTAGTAGTATTGACCTCAATTGTACTTGGTGGGTGTATAAGTATGAATGAAATATGTATAATTTTTTTTTATATTTGGCGAACGGAGACAGTTACACCAATAAGCAGATAGATGCAGATGGGGAAAAGGTAGTTATCCGCCTAATCGAGTGTTGTGATCGAAGCGAAGGATAAAGGATTTTGGCCTGCATTTTTGAATGTGTCATTTTCCAATCGCTGTCCCCAAACGCAGAATTCCATTCTAGTACCCGAATTTTGATGGAACAAAGCGGCAACACCAAAAGCTGAATTTATTTCTCGCTAAAAAAGAGCAAAAATTATATTGTACATGGACAGCTTTTTACAATTTTTTTTTTATTATACAGGCCTTTGTGATAAAATTTGACAAAGTGAAGCGAATGGTGTATAGCATAGTGTGATTAATAGTTTGATCTACGCTTGACCACTCTGTTATAAAAAGTAACAAATACTGCTCTAAAAATGTTCTGCTCTGCTCTATAGAAGGATGAAGAATCGCCAAGAGCTGGAAGTCAATACTTGGCAAGAAATAGTTTAAGAACGAGAAAGATGACGCTTTTATTATCATGTGGTCAAGACACATTTTGGGTCGCAGGAAAAGTTCAACTGAATAAATATTGTAGGAAGTCAGGATGTACATGATATACTATGGAAGTCAGATAACTGATAGAATATTTAAAAACTTTTTTTTTTGTAAATAGGTACATACTTGTAATTCAAAAACACACTACTGGACACTGCAGCGATAACTTTGTATTGTTATTATTATTTTTGTCGTCTTTTTTTAATCATTTATTTGTAGTGTATCAAAATAAATGTATCCTTTCTTTCTTTCTAATAAATACCGAATACCCAGACACAAAATAAACATTTGTATATAACACAAAATGTTTGTCCTGAGTAGGAATCGAACCCAATTATACAAACTGAAAGTTACTAAGCTACCCCCAACTAGGTGCCGCTAAAGTGTTTCCAACTACGTGAAAGGCTAGATGTTTTACCACCTGATGGTAAATGATGGTGTGGTCGAAGATAAACACATCCATCCTGGAATGGCCGTTGAATTAATTTTGCATTTACATAACAAGACAGAACCTTGGAAACATTTTTCAACTGACTTTTTTCTGCATGAAGCACATTTAATTTGGTCACGTTGGTGAGGGTTGTTTAATGTTTACTCGCCCGAGGTCTGAAACGAGTTAATTGTATCACTCGTTATTTATTTTGACCTGTGTCTATGAAGGTTTATAATTTAAGTACAATGTTTTATTATATATTAGCTGACGCCCGCAACTTCGTCCGCGATAACTTTAGAATGAGGTTCAGAGAAAAATTAAAAATGTAAGTAACAAATAAGCAAGTCATGAATATGACATCTGTCAATCCGAAGTAAACGAACAAATAAACTTTGTTCAGCCGTTGTTGCGTGATTGAGTAACAAACATCTAAACATACAAAGTTTCACATTTATAATATTACTAGCTGCGCCCCGCAGTGTTTTTTTCGGAATAGAAGTAGCCTATGTGTCAGCCTAGGGTGTCAGCTACCTCCATACTAAATTTCATCCAAATCTGTTCAGTAGTACGTACTAGTGCATCCGAAATCCAGTCCCTTAGAGAGGCTATGGTCGAGCGCATGAACTTGTCCCTCCAGGCAGTCTCCGACTGGGGCGATGCCAATCTGGTCAAGTTCAATGCAGCTAAGACTCAGGCGTGTCTGTTCTCCGCCAAAAAGAGGCCATTTGATCTGACGCCTACTTTCCACAATGTATCCGTTCCAATTTGCGACAGCCTTGAACTCTTGGGCGTTTCTCTGACTCCGACCCTCAATTTTGGCTCTTTTATTGAGGCAAAAGCCCAATTGGCTGCCAAAAAGCTGGGTATCCTTTCGAAGGTGCGACGGTACTTCACGCCGGAACAGTTGCTTACCTTATACCAAGCACAAGTTCGGTCGTGCATGGAGTATTGTTCGCACCTTTGGGACGGATCAGCCAAATACCAGCTTGAGGCGTTGGAGTCCATTGAGAAACGTGCTAAGAGGCTCATAAGCAACGATTCGCTTGTTCAGAAAAGGCTCCAAAGCCTTGAACATCGACGGAAAGTTGCTTGTCTGTCGGTTTTCTACCGGATACATTTTGGAGAGTGCGCGTCAGATCTGCATGACCTAATTCCACCTTGCCCATTCTACTATCGGACAGCCAGGAGCTTTAAAAAGCGTCACCGCTTCATGGTTGATGTTCCAAAAGCTCGAACTAAGCGGTTTGATTCCACCTTTTTCGTGCGTACCGCTAGACATTGGAATCAGCTGCCCGAGTGGGTGTTCCCCAATGAATATAGTCTGGGTACCTTCAAGTCGCGAGTGAATCGGTTTCTTCTAGGCGAGCGTGCTCCACCGTAGACCGCATCTTCGCTTAACATCAGGCGGGATGGCGGTCAAACGCAAGCCTATCTACTATAAAAAAAAAAAAAAAAAAAAAAGTAGTTTTTTCGGAATAAAAAGTAGCCTATGTGTTAATCCAGGGTGTCAGCTACCTCCATACCAAATTTCATCCAAATACATTCAGTAGTTTTTGCGTGAAAGAGTAACAAACGTTCATCCATCCAAACTTTCACATTTATAATATTAAGTGGGATTATAGTAGGATGTTTTATTTAAAACAAAAGTCATAAAGTACAAACTAACGGACTATAAATAAATCTGGGTATATACATAAATTTCACCATTGTAAAGTCAGCCTCATTAATATCATCAACTTCGTTACATTTCAATCTAAGAAGCACATATAAAGGTTGTTTCGTAGCTCTAAACGTCAAATGCAGGAATTGGCAAGTTGTGCTCAAGTTGTGCCTACTTGTGCCTAAGTTAGTCAAGTTACAATGCGATCGATTGTTTACTTAGCTAGAGAGTATTTGGTTAACTTAGCCGGTTTATAATATTCTTGTTATAGAAAACTAGCTCTTCCGTCTGGGGTTTGCCTGTGTTGTAGGTACATAAACAAAACATAGTTATACGGCAGCTAGCAAAATTACTGAGCTAACCATCGAAAGTCTCAAAGTAATGAGCGCCAAAGCAGCGATGCGCTGGACTTTGTTTTGCTACTCAAAGCTCTGTGTATTGCTGCAATGGTCATGGACAGGCGTTATCTCTTACCATCAGGAGAGTATAATTACTTTTACAATTTAAAAAACTATATACACAAATTTCATCTAAACCCGTGCAGCCATTTTTGCGTAATTGAATAACAAACATACAAACTTTCAGATTTACAATTTATACGCGATTTAGTTCGGATAATAAAAGTCATCAACTCGACGTTTGAAACAAATTACAAAGATTTAGATATAACCAAATATTTTTTTTATGCTTGACAGGCTAGGTGTTTGACCACAGCTCACTTGATGTTAAGGGACGATGTTGTCGAAGATGGTAAAGCACACCTAGCCTGGAATGGAACTGGCTCTCAAGCGAGGCTGCAGGAACCCACCGTTATATGCTTGGCGGTAGATTTTCAACTTGAGGGTGGTGGCTAGTCAGCCGAGTACTAGAAAGTACCCTACCACTATGCTATGGTTTTCTCACGATGTTTACCTTCACCGGTAGCTCACGCTCATTGTTGGGGTTTGAACCCACGCCCTTCGGCATGCGAACCTACCGCGCTAACTACTAAGCTATCATCGTTACAAATATTTATTCAGTTTAAGTTATTGAAATCTCAACCTTTGTTTAGTTAAGTTCTCGCATAGTTGACGTTATTTTAAGTGATCCATGTCAATTTCCCATTAATCCATTTAACCAAAGTATCAAAAACCACAAACCCTGTGACGAACCATTATTTAATCTGCTTGCCAGCGGCTTTGGGTGCCCAAAAGTTTTAGGTTCTCAGTCGATAGCTTTTCAAATCGACCTTATCCATCAGGATTATCTGCTAAACCAAAATAATTTTGGTTTCAAGAATTTGCACGTTTTCAGTTATGTTTTCATTATTTTAATGCCAGCTAAACGCCCAGAACTTTGTAGCCGGTGCGACAAAGTTTGGCTCGTATATGTATAAACCTCATTCGAAGTATCGTGAACATTTAAAAAAAGGTTCAGCTAATCGGTAAAGCTGTTCTCAAGTTACGCGCTTTATATCCTTAGCAAGAAGTCGTCTAGGTAGGTACCACCGCAGTACCAGATATTCTGCCGCCAAGCAGTAGCAAGTAAAGCTAATGAAATTACTGAGACTAACTATCCAAAGTCTCAAAGTAATGAGCTCCAAAGCAGCGATGCACTTAACTTTATTTAGTAACACAAAGTTCTGTGTATTGATGCAATGGTCATGGACATGCGTCATCTCTTACCATCAGGAGAGCGTATCGTTGGTCTCATTACTTTTACATACAAATGATAAAAATAAAATTGAAACAATCATTACCAACTAATATCATTTGATTTTTATTTATATCAACAAATAAATAACCCATCATAACCCATCTAGCCCCAAACTAAGCTAAGCTTGTGCTATGGGAACTAAATAACTGATAGAATACTTTTTTTAAATACATACAGATCTCCATGCAACTTATAAAGTACAATGCACATATATTTTTTTTAAAGTAAATGTCCGAATGAATGTAATGGCTCAAAGTCTATTTGAAAAAAAAAAAAAATGTTTGTTTTTGAATTTCTAATTCTGCCGCAAAGATGCCATTTACAAAGCAAGCAAATCTTTGTACCTATCGCTGATATATCTACATGATTTGAAGCGAATCATTTCAATACAATTTATTAGTTCGACTTTAAAATAAAAAAATTTGTCCGCCGAAATGAAATCTTATATGTGAGTTTACGAAAACATTTGTATTTTATCTATAGTTTCGGCCATATTTGGTGGTCTTTTACAAGGAGTCAAAGAACCACGCGCGCGCGACCCGAAACATACTGAAGGACCTCAATTCGTGTGGATTAGTTACAGACTAGGATCATTTCATTATTCCAGTAGACATAACTCTTGCTTGGCTCCCTCAAAAAGAATGCCTCGTCGTGGTCTTCATGCTACCGCGATTAAGGTGTTTACATTTTACAGTATCGACGTAAACTTATGTTTGCTTTCTGATAACGACATCACCAACTATCATTTATTTTGAAAGCCTTATACCACAAGCTTTAAGGATCACTTTTGTTTAAATCGGTAGTCTTGAGAACAATAGGTGATAAAACTTTGAAACAGTGTAAACAATTCATAAGTTAAGAATGTTCCGGTAAATTGAGATTTCATTTGCTAAAAAATAATTGAGAATTTTATGGTTCGCGTTCTAATTATATTTTCAGAGTGAAGTAAACGAGATATAAAAATGGCTACTTTTGCTTTTTCGCGCTTTTTAGCGAAGATACTTTTAGTTAAAATAATGTTCATGGTTTCACTAATAACCCTACATACATTTTTTCTATGATAAAAAGCTTAATCCAGTTTATAGCTTCCATTTCCATGTCAAATTTAGCTCAAATTAGAGATGTAACAGTAACGTGAAAAATAAAATAAACACCCACACATGTTGACAGCCCTGTTGGTTCATTGGTAGAATGTCTGTTTCAAGAGCTGCAGGGCGTGGGTTCGATTCCCACCCAGGACAAACATTGTGTGGTATAAACAAATGTTTGTTCTGTGCCTGGGTGTACATATTATAAGTATGTATTTAAAAAAAATACTATTTATGTATTCTATCTTCTGTATTATTCTGCTTAGTTTGGGGTCAGATGGCGCTGTGTGTAATGTCCTATGATATTTATTTATTTAATGTACGTCAGCAACAAATTGACAGAACATTTTAGGTATTAATTAATTTAAAGCAACATTTACAGTAAATACTCTTTAAGCGCTGTTTTTTGAAAGATAGCTTTATTTCTTTCAAGAATACACACATACGTGACATACGTATGTTACATTATACGTGTACATATATACACATATATTATTTATCAAAGAGTTTCCAAAAATCTGCACATATACTTGATTTATTCAAAGAGTTACCTCAAAGAGAAAAAAAATAAAGCCCAAAAAAGTTTCGAACAAAGAGATTAACTGGGCGTGCGACGAGGTGTTAAATCGAAACAAAATTAATCGAAAGCCCGTAATCAGAACCAGGTAATTGAACCAGCATATTTATACACATATTTTTTTGCGTAACGAGTGAAAAATTAATATTTGCTATATATGTAGTCACTTAGTAAGACTGACTTTGATGTATTTAGTTGACAAAGACTTATTAACTTTTCCTTGTGACTCCAAATAAAAAAGACTGCAGATTTTTTTAGAGTTTAGATATATATATATATATGCCAAACAAAGCCTGCAAAATGTATCAATGTATATAGTGAAAATTTCATTGCATACTGAAAAAATATAGTATTTACCTTTGGATTTTGGATTACCTCGATAGTGCTCAATTGTTTATTACGGTTACCCATCCGGAGACTACTCCGGAAATCGAACCCACATATACCTCTAAAAGCAGTGATCGTTCCTAGTCCACTGCTGGACATAGGGCACTCACAAGGCACGCCACTAAACACCCTCTTACTTTTATACAAAAAACCTTATACCAGTTCCATTCCAGGCAATGTGAGTTTTACCAACTTCGACCACACCGTCACTTAACATCAGATAAGCTTTGGTCAATCACATAGCTTATCAACCATAAAAAAAATACTCCAAATTAACACATTTTATTTAGTTATTTATTTATCCTGAAAAACACATAATAACCCGCGGGGTGCAGCTAGTTTTAAAGCAAACCATATACAATCTAGTATTGTCGTGGAAACCTTACGGTCTTTCTCTAAAAAGCTAACAACATTGATAAATGAATAAACAGGGTTTAAAATTCTTAGACGCAAATACTAAAATTAATCTTTAGCTTTCTTAAATGACTCACAAAAAATAAAAAGCTTCTTACTAAGTACTGAACCCACTTCCAATTACTTTTTCAGCAAAACAATGTAAAACATTCTGCAGACGAATACAGATCCGCCAGACATCGCATTCGGCTAAATCACATCGTTCGCTTCAATAACTCGCAAAGCAAAGACCCACCCACTGTACCCACTGGACCCGATCCGTTCCGCTGATGCCACCCAGAATATTATGTACTGTATAATTAACATGTAGGTACGTAGGAAATATTGGATGACATTGTACACAGCGCCATGTAGCTTGAACATCATCATCAGCCCTTCGTTGTCCACTGCTGGACATCTTATAAGAACCCTCTTTGTATGTGACCGAAGAAGACGGCCCTGCTCATGAGTCATAACTACGGCGTCGTCTACTTGCATCCCATTAGGGAAGTTTCAAAATACGCCAAAAACGTACTGGAAACAGTGGGTATTACGTTGTGAAAAGCATTGTAGCAGATCCGAGATACTATATTTTATTGTGCGTACAGATGTTTCAACGGTTTGCATGACGGATAGAAATCTCAAATATGGGACACCATGTCGAAGTTATGGGACAAAGTGATTCATGGCGAGGGTGGAAATATAATTATGGTGGTCCAGCATGATTCTTTTGGGCAACGGGTAACCTATTTATTCTACGCAGCAATGCTTTCAGCATACTGAGTAGTCTTCGTTAGTTGGTTTTAATTGTTTTTGATAGTTTTTTTTATAGTTTGACCACAGCTAACCTGATGTTAAGTGACCGTGTGGTCGAAGATGGTAAACACATCTAGCCTGGAATGCATATTAAATATTAACATTAAATTCGTTGTTGTGTAATTTTTATAATTAAATAGTCATTAATATATTTTCTATTTCTGGACGAGATTGCTTTTAGCAATAAGGCCGACACTTATGGTAGGCTCATAAGGTTTATTAGAAGATTTTTATTCACCCTATACATATTTTCAAGATATAAATAAGTAAAGTAACTATTTATTTATCCTGAAAAACAAACAAACAAGCAACATTTAAAATGATAACTAATAATGTAGTTAGTAGGCTCATAAGGTTAATTTAGTTTCTATATATTTTTTAATTTATCGTAAAAAAACATTTTTTCATTGACTCGATTTCCATCATGGATGGCCCTGCATATAAGTTTGTATGGAACCTTCGGCGCGCAAAATTGGTTCATACTTATCTAATTTTTTTTTACGTTATTCGCTTAACATCAGATAAAAAGAGACATTTCTTTAAAAGTAAAAGGCTTCTATCTCACACGGAACTTTGAGACTAAAGAAACAATGACCCTATATAACCCTTTAACCTATTGTCTACAGTCTTACCTATTACAGCAACAAATCACGGAATAATACCGGTTTCATGAAATTATCGGTTTTACTGATAAACCGGTACTCAGGAAAAGGGATCTAATGAAAGTGGTGGGCTGACTAAGCGGTACATTATGTTTTGATGAATATGGATCCGAGTATATGTGTATTTGAATTCGGCTAAATACGTGTTTCAGGGAATTGTAAAGCCTGCCTCAGACAGAAGTATAAAAATATAAATTAAAATATGGTAAACTAAAACCGCAGCTAAGGTTGCTCAAATTGGTACGACTTATGATGACATACGTGGCTACAAACGGCAAGATACATCATATTTTTCATGAGGAATCTGCACTTCGCGGCTTTACCTGCATTTACTTTAGCGTTATAATATCTCACACACTTACGCATACATACATACATACATACATACACAAACACTTTCAGGCGCAAGAAATATACAATTGTACATTGTAATAAAAATGTTGTTTTTACCTCTTAAACCCCTCCCCCCCCCCCCCCCCGCCTCTTCCCCCTTCATATTTCATTCCTTAATAAATTATTTTAATAGTATTGGAATTCTCAAAAATATTTCATACGTCGTGTTTCGTTTCCCTGATCTCCACAATCACGGACCTTGAGCCTAATGTGGATATTTCTGCAATACAGTAAGAACAGGCCTGCTCTCTGTTTAAAAAATCTTGAAATAAATGAATTTGAATAATACCGGCTTCTAAAATACCGGTATTCAGTACCGGGCGCTGTGTGCAGTTATGTACACTGTTCGGCCTGATCTATTGTTAGTAGTGAGTACATATGTATGTACAGAAGTTTATGGTGAGACTCTTATCCGGCGCTTTGTTTTATTAAATACAGGGATTAGCAAAATAGAGTTTCCGGTTTACGGCTGTTAAAAGTACAGTATGGAAATTGCGTCAATTTTTATTCTATTCAAATTATGTAGAACAACATTTTATTTCTAAGCACAGTTTAGTTTGTTTTGCTATAGATAACTTGAAAAGTGTCTCTAGGTGCTCTTCAAACAACTACATAGTCGTATAATAATAAATAGTCGTACATTAATTACATATATTATAATGAGCAATGGAACGAAAGACACTAGTCTTCGCGACACAGGTTTTCCTTATGTAAAGTACATACATACATACATACATACATACATACATACATACATACATACATACATACATACATACATACATACATACATACATACATACATACATACATACATACATACATACATATCGTAGTACATTACACACAGCGCCATCTGACCCCAAACTAAGCAGAGCTTGTGTGATGGAAGTCAGATAACTGATAGAATACATAAATACTTTTTTTTGTAAATACATACTTATAATACATACAGAACACCCAGACACAGAACAAACATTTGTTGATACATAAAAGTGTTTGTCCTGAGCGGGAATCGAACCCACACCCAAAGTCTAGGGTACTTACCCAACATGCAAATTGTTATGCTTAAAATACTAAAACAAGATAATGTTCAGGTTCTATCCCACTAATATTATAAATGTGAAAGTTTGGATGGATGGATGGATGTTTATTACTCTTTCACGCAAAAACTACGGAACGGATTTGGATAAAATTTGGTATGAAGGTAGCCGAGACCCTGGATTAACACATAGGCTACTTTTTATCCCGAAAACACGTAGTGGGTAACACCACGGGGCGCAACCAGTAATAAATAAATAATAAACGCGATATAATCGTTTTAGATTTATTTTCATTATTCATTTTCATGTCATGTGCTAGATTTTTGAGTCAGTTATAGTTTTGTGCTAAAATTCATGCATATGACGGATGATTCAAATCAGAGCCTTGTTTAAAAATGATTTGGCTAATTATTTCCAATATCTCTAGACAGAATATCTTTCACTTTCATCCAATAAAAGTAATAGAACTAACCAAACACCTTACAGTATTACGCAAGAGCCGTTGATTAATTGCAATGAACTTGCAAATTTTTTCCTTCATGCTTCTAATTGATAGCTCAGTCAGTCATCTCGCTCTTTGTAATTTATTCCAGACACGCCACTATGATTTTTACATACTGTGTTCTATGTTAATTTTTCAAATTACCAGTCGCCGCCGTGCTAATTAAGTCTGTTCAAAGTCTAGAATAAAGATTTAGTGCCGTATGAATTTTAAGGTCGTACAGTTTTTAATTTCAGTTAATAAGCAGACACGATTGCTAACTATGCAGTTATTCAAAACAAAGTGTTTTCAATTTTAGTTTTTATATTCCAACTACCCGGTATTTATTATTCTATGGCACACTTACAATACTAAATAAAAGTTAGTTCTTAGTTTGTTTGGCTGACTTAATTTTACTAAGTTATCACAAACAGAAGTAGGTAAAAGATATATGTACGGATTTGAATGTTGTCTATGAAAAAAATCTGAACGCTTTGGTTACAGATTGATTGCTTTATCTTAGCTCAGGAAAATTTCAGTCACAAATATATTCTACGTAATCAAATTATTATTTTAGTGTTAAAGTTTTTAACATTGAGTAATATGTGTAATACATGTTATAAAAACCGATAGCTGTGCTATATCTCAGCACAAAAAGCGTTATATTCAGTTGTTATTATTATTATAAAGGTTACATTTTCTCGTCGAAAAATTCACATTTTAACATTACTGGCTGTCCAAAAGTTTCACTTTTCACACAAAATATTTTACAAAAATCTAGTGCATCATGACTGGTATTGTTCCGCAGTATAAAGAGAAATTAAGGCTTAACGCAGACGACAAACTTTACGAACTCATCATAAAAAGTGTTCTTGCCAGAGATCGTCCTAAAATTAAGAAGATATAAGTATTTTCTGTAAAATATGTCAGTGTTTTTTAAGTACACAAATAACAGTAATTTGTTAAAATATAATAAATACCTTTTTTGTCCTGATAATCACTAGATTAAACTGTTTAGGCTAGTTTAGTGTGTTTTTGACTAAATGTAGAGATGATGGTTCAGTGGTTAGCGCAGTCGGTTCACAGGCTGAAGGGCGTAGGTTTAAAACATCATGAGGAAACCATAGCGTGGTGGTAGCATACCTTATAGTAGTCTGCTGGCAAGCTAACAACCTCAAGTAAAAAAATTTGCCGCCAAGCACTTAACGGTGTGTCTCAGCAACCTCACTGGAGAGCCAGTTTTATTCCAGGCTAGATAAACTAACCATCTTCGACTGCACCGTCACAGAGGAGAGGTAATAAATTAACAACTGGTTCTTTTTAAAATCGTCTTGTCATAGTCTTGGCACCGTCTGCCTCCAAAACATTAAGTACTCTTATACAAACTGCTAAGTAATCTATGGCAGAGGGAGCTGCTCCTACTTATTTATCTAGTACATATGAACTATGCATTAATCGTTAACATTACAAATCTGTGAAAAATAAACAGACCAAGTTACCTTTGCATTAATTACAACGTGCAAAAAATTACGAAGTTAACAGAAAGAACGACAGTTGCTAATTAAAAGTTAGTTCGTGTGCAGTCGCCTTTAGCAGTATTTGGCGGTAAAGTGAGGGTCGTTACGGAAATCACTGGTATTTGAGCAGAATATGACGAGACTCGCTTCATGTCCGATATGTGGAATGGCTGCAATTTAGCGCTTTGTTATCAGGCTTATTATATCTGGGAAACCTATTTGAAATTGCTTCCATTAACTGGTCCATAATAGTCACATACTTACTTACTTACCTCTAGCAATATACTTACTACCACATACTTACTTACCTTTAGCAAGAGCAAACATACAAGTAAATCGTATTAGAAGAATTGGTCAAAGCTAGCTGAGCCACGCCGTGGTTGCAGTACCGCCTCAAGCATAAATAAATAGTCATTAAAATCAAAAACAATTAAGTTTTTGCGAAACGCACGATAATTGCTCTTTATGTATGTATATGTATTTACCTACTATCTGCGCTTCGCGGTGTTACCCGTTCTCAAGTGAACTCTACATTTTTTAGGATAAGAAGTGGCTTAATCCAGGGTATCGGCCACCAAACATACCAAAAATAAATTTCACCAAAATTGGTCCAGCCGTTTGAGCGTGAAGACGTAACAAACACACTTGCACACTCACAAACTTTCGCCTTTATAATATTAGTGTGATAATGTGATGTAGATATATTAGAAGCGTAACCTAACGTCTTAACTAAGCTAAGATTATTTCCACTGTTTCTTGCCTTGTCACAACAAAACGCCTGAACCGATTTGAATAAAATTAACATAAAGATAGTATACATCACAAGGACGAAAACAAAAGGTTACCCATGACTTTTGGTTTTTTTGTAGTCGCCTAACTCCGCTGTTTTATTACATGTAACGACAAGCATTTCTTTACAAATTTTACACATATTTAACTTTGAAATTACAGTTCCGTAGGTTCCAATAAAAAAATTATCAGATCAAATCAATCGTACGCAAATTTTATTGTTCGTCTGTTCCATAATTAAAAACCTACAAGCAAAACTAATAACATAAGTTTCAGTATTCATTTAGTAACAGATTTTTTCTTGATAGAAAGTTGTCTATGATAATTGCCGTCCAGAATGTAAGCTATCTCTTTTCTGAATTTCGGTCTAACACGTTACAGTGTAAAATATGACACATTCGCTGACAAAGTTATCTATCTATACTATTATAAAGAGGAAAGATTTGTTTGTTTGTTTGTATTGAATAGGCTCCGAAACTTCTGGACCGATCTGAATAATTCTTTCATCATTAGATGATTGACATAGGCTATGTTTATATTGTTAATCGAGTTTTGTTTTCCCGTGCAAAGCCGGGGCGAGCTGCTAGTATGTCTATAAAATTAATGCGATGACAGTATATTTTACTTGGATCTAAGACACAGGATTGTTTATATAGTTATACCTAAACATGTTTTCTAATAATTCTCAGTTTGATATAGGTACCTCTCAATGGCGGTAAATCCGACCGGATCAATTAACCAGTAAGTGGGCGTGAATGGACGCCGATTAGTGTAATATACCGGTAATACGAAATACCGCTATAATTTCGGTATATGCATGTAATATGCGGTACTAAATTGAGTGATTGGCCTCTACGTTAACTGTCAAATCAATTTTTTTAAACATATATGAAATAACTAGCTGTGCCCTGCAGTGTTAGCCGCTACATGTTTTCGGGATTAAAATTAGCTTATGAACTAACCCAGTGTCTCAGCTACCTCCATACTAAATTTCATCCAAATCCGTCCTGTAGTTTTTGCGTGAAAGAGTAACAAACATCCATCCATCCAATTTACATTTATAATATTAGTGGGAAGACATGTTTCTCCCATAATACCACTTTCGGATAATTCGTCAATTTATGATTAAATTCTTTATCACTATTTTATACAAAAAAATTACACGTATATGATACGGTCATAATCATGCGGGTGCAGATGAATTTTGACATTTATTATAATTATTATTGATTTGACATTTTTGCATATATTTTTTTATTATTTTTAATACTTTTACTGACATTTATTATTGAAAATTTACCTGTAACACCTCGTTATCAATAAATATGATTATGATGTCCTATTATCTAGCATCTAGAGCCACAGCGATGCGACTGCGAACCTTTCTACGCAGACATATGGTCGCCATTAAGTCGCCGTAAGCGCCATCAGTAATGGCAATAGCAGCTCGGAATACGGCTGAAAGTACTCACGAGTATATTATACCTACCGATTCAGTGTTAATATAATTATTAGCATCAACCAGGAAGCGGGAAACAATACATAACTTCAAACATTCGCTAATAACTTATCGCGAACTTGGCTCGTCATCGCGTAACTTAATGGGCTTAGTTGAATTAAGCCCATTAACGCCCCCTGTGCGGGTTCTATTATCATCTAATTGCTTGTTAAGACAATAACTTAATCGTATGAACGCTTCGGCTTTGCCAGGTATATGGTTCTATACGCATAAATTGTTTGCGGTAAATATACATCTGCTTGAAGGCTAACATATGTCATTTTGTGAATCATAATGATAAAATTTGAACGTCATTAACTCAGTATGGTCGTACAATTTCAACCCCGAAAGGCTCATTATGTAGATACAGGGATACTAATGTACAACACAATCCAATTGTTCTATAAGTAAATCTATTCTCAAACATTCAGCCAAACAGCAGCAAACTAAACACCGCAATCTCTGTATTCTCAAATATTTATATTTGCTCAGCGATTAGCGAATATTCTAGATAGACTAGACCAGACGTAAACTAAGATCAAATATACATAAATTGTCTTTTTTATCTGATTAAAAGGATGGAGATTCTATTCAAAACGGGATATATATTTTGAAAATAACAAAAACGAATTGGCACTGAATTTTTTCAGGAAAATTTCGAAACTTCTAAATATAGCTTCAATTTACAATTATTGCCGAAAATCTTTTCTAGATTTTTTTAATGTTTGACTAGCCTGGTGTTTTAGCACAGCTCATCTGAGCCTCGATCACGAAAATTTATCGAATTCCTATCGTAAAGGTCTTCGATAGCATATAAAGCTGTACAAATCTCATACAAATTTTTGTCGATGTCGATACGAATACTTGTTCCTAAGTCGTTCGTGATCGAGGCTCTGGTGTTAAGTAGCGGTGTGCTCGAAGATGGTAAACACACCTAGCCTGAAATTGAACTGGCTCTCAAGTTACCGGAAAACTGCGTTAGGTGATTGGCGACAGATCTTCGACTTAAAGGTAGGTACCAGTCGAGGACCAAAAAGTACCCTACCACCATGCTATGTTCTCACGATGTTTTCCTTCACCGGCAGCTCAAAATCATTATCGGGGTTTGAATCCACGTCATTACGCCGTGTGAACTGACCGTGCTAAATGTCATCGCTACAAAAAAACTACGATGTCTGAGGACGTGAACAGATTTTATTAATTTGAGATCTAGGTCACGATAATGGTCTACGTTTTAACTGTCGCCAAAATAATCAAATGAAACCGCGGAGCCACAGACAAGTAAGACCAGTACCTAAAATACACATCAGTCCTCCTTACCTTGTTAGTTTTGTAGCGATGATAGCTCAGTGGTTAGCGCGGTAGATTCGCATGCCGAAGGGCGTGGGTTCAAACCCCGACAATGAGCTTGAGCTGCCGGTGAAGGAAAACATCGTGAGGAAACCATAGCATGGTGGTAGGGTACTTTCTAGTACTCGGCTGGCTAGCTACCACCCTCAAGTTGAAAAATCTGCCGCCAAGCATCTAACGGTGTGTTCCGGCAGCCTCACTTGAGAGCCAGTTCCATTCCAGGCTAGGTGTGCTTTACCATCTTCGACCACATCTTTACTTAACATCAGGTGAGCTGTGGTCAAACACCTAGCCTGTCAATCATTAAAAAAAAAAAAATCATTAAAACCACAAACTGACTACATTTTGTACTACAGGGCCGTAACTAGGGTGCTGGAATATGTATAGAACAAAAAATTTCGATTTTTTTTATTTAATCAAATCCCACCATTATCATAAATGTGAAGAGTTTTGGCGGGAACGCGGGAAGAGTCGTGTCGCTCCGTTGTATTTTTTTCCAAAACTAGAGTTTTGTCGAGTGTTTATGCATAAAAATGGTGGTGTTTTATTCATAAAGTGCCAAATTACAAGCGCGAGTGTGGGAAAATGATATAATGTGGTGAAACATGAGTTTTCGTGTTGCTTCCAAAACTCCATCGAAGCATTGTAGTAAAGTTGCCACTACTTTACTAAAGCATGACTGGAATTAACTGACACGAACTGGACTTGACAAAGACGACTTTGACGATAACTATAGCTAAGATACAGCAGAAATAACACTTAAGACAAGGCAGTATGGCTCTATAGCTTTAGCCTGCCCGAAAGGGCAAATTATTAAAAAAAAAAAAACATAAATTTGCAAGTTTAGATGGACGGATGGGTGTTTGTAACTCTTTCAAGCAAAAAACTACTAAACGGATTTGGATGAAATTTGGTATGGAGGAAGCTAAAACCCTGGATTAACACATAGGCTACTTTTTATCTCGAAAACATGTAGCGGGTAACACCGCGGGGTGCAGCTATTGTAACAATAATTAAGATGGAATTAAATAAATAATTAACGACATGTTAATCGTACGAGAAAATTATGCTCATCATTCGTGCTCGCTTTGCTCTGGAAGCAATTATTTATTTATTTTATACACAATACATACTACAAAGTTCGAAGAATAGAACTCATGAACTAGATTGCAATTCAAAACTTGTGTAAGCAGAAAATTTAGTGACGTTATCATACACAAATTAGGCCAGCTAATTTCTATATTTACCGAATATGTATGTCTATCTTTGATTAGGATAATAATGTACCCAATGTATTAATTTTATATATTTTTTTAATTAATATCGTAGGGCAGTACACAGCGCCATCTGACTCCTTGACTAAGCAAAGCTTGTACTATGGAAGTCAGACAACTGATAGAATACTTAAATACTTTTTTTTTTGTAAATACATACTTATAATAAATACAGAACACCCAGACACAGAACAAACATTTGTTTATATCACAAAATGTTTATCCTGGGTGAGAATCGAACCCACGCCCATCAGATCTTGGAGCAGAGGTACTACCAATGGACCAACAGGGCTGTCAATATAAATATACATGGCGTGTTATAAATTACCCACAACCAAGAAATTATTCATGATTATAAAAACGGAGACCATATTAGTTTTATGAAACAATCACTGCGCTCATGAAATATAAGATTACTGCTTTCGCATTTTACTTTCCAGTATCGTGAAAACGCCTCTATGACAATGTTCAATGTTTATCTTTCGCTACAGACGCCAGTTTCCTAGATACACCACTGCGCCTTGGCAATCTTCCATTTGCCGGAGCCGTGCATTGTACAAATGAACACATACTTACAAGCTTGCATATCATCAAAACACATGTTTCGTAACATTTGTCATGTACTTCGATAGGTAGTAAGATCTATCTCTGTGGAAATGTATAGGAGAACCACTATTTATAGTAAAGCGTGAACAAAAGTAACTGACATATACATTTTTAGTTATGTTATGATATTTGTTATGTTATGTATCACTAGGTAGTAGATCTCCTTAGCAGGAGGTCGTCTAGGTAGGTACCACCGCAGTACCAGTTATTCTGCCGCTAAGCAGTAGTGAGTAAATTCTTACGTGACAATCACCTAACAGTATGTTGTGATTACCTCACTTGAGACCCAGTTCCCATTCGACGCTAGATTTGTTTACCACACGACCACACCGTCAATCAACATCAGGTGAGTTGTGATTAAAAATCTGGTCTGTCAACATTATAAAAAAAAGACTATTACAGCCTAAAAAAACTGTAACAGCCGACTCGAAGGTATCATTCAATTAAACATATGCTTTACGCTCAATCAGCATAATAATCCTCTTGTCATTACTGTCAGACCCGCTGTCTCCCACAGATTTCAATGGCAATTGTTCTTCCTTCCCACTTGCACGTGTGTACACACATAGGAATGAAAGAGAAAGGTACAGTGCAATGGTTCTCGACTGCGCGTGCGCTGCGAACCGTTAACTGTGCTTTTGGTGTGGTGCAAGCCAAAAGTTACGGTCGAAAATATTTTTTAAAATTTTCCACTTTTGAAATCAGGACTTCCCCGTGGGGCGTGCCCTCTCCCCCCTAGGGGGCACCTGATATCGATCAACTGATTCAAAAAATGCAGGCGCAAACATCCCATTCATAAATAATAAATCGTGTGAAATAAGAATCGTAAAAAAATATTATTCAGTTCAATACGTCGGCGTAACTCTAGCTTCTTAGTTAGTAAAAAAATTTTCAGAGTAGTTCTGCAAATTATTTCCAACATTCCACTTCTCCAACATTAGGATAGAAGAGAATGGTCATACGTATATAACAGCCATGCTATATGATACATGCGTACTTATCTAATAGCTTTATGGTGTATCTAAGTCATGACTCGCCAGCGCTTATCACTTGCCTATAGAGCAAAACTCGCGGTCCCGTTACCGCGTCGCTCCGACACTCGGTTTTGGTTTTATTCGTCACAATCGGGTCGATTTCGTGGTCCCGATGCCTAATGTGGGTTACTAGTGTTGCCAGTCGTAGCTATTTGTGGTCATTGAGGCTTTTTTTGAAAGCGAAGGGCGTTGTGACCGACATGATTTAAGCAGTGACATATTTACTGGCAAGCTGAGAGCGGGCTCGAGCCTAGGGCGGCTATTCGGAGATAATTTTTTTTTTCTACGAAATATATATTTCAGAGAAAAAAAATCGCACTTTTCATTAACTTACTCGTATCAGGTGTGGATGACCTGCTCATACAAGTGAAGAACAATGGATACCATGGATGACCTGCTCATACAAGTGAAGAACAACTTCACTTAAAACAACAACTTCAATTAGTTGGGAGCTGCAAACTGAATAGTTTGTATGCCTACTGTAGTATTATTTGGGAATGACTGAATAAAAAAAACGCAAAGAAAAAATGTTCTATTTCCAATATTCTGCGTTTTAAATGGTTCAAAAGATTAAAAATAATAATCGAAGTAATTTTATTGATTTTAATTTCAAGTGCTGACTTCGTTAATTGAATATTTACTTGTACTAACTTAGGAAATGTACCCTGAAACTATAACATAAAAGTAATTTAATGAGACAATACAATATAATTATATTTCAGAAAAAAAAAGCAGAAAACTTACATACTTGTTAAAATTATTATAACTAAAACTGTTTATTTTATAACCTTGTAGACTAGGCTAAAATAATTATAAAAATTATGAACCCTGAAACTATTTGGTGTGGAATTTGAACTATATTGGTTTATAAAATAATTGACGAGGGCGGCAAAGAATTTAACAGCCTACTTGGGAGTACTATCAATCCGCCACTAAATTTATGGCGCGTAAAAGTTTGGTGGAGAGGAGTGATTGGTTGTCTTTATGGAAGTACTGACGAAAAAGTACCTGCCACTTAAAAAAATTGTCTCTCCCCTCTCTCCTCTCTCCCGCGTGGAAACATGACAAAACTAAAATATGAATATATCTCTCATTTTCGCAAGAAGAAAGCTATATTATAAACTAGCGACCCGCCCCGCCTTCGCACGGGTGCAATGTGTCAAAAATAACGAAGTTTCGTATAAAATTTCAACCCCCATTTTGCACTCTTAGGGGTGTATATTGTAAAAATCCTTTTTTGGTGCACACCTACGTTACCAAAGGAACATTTGTGCAAAATTTCAAGCTTCTAGACCCAGCGGTTGATCGATCAGTCAGTGAACCAGTCTGCCAGTTTCTTCTTTTATAGATATAAATAATTATGTAGATTTTCTACTGGCACAAAAGTCAATAGCGTATAATTAAGTACGTTCAAACCTCAACAATGAGCTTGAGCTGCCGCTGAAGGAAAACATCGTGAGGAAACCATAGAATGGTGGTAGGGTATTTTCTCGTACTCGGCTAGCTAGCTACCACCCTCAAGTAGAAAATCTAACGGTGTGTTCCGACTGCCTCACTTGACAGCCAGTTCTATTACAGGCTAGGTGTGTTTTACCATCTTCGACCACGCCATCATTTAACATCAGGTGAGCTGTGGTTAAACACCTAGCTTGTAACCATAAAAAACCCTATAATATTATTTACGTCATTTTTAAATTTTGTACTTAATGACACGGGGCAATAAAATTAAATAAATTAATTTCTAAGTGCAAAACGGTTTAAATAATTTAGTTTTTTAGTTGAAAAAAATTGAGTTTATATGATAGATATATAAACTCTCCATTGTGTACACCGAGATTTATCTTATCTTATAAAATACAATTTATGTCGTATGGCAAATTTTAGTCAAAACTGGTTTTCTCTGTTTTACCGTATTTGGTGAAAGATGAGATGGCATTTTTACAAGGATTCAGTTCGATGAACTGAGATATGACAAGGCTAAAGATTATTCTAGAAAGGAATGATATATGATTCCTTAATAACAAATTAGTTGGTAGCGGATTTGGACACTAAGAGTTATTAATTTGATTTATGAGTACTGGTACCCCGTAGTACAAAAAATACATTAGTACGTATTCAACGGGAAATGTATGAAAAATATCCTACGACTGACAGGAGTTTGTTTCATATTTCATACCTTTTTTTGAAAACCATTAGCATGTAATAAACTTTATAGCGATTTAAAGTGGTTAGCGCGATGGGTTACACGCCGGAGGGTTCAAATTTCAACAATGACCTTTATTACCGTGGGGACATAGCAAAGAAAATGTTCAAAGACTTGTCATCTCAATTAGTCGACGCCACACGTGAACAAAACGCTGACCTTTATTTTGCTCAGCGTTTGTGTATTGCCATACAATGGGGCCAGCGTTTTGGGAACTATACCCATTGATAGCGGCCTTTTAGATTAGTTTATTTACTAGTTAATCTGTAGTATTAGAAACACTCGTTTGTATATTAGGATGTAATTTGTAGATAGTTTTAAAAACTTAAACGTATTAGTTAACGTGAACAATATAATATACTAGCTGCGCCCCGCGGTGTTACCCGCTATATGTTTTCGGGATAAAAAGTAGCCTATGTGTTAATCCAGGGACTCAGCTACCACCATACCAAATTTCATCCAAATCCGTTCAGTGGTTTTTCCGTGAAAGAGTTACAAACATCCATCCATACTCACAAAGTTTCGCATATTTATAATATTAGTAGGATAGGATAAAATTATATCTAATATTTTTATTTGTTTTTTTTTTTTAATTCAGAATAGGTTCGCGTTTGACCATACTCTGCCTGATGTTAAGCAGTAGTGTGGTCTAAGATGAAGCACGCTTACCTAGAAGAAACCTATTTACTTAGATTTAAAGACACCCATATTGTCCCTAACAGGGAACACAGATACCAGCAGAGTTCCACAACCTCGCTGTGCGAATGAAAAATATGGAATCGAATCGCTTTGTGCGTTCATGGGGAACATCCACCATGTACGGATGACGTTTTGGTCGCGTTGTCTGGCCGTCCGGTAGAAAAAAGGTGCAGGGGGAACCAAATTGTGCAGTTCAAATGCACACTTTCCGAAAATTATTTCCATTTCTATCCCAGCAGATCTCAGCTAAAAATTAGCTTAACCTTACAGTATGTAACTAACAAGTAAATGAACGATTTATAGATTTTAACTAGGGTAAAAAAAGGAATTACGTCTGTTTTGCCACACTCAGCAAACTAACCCAAACCCTAAGGCAATAAAATTAATACTAAATGGACAAAGAAGCTACCCGTGAACGGTTTTCGCAGATTTAGATCTAGACTGAGATAATGGTCTACGTTTTTCTCGACTTTCTATACTTAACAATGTCTTTAACGCTTCACTGAGAACTGAATTTTGGGACGTTTGCGATGTTTTACAAAAATAAATCATACCTTATACCAATAACGGAAGGTTTTAATTTCAACTTCTGTTATACTTGAAATTACGCGAAATAGCAGTACTAAGCCAAAAGGTATTTCTATTTATCATTCTTCCTGTTTTTTTGACGTCGCACTTTGTTCATTTGTCAGTGTTAAGTAGTATTTATAAAAAAACTAGTAAAATTAGACCAAATCATAGTCAAAGTAAGTCAAGGTAAAGTCTGACCATGTCTTAGTAAAGTAGTGGCGACTTTAGTACAAGCTTCAAAGGCGTTTTAAAAGCCACACGAAATGTCGTGTTTCATCAAGCACCTAAAGGTCCGGCAGCCTCACTTGAGAGCTAGTACCATTCCAGACTAGGTGTGTTTATCATCTCTGACCACACTGTCACTTAACATCAGGTGAGCTGTGTTCAAACGTCTAGCCCACCAACAAAAAATAAATTTAAAAAAAACTTAAGTTTGGAAGTAATACGACTCTTCCGCATTCCCGCCAAAAACATCTAATTCATCATAATAAACAACTTTTACTACGAGACCTGCATACAAAATTGCAAAAGAAATCAACTCAGTAATCAGTATTACAATGTCCTCCTTTCAGCTAAGACCTACAGTCCCGTGTTACCCTGTATACTTACTTTCATTTTCAACAAAAGATTTTATTGAGCGACCTTTTCATCATCTTCATCAAATAGAAGAAGAAATGCAAAAATTCTAAAACCCTTCTTTTAGGACAG
The DNA here is from genome assembly GCA_905404145.2 of Biston betularia. Lineage (NCBI taxonomy): Eukaryota > Metazoa > Arthropoda > Insecta > Lepidoptera > Geometridae > Biston > Biston betularia. The sequence goes on from FR989873.1 coordinate 11,798,287, forward strand.
TCGAGTGAAGTGGTAAGCCAGTTTAGCGTTATGTGAACATGCACAAACAATCACCAAACCGAGTTACGACTCGCGGAACATTTTTACAAACACTGGAGAATGTTTCAGCGGGATTAAATTCTCAAATGTGAATTCAAGATAACATTCCAATGTTTAGTAATAAAATTTATAGTACTAAAGTATAATGTACGCTTACAGTTTGTAAAGGCTAAATGTTCATTGTATAGAAAAGATTACAAACAGATCATATGTATTTGTTAGTTAATATCTTAGTTATTTAGATAGAATGTATCTGTTTGTGTCATTTAGTATTAATTTAAGATATTTTTAACAGACTCAATAAAGGTTTGGTTTTTTGTTAGATACGCGATAATTCCGCCAATTATGAATCGATTCTTTTTTATTGACAGCTTATTTTATTGACAGCCCTGTTGGTTCATTGGTAGCATGTCTGCTTCGAGAGCTGAAGGGCGTGGGTTCGATTCCCACTCAGGACTAACATTTGTGTGACTAACATCGATGTTTGTTCTGTGTCTGTGTACTGTATGTATTATAAGTATGTATTTACAAAAAAAAAAGTATTTAAGTATTCTATCTGTTATCTGTCTTCCATAGCACAAGCTTTGCTTAGTTTGGGTTCAGATGGCGCTGTGTGTAATGTCCTGTTATATTTTTTTTTTTTTTTTTTGCATCAAACTTCTGAAGTGGTCCCATATACATTCATCGAGAATCATGAAATCAATCGAGCGGTTTTAAAAAAATCAACAAAAATCTAAAAAATTGTATACTTCGATGATATTTTCGTTTATTACGAAACCTCGCTGTTTCATTGAAGCAATGCGTTTAGTTGGCCTAAGGGTCATCGAGTCGGTTTTTTCAAATTGTAAATTTGTATTTTTTTATAAGTTTTTGCCAAATTAAAACTCTTTATCTCTACATAGTGTGATATAAAACAAAGTTGCTTCCCGCAGTCTGTACGCAAGGTCTTCAATTCCCATTTAGGATAAACAAACGTTTGTTCCGTGTCTGGGTGTTTTGTTTATAAGTATGTATTTACAAAAAAAAACATCAGCACATAGTTGGGGTTTGAAGTTTGAACCTACGCCTTTCGGCGTGTGAACTGACCGTCCTAACCACGGAACTATCATCGCTACAAAGTTTGCCATTACGTCTATGTCTAGCCAGTTTTCATTAGCCAAAACAATGTCATCGTCATCGCTTATGATCCCCACCCCCGGACGCGAATCGGCCCTACAGCCCCTAAGGACCACTTAATAATCGTTTAGCGCAGCGCGGCTGCGTTTTACTAACCTCTCACAAACTTATATGCACAGTTAGCGAAATAAATGAACTATAACATTTCTACCTAACGCTGTCCGATTGGTTTAGAAACTGCGATGGTGACTCCCTTTCAACTCTACATGTATAAGTTGGTAAGATAGCTACTGACCCTACCAGCGGCTCCATCTATAAACTCAGCGAGGAACTTTACGAGGCACTATCACTACTAAGTTGTGCCGTTAAAACACAATCTCTCCGACATACATACAAACATATGCCCTATTAACTAAAAGCCTACTATACGGTTCCCGAGCTTTATTTCAAAGTGTTAAAGGTCAGTATTGTATTTTGATTTATTTTGAGTTTTGAAGTTCTGATGGTAGAATCAATAAGCACAGGATTTAAATGATGTAAGTAAGAGGAATCTGTGTGTCGACTATTCAAGGTATATATTTAGTTTTTTTCCGCTTAACAGTCGTTCCAGTTACAACAGTGATGAGGACTTCAATTTAACTAATTTGACAACAACTTACTTCATATCTAGAACTAATTTGACATAAACTTTAAAAATATAATATAACAAAAATCTAATTAAAATGACCACAAGTCTTAAAATCCTCCTCTCTCTGCAGTAACCACTTGCCGACACGTGGTTCGCCTCTACACGAGGCATCCTCAGGACGTGTTGACTCTTCGAGCGCTTGATCGAGACTGAGTACTCTCAGTACTCAGTTAAGCGGATATACCTTGAATATTCAAAATGAACTTCCGCAAAATAACGCCTGAATCAATCTCTTATTATTATTTATGTGCCAAATTTCGTAGCGATGATAGTCCAGTAGTTAGTACGGTGGGTTCACATGCTTGAGCTGCCGGTGAAGGAAAACATCGTGAGGAAAATACCTTACCACCACCACAGGTGGTGGTAAGGTATTTCATTCCAGGCTAATTACGCAAACTTATCACGAGATTGGGCAAATTGTATAATATATGAAATTACGTGTTTTAAAATTAAATTTCAAAACTCCGTAGAAACTTCTAGTAAAATAATTACTTTTTATTTATTTTTATTACGCCAAAGCAGCGATACCCTAGCCTTAGTTTTGCTACTTAAATCTCTTACCATTAGGAGAGCGTCTAGTTCGTCTCATTACTTTTACACCCTGCCCATTCTACTATCGGACAGCCAGGAGCTCCAAGAAGCGACACCGCTTCCTTCATTGTACGAACCGCTAAACAATGGAATTTGCTGCCCGAGTGGGTGTTCCCTGATAAATACAATCTGGGTGCCTTCAACTCGCGAGTGAATCGGTTTTTTCTAGGCGAGCGTGTTCCACCGTAGACCGCATCAGACGAGTAGTCAAACGCAAGACTATTTGTAAAAATAATATTTTTAAAAATATGGAACGTCGTCGCGTATTCGCTATTTCAGAATACCATACACAATAGAACGAGAATAGAGCTTATCTACGTCTTTATCGTCTGAGGATATTACAAGCGACTCCCTTCGTCATAAAAAAAATCAACAGGGTCAACGACCTGTCTATGCAAATACTAAAGCCGCATTGTTTTGGGTCAATCACTTCACTCGCCGGATGACTGCTAATAAATAATACACATACACTTACATTTCATGTCGTATTGACGACTATATTTACTTACTTGGCCATGTTCACAGACGTCAGAAATGTTGGAAAATTTTCTCACTCATTCTCGGAAAAGGTTTTTATATTTTGTTTAAAATATTAGACTTTGTCGATGTTTCGATAAAGTCAATGACTATAATAGAAATAAGTAAACTAAGTAAGTAACGCGTAGGATAGTATTAAGATGTTCTTTAATATTTTAATGTACCTAAACGACGAATTATTTGGACACAAGAAAAAAAAATTATTTAATTTTAAATTTTATCGGCCATAAACTAAAATTTTCATTCACAGAAAAGAAGCAGACTAGACAGTTTTCCCCGCTAATCCTCCCAATCCCTCTGAGATAACCGATGTAAATCACTTTTTGAAATAAAGCCTGAAACTTTCCACTGTTAACTGAAACTCCTTTTTTGTTGTCGACTAATAAAGACAAGTTATTTTCAACATTTTTCACCAATTTTCTTTTTAATTTTTTTGTATCCAATGATAGTTCGTTGCCTTTTTTCACAAAAGTGGAGGACAACACTAGACAGAGCAGTCCATGCTGCTAAAATGCAATCTAAAGTTTTTCTATAAAGCGAATCACAAGATTAGTAAGGACCACAGAGAAAATATATAAAGGAGATGGCACAAGCAACTGTACGGCGCATACTTTGGCTTAACGCTCGCAGAAATTAGAACTGAAAATGCGTTGAAATAGATAGTTACCTAACTTTATTGTTTTCATCAAACTTTGTATATACCATAAACTACAAATAATTAATACAGTTTTATTTGCAGTTTTCACTCTCTCCTTGAAAACAGTTTTCAGGCTAAAACACTCTTCCTTTTATCAAAAATATTTTACTACTTTATAACCTAAGCTTTTAACCGCATCCCGTTGCAAGTTAAATTATAAAAAAAACATAATCAGATACTAATGAAATTGAGACGTTTCGTACTAATATTACATATATAAGCTGTTGACACTGACACTTGAAACGAAAGCGTGATGATTATTTTGGTGTGTGTTTTAATAACATATTCTGGCATACAACACGTATTCGTCTCAAGATATAGCACGCTTAATTTAATACTTACTAGAGATATCCTGTCTTACTTGTATCAATAACGGTATCTAGGGCATTGTATAACCTGTTATGTTGAATATGTATCACGATTCAACGCCAGGAAGAGGAAACAATGTAAATCCATTAAAACGCCATCTCTTATTTACATCTACTCTGTGATTGATGTAGATCACATTATAGCGCTCCTAGTTATTTGTATTATATTAGTTAACAAGAAAACCTCTCACTTCTTATACTAGACAGAATGTACCCAACCAACTTACATATACAGTGGCCAAAAAGAGAACTATAAATTTTACACGCCCTGGGAGAGACTTGACAATCAGTCAAGTCTTCAAGCATACGATAGTGGCTCCCAGTTTGCTCACTCTTATGCGAATCGACTGTCTCTTGTTTCAATTACGTCTGGCTTTGGCGATAAAGTTCACAGGACTGTATTGCACGCGTGACATGGCATGTGAAGAGAAACTTACTAGACCATATTGAAACATCCTATTTGTACAGTGATGTTGTCTCAGATGCAGCTTGTATGAGCGAGATTTCATTGCAGGATATCGACGGTGATATAAAATAACTGAACAAGTGAGAATTCGATTTGTACGTAGAGAGTTCCGTATAAACTTGTGTGTAGAAAATTGAGACAAGAAGATTTTGATTGTTAGATAGTTGTACATTTTTTTTTCTTCTTTTTTTATGGTTGACAGGCTAGGTGTTTGACCACAGCTCACTTTGATGTCAAGTGAAGGTGTGGCCCGGAATGCTACTGGCTCTCAAGTGAGGCTGCCGGAACACACCGTTAGATGCTTGGCGGCAGATTTTTCAACTTGAGGGCACTTTCACCGGCAGCTCAAGCTCAAGCTCATTGTTGGGGTTCAAACCCCAACAATGAGCTTGAGCTCACGCCCTTCGGCATGCGAACCTACTGCGCTAACCACTGAGCTATCATCGCTACAGAATTTGGCCTTAAACATTTCTTTTAACGAAAAAATAAGTTGTGTGTTATTTCGACCTCTCCGTTCTACAACAAGAAAAGTGGAAGAACGGCACACTACCACCGGTCCACGTGGACGTTCCCAGTATTAGTACGCAATGATTCGGCTCTACTTTTCATGCGTACAGCCCATGAATGGAACTCATTGCCAGCTTCTTTGTTTCCAGTTATCTACAATTTGGGTTATTTTAAAACATTAAGTATTTCTAGTTTATCGCAGTCTAATTTTAGGTTTGGATCCAGAATACTAAATATAGTACATTATACAGCCTATTCCAATCTTAATTAATTCAGTAATTACAATCACTACTAGTTTACTTGTTGGTAGATATTTTTAGCATAAGGTCACCTAAGTAAGTACCACCGCAGTACCAGATATTCAGCCGCCAAGCAGTAGTGTGTACATATTACTGTGTTCCAGTTTGTAGCTTATAGAGCTGTTGAGACTAACCATCGAAAGAAATGAGCGCCAAAGCAGTATAACTTTTCTTACTATAAGTTCTGTCTAGCGATGCAATAGTCATAGGCATGCGGTATCTCTTAACGTAAGGAGAGCATCTAGTTTGACTCATTACTGTTATATCGTAAAAATACATCTTGCCACTAGAGCGGGTAGAAGTGTAAACACAAGTTGTGTTAGCTCTCAGTGTTTTTTATACTTTTTAAACATTTCTGGGGACTTACCAGTCATATCTTATGTATATAGTATATGAATTATATTTATGTATGTGTATGTTTTTGACAGCCCCGTTGGCTCATTGGTAATATATCTGCCGTGAGAGCTGTAGGGCGTGGGTTCGATTCCCGCTCAGGGCAAACATTTTGTGAATAAACAAAATGTTTGTTCTGTGTTAGGGTGTTCTGTATGTATTATAAGTATGTATTTACAACAAAAAAAAGTATTTATGTATTCTATCAGTTATCGGACTTCCATCACACAAGCTCTGCTTAGTTTGGGATCAGATGGCGCTGTGTATAGTCCAACGATTTTTTTTTTCACAGCAGCTCAATTACTTGCATTACTAACGTAACCTTTAAAAATGAACTTCTCTGTACTTTTTTCTGTTTATGATGTACACAATAAAGAGCTCTATCTATCTATCTAAATAGATTTTATGACACTAGCTGCCTGATTGGTATTGGAATGTCGTTTAACCCTTGGTACAGCGCTGTAGGTGGTTTTAAAACCATTGTTAGCACGCCTACTTACTTGTCGTCAAGTTATTCCTTTGTTACATCTTTGTCACAAGTATAGTCAGAATTATAGTCACCAGTCAGACATTGTTGTCGATATTGAGGCTCCAATTAAGGCGTGGAAGGTACCTACTCAAAATGATTTCGCAAAAAAAACTTTAATCAGCAATATGTGTACATTTTCAAGCAGAAAAATAAATAGGTATTAATCTTGATAATATTTCTAAAGGAATCACAATGTTCTTTAAAATCTTAATGTAAACTTTACAATAATGCTATTAAAGTAAGTTTTTTGTGTAAATTTGATATGAAGGCATTTAATTAACGTTAATTAAACTTTTAAAGGTTACACACAATACTTTTTAGGGTTCCGTACCCAAAGGGTAAAACGGGACCCCATTACTAAGACTCCGCTCTGTCCGTCCGTCTGTCTGTCTGTCTATCCGCCTGTCACCAGGATGTATCTCACGAACCGTGATAGTCAGACCGTTGAAATTTTCACAAATGATGTATTTCTGTTGCCACTATAACAACAAATACTAAAACAGAATAAAATAATATTTTGGGGGGCTCCCATACAAAACGTGATTTTTGCCGTTTTTATAGATGAATGGTACGGAACACGTCGTACGCGAGTCCGACTCGCACTTGGCAGGTTTTATTAAAGGTACACTTGGGTTCTTTTATTAACTAACGCAAATTTGTTTAAATCAGATAGATAAACTCTTTAATGTTCAAACCATAAACAAATAAAAACTTAATTTTTTTTGACATGTATGACCTGTATATATATATTATAGATAGCCTATATATATAGTTAGTTAAAAAAAAAATATAAATGTGAAAGTTTGGACGGATGATTACTTATAATACAATTTAAATAAATTAGATTTTTTTAACAAAAATTAGTTTCGTTTCTTTCCAAATGTATAGCCAATGTCATTCGGTCATACATCCAAATCTGTTCAGGCATTTGATAGTTACAGTGGAATAAAGAAACTCACACGCATACAAACAAACATGAACACATGCATACATACAAAACATTATCTCCTTTTTGGGCGGCCATGTAATAGCGGCAAGACGCGTATTGCAAAGTAAGTATTCCTGGTTTTATAAAATCTTTTAACGAAAATTGATAAAAGTATAGCCCAACGTCCGAATAAAAACAGTTTTCCTTCCTTCTATGATAAAAAAAATCGGCAAATCTGCAATAGGTACTTACCCTTGAATGTCTTTAGGCACAAACTCTACTTCATGTTTAAACGTTTTCTTTCCTCAATAGAATCCAAAACGTACCTGCAACAGAAAACAAACTCTATTCGTTTTAAAATAAAGTTGCGTGTTATGAAACATACCGGTACCAGTCAGTGCCAGCCAAAGGACTGTGACGTAATCATCCGGTATATTGAGAATAATAATTTTATTCTTAGTTCACTAATCAGGATGACGTGGCGTGAGTTGAGCGTTTTATTTATACTATAAATGACTTTAGATTATTTATTCATTTCTAGATTAACGACTGTTTTCTAATGCACGTCTCTTTTACAATTTTGTCTCTACATAGTATAAAATAAAAAGCAAAATTATTTTTGTTGTAAAAAAACCCACAACGGGTAAAATGTAATTGTCACCTATCTAAGATAATGCACCAATGAAACCCGAACCCATAACCGAAAACTGCATCAAAATCGGACTAGAAGTTTTGGAGAAAAATGGCAACATAGATTTGCACAAAAAATGTTTGCTGCAGCGCTGGTGAGTTGTCACCGTAACACCTATCTAAGAACATGCACCAATCAAACCTGAACCCATAACTGAAAACTGCATCAAAATCGGACTAGAAGTTTTGGAGAAAAATGGCAACATGGATTTGCACAAACAAACAAAACAGTTTTTAACAAAAAATTAGGCCACTGGTATTTGCGTATAAGCTTTTAATCAGTTTATGTACATGTATATTCAATAGAAATGAATATTAATTAAATTTATAAAGCACAATGAATCTTTGTATCAAGTCGGGAAGGGTTGAAAGTGATGCGGAAGTCATTCGATGAATCGAAGTGATTTCCAATTCAAACAAAACGTCCTTAATTGAATGTAACCACCCGTCACCCTTCAGACACGAACGGAATAAATACACAGATTAGAAACTCTAGCGGAAAGACATAGAAAACTCAACAGTCAAAATTTAATTATTGGCTGACACCTCTCCTATTGTTCAATTTATAGTTTTCGTGTAATTTAAAATAGACAAATAAATAACACTTTATTTGTGACTTAAAATTAGAATCATAAATAATTACAATAAAAAAACACAAAGAAATAACAAACAGCAATTATATAATAATTAAATTAATTATTTTACTAACTAATTAACGTTTTGTATCCGTGGTACCCCCTCAATCAATAGGGGTATTTATTTTAGCCGTACCACGATTACTTTACCAAAAAATCGAGCACTTTACAGTAGTAAAAATATTCTGTAACTAGCTGCGCCTCGCGGTCTTACCCGCTACATGTTTTCGGGATAAAAAGTAGCCCATGTGTTAATCCAGGGTCTCGGCTACCTCCATACCAAATTTTATCCAAATCCGTTCGGTAGTTTTTGCGTGAAAAAGTAACAAACAACCATTAATCCATCCTAACTTTCACATTTATGATATTAGTGGGATAGTAGGGTTTAGACGTAACGTTACATCGCGTTTTTACGCGTTACCATTTTTTTATCTCTCTTTTGTACTCGTTGGCCGGTAGATTAGTTAGTTGGAGATTCACGTCTGTCGCACGTTGTTACCAAAGTTTGCCACCGGTCCATTTCTAATCTGTGCAACATATTAGTAGAACATGGTAGAATAATCAGAAGCCACGGATACCCGCGGATTTTCCAAGAACAGCCATTGCTACTCGCAAATAGTCGCAATTAGTGGATTGTGGCGGCAACACGTGGCGTAGCGTGGGTGTTGGCCGTATGAGGAAATGCTTGCGATTTACCCACAATGTTGATTGCCGAGGGAGGAATAGTTGTTTAACGGCTAATTTCCCTATAAGTATATATTAAAAACAATAACATACAAACAAAAACATATTACTTGGTGGTAAATTTCAGGAAAAAATTTAATTGCAGGAGGTCGACTAGGGAGGTACCACTGCAGTACTAGATATTCTGGCGCCAAGCCGTAGAATGGAATAGAAACAACTTTATGCTAAATATTACTTGCCATGTTAGCTCATTAAAATTTGGTAATGTACAGCAGTAGGGCGTGGGTTCAAAACCCGCTCACGACAAACATTTGTATGCCGTTAATAAACAGTATAAATATTTATTTATTTATACCGTTTATTGAGACAGGAGTGTGGTCCTAGCATTACAGTGACACTCGCGAGGCGGGCAAACAGCTGTACTGTTACACTAGAATGCTTGGTAACTTGTTTGTCAGGGAGATTGCGTTTTGGAGACCTATTGCTTTACACACAAACTGTTCCTAAGAGCATTTCAATTTAACGTCTTGTGTTCAGTAAAAATAAATACAATGTGAACAAAATCGTTAGTCTGAAGCAATGCTTTTAGTGTTACAGTATTTCCTAGGCAGCGGTAGTCATTTACCATCAATCCGGGGTTGTTCAAGAAGAATGTGAATAGGTATTTTCCAGGCAAGCGTGCTACAACTTCGGCCACATCGTCACTTTCCACTAGCTGAGATCGTGGTCAAACGTCCGATGTAAAAAAAATTAAAAAATTAGATAGTCCGCATGCATGTTTGGTACTTTGTTAGAGTTTTTATAGATAGTCTAGGTGCTTTACCACAACTCAGTGATAGTATGGCTGAAAATAGTAAACACATCTAGTCTAATCATTACTGTGTTCCGGTTTGAAGGGTACTGCAGCTAGCGAAATTACTGGGCTGTTGAGACTAACCATCAAAAGTCTCAAAGTAATGAGCGCCGAAGCAGTGATGCCCTGGACTTTGTTTTGTTACTCAAAGTTCTATGTATCGCCGCAATGGTTATGGACAGGCATTATCTCTTACCATCAGGAGAGCGTCTCGTTCGTCTCAATACTTTTTACATAAAAAAATAAAAAGTCTGAAACGAGAAGTGACTCTCAAAGAGACTGCCAAAACATACATATAGTTTGGCGGCAGATTTACAATTTGAAGGTAATCACATAAAAACATATGTAGGTACTACAGCTAATCTAGTGGCGAGACAGAAGACGAAAAATACACCCAAACAGAAAATAGCAACTTTAGTTGAAAAGAAATATGACTGGTTACATTAACCTTTTTTTAGATTTTTGAAGCAATTTTCGTACTTGTGAATCGTTTGAAAATAAATAGCTTGAAAGCAATTCGGGCCAATTAATTTGTAAAAGATGTATAAACCTAATCTAGAGTTTCATTTACAAAGGTAAAGTTCAGCCCACTGACTCAGAGTGAGGTCCTTTTGTGAGCGGAAATATTTCACGAGCAGAGGCGATTTCATACAGCGTGATGATACGGTAATACTCTTGAATCATTCTGTCTATTGATGGAAACTGCATTATAATCCGTTGCGTAGTTGAAATGATCTAAGCGTACAGACGGCGGGAAGGTTTTGCTTTTATACTATGTAGAGATGTGTCTGGCCTACCACGACATGAACGTTTACAGATGAGGTTGTGCATAAAATGCAAGTGGCGCAGAGAGCCATGGAGGACGCTTGCTCGGCATCAAACTACAAGACAGAGTGAGAAATGGTTCGGCAATCACGGAACTTAAATAGAGTTGGGCAAAATATGTTACCAGGTAGAGTATGACTTAGGTGAGTAGGTGATTGGCGATGGGCAAAAGCGTTGACGGAGTGGCGGCTGCGAACTGGTAAACTGAGCATTGGTCGTCCATCAGCTCGTTGCGTAGACGACATAAGAAAAACCACGAGTCGAACCTGGGCAAGGTTAGCACAGGACCGGTATGAGTTGTGTACAAGAAGAGAGACCTATGCTCAGCAGTGGGCGATTACGTATTATGATGATGATTACAATAAGTATTTTTACGGGTACAATGAAATGTAATGAAGTTAACGCAAGCCTAAAAGTAATTTAAAAAAAAAAGTTGTTGAATCTTCTTAAACTTTGACGATCTGATAAATATCAGATGAATGATTTTTGGAAGAAGAAATAGCGGATGAAATCGCGGGCCGCAAACAGTTTCGATTAAGCCCCATACTAGCACCATCATACTACTACCACTCTTTGTACGCTATAACTCAGACCTCACCTGAACCCTGACCACCGATGCATGCTTCGTACATAAGACTCGATATTAATTCGAGATACAATAGCTTTCTAATCCGCCCTTTGAGCCCTCTTTTAAATGAAAATGCTTTGTGTTCTCAAATATCTTTAAGGGTTGGATAAAGGGATATCTTGATAAGTATGACTTAATGAAGTCGTTGCTTGGAGCTACAAGTTTATACAGTACGTAACGGATATGGTGTCAATGTATAATGTGTAATATATGATATTGCTTTTTGCCAAATTTCATAGTTCTAGGTCAACAGAAAGTAGTAGGTTTTGATTATCTTGAGTGTCGAAGTAGGCGAATTTTCTTGCGGCTGTAACTTTTTTTACGATTACACTTAGACAACAAGCGCGAGTCAGACTCCCCCAACGAGGATTCCGTATAAACTAGTAGCTATGATAACTTCTTGTTCTCATTCCTTGCCTAACGACCCTGTTTTTTTTTTAGTTTGAATTTAGACTTAAAATTCACCAAATTGGATTCATTCTCAAGTATACGTAATTTCTACTATGAAGCTTACTTTTCTAACGACATATTAGTGACATTAGGGCTGACCACTCAGTGACTTAACACTAAAAGAAGTAAATAAATAGAATATCGGAAGATATCCTCACATATGTAGTGCCATCTAGCTTCAAACTAAGCAAAGTTGCTATGGGAAAACAAATTCTATTTATATGTAGCTAGACTAGAAATAGCAGAAATGTAATGATTATCTACTTATGAACGTTTAGAACAACTGTTATCAGCAACTCATTAAACTAAACACCCAATAAAAATTATCTTATTTACAGTACGTGACTAAAGACAAAACAGGACAATAGTCTTTGTCTGATGCTGTCTGATGACCTTCCACGAAATGAGACAGGGCCAGCCAAAGCAGCTCGTTATCCTAACTTTAAATATGCCTGATAAGTATTTTTTATGTATTTTAGAATTCTTATTGATTCAACTGTAAGGTTAACGATAAAAAAATACTTACTTTGTGTAACTTTTGTGGATGTGGTGGATGGAAGCGAAAAGCCGAAGATCGGGCTGATTGTCGAGTCTTAGGACAGGCCTAAGTCCAGCAGTAGACTTCGATAGGCTGATGATGATGATGATGTGTAACTTTCACTGTGATTAACTCGATTTTACGACATTTGAAAATTTTAATAACCTACTGGAAAAATGAAAAACTGCGATGTTAAGTACAATATTAATGTTTTCAATTTCAAAATAATCAGGTTTAACTTGACATCCTACAGGATGTGGTCAAACATGAACCTGTTGAGATTTGACATTAAAAAAATAACATTTGATTCTAGCACGGGGAATCCTAGACGTTTTCTATTATTACAAACATGTACAATTGTACACATGTATATATATAATTACGCTAATTTAGCATAGTTTTAAGATTTAACAATGCAAAGGCAATTATATTTACAAATTTGTATGCGTGTGCGCAACGGAAGCGCGACGCTCACGCCTCTTCCGGTACTCGTCACGGAAAGATAACATCGAACGATTTTACTTTACGGCTTTATACTTGAACTTGAACTTAGCGCGTCTTTTCCTGGTAAAATATCACAACAGAGAGAATTACAAGGAAATTTATTTATTTCCTTTTACAAACGCAAGCTAAACTGTAGGAAGTTCTGCTGGTCTGAAAGTAGTCGATTTTAGCAGGTGTTGTCCAGCTAGGTTGGTATCACAACAGTAACAGATACTCTGCGCTCAAGTAGCAGCGTATGAACATAACTATGATCCCGTTTAAAGGGCTAGCGAAATTACAGGGCTATTAAGACTAACCATTGAATATCGCAAAGGAATGAGCGCCAAAGCAAAGATGCCCCGGACTTTGTTTTGTTACTCACATTTCTGGTTCGATACTGCTGCAATGATCTCGGATAGCTGTTATCTCTTCCCAACATTAAATATTTTATTGTATTGAAAAAATACATTAAAATTTAATCGACCGGTAACAGAATACCAAATGTCTACTCCGTCAGACCTATGCAAAATGCTCAAATCCATTACACAACTAGAAAAGAGCTGATAAACTTCACTTAACATCAGACTAGATAGAGACTACGAGATAGCGGTCAAATGTAATCATATAGTTTGTATGAAAAAAAGTCATTTAATCAACTTTCAAACAAAAAAAAACTAAATCAAAATGGGTTTAACCATTTAGAAGCTCCGATACACACGTTAAACTTCATCATCGTCGTCGTATACATACATAATAATATGTTTATAATAGCAGCTAGATAATTAAAAAAACTGCAATCCACAAAAGATAATTGCAACAATAAACAATTTCAATCGAATACCGGTCCGAAGCGAGCTGGCAAGAACTAAAAGTAAATAAAAGATATAACTCTCAACCCTGAGCTGAAATAGACAGGCCATTTGCTACCAGCCACTGCAAATGAAATTAGAGATTAGATTGTTAGCAGGATCGACTACTAATCGATTAGGAATTTGTAGGAACCTACTAATCAAAAGCGAAAGGTTTAGCGTAGATTTATAGCATTGTCCCATATTAAACATTTACACATTTACACATTCTTTTAAAATCATATATAAGTCATTTTTAGTGTAAGCGTAATACGTACTAAACATTCTCCTGTTTGTAAGAGATAACGCCTGCCTATGACTTAGTACTTAGAAATTTGGATAACAAAACAAAGTCCAAGACATAGCTACTTTTTACCAAAAAACAGACACGAGTAGGCAAAGTTCAAAATTTTAAGCTAATTATTTTTGTTGTAGTATAAGTTAAAAACAAAAAAGAAAGTGTGCTTTATCTTAGACTGCATCCAGCATCAGGCAGGGCGTGGTCAAGCCTAATTCATCTTTAAAAAAAATCTGTAAAATCTCATGCTTAGATTTATTTAGAGTATGAAATATCAAAAATCTCGTAAACAAAAGCGACAGTAAGAAGACAAACGAACAGCTAAGTAATTATACCACTGTTGAATTATACCAACAATTGCACAGAGGGCTGCAGGGGTAAGATAACAGTCCCGCTCCGCCCTCCTCAGCCATTCTCCGCCATATTCCACCATTCTCGCCATATTCTACCATTTCACTGCAAAGCGGTCGTTTCGTACCACCATTTGTATTAACATACTTAACAGACTTTGGTCCTTCAGGACCGAAGTAAAGAACAAGCTAATATAATGAGTAATATCATAACACTTTCATTTTTCATAAATGAAATAGGCGGATTAGCTTTATAATATTCATTTTTTTATTGGAATAGGCTCATTTTTTAAGATATTCATTTATTCAATGAAATAGGCGGATTTTTTTTATTTTAAGAAAATTTCCGCCTACGCTCCCATGATAGCAGCCCTCACTTTATTGAACATAAAATGTTAACAAAACCATATATATTATCTTAAAGCTGCTATGTTTGTGAAGAAACATCTCTCACTCACTTCTTTAAAATTGATAATAATCCTACCACCTAAACAAAACTAGAACAGATGGCACAACTACTACGGTTGGCGGCGAAAAAAATACAGAAAAAAAAGATCAATATAAGCGTCCTATTTCGTAAATTAACCTTTTAGTTTCATTACCACATACTATTATTGCAAGTAAATATTAAGACAAGCGTTATATTTTACCATCAGAGGATCTTACGTCTCAAATCGCAATATTTTCTCTATCCATATAAAATCTCCAACCATGTTGTTTAATAGTAATAAGACGAACGAAAATGCTCTGTTGATAGTAAGTTACAACGCCTGCCCATGATTATGAACATTTCGCAGGATATAGCAAACCGGAAAACAGTAAATGTTTACATGTTACTGCTTGACGATAAAATGTCTGATATTGTAGTGGTACTTACTAGACAATCTAAGGAATCTTCCACCCAATGAGTATTGTTTAAATATGAGTATATTTCAAGATGGCATATTCTTATTGAGTGACATATACTCGAAAACAAAAATTAACATACTGGTATCATCACACCTATAAATACCTGCATGACTTTTCCTCGATGCATTGTCAATGTCAAAAAACAACCTCGGAACGCGACGCCCGGTGCATGCGTGTACGCAAAGAATGTCAACGAAACCCGTACCATAACCAATTCGCACTACAAACTGTCTATATGCTACCACCATTGACGATTCTAAAGGAGATGTACTAGACTGGCATCAAAGTCATAAGGCAATGGATGGGCAAGCGAGTGAAAGTGTCACGTGCTTCTGGGTCATTGACTGGGATCCGGATGGGTGCACTGGTGGAAAATTGACGGTTAGTTTGTTGCCAACCGACGGAAACGGGACGGGGAATAATATCGTGGCAATCGATGTTTGGGAGCAGAGCAGAACGAGTATTTCTGACCTTTTGAGCAGAAGGTAGTGAAAGTACGCGGCGCACTTAATAAAGAAAGGTTGAAGAATCGTTTAATTCCGGTTTTAAAGGCAATTGAAAAATCTAAACAACAAGGGGTTTTCTATACGTCTGTAGTTTAGTGTACACTTTTACATGCCTTCTTGTTAGGCCACTTGTTCCATGTATTCATTGTTTTTTTTTTTAATTTATAAACAGGCTTCTTTCTACCATCATTGCGTATGATCTCATCTGAATTTCGCACAATAAAATTTGAATAGTAGTACTGTTTTTTTTTATTGGATAGGAAAATAGGATATATTTATTTGCAATAACAAGAACAAAACAATGTTTGTATGATGTCCGTAACTAAATAATTGAGGTTCATGTTTTATACCTGAAAAGGCGAACAGGCGAGGGGTTGTTATGCAAGAATTATGTCAAAATTAATTTAAAAAAGACTGCACTTTTTAAATATTTTAAAAAATCTTTGCTAGAGCAATCCCTTTCCTAATAATTTATTTCGTGACTCAAAAATCAACATAGACTAAATAGATCAGTAGCAATGCGGCTCCCAACAAGAACATAAAGTTCAATTTGGCAGATAAATGATGACTTTGCATATTTAGTCTTAATGTAAAAGTAATGAGACGAACGAGACGCTCTCCTGATGGTAAGAGATAAGGACGCCATGACCATTATAATAATAACAATAGACAAAGGATATGCCATGACCATTGCAGCGATACACAGAACGTAATAATGATAGAAGTAACTAAGAGCCATACTCGTACATTTTCTCCGACTGTTCATTTCTTACTTAATTGTAAATTTCCTAGCAAAATAAAGTTCCAATTCTCTACAGTGTTCTTCACAAACTATATCTGATTTCCGAACAAAGTGAAGCTCACTTTCCAATACATTTTACTAAACTATTTTCCATTTTCCCAGGCAGCTGGTACAAAAACACCAATTAAACTTAAACAATCAATTACACCCTCAACTGATCGGAAACTAAAGTTAACTGAACTTTAACCCGTTGTCGATGAGATAGCCCTTTTTTGCACTCGCTTAAACTATGGTTAAAGTTAGATTGTCTAAGTATTTGAACTTTCAGGAATGTAGAGTTTTTAGTACTTGGTCACTACTTAACTGAAATTCTCTGTTGAGGCCATGAAACAAAAAAGATGAGTTTACATATTTGGTCTAGTTGATATGGGATAACTAGGCTTTACTTGATCTCCATAGCAGAAGGTCGTCTAGGTTTTAAGGGTACTTCCATCTAGCGAAATTACAGGACTGTTGAGACTAACCATCCGGGGTCTCAAAGAAATGAGCGCCAAAGCAGCGATGCCCTGCACTTTGTTTTGCTGTTCAAAATTCTGTGTATCGCTGCAATAGTGATGAACAGGTGTTATCACATACCATTAGGAGAACTCGTTCGTCTAATTACATTTTACATTTAAAAAAAATGATAACATCTGTCCTTTTTTTCTGTAACATAAAAAATTAGCATTGCAGATACGCAAAACTATGAGTAACAAAACAAAATACCAGGGAATCCATGCTTTGTCGCTCAATACTATGAGATATTCGATGGTTAGTCTTCACAGCCCTGTTATTACAAAAAGTGTAAAATACTTTTTTTTTACATTTCTAAGAGTAAATAAATACAGGAATCCAATTTGTACGGGAAAAAGTCCTAAAGATTTTTTTTTTTATTCAAAATAGGTTCGCGTTTGACCACACTCTGCCTGATGTTAAACAATAGTGTGGTCTAAGATGGAGCACGCTTACCTAGAAGAAACCCATTTACTCTAGATTTGAAGACGCCAATATTGTATCTAACAGGGAACACAGATGCCGGATGCTTAGTTTTTTTCTGTAACTTTAGCACTATATTTGTTCTATCCAGTTCATTTCTATTCTATTATTATTTTAATTCAATTCTTCATTGTATACATAAATTTTGTTATTGCTGTATTTTTATAATTCTTATTCTTATTTATTTTCGTAAACCATTATACGTAGGTATTGTGCGCGACCTCAGATGACAAAAAGTAAAGACGAAAGAAAGTGGCTACGCTTACATTTTCGTTCTAGTTTTTTTTTTTTGTTTACTTTGGCTTCGTGACCTAGAAAGAATAACGAGCAAATAACGACATTTTAAAAATACAGTTTTGAATGGAAACAATTCAGTAAATTACTTGTCTGTGTCATTACAATAATGGCGAGTGGAGTCGAGGGAAACCGCTATAATAGTTACATTATGCGATAACATTGTTTATTTGAATTTGAGCTTCAAGTAAAAGAAGTAAGGTTTATTATTGTTTGTTGCGTGTACTCTTATATATGTACGTTACTGACCTCTGACTTTTAAGTGAGGTTGGTGAAACTTCTGCTCAGAGGTTATAAACAATCTTTGTATCGTAGAGCCAGAATAGGTATTAGTTTGAAGATTAAAATCACAATCTCATCAATCACAATTATAAGCTGAAATTACCAACACCGTAAGTTTTGGTTTATTTTTCACAAAAACAAACTTTTTTTTTCTTGTTGTTCTAGTAAAAGTAACATACGCAGGGACTAATTATGTTTTATATAAATTTATACTCGTTTTTCATGATACTTTTTTTAATTGTTGTATTTTCCGCAGAAAATATTACATACAAGTATAAATTATTCAATTATAAGTTTTTACTATAATTGTATTTTTCTGGAAGATACACTTATACAAAATGCACTCTTACTCTTCCGAAGCCATGTAATAAATCACACTAATATTATTAAGGCAAAAGTGTTTGTATATTTATTACTTTTTTTTTTCTTTTTTTATGTCAAAAGTAATGAGACGTACGAGACGCTCTCCTGATGGTAAGAGATAACGCCTGTCCATGACCATCGCAGCGATACACAGAACTCAAACGGTTGGACCAATGTTGATGAAATTTGGAATGGAGGTAGCTGACACTCTACTTTTTATCCTGAAAAATGGTATCGGGTAACACCGCGGGGCGCAGCTAGTGTGTCATAAATCTATAATAAGTGAGCCTTCCGTTTAAAAACATTATGCATCTACTTGGATCACATGAAGGCTAAATGATGCAAGTGCTTCTATGACAAATTTATCTGTAGAATTGTTAACAAATACGTTGGTTGAACTATAAAACGAAAGACACGCGTGATGAAGTTTGTATGACACCTGAGTGAACGTACGCAGAAAGATTAGTCACGGTACAAATGTGTATACACATATACGTACGCACTGTTATACATATTATTGATAGATAGAAATACTTCATTGCATACCAAAAATCAGAACAGAACATAACAAATGTACAGACGACAAAAGAATCTAATGACGTTATACTTGGTGGTAGATTTCCTTAGCAGGAGATCGTCTAGGTAGGTACCACCGCAGTGCCAGTTATTCTGCCGCTAAGCAGTAGTGTGTAGACATTACTGTGTTCCGGTTTGAAGGGTACTGCAGCTAGTGTAATTACTGGGCTGTTGAGACTAACCATCGAAAGTCTCAAAGTAATGAGCGCTAAAGCAGCGATGCCTGGACTTTGTTTTGTGACTCAAAGTTCTGTGTATCGCTGCAATGGTCATGGACAGGCTTTATCACTTACCATCAGGAGAGCGTCTCGTTCGTCTCATTACTTTTTACATTAAAAAAAAAAAAACTTACGTACTACGTATGATTTTTTTTTATGTATGACAGGTTAGATGTTTGACCACAGCTTACCAAATGTTAAATGAAAGCGTGAACGAAGATGATAATAACACATAAACTGTAACGGGAACTTGTTCTCAAGTGTGACTGCCGGAACACGCCGTTAGCAGCTTGGCGACAGATTTTTGACTTGATTCGCTAAACCAGCTGCCTATTAGGTCGGATAACTAATTTACATTTTTGACTGTAACTTACATTTTATAGTCTATGGTTTCTTTTGTAATGTAAAAGTATTGAGAAGAAGGAAACGCTGTTCTGATGATAAGAAATAACGCCAGTCCATGCCCAATTGCCCATTGGAGTTATCACCGCCCAGAACTTTGAGTAGCAGAACAAAATCATCGCTGCTTGGCACTCATTACTTTGAGACTTTCGATGGTTTATCTCGACAGTCTTGTAATTTAATTAGTTGTAGAACCCCAAAAACAGGAACACAGTCATTACTGTGTTCCTGTTTTTACAGACTACTGCTTGGCGGCAGAACATCTGGGAGTACGGTTGTACCTATCTAAGCGACCTCCTGCTTAAGAGTTTTACCACATGTTGGTTTATATTCTTACTAGCTGCGCCACGTGGTGATGGATGATGATGATGATGAAAAGTATCTCATGTATTATTCCAGGGCATAAAGTACCTACGTACAAAATTTCATCCAAATCCGTTAAGAAGTTTACGCGTGAAAACGTAACAAACAAACAAAGTCACAGTCGCGTTCATAACATTAAATTTAGGATAGCATAGAAAACGGTACGTAAGTTTGGTTATAACGTTGCACGTTCGGTACTTAGCACTTTTGTTATAGTAATAGTATTATTAGTCTACTAACGTCTCGCTTGGTTCGATTGATGTGTTCAGATCAACGAGTTAGGTAGGGTTACCACAAATAAAGGTAAAACATAAAAAACTTTTGTCAATGAGTACAAAAACTTATGAATATTGTATGCTGAATGCCCTGTACTTTATACCTGACTCGGCTATCGGCTTCAGATCTTTAAACCTGATTATAGTATCATGAATTGAAATAAGGTATTACTTTAAAAAATATATGAAAACAAGCTAAACCAGGTAATGGTGCAATTTATAAACGGTCAATGAAAATTAAATGTGCACACAACATTTTGTGTCTATGCTACTAACTGTTGAGGAGTTTCTTCGTGTAGGTCTAGAGTCAATCTTAAGTTTGAAATTAATTCAAATGCATTGTCATCGGAACTAAACTTACGTGTCTGAACTCTGTAGGAAAAGAGAAAGATGTTTCAATTTAAAGATTTGACCCGAACAAACATACGAACATCGCAAGTTAAAAGCTTGTAAAAAAATTGGTTTAGTTATTCTCAAGGTATGCGCTTACCAACGACGTCATTTCATTTTTAACCGACCCAAAAAGGAGGCTCTCAATTCACCTGTGTGTTTGTTATCGAAATCGATCGAGCGGTTTTTGAAAAAATCAACAAAAATTTTAAAATTGTATCCATGATGATATATTCGTTTACTGCGGAACCTCGCTGTTTCATTGGAGCAGTGCGTTTAGTTGGCCTAAGGATCATGGAGTCAGTTTTTTTAATTGTACATTTATGTATTATTATTTATACGTATAAATAGATAAGGATTTCGTCTAATTTTGAAAGCTTGTGCATTTGTTTTGATAAAACGACTAAAGAACTTTAGGAAATCTAAAGATTGACTAATATGTGTGTCAATGGTTAATTATGCCTTTTTTTATTTAACCTACATCCTTCAACTGTTGGGCAAAGGTCTTCCCCAATTTTTTCAACTTGTCCTTTTTTTATATCCCTCACCTTTGACAGAAACACTCAACCTTTTTTAAAACTATTTGAGTTTGTCGCGCCGTCGTGTCGAAGGACGACCTTCGGGTCTACGGTACTATTATGTCTAAATTAGTTAAAATATATATATAATTATGTACATAAGATTGTTATTAGATTAATCAATATTTATAGACTTGTAAGTAGGTACTTATCTATTTATTTTACGAATAATTAACTGACTTATTACATAATCACCATATTGGTACTCCAATACCATTGTGCCTGTTTGTTGACACAATTGTTGTAAAGAAATTTACGAATTATAACTAACTTTGTAACAAAATACTCAAGTGTTTCTCAATGACAACTGTTATGAGATTGGGAAATTTTCTAGCTTGAAAACATCCAACTTCTTGAATCTATTATAACAGTAAAGTAATCAGACAGGTTTAAAATAATTTGCGTATTATAATTATTCATTTTAACATACTAACACAATTTTCTACCTTAGTTTAGTCTTGTTCAAAAATTGTTAGGTATTATAGTATAGAAAAAGTTCACTCGGTGATGAATTTCCTTAGCAGGAGGTTGTCTAACTAGGTACCACCACAGTACCAGTTATGCTGCCGCCAAGCGCTAGCTGCAAACCGGAACACAGTAATGTTTACATTACTGTGTTCCGGTAAAATTATGGCTGTTGAGACTAACCATCTAATGTCTCAAAGTAATGAGCGCCAAAGCAGCTATGCCCCGGACTTTGTTTTGCTATTACTTTATTTTGCCGTAGGTTCCTGAGATATTTTCAAGGATTTATCAGATTATAAAAGATTTATCTATTAATGTCAAACAAAAAACAAATCTTGACTCTGCAAATGCAAAATGTGCGACGCCATAATTGTATTAAATAAACTCTACTAGCACAGTAAAATTAAAAATCTACATTCTCCAGCAAACTCGGCAAGTTTTAACTTTAGTATCTACAAATAGCTGAGCTATTAAAATCGGCAAAAACAGTCGGATTCCTCTCGGCTAAGTAAATTACGAGGGTATTCAACTCTAGCTGACGATTAGCGCTTACCGACCCATGGTTCTCGGCAAATAATAACTAAACTGGTTTCAGAGGATGCCCTACGACAGGAGATTAATATGTAGAGAGATGGTAAAACATCGTTCCACATAATTATGCGAATTCATCATGACCTATGCGAAGCCAAAGCTAAAACAAAAATATTTGACCATAATCTACCTCCTAAATTAAGAGTAATATCTATCGATTATAATCTCTATCGATTGTTCTAGTCTCTCTCTCTCTCATACCGTTTCAAAGTGAGTGATAGATGACTTTTAAGTGAATTATTGAGATTAAATTTATTGACGAAAAATAAGTTTGTATTCCGTCAACGATTAAGATAATTTTTTGTTGCTGATTTTAATCTGCTGCACTTGTATTTTAACCAAAGATTTATTAGACAGTCTCCAAGACGTGTAATGAATAATAAAAAACAATGCAACTCTTTTATGACTTTATTCAGATTTTTTTACTCGGTTGGTGGAGGTCGTCTAAGTATTACCGCTGCAGCATCAGACATTCCGATGCTAAGCGGAACAGCTAGCAAAATTATAGGGCTATACAGTAACCATCGAATCTCTTAAAGTCACTCTAATCTAGTACTGGACTTAGTTTTGTTGCTGACTCGTAGTTCTGGGTATCACTGCAACGATTATGGACGCCTCTTAATCAGATTATCTAAGAGTTTCTTTTTTTTATTTCATGTCTACAAACATCAGGGACCGTGATCTTTGTCAACTTAACACATTTTCTGTTTCGCAATACAGGGAGAGGTGAGGTATTCTATTGCTAGTTTTGTATGCATACCACGAACAGCGCAGCGACCTGCAAGCAGCATCCAATCACAAGATCAACCTTCAGACCCGTTGCACGACGCCGCTGTAAGAAGGAACCTTCAAATCCTTCAATGTTGAGTATGAGGCATGCATAATTGCATGTAATTTAATCTTCTCTCTCTCTCTGTCTCTCCTTTTTCCTGTGACAGCAATCGCTGGTAGATAGATCCCTTCCATACTGAGGTGATGTGCTGCCCAGTTGCTCCGGAACGTATTACTTAATGACTTTATGAAAACGAATTGGAATGAACAATTGAACATACCTATACATGTAATGTTGACTAATGTAATTCGTAATGTATATCTAAATTTACTATTTAATTAATTAATTGATTCAATGTAACATTCACTTGAATTGACTTACCAAGTATAACGAAACTGTTATAAGATGAATAAATAATCTGAATCCGAATCTAAAAATATCTTAATCAAAATAAGAGTCGCTAAACATGGCACTGTTAACTTTCTCAGACAGATCTTAACCTATGATCATTATGTAACAAAACGTCGCTTCGACAACCCTAGAGAATCAAGGTGCGCAAGCGCCTGGCACGGGGCGGTACGGACACAGTTCAAATGACAGTTACTACAAGACCCGGCTGCATCAACACACGCATGACTGCAGCTCGTTACACACACATATACAGCGCGGTTTTTACATACTAACTGACATTTCAGCTGTGGCACCTTATGTCGGTATATTTTGACCGTCCTTGACGGTTGACTTTGACTTTTGCCACCATACTATACAATGTACTCCAAAAATGTCACGTTGTTTAATTTTTTTTGGGTTAGGACGGGCCTTGTTTGATTTAGTGACCGCTTACCATTAGGCCGGGCGTAGTCCTAAGCTTTCAAAAAAGTCGTTTATTATTAATAATTGATAAAACGCTTTCATTGGATTAATCCAATGAATTTTATGTATTTGTATATGCCTAGAAGAACAAAGATAATTATGAGTGTAAAACTTGTTCCATAGATTTCTATGGCATACGTTACATATTTTATCGTCGATTTTTTAGGATTCCGTACCCAAAAGATAAAACGGGACCCCATTACTAGGACTCCGCTATCCGTCCGTCTGTCTGTCTGTCCGGCAGTCACCAGGCTGTATCTCATGAACCGTGATAGACAGTTGAAATTTACACAGATGATGTATTTATGTTGCCGCTACAACAACAAATACTAAAAAAACAGAATACAATAAATATTTCAGGGGGCTCCCATACAACAAAAGTGATTTTTTGGCATTTATATAAATAATGGTACGGAACCTTTCGTGCGGGAGTCCGACTCGCACTTAGCAGGTTTTTTTTTATTAGGTAATAAAGTCAATTTCGGAGTGTGTCATGTTACAAAATCCTCTTTGACGCAAATATAGGGGTGTTATAAGTTTAACATGACGTTAAATTTTACGTACTATAGTTTCAAAATGTCAGATTCGATTTTGATTTAGTTTATTTATTTTAAAGGTGACTTGATCGAGTGTTCTTACCTATGATTCAATAAAATCTGTTCACTTGTTCAGTGGTTTGAAGGTTATCAGCTCTTTTATAATTGATGAATGGATTTGAGCAACCACCGAGCTGATCGATTGTAAATTTGCTATTTTGTTATATAAGTGTTTTGTAAATATTTAATTTATAATTATTACTAAATTAATATTTTTCGACTTTTTTTATGATTTACAAACGAAGGTTTTAAGGGTACTGCAGTTAGCGAAAGGGCTGTTGAGACTAACCATCGAAAATCTCAAAGTAGTGAGCGCTAAAGCAGCGATGCCCTGGACTTTGTTTTGTTTTACAATTTTTTTTATGTATTGACATGTTTTTTTTATATATTTTACATACCTTATGTTGACATTTTTGTGTTTTTTTTTATTGTATGTTTCAAAACTCATATAATGACATACATATTTAAAAATTTTAGTTGACTTGTAACATTGGTGTTATCAGGAAAATACTTGTATTTGTACTATTTAGACGTTTTATCTATTACTTCAGGAGAGCGTATCGTTCGTCTCATTACATTTAAAAAAGTAACAAATTTGCAAACAAGGATCAAACGTAATGTTTTTTTTTGTACATAATAATATGCTCGTATATATGAGACATTTTGCGCTGATCGCAATTTTTGCCCACGGCCCGGCCAAGTGCTAAAGCATGTTACCGGGTAACTGGGTCAAAAACTCGATTGAAACAGACACTGCATTTTAACCTCGTTGGTAACAATAGTTTTAGAATGTGCATTTGTTGCATTGTTTGGTATTTAAGTGGACGCCTTAGTAAATTTTAATTTTATTTATAAACTTTATTACGTTTTGAATGGACCACGTAGTGAGAAGAATGCAAAATAGGGGTCGTAATCAATTGTAGGCCAATGATCCCGGTCACCTTATCCATAGAACAAACAAAATATTACGTAGAATATGAGTGCAAGCACACAAATACCTTGATATGTTTAGGTGACATAAGGCCTGAGCGTTTTCGATGTGTTTTTTTTACTGTTCGTTAAGTGAAAATGTGGTCGAATATTGTGGTTGGTTGGTTAAGCACACCTAGCCTGGACTGGAGCTGGCTCTCAAGTGAGGCTGTCGGAACACACCTTTAGGTGCTTGGCGGCAGATTAACAACTTGAGGGTAGTAGCTAGCCAGCAGAGTACCAGAAAATACCCTACCACCACCAAGGAATGGAACAAGCTACCGGCTTCCTTGTTTCCTGATAGATATAATCTGGATCTTTTCAAGATCAGAGTGAATAGGTATCTTCTAGGTTTGCGTGCTTCATCTTCGACCACATCATCGCTTACCATCAGGCGAGTTGGTGGTCAAACGCGGACTTATCCGTATTAAAAAACAAAGTATGGTTTCCTTCACCGGCAGCTGAAACTCATTGTTAGGGTTTGAACCCACGCCCTTTTGCGTGTGAAACCGCGCTAACCACTGATCATCTTTCAATAAAACAATAAAATTAAATAATCATCTATATCTGTCTGTATACTATTATAAAGAGGAAAGTTTTGATAGTTTGTTTGTTTGTTTATTTGTAATGAATAGGCTCCGAAACTACTGGACCGATTTCAAAAATTCTTTCAACGTTGGGAAGCTACGCTATCCCCGAGTGACACAGGCTACTTTTTATCCCTGTACCTATTCCCACGGGAAAGGGAACTACGCGGGTGAAACCGCGACGCGTCCGCTAGATATTCATAATTCTATAGATATTTACCTATATAAACCATCAATGAAATTAATTTCCGCATAGTTACGCCTGAATGAATCGTATTTAATGTTCATATGAGCGAGTTCGTATTAGACGACCAAAAATTGTAGGGCTCAAGAGTTTTCACCCATTTTCTATATAGCTTATAAAATTTTATCCATTTATTATTTTTCAACTCTGCGGTCCACCGTTTATTTTGTAGTTTAAAAAAAATTTAAGCAGACGTTTCTTACATGGGAAACCTTTCAAGAATATCTATATTTTTAGGAATAAGAAAACATCTTATTTATCATCTTGTCATCTCGTCTGGTCGACACCACACGTGAACAAAACGCTGGCCTTTATTTTGCCCTGCGTTTAAGTATTGCCATACAACGCGGCAATGGGGCCAGCGTTTTGGGAACTATTCCCATTGATAGCGGCCTTTTAGATTAGTTATTATTTTAAATGTTGCATGTCTTAGTTATTTTGCTTATTTATACCTTTAAATTTAATATTATTTATCCATAATAAATAATTATTACATTTTTTACAATGTACAATGATGAAATATTGTGATAATTACTTTTGCATTTACTAATATTTTCATAGCGTAGGTACAATAGAGGTATTTCTGTTATGAGATAAATCAATTGTTTGGATTAGGGTGCTGTAAGTACCAACTGACCAAATTTATGTTATTTTGTAAACACAAGTTAAGTCAATTGTGATTGATTTATTTATGTTTATCGTATCAATAAATAATAGTAGTGAATTAAAGAAAGCGTAATAGGCAACTCAACCTAAAATAGACTTTTTTACTGGTGACAAGGTGGTCTAAGATTATATCCACATCTAGCCTGGAATGGGAACTGGCTTTATATATTATGTATATCGTTACATTGAGATATTTGATAGTTGGACTTATAGCCCTGTAATTTCGCTAGCTGCAGTACCTTTTAAACCGGAACGAAGTAATGTTCACACTACTGCTGCAGCTTGGTGGCTGAATTTTTTTTATGTAAAAGTAATGAGACGAACGGTGCGCTCCGATTTTGATACAGTTTTCAGTTATGGGTTTGGGTTTGATTGGTGCATATTCTTAGATAGGTGTTACGGTGACAACTCAGGCATGACAACCAGGGGGCGCTGCAGCAAACATTGTTTGTGCAAATCCAAGTTGCCATTTTCCTCCAAAACTACTTGATATATATTACGATTTTGATACAGTTTTCAGTTATGGGTTCGGGTTTGATTGCTACATTATCTTAGATAGGTGACAATTACTTTTTAACCGTAGTGGATTTTTTCAAAAATTTTAATTTTGCTTTTTATGTTATGATTTCATTTCTGTTAACTTATCTGACTACTCTGACGTGTAACAACAAAATTAAAAGCCAGTTTATGTTGCAACGCAAACCATTGTTTAATTTTATAATAAAATGTCAGTTTCGTGAGAATCATGCTACATTGAATTAAATTAGACGGGCGCAGGTATGACGCAATGTGGTGTATTTTTCACATAGTGGATCAGTCCTGTTTTTATAAACTGCGTGGCGCGGGCCTCTTTTCTTTGTAGGAGGGTTACGCCGCGACGCTGGCCAAGTGCGTGTTGGCAGTCTTCTCATATTATCATCGAAAACGTTTTTTTAAGAACTCTCAGACATGTTTCAGGATATTTTCTTTTCCTTCACCGTTTGAAGTCAGCGGCAATACCCACATGTATAACTTAGAAAAGACAAATATGCAACTCGTGGGACACAGGTTTTTAGAAATTTGTAGCGATGATAGCTCAGTGGTTAGCGCGGTAGGTTCGCATGCCGAAGGGCGTGGGTTCAAACCCCAACAATGAGCTTGAGCTGCTGGTGAAGGAAAACATTGTGAGGAAACCATAGCATGGTAGTAGGATACTTTCTAGTACTTGGCTAGCTAGCAACCACCCTCAAGTTTAAAATCTGCTGCCAAGCATCTATGTGTTCGGGCAGCCTCACTTGAGAGCCACAGGAACATTTCACACATCGCCATCTATCCTCAACGATACACAGATAGACTATATACTTTTTTATTGAAAATACATACTTGTGATACGTTAACTGTTAAACACAAAACGAACATCTATGTTTGTCACATACTTAATTGTTTGTTTTGAGTGGGAATCAAACTCAGATCCTACAGTTCAAGAAGCAGAGCTACTAACAAAGGAGTTAACAGGGCAGTCAAAAGCGTCTTAATACCCAAAAATAGTTGGTCTTCTATACTTTTTCTTGGCCTCTATAACTTTAATACCTTCTCAAATTTACCCGTCCCATATAATGTGTTGAAGAGTCTTTTAATATGGACTGATGTCATACGCGTGGGAAGTAAAGTTGAGTATGACATCGTGCATAGGGGTTCAATTCAAGAGCTTTTGAGTTAATATTTTGAATTTAGTTATTCACAAAAATAAATACATTGCGAGTATTTAAAGTAAGCATTCAAATTAATTTTTTTATAAGTAATCTTAAATTACTAACGAAGAAGACCTAATCAAAACGTCTAGATTTTTTTTTTTTTTGTCAACACACTATTTGCATTCTGCCAGTGTCTTTTTTTAAATCAAGTCAAATGAGTCTTGTCATTGTCATGAGGCAGTCAAAGTCATGCCTGTGTTAAGTAGTAATGACTACACTAGAAGCTTCTACGGAGTTTTGAAAATACCACAAAAAGATACGTTTCACTACGTTAGATACGAAGACACGGTACGTTTCGTTTACGTTTCACGATACGTTTATCATATATTATTTGCACCATTCATGCATATAATTTGGCACTTCATGATTAAATCACTACTATGTATTTTTAACACAACCACTAGGAAAAAAGTTTCGGAAAATAATTCTTAGCAGCGACACGGTTTTTACCGCGTTCCCGACAATACCTTTATACAAAGGTTATTGGTTAGGCCATCAGACGTAAAAGTTTAGAAAACCCAGAACCTATAACAGATTTCCGATTTGTTAACACTGTTTCTTCAATCAATAAAAGTTTTACTGCACGCGACTCGCGGGCTTGCGTGGATAAATCCGTAATTGCACTTTTCACATAATTGCCTATTGCACAGTACGGCGAACGCTACCCGTCTTATGAAATCCGTAACACTAACTCAGCTCATCGGTATTTTCCTTCATTTATTTTAATAATACACTCAATTGTACTTCGATTACTTAATAAAACGAAACTGATATTGCTGGTTAGTAATTATGACTATTTCAGGGAAAGCTCGACGTTATTTTTTTTTTTTTATGGTTGACAGGCTAGTTGTTTTGACCACAGCTTACCTGATGTTAAGATAAAAATAGTTGGTCATGAACCCAGGTTTCTGTGGAGCGTAAATAAACAAGATATTGTTGTTAAATAAAGTTTGAATGTACTCAGAAACTATTTATTTGCTTAACAGGTATAAATAAATATATAATTATCCTACTATCCAATCCTACTAATATTATAAACGCTAAAGTTTGTAAGAATGTATGTTTGTTTGTTACACTTTCACGCAAAAATTACTGAACGGATTTGGATGAAATTTGGTATGATAGATAGATAGATAGATATAACTCTTTATTGTGCACATCATTATACAGTAAATAGTACAGAGAACAAAAAACCTTATTATCTAGTGACACAAGTGGAGGAGTGGAGTGGAGTGGTATGGAGGTAGCTGAGACCCTGGATTAACATTTAGGGTACTTTTTATTCTGAAAACATATAGCGAGTAACACCGCGGAGCTAGTAGTACAATAAAAAGATAGATAGGCCACTAACATCAAACGGTGAAAGATAACAACACGAGGAAACTTGTATAACTGAGAGGACTTAATATTCTCGAAGATGTGTGAAGTCTGTCAATCCACACTTGGCCAGGTAGGTTGACCATGGATTTCTACAGTGGAAGAGTTGCTAGAAAAAACCGAGCTTATACAAACATACAAACTAAAAAAGAATTAGCATTCGGATTGTACTTTAGTTTCGAAATTGAACATAACATCGTTACATCCTTACATTGTGTGATGGAATTATTTTCTGTCCAGACTAAGCTTATTAAAAGGCTACATAATAAAGAAAAAGTAAGAAGTATTTAACTAATTATTTGATTTCTTTAGCGTTGTTAAGTTTGGATAGATAACACTGAGTGATAATAAAAATATGTGTAATTATTTCATTCATAAATATATCATAAACACTGACAACATATCAATGAATAAAAATGTCAACATAAAATAACCTAATAATGGAGAGCATTAAACACAGCGCCATCTATCTTAAAAGTAAGCAAAGCCTGTACTATAGTAACCAGACAGTTGACAGAATACGTAAATACTTTTTATTTGTAAATACTTCCTTATAATACATACAGAACATCCAGACACAGAACAAACATCTGTGTTAATTACACACATATTAGTCCTGAGTGAGAAGCGAACCAACGCCCATCAGCTTAATATTTATAAATAAAACATTAAATGAAATACCCAAAATGCTTATTTAAAATTTGTACTTTGAGTGAAGTTGTAAAGCTGCTATGGAAAATTTTAGTTTATTAAATCTGCTAACTCTTTCGATAAGTTGTTTCCGTAGCAAACAAGCAAGTAGCACAAGTAGTTTATCAGTGATCCGGTGGACGCACACCGGTCGCCTAGCGGCTTGTCAAGTTCAAGGAGATACCGGCAAAACTCGTTTCGCAACAACCTTCCTTCTCACACACCACGTGACAGAGCGAGTGAGGAGATCTACTTAGATAAAACGTCTAATATGCGGAATATACATTATACACCCGATTGGATTATAGTTTTAGCTTTAGCGTCGGTTTAATTCAATAACATTTGATAAACCATTCAAAGCTTAATGGAAGGTATAATCGCTCAATTAAATTTTTTGCAACTCTTATGAATAAAAAATAATTGTAAACAGATATCATACAAATATTGATACTTATTTATTATTATATATATTATAACTTACAACCTTGTTCTTTACTAAGGGGTTGGCTGGCAGAAAATGCTTTAGCATTAAGTCCTCCCTTTGTACATATTTTTATAAAGTGTGCAACAAAGAATTAAATAAATAAATAAATATATATATTATTCACTAACCTGTGATTTTAAGAGTAGGTACGTGATAAATCAAAGATACCTAGATCGATTGAGTAGTTGCCGCCTGGAATTTTTTGTAATGAAAACAAAAAAGCTTTCCTAGTCTATGTGACAGATTTTTTTTTTTGTTCTCGCAATTTTTTTAATAACTCAGGCAAAGTTTACCATTTTTCTTCAAGCCAAAAAATATGTTCTAAGTAAAAAAAACCATTAAATTTAATCGCCCTAAAACATTTTAACAAAAACACTCCTAAAACTAGTAAATATATTAAAATGTTTACACCGTATCGGACAATAAAAATTATTACACATGCAACGTGCCAACTTTTTTTACTGTTTCCACAATTTCTTTTTGTTACAATAGTATAGAGGAGAAAGTGCACTTCTCAAGTTTCATTGTAATTGTTATCACCGCAGTTGCCTACTTTTTAATAAAACTCATCTCGCCGCGCGCCATGTTTTTAATTTTTCTTTCAGACGATGAGGAAATCTCATCTTTAGCACTGTTTATTTACACAAGGAAATGTCTCTGTTCCTTGTTCGTTGGCTTTTGTATTTATGTTTTCCTTGTTTCTGTTATTTTAATTTTATCGTTATAAGAAGTCTTTAAGTCACAATTTGTGAGAGAATTTAGTTTTATTTGTAAAAAAAACTATATCATGTAATTTGTAACTTTTTTTAGTGAAACTAAAACCAAAAATATTTTACTTATAAATAAATATCGTAGTATCGTACACACAGTCCCATCAGACCCTAAACTAAGCAAAGCTTGTACTATCGAAGTCAGATAACTGATAGAATACTTAAATACTTTTTTTTTGTAAATACATACTTATAATAAATACAGAACACCCAGACACAGAAAAAACATTTCTTAAAACCACAAAATGTTTATCCTGGGTGGGAATCGAACCCACGCCCTTTAGCTCTTTGAGCAGACATACTACCAATGAACCAACAGAGTTGTGTTATACGAGATTACTCATGTTTATATGTCAGATTAATATATACATGGTATATTTTATTGAGTATAACTATGAATGAATTCTTCAATTACAGAGTACTTCAATTTATTTGTAACGTCACGGTACTTTTTTATTTACTTAATTGTTGTTGATTACTTTCGAGTGTAGTTAATTTCGTATATTTTGTAGTGTCTGCTATATTCGGTTTTTATACATATACACCATGCATATTCCGTCATGCACAAAAAAATTATGCATAAGCCATTATTACCGATCATGTTACTTTTTTATGTAAAAGTAATGTGACAAATGAGGCGCTCTCCTGATGGTGTTACAGCGATACACAGAACTTTAGTTAGCAAAACAAAGTCCAGGTTTCACTGCTTTGCATTACCTTGAAACTTTCGATAGTTAGTCTTAGTCTCAACAGCTCTTAAATTTGGCTAGCTGCACTACCCTTCAAATTGGAAAACAGTTATCATGTTAACAGTAGATAATTCTAATTAGCCAATAAATATTTACTTCACCCACATTAAGAAACAAATAATTATCTTTTTTTTGTTGACACGTTTATTAAGCTAAACAATAGATATAATGCAATGTTGTGCCTAGATTATAAAGTTTTAAAAAATAGCTGTGCCAAGTTTCAGAATAACCAGCTAACTAACATGTTAATAGATAGATTTAAATAGATAGCAATACAAATTTATCCAACTTCGTTTAATCGTTACAGTCGCGAAGAAGTAACAAACAAACATTCATACATACACATACAAACAAAATTAGTAGGATGAAATAAAACACGTGAATGGAATATTAGTGAATGTTTTTTTTGCATTATGTTGAATGACCACAAAATGGAGTCATTACAGTTATCTAGTAAACAATTTTCCTCAATTTAAAGTGTATTTTGCGCGCTTCAACCATATTAATTTCATTTTGTAAACTAATCCCGAGGCTTTTGCGAAATTTAATTTACTCGAGACCTTTTAATCTCCGTCTTATTATAATTAAAACTACGGTTGTTTTTCGTTTGTAAGCGTAAAGCGGAAGCGGCTCATTGAACGGGCGAGCACGTCGACTCGCCGACTTCCGCCGGTCAATGTCACATCAGCGTGTGTAGAGGATTCTTCACACTGTCGATTGTATTTTATTGTTACCCACTTGTCTGTCAAGTCGATTTAATAATATATAGGATATTCACCTTGGGAAGCAACTGTAAATGTGTCAAAATTAAGAAATTTCTGTTACGGCCTTTTTCGGATAAAACGGAGTTCAGAGCTGTGTCATGTATTCAAGGTCATGTCTTATTATTTTGACATTTTTAATATTATTTTTAGACATATATGGAAATGTGATATGTTGGTATTCATTAAATATTGTATTGGGAGTTATGGCGGGAACGCGAAAAGAGTCGTGTCGCCCCGTTGTATTTTTTTCCATTACTAGTGTTTCTGCATAAAAATAGTGTATTTTATTCATAAAGTGCGGAATTAGAAACGCGAGTGGAAAATTATACAATGTGGTGAAACATGATTTTTCTTGTTGCTTCCAAAACTCCATTGAAGTTTATAGTAAAGTCGCCACTACTTTACTAAAGCATGACTGGACTTGACTGACACGGACTGGACTTGACCAAGACTAGACTTCGACTATAAATATAGCTATAAGGCAACTTATTTAACTTATGAAACTTGAAAACATAAAACACTTGACACTCAAAGGCAAATGCTCAAAATGCGACGCCATAATGAAAGAAGAAATATTATATTGTATTGATGACTGCAACATTTAGATTAAAATTATCTTCTGGTTATAATGGGTCAAGTTTTTGTTCGATAAATTATGCGTGATTCCATGAATATAGTTTTTTTACAAACACACTCTCCTAAATCTCCTCTCTCTCTCTCTCTCTCTCTTTATTTTTATTTATTTTTCTTATTAGTGTTACATCTCCCGTCTGTTTCTTATGTTACGTATCATGCTTTTCTTTTCTTGGTTGCCTGGAAGAGATCGCCGTTAGCGATAAGGCCGCCACTTGTGGCACTAGTTCATAAGGTTTTTCTGTTCTCTGTACTTTTTTCCGTTTATGATGTGCACAATAAAGAGTTACATCTATCTATCAATCTAAACTCGAAACCTACTTTAATACCACTTACGATTTTATGAAAGATCCAAGAGTAATTTATTCGTTTTTTAACTTATGTGGCCCAATTATAAATGTCGAACATAAAAATCGTAGGTATTAAAGTAGGTGTCAAGTTCACGAAAAAAACTATGTTAATTGAATCACGCACAATTTTTCGCAAAAAATACTTGACCTAATACGGATAAGTCCGCCTTTGACTTATACTTAATACTTTATTGCAACATATGTACACCATCAGCACCAGCACCACCAACGACGATGTGGTCGTCGATGATGCACGCAGACTCAAAAGATACCTATTCACTCTGACCTTTAAAAGATCTAGATTATAATCTTTCAGGAAACAAGAAAGTCTGCAGCTATATTCTGTCTATTTCTCCGCTTACTTCTTACCATGCAACGGATTTTCACTGTCATTTAGAGATAATTTTTTGCGACAATGTGTTTGTTAAATGCATTATAATAAACTTATGCACAAGTAAAGAAATTCAATGTTTGTAATCTAGACGCTAAAAATAAATAGGACACGTGCGAAGTCGAAGCGGGTCGCTAGTTTTTAATAACTTTGGATTTGTCATCTAAAATCTTCAAAATTGGTCATAAGTACCCTATTATTGTAATAAACGCCTGCTCTATTTTTTCTATTGAAAAGACATCAACGGGTGCAGTTTGTTCGATGTATTTTATTGGATATACAAGCTAATTTGATATTTTAGGTAATAACATATTGTACCTGTTTTGATTACTGGCCGGCTTCGCTGGCTTTCATAAAAGAATTTTTTTTTTTTGTAGGATAAGATGCGTCCGCCGCGACTAATTTGATTACGGAAGTGTTACTTAGTATCCTATGTAATCGGTTAAGTCTTGCCAAGATATAGAAGGTCGCAATGTCACAGCGACAAAATAGCTACTTATAGGTCTAGTTAATCAAAATACGAAATGTGTATTTCTCATTATTCGTGCGAGCTACAGATAATAATATTTACGAATGATTCTAATCACTTGACAATACAGATACTATATCATTGTCTGTGGTTTTCACCTTTTTACAGACTATAAAAAATATTTGTTTTATGACGTAAGCAAGTTGCTTACGTCATTTAAAATACCTACCTAAGCATTTCTTTACTTCTAAGATTTACCAAAATTACTCAGTAAATCCTACTAATATCATAAATGCGAAAGTTTGTGTTAATGTATAGATGGATGTTTGTTACTCTTTCACGCAAAAACTACTGAATGGATTTGGATAAAATTTGGTATGGAGGTACCTGAGACCCTGGATTTTATTTATTTATTTAATTCTTTGTTGCACACTTTATAAAAATATGTACAAAGGGAGGACTTAATGCTAAAGCATTAACACAGGCTACTATTTATCCCGAAAACATGTAGCGGGTAACGCCGCGGGGCGCAACTATTATAATAAATAAATATCGTAAGACACAGAGCGCCATCTCACCCCAAACTAAACACAGCTTGTAGGTACGATGAATGTCAGTTACCGATAGAATATATAAATACTTGCAGAAATACTACCAAAGAGCCAACAGTGCTGTCGAGTAGGTACGTAAAACTGATAAATTGCATTATTTTTAAAATACCGTTTTAATTTATCAGTCATTGTTAACAAAAAATACTTCTTGTTAACAAAAAATACTTCTTGTCATTATCTGTCATCATTAAACCTAAATAAACATTTGGTAAATGCGAACCACAATACTTGTTACACGACAAGATGTACCTAGTGAGAAGGAAATAAATAATGATTTCGCTCAAAAAGACACGCGAGTTTACTTGAAGTTGAAGGCGACAAACACAACTTGAGATGCTATAAGAACTGTGACATATCTATGTGGCATGTCTATGTGACATGTCTATGTGACATGTCTATGTGTCATATCTATGGACATTTACAGGCTATAGCCCCGTATCCACAGCAATTTAACGCGCTCCCAGTAAATAATGAGAGCGAGTTTTAGTGATCCAGTTGATTAACAAACTTAAACAGTGTCAAAGCAAACAAAAGCGAAACAAAAATATGGCAACGTTGTGATTCGTACTATTCGCTTTATGAAAAATAAATAATTAATTGCATTGAACTGTTACACTATTTAAAACTAGCGGCCCGTCCCGGCTTCGCACGGGTGGACATTTATTTTTGAATTAAATCCTAGTAATAAATATAACCTATGTTATTCAGGAAAAATGTAGCATTCTAATTGTGAAAGAATTTTTTTGAAATCGGTCCAGTCCAGGTCCAGGTTTAGACTAAACTAGACTTCGAGTTTATTTGTTACTAAACATACAAAAATCCAAATTTTTCCTCTTTAGATTCTTTTTATAATATTAGTGTAGATTAATTATTGTCTTAAAATAACACTTACACAGAAAACATGTTTCAGTATTATTTGACATATTTCTTAAAGAAATGTTTCTATGTAGGTACAGAAAATGTATCGTACGTGTTTCGAGAAGTATGAACAAAAACATTAAAACATTTTTTTTGCTGCTTTAAAATGCAGATTTTTTTAATTGCGTAATAATTCTTATTACCTACAGCGCCTTATATTTATTTTTTATTCGTTTTTATTTCTTGTTAAATTAAAGAAAATACGTAGTTAAAAGTTATATAGGTACCACTAAGTGTAGGTACATAAATATCTGCTTCCTGTAAAAACATAAATTCTCAAATTGCCATTTCAAAATAATGAACAAGTTGCAATTTAAAAAAGCGGGACGGTTAAAAAATTTTACTAAGTACGATAATCGTGCAAAGCCAAAATTTAAAGTAAAACATGTTGAAAGCCAAAGAGTTAGATTCTTAATCTAGATAACTAACTTAATTCCTAAAAGTTTAACTGTGAAGCCAACTTGCCGAAGAATTGTTAGCCGAGTCGAATTTACATTTCAGAAAGTGGGCTAAGACAATATTCGTATTGTTTACCGTTATTTTGATGACTGCACACTCCTTTAGATGGCAGAATAAGGTTCTAATTCTACTTTTATAAGAAGTTTGAGAGTTCTGTCACTTATCACAGTTTACATTAGCTAAAATTTTGCTGATGTATATTTAAAATTAACCTGTTCATCCAATCGCTCCTGTATTGTTTCTATTTATTTCCAATACCTACGTGAAAATTACGCCTGTCCTAACGTAGAATAATATTTAAACATTCTAACTGTGCCAACAATCTTAAAGGTTCGAACTCCGCAGTTTGAAATAAGAATTACTTACAACAAAAAAGTTTAGTTAAAAAAGTTTGTTCCAGCAACTGACCTGATAAGTGTCTTGTGTCTTGCGCTGTCGCCGCCGCTGCCAGCAGCAGCAGCCACCAGGCGCTCCTCATCTTCCTTACACAAAACACATCAACACTGCACACACGGTAACACACACAGGGTTTTTGGCACGAAGAAAGTGGCGCGTTGGAAAGTTTGGTGACGTGTCGTATTCAAACGCTCGGAGAAAAGCGAGCAAACGAGACAGGCGCGGGCGAGCGACTGCCGGCCGGCGGACGATAGGTAGGGCTGCCAGCGGAGAAACACAGCCTCCCAAGCGGCATAATATTGTGTAAAGTATATAATTATGTGCTCACGAAGTTAATTCAAGTTAAAGCAAGTGTGGAGAGACTTCGTTTCGTTTTTAACAACCTCCATCAAATAAGTGAATGTTTTCGTTTCGTCATAACAAGAGAAAACTCTTAATTATTATTGACGTTTGATTTTACACTGCATTTTGTCGCACAAATGTTCTATTAGGAGAAACAATCTGTTAGTCTGGTCAGAACACTTCGGACCTCGATCTATTTTGACGAGGACTTCGCCTAAACGACATCAAGCGCAAACGTGGAGTTAGCGAATTTTCACTGTGTATCACCTCAAGTTGACCTGAGCAACTATCAGAATATTATTAACTTTCGAAAATATGTCTTTAATAGTTAAATTGTAATACTCTTAATAACATGTATTTTTAGTTGTTCGTGGTTACCATGACTATCAATTTGTATAATTCTCATTGAAACTATTGTATACTAAATTAAGATATTAAACATATTGTATATAATAAACAAGATTAAATCCTAGAAAATAGAAGACTAGAAAAGTAATCAACCATCAAATTCAATTGAGACTAAACATCAAATGTCTCAAAGTAATGAGTGGCAAAGGAGCGACGCCCTGGACTTTATTACGTTACTCAACATTCTAGGCACCGCAGCAATAATAATAATAATTATTATTTATTTATTTGACATAAAACATGGTGTATAGATACATTAAAACATAGGCTCCCGAACTAGTCAAAGACTGTGTGTCAGGAGCCAATGGACATTTTACCATCAGGAGAGCGTATCGTTCGTCTCACAGGTA
Source organism: Biston betularia (assembly GCA_905404145.2). Classification (NCBI taxonomy): domain Eukaryota; kingdom Metazoa; phylum Arthropoda; class Insecta; order Lepidoptera; family Geometridae; genus Biston; species Biston betularia. Next base: position 11,837,317 of record FR989873.1, read on the forward strand.
GATTAAAAAAACTGAGTCATGTCTGTTTTTTTATTATAACAATAACACATACAAATGTAATTTATTAGGTACATAAGTTACGAAAATTCATGGAATTAGAGATTGGTTTTGACCTACAGTTAACTATAGTACTAATTGAAATATTTATTGACTGAAGTTTAATTAATAGATCACTAAATTTTGAAATCAATAATGTTGAACCATTGTTTCTTTTACCGGTTAAAATCAAATATTAAAGCAGTGATAATAAGAACAATTAACATTTAGCTCAGTTCTTTGCTCAATTCTGGTCACATTCATTTCCTCAATCCTATAAAATCTCCCTAAAAACTGGCAGCGCGTTCTACGCTTGTCATCCGATCGTTCACACAGGTGGTCGCGCTGTCACAGAATATCACCGAGTTTGTACGGCCGCGACGCCATAGATTACAATACAGTTAGTACAGCAACGTGGCAGGTAGCTAGCGAGCCTACAAAGCCTTCAGTTTTACTGTTTCACTCCATTCGCACCTTTTCTTGTCTTTTTAGTTTAATCTTGAGTCTTTGACGATTGAAACACGTATTTGAGATTTATCATTGGGAAAATGAAATTAATTAGAACCTTTGTTGACGATATAAGTTTTAGGTCGCGCCGGCGCCAACAGGCGAGCGTATGAAATCTGTTACAATGAGACAGATATTTATACAGGGTAATTGATAATTAAGAGCAGACTCCCTCAAAAAAATCCAACGTTCCGCCCGGATACGCTATTCTCTAATTATAAATGAAGAAGGATGATTATAGAATCTACCGCTTGACTATATTGTTGTTCGGAAGTACGCAAACGTGACTCGCAAATCTAGTTAAATGTAAAGTAAATGGTCTAGAAAAAAAAATGTATTATAAATGGATAATAAATATGTAGCATACATTTCATGAAGAACCAATGATTTATTTATTTTAAAAAATCTAAAGTATTTGAAAAATGCGCTATCAAATCGTGTGAGTTACTATAGTTCATTTACTGTACATTTATTTTATTATGGCAAATATAGTGTTTAACTACCTCTTAAGGTCATGTAAATCAAATAACTTGTTATAGTTACGACTCGTAATCATAACAAGTTGTTCGTTATTTTCGTCAAAAAACAATCCTTCCATAAAAAGAGTATCTAAATGCTCTCGACAAAATGTATAGCACATTACTAAAATCATAGAAAAAAAGCATAAAACATATATCATAACAAATTATGTTATTTTTAATAGATACACAATCGCATATGAAAAGTGCAACGGTTCTGCTAGTTCATCGCCGTCGTCGGGGTGGCTGATCCGCCTGTAGCGGTTAAGTTCACCAATGATTATTATTATTATTGGGCTTCGGAATTATATGCCATGATTGCCATGGTACTTAGGTCGAGTACGGAACCCCACACAGTACCGGTCAAGCCATTAATTAGGCTTACGGGTGGCATTTAATTTTAAGGTGGGCTAGCCACTCCGCCAATACAGTTGTGATAATTATATTTACTGCAGTATTGACCCCCGACGCAAACAGGGGTAATATAAGATTAACATGAGTAAGTATGAGTTTGAAAAGTGACGTAGTTTTTAATCTGAGCTGGTGTCTATTCCTTTTTTTTAAATTTATATTTGCATTAGTTCGATAATATGACTTAGGTCTGTGTACTAATCTCGGCTCGCATATTCATGAAAATATATAAAGCATAATCATTTGATCGTATGTAATGCTCTTCTTAAACTGTTTTTTTTCTCATTTATTTTTCGCTCCTGGTTTATTCTATGTATCATTATTTTATGGTACGAAATAAAATTGCTAAAAAAAGTCTGTCAGGCAGTCTGTAAGTTTAAAAAAAAGACTAAGTACATAATTGCGGATGAAAAAAAAAATGAAATTTCATTTCAGAAACTTTGTGTTTAAAAACATGCATAAGTAATAGTATATTATATAGGTATAACCAACTCTCGAACGGCTGTTATTCAGAATAGCCTATAAGTATTAATTTTATTTTCAAAGCAAGGCTATGTAATTTTGCGGCAGAATAGAAAAAGCGCGATGCCGCGGTCGACATTAAAACGTAAAACACTATAATGTCAATGTCAACCCGAGTCAACCTGAGTTTTGGCAGGAACGCAGGAACGCGGGAAGAGTTGTGTCGTTCCGTTGTATTTTTTTCCTAAACTAGTGTTTTGTCGAGTGTTTATGCATAAAAATGGTGGTGTTTTATTCATAAAGTGCCGAATTACAAGCGCGAGTGTGGGAAAATGATATAATCTGGTGAAATCAGTTTTCATGTTGCTTCCAAAACTCCATCGAAGCTATATAGTAAAGTTGCCACTACTTTACTAAAGCATGACTGGACTTGACTGACATGCGCTGGACTTGACTAAGACTGAACTTTGACTATAACTAGCTACGAGGACACTTATTTTACTTTTGAAACTTGAAAATATATAAATACTTAATACTGGCAAATGCTAAAATGCGACGCCAAAACCACAGAAAAAAAAAATGTCGATAGGTTTGTTCCAGGCTAGACACCAAGAATTTTCTGTTATGCAAGCCTAAATTTTTGTTCTTGTTTCTTTTGCACTCGCAATTTCTGTATAACTGAGTCTCTTTCTACCTAATCATGCTAAGATTTAATATTTGCCATCGTGTTTCATGCTTTCATGTTTGTTCATTGATTTGTTGTTGAGGATATTTGATATTGTGGCTGTGTCGTATTTAAAATTTCCGCAGATATTCATTAAAATATGAGATAATTAAAAATAAAACTGCATCATGACGACGCCTGAGACACCGGACTTATTATTTTTCGATACGTTCTCACATGACACTAGCGAGGTAACGAAAAATTCGCAAACAAATGAAGACGTTTTTTATTTATTAAATTATAATTTTGACTAAAATGTGTTACAGGAGCTGAATTTAGACCTCGTACAGTTTCCAAAGTCTGTTTACGTGCGTGAAATAAGAATTATTCCTCTCGGGGCTCGTGTTGAGGGTGATTTTCCTGGAGGGGTGAGACTTGGTGCTACGAATCCAACAAAGTTTCATATTGATTTTTTCGTAAATGATCTAAGTAAGCCTGGGGCGTCAACATTTGAGGCTCTGGGTAGCTTAGAATACTGCCAGAATGGACAGATTCATATGGAGTGCAGCACTGAGCAAGACCAGCCTAGAATTCCAACTGACGGATTGGTGCTTAAAGGTCAGGATTTTGTCGTGAATTTTATGCTATTATATCATAAAACATTTTGGCCTATAGCGCAATGTTAAAATGTAGTATTTGTCTGTTTAAATTATCTATATTGGTTTGAAATCCGTTGTATAGATATCTATGAAACTGCTTCTTGAAGCAACCCTTTCCAGTTGTAAACAAATTTTGCCTAGGCTGAAATGTTGATCCTACGATGGTGCAGACTGAAGAAGGAATGTATGGTGTCTTCCAGCTGCTGCTCTGAGGTAGACGGTGCCCAGTAGGTCTGGTCGCTCTAGGTGATATTTAACAATGGGCAACCAAAATACGAAAAGCAATTTCGAGCAAAACATAATGTTTATGGTACATTTTGAGAGGCGCAGAGCTGCCTCAAAAATGAATATAAAAAATTCAATGCTATCTTGCTATTAAAATAGTACAGTACAGTAGCTAGGACAAAATTCAATTTTATTTTTTGGGGAGAAAAAAGGTATTAAACAGATTTTTTGAAGTGTTCATTCTTATTGAATATGTTGATACATAGTTACAATTTTTTTTTTATTAATTTAACTTTATTTCATTTAAAAAAAAAATATTTTTTGAGGTTACCCCAGCTTACACATTTTTGTTTTTCATTCTTTGAATAGGTACCAGAATGCCATAATTATTTCTGTTATTTTTTCCATTGAACAAAAAATAAGTCGGTATACATATTTTGTTTCAGAAAATTCAAATTTTCTTTTAATTTGCTCCTTTCTTATTAATTTTATTCACAGTCAATTTATGTACATTAAATAGTATTTGGTAAATGTAATTTTGCTGTTTTTCAATGCAGATTAATGAATTCAAGAAATCCTAAAGATTCTTATTTAAAACAGTAACTTTTCTAGCTTTGTGTCATTATCTTTTCAGAAACATTTAAAAGAAAAAAAAAATTTTAATCACTTCGTTTTGACACTTAAAATTTTATATAAGTTAAATATAAGGTAAGTATTTGACTTAAACTGAAATACAATGTATGGTGTGAAAGTGTCAACCAAAAGACAAAGTAGAGCCTAGGTAGAGGGCTACTATGGTTAAGGGTATCTTCCTACCTGCTTTCTTGTTCTAGAATACAATAACTTTTGAACAAGAGTGAGCGAGTTGCATAATAAAATAAAGCAATTTAAAAAATAAACACTTATCATCAGACCCTCAACATCAAGTGCAATCTATTAGACTCGTCAAAACGAATTATAAATGCCCAAATTTGTGGGATTTACTCGAAGCCACTGAATAGATCCATTAGAAGTAGGTTAACTTTGATTTCTAAGATTTGATTACATTGTAGTTTGTTAGTTACAAATTTTAATGTAGCATATTAAAAATAGACTTACTTGTAAAGCCGTCATTCGCTTGCATGTTAAATTAAAAAATGAAAACTGTAAAGTATAATCTGTCTGGATTTACTAACTAGCTTTGTAAGAAAACATTTTGTAGAATCTCACCAAAATTTATTGACCATAAATAACTAATAGTTCAGACAAGTGAGTTGTGGCAAAAAAATCTTATAATTACATTTTAAGTAAATGCAGCTATATAATTTAACAACAATGAACATAGTAAGCATACTAAGCATTTCCATAAGAACCAAACATAATCAGTATCCTATGCATTTTCCAGGTTGGTACACAACAATCACCCTTGCAGTATATGGCAACTTGACTCAAGTGGCACCAGAAGCCCCGATCGGAGTGAATCCTCCTCCTGTTGCGCCTCGCCCCTCCGTTGCCCGGGAACCTCCGCCTCCAGTCCAACCTGTAGTTCAGACCCCTGAATGGACACAAGAAGCACCCAACCCCATACCAGCTTACACTGGCAATGTTGCTGTCTCTAACCCAGATGTATATGGACCTAACAACTATCCAGATAACTATGATACTTATAGACAAGATTATTATGAACCTGATGCTCCCAAAGATCCAAGAACTTATCATCATATGGAAGAACCAGAATGGGACAAGAGAGATATCAGCTGCGAAAGAGAGGGTAGACTTAGACGTAGCTCACGCTCTATGGAGATGGAAAGGGATAGGAGAGACAGAGATAGCAGAAGCCGTAGAAGATCTATTGAAAGACGCAGTCGTGAGTCTTCGAGGTTAAGAGACAGGAGTAGAGATGAAAGGATTGATCGAGGACATTCTAGAACAAGAAGTCGAGATAGAGATTATATTACTAAAGGAGAGTATAGGCCTGTCAGTCGTTCACGCTCGCGCAGTTTAGACAGATTACGTTCATCTGCAGATCGCGATTGGGACAGGGGCTCTTACAAGAAGGATGATTACAGACGACACAGGGATGCATCGTACGATCGCTCTCGAGCAGGATCATACGACAAAGACTCTGCTTCATACAGCCGCAGATCGCCTTACGATAAACGTGCGCCATCATACGAGCGAAAACCGTTCGAGAAACGTCTATCACCATACGAGAAACGCGGTTCATCCTACGAACGACGCGCACCGTCTTACGAAAAGCAAAGCCCGTATGATAGGAAGCGGCATTCACCGTACAGTCGCATCAGAGGATCAAGTTATGGAAGTAGATCACCGAGTCGCGATGACCCGAGAAAAAGACCTAGAACACCTCCCGCTGAAAGCAGTTTGAGGCCTTTGTCTCCAAGAGAAGGTGATGTTTCCAGCCCCATTAACTCCATTAGGTCTGAAGAAGCAGTTGACTATGATAGAGGTAGTAAACAAATCCCTAGAGTTGACTTTTACCATCAGAGCTATCGGCATAAAAGTTCTATAAGAAGCCCCTCTGAAGAAGTTGAGCGTCCGTATACTGAGCCACAGCATACAAGCCTTGTCACAGTTCCAATTGTTGACAACCCTCCAGTCAAAGTAATTGAATCTCCCGTGCATGCAGATGAAGAAAAGTCGATAGACGCAGAACAATTTGAACCCATTCTCTCTGATGAAGATATCTGTGATGATCTCGAAAGTTCTACCTATATGGAGGTCGATTATGAAGTCAATGAGTATTGTGGAGTTGATGACATCATAAAATACTACAACCCATTCAAAACCGAATGGAGTAGATACGAATATGCTAACAAAACTCACTTACTGAGTGACAAAAAAGATGGTTCCAAAGATGTCTTAACAGCTTCTTTTGAAGAGCTTTGTGACGCCAACCCAGACTTATTAAAGCTGTCTGAAATAACTAAAGCAGCTAAGAAAATAGAGCAGAAAGTCACTGTTAACTCGTTTACTGATATTGAAAATTCTTTAAGAGAAGATTGGGTTCATCAATGTGAACAAGTGTTTGTGTCAACAATGAATTTATGCAAAAATAGTGATATTATTCTCAGAATTTTTCCCATAGACCAAGGGAAAGAAACCGAATTTGATGACATTTTCGAATTGCTTACAAACTTTTGCAAGATTGGCCTTTCCTTTGAATCAGCTCTAGTCCAGCAACAGCCCACATACAAAATTCGTCACATGAAGTGTGGAATTCGCCTCGCTGAGGCCCTCACTTCTCACACCCATAATGAAAAAATCACCAAAATACTATTGGAAAAAGGAATAGATCTCCCTATGTTACTTTTGGAAATTTATTCTAAAGAATATATGGCGCTGAGCATTCGTCTTATGATTTTGAAAGCCATAAACTCTTGCCTGTCTTCCAAACTAGCTATAGATCATTTTATGAAAGAAACTATATTTCCCAAATTTGATAAAAATGAAAATGAGAGGAAGTCTAAGAATGGATACCAAGCACTCGTTTCGTTAATGGAATCTAACCCTCTGACGAGAATTAAGTTTTCCATTAGTGCTTTGATAAAAAAACTCAACATTTATGAGTTGCTGGAAAAACTGAGGAACATAGTTTTCAAAACAACAAAAGCAGATGAAGCAGATCTCACTGAAAATGACACAAACTTTATCGTCGATGCTTTAGATGAGGTACTGTACATGTACCGATCTCAATGTTTCCACATATCCCAACCGAAGCGATTCCTTCCCGTTTCTGCGCAATTCGACATCAACAAAGAATGCTCCAACGAAGGTCTACTCGAATTCTTCAAAATCCACAATATTCTTGAAGTCTGTCTTTATCTTTTGACAAATTCTTCCACTTGTAACAATTTAGTCGTGATCAGTCCTATTCATGATTTGGTATACGAGTTGGTGCATTCTGAAAATGGTCTTAACTTTTTGTACAGAAATATGGAAATGAGTGAATTGCTGTTCAAGACATTGGTTCAACCATACGGACAAAACCCAGACGAATTTATTTTCCCTCACGATTTGAGCAACTACACTGATCTACAGATTTTGGGATTGGAGATGGCATACAGACTTAGGGCGATATATCATTTGCAGTCTATTTGTGACTTGCAAGCTGGGAAAGCAGACGAAAACGAACTCATAGATAGACTCCAGTCTCTATACTGCCTGAGCTTCGGAAGCATTGGACGAACGGCTGTCCCTGATGTCATCGTTATGGGAGAACACGCCGATTGCCTCATGGAAGTATTTGAAACAGATTTAAAAACTAAAGCAAAGAACGAAACTCCGTCAAAACAAAAATCGCCAGCAAAGGGATATAGTATAGAACTGATTGTATCTGCCATTAGATTTTCCGCTCATGTTCCGTTTCTGAAGAAATATGGGCAAAGACTGATCAACGTATCCAAGGAACATGATAGATTTGAACCGAGCGTCTCGAGCGTTTTGCAAGAGGTCATTCCATACCTCAAGCCCATTGAAAAGGCAACTGTTCTCACTGGAGAAGACATGGCAGAACTGATAGAAATCATAAAAGTGAGCTCTGAACATGCCCCTGATTTGCCAGGCGAACTGACTACTTGCCTGAGAATATTACGGCATTTTTGCATATCGGATTACGAGAAAAATATCACCATAGCTAACGAAACCGCGACAGAAGAATACGTCGAGCTGAAGTATAAATATAATGTCCTTCAGCTTTTCTCGCTGGATGGCGTGACGCATTTGACGGGGATATTGGATAAATTGGCCGTGCATTTCGATCAACCCAGCATGCACACGTCATTCTTTGCCTCTGTGAAAGGGTTGCATTTAGCACAAATGATTCTACCTTGCCTGAGACTCGTAGACGAAATGTTAGCGCGTGTCGTACGTAGTCGTGGGCCAAGGTTTAGAGATCTAACAGCCGCGCCTGTTTTATTGAAGACGTATGGAATCGCGAAGTCTTTTCCAGTCGGTTCTGTAGGATACAGGACAGCAGCTAAAGCGGCTGAGGCAGCCGTCCGAGCGTTGTTGGCGTACGCGCAACCAATCGCAGATGATGCAAATGACGGAGATTCCATTCGCCGCGGTCCGTGGACGTCTCTATGCTCAGAAGTGATATCCTACACGATGACGGCTCCGTACACATTCGTACCAGGTCTTTTAGTGTTCTCGGAGTTGCTTCCGCTACCCTTACCTATGCATACGAAAACCACACCAACTGAAAGAGAATTAGCTGACGCAGCGAATGAAAGAAGACTGTGGTCAGCGCATTTACACGCCCTATCAAACGATCTAACAGATATGATCCAGATAATATGCTTGTCAACGTACAGGCCTGTCGTTCATATGTTAAGAAGGGTCTGCGTACAAATAGCTGATTTGGCTCCTAACACGGCAGCGACTGTAGCAAAAGCCGCAATTGGAGCAGTGACCAGAGAATTGAAACAGGGAGAACCGGCATCTGCTAACACTGCGAGAGTATTGGGCTTTCTAGCATGTTTAGTATCGGACGCTCCAGTTAAATGCGCAGTTCTACACGCTATGAATAGTGGAGGGCCCCGCGCGAACGATGTGCAAAACGCCTTGTGCGGTGTTCTAAGTTTAGCAAACGGAACAAGCGAGCACACAGCAGCCCAAGAGTTCTCTGCACATGCTTTAGCGGCTGTATGCGACGTGGAAATCACTTTGACACCAGCGACATCTGCCGATCTTTTAATCGCCAACTCTCTACCGAATAAGGAAGCTTTAGCGGCATTCCTGGAAGCGTCGGCCGATTGTTTGGAATCCACAACAAAAACCTGTGCCGTCGCTCAGTCGATTTTGAGAGCGTACTTAGTGCTAACAGAACATGAATACGGCTTTCAACAGTTCAGAAAGGTTATCACGAAGAAGCGGGATGCTCTAGGGAAGTTTTTCAAGTGGAGCCTAGAAAGTACTGCTGAGGACCGGGCAGAGTGTTTGAGTTTGTATATAGATCTGATACGGATATTGAGAGGGGAAGAAGGTGAAAGTAATTCCGTTGGAAGGAGATCAGTTTTGACGGCGCACGAGATGGCCGATATGGTCGGGTACTCGGCGGGAGATGCGGACCATCCTGTTTTGAAACTTGAAGGCATTTTGAAGGTAACAATTTCATACTATTAAACAAGAATTTTGATAACTTATATACGTAACAACGATTGAGTCCATTTGATGACTGCTTTTTTTTTTCTTTGGTTTTGGCGTCGCGTTTTAGCATTTGCCAGTGTCAAGTATTTATATATTTTCAACTTTCAAAAGTTAAATAAGTGCCCTCGTAGTTAGACTAGTAGTTATAGTCAAAGTCCAGTCTTGGTCAAGTACAATCCGTGTCAGTCAAGTCCAGTCATGCTTTAGTAAAGTAGTGGTGACTTTACTATAAAGCTTCGATGGAGTTTTGAAAGCAGCACGAAAAGGCATATTTTGTCACATCACACTCTCACACGCGTTATTTGGCACTTAATGAATAAAACACCACTATTTTTTAATATAAATCATCGAACTAAACACAATTAATTAAAATTATTATTTTGCATGTAAAATGTAAAAAAATAAGTAAAATGTGTTCTTACATGACATGACATGTCAATTTCAATTAAATTATAGTACTGTATGTCAGTAAAATGCATTGAATTATTTTAAGATATTAATGTTACACAATTCCAATAAATGTTTCTGATTTCTGAACCTTTGGAAAACTGAACTTTATATTTTTCGAGACCTGAAGGGCGTGGATTCGATTCCCACTCAGGACTAATATTTGTGTAACTAACATTAATGTTTGTTTTGTATGTATTTACAAAAACAAAGTATTTAATCTGTCTGGTTTTCATAGTACAAGCTTTGCTTAGTTTGCGGCTAGATGGCGCTGTGTGAAACTTTATTTATTTATTCTTCCAGGAGCGTAATTCCGAAGAAGATGCAGCGGCTGCTAACTTCCTCACTACCCACTTACTACCCCTACCGTCTTCGCCTCCCCCACGCAACACTGAGTCCCCCGAGCCGGCGTCCGCGCCTGCCCCCCTGCCCGTGCAATTCCACTCCAGGGCCGTCCACTCGGCCGGGGGCACGCCAGATGACAGGCTCACGACGAGCTACTGGTTGAATGTTCCTGTCGTTAATGACGAGGAAGACACTAATGAGAACGAATTGGTAAGTTAGGCTATTTATGTAGTGGTTAGCGCGGTCGGTTTGCATGTCGAAGGGCGTGGGTTCAAACCCCAACAATGAGCTTCAGCTGCCGGTGAAGGAAATCATCGTGAGGAAACAATAGCATGGTGGCATGGTGAGAGCCAGTTCCATTCCAGGCTAGGTGTGCTTTACCATCTACGACCACACCGTCGCTTAACATCAGGTGAGCTGTGGTCAAACACCTAGCCTGTCAACAATAAAAAAAAATCATCATCAGCCTATATTAGTCCACTGCTGGACATAGGCCTCTCCCAAGACACGCCACTCAGCCCGATCTTCGGCTTTTCGCTTCCATCCACCGCCAGCTGTCCTACGTATATCGTCACTCCATCGAGTCTCAGGGCGTCCTACGCTACGTTTGCCAATACGCGGTCTCCACTCTAGAACACGTCCAGCGGTTATCGGTTCTGCGACAGATATGTCCAGCCCATTGCCACTTCAGCTATCTATTGGTTCATTGGTAGTAAACATCCGCTTTGGCTGTTTTGCCGGGAACGCGGAAATAGTCGTGTCGCCCCGTCGTATTTTTTTTCCAAAACTAGTGTTTTTTTCCGAATTAAAACTTTCAACTTGACGGCGGTAGCTAGCCAGCCGAGTACTAGAACGTATCACCATATGATGAACCAACAGGGCTGTCAAATAGTAACGTGTCAGGCTGTAACGTTAGTGTTATGTTTCCAGGTGTCATGTGACCTGATGGAGATAGCTAACACGTGGCTGGTGTCATCTGGTGGAGGCGCGGCGCTGTGCGCGACCGCGCGCCGCCTCGCCGGCTGCCTCGACGCGCGCCCTGAACCGCGACCTTCCGACGACAAACGACCAGCTGGTAAGGACCGCTCAAAGATATCTTGATTTTTTTTTTTTGGGATTTTATTGTTTGACTACAAAGGCCTTTGAACCATGTCATTATTTGCGAAGAACGAATTCATGTCTTACATCTATAGTTACAGTCAAAGTCTAGTATTGGTCAAGTCCAGTCATGCTTTTGTAAAGTAGTGGCGACTTTACTTCAAGCTTCGCTGGAGTTTTGGAAGCAACACAAAAAGTCATATATCACCACATTATATCATTTTCCCACACTCGTGCTTGTAATTCGGCACTTTATGAATAAAACACCATCATTTTTATGCATAAACACTTGACAAAACACTAGTTTTGGAAAAAAATACAACGGAGCGACACGACTCTTCCCGCGTTCCCGCCAAAACTCTCCAAAGGTATCTTGAGGTACTAGATAAAAATAGATAAAATAATCAAGTCAAAGTTTAAGAAAGTTTTATTTGTTGGTTAAACTGATTCATAATTCATTTATTGCATAAACATGGGTACGTATACAAATAAATAGATGGAAAGTAAATAAGACTTCCATATTTTACCTTACGGCATGCAAAAGAACTAAAAATACCTACTGCTAACAATAAGCGATGATATTTACATATATATATACATATGTCGGCGTGTAGCTTTAATGTTGATTTAGTTTAGCGCCATCTTGCGTAATTTTGGTGGACTAGAGGTGGAAGGGCGACACCTCTGACGTAACACTGGTTCCGTGCTCTGCTTCTCGTTATTTGTGTAAAGTATTTTGACTTCAAGCAATGAGAGAAGGTGAAGTTGCGGATGTTGGCCGGTAGGGGCGCTGTGTGAAGCGAGCCGGCCGTGCGTTGAATGTTGTGGTGGAGAGATCATTCTTGCTTTGAGAGGAGATTGAGTTGGTCGGTTGCAGAGTGCGAAGCTAAGCGGAACGTTTTGTCCCCAAGCTATGTAATAGTGTCTATAATGTTCTAATCGTTCTTAAACTAAAGTCGTTGTGAAGTGCTGATTAAACTTTGTACAAGATAACTGAATTGTGTGGTTTGTCTCCTCGCCCGCTACACCCTCGCCCAGTAACCCAGTAACCATACATGATGTTGATCGGCCATCACACTTGATGTCGTTCTGCTTCTTCTTATCTCTCCGACATATATATATACCTATATACAACTACTTGATAACTCGACTCAAGAGTCGACTGACAAAAGAAACGAACGCGACAAGAAAAAGCGTTCGGGCTGGCGGCCCCGCGAGGGGGGGTATGTATTCGTCACTAACTCGTACATACTCATAGACACACACACGCACGTGCGCGCACGCATATCTTTTCTAGTTTCTTCAAAAACTAAATCGAAATTTGAGTTGAACTGTTTTTGTCAAATATTATTATTTGACTATATTTATAACTAAAGAAATCTAAAATTTACCTAAATTATGATTTTTTGAAGGTTGTGGAAATGTTTTTTAAATATAATAAACTAACGGGCGCCTCGCAGTTTCACCCGCGTAGTTCCCGTTCCCGTGGAAATACAGGGATAAAAAGTAGTCTATGTCACCCGGGGTGCTTCCCAACGGTGAAAGAATTTTTGAAATTGGTCCAGTAGTTTCGGAGCCTATTCAAATACAAACAAACAAACAATCAAATCTTTCCTCTTTATAATAGTATAGATAATATAGTTAGTTATATGAGTACATCGGGTTTCCAGTGGCATTATCCCGAGTGCGCGGAGACAGCGGGGTAGTGGACGCGTTCCGCTCACGGCCGCCGAACACGTCCCGCCCGCCTTCGCTCCACGTCGATGACTTCACCGCCTTGCATCATGTCTACCACCACAACAACCCGTGAGTATCATCACCAACATGTATCATCATCATCAACACTTTTCCTCTTTTCGTTCGAAATGGTTATTCCAAACTGACAGTTTTTTGCTAAAATTTGTAATACATTTTAGAGAATTGATTTTGAAATTTGCATTGCCCCATATGTAACTAAAAACGGGACCATTCGACGTCTCGAATCTTTCAACGGAGTCTCCGGGACAGAGCAGCGGAAAATGGAGCAGTCCTGTTCTTTTTTTTTAATAGAAAATAGTTTCACGTTTGACCGCCATCTCACCTAATTTTAAGTGATAATGCGGTCTAAGATGGAGCACGCTTGCCTAGAAGATACCGTTTCACTACTTGACTTGAAGACACCTAAATTATATCCATAGGGGAACACCTATAGATGGAATGACAATCCCACTAATATTATAAATGTGAAAGTTTAGATGTATGGATGTATGTTTGTTACCCTTTCACGCAAAAACTACTGAATGGATTTTGATGAAATTTGGTATGGAGGTAGCTGACATCCTGGATTAACACATAGGGTACTTTTTATCCCGAAAACATGTAGCGGGTAACACCGCGGGGCGCAGCTAGTATGGAATAAAATTAAAATGGAAACTAGTTTTTTTTTGCACAGTTGTCTGTCGTTTTTGTCTTACATCATTCTCGTAGATGGATATGCTAGAGTTACTGCAATATTGTGTATTGTGGACAGTCGCGGCGCGCGGCGCGGTGCGGGCGCAGAGCGAGGCCGGTTTCCGTCCGCTCAGCCCATGCACGGACACTACCGCCATCTGTGAGTATGCCTCCACATCTTTCACATCCACATTTTTTTAAATTAAACTTATTTACTTATTTAAAATCTATCTATCTTGCCTATTGCGGTGGAGACGTTCGGCAGCTGGGGTGTTGGTGCGTGATTTGGGGCAACGCATAAGAGACCAATGTGGTGACCCTCGCTTCGTCTCGTACTCGGTGCAAAGGCTGGCTATTGCTATTCAGCGCGTTAATGTTGCCAGCCTCATGGGTTCCTTTGCACCAGGTTCAGTCAGAGGCGGGGTATTTTCTGACTGAATTTTTATTTGAATTTTGATTTAAAAAAAAAACTTATTTAAAATTGAATTAATACATAACAACATTTTATTCAATTCTTCCTCTTTACCCCCCCCCCATGCCGCTATTGAATATATTAGTTCATTTGTACAAAAATTACTCTTAAAAGTAAATTAATTGATTTGAACTGTCAACCACCATCTTAGATTTTCTCTCATATACTCGTTTCACCTCTGTGCTAGGAATCAGACGCATTGTTTCCAAATAGAATAATATAGTGCTACCATATTAATTAAAATCCTTAAATAATAGTTTTATTTCGTATCGAACCTCATGTAACCTACATCCGCCTCGCTGGTGTTTTATGCCACACCTAGATTAAGATAAAGAGAAAGATATATTTATTTGCATAAACATGAGTGGTTGCATAGTACTGATCTTATATTACCGAAGTCTCATCATGTTCTTGCCTCAATGGGCGTACAAATGTTGTCATAGCTTTTTTTTTTTAATAATTCAATTTATGTAATTTAATGTCAAAAAAATAATAATAAATTTAATCAATGTCAAAGTAATAATAGTATTAATAAATAATAATTAGAATAGATGTCAATTTTATTAATGTCAAATAAAATTACTAGAAGAAACCTATTTACTAGATTCTGATTTGAAGACACCCATATTGTGCCTAACAGAGAACACAGACTCCGGTAGACAGTTTCACAAAGAATCAAAGAAAATCACATAAATACGTACATCATGTTTAGTTCCAAGTCCCAACTCTCAATTTAGTATTGAAAATTTGACACTATCAATATCAAAGTCAATACCAATTAAGAGTATTTTCTACTGATTATTCAGAATGTATGTGACGTTTCAGACGCGGTCGCGGTGCGTGGGAGATGGGAGCGTCCCATTTCGGACATTTCCCGCCTTCTCAGTATATGATGGGTGAGCATGGTTTCCTATCTAAGTCTATTGCAGATACATCTCTTATATAAAAAACGGTACGACGGCAAAATTTTTGTTTCCATTCGAGGAGTCTAGGTGGCGCCAGTTTCTGTGCGTGTTTCGCTTCATTTTTACTTTACGTAGTAGTGATGCGTTAATTCAATAGATGGCGCTTTTTGTTGGTGGGTCTCAGAGTTAAAACCTTATTGCTTTACAATAAAACAAAGCCTAATAATATCTTTCCACAAAATTCATAATTTTGTTTAGGAAATAGCTTTTATATACATTTCATCATAGGTCAACGTACTTTTAATATAGAACATTTTTTTACGATTTTTAAGCCTATAATAATGTTGTTTACAATAATGTGTAGAATGGTTTGCATGGTGGTAG
The DNA here is from genome assembly GCA_905404145.2 of Biston betularia. Taxonomy (NCBI): domain Eukaryota; kingdom Metazoa; phylum Arthropoda; class Insecta; order Lepidoptera; family Geometridae; genus Biston; species Biston betularia. The sequence goes on from FR989873.1 coordinate 11,853,030, forward strand.
GGTACTTTCTAGTACTCGGTTGGCTAGCTACCACCCTCAAGTTGAAAATCTGCCGCCAAGCGCCTAAGGGTGTGTTCCGGCAGCCTTAAAATCAAATTTAGATTTTTTGAAATGCTCGTCACACAAATTTTGTCCTGAGTGGGAATCGAACCCACGCCCTAGAGATCTTGTAGCAGAAACACTACCAATTGAGCTAACAGGGTAAACTACTACTAGGGCGTGGGTTCAAACCCCAACAATGAGCTTGAGCTGCCGCTGAAGGAAAACATCGTGAAGAAACCATAGCATGGTGGTAGGGTACTTTCTAGTACTCGGCTGGCAAGCTACCGCCCTCAAGTTGAAAATCTGCCGCCAAGCATCTAACGGTGTGTTCCGGCAGTCTCACTTGAGAGCCAGTTCCATTCCAGGCTAGGTGTGCTTTACCATCTTCGATCACACCTTCACTTAACATCAGGTGAGCTGTGGTCAAACACATGGCCTGTCAAGCATTATAAAAAAAAAAAAACTACTTACTATAAACTTTATTTTGCAGGTGGTGTGGGCTGGGGAGGGGGTAGGATGCAGCGCGGACCGCGGCATCGCTCCTTCATGCGATAGATAATTATTATATTATACTAAGCTATAGTTATAAGGATACAGAGAATAAATTTATATTTAATTATTATTAGGCCGTTTCATTACTGACCTTTGTATTGTATTGTATTGTATTTTATTTACATTCCATTAGGACATTAAGAACACTTGGACATGTCAGGTTACAAAAAATTTAGCAAATAAATAATTAATAGAATACTAAATTAGCTGCTGTAAAGAGGCATTGTCAATATTATACACTTTAGCGAGTTACAATTATTTTTAATCTTTCTAGATTTACTCGTTCAGAGCTAGACAGCTTCCATGCGTTTCTGTCTTCAGTGTAGTCTTTTAATTTATAGTACGCCTTACTACATAAAAACTCTTTTATAAATTTTTTAAAGCCTATTTCTTCTTTCTTTGGTTTTGGCGTCGCGTTTTAGCATTTGCCAGTGTCAAGTAATTATATATTTTCAAGTTTCAAAAGTTAAATAAGTGCCATCGTAGCTAGTTTTAGTCAAAGTCGTCTTTGTCAAGTCCAGTTCGTGTCAGTTAATTCCAGTCATGCTTTAGTAAAGTAGTGGCAACTTTACTACAAAGCTTCGATGGAGTTTTGGAAGCAACACGAAAACTCATGTTTCACCACATTATATCATTTTCCCACACTCGCGCTTGTAATTCGGCACTTTATGAATAAAACACCACCATTTTTATGCATAAACACTCGACAAAACACTAGTTTTGGAAAAAAATACAACGGGGCGACACGACTCTTCCCGCGTTCCCGCCAAAACTCCCAAAGCCTATTTCGTTAAGCTCCAATATTTCTTTAGGGACGTCATTATAGAAGCTTTCGAGTCCTAAACACTGCGCAGCGAAGAGAACAGGTTCTCAATTTGCGACAAAACTATCGTCGAGTATTTGGTAGCAAGTAATATGAATAAAATATAGATTAGCGCCCCTAGTGGGTGTAAAACAAAACTGTGCTGTCATTGACTGCACTGTTGGCTCATTGGTAGTATGCCTGCTTCAAGAGCTATAGGGCGTGGGTTTGATTCCCACCCATGACAAACATCTGTTGTATATACAAATGTTTGTTCTGTGTCTGGGTGCAACGTATGTTTTTACAAAACAAAACAGTATTCTATCAGTTATCTGTGACTTCCATAGTTTTGCTTAGTTTGAAGTCAGATGACACTGTGTGTAATGTCCTACGATATTTTTTTGTCACACATTTGTATCGATAACTTGTTTTCGCAAATTAACGAGACACCATTTTTCAACATTTCCGCCAAAAATAGCACGGGCCCTTTGCGACTTAATTTTCTTTGTATCGCTGCAATGGTCATGGACATGCGTTTTCTGTTAACATCAGGAGAGCGTCTCGTTCGTCTCATTACTTTTACCTACATAAAAAAGCAAGTTCTGCTTCTTTGGTGGTCAGGATCAGAGGTGCCCTCCGAGCTTGAGAGAGTCGTTACATTGTAACGCCTAGCCCCTTATTCCTCATAGCTACATTCTTGCCGCTAGCAGAGATATAATAGTTGGTCCAGTCTGCAGTCGATAGGTTTAGGAAACAAACAAAACAAACATAGAAAATTTAGAAACAAATCAACTTTATTTATCAAGATGAAAAAGATCAAATCATATTATTATATATAAGCTTACGAAACAGATATGTAAACCGCGAGAAACACAATCGCACTAACATAACCCTTGCTTATATACTTACTGCAAAACAAACGTGTCACTATACATACCAATTATATATTACATATACATAAACAGAAACAAATCTATCATTTTCATAAAACGCATTAACTAAATATTAATAAAGATGTAAAATTTACAGTTACAATTAATACTCCACCGAGAATTTCCCATTAGCGTTTTCTATAATTGTCTTTGTTTTTCTTTTTTTTCCCCTTATTTTCGTTTATTCATTAAATGATAAAACATCTCACTAGCATAGGTTTATTTACATGGCGCTGGGGCCGCAGTCTGTTCCTTGTATAAAAGTATCACTCGCGACATGGCACGTTGCGCAGGGCCGGCGTGGTGCCCGGGGGCGCGCCGGCCGCCGCCGGGGCCGTCTCTGGCTCGTTCCACACGGGGCCCTAATCTCCGGGATGCTCTGGGCACGATCTGTTCACTTCGAACCATTGGTCTATGCATCTGAAAATATAAAAAAAGGAACAATAAGAACCTCGATCAAAATCTTAAGATGTTTTTTTATGGTTGACGGACTAGGCGTTTGACCGCAGCTCACCTGATGTTAAATGATGGTGTGGTCGAAGATTCATAACATTTATTCGCGTATATTGGTATCTATGCAAAGTACAGTAATATAACGCCATATCCTGTTTTTCGGCGTGCAAATCTTTGTCTTATTATTTAACATTTTACGAAACTTACAGTAAATCGTAAAACGCAAATCCAAATTTACGAAGTACTAATGTAATTAATAATGAATCACAATAAAACAAGTTAAGTATGTATAAAACTTCTGTAACTTTTCTACTTTACTAGCTGCGCCCCGCGGTATTACCCGCTACATGTTTTCGGAATTAAAAGTAGCCTAGATAAGACACATAGGCTACTTTTTATCCCGAAAACATGTAGCGGGGTCACATCTACCTCCATATCAAATTTCATCTAAATCCGTCCAGTAGTTTTTACGTGAAAGAGTAACATCCATCCATCCATCCAAACTTTCACATTCATAATATTAGTGGGATAATCTAATCATAAGCCACATGCGATGTAGACCAAATTTTGAAAACTATTTCTGCTATCGAAAAGTCAGGTGATATATTCATTATTCTGAGTTTTCTGTATAACGTGCATTCATACATTTAATTTGTCAAGTAGCGAACAGTGTCCGATTTAACTGATATTGGTGTAACCATGGCAATAAGTGCACTAGAGGTCATAGGTTTGCACTCACCAGCTATGTAGGGCAGGGTAGGGGCGTATCGCGCCCTACATCGGGACCCTACAGAGCTAGGCAGAGAGGTATCGAGTGGTTTGGCCCTATGAGGGCGCTAGGGACTAGTGCTAGGGAGCGGGTTTCATTGGGGTTCAATAGGTTTTGTGCTACCTACCTATCCATACTTATAAATAATAATAGATAGGTGACTGATATAATTGACAGCTCTGTTAGTTCATTGGTAGTATGTCTGCTCCAAGAGCTGAAGGGCGTGGGTTCGATTCCCACCCAGGACAAGTATTTTATGATATAAACAAAATGTTTGTTCTGCGTCTGGGTGTACTGTATGTATTTACAAAAAAAAACTATTTAAGTATTCTATCAGTTATCTGTCTTCCATAGTACAAGCTTTGCTTAGTTTGGGGTCAGGTGGCGCTGTGTGTAATGTCCTATGATATTTATTTATTTATAATGGTGCATTTCCACTAAAGCAGAAACGAATGAAGCTTTTATAAAGCAGAAAGGACATAGGCTTCTCCTAATGTACACCACTTAGCTCGGATCTTCGGCTTCTCGTTACGTATATCGTCACTTCACCGAGTCTCAGGGCGTCCTACGCTACTATTGCAGATACGTGGTCTCCACTCCGAAATGCGTCTACCCCAACGGTTATCGGTTCTAAGACCGGACAGTTACTTGTGAGTAAACTGCTGCTAAAGACAGTTGGTTTTTGGAAGTGTATGCTCACCCCTTGTGGTAGATGCAGAGGCACGGCAGGCGCGCGATGGTGTCTCCAGCGGAGAGCTCTTCGAGGCAGATCACGCACTCGCCCTTGGAGTCACTCAGCACGTCCTCTGGAATACACGATACAAAACCACGTCAAATAAACAGCAATGATACAGTTCTTAAGGTGGTTCGATTTTCATACAAAACAATTTTTTTCTATTTATGGACACATGGGGCATAATTTTACACTGAAATCACAGCTACAGACATTTATTTTGGTCTTTATTTGCGGTAAATCACAATTGCTTGAATAAAACAGTAGATTATTATATTATCAGCATAATTTTTCCATTTATATTATAAGCATTTTTCCCCCTTTTCCCCTTGTATTTTTTGTGTATGGCACGTTGAAGGTTTATTAGTATTATCTGTGGTATAAGGTTAGGTATAAGATAGTTACCATTATAGGAGAGCCGCGGCCTTGTGAGACACATGACGAGGTGGCACTCGATGTCATCTGGCAGCACAAACTTGCTGCACACTGGACATTTTATACCTGAAACAATAACACAATCACGTTAATCGTTTATTTACTAGCTGTGCCCGCGACTTCGAAGATTTTTTTTTGCTGTTGACAGGCTAGGTATTTGATGACAGCTCACCTAATGTTAAGTGACTGTGTGGTCGAAGATGGTAAAGCACACCTAGCCTGGAACGGAACTGGCTCTCAAGTGAGGCCGCCGCAACACACCGTTAGATGCTTGGATGAAATAACTTGAGGGTGCTAGCATCATGCAAAAGGGAGGTCATATAATTTCCAAATAACTTTTTGGTTTGTGAACCGATTGAAATAAAACAAATGAAATAATTATAAATAATAAAATAATAATAATTATTATTATTTAAATTATATTTTTTTTTTTTTTTTTTTATTTATTAATTATTTAATTTTTAATGTAGCTTGCCACAATATATAAATGAAAACCGCATTCAAATCGGTTAAGATGGTACTAGAGACATTTTATCGATATTTTTACGGTGTATTCGCTTCCCTTGTTAGACAATTCCCATACTAAGTTTACAATCTTTGACCATACCATCAAAATAATACACAAAATAGTTCAAATATTAAAAAAAAACTAGATAGGTATCCAAAACGCCGCAACGCTACTTTAAATTTAAAATACAGTCCAAATAAAGACAAATACCTATAAACGCACCAACAGCCAGCCTTAAATACTAGCGTAAATACAAAATGAGTTAGTAAGCGCCGATAGACGCTTAAAATAAAGACGCTCAATAAATTCAAGAAAACGTAAACGCTCACTTAATTCCTGAATAAGTAAACATCACTCCCGGCTTAAGCGACCAGTTCCAAAATGAAATTGAACTTTGCTCCATTATTGGAAACTCGAATACGTGAGAAATGTCACACACTCGCACCTACATCAAACATGCACACCTTTGATACGAGTTGAAAATTAACCTTTGTATTGTTCCACCCTTTTTCTTATGTGCAATAAAGTATATAAGATGTATAAATGTATGTAGACAGCGGCGGCCTTAGCTGTTGCAAGGCCCGGGGCGACAGATCATTGTGAGGCCACTTTTCTTTGTGTCCGTTTCACTAAAATTTAGTTCAAGTGCTCGAGTGGCCGTTACATGCTTGCACTAATAATGAAACGGTGCGTTCAGGGGGAGTTTTGTTAAGTGCGAGGCGCGAGATACACATACATATAATGGTAAAGACATTTGTCTACGAGGACGCGAGGCCCCTGCAAGAGTGAGGCGCCGGGTGGTTGCCCTGCTTGCCACCCCCTAAAGGCCTTTATTAATTTAAAACTTTATTGCACACTTTTAGAATAATCTGTACAAAAGGAGGACTTAATGCTAAAGCATCTTCTGCCAGCTATCCCCAGTGTAAGAGATGTGGTTGTAGGCGCGCTTCATAACGAATATAATACGCGATATGTATACTTACATATTATGTATGTATACATGATTAGTTAAGCCCATGTTGCCAAGCCAACTAAAAACTTAATTCATATTAAGTTTTTAGTTGGCTCTCTTTTGAAGGGGCAACAAACTTAAAATGTTATAACATTTTTTGTTATTTATAATTAGTTCCCATTCATGGAGCAGTCTGTGACCAATAGTAGGGGTATATTGGGCGATGAATTAGCAAGAAAACACTAGAAGTACTGAAATTAATCAATCAATCTGGCGTCATCGGGCGTCGAGTAGTGAAGATATTTTTAAATCTGTTGTATTGGTCGGTAGATATTGACATAGGAAATTCAATGGTGTGCAAATTAAAAAAAAACGAGATTTTCGAGTTAGCTCCCTTTAGATCTAGGTGAGCGATATGTAAAAAAAAAATACAGCAAACAAATAAATATGACACTATTTAATATTATTTCACCTGCTTATATATTTTTTGGGATAAGGTAGAGTATAATATTGATTTATATTTCATCTGTAATCGCATAAACAACAAACGACGCCTCTTTTCAAAGAAAAAAATAATTTCAAACTTGCCAAAATTACCCACATTGGTCAGTCTAGAAGCAAGAATTTTTGCTAAAGTACACGTAACTATGCTAAGAAAAGGAGGTTGCCGTTATCATTTGTTTAAATTGTAAAACATAGCGTTTTGACGGTCTTTGGTTTTTGAATTCAAAGTTGATCAAAATCAAGAGCGACTTGTAAATGAATACCACGAACGCTACGTGTAATATTATTTGTTGTAAATCAATAGACTTCTGTGCGGTTCGTCCTTATTACGCGTCAAGTCACGTAATCCATCTCGGAGTGACGAGTGCCGGTTCTTTGTTTGTTGTTAGCCAGGTATAGCATTAATCTCATTACAATCTTCTCGTTTGTTTTAAAAGCGCGTGTAAATAAGTCTTTTTTTTTTTTATAGTAGATAGGCTTGCGTTTGACCGCCATCCCGCCTGATGTTAAGCGAAGATGCGGTCTACGGTGGAGCACGCTCGCCTAGAAGAAACCGATTCACTCGCGACTTGAAGGTACCCAGACTATATTCATTGGGGAACACCCACTCGGGCAGCTGATTCCAGTGTCTAGCGGTACGCACGAAAAAGGTGGAATCAAACCGCTTAGTTCGAGCTTTTGGAACATCAACCATGAAGCGGTGACGCTTTTTAAAGCTCCTGGTCTATGGGCTGACTTAAGGGGGTCTGTAGTTTGGCGACAGATTTACTGCTTTTTTTTTTCTTTCTTTTTTTTGGGTTTTAGACTGTCTATCAGTTAATAGGTTATCAATTTTGACTAAAGCCGACATTTGGTATTTTTGTGTTAAGACAATATTTTGTTAATTAAGTTATTTAAGATTTCAGTTTTTGTCTAAAAGAAATACATTCTCATTTTTTTTTAAATCACACTAATATTGTAAATGAGAAAGTTTGGTTGTACGTTACTTCTTCCCGTTGTACCGGCAAAATTTTATATTACCTAGCCGGTTCCATTCCAGGCTAAGTGTGTTTACCATCTTCAACCACAACATAACTTAACATCAAATGAGCTGTGGTCAAACACCTATTTTTAAATCATAGCAAGCATAAAAAACCTTTTTCTAAAAATCGCAGGCGAACCCGCAGGGTTGCAACTAGTTGACCATGACTATCATAAAAGTCGAAATGTAATTTTAAACGACTGACCCAATTGAAAAATGTTTTTCGATACCTACTAAGAGATACTATTGTAAAAACAAGCGAATATTTTTATAGCAATAGATGTATTTTTAAACGGTTTTATTTAGCTTGCCCTGTTTGTTGTTGTTGTTGATGTTTTTGGGTCAAATTTAGTTATTCTTTCAGAACAAGAGAGAATTGGATTAGATTTTACCATGCTTCTGACGCTTGTTAGAATCTAACCCAAAATATAGGTTAAAAAAAGTCCGGGTACTGAAATGTGCTAAACTTAGTTCAATATCTTCTTCTTCTTCTTCCGTCCCTGATCCCGTTATTTGGAGTCGGGTCTCCTCACTTTCCTGTGCCAAGATAAACGGTCTTGGTTTGTCGCGTTACAATTGCGCTTTTTTGAGGTCTCTTGCGGTGTTGGACCACCAGGTCATGTGCATGCGGCCTCTACCTCTTTTTGTTTCCGGTAGATTTAGAGCTATTTGGACCACATGACCATCGCTGCCTCTTTTAATGTGTCCATACCATATTAAGCGGGCTTCTGTCACTTTGTCAGTGATGGGTGGGACTTTGAAGCTGTCACGTATATGTTCATTACGGACTATGTCAAGCCGAGTCATACCTCCCGTCCATCTAAGCATCTTTTTCGGTTACTTAGTCCTTTCTTTCTTTCAAAAACTACTGAACAAATTTGGATGAAATTTGGTATGGAGGCAGCAGAGACCCTGGATTAACGCATAAGCTACTTTTTATCCCGAAAACATGTAGCGGGGAACGTCGCGGGGCGCAGCTATTAATATAAATACGAAAGTTTGTGAGTATGTTTGTTGCTCTATCACGCAAAAACTACTGAACGGATTTTGAGGAAATTTGGTATGGAGGTAACTAAGACCTTGGATTAACACATAGGCATTTTTATCCCGAAAACATGTAGCGGGTAACACCGCGGGGCGCAGCTAGTTCGATATAATTGAACTATGTTTTCGATGTAGAGAAGCTGGCGGCAATGTAAAGTCGGTTAGGTATATCCCTGTCAACGATAACAATGCTCTATAACCATAGACGTAATGCGTCCCAAGTCGTTGCCAGACGATCCACGATACAATGAGCATTTAGACCGCATATCTGGCAATACGCTGTATTGTGTTCCGAATGAATACATAAACCGTTACCAAAGATGGCTCAGACACAATACTTTGGATACCAAAGGTGTCAGTCCACAAATAAAAATACTAATTTCCACACAAATTTTTGCCGGTACTTGGTGCTTTCCATCCAAAGGTCGCCAGGAAGAAATCGCTCTAGGCTATAAGGCCGCAGTTGTACGCTACATATATGTATTAGTCTATGTTGTTTTTGTTTTCTTATTGTCTTTTTTATATGATTGATTCAGGCGTTACTTTGCGCAAGTTCATTTTGAGTGTTCAAGGTAAGCTATCCCACTAATATTATAAATGTGAAAGTTTGGATGGATGGATGGATGAATGTTTGTTACTATTGAACGGATTTGGATGAAACTTGGTAAGGAGGTAGCCGGAGACCCTGGATTAACACATAGGCTACCTTTTATAGTTGATTTTAAATACCCGATGTACACAATGATACGACAACATCTAGGCTTGACTAAAAATACAAAGTTTAAAAAATAACATGGTTTAGTTTACATCGGTCCTAGTTATGGTTATTTTACAATGTTATGTTTGAACGCTCAGCCTAACAACACAATGAGCGTTGTAACATTAACTCAAACTAAGTTCGTAAAAAGTCTCTCTTGTCAGACCTACTGAAACATTTTACTGGGAATTTCAGACGAAATGTACGCATTAAAATTTTTACCATTTAATTTTACTCAAAATGAAACATTCCGAATGCGGGACGCGTTTGAATCTGCCTATTCATTGAAATCTGATAAATTTTAATCAAGAGTCAGTGAACATTTTCATGTATAGCTTTTAATCTCTTTATCTGGCCTTGCTTCTGTATGTGAAAAAATATTACAACGATAAACCTACACAAAAAAAGCGCATGAGAAATGTTGTAGTTTGTGATAGCCCTGTTGGCTCATTTGGTATACTATCTGGTTCAAAAGCGTGCGTGTGTGCTGAGCGTGGGTACGATTCCCGGACAAACATTTTATGTATCAACAAATGTTTGTCCTGTGTCTGGGTGTTCTATATGTATTATAAGTATGCATTTACAAAAAAAAGCTATTTATGTATTCTATCAGTTATCCGACTTCCACCACACACGCTCTGCTTAGTTTGGAGTCAGATGGCGCTGTGTATAATGTCCTACAATATTTAGTTATTTTATTTGGTTCCCATAATACAAGCTTTGCTTAATTTGATCTGGTTGAAGAGCGTGTGTATGTGCTGCGTTCGATTCCCATCAGGACAAACATTTAAGTGACGATAAATGTTTGTTCCATATGTTGAAGTTGCTATTTATTTTTAATTAAATTAATTTTTGCAAACAAAATTATATCCAATTTATCATATACATCCAAGTTATTGATTTTTGTTAAATAATGCAATATTAAACAACACGCAACAAGTCATCTGTCCGTACTAAATATTGAGCCCGTCAATTAACTTCCTGACGACTCACTAAGCACGAAATGTGTGCAAATAACGGTTTTTTTTTTTTTTTATTATTATTATTATACACTCCACAGACGCTGGGGTCCGTGACCTTTGTCAAGTTTAGTTACAAATTTTTTTTTTTTTTTTTTTACAATTTTACATTACAAAAAGAGGAGAGGTTAGTTTGATCTTAATCTAAGGTTAAAGTAGGTACTAGATTGTGTGTATACCGCGATAATAACGATGTTCGAATCTAGTTACTTTTGTTCAATCTACCTGACACAAATGGATGCATTTAACACCCTCTCGCAGGGTTCAGAGGGTTACACGGATTGCAGTTACAAGCCAATTATCACGCTCGCCCTAGCGGAATCATTTGATTCTACCCGTGCAGATACTGCAGATGTGACTGGAAGTCTGATTTTGTGATGAAGAATGTACTACCAGTAGCTGAATGCTGGCCTTTTTCATTCTGGACTAGATGTTTGACCACAGAATACTTTTTATTCGTAAATACATAGAGAATCAACCAGACACAGAACAAACATTTATTTGTCGTGTACCACAAATGTCCTAGGTGGGAATCGAACCCATACCCTACAGCTCTTAAAGCAGATATACCAGATGAGCTGGGCTGACATAATCTGAGAGTCTATCAGAGGAGGGAAATGTGGCCAGAATGCTGGCAGCATTGCCATGCTGGATAGCAATGCTAAGCTTTTCCCCAAAGTAGATGCCAGCCTTGATTAATTTTGATCAGCTTGGTTTTTAAACATAATTCTATGACGGAGAGGTCAAGCTAGGTGTTTTTACCATCTTCGTCACTTAACATCAGGTGAGCTGTGGTCAAACACCTGGCCTGTCAAACATTTAAAAAAACTTATAGAGTATCTGCAACATCGATTTCAAATAACAGGCCCGTAACAAAATTAGTTTATTTTTTATCAAAGAAATATCATTAATCAATCGAACCAACAGGCAATTCAAGCTGCCGTTAAACGTATTATTATTCTGAAGTGTTTACTGAACCAAATGACAAAATTTTAACCTTTGGTACTGTAACAGAACGATCACCTTAGTTTCTTACAAATAAATTCTTAATTTTTGTGTTAACACGAACTTTTGTTGTTGAAGCACAAGCAACATTATAATGGGTATGCTAAAAAACAAATAACAAATTCACGCTTCTGGTTTCATCATAAATCTTCGTAGTTTAAATACATAAAACATTATGTGCATTATTACATAACATTATATCGCTTGAAAATAAGTATAAAATGCCCATTTCGCCACTCGCTCGCGTACTGCTAAAGTATACAGTAAGCCATAAAGTATACAGTATTATACGATGGCTTGAAAACGTTGTGTGCGAAACAGAATATCTTAAAGCTTATTAAGTCAAAATCCAATTAGTAAACTTTTCAAGCATTCATTAAAGAGTTTCTAACTTTCGAGTTTTAAGACTATCATATTTCAGAAATAACTAACGCACTAATCATCCCTGAGTAGCATTAGATTACTGCAAAGTTTTGTAAAAAAAAAGTATATTCGTTTTGTTAGGAGTTGATTATTGTTATAAATGGTGAGTACTTATTTATTTATTTAAAAAGTCCGCCAACGCAGTTTACACCGATACATTAAAAATTCAAATTCCCAAATAACAAAATATCAAGACAAGTATCACAGTAGTTATAGGCGAAGACGGCATGCATTACAATCAAATATGACACTTGTTTGCAGACGGTATTAGAATATACATATTACTAGTAATAATATTAGTAGTAGTATTAGTAGCAATTATGATTTGTCATGTCATTTTGTTATATTGACAATATTTTTTTGACATTGACGTATTTTAAATTGACAATATTTTTTTATATTGACATACCTTATTTTGACATTTTTGTGTTGACATGTAATCAGTGTTTTAAAACTCATTTTATGACATATTAAAAAAATTTGAAGTGACTTGTAAGATTGGTGTTATCAATAAAATATTTGTATTTGTATTTTGTATAGTTGAAAAAGCAATGCTACAGTAAAAGGTTTCAAATACAAAATATCTATCAATAATGTTCACTATAACTTGCAGCGATGCGATGCACCCTATCTTTCTTACACTCCTACTACTTGTACCTTCGACCCTGGCTGCCGTGGATTGCCGCAGCGCATGCCACACCTGCCACGCAAAGGATCAACCTAAAGAAATCTTGGAGATCTACTGCGCGATGTGCCACGAGTGTAAAGAACGCAGGAAAGAACGTATCAAGTCGAAGATGCAACTGGCCCAACAACTTACGTCTACCACTACGGAAAAGATCACTATTATTACGGCAAAGATCGTTCAGCTCAATCAACTAGCAGATAATCTTTACGCTGAGCCAGGTATACGCAATTACAAAAGAGTAATTTTATAATAATTTAAGCAAACATCTTTACGAGTAAATTGTTGAGGAAAAATCCAACAGCTGGCTAAAGTTAGCGCGGTACTTGGTAGACTCCATAAGGAGATAACATGGTGTACTAACCATCCACCGTCAAAACTACATCTTATAATACTTGTATGGGTTTTAACATAAAACTTTTACTTGGACTATTTTTTACCTGGTGGTAGATCTCCTTAGCAGGCGGTCGACTAGGTAGGTACCACCGCAGTACCAGATATTCTGCCGCCAAGCAGTAGCGTGTAAACATTACTGTGTTCCGGTTTGAAGGGTACTGCAGCTAGCGAAATTACAGGGCTGTTGAGACTCAAAAATCTCAAAGTAAAGAGCGCTAAAGCAGTGATGCCTTAAAATTCGTTTCACTATACAAACTTCTGTGTATTGCTGCAATGGTCATGGACAGGCGTTATCTCTTACCATCAGGAGAGCGTCTCGTTCGGCTTTTTACTATTACATGTAAAAAAACTAAAGAATACGGTCTAAGACTAAGGTTGCTTGCGATTCATATCTGTCATATAATTAATTTAAGTTCATAAATAAAGAGTTTATAGTCTGTCTTTGCCACAACAGACTCGTTCGAAGGAACAGAGCCGTTGGCTGACAAAGTGATCCAGGAGATCCCACCAGGGTGTCCAACAGCACCACCATGCTCCGACGACGAGGCTCCTCCACCAACCACCACAACAACGACGACAACTACGACCACGACCACGCCCAGGCCAACATGTCCTCCGATCAAGCCGTGTAAGAAAAAGAAGAAATACACGAGTCCTTTGCCGCCGCCACCACCGCCGCCGCCATGTGCGCCTTGCTGTCCTATGCCGCCTTGCGCCATGCCTTGTTTCCCTTATCCACCCTTATACCCCTATCCACCACCTTATTCACTACCTTATCCACCACCTTATTCACTACCTTATCCTCCAACTTCCCAGTCAACTACCGTGGAAACTGTTCCAAAATCCGTTCAACTTAGTCACGCACTACCAGCTTTGCCACTTAACAATGCTTTACTAGTTTCGCCATCCAGCAATACCACTTCTGCTTCGTCGCTTCCTCCACCTATAGTTGCGCAGGGTGCACCGTCTCGTTTAAAGTCGGAAGCGGACTACGTATACATGTATGTTGGGGTGCCCAAAAACATGTTGAGAAGAAACGGTTAGGAGACAGTCATAAAGAAGACAACGTGTAGTGATTAAAATCTTGCTTGGGACAAGATCTCGTTCAATATCATTTTTATTTACATATATTTTTTCATAGCGTGATCGTATTTATAGATGAAACTAAATGTTTTGAATAGGACAATCAGGGAACTAAAGAAAAGAGAAGGAGACAGAATAAGATCATAAAGATGGCCGCCCGTATCGGACCAAATAGCTTACTGGAATCATTATCATACCCAGAACTGGTACATTGTAAGCTACAGTACATAAAATGAAAGATATGTACATTACACTTTTAAAAGGGGCGCCTTATATTATCCCGGAAATGATTCATAGTTTTAAAAATGAGCCATTATAGGAGTACATTTTTCAATTTAATGTATAGCTTGACTAGCTGCGCCCCGCGGTGTTACCCGCCACATATTTTCGGGATAAAAAGTAGCCTATGCGTTAATCCAGTGTCTCAGCTACCTCCATACCAAATTCCATCCAAATCTGTTGTTGTTTTTGCATGAAAGAGTAACAAATATACTCACAAACTTTCGCATTTATAATATTAGTGGGAAGTAGGATAATGTAACAGGTTTAAGTGTGAGGTCAAATTTTCAGACCTTAGGCTAACTTTTCTAAATAAATTATATCTAGAGAACCCGATTATAGGACCTTAGGATCGATGGATTTATTCATTAGTTTACGAGACCAATCAGACCCTAAGTCATATTACTTCTAAAGGAGCCATATCAGAGTCACACAGTTCCACACAAGTTAAACAAGTCAGCGACAGTGTGTACACAGTTTAACACCCCAAATTGTTTGAATTATGTCAAAGGCGACAGGCAAACAAAACTTAAGCTTGTTCCAAGTACTCAAATACCTACTTGACAATCGATTTATTACAGAGTAATTTCAATCTAGGTATGCTATAACTTTACACATGAAACTAATAGTATTGCACAACCATAAAATTTTATTCGAATCGTATATTTATTAAGATCTATACAACAATAGTAATCATTATTATTTCGCCTTCGCTATCAACATTACGTGCCGGCTTTCCAATAACATCCGAGTCGAGCGTAACTATGCCATAGTAATTTTTTTTTTTTTTTTAATTTGCCCCTTCGGGCAGGCTAAAGCTATAAAGCCATACTGCCTTGTCTTAAGTGTTATTTCTGCTGTATCTTAGCTATAGTTATCGTCAAAGTCGTCTTAGTCAAGTCCAGTTCGTGTCAGTTAATTCCAGTCATGCTTTAGTAAAGTAGTGGCGACTTTACTATAAAGCTTCGATGGAGTTTTGGAAGCAACACGAAAACTCATGTTTCACCACATTATATCATTTTCCCACACTCGCGCTTGTAATTCGGCACTTTATGAATGAAACACCGCCATTTTTATGCATAAACACTCGACAAAACACTAGTTTTGGAAAAAAATACAACGGAGCGACACGACTCTTCCCGCGTTCCCGCCAAAACTCCATGCCATAGTAAAAGTAAACACTGATAGGTACATTAGATAGATGAAGCACCACGTACGCACAAAAAATTTAATTTAGCTGATGGCCTGCTACGACTTTTATACACAATCGATATCGATAGAAAATTCGATTTCGACGTTTTACACCATCAATACACGACTATTTTAAATTTTAGCATTGATTTTAAACTATGTTGACAGCCCTGTTGGCTCATTGGTAGCATGTCTGCTTCAAGAGCTGTGGGGCGTGGGTTCGATTCCCACCCAGGACAAGCATTTTGTGATATAAAACCAAATGTTTGTTCTGTGTCTGGGTGTACTGTATGTATTATAAGTATGTATTTACAAAAAAAAATAAATTAAGTATTCTATCAGTTATCTGACTCCCATAGTACAAGCTTTGCTTAGTTTGGGGTCAGATGGCGCTGTGTGTAATGTCCTGCGATATTTATATTTTATTTATTTATGTACATTAAAATTTTAGCTTTTTTTTTTAATACGGATAAGTACAATATACAATAGACAACACTTTATTTGAGACATAAAACACATTTCAACATAATTAGCAATACATACATACAAAATAAAATAAACAATAAACATAAAACAAAGAAAAAATATCTTATAGGTAGGTATTATAGTAGGTAGTCCGCGTTTAACCACCAACTCGCCTGATGGTAAGCGACGATGTGGTCGAAGATGAAGCAAGCCTAGAAGATACCTATTCACTCTGACCTTGAAAAGATCTAGATTATATCTATCAGGAAACAAGGAAGCCGGCAGCTTGTTCCATTCCTTGGCCGTATAGATGAGAAACGTAGAGTCAAAACGTTTGGTACGTACCCAAGGAGAAGCTTGTAAGTAAAATTAAAATTGTAAAAAAAAATCGTAGGACATTACACACAGCGCCATCTGACCCCAAACAAAGCAAAGCTAGTACTGTGTTTTTAGATTCAACATTAGCTTGTTGAGGATGTGGAACGATACGGTTTCCAGAATAGCATAACATGGGCGTTTTGAAATTAAGAGTCAGCAGGTTCCTTTTAAGTAAGCATGCTCCATAGTAGACTATTTAGTTGCTTAACATCAGACCAGATGCTGTCATAAGCAAACCTATTAAGAATTTATAAAACATGAGTAGGTAGGAACATAAATTGAAAATAAATTCAATTGTAGCAATAAATAAATAAATAGCATTACATACAATGTTGTAGCAGGAAATCTGTAAGTTACCTCGATAACAGCGAAGTTATAAATAAAATCATGGAAAATAACCCAGTTTTAACTGAATATTGTGCATATTCTTGTTTGTACTAAATAAAAGTATATAAAATAAAATGAAGCCATAAACACATCATAATATAAAACATAACACTATCTTTACTATTAACAAGAGGAAAGATTTTATTTTTTGTTTGTATTGAATAGGCTCCAAAACTACTGGACCGATTTCAAAAGTTCTTTCACCGTTGGGAAGCTACACTATCCCCGGGTGACATAGGCTACTTTTTATCCCTGTATTCTCACGGGAACGGGAACTACGCGGGTGAAACCGCGAGACGTCCGCTTCTAATAAATGCAAAAAATAAACTGACTCACATTTACAAAAAGAACGAGGAAAAATGAAAAAAGTTGTAGTTGTCAAAGACAATTGTTATGCGATAGAAGATATTATTATGCCGATAGAAGAACTCTGTCAAGTCAAACTGTCATCGATAGTATAGAACAAACAACCAAGATTGACCATTTAGTAGCTCGATAATGTCGATAAAAGGTTGCCCTGACCCCATCACTAGGTTAAATGGCGAAGTTCGTGACTTATTAAAAGAAGTCGTTAATGAAGATAATGTTCAGCTTTATGGAATGATATGATACCCATTACTTTGTTATAGATTACATGAAAATTATGCAACTTAGACCAGCGGTTACTTACGATGACATATTTTATCATTGCAGTGAATTTACCAATTAAATTAAACGAAATTAAAAATAATTTTGTAGCGATGATAGCTCAGTGGTTAGCGCTGAAATTTTTTTTTTTAATATTTGACTTGCTAGGTGTTTGACCACAGCTCACCTGATGTTAAGTGAAGGTTTGGTCGAAGATAGCACACCTAGCCTCGAATAGAACTGGCTCTCAAGTGAGGCTGCCGGAACATACCGTTAGATGCTTGGTGGCAGATTTTCAACTTGAGGTTGGTAGCTAGCCAGCCGAGTACTAGAAAGTACCCTACCACCATGTTATGGTTTCCTCACGATGTTTTCCTTCACCGGCAGCTCAAGTTCATTGTTGGGGTTCGAACCCACGCCCTTCGGCATGCGAACCTACCGCGATAACCACTGAGCTATCATCGCTACTATAATATCAGGAGTCGTTAATGCAAACGTCTACGAATTAATAAAATTTATCAAACTTACAATAGTGAAACATATCGACATTACCCACGATGATTTCCATTTATTTTCGGCGGTTATCTGGTAACAGCTGTCGTTCCTCGCAAAGGGTTTGATAAGAACGTTCCGAGCTTTCGTCGGATGGCAACCGACGGAAAGTCTTATCTTAACAACCTTCCAGTCCGATCATTCGAACCCTCGGTGTGTTTCGAATGTGGTTAGAACAAACTAGGAACAGACTTGTTTTAATGATAAAATAAGTTCGTACGCAACGGTTTGGCTCTTCTTTCTTGACGGAACTTATAATCGGCCACATTAAAAAAAAAATTATAAATATCATAGGGCATTACACACAGCGCCATCTGACCCCAAACTAAGCAAAGCTTGTGCTATGGATGACAGATACCTGATGGAAAACTTAAATAGTTTTTTCATTGTTTCCTGCGAACTACACTTTGGACTTTTTTAAGGCTAGAGCGAAGAGATTTTTTCTAGATCAACGTGCTCTACCTTCGGCCGCACCGTCCATCAAGAATGTTGGTGGCCAAACAAAAGATCTAATTTATATATTTTTTAAACCGGTCAAGCGCGGGTCGGACTTTTGGACTACAATTCAAGGGCGTGGGTTCAATTCCCACCATATATAAAGAGCTTAAATGTTTGTGTTTAGGTGTTCTGTATTATAACAGTTACCTAGGTCCCATGGTACGAGTTTTGCTTAGTTTGGAGCTAGATAGCATTGTGTGAAAAGTCTTACTATATTTATTAGATTATTGCATTAATTGACTAATTATTATATTGTCATGGAATTGAAATTTTCGATGGTGTTTTTGAAATGAATTGAAATACAACTTGTAACTTTGATGCTATCAATAAATATAACATCAAAGTGACAAGGCTTGTAGTATGTCTGCTCCAAGATCTGAAGGGTGTGGGTTCGATCCCCACCCAGGATAAACACTTTGTGTTATAAACAAATTTTTGTTCTGTATTTTTTTATTATAAGTATGCATTTACAAAAAACAATTATTTAAGTGTTCTATCAGTTATCTGACTTCCATAGTACAAGCTTTGCTTAGTTTGGGGTCAGATGGCGCTGTGTGTAATGTCCTACGATATTTATATTTTAAATAGAACATTGTATTGTATCGCATGTTTGAAAGCCAAAGACAATACAAGCTCGACTGTATCAGTCCCCTAAAGCTGTGGCAGCTACGTTATTTCTCGTAGAGTAAAACATACGACCACTTGTTGCACAACAGGCAATCGTTTCCACTCGCCGGCTCCGTAGCGAGCTGGCAATTCGATCGATGGAGTGACGAGTAATTCAATGTCGAGTGGTGTCGCTACAGAAACCACTATTCAGGTGGGCGTCACGATAACGATGCTATTTTTGTTCTTGTTTCCCGTTTGTAAAATGTCACAGGTAGATAAGAGTGGAAGAGTAATGATCGCAATAACGCCAGCGTATTTGGCAAGAGGTAGCAAATTTAATTTGTTACACATTTGATACGGGAAAAATCTTTTTCATAAAAATAAAAAACAAAAATCAGCGCCGCGGAGTAATACCCAGCACAATTGCTGAGCGCTGGCCTTTTTTTCTTTCTAATGCACTAGTCAGTAGTCACAGCAGCGATAATCCTCTGTCATTTAAAATTTGTTGTCTGTGTGTTAATTTACATCTTTTATTTGTGTATGTTGTCTGTAGTTATTCGTTGTTTTTTTTTTTATGTAACAAGTAATTAGACGAACGAGACGCTCTCCTGATGGTAAAAGATAACGCCTGTCCATGACCATCGCAGCGATAAACAGAACTTTAAGTATCAAAACAAAGTCCAGGGCATCACTGCTTTGGCACTCATTACTTTGAGACTTTTAGTTGAGTTAGCCTTAACAGCCCAGTAATTTCGCTAGCTGCAGTACCCGTCAAACCGGAACACAGTAATGCTTACACACTACTGCTTCGCGGCAGAATAACTGGTACTGGGGTGGTACCTACCTAGACGACCTCCTGCTAAGGAGATCTACCACCAAGTAAATCTTGTATCTAGTGTTTTAAAAGGAAAAATAAATGTTTTTTTTTTTGGTGGTGTTCTATTTATCAACATGTCACCCTAGTGTAGGTTCCAAGGTGTACATACTACATGTATAGTATTTTATGTTTCATCGTATTTTTGTTTTGTTATTCGGTTATATTGTTAGTGTTTCTGAACAATAAATATTATTATTATGCACGTGGAAACTCTAAATTTCATTAATTTATACCATGCGCTTAAATTTATATGTGGGGCGTTCTACTTTTCTACCGACAATCTGAGTGATAAATTTTTAGATTTCAAAAAAAAATAAAAGTGTAATTCTTTAAAAAAATGTATTTTTACATTATTGTCCAGTTATCGAAGATTTCAGATATGTATAGTGCATCGAAGTTTTGTTATTTACTTTTTATTTATTTTAAGTTTTATCGGAATAGTTAGAAAAAATAAACACCTCTGTCACAAACTAATATATTTATTAATTATTATGTCCAATCAAATTTACAGTTTTTTTTAACTTGGCATAACTAGAATACAAGCATTTATTATTATCGAACACGATTTATCCCAATTCTTGTTACAAATATAATATAAAAAATGACATTTAATACCACTCTGTCACATTTTTGCTCATTAAGACAACAAACTTTGAAATATTTTGCAAATAATTGAAATAAACATAGCTGAAATTCTGTTACTACCTTTTATGGTCAATATATAATAATATAATACGTTATTTTAGTGTATATGTTTTCAATAAACTGAACATATGCTGCTTTAATGCTTAATTACAAGGGGGACAAAATTGTGCTAGAGTATGACAGAATGGTAGATATTAATAGGCCAACATTTAAACTTAATCCTTTAAGGTTTTGAAAGTTTTTAAAAAGGATAACAAAACATAAGGCTTCTCTTACAATGCTACATAAGATATTATTTCTTGGTATAATCATTATTTGGTGCACGTAAAATCAGACTAATCTTTTCTTTTCTCTTATTCGACTTTTCAAATACTTCTATAACACGCCTTCCTCTTTTAACCGTAATCAAGTTTTTCAATTTTATCAAGTTTTCAAACATCACATCTGATACATCTGATTTTACTAATTTAAATATTTTGTCAGTGTCAACAACAGTTTTATAAAATATCACCTGAACATCTCCATCTTCATCCACACAACTTTTTTCAACTCCTAAGTAGGTGTACTCGACTTAGTTTCTACTGGGTACTTTTACTGACATAATACCATTTTTTATTAATAATGGGTCTCCAGATAGGTCACATGAAGCACCTGGTTTTATGTGCACAGGTTTTTTTCTGATTACAAATACAAATCATTTATTAATAACACCAAAGTTACAGGTCATATTTCCATTCATATTTAAAAATTATTATCAAAATCATTACATATGTTAAAACAATGAAAATGAAAATGTCAATAAAGTAATATGTCACGTATAAAATGTCAATAAAATTATGTCAATATAATTAAATGTCCATAAAAACAAAAATATTATAATTACATACTAGTAATTCAATAATCTCTTAGTTTTAAATAATCGTCAAAGTCATAGAACAAGGTCTCTTGAAGCCAAGATCTTAGTTTGCTTCTGAAGCACGCGATGGTAGGTGCATCCCGGATGGAAGCGGGTACGCGATTGTAGACCGCGGGCCCCAGAATGTATACCGACCTCTCCGACTTGACGAGCCGATGCGACGGCGTTACTAGTTGGTCTTTCTTTTTATTACTGCGAAGATCCAACGTGCTGTGGACGCCCCGGCGTTGAAATTTATCTATGTTTGTATGCGTGTACAGGGCTACCTGGTAAACGAACTCACACGGTAAAGGCAGAATCTGTAGCTCCCTAAACAGATCCACGCAAGAGACGTCGTCCTGAACCCCGCATATGGCACGAATAGCTCGCTTCTGCATAACAAAGGCTCTATTACGATCGGCAGCGCGGCCCCACAGCTCCAACCCGTACGTGATGTTACTGTGGACGGTCGCGAAGTAGCAGGAGCGCACTACGCTGCGGGCAGCGGTGCTCGCGAGCCGCCGGAGCGCAAAGCACGAGCGGCTCAGCTTCCCGCACAGCTCGTCTATGTGCGTCTCCCAGGTCAACGCGCCGTCGATATGGAAACCTAGAAGTTTCGTACTGTGGACTTGTTGGAGAGCGGTATTGCCGACTGCTACCGAATGAGTCTCAGTCGCGTGGCCATTGAGGTTAAAAGCAAGGAAGCAGGTCTTATCTTTGTTTAGCGCGAGCCCGTTCGATCGGAACCACCTATCTAGTTCGTTCACCACCCCATTCAGCCTCGACTCCAGTTCACGGTGCGTCGGCGCGGTGATCACTGCGGCGACGTCATCGGCGTACATATATATCTCAGCGTCATCGATGGCGCCGGGCAAGTCGTTAAGGAGGAGACTGAATAGAGTGTTAGAGAGACAGGAGCCCTGCGGGACGCCCATCACATTTTCCGCTTCTGACGACATGACGCGACCTCTATCACCCACCACTACCTGTGTTCGCTTAGACATGAAGGAGGACAGTATGGACAGGGCAGGGCCACGGATCCCATAAAATCGCAGCTTGTTTGCGATGAGGGCGTGATCAGCGGTATCAAACGCGCGCGATAGGTCGCAGCAAAGTAAGGCAACCTGCAGTTTTGCCTCGCGCGCAGTTAACACTCGCCACAACACCTCGCGCACTAAGTCTGTGGTCGCGCGACCGGCTCGGTACGCATACTGCCGCTCCGACAGGACACCACGGTCCACGACAAAATTAAGTAGCCTTCTATTGAGACCGACCTCAAACACCTTGCTAATAGCGGGAACGAGGGAAATAGGGCGGTAAGACTTGGGGTCTGCTTTTTTGCCCTTTCCTTTGTACAAGGGGCATATTTTTACTCTTTTAAGCGCCGCGGGATACATACCTTCCCGCAGGCATGAATTAAATAAGTAGCTAATTACGGGTGCGACCGGTTCTATGGCGGTTTTCAATATACTTGCAGACAGACCGTAGAGATCAGTACTTTTCTTAGGAGCAATACGTTTCTTCGTTATTGTAAAAACTTCGTGGGGTGAGAAAGGTTCTAATCTTATAGACACATCGCTCGCGGATACCTCGTTCCCGAGCGCGGCCAAAGCGCTGACGCTATCAGCCGCGGGCGCTCCGCACCTACTCGCCGCCGTCACAAACTCCAAGTTGAGAGCGTCAACCACATCCTTTTTTGTGATAAACGGTTGGCCATCTACATCCCGCACCAGGTCTGTGAAATCGACTCTCTCCCGAGTACCGCGACCTAGCTCGGAGTTTATAACACGCCACATACGTCGCGGATTATCCTTAACTATATTTGAGAAATAGTTAAATCTTTTTTCTTTTAATAGAGAGTGATATTTCACGGTAAGTTCATCGCACTTACTACGCAGTACGTCGTCAGTTGGAAAGCTCCTCTTTAATTGTGCAGTGTCATGTAGTAAATGTTTAAAGTTGTGAATTTCCGTGTCAACCCAATGTTTTTGATGAGTCAGTTGTTTTTTTAACGGAAAACAGATATTAAATTTATTAGATAATATATTAACTGTACTCTCAGCCAGCGAGTGGCAACAATTATTAGCTTTACTAATAATTCCCTCCCAGTCGATAGATGCTAGCGCGCTAATAAAATTGTATTCGTTGGTCGTAGTGAAGCTACGAGCCAGACAGTGGGCGGGCGCGGGCGCTGCCGCGGCGCTGTTCGCGAGCGTGAGGCGCTGGGCGGCGTGGTCGCTGAGCGGGCGCGTGTCGACGCCAGTTACTGCATTTACGCGTTTTGCGGGCACGTTCGTGTACACATGGTCGAGTAGCGACTTGCGGCCACCTACATCTACTCGCGTGGGGTCGGTCACTAATTGAGTAAAATTGAAGCTAACGAGCATATCTACTAACTGCTTTTGGGCGCTAGAACTGTCTAACAAATCGATATTAATATCACCCATGATGACGCAGTCTAGGCCCTCGTCTGTTACTTTACAAAGAAGGGCCTCAAATAGCTGGAGGTACTCACCGTGGCTTGTCAAGTTGGAGTGGTACACACCTACAACCAGGATATCGTCATCAAGTAAGTGCACGGCGCACACGTCAAAACGAGATTAACGAGAGGCTGAAGAGACTGATCATCTTCTGAAGTAGTAATACTACTTCAGAAGATGAAGATGATACAATGTTATACAACAGTCTCATAAAATCTCTTTGTAGGAGCTCTAATTATTATGTTGTTTATTTATATCAGCCAATGGTTCTTTTTAATCTGAGGTTGGGCTTAACTACCTACCTAGCTTTACTTTTATAAAGAGCAACTTAATAAAAATAAAGCTAGCAAATAATATTTGTTGTGCAGCATTTTTTTATTACCAAAGTCTCTTGAAACAGTTGAAGTTTTAGTCCCGAACGGTTAATTGTTGTGTCTTGTAGGAAAGGATAGGATTGTTTTGGAGCAGTGTTTCATTTTGTTTTTGTTTTTAATGTTTTTGTAATGTTCCTTAATGGCACTTGTCAAAATACTATATGTATTTTTTTTTTCTTCTTTTTTTTTTTTTTTTTCGTTAATTTGCCCTTTCGGGCAGGCTAAAGCTATAAAGCCATACTGCCTCGTCTTCAGTGTTATTTCTGCTGTATCTTAACTATGGTTATCGTCAAAGTCGTCTTAGTCAAGTCCAGTTCATGTCAGTTCGTGCCAGTCATGCTTTAGTAAAGTAGTGGCAACTTTACTATAAAGCTTCGATGGAGTTTTGGAAGCAACACGAAAACTCATGTTTCACCACATTATATCATTTTCCCACACTCGCGCTTGTAATTCGGCACTTTATGAATAAAACACCACCATTTTTATGCATAAACACTCGACAAAACACTAGTTTTGGAAAAAAATACAACGAAGCGACACGACTCTTCCCGCGTTCCCGCCAAAACTCCTTTTTTTTTTTTTTTTTCTTCTTTATTCGGCGCTTTTAAATTTATCTTAATTTTTTGGTTTGGGTATATTATGTAATAAGCTGTCTTCTTTTATTTTTTTGGCGATGAAGTCTTTCCTTGTATTTTCGTATTTTTCTATAATTAATTTTACATGGCCTTGAAGTTTCATATTTTGCCTATAAATTTTCGATCTGTCTCGGCTAACTTTTTCTCTTCCCCTTGCTCTAGCAGCGGATGAGGTTGGAGTTAGTGAACGAGATCTAGGAATTAAAGGAGTAACCTGGGGTTTGAAGGAACAGGTGTGGAAGTCGAGTATTCATTAGAACGTTCTGCAAAGCTTTCTGTTGTTCTCTTTTTGTTTCTAACTTGCCATTTTATTTTCATTTGTCTGTGTACTCTTGGTGTCAGATCTTTGACTAGCTTTTTGCAAGCATGGTATCTTTCTAAGTCTTATCATTTCACTTCTACGACTTTTTCAGGGTCCTGTTTCCTTTTTTCACGACAACGTCACTGCTTTTCCGTCGCAGATAACGCTATTATTTAATTACCCTGATGATAATACCTTAAATGAATAAAATAATTGATAATGTAATATATAGAATACAAAAGATATCAATTAACTATTGTGAAAATCAATTACGGCAAAGTTTCTGACAAAAAATACCACTCCGTCACGAGCTATACTACTCCCGTCACAGCTATTTTGTGACAGAGGTGCCTCGTGACAGAGGTGTAACATAACAGTGTTCGAGGATTTCAACGTTCATAAAATTACAAATTGTTCGTAAAAGTGAGTAAATATGACAGATATACTGGGAAATAATAATATTACGTCAATAAATGGGAATTACAATAATATTTTAAAGTAGTAACTTACGTGACAGAGCGGTCGCCGAATAAACACACGCACCTCTAGTTCACTACCAGCGGGCGCCTAACTCGGCTCGCTCCAGGGTGGGGTCTCAAGGCTTAAAGCCGAGAGGAGAAGGAAACCGTGCTGTTGTTTAGTGTTGAAGATCAAACAGCTAAGGCGTGTTTTTTGTTTTGCGAAATGCGTGACGGAAGATAGCAAGAAAAAACATATGCAGCCGTACCCAAGGATAAAATATTTTTTTGCTTAATAGTATGAACCTTTACGTTTATTATATTTTTATTAATCTAAAGACAATATTTCAGCATTTCAATAAATAATTTTATATTATAGGGTCCTATATGATTTTTTTAAGCGACATCATTTTGTAACATTAGGCAGCGTAAAGGGACACGCTTTATTTGTATGTAAAACACCTCTGTCACACGTTTCGAATACTATGTCACAATAATTTTGTAAAAAGCAAAAACAATAAAAACGGGATTTTAGTGTTATTATAATGACTATATGGTCCAAAAAATCTTGTGACAATAAAATTTGAGAAACTGCAATTTAGGACGGATACAGATTTTTTTTTCCTGAGGAGACACGTCATTGTCGGTAGAAAAGTAGAACGCCCCATGTACGTATTACACGACTGCCCAAGAAAAGAGTGTGATGTTTTCAGGGTTCATGTAAGTTTCTTTATTTTACAAAAACTTTAAAATGCTTGAACAGATTTGGCTGGATGGAGCATCGTTAGAATCCTTTTTCTGTAACGCGAATAAATCCACGTTTGAGCATCAACTAACCCGATGGTAAGCGATGATGTGATCAAAGATGAAACACGCAGACTTAGAAGGCAACCTATTCATTTTGATCTAGAATTTTTTTTGGATTAAGTATATCTCTCTCTTATCACACTGGCTATACTTTTGAACGCAGTCGTGTATTTTATTTCTCTCAATACAAATAAGTCTTGTTTTCAATGTCTTAAAAGGGAACCTTCCAAGATGCTCAAAGTACTTATTGATCTTGTAACTATGTAATAAATCACCTGAATACCTTGAACCACGGTTGGCGGTACATTTACCAACTTACGAGCTATCATAATGACAGCCAGCAAGCAATTATCATAAGTAACATTACCATAAATGAACACTGGACCTTAGTTAACCAAACACTGCATATGTACTTACGAGGCGGTAGCCGCGTGCATTCTGATCTGTTTTCCTGCAAACGCCATTGGAATTAAAATTAACTTCCACGTTACAATAGCCAGTAAAAGCTTTAAGTATAAACCATAATAAAAATCTCATCTTCTCTCACTTTGTATATTATTCACTGGACATTGTTGTTATTATCAGGTTTAACATTTGTTTATTTATATACTTTTTTTATTTTACATAATTGTAATCATGAAATTGTATTTTGTTTAATGGTTTTTTTTTTTAATGTAAAAAGTAATGAGACGAACGAGACGCTCTCCTGATGGTAAGAGAAAACATCTGTCCATGACCATTGCAGCGATAAACAGAACTTTGAGTAACAAAACAAAGTCCAGGGCATCACTGCTTTGACGCTCATTACTTTGCGACTTTAGATGGTTAGTCTCAACAGCCCAGTAATTTCGCTAGGTGCAGTACCCTTCGAACCAGAACACAGTAATGTTTACACACTACTGCTTAGCGGCAGAATAACTGGTACTGCGGTGGTACCTACCTAGAGGACGTCCTGCTAAGGAGATCTACCACCAAGTAAAAGTAATGAGACGAATTGTACGCTCTTCTGATGGTAAGATATAACGCATGTCCATTGTCCATGACCATTGCAGCGATACACAAAAATGTATGTAGCAAAACAAAGTCCGGGGGCATCGCTGCTTTGGCACTCATTACTTTGAGACTTTCGATGGTTAGTCCCAACAGCTCATTAAGTAATTTCATATTTTATAAGGCCAATAATATCACAACGGCATTTAACATCAGATGAGCTATGTTCAAACATCTAATCTATTATTTAGTATAGCAGACGCCTCGCGGTTTCACCCGCGTAGTTCTCGTGGGAATACAGGGATAAAAAGTAGACTATGCCACCAGAGGGTAGTGTAGCTTCCCAACGATGACAGAATTTTTGAAATCGTTCCAGTAGTTTTCGAGTTTATTCGTTACAAAAATACAAATCTTTCCTCTTTACAACATTAGTGTAACAAAGAAATAAAGCAAGCAAAAATATATTTTTTAAATATAATATTTACACAATTTTATCAATCTATATTATAGAAGTACCCGGTTCGTTGCCTCGTTACGGAGAGCTATAGTTACTAGAGATACAAAAGGAACGTTTAATTGCCACTATTTATATGGTTGGTAAGAAGCGAGGAATTCTATTTTCAGCCTTGTGATAAGTATTTCCACTCACGTAAACGAGACAGACCTATCTACAATCCAGCTCTATCACGGTTCCACGCGGGGAAAGGCTAGTTATCATATCATATTGACATGTGTTATTGATAGTTTTAATCATCATCATCATCATAATTTCAGCCGTAGGACGTCCACTGCTGGACATAGGCCTCCCCCATTGACTTCCACAAAGACCGGTTGGAAGCGGCTCGCATCCAGCGCGTTCCAGCTCAAAGTAGCACAACGCGCTATGGAGAGGGCTATGCTCGGAGTTTCCCTACGAGATCGAATCAGGAATGAGGAGATCCGTAGACGAACCAAAGTTACCGACATAGCCCAACGGATTAGCAAGTTGAAGTGGCAGTGGGCAGGGCACATAGCACGCAGAACTGATGGCCGATGGGGCTGCAAAGTTCTGGAGTGGAGACCACGGACCGGCAAGCGCAGCGTAGGACGTCCACCCACAAGGTGGACAGACGACCTAGTAAAGACCGATAGTTTTAATGTTATTTTTTAATTATGAATAGAGAAATTATCTGGAACTTTGGGGTTATCAATAATATATACACGTTTATCTATTTATAATAGTATTTTTGTTTGTTATCCTCGGCCCACGCTAGGCGGGCTGTGTTATTGTCGATGTTTTCGCATTGTTTTATGTTCGCACTGTTATGAATACATATCGAATATCACAATATTCTATTTGTAATGCTTATGGATGGACGCTGCAGGCTATCTACAGAATCGAAGTTTTTTTTTTATTTTCTGTCGAGTTACTATATCTATCATAATTAACGTGGGTGAAATAATTAATAAGCTATCAATATCAAAGCTAACTAACCATTTATATGCAGATTTACATAATTTATACTGGACACTACACGATACGACGCGACAACTTTCCGCTCATTATTATTGTTATTTTTATTTTTCTAATCTTTTATTTGTAGTGTGTTTTTTGTTGTTGTAGTGTTGTGTGTGGCAAAATAAATGTTTTCTTTCTTTCTTTCTTTCTAATTATGTAGATGCGTTCTGTAATGTCAACCAAAAAGCTGAGTCTAATGTACCAGAAAAACACCACAAACAGAACATATTGTTCTCCGGAGCTGTCGACAGCTTCTGACACTGGTACGCCATTCAATGATTGACGGGTTTATTTTCAGTTGAGCATCATTTGATTCGTTTTACTTTAACCGTGACTTGTTTGAAAATATTTACATCCTAAAGAAACTGTCACGCTATAGTCCTGTCAGGAGAAAAGAAAAATGGGCATTTGACGTTTGGAGATATGACAGTTGCCCTACAACGCTTTCACAGTGATACTGTTCGCAGGGATTCCCTAAAAGTGGAGCAAATCCTAAAACGACCGGAGAGTAGTTATTTACCATAGAGTATCCTCCTGGGCGGGCGGCGCACTTGGGCGCCGTACGCGGCTGCATCCTGCTCGGCGTCGGGCACACACGTCCCTATGATGATGCCCATCTTCACCATGCCTTGAACATCACAACGACCTCATAGCACCACCGAACCCTTAGGTATTGTCACCTCGATCACACACCACTTGGTCCCAACACTACGCATCGACTCACAAGTTTCACAACACTATCTCTCCAATTTACATGCACTTTAACTATGCACGAAAAAGTTATTGTTCCAAATTAAAAACCGCAATTATACAACTCTCGCTCCTAAAAATCTTCTGAATATCCGAAATTACTAATAAAACTTTAAAACATTTCTCAACAAAATCGAACTATTTATTATTTTTTCCAAAATCACAACTGAAACTTTTCAAAATATATTTTTTCCTATTGATTTCGGAACAGGAGTGTGGTCGCGCGTCTGTCGTAACAGTCGTGATGTGACTGGCCGCGCGAGTGACCGCCGCGTGAGGTCGCGAGCCTCACAAGCCTCATGTCACATTTGGCGAGCTGTGACGTCAGCGGCAACGCACGTCACTCGCATAAGGCCAGCTAGCTACCATAAAGGAGCTATTTCTGAGTATTTCCCTTACAAATGGAGCAAAAATAGAAATGTAAACCATTGGGTACTAGATTGGTCCAGTGCATACAAAATAATGCAGCTGAAATGGTGTTTGAAAAACTAACTGTAACTACATAAATATGTTTTCTAAAACATGATTTTCGTATGTCAATAATTAAGTCTAGCTTTGTGGTTGTAAATAAAATGGATATTTCAGTTCTCTTGGTTTTAACTTAAGTGAGACGAGCGACATACATA
Organism: Biston betularia; assembly: GCA_905404145.2. NCBI lineage: Eukaryota > Metazoa > Arthropoda > Insecta > Lepidoptera > Geometridae > Biston > Biston betularia. The sequence continues at coordinate 11,883,467 of FR989873.1, forward strand.
ATTATGTATGTATAATTCCTAACGGATATGCTATTTGTGAAAATAAAATGTATTTAAATATATCTACTAAAAATCCTATACTGTCGAATTTTAAATTTAGTTTCATGCTCTTCTTCAAAATCTAAAAAAATAAGAAATTTAATTCTTATATTAGGTCAGAGTAGAAAAAGTTTATCATTCAAATATAGACACTACAATATTTATATTAATGCAGTCATAAATCAGTCAGTAGTTTGCAGTTTTCGCGTCGCAAGGTATGATCCCAACGACGAGTTTGAACTGTCGGCGAAGGAAAACTGAGATAGCTATCAATCCTTAAGTTAAAACTCTGTCGCTAAACATCTAACGATTTACAATTCGCATCTAACCCAGTTTCCATTCCAGGTTGGACTGCCTTTACCATTTTCAATAGCATTATAATTCACCTGCGGTCAATCATCTATGAACCGTTAAAAAAATTCGGCGCGACGGGCAATCGCACCCAAAGCCGTCCGGCTGTTCTCTCTGGCTTCTAAGCCACAGAGGTTAAATTCATACCACGTTGATCCGACTTGAATCCAATCTATCAGTGGGTCGGTGACGCTGGTGACAAGTTCACAGACGCGCCGTGAGTGGGTAGGTATTAGCAGCTAATAGGATTCATACGGGTCCGTCTAGTTCAAAATGGAGATCGATAACTCTAATTAGATTTTGTATATGTTCTGCGATGCCTCACACGTACATATTACCATGATATTTGTTTATGCGATCCAGTATTTTTGATTGGATTAATAATTTTATATTTATTTTTTTATTAGATGCCGCCAATACAATGAAATCCTCGCTTCTAACAGACACATCGATATTTTTCATTTAAATCTATACCAGATTCAAAGAGAGATTAAGATTATTTTAAATTTTAATTAAATATAGTTGAATTTTTTTTTTTTTTTACTTTACAACTTGCCAAATTTAATTTATAAGTAGTTATAAACCTAATTAATCTAAAAAACTTAACTAGTTTCAAATAAATTCTCTAGCGACTTTTTAAAAGTGAAAGAAAGTTTTTGGAATGTGATACAGATCTAAAAAATGTGTATTTGTATTGAAATTAATATTGTTGCATCATGTTTTGTGTGTTATGAAATAAATAAATATATCATACTAGCTGTTTCCAGCGACTTCGTCCACGTGGAATTTCTATTCACATCAAGTCATAAGTAGAATTAGTCATGACTATTGTGTATTATGAAACTTGACATCTGGTGATGGATAGTGGCAGTTCCCTTGAACATTTTTGGTAATACCACGGGAACCCAACATGCTTGTCTTCGGCGAGAATCAAACCCACGCCCTTGCTCTTGAAGCAGACATACTGCTATACCAATGAACCAACAGGGCTATCAAAAATACTGTATTGAAAAGGTGTATACACAGCACTGCAGTTGAGGTGATCAAAATGTGTGTTCGTATCACTTCATCCAGAATGTAATACGTACAAGTACATACATAACTGCCAATAGCCCTTTATAAATAAATCAAGGAAAATATCAAAGTAAGTTTAAGCCTTACAGCTGTACCACTACGAGTCGACGACTATAAAAAGATCGCCAGCCCGTTTCAGATTTCCCCTCCAATATGAGTATCCTAAGCAGGCATTTGATAGACACAATCTGTGCGTAATAAATTGAATTCCTTTGAGTAGAAATTTTTCTCTATTCTCGAGCGGTTGAAAGCTTCGGCGAGCCTATTGCCCCATGGGGCGGATAAATTACTCTCTAAGATTATTTTTGCTATAAATACTTAAATAGAGTTACGGGAAACAGCAGTACAAAGCTAAAAGTTCATTGTACTCAACATTGAGTACAAGAGTACAACAAGTTTTAAAGAGTTTTATTATGGGACCGACCCTGATATCAAAAAAAAATCAGGTATTCCATACATTTCGTCGAGTAAGAATTACATATTTATTTGGGACAGTGGATCATGAAACCTTTAACACGAATATGATATTACCATACAAACTGTTTTTTTCTTATTTTTAACCGACTCAAAAAAGGTAGAGGTTCTCGATTCGACTGTCTTTTTTCTAATTGTTTGTTACGCTATAATTCCTCAAATTATGAATCGATTTTGATGATTCTTATTTTGCTCTGTAGATCATACTTCAGAGGTGTTCCCATATAAATTTTATCGAAACATATAGAAATGTTTTTAAAAAATCAACAAAAAAAAATTATACATCGATGATATTTTCGTTTGCTCCGAAACCTCGCTGTTTCATTGGAGCAGTGCGTCTAGTTGGCTTTAGGGTCAGTGAGTTGGTTTTTTTTAATTGTAAATTTTGTATTATTTTAATGAAGAACAGACTCGCGTTTGATCGCCATCTCACCTGATATTAAGTGAAGATGCGATCTACGATGGAGCACGCTCGCCCAATAGATGCCGATTCAGGTTGAAGACACCCAGATTGTATCTATCAGGGCACACCCACTCGGGCAACGTATCCACGTAAGACACAGCTTGCAAGTTACGCAAATTGATGTAAGCTTGTACAGTGTACTCTATGTATTTACTATAAATACATCAACAATATACAAAAACCAATTTAACAACCCGGAAATTTCCAAAGTCCAAGGGCGTTAATGTCGTCACTAATCCCCGCCCTAAGACCTACAGGCTGAGGCACAGAATACATCATATTACGTATGGCCAGGGTGGCCATCAGTGGCCGTCAGCAGCCAATACGATGAAATGGTGTGGAAAAGGTTGCGTCGCGTGCCGCTAATCTTGAATTTACACTTGAAGTGGTAAGCTTGCCATAGATATATACATACATATATGTATAATTGTATATATCTATTATTATCTATGTCTATCTATCTATGGCCGCCACTTGTGGCACTAGTTCATAAGGTTCTTTTGTTCTCTGTATTTTTTTCTGTTTATGGTGTGCACAATAAAGAGTTTTACTTGGAGTTTTAGAGTTGGATAGGTATAGGTATCGATGGATAATTCGCAGTGAGTTTTGGCGGGAACGCGGAAAGAGTCGTGTCGCCCCCTTGTATTTTTTTCCAAAACTGGTGTTTTGTCGAGTGTTTATGCATAAAAATGGTGGTGCTTTATTCATAAAGTGCCGAATCACGAGCGCGAGTGTGGAAAAATGATATAATGTGTGGTTTCCAAAACTGCATGGAAGCTTTATAGTAAAGTCACCACTACTTTACTAAAGCATGACTGGACTTGACTGACACGGATTGTACTTGACCAAAACTGGACTATGACTATAACTTTAGCTACGAGGACACTTATTTAACTTAAGTGTCTCAAGTATTTATATATTTTCAAGTTTCATGAAAATATATAAATACTTGACACTGGCAAATGCTAAAACGCGACGCCAAAACCAAAGAAAAAAAAATCACAAAGCTCTATGTAAACACAAACTCAATAAAGTTTGTGCTATACCAATATTTATTATTCCCTTTTTATTTATTTACAGAACAAGTGAAGATGCGATCTACGATAAAGCACGCTTGCTTAGAAGACTACATAGTATAAAACAAAGTCACTTCCCGCCGTTTGTACGCTTAAATCTTTTAAAATACGCAACGGATTTAAATGTCGTTTCCACCAATAGACAGAGGGATTCAACAGGAAGGTTTAAAATGGCATACGAAGGATTTGAATAACCATAATTATACGTATACATATTTAAACTAATAGTAGAGTAAATGAAAAAAGGAGTAAAATTAGACGCAAAAAGGAAAACTCAATTTCCAAGATAATAATGTGAACGACAATATGTTCTTTCCCGCCCAGTCATCATTAAAAGAAAATTATAGAAGCTAAAGGACTTTCCAGTTGCGTATTTTTGTGTCACAATGACCAGCCATTATTAGTAACAAACTAGTTATATAACTACGCAAGTAAAAAGTTTTTTGTTTTGGTTGAAAAGCTAGTTGTTTGACTACAGTTCATCTGATGTAAAGTGACAGCGTGGTCGAAGATGGTAAACTCACCTAGACTGGAAGTGAGTGCTTGGCGGCAGAATTCACTTGGTGGTAGATCTCCTTAGTAGGAGGTCGTCTAGGTAGGTACCACCGCAGTACCAGTTATTCTGCCGCTAAGCAGTAGTGTGTAAACATTACTGTGTTCCGGTTTGAAGGGGTGTACGCCAAAACAGTGAATGCCCTGGACTTTGTTTTGTTGATCAAAGTGCTGTGTATCGCTGCAATGGTCATGGAGAGGCGTTATCTCTTACCATCAAGAGAGCGTCTCGTTCGTTTCATTACATTTTACATTAAAAAAAAAAGAATTACAACTCGATTTACAACTAGCTAGCCAGCCGAATACAAGAAAATACCACCTCGCTAATCCTCACAATGTTTTCCTTCACCGGTAGCTCAAGATCATAGTTAGGTTTGAACCCACGCCCTTTGGCATGTGAATCGACCGCGCTAACCACTGAGCTATCATCGCTAGATAATACAATTTATTATTATTATTTAGCCCATTTTGTCCCACTGCTGGGCAAAGGCCTCTCTCCCCCTCTTCCACACCTCTCTGTTGTGTGCTGTTGTGGTCCACTCTTTATTGTGGGCATCGAGCTCATCTTTCCACAATATATATAACTAGCGACCCGCCCCGGCTTCGCACGGGTGCAAAATTCGAAAAAAGTAGTCGCGTTTTCAAGGTGTACAATACTTAGTACATTATTTTTATAAATCCTGTAAGGTTAAGCCTGCGTACGCAATGTAAGCGGCAAGAAATGTAAGAATTTACGACACCACATTAGAAACCCTGAAAATAACAGTATTTCTCCATTATTTAATAGATGTTATTATACATAAAAACCTTCCTCTTGAATCACTCTACCTATTACAAAAAACCGCATCAAAATCCGTTGCGTAATTTTAAAGATTTAAGCATACAGACAAACAAACAGACAAAAATAGCGACTTTGTTTTATACTATGTAGTGATAAATAATAAAAGATAAACCATTAGTACCTTTTAGCACGAAACTGTTCCGATAACCGGTAAGCAAGTTTCTTTAACAAATATTTAAAAAACACACATACAATAATGAATATGTATCTGATTGATTTAGCTTAATTTTATTCTTTTCTTCTGAAATATAAAGTATATCCGAAGCTCGTTCTTTGTAAGAGTTTCAAAAATATTGGGCGCAAAACTTTCAAGTTTCTCTGTTCACGGAGATTCTTGTTTGAAAAAGTACTAAACTAATTTTGTTTAACGAAATACACATATTTATAACATAAACAAGGAGCGGAATTAGATTTTCATGCTAATAATAAATCACAACATGTGCAAAGTTTAACACAAAGTGGACTAAACATTTGCAAAATAATATATAAATTTACAATTAAAAAAAACCGACTCCATGACCCTTAGGCCAACTAAACGCAATGATTCAATGAAACAGCGAGGTTTCGGAGTAAACGAAAATATCATCGTTGCATACAATTTTTATATTTTTGTTGATTTTTCAAAAACCGCTCGATCGATTTCGATAAAATTTATATGGGTCCACCTCTGAAGTATGATCTACCAAGCAAAAAAAGAATTATCAAAATCGATTCATAATAAATAATTGGCGGAATGATCGCGTAACATACATACCTACAAAAAAAAACCTTTTTTGAGTCGGTTAAAAAATCCTTGACATTTTTTCCTTCATCTTATACGATAAAAAAATTGTAAAGATCCTTGAATAGAATAAATACTTAATTTAATCGATTAGAGACCAAACTTCAGTTGGATCATAAATGCGGGATCCGCGTCCATCGCGTTGCTGGGACAGTAGGTTAGCGAGCCCCTTTCGATGCGCATCAACGCTTAACTTCACTGCCCAATGTGCCTTACCAAATTTAATATGATCCAACCAACGCTGTTTTTGGATAATCCAGTCAATTTATGGTTGTTCATGATTGGTCGATCTTTTTTTTAAATGTAAAAGTAATGAGACGAAGTGTCCATGTCCCTTGCAGTAATACACATAACTTTGAGTAGCAAAACAAAGTCCGAGGCATCGCTGCTTTGGCGCTCATTACTTTGAGACTTCCGATGGTTTGTCTCAACAGCCTAGTGATTTCGCTAGCTGCAGTACCCTTCAAACCAGAACACAGTAATGGCGGCAGAATATCTGGTACTGCGGTGGTACCTACCTAGACCCCTTCCTGCTAAGGAAATCCACCGCCAAGTAACAACGGTACTTTATCAGAATATAGAGAGATTTTCCTTTTTTCTCATTTGAAAATCAGTGTGTTGTCTTAACAATACAGTAATTATACAGTAACAACAGGGCAGCCCTGTTAGCTCATTGGTAGTATATCTGCCTTAAGAGCTGAAGGGTGTGGGTTCGATTCCCGCTCAGGACAAACATTTTATGTATCAACAAATGTTTGTTCTGTGGCTGGGTGTTCTATATGTATTATAAGTATGCATTTACAAAAAATAGTATTTATGTATTCTATCAGTTATCTGACTTCCATCACACAAGCTCTGCTTAGTTTGGGGTCAGTTGGGCGCTGTGTGTAATGTCTGATGATATTTATTATTATTTTTAATTTTATTTTCAAATGTAAAATCTAAAAGCCTTTTAACCTTAAAATGTACGGTAAATACTACGCGTTAGTTTGGACACGTAAACATAATAAAAGTAAGTCCACTAGGAGCCCAATCTTAATCACCACTGCGCACTACCGGCCCGTAGGGAAACGTCATTAGGGGCCGTGTACCACCACCGCAACATTTTGTAGCGCTGTTGTCACGCAAGCTTATCCTAGGCTCTCTAATTGGTGAGAAACTATTTCAGCTGATTGGTAAATTGGCCATTCAAATCAGCCCCGTTTTTACAAGCATTTATTTAACTTGCAATGTATGTTTATATGTTTGTAACTATGTTTGTTCGGGTGGAATCTTGCAAGTTAAATTTGACCCACTTCCCGTTATCCGATTGGACTCAAATTTGGTGTAAATAAATAAATAAATATCATAGGACATTACACACAGCGCCATCTGACCCCACACTAAGCAGAGCTTGTGCTATGGAAGACAGATAACTGATAGAATACTTAATCACCACTGTGTACTTATGTATCTTTGGTGACAGTACAATGATGGGACATGGATACACACGTAGTTGGACATGATAAAATTGTGATGGTAGGTACCTCTAATATGATCATTAAAAAAATAAGTTCGCTTGCATTAAAAAACTAAGGTCGCTTGTGTCTCACACCTGAAATTGTTATGTTTTGCTTCAGTAATCTGAAAGTAAACCCGCCCGCTAACGCTTATTATTCCAAGACAACTTTCAGTCGAAACAGAGGTCCATTATTCTACGGAAGGACTTTCCGGGCCTTGGAGGCGATTACAAACAATCGCTCGAAGTAGGGTTACCCACCTTGTATTTTTTTTAATTAAACCTCGTGGTTTCGCGGCCAAATAAATTACATAGTAAACTCATATCTGCTGTGTAATTTAAAATTGGAACGATCTTTTACTCCGAAACATGGCAACCAAGCAGGTAACTTATCAAAGGTTTTACTAAAATTTCGAACTGACTTGCAAATCTCCGAGCATACAGAGCTGGTTTATTTATCTGAGTTGCAAACAGAAAGCTAATTTCCGCGCATTATATGAGAAAAGTACTATACAAGCCTTGGCCACAACTAGGCATTGATGGAGTTACGTTTATGGAGTAATGCACGTTCGTCCATTGATGCCTCTTTTTCTGGTCGCTGCAGTAATGGAAGGGAGCAGACGGCGTGGGTTGTTACCCGAAATTTAGGGAGTGAGATCAACAATTACCCTTTGAAAACAAAGATCTTAAAATTTTTTGAGACTTTTTCCTAAAACGTCGTATATTTCTTTATTATACGGACTATAACTTAAGATATTCGATTTTTTACGCTAAGTAATGTAAAATACCTGATTTGTATTACATGTCTAGCCGTTTAATTTTCTTGATGGTAACCCTAGCCGTGAGTGAATCAACTGAGGAATCGGCTTTGTTAGCCGAAATTCAGAGATGTTTGTTCCGCAGGGTTCCGCTGATGGAATAGTGGAATGGGGCCCGGAACTTAGCGGAAACATTATTCGATATTAAGAGAGTCATTAAATACATTACCATGAGATAGGATAAAAATGGCAACAAAAACAGCAAATACGAAAAGTGGGAACTTTTTCCGGGAAAATCTGTGAAATATGTAAAACACATCAGGTTAGCTGTGGGCAAGCATTTAAAATCTATTTAACATACTTTAAACGAATTGATAATGATATATATATATGAAGGTAAATCACACGTAGAAAAATAGAAGAGTCTTACTATAAATATATAGTAAGGCTATATGTGGGTTAATAAAGACTATATAGCTAAATAAATAAATACCGTAGAAAATTACACACAGCGCCATCTGAGCCCAAACTAAGCAAAGCTTGTACTATGGAACTCAGATAACTGATATAATGCTTAAATACTTTTTTTTGTAAATACATACAGAACACCCAGACACAGAACCAACATTCGTTTCTACAACAAAGTTTGTCCTGGGTGGGAATCGAACCCACGCCCTTCAGCACTTGAGGCAGACGTTCTACCAACAGGGCTGTCAAATGATGTTTAATTAGAATGAATAGTTGCCCTAAAAATCTTGAACACTACGGAACCCAATGTGTTGATACGACGAACACTTTGCCGACTTATTTAAGATATTGCGTTTTTAGCTAAAGTTTGCTTAGGATAAAAAAAAAAGATACAAATCTTTTGATACAAGATTGTTGAAGAATAACACGAAAATACGGATTATGCTTAGACACCGACAAAGGACGAATCCTTTTTGCGTCTATTCTCGTCTATGATAAAAAGCCGAGGGTCGCTGACGCGCGGTCGTATCGGACGGTATTTTCATACCCCTTTGATGTCAATTCAATCACACCAATACAATTTGTTGAAGCACTGATGTCATTTGACGTCTCCACGGTGAGCGACCCTATTGACGCTTCTACACAAATAAGGTTTGAACTATATTTACACGTACATAAAATATGAAATGCTAAATTTATTTAAAACTGCGATATACCATTTTCAGTCTTCTTTTGGATTGAAATAGACTTATTTTTATTTTGCTTGCTATTATTTGGAAGCCAGACAAAACGGAACAGCTGTACTTCGCGGATTTAGACGCGTTTTTTGATTCCACATTTTCATTCTTTTTCTTTTTTTTCTTCCAAAAAAAAAAGATACAGACGTCATAGGCAGTCAAAAAAGTGCAAAACCAGAAACCCAGTCTGTGCTTTTAGTTTTTCAGGGTTAGGATTTTACTAACATTAAAACGATTCAAATTCAGCCCCCGAATATACATAGATGTCGTTGAGCGCTCCCTATGATGTCAAAGGTCCAGTGTAAGCTAGTTAAGACGCTTTTATATCAAAATAATACTTATTTCGTCTCAGACATATAGCAGGAAGCAGCTCGTTAGTCGTATTGAAAGGGTGCGTTGACGTTTCGCAAATTGAGGGCTGTCTATACTTATTTAATGGCTGTGGAATCAAAGAACTTGTGTGGGCGAACTATATAGATAATCTAGAATAATGAGGGTATGATACGACGAAATTAGTATAATTATATTTTACCGCAAAATCAGATTAGGAACAGAAATACATTTGAGGACGTTGAACGGTTAATAGGTAATCTTCTTTGAAATATATAAAGGTAATCTTGCTATTTACGTTAATTATGCGTCGTACATATTTAAGACACTGTTTTCATTTTATCTGTGGCAACATTCGCAACTTAAATTAAACATATGTACCTATATATGTATATATGCCACAACTATTGAAACGAATGCATCGATCGGGCAAGTTTAATATAGGGGTTGTTAAAAAATCAATGTTCAAGCCCAGTGGTCTGTCACGACGGGGTGCGGGGGGTGAGGGGTGAGGGGGAGGTCGGGAGGGGGGCACCAATCAGTGCTCCAATTTAAATGTCCGTTCAATTGGTTTAACTAACATTGCTCTATTTATGGGGATTGTTTGAATTTATAACGAAGAGATTTTTTTGAGAATCAGTTAATTTTGAACAGGTGAGAATTTCTAAGTAAGTTAATATTGAGTAACAGGCAGAAATGTTGAATTTGAGGCTTCCGGAATAATAGCTGCGCCCCGCGGTGTTACCCGCTACATGGTTTCGGGATAAAAAGTAGCGTATATTCTAACACAGAGTCAGCTACCTCCATACCAAATTTAATCCAAATCCGTTTTACTCTTTGCGTAAAAGAGTAACAAACATCCGTCCATCCATTTATCCAAACTTTCACATTTATAATATTAGTGGGATACATATAGCTTTAGGTGTTACGCATATAAGACGACTGAAGATACAACAGACAGATGCAGTGTCTTCCGGCAGACTACTTTTTTTACCAGGTGTTTGACCACAGCTTATTTGATGTTAATTCACTATGTGCTTAAATATTTTAAGCATACCTGGCCTGGAATGGAGCTTTAGAGCAAGCAATGAACAGCCTAAAAGTGCTATAGATCAGCCCCTATCATTGTAAAAAAAGCCTTCCTTATTAACTGTTGGGTTAGCACTTAGAGGTTTTTGCTGCGTACTTCCTTAATTGTTCCATGAGGTTTCAATGCATGTACCTATATCCTAATTAATTTCAAACGCGTATTCTCAACTTTTTATCTTTTTCAACTTATTTCCGTATAGATTGCCTTGACGTTTATTATTTTTATACAGGGTTATACAACTTGGGGTACATTAAGTTTTATAACCCTGTAATTTTTACTCATCATTGTGAACAACTCTTGCTAAACAACTCTAAAATTGAGAAATAAATCAGTTGTCTAATTATACATAAGCAGCAATTTTTTTTTTAAATTATTTTGGTTTAAGTATACACCAAGCTCCATAAACCCTGTATTTCTTACCTTATAATATTCATTTTATATCCAAAAACTTGGTCATATTTAAATAAGAGTTTAAATTTTTTATAAGTACCTTCATCTTGTTTGAACCCTTTTCACAATATTATGACTTTAACTTTCCGGCTTCAGCTATTCAACTTTGTTCCGGCGTATTTTTCCGAACTGAGCTCATCTTTGGTGAATCAATTAAGATACTTTGAAAATGACTTTTTGTCCTCGTCACAATTTTTTTTTGTGTGGTGACATAGCGTTTATTTTAAAGGGTAGCTTTATCATCATGTAATTATTTTATTATTATTGTTTCATTTTTTTTTAAGTTTTATAAGGTCAATATATAATTCTAATTCTAAATAAAGGAAAGAGCATATAAGTATTGTATTTATTATCTGATGGAAACGCGAAGTGAGAGCGCATTTTTGCTGATTACTGTAGACAAAAAGATTGAAAATTAAAAGTAAGAGTCCCTAAATTCATTGGTTGCAAGTAACACAACCCTACTGTGCGAATAAAAAATATAGAATTGAAACTCTATGCCCAATGTGAAACAAAAACAGATCGTGTTTATAAAAGACAAACTTTCTTAGTGTAAATATTAAAAAAAATATATATATATATTAATTTTGATTTTGTTTTACAAGTATAGTAGTAATATGTATTAATATGAGTCTAGTTACTTAAAATAAATAAATGACGTACATGGAAAAGTGTACCATCACTAAGCATTGCACGGTCAATTTGAAGAACAGCACCTAACACAATCTAACAAACAAAAAGTTACCTTAATTTTTCCTCGTGTGTAAAAACAATTTTATCAATACCATTCCGGAACCCTCGACTAGCGAGGTCGACCCGACTTCATAACTTTTATTTGATGTAAAGTCACTTGTGAAAAACGTCAATTATTTGTTTAAACGTTTTGAAGTCACGAAGGCTAAGCGTAGAACGTATTTTATTTCACAATTATACAACTCGAGTACTTAATAGTTTTTTTATTAACAGGTGTTTGACTACATTTCATATTAAGATAAATTAAGTAATGAAAACTGAAAATAGATTTATTATTACTTTTTTTACAAAAAAAAACCGGCAGGCTAGATTTCAACTGCCCTGGATTAGGTAGCGTATCAAAACTACGTTATTTAAACAATTCATTTTATTTTCAAAAAATCGTGCACTGCATAGTATTACATAGAATAAACATTTATCTTCTCATAAATTTTGGTCCTGGTGGGAATCAAACCCACGCCCTACAGCTCTTGAAGCAGATATTTTACCAAATAAGCTAACAGGGCAGTCAATGTACGTAAACTAAACAACGGAAAACTTTTATCTCAAAAAAAAATTTTGATTTGTCTGATTTGTCCAATGTTTTGGACTACTTCTTGTTATGCGATGCCCGCCCTGAGGCCGGATACGGAAATAGAGCCACTGACACCTGACGGCGGGCGACGCCACTCATCGTTCCACTACGTTTGCGTATTATGAATATTTACTATACTAGGGTATCTCTTACTCGTTTACAACAAGGAAGTGTTATGTACAGGTAAGAGACATCCTATTGCTACACCTTGTGGATTTTCCTTCCTATCCGATTTAGCGCTGTTTTTAAAGTGTCCCACTGCTGGGCGAGGGCCTCTTATTATTGTGAGAAGGGTAAGGTCATACTCTACCACGCTGGCCGAGTGCAGGTTTACAGATTTCACACAACTTCGAAAATAAAAAAATCGAGTTTTTGTTGCTGGTAATTTTGTTATGTTTATTTTGTTTGACCGACAAGGGCTCACCAGAAGACCAGCGTTGGTCATAACACTTAGTATGGCCAGTATTATGCTGAGGTGAGCCCCTATTTTATAATTGTTTGTCTCTGCTTGTTGTTTCTGTATATTCTGTGGTGTTTTTTTTTTTTTTCAAATAAAATACATTTTGATTTTGTCAGACATGCAGTTTTCCCCATAATATTTTCCTTCACTGTTTGAAACTAGCAACAAGCGGAATACCTTGAATAATATGAACTGATAAAATCTGCAAGGAAAATTAAACCAGTTCCGCAAGGGAAAAAATATTCACAGAATTAGTTATCTGATGTCGGTTATCAGCGCAGAATAGACCCTTGGTCCAGTCTTTATGAAATTTTGTGAAAATACAAGTCTCAATTTATGAGCCAGATCAATGATAGAATTTAGAAGGAATACAAGATGCGTAATCACAGTGTTAGTGTAGATAGAAGAAACTCTAAATTATCCACGTAATGAAACGTAACATTGTACAAATTCATTATTATTGAATAACTTTGTGCAAACTCATTACGAAACCAATATAGCTAAGTCGGTTTTCAAGGAAAAACATCAAATTAAGAAATTTCTCGGTGTCTTCGTTACAAAGGAAGTAAAAAATAATTGACAGAATCTATTTGAAGGCGGACAATTTAACAAGCTCGCTTGATGAAATAACATAATTATTTAGCTTTGATAAGTTAATAGACAATTAATTTTCAACATAAAAAAATGTAACTCATTTAAATGTATTCTAACAGTAATTGTACAATTACAAGTAAAGAAATAACCAAAATTATTCTCTACTTGCAAATTTAACACATTCCTAGGAAACAAAACACCATATATCACCGATAGATAATATTATGATGTTTGTATATATTCTAGTAAATACACATAATTGTATTTAGTAGAAACTCCAAGCGTGTCAAAATTATGTCACGTCTAGATAGAGAATTGGAAATCTATCCTTGAAATAAACAAGTAAATTATTCAATAAAACAATAAACACGTCTGCGATGAATAAATATTTCTAACTAAATAATTACAATTTACTGCCTGACTTTACTAATTGACAGCCCTGTTGGCTCATTGGTAGCATACCTACCATAAGAGCTGAAGGGCGTGGGTTCGATTCCCGCTCAGGACAGACATTTTATGTATCAACAAATGTTTGTTCTGTGTCTGGGTGTACTATATGTATTATAAGTATGCGTTTACAAAAAAAAAAGTATATATGTATTTTGTCAGTTATCTGACTTCCATCACACAAGCTCTGCTTAGTTTGGAGTCAGATGGCGCCGTGTGTATACTCCTACGATATTTATTTATTAAATCAATTATTCTTCTGAACATTATTTGGACATTATATTTTTATCTGCCGCCAAGCACCTAACGGTGTGTTCCGGCAGCCTCACTTAAGAGCCAGTTCCATTCCAGGCTAGGTGTGCTTTACGATCTTTGACCACACCTTCACTTAACATCACGTGAGCTGTGGTCAAACACCTAGCCTGTCAACAATAAAAAAAAAACATTGATTTTTTTCCAAATTATTATAGTTTATGTCATTTGGGATGACATACGTATTCTAACGATACCCCATACATCCAAATCTGTTCAGGCATTTAACAGTAACGGTGAAATACAATTACATTGAATACATTGAAATATTACACTATTTTTTGGGCAGTCGTATAAAAAAATATCATCTGTTCATAGAAAACTGTATACGCAAACAAACTTTAAAGTCTACTTATATTTCAACCACATAGCGCACCGAAAAAAATATTATTAATCTTCATTATGTATCTACGGTATTATTTATTTCACTGCTATGTACTATACGAAAATATTATCAAAGAAGAAAAAAAAAAAACTGCTTAAGAGTGTGATTGTTTATGATTATTTACACAGATCTAAGTGGTGTTAGCAGTGGTAGTATGGAGCACGGCATATATATTTTTTATGTACCTAAGAGTAGATGATACCAGGTTAGGCTTCGGTCTCGAACCCTGCGACCCGACCAAAGATCGTCTTTGACCGAACAATACAGCAAGTATTGATATCGCTCTCAGCGATAAGGCCGCCACTTGTGGCACTAGCTTATAAGATTCTTTTGTTTTCTGAACGTTTTTTTCTGTGTTTAGTGTGCATAGGTAAGAGTTTCTATCTATCTATCTATATTATTAACAAATTAGTCAGAAGCTATTTTTAATCTCAATTTCCTATCGTAACAGCAAACATAATGTGGCAAAGTACAGAACATTGTAATATTTTAACCTCATGTTGACGTATCCCGGCGTTATTTCCCGGCTTCAGCTGTAAGCACCTCGTAAAATTCGGAATTCGTGACGCCAAAACGAATTGCCAAAAAGTTACAATGAAATAAATGTTTTGAGCCAATATTTTGATTTAAACATACGAGTACATTCATTAATGCTGTAAATTGCTCAAATTTATTCTTAAACGTTTTAATTATTCAAATGGTCTGTTTTAATATTTTCAGAGTAGTAGGTGAAAGGAACGACGTAACTGTTCTTAAACTTAGTGAAGAACAAAATTTTGAGCAAGAATTTCGATAAAATATTTACAAAGACATAACTATATTCACCAGTCGTATTTTACTATTTAATAAATATACATTTTCTAGACTCATTTAGTACAAAGTCTACAAAAATATATAATAATACTGTCTCATAATCTTATAACACGCAGGTAGGTAACCAATTCTTAACATAAAATACATAATAGATATGTACTCATCATTTACCAATATCTACTTTTGACTAACTCATATAAAACGCAATCGAGTGTTCTACAACTTAAGCCATAGAAATAAAATAAAACATTAATCGAAATAATAAGTCTAATAACTTTTCTATAATTCATTTGAGAAAAAAGCACCTGTACATATACTGCAATCCAGTATTGAGTATTGAAGTACCTACTGATAGTTAGGTTGAAGATAAATGCTTCATAAGCTTTACAAGGTGATAGTAGAATATTATTCAATGGAGAAATTAATCCACTGGCCTTTCGACAAGGTATATATATCTACTCGTAGGTGTCAAATAATAATAATTGGAAATGCTCTGGCTTCTGCCTTGAAATATATTATAGATACAGCAAACAAATTATAAACGGCATCAGTACACTGTTTAGTCATTCTGTCACGGATAGATCACTGATTGGTTTCAGGGATTTGCATACCGATAGAACTCAATTAGTAGTATCGACAGATGAATCTCCAGATATTCCATCTTGTGAAGCGCGCTTCTATGCTTACTAAAACAGTATTTACATTTTGACGAGCTCCGTTTCCTAAATTTCATGTATTATTTACAAAAGTATACGCTAACAAAGAGATTGTTATTTCAAACGCAAGTATATTTGCGCTTGTAGGGCAAATATCAATTAACTTTACATAATTCAAACGTAGCGTAGATTCAAATCAAACGTAAATGATACAACTATCCACCTCACTGCTTGCTTTTATAACGCCACGGCCAGAAATATCAAAAACACACGAATCACACATCTATTGACGATGCGATTAAAAACACAAAGGGATCGACGGAAAAATAACCACGAGAATGGGGAGTGAGCGGAGCGCCGCTAACGCGTCCGCCCCCGACGAGCGCCCGCCTGCGACTAACCGACCACTGCCTGGCTGGCATTTATACAATTCTACAACTTCCAGGGCGCAGAGGAAAAGCGAGAAAAGAAAACTCAGAAAATATAACCACAGATTGAGTGATAGTCACCGCGCATATAACGTGCAAATAGAGCCTTCGTACGCGAGTTATTGCCACAAAATTTTAGCAGGAATTCCAACTGAAAATCTGTAAATTTTTTGTCGTAAACTGTACACTTTTTTTACACGTAAAATACACAGTTACTTCACGTAAGGGCTTCGTGGGGGAAGTTGGTAGTGCTAAAAGGTACGTTAGCCTTAACTGCAGCGTGGAAACTGTTCCACTAACGAGCTGGCTCGGCGAAAAACTACATTTTTTGTTACTTTTAATACTTTCATACTATTGCTTATTCTGTGATTTTACTCGATGTCGGCAGAGTTTCAAGTTCTGAAGCCTTTGGGCTATTTTATTTTTAAAGCCACTACCTCGTTTATATTTAAAACTAACTACGGCGCGTCGTTTTCCAGTTTTACTCCATCTCTGCTGAATAAACAGTATTTTCTGATATTTTTTTATAATATAACGTGTAAGTTGACTGCCTTTGACCACAAACTCGCCCGTTGGTATCATTCATCATTATCATTTCAGCCGTAGGACGTCCACTGCTGGACATAGGCCTGCCCCATTGACTTCCATAAAGATCGGTTGGAAGCGGATCGCATCCAGCGCGTTCCTGCGTTTGGTCATTGAGACTTAGAAATTAATTTATTAATTATTATTTATGAAGCACTATACCAATATTGGTCGAGCCATACGAGATAAAAAGTCGAGAAACTAAAACGCAGACAATTCAAAATAAAATTTAGATATTTTTTAAATTAAACTCTTTAACGTTGACGTTACGTCAGAAAAGGGATCGACATGATTTTTTACAAAGGGTTGGAAATGTGGAAAACTGAATATTTTAACGGTTTTTAATATTAAAAGTAATGAGATGAACACGACGTTCTCTTGATGGTAGGACATAAGGCTTGCTCATGAAAATTAGAATAGTCTAATAACTTTGAATAATAAAGCCTTAAGGCATCACATTATTGAGTTGAGTAACAAATTTACTATGTTTGATTTGTGTTGGATTCGCTTTAGTAGGAGATCGTCTACCACCCCAGTATTAGATTTTTTGCCGTCAAGCAGTAGTGTGAAAACATTATTCCAGCTAGCAAAATTACAGGGTTATTTAATATGACCATCGAACGTCTCAAAGTAATGGGCGCCAAGGTTGTGATGACCTGAACTTTATTGTTACTAAACGTTCTAAATATGGCTACCATAAATAAATAAAATTAATTTAATTCAAACAACAAGGCCCATGTAAAATAAAAACATTACTGTTAAATATACTACAGTAATAACACACTACAAAACAAAATTTGATAACATCAAAGTTACAAGTCAATAAAACATTAAACACATTTTTTTTATGGTTAACAAGCCATGTGTTTGACCACAGCTCACCTGATATTAAGTGACAGTGTGGTCAAATATGTTAAAGCATACCTAGCCTGGAATAGAACTGGTTCTCGAGTGAGGCGGCCGGACATCACTGTTAGGTACTTGGTGGCAGATATGTAAATAAACTAGCTGCGCCCAGCGGTGTTACCTGCTACATGTTTTCGGGATAAAAAGTAGCCTATGTGTGAGTCTCAGCTACCTCCATACCTAATTTCATCCAAACCCGTTTTTGCGTGAAAGAGTAAGAGTAATAAACATCCATCCAAACTTTCATATTTATAATATTAGTCGGATAGATAAATTAATTATCTCTTACCATCAACGCTCAATACTTATACACAAAAAAAGTCTTTAATTAAACTGTGTAGCGTAACTCCTTTCAAACATTTTCTTTTTAGGCATAGACAAGTTTTTTTACAACCAAACAATCTAGTATCTATAGATCGGCAGAATTGGATCGATCCGATCAAACACGGAGTGAATTTAAATACTAGCCAGGAGAACCTTGGCATGGCACAAAGAAAACCGTTTAAATTGAATTGCTAAGCAATGGCAGGACCACTTTTTATCTGGCAATAAGTAAGACTTATTTACAGTACATAATTGAAGTAGTGCTAAATTTTATTTCGGTAGGTATTTATTTTAAGCGAAATGGGTTTTTCATTTTAGCTTACATTATAGAAAATTAATAAATAGGTACATAATTTTTCGAGACTTTAGTATAATTTAAAACCAACATAATATAAATAACAACTTTTAAACTTAGATTAAAATTTGTCAAGAGCGCATTGTATTTATTACAATTTCAAATTATTTTCTTTTATTGCACGTCAATGGGTAATACATTATTTTTTAAACAGGAAAATACAGCTACAAAAACTACAAATTGAAAATAACAAATTACAATAGTATCTAGAATTTTAAAGATATTATAAATGACAAAATAATTTAAGTATGTATATTATTGTATATATACAATAGTATAAATAAATGAATATTTGTTGTAAATAAAATAACGACAATTGTTTTATAGTATCAAAACTTTTGCATTAGCCATTCTTTTAACTTTGTATAAAATTTATTGGTAGTCATAGGCGCCTTACAAGTACAATTATTTCTCAATAGTTTAAATAAATATTATTGAGTAAAATTCATAGGTTGATCGGGTATTTTCAGATATTTTTTTCTGCCTATCTACTATTTTTCGGTTCGGTTATCTAGCTAACTAGTTTAACGTTATCAGTCTCAAAATGTAATAAACTTTTCAGCAACCAACAATGGCAAAGAGAACGTTACCGATAAGTCTTAATCACTTTGATCGATCTCTACAAAGTTAAAGTAAATTTTAACCACAAACGATACGAAAAAGAGCTTATTAACTGTTTACTGACTAAATGGAGTTTGAAATATAAATACAGAATCATGACAGAGAAAAACACATTTAGTAAAAAATATGTATAAAGCACAAGCCAAAACAGAATTAAAAAATAGCCGGGTGCGAAAACCACAAACACAGTCATGGATGTCAAACTATCATTTTCGACAGGATATCGCAACAAACTGACCTAACATCACGAATCACAAGACAGGTCCTAAAACGACAGCTCACAAGGGCGAAAGCTCCGCAAAAATGAATGTCGAAAACATTTATCTTAACCCCTTTCAACGTCAAGCATGAGGAGCAGAGTAGTTGGGCACAGGAGTAGAACTTCGACAAAGTGGCAGTACGCTAAAATTTTAACATTTCTAGCAGACTTAAAAGAAAACAAATCATTATATTAAAATAGTTGCAAGAGATTTGTATAAATTTTTTTTTTATTTAAAATTTTTAATTTAAAAAAGTAATCGTAAGCGTTCTACTTTTAATTGTACAATTACTTTTTTTAATGGTTGACATGATCGATGTTTGACCAGAGCTCACCCGATGTTAAGTGACGGTGTGGTCGGTGTGGCTGCCGAAACACACCGTTTGGTGCTTGGCGGTAGATTTTCAACTTGAGAATAGCTTAGCCAGCCAAGTCCTAGTAAATGCTCTACCGCCATGCTATAGTTTTCCCACGATGTTTTCCTTACCGGCAGCTCAAGCTCAACTTACTAGAATGTATAGTATGTTACTATACAATGGTTTCATCACGATGTTTTCGTTTTCGACGTTTCTTCAAGTTTCCCATCTATCGCTCCGTATTCTTTGCATACATGGTGGTTTCGGAAATGACAAACCCATGCCAAATCCAACGGAGCAGAAGTTCGTTTGGGAATAAATAACGAGCAGCAGACTCCGTTTGGGTAACACTCGTCATCAGAGGAATTACAATGTTTGTTATGTAAACTCTTGTTTGGGTCAGTTATGTTGGATTTGTAGGGTTTAAAAAGTTTTAGGTTGGAAAACGAAAACCAGTCTACTTCCATAATTTTGCCATGCTAGATGATTGATTATAGCTGACGTCACATCTCATTTTTACCGCGGGGCGTAGCTAGTAATACATATGTATTTGGGATTAAATAACTTTCGAGTCTTCGGTTGGCTAGTTTTGAGAAGTCCGATGTTTTGTAATCAACTCGCCAAAATAAATTCTACCCATGCGAAGCCAGGGCAGGTCGCTAGTTTATAATATTAGTGATAACAAAGAAAATAATAATGACTTTAATTTTATTAAAACTTTATTGCTTATCCTTAGACTGGGATGCTTTAACTGAAGTCAAAGTTTAGGCTTCACTTGGTGGTAGATCTCCTTAGGAGGTCGTCTAAGTAGGTACCACCGCGGTACCAGATATTCTGCCGCCAAGCAGTTAATGTGTAAACATTACTGTGTTCCGGTTTGAAAGCTAGCGAAATTGCAGGGTTGTGTAGACTAACCATCAAGTCTCAAAGTAATAAACGCCCAAGCAGCGATGCCCTGGACCTTGTTTTGTTACTCAAAGTTTTGTGTACTGCTCTACAATAGTCATGGCATCGTCCCTTACCATCAGGAGAGCGTATTGTTCGCATTATTACGTTTACATTAAAAAAAACATATCTGGAAACTGATTTATCTGCACGATTAGACGAAACCCCCGTAAATAGCTAGCCTAGCTAGATGTATCATTGTCAGTTACATGAATATAGACATAAAAGAAAGAAAAGTCACTTCGACGCCAAACTGTAAAATCGACTAGAGTGTACTGAGCTGGCGCTGTGTAAACAACTCAACTATCTTAAAAGTTTTTTAATAAGACCGCGGGGCATAAACGCTAGAACTACGCGGAAACTTGGCCCTGTTGCACAAACTTGAAGTAAATTTATTTGGACCACGAAACATTGTATCTTTAACAAAAGTAATAAACTATTAGTCATTATTATTGTATTTCTGGTGAAAATAATGGAGACTTATCTTGTCAATGATTTTGTCATTAGTACACTAAAAAGGTATAAATTTTATATTTCCTAAAATTATTTCAATTAACGAAGTCAAGCACCACGTAGACATTGTAGTATTATGGTCTTAACTATTCTTTGAGGGTAGAGGATATACGTATACCTAGCGGTAGGTTGTGAGTAACCGATGCAGCGAAATATTCAACAATCTAAAATGGAATTTTCTGCCAGAGTGGGTGTTCCCTGATAGACACAATCTGGTTGCCTTCAAGTCGCGACTGAATCGGTTTCTTCTAGGTGAGCGTACTAAACCGTAGAACGTATCTTCGCTTAACATCAGGCGAGTTGGCAGTCAAACCCAAGCCTATTTAAAACAAGTTTACAAGCTTATTGATTCATATATTGAATACAACTTTAGCAATTTGGCTAACTAAAGAGCTGACGCATAATATTATATAATATTTCATGTACTTAATCTTAAGAGTTTCCATTAGATATCACACCATTACCGCTATCAATAGATGGTGCAACCGTCCCTAAAGCAATTTTATACAAATTTCCGAATGAGTGAGTACGCTCATAAATCCGACGAAAACTTTCCAAAGACAAACAACGGGAAACTTAAAAATAACGCCGGGTAAAGAAAAACGTATTAGACGAAAATGCTCTCACTCCAGAGTTAAAATACGCCCGGCTAAGGGGAATATACACCTTGTTCGGAGAAATACACCCGATAAAATACCTAAAAAGGAAAAAAGCCCTGTTTCGGAAACCCGTGCAAAATACAACCGGATGAAGGGAAACTAGTGAAAAATGAACAAGGTGATTGACTGGTGTTATTGGATTTGGAACGAGCGTTTCTCGAATGATTTGTTTTCGACATTATTCTTGTAAAGTTCTCATTACTTTCCGTCATAAGCGTCTCTTTATTTAATGATTTTTCTCGGAACTAAAGTTTTCAATTTGTTTGTCATTTTGGCGTTGAACACAATACTTAAAACAAGCGTAATTAAGAAAATTATTTCAAAGAATTTATCCCACTAATATTATAAATGTGAAAGTTTGGACGGATAGATGGATGTTTATTAATCTTTCACGCAAAAACTACTGAATGGATTTTGATGAAATTTGGTATGGAGGTAGCCGACACTCTGGATTAACACATAGGCTACTTTTTATCCCGAAAACATGTAGCGGATAACACCGCGGGGCGCAGCTAGTTGTTATAGTATTTCGTTATTTTTTTACCGGTGATAGAACCACCGGTATAGTCACATCTAACCACCTTCGGTATGTGATTCTACTGCGCTAAACTGAACTATCATCGCAACAATATCAGAAAAACTACAAGTACCGTGTATCGCTGCAATGATCATGGACAGGCGTTATCTCTTACCATCAGTAGAGCGTCTCGTACATTACTTTTACATTAAAAAAACTAACAAATGGTAAACAACTCCGAAGAGCATCAATAGAGTTGAACAAGCAACAAGATAACCGGTAAAATGTATTAAGTCGACCCGGAAGCCATCCGGATATACGTTCCATGACGGAACACGACTGCGATCCTTGGATCGATCGCTATATATTTGCTGTTCAATCTTGGCGGAAATCCCGCTTCTCGTTCTTGATATAATATGAAAATAAACACCATATGGGCTACGGAGAAAAATAAAAAGTAGTGAAACTGTGGCAGATGAGCACCGGATATGTAGAGAGGACATTTATGTCGAAATAATAAGAAAATCTACAATGTAAGTACGTATCGTAGATGCTCTACGCAACATCTCGTAGACCTTTTACATTATGTCTGACACATTTTTTTGGTTCCCATTGTAAAAGCTTTGCTTAATTTGGGGCTAGATGGCGTAATAAAAAAATATTCAATAATACTTCTTTACACTTTTATTCTTCTTTACAATTTTAGTCTTTTAACACCAAAGTTAAAAGTCAAATTCCGAAAAATAATGTCAAATATATCAAAAACGGCGAATACATAGACATGTCATTATATGTATATCTTGACATTTATCTTTTAAAGGTGCCGATTCTACCCCAGCATTTGTTGAAGCCTGAGATTCTCTTCGTACAAATAAAACACTAATGTTCATCTAGATAGCGCACTATGCATGGTTCCATTGCCATACAATCACTTGCCACAGGAAATACAAAAAACAGAGCAACCTCATGTCTTCAAACGTAAACTTAAGACATTTCTGCTGGAGAAGGCATATTATGCTGTCACGGAGTATTTGACGGAGAAATTTTGATATTATTTATTTGACATTTCACCATCACATATATTTTTGACATTATTATAATTTATGTATTTTTTTTTTTTTTTTTTTTTATGTAAAAGTAATGAGACGGATGAGTATTAATGATTATTTGACATTTTTGCTCTTGACATTGAATATTTTTTTGACCTTGTATTTTGTTATTATTATTGTTAATGATTGTATATATTAATTTTTTGCATGCCGAAAGGCGGCATATGGCGTGCTATGTTTTTAATTTCCACCATTCTACCCATATACGCAAACAAATAAATGATTATGATTATGATCATGATTAGATTAGTCATTTGTCTTTTCTCTTTTATTATAAAATTGTCAAACCTTCACTTGACAAAGTATACAAACAATAAATATAACTAAATTGAAAATTGAACTTTATGTAACTCGAAGCAAAAACAAAGTGTCCTGAATAACCTGCCTTTAAGTAAAGTATATACTTACCTATACTTTTGTCTTTGTCAAGCAAAAGTTTGACAATTTTATAATAAAGAGAAAAGACAAATCATTAATCTAGATAAATATTTGTGTTTTATTTGTAGAAAGAGAATCTTAGGCTTCAACAAATTCTCAGTCAGATTTGAAAAAAATATATTTTAATTTAAAAGTTTATTCTCTATTAGGCTAGTTAACATCACGATACCCTAAGAAACCGATGGGGGATAAAGCCGCGAGGCACAGTGAGTTTAGTCTAACAATCCTGAAGACGAAGCGACGCAGATGTTCATAAGCTGCAGTGACCATTTACCATCAGGTGGCTCGCTTGATTGTTTGTCACTCTATTACACAAATAACCTACAATTTTTGATATACTTCGCCCTGACGAGATAAATGGTAAGTTACTACGATTCGGTTATTAATGGATTCAGCTATAAATACCAGCAAATAGTCTCTATCAATACTAACGCTCAACAATGTATAATGTGGAGCATTAAATGCGGCGTCGCCGCTGGCACGGGACGCAGGCGGTGTGCCAAGCGAACTGCGGCCGTCAGCAAGTTCGATACCCCCAACGGACTTTTATAAAATGCTTATTGAGTTTGATGATTGATTCAAGATTATATATAACTAGCGGGCCGGGCCGGCTTCGCACGGGTAAACAAAACTCGATTAAAAATAAAACCTATGTTACTCGGTGATCATGTAGCATTCTAATGATGAAAGAATTATTCAGATCGGTCCAGTAGTTTCGGAGCCTATTCAATACAAACAAACAAAAAATCAAATCTTTCCTCTTTATAATTAATGTAGATTACTCATTATCATAAACATATATTTTTACAAATCGATTCAAAATGTATAAAATTATTCGTTGATAAGAGAATTCCAAAAACTATCGAATCCGTTTTCTGCATCACAAATAAGCCAAGTTAAAATACAGTAAAAATATCAATAAAAGTCTATATAGTCTTACCTATTTTACATTACAAAGTATTAGAAAATCATTCTCCTATTCTAAAGAATTGGAATAATTGGATCAACTCTAGCTCTTTTAGAAGAAAAATCTCGATACATATAAACTTTTAAGGTTACACATAAAATAAATCGAATTCAACATAAAGTCTTCCAATAAAGATATCACTCAACGATATTGGAACACAAATGCTTTATAGGACATACAATGTGGCTCAATAAAACCAGATCAATATGGCAACATAGTATATATTTACTATTTCTAAAATGGCAATTCTTTTCTGCACGGTGGCAATACCTTGACAGACTTTGTAAATTGAGACGTAAGTTGCATGATAGCCAGCCAGAAAAATAACAAAAGAGTCGAGTAGAAAAAAGTTGTGGAAATCGAGTATTAGTGTAATAAAATCTACTAATACAGTAGAGGAGAAAAGTTAGTTAGTTTGAACGCGCTAATCTCTGTAACTGCCAGTCGTATTTAATTTATTTACCTATGCCTATATACATTATAGCCTACATACATTATATACTATATGGGTGTTTCTCTGCTATTTGGAAACTCATCCATACAAGACTGTCCTAAGCAATTTTTATTAAATGTTGAGAATGTCTGTCAATACAAAGAAAGGCAATAGTATATCAAATATATATATTAAAGAAGCCTACACATTTTCCACTTGGTTTTTGAGTTATGGACAGTTTTGGGCAAAATTCAGACAGGGGACTGTTGTGACCAACCAGGGGAATGATTTTAAGAACAAAAACTTGTATTTTTATTAGTTTAAATAATAAAAGCTTTATTTTTATTACCACTTACAATGTGTAATTATTACTTAAATAATCAACGAGATCATAACGAAGAACACTTATTAAATAAAGATATTTTGATAACATTTGTGATAAACTAACTAAAATCAACTTACTTTAACAGTCTTTCTAAAATACAGATTGTATGACATAAGTCAGCTTTTAGAATGTTATTAAAAATAAACAAAATAAACATTTCCTCTTTTAACTAATTATCACAATAAACATTTTAGATTACAACTAGGAAACACTTGTACTTTTCAAGTAACTTAAAGTAATCATCAATGGCACAGTATATTACTAAAAATCAATCTTACTATCCAGCGAAATATCTCTTATTTCTCAAAGACCGATACTGATTTTGGAAAACTATAAAATAATCTACTTCCTTGTACGGTTACCTTCGGATCAGGCAACTTTTCCAATATTTGGTCAAAACCGACATCAGACATATCATTCTCATCAATTCTGAACTTGTAGCCCTTGTTATCACAAATTTTCATAAAAGTCACTGTTAATTCGCCGTCCTCATTATCTACTTTATTAACAACAGCAGCATAACGATATTTCCTGTTTCTGACAATAAACTTAACTAAAACATAATCACCATTATTATAATAAGATTGCTGTTGGCCACTTGTACTAGGTTCCGCAGTATTCTCAAAATCAGTCTTAGAATTTTCAAATGGTCTTGAAAGGCCAGTTTCTGTAATGCAGTCATTATTACGTGTGATATGAGCTAGCGGGATTTCATCTTCGGAATCGGAGTCTGTGTAGAGATCCTCGACGCGAAGTTTTGCCACTTCGTAGTTCATAACTCCTAGGTTAAAATGCTGGCATTCTTCTTCACAAGGGCAGCTTAAGCTTTTCATTATAAGTTTGGCAGTGCCTTGTGGCAACCCCAAAGGGCTTCGTGATATTATCCCCTTAATCTGATGTGTTGTTAAGAGTCCCATTGAAACTTTTCAATGTTTTGGAGTCTTTCAGAATATTTTTAGTCATTTTTTTAATTGCATCATCGTCAACTGTAAATAATGTGATTGAAGGACATCTTTGACTCACAGAGTCTATAAAAGATTGCAAACTATCGATATCTCCTCCTGCAGCGACAACAGCATCAGCAGATCTTTTGCACGTGGCGCCAATACCATCTGCTGCACTCTTGACATGACCACTCTCTGAAAAGTTCCAGGAGAACTTTTCTACATTTGGAACCTCCACATGAAGCCTCGACGCTAGAATATGGAACATCGTTTTATTCCGATACTGTGTAACGGGTCCGTCGCTCACAAAATGAATGCCGGTATATGCATCGGTAAAGTTTTGAAAATAGGCTTCAAGTGTTCCCAAATAGCAGCATGTGAGTGTGTAGTATTTTGGGAAACAGTACAATAAGATTTTATGGCATTTTTACTGTAAACAACAACAGTGTGAAGGCTCAGCTGAAGTCTAGACTGACTGAATGACAGGGGACTGTTGACCAGGGAACTGTTTTTTTTGCTTGAAAACTAAATAACACAAAATCTTTAAAACATATCACATTTGTAAAACAGATGTGAAGACATACTCGTAAATTATCTATTTTAAACAAATGATATTAATTAAAACTCTTGAAATAGGAAAACAAATACTCACCAGTGGACTGTTTCTACTAACGGCCGAGACGCGTGGTTCACTACGAAACGCAGTGGTGCCAACTGAGAAAATGGCGGTTGTCTGTTACCTATACATCCGAACGAATTTCACACCGGTTGCGTTCCATTTCACGATCGTAATGTTTCGGACCCATACCGAAAGTGAATTACGCGCCGTTTTGAAATTTTATCAGGGGACTGTTATAATAATTTAAGGACAGCCTTCGTACATATTTTTTTTAATAAATTTATATTATAGACACATAATTTATAATTTTAAAAGATGCTTACAATCTTCTTAAACAATATATGATTTATTATTCAGTTATAAATGGCAAAGTATTAAATATATAGGTATCAATGCTTGTAATTCTGGAAAAGGGACATACCAGGGGACTGTGTTTTGAGGTGTTTAACGTTTTTTTTCTCGAAATCAATTATAATAAATTACTTAATGAGCAATGGTGAACCAAGAATACCACATTTTTGTCCATATTAGTCCCAAAAAATATGGATAAGATGGAATTAATTATATATAATTTACTTGGGACAGCGATTTTCCATTTAGTAGAGAAATGCCCATATATGACATGAGTGTATATATTTATATATGTAAATATTTCGTTTTATTTAAATATGATTTTATTATGATTATTTTTATATACTTACTATATGTTTTATTTTTATTTATTTTTCTTATTAGTGTTACATCACCCGTCTATCCGTCTAGTCATCTATCTATCTACCCTTCCTGCATACTTCCTCGTGCATTGATCAAACTTTATAACGTTTTATCACTAACTAGCTGTGCCCGCCGGTTTAACCCACCATCGGCTCCTAAGGGTCCCTTCCTCAAGAAATGAGTTATCAAACATCGTTTAGTCAATGCTGAAAATTGACTAAACGATGTGTCTGTGTTTCCCGAAAAGTACAATATGAGTGTCTTCAAATCAAGAGTAAACAGGATCCTTCTAGGTAAGCGTGTTCCATCTTAGACCGCATCGATGCTTCACATCAGGCAGGATGAGGTCAAGCGCGAACCTATTCAACATAAAAAAAAAAAAAATGGCTTGTCTCAGTTCCACGTGTGGCATTTCATGTGACAGAGAGGTTAAACGAAAATTTTAAGCAACGTAAGAAGAAGAAAATATTTATATGATTTAACATTATGAACGCACCTACGAGGGATGAAGAGGGCCGCGGAAAGGGGTCAGATAAAACGATGGGATGGATATTCAAAGTTCAGACATTTTTGACAATTGTCAAAATTATGTACTATTGATGAATGGCTTTCGTGAGCTTATATTACAAAGCGTAGATATATATATACATAGATATAGGATATCTAATTACGCAGACGCAAAATAAGTTCAAACCCCAACAATGAGCTTGAGCTGCCGGTGAAGGAAAACATCGTGAGGAAACCATATCATGGTGGTAGGGTACTTTCTAGTATTCGGCTGGCTAGCTACCACCCTCAAGTTGAAAATCTGCCGTCAAACATCTAACGGTGTGTTCCGGCAGCCTCACTTGAGAGCCAGTTCCATTCCAGGCTAAGTGTGCTTTACCATCTTCGCCCACACCTTCACTTAACATCAGGTGAGCTGTGGTCAAACACCTAGCCTGTCAACCACAAAAAAAAAATGAATGTATTTTTTACTAGGTACGAATGTATACTATACTATAGTAATATTAAAAATAATCAAGGTTCAAAGTTCTTACGTTATCATTACAGTAACTGAATAGGAGCAACATGGCAGCAACCGTCTTGTATCTTAACTTGCTAGCCGTAGTTCATTTCGTATTCTCGCTTACCTGAAACAGAAATAATGTTTAATTTAACAAGTACCGTGGAAACATCACTTACATATTTAAAAGGCAAATGAGCAGTTTACTTCATAACTAAAGTTATTGTATGTTAATTAAAGTAACTAATATTGTTATTAAGGTTAACTGGGTTTCGTTTGGGTTCTCCTTTAATTTTAAATGATAAAATAGGTAGACAAGAGTATTGTCTGTGTTTTTGTAGTAGGCATTAAATATACTTTTTATTTATTTTTAGAAGTTTTTAAGTAATCAAATTTAATATGATTTTCACATACTTCTAATAAATGTTTATTACAAGTTAAGTTAAAATTTATGTTTATTAAAAAAAAAAAAAATTTTTTGCCGTTTATGGACAATTATGTTTCATTTGTCCATAAACGGCAAAAAAATATTTGTATGGAAATCGAACCCCCATAAAGTGTTTTATTCAGTTATTATTACTGCAGCAAGCAAAATTACTGGGCTGTTGAGACTAACCATCGAAAGTCTCAAATTAATGAGCGCCAAAGCAGCGATGCCCCGTACCTTGTCTTGCTACTCAAAGTTCTGTGTATCGCTGCAATAGTCATGGATATGCGTTATCACCTACCATCAGGAGAGCGTACCGAGCGTCTCATTACATTTACATTAAAAAAAAATGGCAGTGACTTTTACGTTTGATCTATTTTTCCTTCTATACTTGACAAGCTAGGTATTTGATCACATATAATCGGATGTTCAGTAACGGTGTGATCGAAGATGACAAAGGACACCTAGCTTAGAATTAAAATGGCTCTTAAGTGACGCTGCCAGAATGTTCAACTTGAGGGTGGTAGCTAGCCAGCCGAGTACTAGAAACTACCCTACCACCATGCTATGGTTTTCTCACGATGTTTACCTTCACCGGCAGCTCAAGCTCATGATTTTACGCTCGTTCAATCTTACCCTTAAAATTCTCACTGGTTTCTGGTAAACACAGGCAATATCTACGTAGAATCCACGAATAATTTCTGACATCTCTGCAATATTGCCATGCGAACATGTGGGTGTAACTAGGTGGGAAATATTACCTCGGAATATAACCTACATTTTGTCAGCAGTTGTGCTAAAGTAGACTTGATTATGAGCGCGCCTATGTTAAACAGATGTAAGTACCTACGTATCTACAGACTAAATTAAACGTCTTATAGCCGTCATCAGAGTGCATAACATTAATTAAATTACTAAATTAACATTCATAACATTAATTGATTATTAATATTTTTTGACGTTATTTTGATTGACTTTTACATTTTATTATCTCATTTGAATTTATTATTATAATTTAAAAAAAAAAATTAACATGCCATCGCTCATATTGTACGCCTAAAGGGCAAAAAACAATCACATGACATAATTAAATCTATGTATATTAATTTATATTACTCATGTTTTATCAAATAAATATTCTTTATCTTTAAACATTCATAAGAAAGATTCTAGAGAAGCGCCATCTATTGGCTTGTAGGTAATTCAAAATCGATTCATAATTCCACCAATTACGAATCGATTTTGAATTACCAACAAGTCAATAGATGGCGCTTCTTTTTTTCTTGACTGTATTTTGCTTTATAATGAGATTTGTAGCCCAGAGAATCTGCAAGTTGAAGTGGCAATGGACAGGGCACATAGCACGCAGAACTGATGGCCGATGGAGCTGCAAAGTTCTGGAGTGGAGGCCACGAACCGGTAAGCGCAGCGTAGGACGTCCACCCACAAGATGGACAGACGACCTAATAAAGACCGCAGGAACGCGCTGGAAGCGAGCCGCTTTCAACCGGTCTTTGTGGAAGTCAATGGGAGAGGCCAGGAGTCCAGCAGTGGACGTCGTACGGCTGAAATGATGATGATGATCATGATGAGATTTCCGTTGTTTGGCCTAAGAATTTACGAAAGACTGCTACGAAAATAAGAACGTTTAATAATAGATGTGCCAGCCAATACACTTTTAACTACCGCAGACCTTTATAGAGTCCTTCACGGCATTGCGTGTTAAATTTTAATCGGTCTTCATTTAAATTGCTTATTACACGGCAAAGAGTTAATACATTTACAGCTGAACTAGCAGTACCATTTTTCATCAGCCAAATACCTACTTGAAAACGACAAAATACACGGTATGAGATGCCAAAAACAGGAAGAAGAAAATTTGGACACCTTGTGATGTTGCGGATGAATAGCAAGAGAAGCTTGAAGAGTGGCTAATATTTAGTAGTGAAATATAAATAGAACTCTTTATTGTGCACACCATAAACAGAAAAAAGTACAGAGAACAAAAGAACCTTAAAAATAAAATGAAAAGAAAATAGAAATAGAAGAACAAACAAACAAAAACCGGCCAAGTGCGAGTCGGACTCACACACGTAGGGTTCCGTACCATTATCTATAATAAAACTAAATATTCTGTGAATAGTTAAAGCGTCTACCTGTCACTGTTATTAGTATCGAGCAAGAAACGGTAAAAAAATCAAGTTTGTTGTATGGGAGCCCCCTTAAATATTTATTTTATTTTTAGCATTTGTTGTTATAGCGGCAATAGAAATACATCATCTGTGAAAATTTCAACTGCCTAGCTATCACCGTTCTTGAGATACAGCCTGGTGACAGACGGACGGACGGACAGCGAAGTCTCAGTAATAGGGTCCCGTTTTTACCCTTTGTGTATGGAACCCTAAAAATGAAGAAAGTAATAAAATACAAGGGATAGGAGGATAATATAAAAGACAGTGATGTTTCTAATGAGGATGATAAAGCTCAACCCCTTTAGATATGAACGTTACTCTATTGTACTTGGTATTGACTAAAATGTTGTTACTAAGGTCGAAAGTATCGAAGTGAAAACTTGTGCTCATTCAAAACACTAGAACACAAAATACAAGCTGCAAAAAAAAACTAAGCACTTTCATTACTTTACTGCATCTGCAAATACGCAATGAACAAAGAACATAATTTCAACCACTCAAAGTCTCTGTATTTAAACCCGGAATACCTACAGTTTAACTTGTTTCGCTGACGATATGACTTAAAATGGCTTAACCTGACTGCTTTATAGCTTAAAATTAGCGCAACTCCATTAGCTAGATGCATACACTTCCATCTGACAGCTCCATAAAGGACGGACATACGAGCGCCATGATTGCACTACTGAAACGTGCAAAGTGAACAAAAGGCCTACAAATTAGGGAGCCGCTATCGCAATTCCTGAACAAAAATGACAGCCTTACATCAAGAATTACAGTTCCCTCATTTAGCCAACTCCATTTATAATTTAGACAAGCTATATTCTTATTCAGTCTTTATATTGGAATACGAACTGTAATTCAAAGCATTAAAGTTTTTAATACTATTGATATGAAGAGTATAAGGTTTGTTGTCAGGGGAAAGTTACCGGTGAGTCAAAGCAATAAGGTTTGTAATAAATCGAGTTTTTAGATGCAAATGCATATATAGTGATTATGGAGCGTGGCGAATGACGTCATACGTTTAAAACCGGAGTTGGATGTACGAACAAGAGGTGGAACGAAAATAACATTTCATGTTCGCGTAATTTATAAATTTAATCGTCAATAGACATTTTTAATAGTCTCAAATCAGCAATACAATGGATACTCGAAACTGAACGGCAATATGCATAATCTAAAAGTAATGAGACAAACGAGTCGCTCTCCTGATGGTAAAATATAACGCATGTCCATGACCATTGCAACGATATACAGAACCTATGTTCTGTATCTCCTATCCATTGCAACGATATACAGAACCTATGTTCTGTATATCGTTGCAATGGTCATGGGCATGCGTTATATTTTACCATCAGGAGAGCGACTCGTTTGTCTCATTACTTTTAATTTGCTACTCTATAGTAGCAAAACCACAAAGTCCAGAGCATCGCTGTTTTGACGCTCATTACTTTGAGACTTTGATTGGTAAGTCACAACAGCCCTGCAATTTCACTGGCTGCAAACCGGAACACAGTAATGTTTACTCACTACTGCTTGGCGGCAGATTATCTGGTACAGTGGCACAATCAAGAACAAGTTTAAAACTGAAATTAAAAAGTAACTTCGTCAATCTATTCTCACTTGACAAGTTTTATATTTTATGACCAATATGAATCTCACTAATATTTTAAATGTGAAATTTTGGATAGATGGGTGGATGTTTGTTACTACTGAAAAAACTACTGAACGGATTTAAATGAAATTTGATATGGGGGCAGCTGACATCCACATTATAGGATTAACACATAAGCTACTTTTCATCCCGAAAACATATAGCGGAGCGCAGCTAGTTCGAAATAAAAAAATGTATTTTCCTGAACACTAATCCATCAAAAATCCATTCATAGATTCAAATAAATTTTGCTGCGTTCAATATGATCTATTTTATATAAGTTTTTGATCACAGAATAATTACACACACACACACACTAAAAGAACTAACCAGCGCTGGTCATATCGCTTAGTATGACCAATATTATGCTGAGGTGAGCCCTTATTTTGTAATTGTTTGTCTGTTTGTTTTTGTTTTTACCTATTTGTTACAAAATAAAATCTTTTTCATTCTTTCTTTACATAATCATAGAACCAGTACTAAGTACTCAACCAGTAGAAACAGTACTTAAGTTATCGATCTAACATACATAAACAACATATGTTTCAGGAGATGCCTCACTCGGTCGATGAAGCTACCACAAACAATACAAACATAGTGAGAGATAAAGCGAAGGAAAGCCAGACGTGCAAAGTAATTGTTCTCAAGTTGCAGACACATTTAGACAGCGATGCGAGGCGAGAGACTAGGCAAGCTTTGTTTATGATCAAAACACACGAGTTTACTAAGAAACAAGATGCATTCGCGAATTAGTTCACACTCCGTTCATCCGACCCTACATCCGTGTACAGACCGAACGCAAATTATACAATACTTGTCTGTGCGCAGTCTACACCACCCTAGACAACGAGTACAGTCGGGTACAAATAACATAATGACGTATCCACATTAGGAAACATGTCAAGTACCAGCAGTATCGGCAGATGTTTTGTTTGAATTTATATCATCATCGGTCATATTCTTGTAAGTAAAACATTATTTATAACTAACGTGACCATTTGGTATCCCTAAGTTTTCTTTGGGGACATCGGGACAGAGCAGTGGAAAAAGGGACAGTCCCGTTTTTGTAACTTTAATAGATACAGCTATTTTATATTTACTCTAAAATCACAAACAAGCTTAAGTGGTCGTGTTCAAGAGAAGATACCGCGAATGTGCAAACTTAGCGTAGGACAATCTAAATCTCGACTAAATCTCAATGTAGTGATGATATACGTACGACAGCTGGCGATAGATAGACGC
This sequence comes from Biston betularia, assembly GCA_905404145.2. Classification (NCBI taxonomy): domain Eukaryota; kingdom Metazoa; phylum Arthropoda; class Insecta; order Lepidoptera; family Geometridae; genus Biston; species Biston betularia. The sequence continues at coordinate 11,918,038 of FR989873.1, forward strand.
GAAAAGCCAATAATCCGGCCACATCAGAGACACCACGCTCAAGGGAGCACCTATATCCTGAAGTGGAGTACGATAGGCTGATGATAATGATGATGACTCCAAAATTTTGCCGCGTTTTGTTAAATACAACCAACGACTATCATAACCACCAAACCTAATTATGCTAGCTATTAACCTCTTAAAGAAACCTAGTGCAACAGAAAAATCGTGACAAAGAACCTAAAAATATTTTTAGCATATGATATAGCATTTTTGTTTATGAATGAAAACAAAACTGAACCAGGTCTGCCGGTGACTGTACCCATAGTAATACGGCATTGTCTAGTTATGTTTTTCACCTGGCGTCTCCCGCGATCGATACGTCGCGACGTTCCGCCGTCTGGACGTGCGTTAGGCACGCCCGGAAGTACGATAAATTGTCTAGTTGAGGGTAGTTCGCTACATATCTACTCGTTGGTAATGGGGGATGTTAAATCTGGCTTATAGACTTGCATGGGCAAACCGCCAGCTTTAGGGCTTTTAGACGATCCTTGGCTGTAAGATCGTCGAATGTTGGGTAGTCAAAATAGTAGGTCATAATATACGTTACTAGCTGAACGCCTGGTAATCTGTGCCCGGCGCGGTGGCACTTCGCCGTCGTCTTCTCATGTACTATGCTTCGCGTATACTATGTACTATATAACACTATTGAGTTTTGGCGGGAACGCGGGAAGAGTCGTGTCGCTCCGTTGTATTTTTTCCAAAACTTGTGTTTTGTCGAGTGTTTATGCATAAAAATGGTGGTGTTTTATTCATAAAGTGTCGAATTACATGCGTGAGTGTGGGAAAATGATATAATGTGGTGAAACATGACTTTTCGTGGTGCTTCCAAAACTCCATCGAAGCTTTATAGTAAAGTCGCCACTACTTTACTAAAGCATGACTGGACTTGACTAAGACTAGACTTTGACTATAACTAGCTACGAGGACACTTATTTAACTTTTGTAACTTGAAAATATATAAATACTTGACACTGGCAAATGCTAAAACGCGACGCCAAAACCAAAGGAAAAAAAAACACTATTCAAAGTATTACGAATATTAAAAAAAAAGAAACAGGTCAATCGATTCAGCTGTTCTCAAGTTATGGCTTACCAAAGAACATCATTTTTGTTAGTTATTCATAAAAAAGATAGATAGACAAATGTAGTTAAACATTCAAGATTAATATTTTTTATTTCACCTTAAAATTCGTTTTGATAAATTGATAAAAGTCGCCTCGCGGTTTCACCAGCGTTGTTCTCGTTCCCGTGGGAATACAGGGATAAAAAGTAACCTATGTCACCCGGGGATAGAAGAGCTTCCCAATGGTGAAATATTTTTTGAAATCGGTCCAGTAGTTTTGGAGTCTATTCAATACATACAAACAAATAAATCTTTCTTCTATAGAATAGTATAGATAGGCCCGCTCCGACTTCGCACGCGTGCAATGTAGATACTAATGTGGTGTATTATGTAAACCTTCCTCTTGAAAAAAAAAAAGAGTATTCTATCAGTTATCTGAGTTCCATAGTACAAGCTTTGCTTAGTTTGGGGTCAGATGGCGCTGTGAGTATAATGTCCTACGATTTTTATTTTTTTTAATATCGATGGAAACCGTATTAAAATCCGTTGCGTAGTTTAAAAAATCTAAGAGCGCTACAGGCTACTGTTTTATACTATGTAGACTCGTAGAGAAGTACTTTCTAGAGTTTTGTAACGATACAAAGACCCTCAGTTGCTTTGATTTTAGCAGCTGCGAAAAAAAGGCAATAACAATTGTTATAAAAATATACATCTCATATTTTCCAATCGCGAGCAACGAGTATATTTCAAGAATGGTATTTCGATGCCTTATTCATGTCCGCATATGCAATGCTTGTTGCATATTTTAGCTCTTTGTTCGGCCAGTAAGATGTATTATATGTATTTATGTCTGTTCAGGATGCATACATTTTCGTTAATCGATTGTGTGTTATTGAATTGTTTGAAATTCAATGCCCTGCTCGCTGTTATATTAGTAGTTCTGTTTTGTAAAGGTTTGATATCCGCCCAGGATATGAAATAAGAAAGGTTTTTATAAATTCAGAAGTGATGAGACGAACTAAGCGCTCTTCTAGTAGCGAGATAATGTCCGTTCATCACCACTGTAGCGGAACCCGGAACTTTGTGTAACAAATCAGTCTAGGTGAACGCTGCTCTTTTTTTTTTTAATTTTCTATTGTTAGTCTATAGACCTGTAATTACACTTCAAACCGGAATACAGTAATGTTTACACACTACTACTTGGCGGCAGCATCCCACTAATATTATAAATGTGAAAGTTTGGATGGATGTTTGTTACTCTTTGACGCAAAAGCTACAGAACGGATTTGGTTGAAATTTGGTATGGAGGTAGTCGAGATCCTGGATTAACACATATGCTATTTTTTTACCCCGAAAACATGTAGCGGGTAAGACCGCAAGGCGCTGCTAGTATGAAATAAGAGATTTTTTTTTTTATGGTTGACAGGCTAGTTGTTTGACCACAGCTCACCTGATATTAAGTGAAGGTGAGCTGTGAGCTTTTTTGTATGTATAAATGTATGTATGTATTGTAAATTATGTTGAAATGTATTTTATGTCATAAATAAAGTGTTGTCTATTGTCTATTGTCTATTTTAGGTGTGGTGTGGTGTGTGGATTTGCAGGGAATATAGAACGTAGGTACTTATATGTGATTAGTAAGAGCTTGTAGCGATGGTATGGATAATTTTGTAATGATGATAACACAGTGGATAGCACGGCCGGATTATAAACCGAAGAGCGTCCGAACCGAACCATCGTCGCTACGAAAAGTTAGCTAAAGACTCGGAGAACTCAGCCCAGAGTTCTTTTGAAAAGACATAATCTTAGACAAGACTTGAATCTTTCTGTAACGACTCAACATTTAAAAGAACTTGAGTTCCACTCAGATTCGAGTATCTATCAATATTATATACAGTAAGTACTATTAGTCCAATAGCCAACTATTTTACATATGTAGTTGAAAGAGCTTACCATAAATCCACTAAGTTTGTACTAAGTTCATCACCTTGTCACATAAATCACGAGTTACTTAGATCCGTCCTATTAATACAGGGCCTTGCGTAGTTTCGAATGGACATCGACCCTTTAACATGTACAAAATTATGGGCAACATAATACTAAAATCATTTTCTCGAGTCATATCTATTAGTCATATTTTCTTTTCTCAGTATTTAGCGCGGTTGGTTCACATGCCGAAGGGTGTGGGTTTGTACTTCAACAACGTGCTTGAGCTGCCGGTGAAGGAAAACATCGTGAGGAAACCATAGCGTGGTAGTAGGGTATTTTCAAGTACTCGGCTAGCTAGCTACCACCTAAAAATTAAGAATCAACCGCCAAGCATCTAACAGTTTGTTCTGGCAGCCTCACTTGAGCGCCAATTCTATAGATAGGTAGATAGATATTCTTTATTGACATAAAAATCTATTATTATCTAGTGGGTATAATAATGATTTTGTTCATGTACTCGTCCGGTTTTACATATTTCTTGGCGCAGAAATGCAGTGTTATTTAGACTGGTATTCAGAAATTTAAAAGTAATAAAAGCTAATTTACTTGGTGGTAGATCTCCTTAGCAGGAGGTCGTCTAGGTAGGTACCACCGCAGTACCAGTTATTCTGCCGCTAAGCAGTTGCGTGTAAGCATTACTGTGTTCCGGTTTGAAGGGTACTGTAGCGAAATTACTGGGCTGTTGAGACTAACTCTATCAAAAGTCAAAGTATTGAGCGCCAAAGCAGTGATGCCCTGGACTTTGTTTTGGTACTTAAAGTTCTGTGTATCGCTGCGATGGTCATGGACAGGCGTTATCTCTTGCCATCACGAGACCGTCTCGATCGTCTCATTGCTTTTTACGTTAAAAAAAGTTGTATGTGAGGCTAAACAAATTTAAGCTGTAAATGGGATTCGTCAAAAATTATTTCAAAAATAGTAATAAAAAAAAAAAACAAAAAATAGTAAAATATTATTCCAGGCTAGGCGTGCTTTACCATCTACGATTACACCGCCACTCAACACCAGCTGCGCTGTGGTCAAAAACCTAGCTTATCAATTATAAAAAGGCCAAATTTCACATTGTTAGAAAACCAAAGCATCAAAAGATGTCTGAAAGAATCGATTGGTAAGCTTATAAAAGTGGTAAGATTACACTTGCTTTCGAATGTTAGGTTTATCATGTTTTATACTCGAAATCCACTCGAGTACCTATCTTATGCTGAGCTTAAATTAAATCGTCCGACGGATTTAGAAAGGTTTTCGGTTTATACAATAGCTCTAAAGATATACCTACAGTAAGGTTTATTTTTTTTTCTGAAATGGTTATGATACGAACGTTGGCACTTCTAGAACTCATTTTTGTTTTTTTAAGAACTCTGTAATTTTCATTGTAATCGTTTCGAAACCTTAAAATATCTTCAGTATAAATAAAAAATAGTCGCTGCTAAATTGTATAAATTTTGTTAAAAAAAAGTGTTGGTAATTACAGACCATTTTGACTGCCTACGACGTCTTAGTTGTTTTAATCTATACTAATAAAAAGGAAGGAGATCTTGACTTCAAGAGACCTTGTTTTATGACTTTGACGATTATTGAAAAATATGAGATTATTGAATTACTAGTCATTATAATATTTCTGTTTTTATTGACATAATTATTTTATATGTGACATACTATTTCATTGACATTTTCATTTTATTGACATAATATGTTTGTCTTCAATAGGCTCCGAAACTACTGGACCGACCTGAATAATTCTTTCATCATTAGAATGCTACATTATCACTGAGTGACGTAGGCTATATTTATATTATTAATCGAGTTTTGTTTTCCCGTGCAAAGCCGAACTGCTAGTAGCTAATAAAATACGTTACTATTTTCGCCTAGCGTTAGTGTATGTTTCATATATTCATGACAATAAAGTCGGCATCAGATAGCCAAGACCTCTAAAAGTGACACCGATACACGACTAACGTTCTAAAACCTCAAACAAAGCGGTTCGATTTCATTTTAATTGTACGATCCGCTGAACAATGGAGTTTTGCTCCCCGATAGTCTGGGTGCCTTCAAGACGCGAGTGAATCGATTTTTAGGCAAGTGTCCCATTGTAGACCGCATCTTCGCTTAACATCAAGCGGAAAGGCGAACAAAAAAAGCATATTGAAAGAAAAAAAAACAACTATCTCTAGAATAAATGATCAGTTCATTTACTTAAAGTTTTTTGATCTTTGTGAGATAGGTCAACAAACGGACAAAAATACATATCTGTTTCTATAAAAAATTAGACAAATAAACGATATTCGTGCTATTGTGGAAGTAGGTACGTCAGAAATTATAATAACAAACGCAAAGAATGTTTAATAAGAGAGTCAAATATTTCGTAGCAGACGAAATGAGGTGAAAAATAGTAGATTACTGAACTCGAAACTATTTCTGTCGCTGCCAAATGGTATGCATTGTCCAGATTGTCTAGTTTTACAGTTTGCCAGCTGATAGTTCAAAAATATGGATACATATACGTATTTGAGCCAAGAGTGTGTATTTTGGCAGACCTATCTCAACTTCCGAACAAATGTTATAAGTGTAGTTCAATTTCGTTTTTTTTTAACAGACTTCAAAAAGGAAGAACGTTTTTAGTGCGCCCAGTGTTTTGTTTTGTTTATGTACGTAGATTACCTCCGCTATTAATCAGACTTCAAAATCCCTGGACTTTTTATCGTATTGGCAATACGTCGTTTTTTTTTAAGTTGGGTTTGTAACAGATAATAATAATTTACCGTAACTGATCCCTGTATTGTCCATTCAAGTAGGTTTATTTTTTGGAAAACATTTCCTTATCTGTGAGACAGCTTTCCAAATAATGAAACAATGCATGGTGCATTTAGTTAAAAATAGTTGATCTAATATATAAAAAACAATTTTTGTTTGTTCATATTTTACATCTAATTGCGATGAAACTTGGCCAAAGCATTGGTTGCACTTGCGCGAAGGTTATAGGCATAATATTTTTAGTTAGCTATTTTTAGCATAGTAGTTTGTAGTAACGTGTCATGACCGTGTCATGACATATTGCGATATATAAAGTGCCATTGCATATTTTATTTGTCGTATCAGAAAAAAAAGTGACTAATTTCACTCAACATACGACAGGCCCCGATGTGCGGACAAAAACACTAATTTTCGTAAGCAGTACCGTTACAAGCCAAAGTTACATGCGTCAGCGCTTAATAATAGGAAAATAGAGAAAACTTACTGTGTGAACTGGGCTAATGGCATGTTATGGTATTCTGAAATAGAAACTGATTGTTTTCTAAGGTACCTACAATGAAATAAATTTGAGTATTACGACCTACTTTTTGGAATTAATAACTAGACAAGAAACCAAACGTAACAAAGATTCAGCAGTAGAAATAGTCGAGTGAACTAAATGCGTGGGTTCAAGTCATGGCAACCTGTGTGTTTTCTTTTCGTAAATAAACGGAACTATATCAGCACGTGTTTTTCTTCTAGTAAATACACGGAATTATGTCAGCCTGTGTTTTTTCTTCTCGTAAATAAATGGAACTATATCAGCCTATGTTTTTCTTTTAGTAAATACACGGAATTATGTCAGCCTATGTTTTTTTCTCGTAAATAAACGGAACTATATCAGCCCGTGTTTTGCTTCTAGTAAATACACGGAGTTATGTCAGCCTGTGTTTTTTCTTCTCGTAATTAAACGGAACTATGTTAGCCTGTGTTTTTTCTTCTCGTAAATAAATGAAACTATATCAGCCTATGTTTTTTCTTCACGTAAATAAACGGAATTTCTTTTCTAAATTGTAAATATGAAAAGGTCATGTTTAAATATAAATAATAGCGGGCAGCCGTTGATTACGGCAAGTTATTTCCCCGTAATGGTCCGTGAGGGATGATGAACGATTTCATAAATTCGCACCGCCAGCAGAGATGAATCACTAGCAGAGGTTAAAAAGGGAACTGTTAAGGAATATACGAAGCTAAGCGGAGGAATGGTAAATAAGAACATCGTTATGTAAAAGTAATAATAAATAATAATAATTTATTATTACCAAACAATAAACACAAATCCTTTACAGGGTTACGTTGACCCCAAAACTGGGCAACGTGACCTGTGCTATAGGGTACAGAGCACGAGTTGCCTAAAACTACAGTAAATGTATTTTACTTACGCAAAATATAGAACAAGACTACGATAAACAAATGATACTATTGAAAATAGTGTAACAAAGAAATTGAAAATAAGGTTGTCTGACAAATGTAGACGCGTTTTACAGAAATAGATAGTATATGATACTTTTTATACCTTATATTAAAAATGATAATAAGATGAACGAGACGATCTCCTTTTTCTAACAGGTAAAACAAGCCCAACTTTATCAAGAACTAGCGGCCCGTCCCGGCTTCGCACGGGTGGACATTTATTTTTTAATAAATTTTAGTCCGACTACCACGAAAAAGTATTTTCATTTTTCGGGTTAATATATAGCCTAAGACACTCACAAATTAAGTGTCTTTCTATTGGTAAAATATTTTTTCAAAATCGGTTCTGTAGATCCAGAGATTACCCTATAACCTCACAAACTTTACCTCTTTATAATATTAATATAAATTTATCATATCGGATGGAAATTGAATCCAAGCCCCCACAAGAAGCTGAAAAAGCAGAGTTACTATCAAATGACCTAACAAGACAAGCAGTTTTCATATTTGTGATGTCATTACTTTAGTATTTTAGTTTCAAACGTTATAAAACAAAATCACTGGAAAAACGTAGCTTCCTTTATCATACAAGAACACGGGAAAACCGTGGCAAATTTTATTAAATCACTAAATAAACGTGGTTCTATTTATTAAACAAGAATGGAATGGAATAACGACGCTTTAGTGAGTATCAAAATAAAAAACATGGACAAGTGCGTGTCAGACTCGCCTACCGAGGGTTCCGTACAAACTAGTAGCTACGATAAAGTCTTGTTTTCATACCTTGCATAAAGACCATATTATTTGTGATTAAAGTAAAAATGTACAGTTATCGGATTTTTCCCCTTGACAAGACAATGATTCTTGCCAAATTTTATAGTTCCAGGTCAACGGGAAGTAAAATATAGCTTTTGATGCACTTGTGAGTGTCGAAATATGCGGTGCCACAATATCTCCACGCGTTCCCAAGATAGGTCTTGATGGACGGACAACAAAGTGAAATTAAGGGTTCCATTTTTTCCTTTTGAGGTACGGAACCCTAAGAACCGGTTTAATACCCATCCCTAATGTTAGCTAACCTCGGTCTACAAACTTCGGATCTTGGCAGCGCAGACTACTACTTGTGCACGAAACAAGACTTACAAATTTTATTTATGACGGCTTTTGTCTCTTTACTGAGACTAAATATGCGTATAATAAATTGTTATGACAATAAAGTGATATTTCTACGGGCACTGAATCTATACAAAGATATACAAGAATGGATGGGAAGTTGCGGCAGCCTAGTTAGGAGATCGTCTGGCTTCCAATCTGAAGGTTCCGAGTTCGAATCGCACCTGTCTTTTCTTAGTTATGTGCGTATTGGCGATAACCTCAAACGGTGAAGAAAAACGTCGTGAGGAACCATACCAATCAGGGTTCTTAAAAAAAAGTTCTCGAAGATGTGTGAAGGCCGCCAACACGCACTTGTCCAGCTTGTAGGACCATGGCCTTACCCTTCTCAGAAGTGAGATGAGACCCGCGCCCAGAAGTAGACCAGTTTATAAAAAAAATTAATAGAAGCAATTACACACAGTAGGTACACAACAAGCATAACCCTGTATACATAGCATAAGTTACGGACATTTTCGTGATTTTATCAGTAGATAGATAGAAACTCTTTACTATGCACACCAGATTTAGAAAAATGTACAGAAAACAAAAGCATCTGATGAGCTAGTGCCACAAGTGGTGGCGTTATTGCTAAAAGCGATCTCTTCCAGACAACCAAGAATGAAAAACACGTTACTGATTAAAAACAGACAGGCGATGTTGTAACACTATTCAGTTCAGTTGTCTACTTTTCATATTATAAGTGTTTGGTAACATTTTTTTAGTCTCAAAACTACAACAAAAATTGGGATCGCTTACGACAATTTGCCTTGGAACAATGTCCAGCTAAGTAACGGAATTTGATTAAGTTGGTGAATTCCTGGTTTATTGCCCTCCCAACAATTGGGCGTTTTACGACACAAATCCTTCGAGGTAACTCGACTGTGACCGGCACTCGCCATTTCCTTATTGGACTGACGTTGCGATTCAAAGGTAATACCAGTTTTTATTTGTTGATGGAAAAGTAGTTTGACTAACAAAACGCTCTCCTGATGGTAAGAGATAACACTTGTCTATTACCATTGCAGCGATACACAGAAAATTTAATAACAAAACTAACTCTAGGGCATCGCTGCTTTGGCGTTCAATAATAATGTGAGACTTTCGATGGTTAGTCTCAACAGCCCAGTAATTTCGCTAACTGCAGTACCCGTCAAACGGGAACATATTAATGTTTACACACTAATATCTGATACTGCTGTGGTACCTACCTAGACGATCTCCTGCTAAGGAGATCTACCATCAAGTACATAGTTAATGATTCAGTCATTAACAGTGACTTTATTTTAGTGGCTTTAATTTATTTTGGTCGTATTTATTAATCTGACAATAATGTAAATGGCGGTATTTTATGTTATTACAAAGCTTTTTTAACCATTTGATATCACTACTATACAAGCGCGTTAACATCTTCGTGCGAGTAAATAACACAGTTGCATAATCGTCACTAACTTATAGAAACATTAATGCCACCAGCCTAACAAGTGTAGGGCTAATGTTCAGTAAACATTAAAATATAATATATATTGTACGAAAAAAAAACTCAGCTATTCCATAGGCAGCTGTTAAGGTTCCCGTCTTTGCAACGCGGTGTTGTTTTTTAATAATAGATAAGCTAACATTTCACCACCTTCTCACTTGATGTTAAGTGATGATACGGTTTAATACAGAGCGCGTTTGCCTAGAAGATACCGATTCACTCTCGATTTAAAGACACCCAGATTGTATTCATCGGGAAACACCCGCTCAAGCAGCGCATTCTACTGTCTTTCTTCATTCATTCTGCACTCGCGACATTGAATGTTAACTGGTTTCATCCCAAAAAGTTTTCCCGTTAAGGATACTCCACTGAATCTACAATATCTCCATAATAAGCTTTTATGTAAAAGGAAACGCTCCCTTTTCGAACTTTCGCAGCGATAATGTTTCAGTTGTTAACACCGTTTAGAGTGCTCTTATAATTTGCCTTACATCTACAATCAACTCCAAAGAGGCTCTCAATCTACTATGAAATTTTATATAATCAAAACATTCATCTCATCTTCATCTATTATCCTGATCAATCCAACCATCGTTATCATTATGTCTCATGACACAGGTAATTCCTAGCTAGGGTAACAATGTTTCTCATCCTAGACAGTCATCTAGGAACTAAAACTTTTGTTGGTGATAATCTTTGTGAAACCAAACATGAATACATTTTCATTTCAAAAGCATATACATAATTACATATATGCGTATAAACTATCAGCTATTTTGATAATCTTTTCAAACGAACTATTGATCGAATGTTTTCACACGATAAATAAATTAATTATTAATTTGTAGCGATGATAGCTCAGTGGTTAGCGCGGTAGGTTCGCATGCCGAAGGGCGTGGGTTCAAACCCCAACAATGAGCTTGAGCTGCCGGTGAAGGAAAACATCGTGAGGAAACCATAGCATGGTGGTAGGGTACTTTCTAGTACTCGGCTGGCTAGCTACCACCCTCAAGTTGAAAATCTGCCGCCAAGCATCTAACGGTGTGTTCCGGCAGCCTCACTTGAGAGCCAGTTCCATTCCAGGCTAGGTGTGCTTTACCATCTACGACCACACCTTCACTTAACATCAGGTGAGCTGTGGTCAAACAACTAACCTGTCAACAATAAAATAAAAAAAAAATAAAATAATTACGATGTTAATATAAATACAGATAGACTACGTCAGACTATACATTATAGTATTTTGTTGATTGTTAAATGCAGTGTCGACGTCATAAGCTCCTTTGAAATATTTTTCAAACGAACTTAGGCAGCATTAATCAATTTCGAAACAACATACGATTAAAGATTCATTAACAGTATTCGCCCAGCCGCAAGATGGGTCGACGATGTTGTCACCGTCGATGTGATGTCAGATTGACACACGACCGAGGCAGATGGCATAATAAGATATAGGCTGCTACCCAACAGTGGGATAAAATAGGAAAGTCGTCACTTGAAAGCCTGTCCCATTCCAGGCTAGGCTATTTTTTATTTGAGCTGAAAGTTTTTAGCTATTAAAGCAATTATTTTTCAAGAGATGAGTAAATTAGTTGAAATTATTCGTTGTTACACAAAGTAGTGACTCATCCACGGTGGAGTTGGAAATGCATGTAAAGAATTTCATGATTGGGCAAATTTAATCTATCACGTCAAAAATAAACAATTTTTATCAGAATGAATCATTCTGCAAGGAGGATTTATCAGCTATACCGTACAGGAAGTGATAACGCTAAATAGAAGTGTAAGTGCAATTAAAAACTTTACCATGTGACGGCACTTTTGACTTTTGACTGTCTCGATAAGATAGATAACAAAACGTAATTATGTAAATGATTACTGTGGTGAACAGTAAATTGCAAGAGTAAACTTGTTAAATGTCATAAGTATCGTTGAAGTCATTTTTGATACCAATTGTAATAACTTTGTACCAAATTTTAAGGAAACTACGCAAATAGTCATGAAAATATATCACAGATTGATGAACGTCGAATTTTGTCAGTGTCAAAATCTCACTCAATTATGTAACGTCGGAACGTATTTAAATGTACTTAACTTTGGTCGTAGAGTTTATATCTTAAAAACATTAATAGTTAAGATAGATGATGAATATGCGCTTCTGCTTTTGTGAAATAGCTATTTTTATCAACCAATTACTTTATACTTACAAGTGCAACAAAAATTTATTACGCCACATTTTTGTTACATATGTAGAGAACAATATATTAATTATACATATATGTACATACCTACCTAAATGATGATAATAACATATGTTGATAAAGCGCGCAATAACACTAGATATGTAAGTAATACAACTTACGAGTCTTGATGACTTGTACAACACCATTCGATAGGACGGAATACGTACCTGAAAAAGAAGGCTTTTTTTAATATGTATATTTGCAGAAATAATAAATTTCACAACATTTTGAAATATTCCAAAGATATTACGATACTCGTATATGAAAAATATAAATCTCTTATCATAATAACGATAACGTAGATAAATTAAAAATAAGTTAAATGAAATTCCTCAAATGTCGTTTCCGTTTTAATTGTCTTTAATAAACCATATTTTGTGTATCAGCATCAAACGTTGTTAATTATTTATTAATGTTCATGTTGCAGACAAAACCTTCATATCTTCACTAAACTATATTTGAATAAAGATAACAAGTAATAATAGTAAAACAACATAGTGTCATTAAAACATTAAATAACGCAATCAGTGCGAACACTCCTTGACCTTATTGTGGACGCCAATAAAGCTTATATAACGACTAACAGCGGCGTAATTGTTGTACAGATTACAATTGAATTACCGCATTGTGGCTGCACTGCAATGCAATTACAATGCCTTTTGAACGGTTTTGTACTGTGTTTGTCCACATTATTTTTTTCTGTATTCACATGCTCTATACATCATTATGTTGTGCAATTGTGCATCCCTTAATAGCTTCAACACTCAGTCATTTTTACAGGATTTGTGATGATGATAATGGTATAAGTTTGGTTAGAAATTATATTATCAATAGCTAAATTTTTTATTAAAATAATACCTGTTTGCTTCCAGTAAAAGCTTGAGTATTATTAAGCTTTTGTGTTGGCTGAAAATAACATTTCGAATTTCGGACATAGTATATTTCTTAAATAAAATTTTATCTGTATATGCATTGTATGTATTAGTAACCGAGTACAAACGAGCACACTCCTGCAATTCCATTAAAATCCGCATAAAAGTGTAATAAAATTGAAACTGGCGAGATTGATACTCAAGGAGGCTGCATGAAAGCATAAAAACGCTGTAAAGCGTTCCCTTTAATTGCGTCTCTCGACGACGGTAAAAACTTCAGTCTGGGTAGATACAACAGTCGTAGTAGATACAGTCTAAATAGAAGTATAATTTCTAGCTATGAATGTTAAGACGTCGGAACAGAGAGTTTATAGAATTCAATAAAGCATTTGATAATGTAGACGAATTTAAACATTACCGCTTTTACCATTTCAGTTATGTACACCAAGTATTGGATTGTTTCAGCAACAATCATTTACTCAATTAAGAAAATAATAAGTAAAATAGAAGATAAAATCTCAGTAATCATTCAAAAAATTTTACTTAAATGTGAAATATAACGAAAAACATATTATATTAAGTATTTCTAGATAACGGGGGAACATCAAGGATCTCGTCGTGGGCCCATGTCATAAATAATTCACAATACAACCATGCTATATGGTATTTTGGTACATACAGCGAAAAGTTTGACATTAATAATGCCCAAATATAGAACACATTTCGTAGCGATGATAGCTCAGTGGTTAGCGCGGTAGATTCGCATGCCGAAGGGCGTGGGTTCAAACCCCAACAATGAGCTTGAGCTGCCGGTGAAGGAAAACATCGTGAGGAAACCATAGCATGGTGGTAGGGTACTTTCTAGTACTCGGCTGGCTAGCTACCACCCTCAAGTTGAAAATCTGCCGCCAAGCATCTAACGGTGTTTTCCGGCCGCCTCACTTGAGAGCCAGTTCCATTCCAGGCTAATTGTGCTTTACCATCTTCGACCACATCTTCACTTAACATCAGGTGAGCTGTGTGTCAAACACCTAGCCTGTCAAACATAAAAAAAATATGATCAAAGTGAATAGAGTATATACGAGTATATAATAGAGATAGTAAGAAAAGTGTTGACGGGCGCATTCTTCGATTTTACTCTATTTAGTCATTTAAGTCATATTAAAATTACTGAATAGTCTCAACTAGGCTAGATTGTAATAACAATGAGGTATCTAACAATCAGATACATCATTAGAAAAAATAATGCACAAATGCTCAAATTAATTTGAAAAATGTAAGTTCAGCTGAGTCTCTTACTTTTGCTAGTGTGTGTTTGGCAGGTGTTAATATGAGTCCTTTGTCTTTGTCGGAAATAACGAACGAGTCAAACGGATTACCCTGGCAGTGGCAGCGATAGAATGCAATCAATGGCCTGCACGTAGCTAATGGCGAAGCTGTAGCCGATTAATTTTATTAGCGAGGCGAACTAAAGACTATGGCAGCCCGTACACGTAGCGCGCGATCCGCGATCAATGATCGCGATCCAGACTGATCGTGTACGAAGCGGATTGACGGACTGATGCTCCGGATCGCAAAATATCTAGAAATTTTGAAATCATGATCGCGGATCGCGGATCGCGGATCGTGATCATGATTGAACGTGTAAGGCGGCCCTATTGCTTATGCTACTACACGAATTTACAATTATTGTTTGCTATCGTAAACAAACCTAGATCCGAGAAACATAACTAGTCCACCTAAATAAAAATATAATACTATCCACGATAGAACAAGCAAAATACAATTCGTTGACGTACCTATTAAGTTAAAAGCATCAGACTATATATACTTTTACTTGGTGGTAGATCTCCTTAGCAGGAGGTCATCTAGGTAGGTCATCAGTACCAGATATTCTGCCGCCAAACAGTAGTGTGTAAACATTACTGTGTTCCAGTTTGAAGGGTACTGCAGCTAGCGAAATTACTGGGCTGTTGAGACTAACCATCGAAAGTCTCAAAGTAATGAGCACCAAAGCAGTGATGCCCTGGACTTTGTTTTGTTACTCAAAGTTCTGTGTATCGCTGCCATGGTCATGGACAGGCGTTATCTCTTACCATCAGGAGAGCGTCTCGTTCGTTTAATTATTTTTCACATAAAAAAAAAAACTATCCGGCATTTAATAAAGCAAAGTAGTTACCCGCTTATAAGTAGTGAGACAGTGTAAAGTACATAATTATGTTTATACTCGTACTATCCGGTAAAGTGAAGCGTACGATATTATTATGAAGTATGATGATGCTACATCACGGTGACAGCAGCTGCATTCAACTATCTACCTACCTATTACACTAATGCGCAGTATGACTTACGTGATATTTAATTTTATAAAATTTATGTTTGATAAGATGTAATTTAAGAAAACGTAATTGACGAAGTGGAAGGTCGCAAAAGCGTTCAAGTTTCCCTAGAATTTCAGAAAACTTCGACAGACGTTTGGTAAAATTGCAGCTATAAAATAAACTGAAAGGAAGAAATAATCTCTAGTGATGATAGCTCTGTTGTTGGTGCGGTAAAATTCCAAAACGTTAAGTATGGTACCAATTGCAACGATGATTTTGAGCTACCGGTTAAAGTAAACATGTTGAAGATGCTACAGCATGGTGAAAGTATACTTTCAAGTACTCGACTGGCGCTTTACTCATTTTGAAAACTTGTAACAAAACCGCTAACAACTGGCAGCTTGATAGTGCATTTGCACTCCTTCACTCACTCCCATTACCGACTTTTTAACATCTTGTCCACTATAAAAAAAAAACTGACTAGCAAATAACGGGTGTTTGTTGAGTAGTGCTATTAAATAGTAGTTCTAGACAATCAATTGTAATTCAATGTTATGATTATGTGTGACAATGCTATTGTCTATTTGAACACACGTTAGACAAAATAGCAGACGTACTGTGAAATTGTGTGTGAACATGAACAGTCATTAAATATATAAACTTAAAAATTTACTTTATTAAATTATTTACTTGGTGGTAGATCTTCCAAGAAGTCGTCTAAGTAGGTACCACCGCAATATCAGATATTCTGCTGGCAAGCAGTAGTATGTAAACATTACTGTGTTTCAGTTTGAATGGTCAGTTAGCAAAATTACAGGGCTGTCGAGACTAACCATCCAATGTCTCAAAGTAATGAGCATCAAAGCCGCGATTCCCTGGACCCTGTTTTACTACACAAAGGTCTGTGTATCGCTGCAATAGTCTTGGGCATGCGTTATCTCTCACTAACAGGAGAGCGTCTCGTTCATCTCATTACAATTATTTAAAAAATCAGCCTTGTTACATAGATATGAATTCAATCAATAAAAAAGTATCGATAAAAACATCCAGGGTTCCAAAATGTTTGTCAGTGTTATGAAAGGAATTGAAAACACACCTAATGAAATAACTCAATAGACCTAAAGAACCTACGTCACAGCAGAAGCTAATACAAACAGCCATAATGCTGTGCCAATAACGATGATGTTTCCGGCGTACGTCAGCAGCGGAAATAGACGAAAGCTAGGAGCGACGACCGAATATAATGATACCCACTTCACAACTGCTGGATTGATTTAGGAAGCCGCTGATGGCACAAGTTCAGAAGTTATAGTTTTCTTTTAATAAAAAACCTGACAGTTATTGTTTGGGGTTTAGCCAGATGTGTTTGATACGTCAGGAGTATAATGCTTATGTTTATTCTACTCTTTTAATACGTTATTTTTTTACGATTTTATGTGAATATAAGATGATTTTGCTCGTGATGGTTAACGGAAATCTCCACCGTTTATAATTAGGTTGAATCCTACAGACAGAAATATGCCAACCAACTTAAATAGATGTAGATTTCTTGCGTAATTTTTACACGACTGATCAAAAAAGTGTTTTCAAATGTGAATAAAAAATATTTGTTTTTTGGCGTGGCAGTCGTTTTATAATTTTTTGGGTTGCGCAATGTGCGTTGTTTGAGTATGTGAGCAACTATCTAGAAGATTTATTACAGTTCAGGTAAAACTAAGCAGAGGTAACGACGAAAAGCAGATGGATACATTAGTTTAGACTGAACTGTGATGAAGACGTTGTCAATTAAAACCTAAAATTTACGAGCAATTTCAAGTACGTCAAGAATTTTCGTGACCAACGTGACCAGGTAATTCTCCAACCGTCGCAATGGCATTGTTAATCCGAGCATACGATATTTAGCCAGTTGGTACCGGTATTCGGTGACGAAAGAGACAATTATACGAATACACGACGTACGGTTACATTTACTGATTAAAGAAGGATTAAGAAAAAGAATAAAGTCGCTTTAGCAACCAATCAGCATTGAAGTTTCGTTTTTCTTTTTGCTTTTGACCACCATTTTGCCTGGTAAAGCACGTTTGCTTAGAAAAAAAAACCACTCGCTAAATCACCCAGTTTGTATTTATTAGGGCCACACATAACACCCACTCGGGCAGCAAATTCCATTGCTTAGCGGTCCGCGCGATGAAGGTGGATTCGGACCTTTTAGTTCAAATTTTAGGAATATCTACGATGTCGCTTATTAGACTTGAGTGGCCGATAATAGAATGGGCAGTATGGAATTAGGGCATGCAGCTACTTTGTGTCGATGTTCCAGGCTTGCTGAACAAGCTAGTCATTGGTGATGAGTTTCCTAGCACGTTTCTCAATAGGATCCACCGCCTTAAGCTTGGTACTTGTCCGATTCGTCCCAACGGTAAGAACAGATGTGATCATATAATATCTACCTCGGTTTCGAGTATCAGAACGTATCTTTCGTCACCTTTTTACTTTCTCTCAACTCTCTGTCTCGCGCCTGTCCGTGTCTATGATTACAACTACAATAGATGATTTCATGTAGTAGGTACGATAACCTATGCAGTCGTATTTTAAGGTGACTTGGGTATGAAAAGATGGAAGCTGTTTTTTTACGTTGGTGCCTAAGCGCACATCCAATTTTTAGTCTGCACAATCCATTTCCTCCATCAAGCGTTCTTCAGAAAAACATATATGTATCAGTCCATTCCAATAGTATTACAGTCAGATATAGATTAGATTAGTCTATATACTATAGACTAGATTAGTCTTCGCACTAACGTTGTCATGAATAGTATCACTATCCGTAAATTTAATATGCGTCATTACCGTCTGGTTATTTGCAAAAAGGTATAGTGAGGCCGCTCAGTACAAATACACCTATAAATAGTTCTACTGGTCACTGACATGGGTGCTTGTTTGGGTAGGACGACGTCCTCGGCCGACACAGTGTTCCGTGACAACTGACAGCCGGTTTATTGAAAGGGGAACTGTTGGGTTTTTATTGCGATGTACGTAGATGCTCTTAGGGTAGACTCGTACCTATTCATCTTTATTGTTAGTTAGGTGTCTGACCACAGCTCACCTGATATTAAGTGACGGCGTGGTCTAAGATGGTAAAAGCACACCTAGACCAAAATAAGTCGACTTACTTCCCCGAACAGTGGTCTTCTTTGTGATGGTGGCAGTGCTAATTCCTGCTAGTCAGCGGCTGCACTTCACTGACTTATGATATTGTAACTGGTAGTGTTGATTACTTTTAACTGCTCTATATTGACTGATACTAAGCTCAAACCAAAGATAATGTTACCGATGATATCCCCCATGATCGGAACTAGTCAGACAATGAACGCGGTCCGAGACGTCAACCTTGGTGTAATCCAAACTTTTTATCTAGAAACACATTTCTCATTGCAAAAGGTTTGAAGCTTCATTGAATGCGTCAGTAAATCCTTCAAGCTTGCGTCAATTGGCGTCAACGGTCTCACACAAGGCAATACGCTCTAATGCACTGTGAATGAACTTTTATCTCAAGTTCGAACACAATATGATGGATTGTTTGTAGTCACTTGAACAAGATGCGCAAATATCAACCCGCAATATCAAATTTTAATTTTTAAACAAAAAACCTGTCAGAAATCTTCAATTGGCTTGCAAGCTTAAGTCTAGTCATAGGTATAGTCGAGATAAATTATATAGAATTTTTTTTAATGGTTGTCAATAAGTGTTTGACCATAGCTCACCTGATGTTAAGTGACGGTGTAGTCGAAGATGGTAAAGCACACCAAGTCAGGAATGGAACTGGCTCTCGAGTGTCAGTGCCGGAACACACCGTTAGTTTGGTTTGGTGGCAGATTTTCAACTTGATGGCAGTAGATAGCCAGCCAAGTACTAGAAAATACACCCCACCACCACGCACCTATTAATCA
The DNA here is from genome assembly GCA_905404145.2 of Biston betularia. Classification (NCBI taxonomy): domain Eukaryota; kingdom Metazoa; phylum Arthropoda; class Insecta; order Lepidoptera; family Geometridae; genus Biston; species Biston betularia. The sequence goes on from FR989873.1 coordinate 11,937,350, forward strand.
CATTTTTTTACTATGTATTTTTGCTGACAAACTAGATGCTTGCCTAATTTTAAGCGATGGTGTGGTCGAAGATGGTAAACACACTTAGCCTGGAATGAGAATCAGGTTAGTGACTCTCTCAAGTAATGTGTTAACAATATATAATTTAATTAGTCATTTATTACCGTATTCTGGTGATTTTCCGTTTGGTATATTATAGAAAGCAGTGGAAAGTGAGTGGAGTGGAATATCCGCATGACCGCATGATGACAGTATGTACTCTTAGCTGTATCCGACAGAGATGACAACACCAGTGAAGACAAGGTTACATTTCTCAACGGCCTACTGTACAGTGTGTACAAACTTAATATCTTACCTTGAGATGTGAACATGTTCTGGCTCTAAAACTGGTCATTATTTCAGAATTGTGCTATTTTTCAAGGTTCAAATGCATTTACGGTCAAAATTTATTATTAAGACAAGTGTACTAAAACTAAAGTACCAAAGTGCTTGGTAGGTACATTCACAATGAGAAATATGAGTAACGCCAAATTAGTGAAATTTAATAAAAAGTGACAGCTGGCAGTGGCTGGAAGCGAAAATCCAAAGATCGGGTTAAGTGCTGGAGTCCTGGGAGAGATCTAAGTCCAGCAGTGGACTATGCTAGGTTGTTGACGATGATGAATAAAAGTGAGTAATAAAATTCTGATTTATTACTCACTAAAATTCTGATCTGAGATTCAACCAAATCTGTAGGAGACAAAATATGGTCATTCTACTAGATCACAATCTACATTACAATCTTGGAGACTTTCTAAAATCAAGTATCTGTAGACTGGTAGGCGGCATTGAAATTCTAATAGCTGGCTTGCTCGCAAAATATCACCTGCTAACAACAATTTAACTTGGTCTGAACTTAATTATACAAATATAGAAGTAAACACATTAATAGATATATATATATACATATATATTGTTTAATTCCAACAAGTCTACAACCTAATACCAAGTGTTTCACGGTGAGAAAAGGCTGTCGATAGTATCTGAAATATCAAGTGACAAAGCCGTAGTTTGTATAATTGGAGAAATACATGTTCGAAATAAGGACATTCCACCTACACCGTTTCATAACTATGATTCGATATAGCTTTCTCTGAAAAGATCTTAATAATATAAACAAGATATAATTCTGTACGTATCCGGTCTCAGTGTCTATTTATTGGTTCGTTGGCTATATGACAAGCACCTAGCCTGTCAACCATAAAAAAAAAAAATGACATTAACATTATAATATTCATATAAAGTTAATCTATAAATTTATATAATTTGGTTGATACTATTAAATTTCTACTTGCAGAATGCATGTAACATTATTAGTGCGAACTTGATTTAAAAAATAATTTTGATTTCGTAAGTATACAATTGCTTAACAATTTAGATGCAATGTTATCGATTGTTTTTGTTATTACAGACTTTAAATTATCATTGTTATGATCTGCAATAAAATGTATACGGATTTTGATAGTCATAAAAATAACAGAGTAGATTGTAATATGTTTTTTTTAAACTGGAGATGTATATATGTGTACATATATATCATCTACTGCGAACTTATAATACAAAACAATGTGAAATGTCCGCAAAGGTCAATAGCACATATTTGGGGCATTGTGTCTTACATATTATCGTTTTTGATAATGCTATCAGCGCCCATATTTTGGATAGCATTAAGAATAGTCGTGAATTTATCAATATTTTTGTTTTGTTTCCGCGTGATAATTTCATCTGATAAGATCGTACCACTCCTCGTGTTTGTCCAGATAGGTATTTTCGTGATTTCTAGAAACAAACTGCCATTTCTAACCCCCGACGCAAAAACGACGGGGTTTTATAAGTTTGACGTGTCTGTGTGTGCCTGTCTGTGGCATCATAGGCCCCGAACGGATGAACCGATTTTGATTTATTTTTTGTTGGAAGGGTGAATTAGTCGTGAGTGTTATTGGCTAGATTTGATAAAAATCGGCCCAAGATGGCCGCCGCCACAAAATGGCGGATTACATATTTTTTCACAACTCACCAATTTGGGTATCAAATGAAAGGGCTTGACTAGTAGAAGAATACTATACAACTGTCGGGGGTTTTTCAGTTTTTTTTTACAAGTCGAAATTAATATACACGACCAGTAAAAATACACGTTTAGGAAACTTTTCGTAAGCAATTTTAATTTGTCAAGATATACCTACATTTTGTATATCTTTAGCACAAATTATTTCGCTGTATGAAATGATCGGGAACTATAAATAAAGTATTTTTTATATCGACATGATAATGAAATTTCAACGGAACGATCGATCATACTGGAAAGCCAAGACAATCATAGATCCAACTCAGACTATACGATTGCGTCAGTAGGTACATCCTGAAGACTTCTAAATGTATTATTATCAATTCGCAAAACAAATCTAAATACGACACAAAACCGGACAATGTCATAAAGGTTGAACCGTCTAGACCAGACGCAAGCGAGCAAAAACTTGGCTAAATCATCTTGTTCGACATTCATGAGGTTCAATTCTTGACAGTTCTTAAATGATCATTCGATATTACAAACAAGGATTAAAAAAATATATCCATAGACATTGAGCATACATAACTCATACAAACGAAGACACTCGGTATAATTGTGTATTTATTTCATCAGTTTCAGAAAGGCTTATTGAGTCATGTAAGTAACTTAAGTAATTAGTACCGAGTAACCAATTCATTGCTCGAACGAGTAGAACAAGCCATATTATAATAGAACACGCTATGTACAATTGTACACATGTCTGGTGTAACATCTGTAAAAACACACATTTCGAGTTATGTTAAAGATACTACAGTTGAGACCTTGAGAACATTATAAATAACATTATAATCTAAAACCATTAAATCTCTAATATCCTTAAACTTCCGCCATGCTCACGTTTTCCATAATACGTTGAAGTTGTAATCTGAAAAGAAATTGCTTAATCCGCAGCCAAAACAAACGTGACCTACTCTTACCTCGTGTTAGGTAGGTGGATAGCATACGGCTTCAGGCAATGCCAATGGCAAGGTCGGACGAGTAGAACGTGTAGTTGAACCGGGAACCCCACGTGACATCTCAATGTGACCAACTTATCTGCAGTTGAATGAAGAAGCTACCCTCGTTAGATATTGAACTGACAGCTATCGGTAGGATATTTTCAGTTCACTTATTCGATTAACCTAACAGACATTCTATCTGCATGTATCTACTTAGGTCAGTTTATTATAGGTCTGAAAACTCAATGAAGTATTTTCACGTTTAAAAACTAAACCCTACCGCTTTTAAAGTCAATCAGTAATCAGCAGTATAGTTAAAATTGGAACTGCCGACTATTCAATTAGAAAATTATACGTAAATAAATTTACAATTTAAAAAAGAGACTGCATGTCCACTGACCAGTGACTGTCACTTCCATAACCTCGAAGACGGCTAGATTTTGATTGTATTAATTTATTTCATAAAACTCACAACAGAACGTAATGATATTAATTTCATTTCGTTTTAGGTATTATAGTTTGAAATCAACCGATTTTTCATGTAATTTCTATGGGGCCTATCTGACAGTATATCTTTTAAAATAAAAATGTGTAAAACACATTTTTCTAGGATCCCATAATCAGATCCTGACTTGGTGCCAATGGGACCACCTGGAAAGTATACGCGTTTAAACAAAAAAAGGATTTCTCGAAACAGTTTAGACGTCTTCGAGTAATCTGGGGAACATACATAAAGAAAAAAAAGATTTCGACGAATCGAGGATTGTTTTTTTGAAATTGCTTAAAAACAAAGGTGACGCGACGGAGTAATTGTGAACAAATAACATAAAAGTGAATTACAAAGGCCAGAATTATGACATTCGAATTCAAACGTTGCTTTAAACTTAAAGAGTCTTTTGATTTGGGTCTCGTCTGGCTAACTGACGTTTTGCACGGATGGATGGTTTTGGGTTTTGAATGTTTTATAAGATTGGTCTAATCCATTACCTTGGCATATTTGTCATTGTGTTACCTACGTTAATTATTGCCTTGAAATATTGTCCATTTTAATATTGCTGAAATCTACCTATCTATAAACTGTACCTACTAAATGTTTTGATTCTGATTACGATCCAGTCCTGAAAAAAGAATCATCAAAATCGATACATGATTGGCGGAATGATTGCGTAACATAAAAATACAAAAAAAAGTACAGTCATACAACACATACAGTCGAATTAAAAAATCTTTTTTGAGTCAGTTAAAAATAAAAACAGCAAAACATTTTTCACCGGACAGAATTTGCGCCAGATAGAAAAAAATGGCTACAATTTTGCCAATATACATTGGCAAAATTACGGCACACTACAGTCACCATAATATAGAAAAAGTTGAAGTCGACGTTGGTTATCATATCTAATCCAATCGTGATCTAGAATAATCACCGTTTTGTGGCCTGAACTGGAAAAAATTGTAACGTACAATTGTCCAAATTAAAGCTGCTTCATACTAGATTTACAGCATGCCATCAGCGCATGCACACATTTGTAACATTCTAGATTATTTTATTGCATAGGAGATTGGCATAGATGATTTTCGAGAACAGTTGAATCTAACTATGTGAATAATCACGCACGGAATGAAACTGTAAAAATACCGAGTGACAACACTTAAGAGTAGGACGCTACATTCCATGATTTTTGTCATGATAATCTTATCATAGCATTTGAAGCATGACAGACCTAGACTTCACACTAGGAAAACCTGTGTCGCAAAGTCTAGTGTCTTTCGTTACATGCTCGGCGATAAATTTGTCGATTGTTTGTATACAATAAAGTAAAAAGTAAATTCTACAACAATGATGAATAATTGATGTTTACACTTTTGAGTCCTTCGCGGAATGCCACTCTTCAGAACTTTTTTTTTTTTTTTTTTTTTTTTTTCATAGTAGATAGGCTTGCGTTTGACCGCCATCCCGCCTGATGTTAAGCGAAGATGCGGTCTACGGTGGAGCACGCTTGCCTAGAAGAAACCGATTCACTCGCGACTTGAAGGTACCCAGACTATATTCATTGGGGAACACCCACTCGGGCAGCTGATTCCAATGTCTAGCGGTACGCATGAAAAAGGTGGAATCAAACCGCTTAGTTCGAGCTTTTGGAACATCAACCATGAAGCGGTGACGCTTTTTAAAGCTCCTGGCTGTCCGAAAGTAAAATGGGCAAGGTGGAATAAGGTCATGCAGATCTGAAGCGAAAGCAGAAGAACTGTAGAGAAAATAAGACAACCAGTTTTGCAATTGACCACACCTACCAATTCGTATCGCAATGAACGCTTATGTAGTGAGTGCGCAATTTTATAAAAACGATATCAAGTTGACGAGTCGTGTAAAAGTTTAAAAGGTAATAAATGTTACTTAATTAACATGAATAGGTAAAAAATGTATATATATGAGCTTTTTTTTTCAAATATTTTTTCTGCTAGAACTTACCGCGGTCTATAATATAAATGCTTGCGTATTGGAATTCACGCGTACGTAGCTTGAAGAAACCCAATAAAATGGTGACTATAGACTTGTCTATTATATAGTGTGTTCGTGATGGACCAAGTAAAGTCCCTGCGTCGACTAATACTAAATTAATATTTGTGTCATCTACTATTACCATAGAGTACCTTTTTCTAAAACATATTGTAGTGTACTTAGTCTAGCTTACCTATTACTTTTCCAAGTATTCTTGAGGCTCTGGAGTCGATCGAGAGGCGCGCTAGGAGTCTAATAGGCGACGAAACTCTGGACACGTCTCAATTACAAAGCCTTGAGCACCGACGTAAAGCTTGACTGTCTACCGTCTATCGGATACATTTCGGAAAGTGTGCCTTGGAATTGCACCTGCCCCCTTCTATTAAAGGGCGGCTAGGCAGACACGGCCTAAGCGTCATCCATACATGGTGGACATTCCCCACGTACATACTAAACACTTCGATTCCACATTCTTCATACGACAGCGAGGATGTTGAACTCTCTGCCGGCGTATGTATGTTTTTTCCGTGAAGTAAAATTTGGGAGTATCTAATCCAGAGTAAATAGGTTTTTATAGGCGTGCTTCATCTTAGACTACATCACGTAGGGCGTGGTTAAAAGGAAACCTATATTGTATTAAAAAAAGTGAAACATTTATCCTTGAAATGCATTTAATTTTCTTTACTATATTCAGAATTGAAAACTATACATATATATTACTATATATATTCGGATTTCAAAATTAACGTCTAACAATTAAATTGTACATCTATAAGTTTAAACAATACTCATCCGAAACACGTTTGAAATAAAGTCGATGTTGCAATTTGACCGAGTAAATGCTCCACGGTTCATAAACCAGAAGCTGGCGCTTATTTTGTGATTGCGTAGGCATAGTCACAGAATAAAACAATAGTTACTTGGTAGGTAAACGTGGAGTAGATCTCCTTGAAGACCAAGAGTCGTCTCGGCTCGGTGACCACAGATAACAAAAAGAGTATTCAAGCCGTCCGAGCTCGAAATGTCAACGAAAAAGTACTTTTGAACGATAATGTATTTATGCATTAATCAAAACGATTTTTATGAAAGTGAACGAGGGGAAGTGCAATTTGCTAGCAGGATCACACTTACTCATATCAGTAAAGTACCATTTAAATATACTTGAACATTAAAATCTTAAAATTCTAACAAGCAGCATACTACACGCGTCGTGCGATGTAAATGAGAAACATGTACGAAATCTAAGAAAGAGCATACATTAGACGATAACATATCAAATTTGTTTAAGTGAACAAACATATCACTTGATATGCGACCCAAAAACCTAAAAGAAAAACAAAAACAAACAAAAGCAAGTCGTGGCCGAGGTGCTAACAACCATAACCTTGAGAGCGCACATTGTAACGGCTCCAGTAACTGCGCACACGCATGGCATCCGGGCGACGACGCGACGAGCCGATGTGTCGCGACCAACGTGATTCAGGCATGAACAAAGAAGTCTGTGGGAGATGAGTCTGTACGCATCTTGAATCAGAAATCAAAGCTACTCGAAATAGATGAAAATAATCCAAGCTAAGTAATCCTCTAAATAAAATCATAAAAAGATTTTAAATACTGCAAATAAAATAACAGAACATAGCTTAGCTTGTCGTGTTTATTTTATTACATATGAATATTATCTCAAGTCTAGGTAAAAAAATATCAAAATTATAAACTTTCATCACACAAAACAAAAACTACGTAACTTATTAGCATAACAAAAAGTAAACTCGTTTGAGTAATGGCGCTTTCCCTCCTATGCTCATATTCAGAACTGTATGAAGTAAACACAAAGAACCAATGGCGGCTATATATCAAGAAAACTGTGATAACATTGGATGCGTAAATAAAAAGTTTGTCCTTTGTGAACTGGGTGGCTCATTGTTGTCTGTAAGTCTAATTGTGATGGATGCCGTTAAGGACATAAGAGGAAGATATTAATAACCTAATTTTATAAGGACATCAGATAGTTATTCGTTTTGTTTTGGATGAATGTGTTCGACTTCTACGCTATTTTCAATAGTTGTACTGTATATGAAGCTTTTATCCTAGCTTTTAGCTTTTTTTTTTTGCTTTGTATTTGGTGACAGCCCCGTTGGCTCGTTGGTAGTATATCTGCCTTGAGAGCTGTAGGGCGTGGGTTCGATTCCCACTCAGGGCAAAAATTTTGTGAATAAACAAAATGTTTGTTCTGTGTCTGGGTGTTCTGTATATATTATAAGTACTGTATATATTATAAATACTTTTTTTTTGTAAATACATAATTTACAAAAAAAAAAGTATTTATGTATTCTATCAGTTATCTGACTTCCATCACACAAGCTCTGCTTAGTTTGGGGCCAGATGGCGCTGTGTGTATAGTCCTACGATATTTATTTATTTATTTATTTTATCCCATCTTGAAATCACAAGTCTCAATTCTAATTTTGTCAAAAATATAACTTAAGATATTGGAATTCGATACATGTGTTTGTTTCTAGCACGTAAAAGTGGAGCAAAACAATATTAACAAAGCAAGGTAAAATCATTACTCTACAACACGTTCATATTTCCTATATATAATTATTTATTGGAAATTACTATATTTTCTTCCTGTTCATTATACATATAGAGATATGCAATGCAATATGTAAATTAATCACAATAGCAGACTATGACAAAGAAAATGTCCTCGGCATAGATATCAAGGTTTTAAATACATGATTATGGAATTATTTCCACATTACTTGTAAAAGTAAACATACTGACTCAGTATACCTAGTATATTTTAACTAACAATATTATGGCAAACTTTATACCTAGTTATACTTCCACGATTCCCAATGATATGTTATTTAAAAAATAGGCTTGCATCTGGCCTTCATTTCGTCTGATGTTAAGCGAAGTTGCGATCTACAATGAACTGAGCATAAGAAAAAAGATACCGAGGCATATTACCAAATTCGCCGGCGACCGGTAAATAAACAAGTGGACCTAATATAGCGCCCTGTGAAACCCGTTTCACTGAACGAGTGTGTTGTGATAAAAGTACGCAGATACCATTGCTAGCTGAATGTTCTTGCGAAATACACCGGTTTCTGACCTGCCAAGTGGATTAGTTGACAACTAGACAAACACACGATCTAATGAACCAATGCAGTACAACGTCAAACACTTTTATAAAATCGCTTTCGTTGTCAATCATAGGTGATTCTAGGCCTTAGATCAAAAATGATTAATGTACAAACATAATCCAACTTTCTCTACGCGTCTAGTCATTCGTGTATCCATAGCAAGGATAACAAATTTTGTAATTGTTTATAATTACACTTGGAATATACATAATAATACTTTATTTGAAACACTAAGAAAAAAATTACATGACCTTAAGAGTGTTAGAACCCGAACAAAAAATTCTGAATCTCGGGGAACAAATTCCTTCCTGCGGTTGGTACTTTATATAGGTATATGCAATATTGTACAACGGGTAACAATAATATGAGGATAGTCGACAGACACGTGGAAGATAAACAAAACATTTTAGGTATTTCCTTAAACAGATACCTTTATTTATACTGTACGACATTTTAATAAAAAGAGAGTGCCCAATACAAATTCTGGCTAAGCTTAATGAGGATCATACTAATCTAGATCTTTGTGTAATGCTATAGTCGTAATTAAATGCGTTTTCGGTATAACACCAAAATAGCAAGTATGAGATAAACTTTATCCAACTAGGAAGGCAAAGAATATTAATCAAACAATTAAGCTTACTTTCATAAATATGGTGTAACATCTTTATTGCGCGTCGTGCGTTGATACGTGTAACGAATCAATGTATCATGATAAATGACAAAGAGTACATATGTACTTAGTTCTAAATATAGAATGCATGATTTGCCATTGACATTATAACTTCATAACAAACAAAACGCGTTTTTTTTCATGACAAACGCGAGCAACAAAATTCAAGCATACTAATTTGCGAAAAATCTTTCTTCAATTTCTCGATACTGCTCAGGGTTTCGAAAATTTTTAAAATGATCATAATATTTCCATTTTACTTCGCTTTATCTTTTGTTTCGTGAAATACATAACTTAATATTTGAACAAAGTTTTCGTTTGAGTAAAAACGTGTGAACACATTTTATATCTTCTCTAAATCATTCGTTTTCTTTAAGTAAGAATAATTCTGGCATACATTTAACTAAAGATTAACAAGAGTTCTGCGAATATTTGTACAAATGCTGTAACAATTCAACATACGATTAATTGAAAGAAAAATGATCAAAAACAAAAAAAAAATTACATAATGTTAAAATACATATGTATAGGTATTTACATAAATGTCTGAGTTACTTCCAAAGAAATTTTACATATCTTACCGAAAAAATTAAATAACAATGATATTAAGTATAATAAGAATAATATAAAATAACAAATTACCGAACTACGTCGACAGATAACGAGTGAAAAGTAGGTATCGACGTCACGATAACAATAGTGCAAATAACGTTTGTAAATAAATATGTTTGCAGGCGTACCTAGTGAATTATATCTTAATGGATAGGAAAGTTCCGATCGTTTAGGAATAAGCTAATTACAATCAAAGAAAGAGATACCTTAAGTACAAAAGAGGAAGTCGTTATAACTATCCTCAAGACTGATATAACTATCAACGTAGACTATACTGTAGAGACAAGTAAAAATATGGATGAAACCTATATCTAAATTTGTAATATCGTAACAAAAAATATAAAAGACAAAAAACTCGTAACGTTGTAGCAAATTATTACCGTTGAATATATCGTTCTGTATATTCTTGATAAAGTATTGTTTAGAAATGTTCGCTTTCAAAAACTAATAACATAATGATGTTATTGAACTAATGACTTTCGCAGCCGGGAAAGGCAGACAAGCAAAAAATTTACGGTGAAACCCCGATAATGAGATTGCGAATATAGTGATCATCGCCACTAATCTAAACGAAATTATATCATTGCTTTCAGTTACTGCTTCTCTACTATAGAGCATTACTTCTAACACTTCTAATGTACTTTAGATCGATAAAGGTTAAACATGTTGATAGAGATAAAGCAAACATGCTATGAACGAAGAAAGTAATGAATCAATAACCGTGCATGTTTCAGAGATTTATGTTAAGAAATACAAGTAATTTTTCAGTCTACATCTTAAGACGGAACTTTTTAGTATTCAATGGTATAGCCGTGCAGGGACGGGAACCCGTACAGTGCCGAGAACATTACTTTATTTATTTTTATATGCATCAATGCTTATCTTTATTGCCCGTGTTTCCATCTCTGCCTCACCAAACATGATATGATTCTACCAATTTTGCTGCGGCAAATTCAGCATCTTTCCAACAAACTTATGTTCTTGTCTTTTAACGCTCACTTTCACTGTTCGTGTTCCTATACTTGCCGAACCAAATTTGATCTGATCCTACCGATTTTACCAGCAATGAATGTATAATGGCCGAGGTCTAATAGAGATATAATTAAAAAGGGGCAAGAAAAGAGGGGAGGGGAGAGAGGGTAGAGATATAATTCATTGTGAAATTTATTTCGTTACGACATCGATTCCTAAAAGTCGAAAAGTATTAAAAATTAAACAGAAAGAATGGAAAATGGAAAATGTAATAAATCATCATAATTATAGCTCTATCATCTATATTAAAGGATGAGTAAGCACATTACTAAGCTAATACAAGCAAAAAAATATGCTTGGTTTTAATCGAGTTACCTGAAAAGCAAAATGCCTAAGAACTTGTAGAATGTGTGCGTCAAAAATAACTTATAATAGATACGTATTGTCATGATATCTAATAAAAATTAGTTTTTCAATTCAAGAAAAAAATTATGTATGTCAACATGACCACGTGACTCATTTTAAAGGTGGAAAAATTGTCTATCTCGAATGTATCCTATTAATGTTATAAAAGTTGCAAACTTTGATGGACTATACGTATATACAATACCTAAGGGTAAAAGGGTAAAATACTAGTTTAAGTACTTTGACAAAACACTTGTAAAACAGTAATCATTGGTATTTTATGTTTCCTTCAAAGATGATGATGACACATCTAGTCTACAAAACAATCTGGAATGATGTCGTACCATATGGTATCCGCGATATGAAGTGTATATCTTTACAATCCAGTACTAAGCCGATAACACAAGGATTCTTATTTTACTGCTGAAACAACATGCACGGACGGAACATCATAAAGTTAATGAAAACAGTGTATTTCCCCAATCAGATATTTGAACTCACGTAACTTAAGGTTGAATATCAGTTTTAGGAATACTTGAATACATGTTAAATGATTTTGATTGAATCACATACCCTACAATGAGCTTGAATTGCCGGGGGAAAAGAACGACTCAAGGAAACCATATCATATTTGGTGGTAAAGTAAATTCTAGTACTCGACTAACTCTGACTTTTATGGTCTGTATCGACAGCTTTACTTGTGAATTACTTACTTTTCCCGACTAGGAACGAGTATGTTTATCTTCTGTACCACTGTCAATTATTATCTGAGTTTTTACTAAATGTTTTCTAATCACAATAACAATTAGGTTTCCCTATTTAATCACAATCAGCGAATCTAAATCGCTTGATGTTAATACTGTTTCAGACGGCGTGAGTCATTAATGACGCATTATTCTTAGGAAGCGTTATTTTTAAAAATGTTTACCGTAGCCATACTTTTGATTTGAGGAAAAATTTAAACAAATGCAAAGGAGTTTTTAAAAAAACGTAAAACACAACATTACCGAGCAAATACTCTAGTTACAAAACGTTTCCTATGCATACCAGCATTACAATGACATTGCACCTACTCAATGTTGTCTCTTTACAATATCAGAACAAAAACTCACCAATTTCTTTTCTGGTATAGTGCCTCTCCCCGTTGTGAGAATTGGTCGTTCCAAACGCCTGTCCCATGTTTGATAACTTTGATATCACAGCACTTAGAGATCACAAAGATGCGGGATGACAAATGACAATCAGCTGATAATTCGCGTATTGTGGCGCATGCGCGGGCTCATGTCAGGCAGTGACGGGCGCGCCCCTTCGCGTCTCGCAGGCTACTGGCGAGCGCCGAGCCGAGGACCGGTGACCGATAAGCTGGCATGACCTACATACGGTGGAAGGGAGACAGAACCGGTGCCGAGTGCTGCCGAGCTGCGGTGTGGATGCACCGGACACGCTCTGTTTACATTGCGCGCGTGATGGAGGCATCGCAGAGCATCCTGCCGCTGTTTGGAGTGAGATAGCCTGCATCTTTGTTGGATTATACGAAGCATTTACATATTGGAATGTTTTATATACATAATTTAATTTTCATTTACATTACAAATTAGTAGTTTTGAAGGTTACCTAGAGGCTCAAACAAACATAACATCAATAGCGATACACTTTACTTCTTTATAATATTAGTAAAGTATTGTTACAGAGTGGTGGCCTAGGCAAGGGAAGCGGAGCGTCGGTCGTCCAGCCGCAAGATGGGTCGACGATATCGTCACCGTCGCGGGTCGAACCTGGACCAGATTGGCACAGGACCGAGGCAGATGGCATGCAAAGAGAGAGGCCTATACCCAGCAGTGGGATAAAGAAGGCTGTGGACGATGATGATGATGATTGTTACATCTAAAATTGGTCACAACTCATCTGATGATAAACGATAATATGGTATGGCTGACGACGGAGTATGTCCACCTAGAAGAAATATATAAATTTACAGTTATAAAAAACTTAGACCGCGTTGTAGATTAAGCCAAATTAATTAGAATCCTAAATATTCTTTAATAGCAACAAAGCTAGAGTGCTTAAAGTTATGTAACAAAGGCCCACACGAGATGGTAACAAATATGATTTTTGCCAAAAAAATAAACGTCTTCATTCCATTAAACCCAAACATGGCTAGGTTACATTGTTTTATTACCGAGTTCCGGTGCCTACGTGCGGATGCGTGAAGGACCAACACATAGGCACTGTGCCTCCGTAGTGGGACTATTCTAGTGACCGTAAACACCACTGAAAAGTCACTGGAAAACACATTACGCAACTTACTTAGATGACATATTTTTCTAGACATTTTGGTTAAAAATCAAACTATACTGAACCAATTTTGATTAAATTTCAATGGGATCAATATGTATGTAAAAAAAAAAAACAAATATGTTATAAGTGACGGAGTTCTGAGGTAAAAATAATATTTAAAAAATTGCCAAATTTAGATCTTCCTTTTATGTTTTTTGAAGTCTGTAAGAAAAACGCCTACCCTACTTTTATTTCACATACAAATTCTATTTCAAAAGTAGCATCCTATAATCTACATATCGTAAATATGTACGAGTCTAATAACATAAATGAATCGATAAAACCATTAAGGCAGTCACAGAAATATTACCCTGATTATTAAACAACAAAAATAATTAAGCCGTAACAAAAAAATATTAATAAAGAATAAAATTAAAATTTCTATAATGATCAGAAAACGCAGATTCTGGATCAAGCCAGGATCTGCGTTTTTCGTCCTTTCACTGTAACTATTTTATCTCTGGTGCTACCCTAGCGATCCCTGCATGTGATATAGACCCTAGAATGCTATAACATTGACAAAGACAAGATCCAAAAAAATCCAGTCAATCGCTAGCGAATAAATAATAATAAGATTTTCTTGACAAGTGTGCACAAAAGCGTAATCCCAATCATCATTCTTGTGGTGATGATTGCAAAAGATTTTTAGTCATCGTACGATTTCTGTCAAGATAGTGAGATGAAATTATCTCCATATCCGAATATGATTTAGCAATCTATCGACACTTGAAGTTATTTTGACTGTACGTTTTCGAGAATTTGAACTATAAGACTGCCAAAAGTACGCTATTCATAAAAATATAGGTCTTAGCTTATAAGTAAAAGAGCAATACTCAAAACAGTTATAATAATAACACGTGGTAATTCTTGAAATGTCTATTCTACTTATTTATATAAATTTCCAGAAACTTCTATATATTACGGTTAGCATTTTTATATTGGGCATTGTGTTCTCTGACAGACTTCACACGTTTTAGCGGTGTCGAAACCGAAATAATTACAGATTCATTTATAATGGGTACAGAGTAGGACATGCACATGACTCTTGGAATTGTTTTTTTTTTCTAATCTTGTTTAAGTTTACTTAAAGCGCAGGGTTTCTCTTGCTACATTTATCTGACTTTACCGCTTTGATTGAATGAATTTGTTGATTGATTTGAATGAATTGAATAAACTTGATTGTATTTCTCTGATATTTACCGACGTAAAATTAGTAAGAGATTCAGTCAGTAATAAGTCACTGTCAATGAATTAATAGATGTTACTAATATTATACATATTTCGGCAGTCTGGTTTGGATTCAATTTGGAGGTCCAGGGTTCTAATCCCTCAAGCACGCATTTCTGTCTTTTCAATATTATATGCGAATTACCGCTTACTTCAAATGGTGAAGGAATGCCCAAAAGTTCTTTAAAAAACCGGCCAAGTGCAAGTTGGACTCGCGCACAAAGGGCGCCGTACCATTATCTATAAAAACGGCAAAAAAATCTTTTTTTGTTGTATGGGACTTTTTTTTAGTATTTGTTGTTATAGCGGCAACACATACACATCATCTGTAAAAAATTCAACTGCCTAACTATCACGGTGCATGAGATACAGCCTGGTGACAGTCGGACAGCGGTGTCTTAGTAATAGGACCCTGTTTTCTTGCCTTTGGGTACGGAGCCCTTAAAACGTTTTCAAAGATGTCTGAAATCTGCCAAACCGCACTTAGCAAGCATAGTAAACTATGACCTTACCTTCTTACAATGAGGCCTGCTCCCTCCCAACAGTGGGACAGTTTATAAAAACAGGGCTGATTCGGATTCGGAATATTACATACAAAATTCATGAGTACGAGTATAAGTAAGAATATGTAAAAGATCATCATAAGCATGTCATGTTTAAAAATTAGATTATACAAACATTGATCCCAACATTGTAGACTATAATTGAAACAACTGAAGTTGCTAAGAATGTTGCTGTTCTTTCATTACACTTTTAGACAAGGATTGAAGGAATGGGTTAAGATTTAAAAACGAAATTCTTCAAAATTTGCTTTTAGTATTGGTACAATACGTTCACAGCCATACCGACTATTACTTGTGGGATAAAGACAGATGACAACAATAAAATAGATTACCATGTGTAATGGTCTGAAAATAGATTAAACAATGTTTTCTTTCTAGGTCCCATGTGCTTGTATCTACATCATCTATGTAAGTTTTTGTGTTGATTCATCTCTACATAGTATAAAACAAAGTCGCTTCCCGCCATATGATCAGATGAATGACGATTAGATCTTTTTAACTACTCAACGGATTTTAATGCGGTTTCCATCAATAGACAGCGTGATTCAAGAGGAAGGTTTATATGTATAAGTAATACATGCATATGCACCACATTAGTGCACCCGTGCAAAGCCGGAGCGGGTCGCTAGTGTAGTATTTTTGTTGTGCGGGCAAATCTTCTAAAGATACTCGGTTATATTGGGGTACCATCAAGCTATGTAGGCTGTACCTAATAAACTCCCTTGGTAGCCTAATACTATGTTTCCTGACCAGAAAGCATTGGGATCCCCATATATAGGAACGCACCGGTCCCCCCTAGTGAACAATGGTTCATGGCAACACTCCCGGAGAATGTTCAGGGTTCTTTCAACTTTCTACCACGTGTGCCACGCTGCGCTGTCGTCTTTCGTGGGTTTCTTGTAGAAATGAGAGTTCATATACCCAAATCTAAGTCTGTACAAAGTATCCTTTTAATTGGCTTTTACGATAAGCAAGGGATACCGAAGCCATATTCTGATTTTCCGGCTCCAGGATTAACAGAAGCAACTCCTAAGTTGTGTATACTGAAAAATACACGACCGAAAATAAAACTACTTAACTGGAGTGTTGGCAGCCCTACATCAAGACAATTGTTAATACTTAGCTTACTTATTTATTTTAAACTTGACCTTTGAGAATGTTAATTAGTAGTCTACATTTAATTCTGTGAGAGCGGTCTTAATTTAGATAAATCTGTATTTAACATAGATTTAGTTATACCTATTTATCTAGCTATCGAACTACGATTTAATTAAGATAAAGTAAACAATGAGCGTTAGAGAAACTATATTTTATGTTAAAAATGATCAACAACTTTTTTTTTTAATTCTGGCACAATCATAATTTTTTTTTAATTAGGTAGTTAATTTTAAAAACTTTTTCTGTACGAATTGGGCTCCAGCCCTTGTAGACTGAGCTTCTTATTTCGATATCTGTTAGACGCTCATAAAAAAGCTATGCGATTGCGATTTGCACCTAATTGCGCAGACATACGATATGCGGTGGCGTAGCTATTTCCCGAGACTCTAACAGGTACATATAAGAAACTCAGAGTAGGGGCAGTCCATCGCTACTTTGGCGCTTATTGCTTTGAAACATTATATGGTGAACCTCATTAGTTTTACATGCAACTAGCAACAGTACAGAACTAGCTACCTTACAAACCAGAACTCAGTACTTCAACTTTACACATTAATGCTTGGCGGCAAAATATTTTTTTTTATGTGAAAAATAGTGAGACGAACGAGACGCTCTCCTGATGGTAAGAGGTAACGCCTGCCCATGACCATTGCAGCGATACACAGAACGTTGAGTAGCAAAACAAAGTCCAGGGCATCGCTGCTTTGGCGCTCATTACTTTAAGACTTTCGATGGTTAGTCTCAACAGCCCAGTAATTTCGCTAGCTGTAGTACCCTTCAAACCGGAACACAGTAATGTTAACACACTATTGTTTGGCGGCAGAATATCTGGTACTGCGGTGGTACCTACCTAAACGACCTCCTGCTAAGGAGATCTACCACCAAGTAAATATCAAATACTCCGGTAATAAAAACCGTTTACCATTTTTTGTTCATAAGAAACGTTTGACCGTCATCTCAGCTGAAGTTAAGTGATGATGCGATCTAAGATGGAGCACGCTTGTCTAGAAGATACCGATTCACATTCGACTTGAAGACACCCAGATTATATCCAACGGGGAACACCCACTCAGGCAGCGCATTCCACTGTCTTGCAGTCCGCACAATGACGGTGGGATCAAATACATAGTTTCGTTCGAATTTTTGGAACGTCGACCATGAAACAATATCGTTTTTTTGAGCTTCAGGCTGTCCAATAGAAAAATGAGCATAGAAGAATTAGACTATGTAGTACTGAAATACTCTCTCCGAATCTGCTAAGATGATTATGAACCTTGTTAATTAAATAAACATATAAACAGTTTGATTACGAAAACTGTACAACTAACCAATTCTTTATTTAATTTAACTTATAATTATAATTTTTAAATTCTAATTAAATTATCTAGTGACTTTAAAAAAAATGAAGTTTTAATGCACTTAGACATACATAGTTTTGGAATGCGATACAGATCTGAAGAATATTGTGTATTTGTATTTATTGAAATTAATACTATTGCATTCTGTCTTGTGTGTTATAAAATAAATAAATAAATTTAAGTTGACAAAGGTCACGTACCCATGTGTCTGTGGAGAGTATAAATTTAAATATATAAAAAAACCATCAAACAAATTACAGAGAGTTTTAAATTTGATTATAATCATAGCCAGGATTTCCACAATGATAAGGCATCCAAAGGTTAGTTAAAAACCAAAACACGTCCTCAAATATTGAGTTACTGAAGCTATTGAACTCTTTCTAGACCGAGGCTCGTGCGGTCAAAATCAATACGCCAATGTTTGCGGTATTATAACCACAAGTTATGGCACACAGTTCCAATTAGAACATCGTCATGATAATCAATTCAGTAGTGGTCTGGTAAACTTTGTTACCTGACAGCGGTCAAACTATTTTTTTTCTTTGTGAAAAAAGTGGCAAACAAGCGACGGATCACCTGATGGTAAGTGGTCACCGCCGCCTATGGACACCTGCAATACTCGGCGCATTGCCAGTGCGTTGCCTACCTTTAAGGTGGTTCGATTTCCATACAGATAAATTTTTGCCATTTATGGACAAATGGAACATAGTTTTTTTTTTTATGATTGACAGGCTAGTTGTTTGACCACAGCTCACCTGATGTTAAGTGAAGTTTTACAGTGAAATCACAGCTACTGGCATTTATTTTGGTCTTTATTTGCGGTAAATCACAATTGTTTGAATTAAACAGTAGATTAAATAGCATAAAAACAAATTTATGAATAATTTATGATTTTTGACTAAAACAGTAGATTATTATTAGCACAATCTACTGTTTTCTCCAAGCAATTGTGATTTACCGCAAATAAAGACCAACATAAATGCCAGTAGCTGTGTTTTCACTGTAAAATTATGCTCCATTTGTCCATAAATGGCAAAAAATCATTTGTATAGAAATCGAACCACCTTAAGGACCTTTCGTTTGAAGTTATGTAGATTGAAACTGCGGAAAAACCGAAGGTGGTAAGCCATTCCACATAAGACAAGTGCGCGGAAGAAACAGTCGATTAAACCAAGCGGTACGAGACTTCCACGCATCTATGATATGTGCGTGGCACTTTTGGTAATGGCGGCTACTAGATTGACTATTCATTTGTCCCGAACTGCGACCATGCAATATATATTACAACCATTAATCGATTGAAGTCATACTCGAACTATACAATTCTATTTCTAAGAACTAATTGTGAACAAAATTTCATGAAAATCCAATCTACGGCTTTTAGGTACAATATGGGTGACTTCAAATCAAGAGTAAACAGTTTTTTTCTGGGTAAGCGTGTTCTATTCTAGACCATATCGTAGCTTAACATCAGGCAGGATGTAATCAAACACAAACCTATGCTGTATTTAAAAAAAGTAATCGTCAAAGTAACAGACAAACTATCCAAGATTATATGCTTAGAATGTACTAAGCTGACAGGGGGTTATTTTACTCATCATTATAAACAACCTTTATGAATTAAAAAAAAACATTAAAAAAATTTGTTTGCTTCATTGCTGTACCAGATATTCTACCGCCAAGCAATAGCGTGTAAACATTACTGTGTTCCGGTTTGAAGGGCAGCTAGCGAAATTACTGGGCTGTTGAGACTAACCATCGAAAGTTTCAAAGTAATGAGCGCCAGAGCAGCGATGCCCTAGACTTTGTTTAGATATTCAAAGTTATGTGTATCGCTGCAATGGTCATAAACAGGCGTTATCTATTACCATCAGGACAGCGTCTCGTTCGTCTCGTTACTTTTACATAAAAAAAGATTAACTAAATGTTATTCGACAAAATATTTAACGAATGATAAGACTAAGTATTGATACCATTATGGCAATTAAATGAGTATGACATTTAAAGAAAGGCAATCTGAGTAGATACTACTAATTTGTCTGTATAAGTACCGATATTTCGATTCGAAAAATATAATTAAACAATGTTGAGTAAGTATTGATAATTTTATGGCATTCAAATGAGTGGTATCGAAAAGCAATCCGAGTATTACTAATTTGACCATACGTATAAGTATCGATACTTCAATGGCATCAGAAAATACTTAGTTAATTAATCTTTCCGAGTTTTTGCGTAGCGGAGTTTTTTTAAGCCCAAAAAAATCATCAAAAGATTTTATCAGAAAATCATGAGTAACACCCACATCTATTGAATCGCGTAGGTAGTTTGAATATGGAGGATAAGTAATCGAGTTCTTTGTATGTCAGCGGTGAAAAAACAGATGGTTCTCGTTGTAAAAAAAACACCGTAACACTAGGAAAATACCTATATATTAGAAGGTGAAACAGAAAACTTTCTAAAAACTGAGATGGCATTTACAGCTAAAATTGTAGGGTTGGCTACATTAGATAGAACGCTTCGTTACAATTCAAAACTATTCGGTTCTAGAAAAGCGTAAAGTACCTACTATTGAAACAAGCTTAAACTTGAACTGGGCATTATTTTTAATTACTGAATTGTCTTGCGACGGTCTACGATAGAGCACGCTTACCTTGAAGACACTGATTCATACGCGACTAGAAGGCACCTGGATTGTAACTATCGGGGAACACCCATTTTTCTGGCAAATTCCATTGTATAGCGGTACGCATGATGAAATTGATGTGATTTGTATGTGAACCCCAACAATGAGCTGGAGCTGCCGATGACGGAAAACATCATATTAATAATTTCACATTTTATATTAATAATAATAATAATAATTTATTTCAGGTTACTAGGACCCATAATTATTTAACTAAATACAAAAAAAAAAAAATTCAATCAGTAAAAAGTACATTAATTTAAAAATAATAATAGTTAATAAATACAATTCAAAATTAAAATACAAAATCAAACTTAAAATGTAGTATTCGTCCGTCAATTATCATAATGAATCAAAGCACATGTGCAGTTGAGTGGCATGTGTGTGTGTGTGTGTGTGTGTGTGTGTTGTGGCATGTGTGTGCACTGGGCATTTTTGTTAATATTAGGCAGTGACATTTTGTTAAATTGTTCTTTCATTTTATATAATTTTGTTATTAATAATTGTAAATTTGACGTGCCTAGTGTAAAATATGTAGTTATAAGGCCAATAAAATATTCTATTCTATTCTATTCTATTCATCGTGAAGAAACCATAGCCTGGTTGTAGAATCTGTGGAGGTCCTCAAGTTGAAAATCTGTCGCCAACTACCTAATGGTGTGTTCCGGCAGCTTTACTTAAGAGCCAGTTCAATTCCATAACATCAGGTGAGTAGTGGTAAAACTCTTAGCCTGAAACTTGTACAGCGTAAAGTTTTAGAACAACAAGAAATTCTTAGAAACAGGAATTAGGGATGAAATTTTAAGTAATGAATGAATTTTAATCATTGTATTCTTCTCAAGTAAATACCTACTTTCTTCGACTCGGAATAAACTTGCTAGAGAGACTGTTACAGTACAGATGAGCTATCTCAAATACCTAAAAGAATCGCAAACCTTGAATAAGAATTCATGAATATGTATGCAGTCAAATTGGAAGATAAAATGATTCCCCGTTAAAGCGGTGTACGAGATTTCAACAGATTTCTGTATTCCAATTCGAGCCCCATTTATATGTCAATCTTGATTTAGACTAGCATCGACGATACATTCCATTAAAGACTTTACAACAGAGTGTTACAGTCCAATTTTGTTGGTTCCCAGTGTGGAAGATACAGTAGTTCAGCCTTACAATCAACACTTGAGTCAAATTGCTGAGCAAACTTCACTCTGTAGGGTAATAGAGTGAATAATACCGAGTGTGAGTTGTGAGTCTGAAATACGACATTCGAGACGTCAAAGCCATAAGAAATACTGTCAATATGTACTCGAGATCTTTTCTGTCAGGGCAATTAAATTTGTATCTAGGTTTTCGTCTATTCTTATTTAACCTTGTCAAGTACACTTTTGTATACGTATAAAGTTTGTGTACTACATAATCATATACATATTTTATTAAATAAAATAATTGAATATCGTAGGACATTACACACAGCGCCATCTGACCCCAAACGAAGCAAAGCTCGGACTATGGAGGTCAGATAACTGATAGAATACTTAAATAGTTTTTTTAAATATACGTATACTTATAATAAATACAGAACACCCAGACACAGAACAAACATTTGTTTATGTTACAAAGTTTGTCCTGTGTAGGAATCGAACCCACGCCCTTCAGCTCTTAAAGCAAACATTCTACCAATGAACCAACAGGGCTGTCTGCGCTGTGTTCGGTCAATTATTTCAATAAAAGCAAATATAATTTAATGTAATAATAATAAACACAGAGCCTATGCGTAATTTATGTAAAACCAGTGTCATCTCGCCAGGATCCAATATTTTCCGTTGGAAATATTTTGCAACTGAAATATTCCATGAACCGCGAATTAGGTCGCTTACCTGGAACAAACAAAAGTGATGATTAATGCAACGTTAACAACGTCACTTTCTGACAAATTTAAAATTTTAACAAACCGAAATATGACATCATAAATATATCTACAAGGATTTTTATTCATGAAATGTGGAAAAGATTTTAAAACTGATAATAATCTTTTACAGTAAATTAGCAGACATCCCTTAGCCTTGCAAATATTTAAGAGCAATTCGCTGTAGCACGTTAAAGTATTTTTTGCTGAGAGATTTCCAAAGGCATTTGATGTTTGAATTTTCCGTTTGACAAAAATAAAATATAAACCAACGAAACAAAGACACGTTTTTTTAGCTCCAGCTAACTTTCGAATGGCTTTTTCTTAGAAATCTTAAATCTTAGAGAAAAAAGTATCAGGACAATTTTAGTAGATAATTACTTGATATACAATTTTAGTCTATTTTTATCGTAAGATTAACCATTTGGCCAAAAAACCTAGAATATTTTTTTTTGCACACACGAGATCAATGGGGACTTCAGAATTTCAGAATGGTATCCCTTACGTGCCTGTAAATTTTCAGTTTGTAGTGAATTAATACAAGGGTACACATATTTTTTGAATATTCAAAATTAACTTCCGCAAAGGAACGCCTAAATCAATCAATAAATTAAGATATCTCTATTTTTTTTTACGCCACATGTGGCGATCAAGCAGACAGGATGCCTGATGATGTAAAATGTCCTACAATATTTATTTAATTAGGAAATTAACAGCTTTTACATGTGTAATAAAATTATAGTATTGTCTACATATAGATATCGTTTTAAGCAATAAGATCGCCATTGTACTACCGCTAGGTACGCTTATATATTATACTAATATTATATGTCATATATTAATAGTTTTTTAATTTTTAAGATATATGGGTCTATACATATAAAATTGATTGATTCAGGCGTTACTTTGCGGAAGTTCATTTTGAGTGTCCAATGTATATAATAATAAATATCTTAGGACATTACACACAGCGCCATCTGACCCCAAACTAAGCAAAGTTTGTACTATGGGAGTCAGATAACTGATAGAATACTTAAATACTTAGTGTATTTCCACTTATAAGTCGTTTTGGTTACAACAGTGTCATCACTGTTCAGGATTTCATTTCAAAATTTATCGAATTTGACGACAATTTTTAAATAGATATCCGAAATATTTATTAACATTAAAAACTAAAAATAACTAATAAACACAAGTATTTAATATCCTCTTCTCGCTGCAGTAACCATAGTTGCCGTTGTACATAATTATGTATATTAAAATATCACGTTTATACAAAAACAAAAACAAACAAACAGAGACAAACAGTTACAAAATAAGGGCTCACCTCAGCATACATAGAATTATTAAAATTCTATTCTAACGCAATTCACACGTAAACCTATCGCAATGAGCCATATTCAAGTTGAGCCTTCAAAACATGGAACAAAGAGGCCATCTTCGGTTACTTCCGAAAATAGCCATACAAGGACAAATTGCAAATGTATCATCAAGGCACGGATGGGCACTGACCCAGACCTTGAATAATGCTAAAATTACACATTCCAACATGAACAAAGATTGACTACATTAATTATTTTGATAAAAGCGATATCTACCAGGCAACCTTAGGAGAGAAAAAAGGATTGAAGTAGAAAACGCAGTTTACCAATAATAGGTTTAGTTACATACGAGTACAACTTATATTAAAACGAGCGTATTTTAATAGTAGGTACCTAATAAATTGATTTGTTGAAAAAAAAGTTGCTAATTACAAATAATGATGAGAGGTCCCAACACGCTCTTGATCCCAAAATGAATATGAAATTTAATACAAAAATGCATATTACACTAATGTCGAACGTTGTCATTGTATTGTATATTTCGGGGTAATTGGAAATGGGTTTTGGGGTCAACCCTAAGGCTAGTCATAAATAATATATATCGGAAATTTATCGCCCTATCATGGTGATGGTGGTCAACGAGTTTGAATCAGCATTGTAAAGCGGTAACGACAATGCGGCGACAATCTTCTATATTTAGCTGTAGCTTCGTTCTACTATTGTGGTGATCAGCAATGCTACGTTTGTCGTATTGCTACTTCGTTTTTCTTCATAACTTTTATTATTTCTTTACGTATAATATTACCTTAGCTCTCCAGTGCTAAATCACTTCCACTAAATTCAGCTCTATAAAAGTTCACTTGGTGGTAGATCTCCTTAGCAGGAGGTCATCTAGGTACCACCGCAGTACCAGATATTCTGCCGCCAAGCAGTAGTGTGTAAACATTACTGTGTCCCGGTTTGAAGGGTACTGCAGCTAGCAAAATTACTGGGCTGTTGAGACTAACCATCGAAAGTCTCAAAGTAATGAGCACCAAAGCAGCGATGCCCTGGACTTTGTTTTGTTACTCAAAGTTCTGGGTATCGCTGTAATAGTCATGGACAGGCGTTATCTCTTACCATCAGTCAGGAGAGCGTCTCGTTCGCCTCATTATTTGTCACATAAAAAAAAAAAAAAAATTCCAAGTCTCGTATTGTTTTAATATTATCGATGGAGCCTCCTCGTATATTGAATCTATTCCTATTTCAATCATATTAAGTGATAAATTTTGCGTAACTATAAACGTAGTGTTCCAAAGGGAACATAGATCACTCTAGGTGTAGGCTCTCTTCACTATTTCTCGCGTAGCGGGCCTCTAGGGATAGAAAACCGTGCGTAGCGCCTAAATTTGATAAACTTCCATTTAGTAAATTTGTTACCTAAAAACGATACGAGTATATAATTTAATAAGTTTTTACCGCGCCATGGAATACCCACACTATTAAATTTCTTATTTCATAACTTTCATACATATTTACAAAATTTGATTTTGGTACTTCATTGGAATTTGCTGCCCGAGTGGGTGTTCCCTGATAGATTGGGTGCCTTCAAGTCGCGAGTGAAAAAGGTTTCTTCTAGGCAAGCGTGCTCCATCGTAGACTGCATCTTCGCTTCACCACAAAGTACAGAATTGGCTTAACATGAGGCGGGATGGTGGTTAAACGTAATCCTATAAGTTAACTACACTAATATTATAAAGAGGAAAGATTTGTATTTTCGCATTTTTGTATGTTTGTCCCGAATAAACTAAAAAAACTAATGGATCGATTTTAAATATACTTTCACCGTCAGAATGCTACATTCTCCCTGAGTAACAAAGGTTATATTTATTACAAGAATTTAATTAAAAAATAAATGCCCAGCCGTACGAAGCCGCACAAGCCGCTAGTAAAAAATTAAAAAAAAACAAGAGAGCGCCTTTTTTTTTTTCTTTGGTTTTGGCGTCGCGTTTTAGCATTTGCCAGTGTCAAGTAATTGTATATTTTCAAGTTTCAAAAGTTAAATAAGTGCCATCGTAGCTAGTTTTAGTCAAAGTCGTCTTTGTCAAGTCCAGTCCGTGTCAGTTAATTCCAGTCATGCTTTAGCAAAGTAGTGGCAACTTTACTATAAAGCTTCGATGGAGTTTTGGAAACAACACGAAAACTCATGTTTCACCACATTATATCATTTTCCCACACTCGCGCTTGTAATTCGGCACTTTATGAATAAAACACCACCATTTTTATGCATAAACACTCGACAAAACACTAGTTTTGGAAAAAAATACAACGGAGCGACACGACTCTTCCCGCGTTCCCGCCAAAAAACCAGAGAGCGCCTTGTTCATCATTACTTTTAGATAAAAAAAAAAGTACTTAACAACAGAATTGCTAGTCAAAATATAATTAAACTAGCTAATACGAATTTCGTATTGAATCGGGTGTTTGGGCAATTTCTATATATGAGAGAGATACACCAAAGAAAATCCGGTTAGTTTTAAAAATAACTGGCGACGGTCAAGGCCGCACGTGTCCGAAGCCCAGCGAAGATTTACTAGAGCTACGTGAAAGTAAGTAAGTTGTTACGTGAACATAACACTCACTGTCACGGTTTACTTCGGGAAAATAAACAGAACTATCTTGTCCATGTTAATGTAACAAGTTAATACGATTAGCTTGGAAAATATCAATCGAACCCACACCCTTCAGCTCTTGGAGGAGACATACTACCAATGAACCAACAGGGCTGTCACTTACATTTTGTGTAACAACAGTGTATAACATCTACCGTCTGTTATAATCTGTATCGCGTTTTCCATTGTTGGTTGTCTGGAAGAGATCGCTCTTAGCGATAAGGCCGCCACTTGTGGCACTAACTCATAAGATTATTTTGTTCTCTGTACTTTTTTTCTGTTTTCGGTGTGCACAATAAAGAGTTTCTATCTATAAAAATTTAAACAATAAATAAAAGGAACTAAGCTTCTCAACTCTTTTCTATTAATCCCATAGTAAAAACTTCCGCAAACGTCGCCAACTGACCTTACTCCCAGGAGCATATATTACACCCAAACACAACGTAAAGGTATAAATAAAAAGTATAAACAATCCGGAAACCTCTCGTTTCCCGATGATCGTAAATCGAAGCGAGGCGATATTTATAAATCCGCGGATTCATATCGCGAATCTCAGTTGAATAAACATCTCGGTATCTGTCTGTTGGGAAGGTGTTCACTATTTCTCAACGAAAATACGTATTAAATTAGAAATACTGATTTTTATTACGGCACTAGCTGCGCATCGCGGTGTTACCCTCTACACATCCGTACACGGCGTGAATAACTTGATATGTCATTTTTTTGTTGATTAAAACGTTAATTTGTTATACGTTTACATTATCTGAAAATTCCGATTAACTTAGATACGTACAAAAATTGCCTTTGTATTGGGCCATGAAGGACTTAATGAAGGGTAAATTACACATGTGCCTGAAACGTAAACTCATGTGCATTCTTCCAAACTTGCTCTTTGACAATCAAGCAAAGGTCCACACTCGTGGTTTGTCAACGCGCGATGGAGCGCAGCGTAAGGTTATTAGACCGCATAAAAAACTCAGTACTGCGCTCCAAAACTCAGATCATTGACGTGACTCAAAAAGCTGCCATGCTAAAGTGGGACTTGGTTGGACACGTCTGCCGAATGCCAGCGGAGCTATGGGCGAAAACCACCACCGATTGGGTCCCGGAGGTTAAACGGCCACCAGGCCGGCCTAGAAGACAGTGACCTCAAACGCACAAAACAGAGAGGCACGGAAGTGAGGGAGAGAGGCCTTTACCCAGCAGTGGGACAAAGTGGGCTAAAATGATAATGAACGTACAAAAATTATATAAAAGGATAAAAAATAGATTTACCAATAAT
This sequence comes from Biston betularia, assembly GCA_905404145.2. Lineage (NCBI taxonomy): Eukaryota > Metazoa > Arthropoda > Insecta > Lepidoptera > Geometridae > Biston > Biston betularia. The sequence continues at coordinate 11,965,193 of FR989873.1, forward strand.
AATATGTAAACTTAAAAATATGCATTGCTGATGCCCTGAAAAGTATGCATTTTCGCCTTGTCAATGTATTCACGCCGTGGATATATTATGTATTTTTTGGGATAAAAATCCTATGTGTTAATTCAGGGTGTCAGCTACCTCCGTACCGAATTTCATCAAAATTGGTCCTGCCGTTTGAGCGTGAAGAAGTAACAAATATACAAATAAAATACTTACGCTCTCGCCTTTACAATATTAGTGTGATAATACCGAGTGAAAGGATTGAAAATTTGTTTGTTTAATTGTTTATTGCAAACTTACAGCTATAATATTATAATGTATAATACATATATAGGTTAACTTAATGCTAAAGCATATTTACCAGTCATCTCCAAAATAAATATAGCATAATATAAGAATATTTGAATTTGGCATTATATCTGGATAATTGATTGATTCGAACGTCATTGCGGAAGTCCATTTATGTCTTCAACGTATTTATATATTTAGTGTATTTCCGCTTAGGATACAACAGCGGTGAGGATTTCATTTATAATTTTCACATTGTTTGAGTTTGACATGGTATTTTAATTGTTGTGACATTTATCTATATACAATTATAATATATACTTTTATTTTTCCTTCTTACTTTTAGCCATGCGATAATGTACACAACGTCGGTGTTCATAAAATAAATAAATAATTTGACATTTTATTTTCAATTCGACGTATTATTTTGTTTCCTCATTAATTCATGTACATAGGTATTTTTGTCACATAAATGTAATTGATCAACAATGTTTATGTCAATAAAAAATTTGAATTTGGAATATAAAATACACAAACACCAAAACCTTACTCGGTTTTGGTGTTTGTGTATTTTCTATATAAAGCAAAAAAATAAATAAGATACGAATTAATATTTGTGGAAAGAAAAACGAAAACGTCACGGTATTTTTACATCAAACGACGGGAGTTAAAAGTAGAGCCTCAATACCATGTCGGATGAAAAGTTCCACAAAGATTCTATCGCAGAGGAAAAGAAATTGAATTTTATCAACTGAGGGAAAGTATCAAAAACTGTTAAGTTGGTAAAGAAGCCAAATAAGCACTTTGTAAGCAAGATTAAAATTATGCGCAAACCGTTAAATGACAGTATGGTCGTTGGCCAAATTGGTCAGTGTAAACACATATTCATAGTACACATACATCATCATCATCATCATCATTTCAGCCGTAGGACGTCCACTGCTGGACATAGGCCTCCCCCATTGACTTCCATAAAGACCGGTTGGAAGCGGCTCGCATCCAGCGCGTTCCTGCGGTCTTTACTAGGCCGTCTGTCCACCTTGTGGGTGGACGTCCTACGCTGCGCTTGCCGGTCCGTGGTCTCCACTCCAGAACTTTGCAGCCCCATCGGCCATCAGTTCTGCGTGCTATGTGCCCTGCCCACTACCACTTCAACTTGCTAATCCGTTGAGCTATGTCGGTAACTTTGGTAAATGTACACATACATAAATGTATTAAATTCTAAGGTATACGATTTTTTTTAGGTCGAGTACAAAAAAGTACCCTACCACCATGCTATGGTTTCCTCACGTTTTCCTTTATAGACAGCTCAAGCTCATTGTTGGGGTTTGAACCCACGCCCTTCGGCGTGTGAACCGGCCGCGCTACCATCGCTACAAAAATTATTGTTTACTAAAGATAGAAGGCTATACAAGGTTTTTATTCTAAAAGGATTCAAGGGTACCAGGTCATACCAGGTCAGCTGTTGGCGCCTGATAATTGCGTACGTATATAAATAATTGTTTGTGGTTGTCAGTCATGATAACACATGGCTTTATATATATGTGTAAAGTAAAACTTAAAGCACTTTATGTAAACATAACAATTCGTGGGAAAACGCTATTTACCGAATTCTAAATTTGCGAATTTCTACACGACTGCCCAAAAAAGGAGTGTAACATTTTCAGGGTTCTGTATATTGCACTATAACTTCTAAATGCCAGTACAGTTTTGAATGTATGAGATATCGTTAGAACTTTAACATCAGTTTCATTCCAGCCTAGGTGTGTTTTACCATCTTCGGCCACACCGTCACTGAATCAGGCGAGCTGTGGTCAAACACCTAGCTAGCCAACAATAAAAAAAACCAGCCTTTTTCTTTTTTCATTCAATAACAATCCTTCTTAGTGTACGATCTATACAGTTTTTAAAAGAAGAGTTTGTAGAAAGTTTTTTACGCGTAACGACCACCGATTGTTATTCTAATAAAAATAATAAATATCTAAATTTAACGTCCCAGCACTCTGGATTATTAATTTGTGGCTTGAGCTTTGAAAGCCGAGAGACGCGGGCCGTAAGAGGCTCTCGTTCGATCAAGATCATGCTTCAAGTAGGTTTAATAGGTCAGTGTGCTTGCCCCAGTTCTTGTGGTGTATTGTACGAAAATAACTTCAAACGACAACACGGGGCGTGCCAAAATAATCACAACTGACTGATGACAGACGGGCTTAAACAGGGTTGGCATTATGTTAAAATATTACAACAAAATATACTTGGTGCTAAGGAGATCTACTCTCCTTAGCATGAGGTCGTTTAGTTAGGTACCACCGCAGTACCAGTTATTCTGCCGCTAAACAGTAGTGTGTAGACATTACTGTGTTCCGGTTTGAAGGGTACTGCAGCTAGCAAAATTACTGGGCTGTTGAGACTAACCACCGAAAGTCTCAAAGTAATGAGCGCCAAAGCAGTGATGCTCTGGACTTTGTTTTGTTACTCAAAGTTCTGTGTATCGCTGCAATGGTCATGGACAGGCGTTATCTCTTACCATCAGGAGAGCGTCTCGTTCGTCTCATTACTTTTTACATAGAAAAATATATATATACAAGCGGGATGTTTATCGCACGATAACTTGATGCCAATCGACTACATTAAGACTTCAACTAGAATGTGTACTGATTAGAACAGGAGCGAAACTGATGATTTAATAAGGATTTGCTCCTCTAATAGGTGCACATTCCAATATTGAGCACTTTTTAAAAGTCGGGTCGATTGTTTTTTCTGTGTCTGGGTGTTATGTATTATTCAAGTATTCTATCAGTTATCTAGATCCTATAATACAAGCTTTGCTTAGTTTGATGCTAGATTCAGCGCCATCTAGCTAATTGTCCTACGATATTTATTGATTTATCAAAAGGTTAACTCTATTATGTACATACATATATCTCAGAATGGTATCAAGACCACGATATCTCTAATCGGTTATAGTAATATCAACGACAGAATATAACAACCACAAAATAAATACAACCAACCAACCGACCAACTTTGAACCAACAAAACATTTATGACAAGACAAAACACTTCCAACGAAGTTGTGATAAAACAGAAGGCACACTTGTCCTTCGAGGGCTACCCGTCTCACTAACATGACATCCCTACAATACAGGAGCTAAGATTAACGACGTCGGAGGATTCAGACACGACCAGACGAGCCGTGACGAGCTGTAACAAATCACTTAGTCTCGCGAAGAAAAGCAAAACTTTCTAGAAAATATATGGAAGTTACGTCATTCCGAATATAAGTAGAAAAAGCTCGCATAGTTGATATCACAAGTTTACTTGCAAATTTTTCCCAAAGTTCTTGTGAAACTATTAAAACTTGCTTCGAGATCGTTCAGTTAAGACGAGGGAAGAACAAAGTGGGGAACTAGAACAGAGAATGGTGAATACTATGAAGATTGAATTTAAATGACTTGAAACGAGGTTTCACAACAAATAACCTATTTTTTGTTTTACTTATGCGGAATTACTCACGTTTAATTATATCGGAAAAACTAAATAGGTACAACGAGCACGCGGCCTCGTCTCTTCGCCGTGCACAGCAAGACAAATAAAACAAAAATGTGTCAAAACCACGTCAGTTATCAGACTAAATAAATAAATATTGGAAGACAATTAACACGGCGCTGTCTAACCCGACACTAGATTGTACTATGAGTACCAGATAACATAGAGTATTACACATAATCGAGACTTAAGCAAAATTTCGGGCAAAAAATGTCAAGGTGCGTGCTGTGGGATTCGAACCCAGGACCTCCAGTTTGGAAGCCAAACTATCTCCCAAATAGGCTGCCGAAACTTCTAAAATATCAGCTGATAATTATAATACAAAATAATGACATATGATTTTTGCATTCGTATTTAAAAATAACTTTAAAAGTATCTAAATCATAACATATGTTAATAAAATAATATATAAAATATGTCAATATGATTAAATGCAAAAAAAATAATACTTACTAGTATTTCAACAATCTCTTATTTTTAAATAATCGTCAAAGTCATAAAACAAGGTCTCTTGAAGCCAAGATCTTAGCTTGCTTCTGAAGCACGCGATGGAAGGTGCATCCCGACCGCGGGCACGACATAATACATATAAATTCTCTCTTTACACCATCAATAGCAAAGGGATGTAAATAAAAACCGCATCAAATGTTTCTGAACTCCTACCAAAAGTGAACCAGCAAATGGTCCAACAGCGCATTGCACTGAAAATCCGGTCACGATTCACTTCAGCGGTGAACGCTACAATCTTCGTTACACGTTCACCGAGGCGCCAAATATTCAAACAGCCCGGGACTGCCCTGGTGGTATTCCTATTGCTTTATCTAATAAAATATAAGTTTAAAAACGCAAACAAAGGCCTACCAAAACTATTAATTAATTTGGAGGCCATTATCAACATTTAAATGACAAAGAAATGATAGAAATATAGATCTAAAAGTTTTTCAATTAAATTTATTTTAACAAGTAAAATGGCTTTTGTCGCAATACAAGCATTAATTTAGATATAATATATTTTTCGTGTGTTTCCGCTCATAAGTTGTTATGGCTATAACAATAATGATAATTTTCTTATGAGAAACTAGTTATTGCCCGCGGCTTCGTTCGCGTAGCCATATGAAATTACAAAAAGTAGCCTATGTTAAATTATAGTAGAATCAGATCAGATGTTTAAGCGTGAAAAGGTGACAAACAGACAGAGTGATAAAGTTACAAACGTTTTAATAAAATCGATCTGAATTAATGATCTGTAACAAATTCTAATATTATTTATCGGAACAAAAACCTTAATATAGAAACAAAACGCCAGAATACCATACACATAATTATAGGGATTTGGAAGGAAATTTGCAATTACTTTTACACTGGATGAACACAAACTGGATTGATTTTTATTCCGAAATATGCGACGAAAACCGCGAGGCGAATAACCTAGTCTAATAAAGGCATGTTACATTTTTTTTTTAACTTTGGTTACTAACCGTTTAAGCATATGTTAATAGTAAAACTCAAGTGCAGTTGAGGAACAATACATTGCATCAAAAATAGCGAGTTAACCCAATTTCACAAGGCCGACATAGTTTTTATTTTAGTTGAAAACTGATAGGCTGCGGGAACAACAATACAAACACTGAGCGGAATTCATGTCGTGAATAAAAAAACAAGGATATTTAACCGTAGTGGCTTAAAGTGTTTCGTTCGAAAACATTATAATACGATGAATTTGATTAAATTTATTAAGGAAGTTTCCATTTTACATCAATTTATGTATGTATCATATATTAATTAGTTATAGTCTTAAATTACGAAACATATAATTTTAATTAACAATTCATGTCTAACAAGTTGATACTGCGAGTCAAAAATTTCCTAGTCAAAAAGCCCCCACGCAAAGACCCCTAGGTCTTTGCGTGGGGGCTTTGTTGCGCTGCGTCCAAAAGTGTCTATGATACTCACGGCACGCGGCGTTACCACGCTGAATAGCTAGTGTACGACTGTACGTACGGTGAATGTTTATTTTTTATTACACATAAGTTTGCGTTTGATCGCCATATCACCTGATGCGAAGATGCGGTCTACGATGGAGCACGCTTGCCTAGGAGAAATTGATTCACTTGCGACTTGAAGGCACCCTGAAGCCACCTTGAAGGCACCACAAGCACAGATTTTATCTATCAGGGAACACCCACTCGGGCAGCAAATTCCATTGCTTAACGGATCGCGCGATGAAAATGGATTCGAACCGTTTAGTTCTGGTTTTAGGAACATCAACATGAAAGGACGTCGATTTTCAGAGCTTTAGATTGTTCGATAGAAAAATGTGCGGGGTAGAATTAGGTCATGCAGATCTGAAGTGCACTCCATTGCGTATCCGGGCATTATAGATCATGTCATGTACCAATGCGATCCTATTGAGATCCCGGTGCCCTCCTTCAGGCACAATGGCAAGCCAAAAAGGGGATTTAGTAGGTACCAAAAAATGTTTAATTATTACTGAGTTGAGCTGGAATGGACGTAATGTTGCCTGAAGCTGGCATACAATTTTTTTTTTGTTTCAGCCTCTGGTATCCCAATGCTGAGCAAAGACCCTCCTTTTCTCCTCCTAGATTGCCTAGATTAGCGGTGCTAAACATACAATGCATCAAGCGCCTCTTGGAAATTCACACCTCTAAAAATGTTTTACGCGTCTAACAAGAAAATGAAAACGCTTTATTTCTAAAACTTTTACACAATTAGAACTTATCAGGCAACAAGACATCAGACAGCGATCCGAATCAAAATTTATTTTTGTTTTTGCCACAAAATTATACCGTAAATCTAAATTTAATAAACCTTCAGCCTGTGCAGACGCTACAAGTACCTGGCTAAGGTCTTTGTCCTCTAGTCAACTCTCAAAACAAATTAGGATGATCTGCGGTTTTTCAACAGAAATAAAATCGGTCAAATGCAAGTCGGACCAGCACACTGAGGGTTCCGTTTTCTTTATAATCTTGGATTCGTTGCAGGTATCCTTTGTGTAAGAACAATTCATATTTGGGTGATTTTTATTCTCAACAAGCTGCACTACGCGGGTTTTCCCGTGTTTTCTGGATAAGTTATCTGAATATCATCCGAATGCGTTAAACCTTTACAGCGTAAAGGAGTAACATACATACATACAAACAGACTTTTATAATCATATTGTAATCCTAAGAGTTTTCACTGTAATAGTAACAAGTTAAGACGCTTCTACGTAGAAAAAAAATGAAGAAAACGTATTTTTGTCGGTATTTTATAATCAAGCATTATACCACTTAACTCGAAATGATGATCAACCGCAGTTGTTTTTTATTATAATAAAAAAACACGTACATTCTGTAAAACTACTGCTTTAATTAGTCTTGTTGTTTACACATATATAAGGGTAACTACATAGTTCGGAACGAAACCTAAATCTGTTCACCTCTGTTAATTATTGTGACTGTATCGTGTTTTGTGTAATAAGTATAATTAAATAAATAAGTTGTGTTGTCTGTGTTTCAACCGGCTTTACGGTTTACGAGTACCTATAAGGTCGAACGAACGAACAGACATACAGGTTTAGTAATAGCGCTCCATTGGACACTCTTTGGGTACGGAACCCTATAAAGTAAAGAATGCTCCAAGTTCGAGGTCGAACCCGAGATATGAATGTCAAGGTGACGTGTATCGTATAAATGTATGGTAAGTTCGGCCGGCAGCCCGGGGTGATGTGAACAGAGAGCTGACTTTGTTTGCGAAAACAGAATTAACCTCAGAGAAAACAATTAAAGTGGTTCGATTTCCATACAAATATTTTTTTGCCATTTATGGACAAATGGAGCATAAATTTACAGTAAAATCACAGCTACTGGCATTTATTTTGGTCTTTATTTGCGGTAAATCACAATTGCTTGAATAAAACAGTGTGATTTCACTGCAAAATTATGCTCCATTTGTATTTGTTTTGACCGCTGTTCATTGTACTTGGATTCATTGTAGGTACTTAAAGGGATGATCAAATATTATAGATCGAAATTGAATAAAATTGATAGGTACGGGATCATTTCGATTTCGATATTTTATAAATCTTGCTTATAGGGTTAAATTTTAGCCCCCGACGCCAGTTATGCTACAAAATATAACGGTAATTTACTACGGTACGGTACGGTAAATTAATAATTTGTTTTTCTGATTTTTTTCTTCGTTTTGATCTAAAAATAAGTACATGCAGCAAGACAACTGCACAAAAGATAAAATGTAAGGATGAGCTAAAGAGCGTGAACAGATACAGAGCGCTGATGACATTATAATGGAAAACGTCAAAAAGATCTGTCAGTGTAGCATCTCAGCTCAATCCTTTGTATATTTCACTTGTATACAGATAAGAATATAAATAATCTCTCACACTATCCAGACGGCAACTGAGATCATAAATCAAGTGGACATCACAATTACAACACCCATTTTTAGGGTTCCGTACTCAAAGGGTAAAACAGTACCCTATTACTAAGACTCCGCTGTCCGTCTGTTACCAGGCTATATCTCATGAACCGTGATAGTTAGACAGTTGAAATTTTCACAGGTTATGTATTTCTGTTGCTATAACAACAAACACTGAAAAACAGAATAAAATAAATATTTAAGGAGGCTCCCATACAACGTGATTATACAACTAACATATTACATACATATACGACTAATAGATACAACAAACGTGATTATTAGCCGTTTTTATAGATAATTAGCTGCGCTCCGCGGTGTTACCCGCTAAATGTTTTCGGGATAAAAAATAGCCTATGTGTTAATCCAGGGTCTTAGCTACCTCCATAGCAAATTTCATCCAAATCCGTTCAGTAGTTTTTGCGTGAAAGGGCAATAAACATCCGTCCATCCATCGAAACTTTCACATTTATAATTTTAGTGGGATGGTACGGAACCCTTCGTGCGCAAGTCCAACTGCACTTGGCCGTTTTTTATATAAATCTAGACAAACTCACGCTTGGTGTTTTGCGTCAAATAATAAATTGCAAGCTGGCTACTGTCCAAAATTGCTCGTATGCCATGTACCTCTATTATTGGGTTAATATGAAAATTTGGTCGCGTAAATCACCAGTCTCATAGTAAAATTGGTAATTTTATCTCGCAGTTTATGGAGCCACTTCCGAAGCACGCGAAATAAACGATGGTTTAATAAATTTTGCAAAAGCTCTATAAAATTTTGGTGTCTTAGCTTGCTTCCCACAGTAAATTTGTTTACAGTAATAAATAATATAATAAATAACTTAACACCAGTGGAACAATGGCGGCCTTATCGCTAAGACCGATCTCTTCCAGGCAACCTTAGTATGGACAGGATTCTACTAATTTAAGGACGGGTGTGTTGTCAAGAGATTTAAAAAAAAAAACATTTTAAGCATAATATATAAAACGTGGTTGGTGTTGTTGTTTATGGTGTGCACAATAAGGAGTTTCTATCTATCTATAAAAAACAAACATACATACCTATCTATAGATAGGTATAGATATAAACTATCAATACTTAAATTTAGATACCTTAAAGAATATACTTATAGACATACATGAATACCTATAGATACACGAGTATATTTACATATGTACAATTGTACACAAAGTAATGACTTCTTTTCTTTAAAAAAAAGTTTATTACTACCAATACGTGTAGCCCCATAGAAATTTTCATTATAATAAATAAATATCGTTGGACATTACACACAGCGCCATCTGACCACAAACTAAGCAAAGCTTGTACTATGGAAGTCAGATAATTGATAGAATACATAAATATGTATATATTTTTTGTAAATACATACTTATAATAAATACAGAACAAACATTTTGTTCATACCACAAAATGTTTATTCTGGGTGGGAATCGAACCCATTGGAGTGATACAAACTTAAAATAGCGAACAATTTACAATCTGGGTGTCTTCAAGTCGAGAGTCAATAGGTATCTTCTAGGAAAGCGTGCTCCATCGTAGACCGCATCTTCACTTAACATCAGGTGAGATGGCGATCAAACGCAAGCCTATATACTTCATTAAAAAAAAACATTTCGCTGAGATCTTTATTGTCGATAAACTTTAGAAACTAGATCTCCAACTAAGGATTCCTGTAAACAGCGAAGTATAAATTTGCACCAAGACAAAAGGTGTCTCTTGCCTTGCTAAGGGGTGATATATGCACCTACATACGAGAGCTCTCGAGTCTCGTCTGTCTGTCCTGAGATATACGGCGTATACAGTATATTTATATACAGTAATATATAGCACACAATTACTCCCTTCTCGGGTTAGTCACACAGAACAAGGAGACATTTTTCATTAGTTTGGACGGGACCAAGTGGTTTGTTTCATTGAAATCGAGACAAAGAGGCTAAGGTTAACGTTATAACTCTGATATTACTCGAATGAAAACATACTGTGGAAACTCGAATGCAGTTTCACTGTTTGGCAAGCGTCACCGAGGTCATTTGATTTTAGTTAATCTTTTTGAAATTTCTTCTCGAGGCTGCCAGTTACGTTAGTATTTTTTTCTTAATTTTGATATCGCACTTTGTACATTCTGCCAGTGTCAATTAGAAGTTTATTAGTAAAGTCTCTATAACTTTACTGGGGTAAAGATTAATTTTGACCGTATTTTACTTTGTGTGACTAATGAGTCACTTGAAAATAAGAAACACTTTGGTACTGGCACAACGTACAAAGAGCTACAAACGCTAAAAAAGAGGAAAAAGAAGATCTAAGCACCGTATTGGTCATGGTATCAGGATAGAGACTCGAGTAGATTTACGGGTATGAGAACAAAGCGTATATTACAGCATCCAGTAGAATAACTAAACATCTAATTCAGTAACGGAAACTAGCGTGAAAATATCTCATCGCGTGCTGCAATTCTCTTACATGCGTACAATGCCGACTGACATTCTAGATATATTGGGTTTCTCAAGGACTGAACGGGTAATATTGCAAAAAATAACTATTATCGTTCGTATCGTAATTACCTACTTTTTTAAACATTGGACATTTTACACAGCGCCACCTAGCCCCAAACTATGTAAAGCTTACACTATGCGTTCCAGATAACATTAGATACCAAATTTAAATATGATTGACAAGAAAACTGATGTTTAGTGACGGTGCGGTCGAAGATGGTTAGGCACATCTAGCCTGGAATAGAACTGGCTGTTAAATGAGGCTGCCGGAACACACCGTTAGGTGCTCGGCGGCAGATTTTCAACTTGAGGGTGGTAGCTAGCCAGCTGAGTACTAGAATATACCCTACCACCATTGGTTTCCACCATTTTATGGTTCGTTTTCTTTCACTGGCAGCTCAAGCTCATTGTTGGGGTTTGAACCCACGCCCTTCGGCGTGTGAACCGATCGCGCTGACCACTGAGGTATCATGGCTACAAATAGGTATATATACATCGCTACGTGTGTATGTTTGGAACACACAGAACATACTAATATAATACATATTTAATTTTATTTGATGTGCCATTTTTAATTTTTATAATAATAATGTATGTTGACTAGCACCATCGCATTAGGGAAACCCTGTAAGGATGACGTGAAATGTAATGTGAATATATAAATAAATAAATACTTCTATGTTCCTCACATAATTGTTTGTCCTATGTAGGAATAAAACCAACGCCACATAGCTTAAGAAAAAATTGAGATAAAAATATCTCGTAAGTATCTAAAATTAATAGTATGGCAATACAACAAACTTAAAAGATTCTTGGACTTTAGCGTTAAAGATTTTCACGTCATCAATGCATACAAATCAAGAACGTATAAAATCAGAGCAGTATATTATAATGTGGAATTTCCTGTTATGAAATGCAATAAAACTCTAAAGAAAAACAATGATATTGCGAGAAAAGTTTTCGGAATAAAAAACACGATGAGTTTCCCCTAAGAAAAACATGTAACAAGAACTGGGAAAAGTTTGGTTACGAGAAATGATTCTAAGAAAAATCGGTTTCCTCGAATACGCATATCTATTAATAGAATTAGTATAAAGACATAAGATTGTTTTATAACGATAGTTGATCAGGGTAGATGATAGTGGAGTCCAATTGCATAACGAAGAACGTGAGTTCAAATCCCAACAATAAGCTTCTGCTTTAAGGAAACGTGAGAAACCCGTAAGGTGTTTTAACTCAACTAACTAGCTAACAACCTAAAGTTAAAGTCTCTAGCAATCACTATAAGTTATGTTCCGGCAGTTACAATTGATAGTTTGTTTACCTTTATCTTTGACCAAACCTGACAACCACAAAACAATACTTGAAACGTTTTGAAGGGTACTGCAGCTAGCGAAATTATTGGGCTGTTGAGACTAACCATCGAAAGTCTCAATGTAATGAGCGCCAAAGCAGCGATGCCCCGGACTTAGTTTTGCTACACAAAGTTCTGTGTATTGCTGCAATGGTCATGGACAATTGGATCGTCTCATTACATTTGCATTAAAAAACCTTGGATGATGTAATAACTAAATCAAATTACTTACTAGAAACTAAATACTCTTGCAGCAATGGACATTGAATTCTCATTGACATTGAAGCGTAAACACCCGTGGATTACCTAGTGACCCAAAAAAACCATTTAGTTTAAAAACCCTCGCTCAAGTAAGTTGAAAATTATTGTACCTATATCTCTACTATACTTTTTCTCTTTCTACGTTTAGCGTTGGCTTGTACCTTTTAAAGGTTGACGTGAAGCTGGTTGTTATTTACTTGACTTCAGCAACTCCAACAAATGCCTCTTGGTGACCAACCTAAAACTGAAATTATTATAACACAACATAATTCCTTCGCACAACCAGCGTTAGATGATATCGCGAAAGTCAATAAATAGCTCATTAATAGTGTACCGATATAAGCGGCCACTAACAACATCACGGATATATTTAACCAACGCGTAAAAAAACAGATTAATGCCACGGGTTTATTAGAGCGGGCGACTGAGACAGTGTCACTGCCAAGGAAACCTCTATTATTTGACGCAAATATATTATTCTCCCGTTTTATTTACAAAAAAAGCTTGCATAAGTCAGGCGACGCAAACGATGCTAACAAGCAGAACTGCAGGCGTGGTCGTAGTTTCTTCCAGAGACGATAAATCACGTCGGTTCTCCAATACATCCCGTTTTTTATGACAAATGTTATGAACTATGAACGCAAACAAAATAGCGGTTATTGATGTTTTTATATTCGATTTCGACATTTATCGTTTCCGGTTATAATTAATTAAAATCAATATTTTATAGATGAAACAAGTAGTATAACATTACAGAATGATAAAAAAGCTTCGACTAAATATAGGTAGATTGACGAAGTAGTTTAATGTCAAGTTGACAACTTTTATAGCAGAGATCGCTGCTCTTTATAGCAGTTAACACAAAGAATATGTTGTAGATGTCAACAATTCGGGAACTTTCTTATTGTATATTTCACGAAGAATATGTATGATGTCAACCACTCGACAACCTCCTTATCGTTTATTACACAAAGGCATCGATCGGACCGGGGCACTGTTCTGCAGAGAGGAAGCCGGTAACATGCCGACGAGCTAAAAATATCGGAGCCCGCACGAAACCGCGAAGACTCGAACTGGCCTTCAGACACTGTTTTTACATTATCTCAAACCGGTACGGCGGCAATCCGGTTGAATTATAAAAATTTAACCTGACTCGCGAAAGTCCAATTATTTATATTCATGGAACAGCTGCATTACCAGATCATATTTTCACCTTAGACGAATTAAAGTGATTTTTTTTAATGCCCTAGGTTAGTGCCGAAAGCATTAACCTCAATATTCTAATACGTAAATATACATTAACTGCTGTCATTTGCTCTCTCCGAAGAATCTGCATAATTGTCTTTGTCATCGTTTGATACATTCAAATTTTAAAACCTTCTGGAGCCCACTGTCTCTTTTTGGAGTACTTCCAAGTTTGTTTGATTCATGACCACAATGCAAATGACCTGATCAAGCGAGATTTTATTTTCGCAAGTCTGTCATAAATTCCGGAGACTTTTATTGGGAATCCGGAAGCTGCCGATTAGACCATTGACCCTTTGAATTGTACCAATCCCACGCGTGACGTTGATGGGGAACTTTTTTTTCTTGCCAAGCGCCCAGAGTGCAATCATACGGGCAGGGTTGACAGATAACAAAAACTTTTCATGGTTTGATAAAGTTTTCTTGTCGTATCGGGATCTCTTTTCTTATACATGGATAGGTGATACCGTAAACACATCATCAGCGAAGACCAAGTGTCCGTACATCAAGTCAACAAGGACTAAACAGAACTGTACAGAGAATCCAACAAGACAAAAGATTAATTTTAAACACATCGTTGTCAAAGTTCTGCATAAGAATCATTGCAAAAAAACAATTTCGTTTTATCTGTAGCTTTTTTTCGGCATGGAAAGGCACAGACTCTATCAGGCAACCATATCTCGAGGTTCACAGACCTGCAATACTTGTACATAAACAGTCGACCTGGCCGGGATCCAAGCGGCATCAAGACGATATGAGATCGCAACAAGCGTCGATCTGTCGATATATCGTGTCAATGTGGGCAGCAACAGCTACGTTGCCTCTTTAATCAGTTCCGGACGTAAGGTCGGGTAAACTTACGATTCTGTTTACTTTCAGGATGTTCACAACATGTTTGCTAACCCAAGTTACTTACACTCACGAAAAAATTGAAATTGAATATGTATTAATCATTTGTGAAACAACCGCACTAGATACAGAACTGATATTTATAATGTACATGAATTTACTGTTTCAGAACGACAATGATAATTACCAAATATAATACATTATTACACTTCGCCCTTAAAATAAAATGTGACTCAATGTTTATTTTTCATACTAGAATTAGTAATTGGTAGGTACTTATAATACAAGAACAGTGTTAGGTATTATGATCGAACCTATCATCCACAAAAACCTATTCATCTTTTTTTTTACTTTTGACAGGCTAGTTGTTTGACCACAGTTCAAAGAGCACAGCACAAATGTGTCTAAGTGACGATGTGGTCGGAGATGGTAAAACAGACTAGAATGGGACTGGCCTTCAAGTGATGCTGTCGGATAACACTGTTAGGTTCTTGGCGACAGGTTTTCAACTCGAGAGCCAGTCGAGTACTATAAAGTTAATAAGTTCTAAGGTCCATGAAGCTATGCGCACACAACAGATATGACGTAATCTCACTTCCAGCATTGAGTAGACATTCCAAGAAACCGTATCTACACAGTTCTGTAACATATTCACTGCGCCAACTGTGTACAATAAAGCAATATTAACTACCGATAACTACATCATACCCCGAATCGATATAATCGACATCTACAAATCTGCCAATACCCTGCGCCGGCGCACTATTTATACCAGAAGTGGGGCAAGTCAGTGGGACGGTTGAACGCTCCGGATACTGTGGCAGTGCCAAATAACCGCCAGGTGGCAACTAAACGCTATTTTGGAGTTACTGTCGTACGCATTTGGATGTAAGTAAGTAGTTTCATTGATGGGAGTTAAAACGGTCGGGTCTGGGAAAAGTATTTTAATGGCTGATTTATAGCCAAGATCAAAGTCATCGATCAGTTTAATGGGGGGGAAACATTTTTGCCCGATGATAAGAAATTATACAGCGGTGTCGGTTTGAAGCAAACATTCATTTTACATGTAAATATAACACTTATTAAATAAATTACCCTGAATGAATGGATAGGAACAAACTAGGTCTATAGTTTTCAACAAGCTGCGTCCCGCGGTTATGCTTATAATTTTTTGAAATGTGGTAAAAGTATATTTTTCATTTGATTTCAATGTCGTTTTATCCGTTTAATCATAGGTAAATAAACAGGCTGACGCGATAGCTTTTATATGGTGATGATGATTAGTCTGAAGTCTGTTGTTGTCTGTCTGTACTTCGTTATTTATTTTGTTAATTCTGAGAATTAAAAACAAAAAACCAAAATGCTAAAATATGTATAAGGCTAGTTTTACACCACAGTTTTAGTTTATGTTGACGACTGATGTTTATTATCACCGGAAACACCAGCTCTGAGGCGGTCACAGGGAAAGCTAAATTAGCACTGACGTAAAAGATGAACACGAAGGTCCAGGAAACCCTTTGGAAAAGCGGTGAAAGTATATATATAATAATACGACGAGATAACTTGTGAACATATTATTTCTCAATTTGTCTTTGAGCCGAGTAAAGGGCAAATTAAATATGGGAAATATAGTATAATTTTATTTAAAAAACAACCGAAAACAGTATAAAACATTTTGTATGCTGGCGCCAAACTTTGCTAAAAACAGAGTGCTGTTTTTTCTGTAGTTTTGGCATAGCACGTTGTGTCAAGTCACCAGTCTAAATGTTTCATAAGCACAAATATTTTATAATAAAATAAATCTCAGTTATATTACTGCGTTTCTGCCTTAACTCCACTATGCTCGTCTTTATTTCATTTTGATAAATTTACAAATTATCTTAATTAATAACCAGAGTATGTATGTTCAAACAAACCTGTCTTTCTTTTCCCCCATAAGATGCTTGTCTGAATATTTTTTTGGTGCCTCTCTAGTTACTGCCCAAAAAAGCAGTGTTAATGTTTTGAGGGATCATGTATAATTGTATATATAATTATGTATAAGAGTTTCTTTATGCAACGACAATTTTTATATGCCTAAAGATAATTATAAAACAATAAAGATTTCGATGTATAGGGTACCCTTACATCACCCCGAGTAACATGGGATAAAAAAACCTTTTTGGTGGCAGTATGGTTTCATTTTTTTTAATGCAATTTTTTCATTTAATTCGTGTCGCAGGTACACAAAGAGTTTTTATTTATCCATCTTTCTGCCCTCGTTTGTACGAAGCTCCTTAAGGTAGAAACGTTATTTGTACTTTTAGACCTCTTTGTGATATTTTCTAAATAAGATCAGCTCCAGACAGGGACTAATAGTGTGCTGAAACGGCAATGGCCTGAGAGAAAAGTATATTTTTTAGCAAATAAGTGCGCAGGTGTTTTGCCTAGGGTAGTGCAATAATTTACAGGATGATGTTATAATCAAGTACGTACAATCAAGTATTAAAAGTATTAAAGCTACTTTAAAAACACGATTTTTCGCTCAAATGCGTAATTTAAAAGGAGTATTTTTCCGTTTTATCAAACTACATTTGTTTACCGCGCATGTAGCGACCGCACTAATTTCGTTTAAACGTTCTTATAGTTGAACGAACTGAACTATCATAGTTACAAATTTATACATAAAATATTAAAACTTGTTAGAGAGTTAATCTAAACCGTTGAACGTAAAGTTGAAAACAGTCAAACTAAACTGCTAAAATAATATTACCAAACATTTATGTAATGTAACTTAGTACCCATGAAAAGTTGTACTACACCTAGGGTTGCCTACGACACAATTAATTTCGTGTCTGTATTTCCTGAGACGTACAATTTGAAGTGTCTTCAAATCCAAAGAAAGCAGGTTCCTATTAGGCGTGCTTTATCCTAAACGCACCGTCGCTGTACGACAAACAAGAATGAAAGGCAAATCAATTATATTTATTATTAGAATAAAAAATAGGCCTTTAGTCACCGGAAATTGTCCGGGTTTATTATCATTTCTAGGTGCGCCCCGTTTCATCCGCGTTTTTCCGGATACAAATGTAGACTGTATTAAAACTACCTATATTCCTCTAAACCAGTTAAGATAATATAACCATTATAAGATAAATTATCTTTACAATCTTATCCTACTAATATTATAAACGCAAAAGTTTGTAAGAATGTTACTCTTTCACGCAACAACTACTGAACGGATTTGGATGAAATTTGGCATGGAGGTAGCTGAGACCCTGGATTAATACATAGGCTACTTTTTATCCCGAAAACATGTAGCGGGTAACACCGCTACATGTTATACATTAAGACTGCATTGCGAGATGGTAACCCTAGCTGCATCGAAATTACGGTGTACGTTTGTTCACCAGACTTCAACAGTTGAAGTTCAACCCCCTGGGCGGTTAGCTGAATAAAAGTTCGGACGCTAATTTCTAGGATGATTTTCAGTTCGTAACTACTTGCGTAAACGTAACACGTATAATTATATATATAACTTATAGTCACAGCAGCAGAATATATGTTGAACCAATCTTTGCCAAAATTATAAATGACTAGCTGGACCCCGCGGTGTTACCCGCTGTTCCCACGTGAACACTATTTTATGGGATAAAAAGTAGACTATGGGTGGGGTGTCATTTACTTTTTTACCAAGTTTCATCAAAATTAGTCAAGCCGTTGAAGCGTTAAGAAGTAACAAACACACTCACAAACTTACGCCTTTATAATATTAGTGTGATAAAGTGTACTTGGTTTAATTGCAGTTCTTTCAAGTAAGAACAACGTTGTTGTTTTTTGTCATGAAAGTGACATGGCTGTATACTTATTCCAGAAAATGGAAGTAACTACAAATAAACAGATTTACAGATCAAATTTAAACCATTCATTGGATGAGTTTTCGCGTAATTATTCAAATAACGAAAGTATTGTGGGAAAAGCCATAGATACAATTTATAAAATCTAGCTTCATGTCGTCCGGAGCATCGCCATCGTTAAATTAATTTTTCAAGGTTCAAGATATATATATATATATGTAGGTATATATATATCCGACGCACAAGTTCGAATCAATAACTCGAGACATTATAACGACTAGACAGTAATCGTGGATCAAACAGCAGCCAACTTGTATAGTGCGACACGGCTCAAAATGACATAGGACACTACAGCGGAGCGTCGGTCCGCTCCGCTGTAGTGTCCTATGTAGCTGTCATAATTATGTTTATTATCGGATCTTAATCGCGCACAAAATACTATGAAATTAGTTTTTTTCGTTTCCATGTGACAATAGCTGTGGTTACGAGTTGACTGAGAGCTGTCTTCTTTTTTTTAGGGCTCTGTACGCGAAGGGTGTGCAACGAAACCCTATTACTAAACCTACGCCTTCTGTTTGTTACCTGTATCTATTAAATCAATAAATAAAGCGTTTTCACAACAGTGTAAAAAACATAATTTTTTAATTCTATTTTTGCTTTATCTCTTTATAAAAAAAATTATAATACATACTAGAAGCGTCGAACCTAGTATGTATTTTAACATCTTATCACTCGAATATTATAAAAGTGCAAGTTTGCGAGTCTTTTGAGTCTTTGTTACTCTTTCACGCTGTAACGGTTTTAGAAATTTACGCTAAGGGTGCAATGCTATCGCAGATGCGTGGGTACGGAACAGCATGAGTCCGATTCGCACTTGTTAGTTTTACTATGGAAACTGGTGTCGTTTTAACACATTACAATATTTCGCCTAATAGATTAATCATGTATAAGTAAAATAAAAATGTGATCAGTTTTATTTCTTTTGGTGTGTAAGCGAGATAAATGATAAACGCGTCATCAGTGCTTCCATCTTACCCAATATCCACATTCATCGTAAGTCATGTCGCATTATACAATATTAATTCGAGAGATGACATTTACTATTTGTTTGATCTAGTAATGTTTGAAACGGCGATTAACTTTAATCACTAAAACTAATAATAATATAAAACATGTTTTTACGATTCTGTGGAAGCGACGATTACGTCAAATGTCGCTATTATTTGTGATGGATCCTCGCGGAATGTTTACGTGACATACATTTTAACAGTCACTTACTCGGTTTTTGATATTTATATGTTTCCTTTAGCATATTGAATTATTAAACTTTAAGACTAACAAACATTATAAATAAAACTTATTTTTAAGGCCGGTTAAAAATGGTAAACACGATATTTTTAATGACGTATATATACGGAACCTTGGGTGCGAAAATCCGTTTCTATTATTATATTATTTTGTTGCGGAACCCGCCAAAAAAACGCATATTATCAAAGTTCTACCAGTTATCGAAGGTTGAACGATTCAAAATATAGAGCGTGTTAAAAATTGGACAAACAGACATATAAACTCTTGGTCTTGATTATATATACATATGTATTTAATATACATACGCCATGAATAAGACTTAATAAATCGATACACTTAATAATAGGGTATCGTTAGACCTTCGAGTTTATACATAGTCTCTATAAAGTAAAATCTCTAGCCAATGAGGGTAATTTGCTGCCAATTGTCGCTGAAGAGAGAAATACGTTAATTGCACTGAAACATTGTACTGTTCTCGACATTTTCTCAGTTAAACTTCGCCCTGGTGACTAAAGTCTAGCGTTCAAGCATCTAGGCCGGTCCCATTACCCATTTCCAACTAGCGTCAGAAAATAAACCGTGCGTAACGTTCCTAACAGCTCCCAATATACGCAGACATTTCGTAACTTTCTACCAGTATGCGCGACATTGACGGCCTCTACAGACTATACTATATGTTATATATATATAGTAAGAAGTATATGTATACCATATTATAGTACAGTTAATACGTTATCAAGTAATTTCGTTATTTCATACAATTTCAGATTTTTTTATTGCTATGTTACAAAATTAAACTTAGGCGGTATGATCGCTTAGCGACAAAGCCAAAATTAAATTTAGAAAAAAAATCTTTTTTTTATTTTTATATTTCTTTAAACGGCTTATTGTAACAATTATTTATTTCTCGAACTTACATAACTGTAATACACAATGTATTTTGAAAGTGGGCGGAGTTACGATGCCGTTTTTTTTTTTAATTGGGTCCTTCATTTCTCTTGATAGAATTTTCAATTTCAATATCTTTTCATATTATGTTTACAGCCTTCCTGACATTTTCAGTCTACGTCTATCACGCTGACATGAAAAAATGACTGATCGGGAATCAAATAGAATTGTACTTTTACATTTGTATATAACATTGACAAACACACTACGGTCCTGTAAATGTGTACAAAAAGCCGTCCACATATGAAGAATGGCTACGGATTGTTAGGTAAGCCACCGCCAGCACCGGAGCGGATGACCATGACCACTCTACCAAGAGCGCAAACGACTCAGAAGAAGAAGACACGCATGCTAGCGTGTCACCGGTGGTAAAAAAATGAAGATGGAAAGAATAGATGGATGGATTGAAAATGGTTACAATAGAAAAATCAATTTCCAAGTTGCATTACAGTATTCTTCATACTAGTGAAGGATTTTTACTAAAATATTAAGTCAAATCATACCAGTCCAAGTCATTACGCACGCATTATGGAGATTTCAGATCTCTTGGGATAAGTCAAAAATTGAGCAGTCATGATGGTTCGTCATAAACAACAATACACTTCAGCAATTTCAGCTGAAGTGTATTGTTGCTTCAATTGCTTGAATCATAAGTCAAAGTCAAAGTATAAATTGATTGCTATGCTGTTACATTATAAAGATATCTTAACTTATAAAGATATACGATATATAGCAAGAGTACGAACATGCAAGAACATAAGAATAATTCAAAATTATATATTAGGTACATATTAACAAACAGTATGTGAAAAATGTGTGAAATTGAATAATATAGGCACTTGTAAAATGTCATTTATACAAGAAAATTAAATAATTTGCGTATAAATACAGAAATACTTCCTCCCACTATTGATTTAAGCAGATGATTCTATATCAAAGGAACCGTACCACATACACCCTTACAAAAACATGCCGTTCTATATGCGTAGACAATGCAGTCATCCTCATAAAATCATAGAATACGGGGGAATCATGGAGACTATATTATCTAGATATATCGTATAAGTTAGATGCGATATAGTATAGCGTATCATAGTCTGAATGAGATTTTATGACGACATTGAAACTATGTGACAGTAGATTGCGACAAACCATTCTGAAGGTCTTCGAAATAGTTAGAAACAGTTTTCAGAGAAATTAAAGACACAAATAACGCAAGCCTTGCCCAGATGAAAAGAGCGGTGTAGGTAGCGTGAACCGAAACATCTATAGACGTAATTACATACAATAGACAGTGAAATTGAAGTAGCTTCTGGATTATCGTGATTACTAAATTTGTTTTAAATATGTAGGTGGGAAAATAATGGTAATTTAATATTAAAATAGACGTGATTTTTATTTACCTATGCTTAATGTATGACAATGTAACTTTTTTGATGTATTTTTAATATTGGAACAAAAAGTAATCATAAAGTTTATTTTACACAATATAATTATGATTATCATCATCGTTATTTATTTCTTAATGTAATATACAAAACATAAATAACATAAAAACTAGGGTGCCGCCGACAGCTGGGCAGGGCTCAAGATGCCGGTGGTTAGGGCTGCAGAGTGAGGAACCTCCTCACAATGTGCGCCGTGTCAAGGATCACTGCCTTTTGAAGCTGACCCTTGACCCAACCGTATAGCGAGTCTCTCAAGATGTTGGTCGAGACTTCGCTATAAGACCGTTTACCGTGACAACTATCGGGACAATGATCGTCGAATCACCATCCCACATGGCGGTTATCTCGTGAGCCAAGTCGAGGTACTAGCTGAGCTTGTCTTTCTCGGCCTTCACGAGATTCTCGTCATGTGGGATAGTGATGTCGACGAGCACTGTCCGGTGTTGGGCTCGGTCGACCACCACGATATCAAGCTTATTGGCGACAATAGTCCTGTCCGTGATGATAGACCGGTCCCACTGTACTCGTACGTACTATGTCAATGTATGTTCTAGAACGATTCTAAATAAATAAAAAACAGCTAAGCCAAAAAAAATCCGTAACATTAAAAAGTACGAAAGATAAGCTAGCAAAGTTACAAACCATATTTTATTACTATATGTATTAAGCATACATTTAAATGTCATTAAAATACATAAGGTATGGCAATAATATGTCAATTACAATATAATAGGTACATAATAACATGTTAAAATAATATCAAAATGTGTCAATAACAGTAAATAATTACATAATAGTACATGGATGACCAAGCTTCGCTCTGTGCATGCAAAATTTACTATAGATCGATTTTTGGCCCCCAAATAGCAAATTAAATCGAATTCGTTAGAAACCGAGTTTTCGAGATCTCTAAATATTTATGTAATTATACAAGTATAAGTATATGTATGTAATTTTACACAAATATTATTCGTTTAATAGTATTTTGTATCACGAACGGGATGCGAAAACACAGAACAATTATAGAAACTACAAGTTTTGTGCTTTGGAACAGGTCTAAATAAATCACTAGTAGATTTGAAAGTAACAGTCAAAATGTTATTATAGATATATGGTACCATTTAAGACAATTTGATATTATATTATCAATTTTTTTTGTTTCTTCTAAAGTTCAGCCGTGCGAAACCAGGGCGATTCACTAGACTTTAGGAGCTTATAAACAATTACGAAACTCAAATTTCTGAAATGTGAAAACCTAGAGAGCGTCCTGTACATTGTAAAAATAATATAAATTATTTCACACGTTAGATAGCATTTTCTCTTCATTGAAGTTAGCTTAAAATTTGCCTTACTGGCCGTAATATCGCGACAATTAGGTAAATAAAAATATCTAAACGAGTAGCTGCTTTATGAAGACGATTATTTGTAACATAAAAAAAACAGTGGCAATAGAGCCTTCAGAGTTTAAAAACAATACAAACCTTGTGCAGTACCGGCGTTTTCATATTTTGTCTTCAGCTTTGCGGCTGTCGCACGTGCATCGGAACGAACCGTGTCGGTCGCCGACGTCGTGTGCGCACTGACATTAGACGTCGTAGTCCTAAAGGACAACGTCGTTGAAAAACTTGAAGAGAACGATGACCCCAGACCAAGACCAAGGGTAGTACGGTAACGACGACGATACATGTTTAAATGTGGAATATGTGTGTCCTCTCCGACGGCCGGGACTCTACTGAGGCCGGACTGGCGAACGCGCAGAACCCGGAACAGTGTCCCGAATTATAGACGGGAGCGCTAGACGCGTGGACGCACAAAAAGTTTATTGATAGTGTGGTGACATCTGTTGGCAACCTCGGTCACCAAAATATAGCTGTAGATTTTGAGAAATATCATCATTAACAGATATATTTTTCTTTATACTTGTGAATTTACTTAAAAGGTCTAGCATGCTCACCACAAAATCTCTACTATTTCTGTTATAGTCTGTCCCATTGTCTGGGTGTTCTGTATTTGTTATAACTATGTATTTACAAAAAAAAAAGTATTTATGTATTTTTTCAGTTATCTGACTTCCATAGTACATAGCTTTGCTTAATTTGGGGTCAGATGGCGCTGTGTGTAATGTCCTACGATATTTATTTATTTTCCGAAAGTAAACTTTATCGTGATGGCAAGCTAAGCCTGCAAATGGCATACTACACAATAATTAAAAAAAAACGACTTTAATTTTACATTGTTCTCTGTGTTATTTTCTCTACTGCTGAGAGAATGACACATTTCAGTCACATTAAAACTTTGTGTTAGCCTCTGGTACTTACATTTATTACAATTTCAGCCGAAATTATAGTCCACCATCATTATCAATTTAACAATGCAAATTAAACTTTATTTTAATTTAAATAAAGTTTAACTGTGACTACCACTATTCAATTATACACCTTACTTTTTCATTTGTCCTAGGACTCAATATAAATGTAAAGAGGTTGCATTTGACTACATACATTTGATAGCATATCACTACAGCTATGCAGTGAAAATTCAAATAACATTTTCACTGTTCTACTCTTTGTATGATGCAAATTAGAAGACTTCAAAATACCAACTGGCACACTAGCACTAGATGAGACAACCAAATAGTTTTCCTGACGGTAAGAGACAATACCCGATCATGACCATAGAGATATAGGAAATGAATTGCCTCTGTAGTTAATTCTATTTAATAAAAATCAAAGATACTGATTTGGACGATCGGTTTACTGAATGAGCTTAGATGCTGGTTTTTTAAAAAAAAAATTAAGTTGGTTCAAAAGTTTTTTGTTTTTTTTAAATGTCAGCATCTTCCTGCAAAAGTAAAATCCAGTCTTATTTAATAATAAAGTTTAATTTTTATTGTTTGCAGTGATAAGATATGATAATGCTCTGTAATGAATGAATTGCTTTCATGATAACACATCTGCGCTGCTTGTACTGTTTGCATTATATAATCCTGCAGTAGTTTTCGCATGTCGTTTTGGTTAGCCTAAACAAATGTTTATGAAAACTAGAGCTAGACGAACCAAAGAAAGAAAGGTTTTTGTATTTTAATTTATTTACAGGACTTTTCAAACAATCGCATGGCAGTCATGACATATTTTGTCATAGTTGTCTATAAAATTTTAACAAAATACACAAAATTACTGCTCTTTGTCTATAATGATTACAACAAACTTGGGTCACTTGAGGTGGCTTACTTAACAGTATTCTAGCTAGCTGGATCAAAACTGTAAGGTTTAAAAACTTGAGAAGATTATAGTCATCTCCTTATGAAATTATGATGCTTACATAATCTTATGCAATCTTTCAATTATTTCAATAACAAAAGCCTCTTTTACAGTTATTGTTTTGAAGTGCAAATATACTTCAATTTTAACTTCTACAAAATTACCTTTTATAGATTTAAACTTACTTATTTCAAACCTGAAACTACACTATTTTATTTCTTACATGAGAAACACATTGTTTAATAAGTCTAAAATTAATCTAATAGACAGTATCAGAATTCTGAAGATTTGTAGAAAATGGGAAAAGTTAAGTGTTATGCTTATACATTAAAAACGGTCCTACAAAGTTATTAAGTTAAGAAGTACAGATACTAAACACTATGCCCAAAGGTGGTGTGACTGCGTTTAAGCAATAATTTTTACTATTATTGGACACTGTTGATTATTATTGTTGTTGCTGTTGAATATTCTCAGTTATGCTCAGAATTTTATTCTCAGCTATTTACATACCATTAAGAGAAGTCTTGTTTGTCTCATTACTTTTACATAGAAAATAATTAAGTATGAATGTTTGTTTGTAAATCCATCTGTAAATTGTGAAGAATTCATAAGTATAATAACCCACATATAGATATGTGGGTATAGATATGATATGGAGTGCAAGAGCATCTTTTCACAATTGATCTCTAGGCTTGATAAGAATCAACCTGCTAGAAGAAGGTACTAAACCAACTTGGATTACCAGGCAATCGTCTTTTAGTGTTAGGCTGATGCCAAGGTAAATTGATATTGATATACTGCACACCTGTCAACTATGTGCTTTATATAATATTTATTTGTAATTTTTGTTATTAATGAGCTGTATGTTTGGACTCAGTGCTAGCTGTCTCGAGGGAAATAAAGACTACAATAGCTAGTTAGCACTAATCGGGTATAAATTAGATTGTTTCACACTTCTGTCATCAACAGTTTTGATATCATGATTATACAAAACATTAGCATGTTTTCAATCTAGCAATGCTTTTGGGTACTCCTTAGACTTGTGAGTAAGATAACAATAGGTTAGAGATAAGAAAGGTCAGGAATATCTGATGTAACATGGTGGCATAAAACAAAACTTAAAAACAAGTGCAATTTTCTGTCTTATGTTACTTGCGAGTCTTAAAGCAATGAATTTATACTGACCGTTTATAGACCAGATGTGTGAAGGCAAGGAATGAGCCGCATAGACTCGTCCCAGTGCAAGTGACGTGCCTGCCGCCGGTCCCTCTTCGTTGGAGCTGGAGTCAGTATCTGGACTTGCGGCTGCAGAAGCTTCGAAGCTCACAGAATTTGCGGGGATAGCAATAGCTTCATGCGACGCGTGCAGATCCGGCACTGAAGATAGAGACCGCGCACGCTGCCTATCGCTAGTCACCTGGATCCCAGGTATAGCCCGTAGTAGGCTGAACCCCGCACCCCCCGATACCACATCCGAACTCGAGCTCGTTGAGAAAGTCCTCGCTCGGGGACTCTGCCCCCCGTTCGCCGTGCTTGCCTTTGCGCCCATGTCGCGTTACGCAAAATATGCACCTGTCACAACACTGTAAACAACGATCACGAGCGCGCGCGACCCCTAACGGCCCCGCCGCATGAACGCATCATACAGTACGCGGAAATTCGAGCTGTTTTGCCAAAAAACTACACTTCGACAACAAACACAAAGTACGTCGCGAAATTGTAAACAGCTTGCATGTGCCTTGTTGCAAAATTTTGACAGCTCGATTTGATAGAATCACCAGAGTGAAGTTCGGCGCAAGTAAATTCAATTGCGCAATGTCTTTGATGATCAGATACACGTACTGACAAAATATGTAATACAAATTAAGTAAATGTATTCATGCGGTATTACAATAGCAAGAACAAAATAAAGTCCGGAAATTTCACTGAACAGAATGTTTTTTTTCTTTATTTAATGTACCTGGGACCTGTACCGTGAACTATATAGGACTTGCGAAGCGGGGCACTACTTGTTTTGTCTCTTGTCAAGATATTTAGGCTCACATAATCATACTTCTAACTTTGATAGAGCAAGTACTAAGTAAAAAATAAGTATTTTCAAGAGCATATAATTATCGTTTGGTATATTAGGGTAGTCGAGTCTTGAAATTTAATCTGAGCTTGAAATAAATCTATTGGGTAAAATTATATCAGCCGTCTTTTATATTGTTGTCAATGTCAAGAAAATTACAATACAGTAGAAAAATTATGTTTTGTAGTCTTTTTTTTAATGTTATGAACCCGATAGTCTGAAATAAGGCAACTATATAAAACTGCTCGAATGGCGCTTATAATAAACAACACATTTCACCGAACATTTATTGTACCTTGTGTTGGTTTTTATTAGCGTGCTTAGTGTCATGGACTCTGCTACCACATTCACATCGTGATTAGAATTGA
Organism: Biston betularia; assembly: GCA_905404145.2. NCBI lineage: Eukaryota > Metazoa > Arthropoda > Insecta > Lepidoptera > Geometridae > Biston > Biston betularia. Next base: position 11,992,926 of record FR989873.1, read on the forward strand.
AGCGGTGATGTGTTACAAAGAATTGTAAAAATAATCTAATTCCACCTAACTGGGGCATAAACAGCATCAAATTACAATTATGAATAATCCAGCGACGGGCTCGGCTACTGTAAGTATTTTTCTCGGTTTATTAAAGTAGCTATGAATAAACGAACATCAACATATTCAACGTCTAACATTTTACTAAACTCCTACTTTTTCCCTTTCACAGTGTTGAATTTGCATTATTTTTCGAGTTTCGAACCTAGATGATTTTTAGATATAAACTTAATATTGTTTATAGCTGTATTGATTTGCAAGTTTTTATGTAGTTTAACACTATTAGTAAGAATTTTACTGGCTTCAAACAAACAATCTGATATCACATTGACATTGCTATCAAAACTTAGTTGTCTTCATGTGCCTTCATAATAAGTGTTTAGCTTTATATGCTATAAAAATATTAAAAGCTATCAATAAAATTTACTCTGATTCTGATTATGCTCACTAAATGACTAATACAAGTACCAAACAAAGTCGTCTTAAAAATATAAATTTTGTTTCTGTAACTATTGAATAATTGGACCAGTACCTATTAAAGTTATCAATGCAAGACTAAAAAAACATGTGAAGCTAAGTACATACTTAGTATTTCAACTTACATATGTATAACTAGCTACAGAAACCACTAAAGGATAAAAAAATACTATTCCCAATTACCATTGATACATAATAATGATTACTACATTTAAACATGATAATCAGACCAGTATTAAATTAACTATCAGAATTACCTACCTTAACATGTAACCTACAAATCTTAACTGTTAGGTACCTTCTCAGTCAAATTGGATTTAGTCCCCAAATATCCTTTAACATTATACTTAAAACAAAAATACAATTGAACTTAAAGTGGCATATAAGTAAGGCAGAAAATAGACAATAAACAATTGAAATGTTTATAAATCAGTGTCCGCAGTTTTTGTTTTCAAAAGTGCACAGTCATTTATCATCTGCCTTGGCTATGCTAGCAAAAAACACTGCAATTAAAAAAAATGCTAGTTTTAAATTACTTACCTACTATATATACCTACCTACCTACTATATAGGTAGTGAACACAATTCAATACTTGTAACAATCTTATACATGGTACTATTTGAAAGAATTTGCAGGATAATATTCCTAGAGCAGCATTGTGCTTTATAGTTATGATCACTAAGGCTTACAATATGTTCATATCAAAAGTAAGTAAAACTTGTAGCTTGAACCTTAACTTTGTAGCAAGTAAACTTATAATTGTTTGGCTTTGCACGGCTTGAGCTGACATAGTGGTTGGGCGACGTTACAGCCCGGTGTGCCGCAGGTGCCGCTACTGGACGACGACACCATCGCCTTCGGGGACGAAGACAACGCTAACAAACAGTTTGTGTGAGTATTTATGCTATTTTAAAAAACTGTTATTGTGTAAATTGCTAAACAGCGGAATACAATGCCCAACTGAGATGTGAATCTTCACTTCACAACAGGCAAAATAGAAGTCACCTTCACACATGCTTCCCTAATAATAGAAAAAAAAATTGATACCTACAAATAACAAAACAGGAAATAGATGCTCATAAGGCTGCCTATGAATTTAAATTACAAAAATACCTAATCTAGTTAGTGGGGCTATTGACTATCCCAGAAACCATAATTATGTCAGAAGTTATGAGATATTTTTGACCAATAATATAATTAATATAGGATACTTTGAAATTTGTATATATTTTGAAGCAAGGAGCGGTGAATAGAGATGAAAGATTGAAGCTCGTGCAAAATTTCATGTATAAACTAAAATAGGCTTAGATAATATTGAATTGAGGGTATGTTGAAAACATACATTTTTTTAAGTTCACTGTTTAGATTAAATCTCATTGTTTTACATACTACTTTCCAGGCACCCGTACATAGTATTCTTCCACCTGGTGTTCCGTTCAGCATCCATCGTGGTCTACATCCTGTGCGGGTGGTTCTCCGATTCATTTATCGCTAGCTTCGTACTCGTCATCTTACTGCTCTCTGCAGACTTCTGGACCGTTAAAAATATTACCGGTAAGTTTTTAATTGTTGGTATTAATTTAAAATATGCGGTCAGCTAAAACTGATTTTAAACACGCGTATTTGCTGTTTGTTGACGCAAAGCAAACAGCAAAGCCCAGCACAACTAGGTCAAAGCCACTATCAGAACCGCTACACTAGGCCTGCTTTCTTGGAAGTAATTTTATTTTCTATACAATGAACAGTACATGGGCTGGGTTCCAAATATATATAAAAGTAACTTTTAAGTTACCAATAAACAATAACAAAACTACAAACACTTCTGAGACTTTTTTATAGATGGCCAAAAATAAATTAGAAAAAAAAGTTTTTTTGACTTAACTTTGATCATATTTATATGTGATTCCCGTATGTTGCAGGGAGGTTGCTAGTTGGTCTAAGATGGTGGAACTACGTGGACGATGATGGCAAGTCGCACTGGGTATTCGAAGCGAGACAGGTGAGCGGGAATGTAAGGAAATATGAGATCATTTTTGACATGTTTTATTTGTAAAAGAATTACTGAACACTCCTTCTGTTACCTGGATAAAATAGCTCTTAGCATAAGGGTATAACGTGTGGCACGATTAAAGATTTAAACATCAAAAAAAAAAGTTACAAACTTAACCTCTTCATAACTTTAGTGTCTATGGTATCAATTTTAAAAGAGGTTTAAGACTATTAAGGTATAGTTAGTTATATTCAGCTGGTCAGCTAGAATGTGGAACTACTGGCGTCTGTTTTTCCTGCGAAGTACAATTTGGGAGTCTTCAAATCCAGAGTGAACAGGTTTTTCCAGGTAAGCGTGCTTCATCTTATAAATAAATAAGTAAATATCGTAGGACTATACACACAGCGCCATCTGGCCCCAAACTAAGCAGAGCTTGTGTGATGGAAGTCAGATAACTGATAGAATACTTAGACTGCATTCTGCTTAACATCAGGCAGGGTGTGGTCAAACACAAACCTAATTCGTATAATAATAAAAAAAAAAAGATATACTTTGTATAAACTTTTTTATTGAATCAAGCAGCTCTCAAGTAAAGTTGCCAGAACACACCATAAAATCACACACACACTGTACATAAGTACACTTAAAATCAGATGATCTATAATCAAACACCTTGCCCAACAAACGTAAAATAATGTATGTCTCTTATATTTTCAGAACCGTATAAACCAAAACGAGAGCCGACTGTTCTGGATGGGGCTAATTCTGTGCCCCCTCATTTGGTCTACATTTTTCATCTTTTGCCTCTTTGGGCTCAAGTTTAAATGGATGGTATGTTCATACTTTTATATAAGATTTTAATCAATTGGCTAAACTTTAAACAATAAAAGAAACCAAAACAAAAGTTATCAGATAAAATCAAAAACAAACCAAATACCAGTCAGACTTCTGTCTGTGTTTATGTAGCTCAGTGGTTAGAGCGGTTGATTCTCACGCCGAAGTGGGTTGAAACCTCGACAATGAGCTTGAGCTGCCGGTGTAGGAAACCACCAGAAGGAAATCATAGCATGGTGGTAGAGTAAGTACTTAGCGTATTTTATTACAAAACTTAGCTACACCAGCTTTGAGTACTTACTTAAAAAGATAAATAAAAATAAATAAATTCGTAGGACATTACATACAGCGCGATCTGACACCAAACTAAGCAGAGCTTGTGTGATGGAAGACAGATAACTGATAGAATACATACATACTATTTTTTTTGTAAATGCATACTTATAATACATGCTAAGCGGGATGGCGGTCAAACGCAAGCCTATCTACTATAAAAAAAAAAAAAAAAAAAAAACATACAGAACACCCAGACACAAAACAAACATTTGTTGATACATAAAATGATTGTCCTGAGCTGGAATCGAACCTACTAATTAATTAATAGATGTATTGACTAAGTTCTATTTCAAGTAAAAAAGTCTGCCGCCAAGCATCTAACGGTGTGTTTTGGCAGCCTCACTTGAGAGCCAGTAGTCGAAGACGATAGAGCAAACCTAGCCAGGAATGGAACTGGCTCTCAAGTGAGGCTGTCGGAACACATCGTTAGTAGCTTGGTGGCAGATTTTTAATTTGAGGGTGGTAGCTAGCCAGCCGAGTACTAGAAAGTACCCTACCACCATGCTATGGTTTCCTCACGATGTTTTCCTTCACCGGCAGCTCAAGCTCATTGTTGGGGTTTGAACCCACGCCCTTCGGCATGCGAACCTACCGCGCTAACCACTGAGCTATCATCGCCACAAAAAAACATCTTGCTTGTCAAACATAAATTTATTATTTTGCGATTTTTGTTTTAATTTTATTTATAACTAGCGGACGCCTCGCGGCTTCATCCGCGTAGTTCTCGTTCCTGTGGGAATACAGGAATAAATAGCCTATGTCACCCAGGGATAGTGTAGCTTCCCAAAGGGGAAAGAATTTTTGAAATAGGTCCAGTAGTTTCGGAGCCTATTCAATACAAACAATCAAATTATTACTTATTTTGTAACTGTTTGTCTCTGTTTGTTCGTTTTTGTTTTTTGTGTCTTTAAGTTGCAAAATAAAATATTTTTCTTTCTTTCTTTCAAATTTTTCCTCTTTATAATAGTATAGATAGATGACTCCTACAATGAAATCTTTCTATTATTTCATCCCCAGCTCCTAGTGCTAATCGCGCTAACGCTAAACGGCGCGAATCTCTACGGCTACGTCAAATGCAAGTTTGGCGCGAAAGAGAACCTCAAGTCTGCTACCACGGAGTTCGTGAAACGGCAATTCTTGCAGAACGCGACTTCATTTATGTTCACTCAGCCCACTCCACCCAACGCTGGGACCACTGGGGGCACGGGAGTCATATAAGTTCCTAGAATAGTATGAGCAAGTGAATGCAATTTTGGCCCGAATCGCGCCAAGAAACTATAAAAATGCTATTGTTACTGTGACTATTTTTTAATGTTATAACAGGATATTTTTAAAATTTGGTGCGACAGTCTGAAATTTACTTTCGTTATCAACATAGCTTTGATATCTGAAACTGAGGTTTTTACATGTCTACAATCTATTCATTCAAGAGAATACTTGTAATACGAGTTTGCTTGTATTATCCACATACTAAATATATTCATATTAAAATTCTAAAGTTCGTATAACACAGATTTGTTCACGTGGAAAAAATTAAAAAAATATTTTCGTTAGAAATGTTTTGATTACTGTTAAAAAAAAAGTTATATATTTACAAATAGTCTTTTGCTAACAATTCGGTATCTCGAAATTGTGTTTTGGGACACAGGGACGGAGCAACAGAAAATGGGATAGTCCCGTTCAGAATGGAACGCATGGTCACGTTAGCTATTGTGCATTATTGGCGCGATTCGACACTGACTATCATTTAAACTATCAATATTTATGTACTTCGTATGCGATAGAAAAACATGTGGTATAAACACAGCGACCTCTATCAGGCGTAAAAGGAAACTGTTTTTTTTCTCCCATGTACGTATTTCGTAATATACGATAGTTTAAAAGTTAGCCACTCTGTATGAGATAAAGAATTAAAAAAAAAAACATTTTACTACACTTGCCTCTGTAATTTCGCACAAGGAGAGATTATTTGTATGAACGATAGAATTGACATTGACATTGACATCCTGTTTCGCCCCGTGATCACTACTTGGAGATAGAGCGCCATCTAGTGAAAATAGTCGCTAAAAAGCTCTCATTTGGGTTTAAAAAACATTAAATTTTATTACAAAAGGCTACACGAAAATATATGTTCAAAGAAATAACTTAAATTAATTTTGATACTCGAAATTAACATGCATTGTGCGTTTACTTGAATTTATTATTCGAGAAATTATATGTGAATGCTCGAATCCGTTTGCATGCTAACCAAATCATCAATTATCGAGATTTGCCAATCTCTGTAAAATTCGATTGAAACTTTTTCAATAACGGAAGAGAAATAATAAACTATACCTACTGTAACATTCTCTGTCTTTTGTACATACTGATTTTTGTTTGAATTCCATATTATTATCTACATACATTCTAACTGAATTATTATGAGTATCTTATCGCACTCAGGGATTTTTTGAAAAGGTAATTATAAAATCCATATATAATTATTTTTAAAAGTAAGTACCAAATAATTATTTTTTGTTTTGTACATTTTTTCTTTCGTAGTGTAGTAATGTTAATAATACATAGTATTTACTTAAGTATTTTAACTTTTAAATGGGAAACTCAAAACCTTATAAAGTTACATATCCAATTCAAAAAGTAACTTACAGACACTGAAAAGACAGATGACCGAAACAATAAGGATTCTCTTTGGAATACTTGTAATACAATGATAAAATATACGCGGGTGTTAATTGAAGTTTTGGGTTTTCCTTTTAAAATACATAAATCTATAAAACATGTAAATAAGTTTATTTAATTACATTATTTTGATTATGCGTTGGTAGTTTTATTTCATGTGCCTATTTATTACTTTCGTATAATGTACGAGGTGGAACGATAGTACTGAACCTGTAGGTGCTTATTATTAGCTGTTCCAGAAATGTTATTCACACTCGACGAAATGTATAAAACAGCTGTTTTTTTGCGATTTTAGTCCTATAATGAAATGTACAATAACCTTACCTATATGTTTAGTACTACCGTTTCGCGTAACCCTGTGTAAGTGTATTCAAAATGTAATGGAACTATGATTTATGTTTTAATGATAAAAATTAGTAAAACTAAGTGGCCAGTTTTAGTGTCAGGGTAAATGACTTGCAGACTGGCTACTACGATATAATTGGCCATTTTTACGGAAGGTAGGTAAATCTGTTAAGCGGGGGACACAAATACTGTGTTTAATCGCAGAATACACAATTCGCAAAATGTCTAATTTGCGGAATTGTACCCGTCAATTTGCACCTTACTGGCATGGATCTCTTGATGGTTTACATTATTAGGTACAAGTTAGTGCAAATAAGAGAACAGGATGCACCTGTAGTTTACTATTTTTCCAGATACCTAGGTACCTACTTTGGAGTAAGAAAAATTAATGCTCCAGGTGAGGCTCGAACTCACAACCCCGGCATTACTCACACGTACACTGTCTTATAAGTACCGTGCGCTAACCAATTGCGCCACTGGAGCTGTGGTATGGTTGTCGAAAATACCGGTTAGTTCCATTTAGCATCTGCTGTACTATGAGTAGTCAAATGACGTCCTTTTCACTGATAATGAAACGTCAAAATTAATTGTTGCTCTTTCTAGTAATTTATAGTAGGTACTTACGTGTAAATAAACTACGATTTTGTTTAATTTTTTACTGTAATACACGTGATTTTAGGATATTAGTCAACATAATTGTTTTTAATTTGTAGTGTTAGAAAGAAAAGAAAAATTCACAACATAAACAAAATGGAAACGTCATCTGTGCGATGTTGTGATTTTTGCAGTCTTATTGAAGTGTTTCACTCATAACAAATAATCGTGTGCAGTTCCTTATGCACAGTGTTTAGATAGTAGTGAGTTACGTGTCCATTTCTACGTGTCTAATGAAATCTAAACATGAACTGGTTCGATACCTCGGGTCTGACGAGCCTCGCGAAGTCAGCGCTAAAAGAGGCTCAGAAGACGATTGATAAGGCGCTGGACATTCAGGACGAAAGTGGAGAGGAGCAAGAGGACGAGACTGCGGCTAAAGACACTAAATCTTCGCCAAGTAAGAGTGTTACGCCCCAAAAAGATAACTCTGATTTCTTCGCCTCCTGGGGACTTACTGTTAGTGCTGAAAGTGAAAAAGACTCTCTGGTCAAAGAGCAGCCTGTAGTCACGGAAAGTCCGTCCAAATCTACTTCTCAGAGTGTGTGGGGTTCCTTTGCGGGTTCATTCTTTGAACAGCCCAAAGATGCTGATTCTGCTATAGTCAGACCACCAAAAGCAAAGTCCATGAATGTTATCGCTGATTCTCAATATGGCAGTCAGGATGACTTGTTCTCTAAAAGTCAGCTTGTTATGTCTGATACAGAGGCAGTGGAGTCAAAACCTAGTGTTAAAGATGATGCAAAAGTTGATGATAGGCGAGGTTCATCTCGTTCTAATATACTATCACTTATGTCAAGTAGAAACAGCTCTGATTCAGTTGAAGTACTATCTCAGAGTATGAAAACAACTCCAGATTCTGAAGCCTCGGCCCACTCCATATCTAACAGCAGTAGTATTGACCAGAAACATAACTCGGACTCAGTGGAAATATTACCAGATAGTTTAATCAGTCCTAGTTCCATAGAATGTCTTGGATTTGATAGCTATTCAAGTGACAAAAATAGTAGTACATCTTCAAATTTGTCTCCTGGAGAATCAAGTGATAAAAAGTCTACTCAAGATGGAGATCACACCAAAAAGGCTGAAACAGCTGACAGCGTAAGCTTAGTCGCTGACGAAGATGAAGACACAATGTCCTACAACTCTATTTCTGAGTGTACGGCTCCTACAGTATTAGACACAGATGAAAAAAGCAATTTGTTCCCAAAGCTGTTGAAATCTGAGCCTAGAAAAGGCATGGAGAGAGAGCTGATGCATTTAGAGCAAACTATGATTCCACAGAAATTGCAAATAAGTGAAAATTCTTCAAATGATGGATCCTGGTCAGACCGCACTCTTAATGCTGACAATGACAGTGTTACATTAGATAACACAATTGAAGAAGTCAAAGAATACAAAGAAGATATTTTAATAGAGAAACTGAGTGACTCATCCTCCTTCTACAATGTGAATGTTTCAAGTGAAATGCTAAGGTCAGAGAGTTCAGCATTTGTGAATGTAGAAAAGCAGCAATGTAATACCCAAACCAGTGAATCATCACAAAAAGAATGCAGTATTAAAGAGCGTACATCACCTATCAGTTCAGATAGCAAAAGTGACTTAGTTAAAATTGGTTCTGATCGCACTTCTGGCCATACTTCTGGAGACGAAATTGAAACTGCCACATCATCAGACATAGAAATAATTCCTAGTCCAAACGGAGATAATTTCTGTCGAAGTAGTCCTGCCAAATATGGATTCAAGAATGGAAAATTTGACGGTACAACATCTCCTTCCCCAAACCTAGTTGACTTAGTGCTTGGTAAGTCTTTAGCAACAAAGATTCGAGGTCATACAAGAGAGCTTTCCGAGGCTTCAGTGCAGAGTAACACAAGTGACGAGAGTCAAGGTTCTGAGAATGAACGGTTGATGAGACGACTTGCCGAAATGGCAGAGATTTTAGATTCTCGAGAGAACAGACTGTTGGAAGTAAGCCGGACTAATGCAGAGCTGGTGGAAAGTAATGCTGAGTTAAAAACCCAGATGGAGTCCTTGATGTCCAAGCATGAGGTTGGGGATATAAATGTGATCACCGAGGACTATACGCAAAGAATGTCAGCACTGGAGAAAAAGTTCCAACAAGCTATTAGAGAAAAGGTAATTATGGTCATCATTATCATCAGCTATCATATTTCACGAAACTACTGCACAATGCACATAATATCCTTTTCCTACTACTAGAAAATTAGGATTAGGCGTCATTTTCTTTTTAATTAGAATGGTGTTTCCTTATAAAGCTTTTTTTTCAGTATCCTATGCTATATAAGTTATATGCATATCGTCAAGAGTTGTTATTCATTGTGTGGTAGTAGTAGCTTTTTTTTTATGATTGACAAGCTAGATGTATGACCACAGTCTACCTGATGTTAAGTGACAGTGTGGTAGGAGATGGTAAAGCACACCTAACATGGAATGGAACTGACTCTCAAGTGGGACAGTTAGGTGGTGCTTGAGGGTAGTAGCTAGCCAGCCGCGTACAAGAAAATACTCTACCACCATACTATGGTGTCCTCACAATGTTTTCCTATTTTGACAGCTCAGGGGCATTGTTGGGATTTAAACCCACACGTGTGAACCAACCGCGCTAACCACTGAGCTAACATAGCTACAAACATAATCACTACAATTAGTAACATCATGGTCTTAGGGTTGCCCGCCATTTTTCTAAAAATTGTAGTGAGATAAATCTGAACACTGGTGGGCATCCAGTCCAGAATTATTATAAAAAAAGTTAAAAGTAATCATTTGATTAAATAGGTAGATCATAATCTTCGCCATGTCGTGACCAATATACATATAATTATTGCAAATCTTACAGAGTAATAAAAGTATGTTAATATGCACTTTGTTATATACCAGTGTTCTGCCAGTATATAGGCTGTCCCAAAATAACTGTATTCTGTCAGAAAAAAAACACTGGAGAAAAGAAAAAGTTCTATTAAACTCTTATCTCTTCTTAACTGTAAAAGGGTTCTTTGTACTTGTATGGGCTGGTAACATCACTAATGCTCCTCTGTCAAAAAAGTTGAGCCGGCAAGGCAAATCTGCGACATTCGCGTGTTCTGTCCTGTTTCGCTGGACGACAAATAACAAAAAAACATCTAAAATATTGCCATCCAAACAAATAGATTTAGATGTATAGAGTCTGTTAAACCATTATTTAAATTGTTATGATTAATATTGTGTCAATATTATTCTAATTAACAAGTTTACACACGTCAAATTCAGTTTGGACTATACCCAACGCGGATATCGAGAAGGTGAAGTGTAGGCGTACAAGCAGCATTGAAATATCAAATGTTTGTCAAGCTATCTAGGTTCAAACTTGTGTAATGCATTCAAGACGTATGCGACTCGCCAGTAAAGTATTTTGAACCTACGATGAACCGGAAACAGTTCAATTTTCAATGCTGCGTATACGATCGTGTTTTGTCACGATCGCAACACCATTTAAAGATTCCTATTAATGGATCAATATAACACACCCTGTATACTAATCGATTGATAGAAATCACTAAATGATAAGTATAATTTTTATTTATTTAATTTATCTAACAATGAAAATCAATTAATTGTTCCATAAAATAATCTGGTAAACAGATATTAAAATGAGGTTTTGACCAGATAGCTGTTTATTATTTTAATTATAATAATATAAACTATACATACTTTTTGTACTTGTTATTAGAACTTGATTCTTTTTTAATAAAATGATTGAAAGTGATGTTGACATTGAGGAACAGTTTCCAGATCCTATGATCATAAGGATTCACTCAAAGGTATTACGCTAATGGTATTATGCTTATCAGGATCATTTTTTATTTTGCTTTGTTAATCGTATTTCTAATAGATTAAAGAAAGAAAGAAAGAAAGAAAGAAAGAAAATAATTTTATTTTGCAACAATACAAAAAAAAAAAACAAAAATAACAACAAATAGAGACAAACAGTTACACCACCTGTACACACCTGTGTCTATTACACCTGTTCTTAAATATTACGTTTTGATTCCACATTTTTCTTTCGCACAGCGAGGTTGTGGAACTCTGCCGGAGTCTGTGTTCCCTGTCAGGTACAATATGGGTGTCCTTAAATCTAGAGGAAACAGGTTTCTTCTAGGTAAGCGTGCTTCAAGTAGTATGGTAAAAAAAATGGCGACATCCATAACTTTGAGTAACAAAGTAATGATGTGTGACCCGGAGTGACATTTACAGCTGAATGCGTACCATGATTGAAGTCAGATGACGCATTTATTAATAATTGATCGCAGTTGTTTGTTCTATAGCAGCAATCGTCAAGCCATATTATAGGCAACTAAAGTCATTGACATAGCTCAGCGTATTAGCAAGCTGAAGTGGCAATGGGCTGGACATATATGTCGCAGAACTGATAACCGTTGGGGTAGACGTGTTCTAGAGTGGAGACCGCGTATTGGGAAGCGTAGCGTAGGACGCCCTGAGACTCGATGGAGTGACGATATACGTAGGACAGCTGGCGGTGGATGGAAGCGAAAAACCGAAAACCGAAGATCGGGCTGAGTGGCGTGTCTTGGGAGAGGCCTATGTCCAGCAGTGGACTAATATAGGCTGATGATGATGATGATGATGATGATTATAGGCATTAGGGTAGTTCATTAACTCTGATACTGAAACATACTTTTTATTCACATGCATGCAGTGTTCACTTCGAGAAGGTCGTGCATAACATTGTTTACTTCTCATGAATGTTTACCGAAATTCGTATTTTATGTAACGGCCAGTTTAGTGAACCAATAAAAAAAAAAAAAAAAAAAAAATCCGAGGCATCATCACTTTCGCGGTTAAAAAACTCTATTCATTTCATATTATGTTTGTGCTTACAGTTAAAAGTTATTCATATCTCTTCAGGACAGTCTTCGCAAACAGTTGGACACCCTGAAGTCGAAAACGTCTACGGACATGGAGAATTCTCTGCGTGAGAAAGATGACGTCATCGCGCAGCTGCACGAAGAAGGCGAGAAGCTGGCCCGCCAGCAGTTGCAGCAATCCAATATCATAAAGAAACTACGTTCCAAGGATAAGGATAATGAGCTGCATGTTAAAGGTCTGAGGTGAGAATCCCACTAATATTATAAAGGTGAAAGTTTGTGTGTATGTGTGGTTGTTTGTTTGTTACTTATTTACGCTGGCTATGGCTAATGCTGGTGGCTGGACCAATTTTGATGAAATTTGGTATGGAGGTAGCTGACACCCTGCATTAACAGATAGGCTACTTTCATCCTGAAAAAAATGTAGTGTTAGTAACACCGCGGGGCGCAGCTAGTATTCAATAAAATAAAATAAATATCAGGACATTACACACAGCGCCATCTGATCCCAAACTAAGCAAACCTTGTGCTATGGAAGACAGGTAACTGACAGAATACTTAAATAGTTTTTTTTTTTTTGTAAATCGGTACATACTTAGAATACATACAGGACACACAGAACAAACATTTTGTTTATATCACAAAATGCTTGCCCTGGGTGGGAATCGAACCCACGCCCTTTAGCTCTTGGAGCAGACATACTACCAATGAACTAACAGGGCTGTCAAATAAAGTCGATGTAAGAACAAGATTTAAAAAAAAAAATCAATTACGAGATGACAGCTTTTCTATTTATCTGCAGAGATAAGCTGGCGGAACAGACGGCCGAATTGGAGCGCGCGCGGCGCTCCGTCGCCGCCAAAGAAGAGGTCGAAGTAAATCAAATAGAGGCGGTCTACCGACTCACTACCACAAATAAGAAATTCGAAACGGATCTTATGGAGGTAATCTTTATTTGATGTTACAGAAGTGACGGCAACATGTATTTCGATTTTTCAATTGTATTTGGTGCCAATTTTATCCTGAAAACATGTAGCGGGTAACACCGCGGGGCGTAGCTAGTAATTCATATTTTAAGTTAAATCATAAGTGATAAATAATTTAAGGCCGCCACTTGTGGCACTAGTTCACAAGGTTCTTCGTTTACTATACTTTTTTCTATCTATCTATCTATCTATTTAATAAGTAAAAATTTCTTAAAGTAAACTGGCTTAAAACAGATAACTTCTTTAACTTTTCTATGGCGCTACAACCCTTTATAGGTCTATATTTTACCGGCCCATATTTTTAAGATCTTCCTCGTCACAGTCTTTCCACATCTTCCTGCATTCTAGCAATGCATAAAAGTTTTATATTGTAACTGCAACCGAACTCGTAATATTGACAAAACTCGTGCCCTACACCGACGGGAGAAAAGCATGATTGTAGATATATATAGCGATGATAGCTCAGTGGTTAGCGCGGTAGGTTCGCATGCCGAAGGGCGTGGGTTCAAACCCCAACAATGAGCTTGAGCTGCCGGTGAAGGAAAACATCGTGAGGAAACCATAGCATGGGGGTAGGGTACTTTGTAGTACTCGGCTGGCTAGCTACCACCCTCAAGTTGAAAATCTGCCGCCAAGCATCTAACGTTGTGTTCCGGCAGCCTCATTTGAGAGCCAGTTCCATTCCAGGCTAGGTGTGCTTTAACAACTTCGACCACATCGTCACTTAACATCAGGTGAGCTGTGGTCAAACACTTAGCCTGTCAACGATAAAAAAAATATCTATATATATATATATGATTATGTATATAAATATTTCCGAATTCCAGACAAAAAGCGCTTTAGACGACACGACGCAGCGCTTCGAAAGCTGCAAAACGTCGCTAGAAGCAGCTCGCAAGGAATTATCAGAGCTTCAACGAAGCAGCGGAGAACTGCAGCGGCTGCGAGGTCAACGCCCTGCGTTGGAGGAAAAGGCTGCGATGGCGGAAGCGGAAGCGGAGCGGGTCAGAGCGGAATTGTTTCAGCTGAGAGCAGATATGGCAGCTGGTCAGTTAATAGTGTTACAATAATTGGGGCTAGATGGCACTTTGTGAGATGTCCTGGGATATTTATTTAGGGGGCGTTCATTAATCACGTGAGGCGTTTTGGGGAGGAAGGGGGTCGAGCTGAATCTCGCCCAATCTCACTTGGGGGAGAGGAGGGCCTCGGCTCTTTTTTCTTCAAGAAGCAGTGTAAAATTGCGAAACAACTATTAAACAATTAAATAAGAAATGTTTCCTTACAAATTTCATGTCGTCTCACCAGGGGGAGAGTAATCACCGAATTCACCTCACGTAATTAATGGTTAATGTATTATTGTTATTATTTACTATCATTCCAGAGGAGAAACGCTGGGTGTCCCGCGAAGCAGCCCTACGGCGCGAGCTGCAGGAGGCCCGGGAGCAATGCTCCGCGGTGGAGGTGGGGCAGGAGTGGCCGGCGCGCGCGGGCTCCGAGGCGGCCGGAGTGCTCGCGCAGCTGGCGCACCTGCAGCGAGCCGCGCTCGACAGGGACCGCGCGCACTCCAGGACTCTAGGTAACTAATTAACTACTACTTACTACTAGTACTGTCGTATACTATCGATGTTCCGATTTGATTCCATTTGTAACCGATTCAAAAACGGAGGAGATTCTCAATTCGACATTCGATTTTTTTTTTCGTGATAGCTTTTTTCGTAATTAATATTTCTACAATCTAAAATAACGAAATAATTATCCCACTAATATTATGAATATGAAAGTTTGGACGGATGGATGTTTGTTACTCTTTCACGCAAAAACTTTGTAGCGATGATTGCTCAGTGGTTAGCGCGGTAGGTTCGCATGCCGAAGGGCGTGGGTTCAAACCCCAACAATGAGCTTGAGCTGCCGGTGAAGGAAAACATCGTGAGGAAACCAAAGCATGGTGGTAGGGTACTTTAGTACTCGGCTGGCTAGCTACCACCCTCAAGTTGAAAATCTGCCGCCAAGCATCTAACGGTGTGTTCCGGCAGCCTCACTTGAGAGCCAGTTGCATTCCAGGCTAGGTGTGCTTTACCATCTTCGGCCACACCTTCACTTGACATCAGGTGAGCTGTGGTCAAACAACTAGCCTGTCAACCATTAAAAAAAAAAACTATTGAACGGATTTGGATGAAATTTGGTATGGAGGTAGCTGAGACCCTGGATTAAGACAGGCTACTTTTTATCCCGAAAATATGTAGCGGGTAACACTGCGGGGCGCAGCTAGTATTTTAAAATCATAAATATATATTAATGAACGGAACATAGCGTGACCCTTTTACAAAGTTTATTTTCTATAGCTGAGTTAGAAAAATCTCTGACGAAAGCAACGGAACGCGAGAAGATATCCCGAGAAGAATCCCGAGCGTTGCAAGATAGACTCCAAACCGCCGAAGAGTTGCTTCGAGACGCTCAGAGCAGACTGGATGCTGTGACGGAACAGTGTCAACAAGCCGTCGACACAACAGGGGCTTTGCAGGCCGACCTGGCGAGGTAACTGCTTGGGATCCCATTTCTGAACATTTTTTGGATCAATTCTTCTTTCTTAATTTTTAGTGTTTAGGATATTTTTAGGCCCTTGAAATTCAATTTCTTCTTTTTTTATTATAGATGGGCTTGTGTTTGACTGCCATCTCCTCTGATGTTAAGCGATGATGCGGTCTACGACGAAGCACGCTTGCCTAGAAGAAACTCGCTACTTGAAAGCAACTTGGGCAACTTTATTTTTTAAATTACTTGTAGTCCGCGGCTGCTTCGCGATGGTGCACTTTAATTACTACTTATTATTAGCCTCTTTGAGGGCCAGTTCCATTCCAGGCTTGGTGTGTTTACCATCTACGACCACACCATCCAAACGCTTAGGCTGTCAAACAATTAAAAAAAAACTAACTAAAAAAATCTATTGAATCTATTTAATCTCTACCAAATTTCACAGGATCACTGTCGTTAATCAGAAGGTTGGACAGAAAATTTCATTAAAATCTGACCCGCCGTTTTGGAGTCCATTGGACGCATACACACATTGTTTTTTTTTAAATAATAAATAAATAAATATCGTAGAACTACACACACAGCGCCATCTGGCCCCAAACTAAGCAGAGCTTGTGTGATGGAAGTCAGATAACTGATAGAAATACTTTTTTTTTTGTAAATATATACTTATAATACATACAGAACACCCAGACACAGAACAAACATTTGTTTATTCACAAAATGTTTGCCCTGAGTGGGAATCGAACCCATGGCCTACAGCTCTCAAGGCAGACTACCAATGAGCCAACGTGGCTGTCTATATAATGATACATATTATTTATTTCAGAAAATCAGCCGAACTAGAAACCACGATTACGGAATACGAAGCCCGAATATCCGATCTCGAGCGACGGCTGAAAGAAAGCGAAGAGCAACTGGCTGCGGAGAGAGATGCGTTAGACGTCGAAAGGAAACGAAATAACATTTTGCAGGTACCTTGGAGACTAAAAGAACATTGATAAAGTTGTAATTATGAATATATCAATTGTAAGATTTCGTATACATAACCTTGCAGGTATGTCATGCCTATATAGGATCTTTGCATAGAAAATAGATAGGAAGTTTATCATACCTACATGAAAATTCAGAATTCTTAGTTTAATTTACTTGGTGGTAGAACTCCTTAGCAGGAGGTCGTCTAGGTAGGTACCACCGCAGTACCAGTTATTTTGCCGCTAAGCAGTAGTGTGTAAACATTACTGTGTTCCGGTTCGAAGGGTACTGCAGCTAGCGAAATTACTGGGCTGTTAAGACTAACCATCGAAAGTCTCAAAGTAATGAGCGCCAAAGCAGTGATGCCCTGGACTTTGTTTTGTTACGCAAAGTTCTGTGTATCGCTGCAATGGTCATGGACAGGCGTTATCTCTTACCATCAGGAGAGCGTCTCGTTCGTCTCATTACTTCTTAAATAAAAAAAAAACGAAATTTCATACTACGTAAACGATAAAATTTATTATGAGAATGGGACAGCGTCTCTGGTATATCAGAAAAAAACAGCTGTTACATAGAAAATGTTCGTCGATCAAATGTATGTAGCAACTGACTTTCCAAATTTTAAAGTTTATTGTACAGTAAAAGTTTGTCATAATGGTAATATACAGTAACCTTCTTACGACTTAGTGCAAGCGTAGTTTCCTATATAGTGTCTTATTTGTGCTATCATCTCTAACTCTGTATAAAGTGTCTTACATAGTGTCGAGTCTTAAAAGTTATGCGTAACTATCCCTTTAAAACAGCGCCATCTATTGGTTTGACGCTACACTACTACGTAGTGACCAACATAAAGCCTTAATAGTCGAAGACACGCGTCGAGTCTGACGCCATCTAGTGTCACGCGTGACATTAGAAAATAGCCTGATTATTCGTAATGCCATTTTTTTGAGGTTTGGCGGGAACGCGGAAAGTGTCGTGTCGCCCCGTTGTATTTTTGTCCAAAGCTAATGTTTTTTCGAATGTTTATGCATAAAAATGGTAGTGTTTTATTCATAAAGTGTCGAATCACAAGCGCGAGCGTGGGAAAATGAAATAATGTGGTGAAACATGACTTTTCGTGTTGCTTCCCAAACTTCATCGAAGCTTTATAGTAAAGTCGCCACTACTTTACTAAAGCATGACTGATACGGACTGGACTTGACCAAGACTGAACTTCGATTATAAATATAAGGCAACTTATTTAACCTAAGAAACTTGTAAATATAAAATACTTGATAAAGAAAAAAAATGCAATTTTTGTGTGTATCTAAAATGTTCGTGTTTCCTTGTAAGTCTAATTTTTACCACACGGCATTGAGCAACTATATCCTTAGCTTAAATTTTTTATTATATATTTAAAAATATTATTTTTAACTAACATGCACATATTTAAGGGAGAGCACTGTCTGCTGCACTACAGCTATACGTTAAAGCAGCAGACAGGGTTACATATTATTAATAAGTCATCAGTTATGGTTACAATAAAAATATTTTGTATTTGTATTTTGTAAATCATTGTTTACTAAGGTAGATAAATAAATAAAAATGTTGAATAAATATTTTTTTTTTCCAGGAGCAGTTGTCTCATCGCGGCGATATATCTCCGCCGCACTCTGTACTCTCCGACACTCTATCTAACTCTTTGTGGCAATCTGTAAGTATATGTGCCTATATTAATTTTATGACAGGAAAAACATTTTATAAAAGATACACGATTACTTTGTCATAACTGTTTTGGTATTTTTGTAAATAACTTCGTTATGTATTAAAAAATCTAAGTACGGATTAATTTAAAACAGAAGTGCTATCTAGTGTTGTTTTTTACTAATGTACAGCAAGTATACAAGGTTAGGTTGTATCACGTGATGTTTTTTAGCAATTTACGATTTCAGAATGTCTATGCCACTTCCCACTAATATTATAAATGTAAAAGTTTGGATGGATGGATGGATGGTTGTTACTCTTTCACGCAAAAACTACTGAACGGATTTGGATGAAAATTTGTATGAAAGTAGCTGACACCCTGGACTTATCTCGAAAATATGTAGCGGGTTACACCGCGGGGCGCAGCTAGTTAAAAATGTTTTGACTTTTTAATTTGAATAAATTGAATTTTGACTAAAAATATTTTTCACTATTTTGCGGCGACCACGCCAATAGTGATGCTCCGCGTGGTAGTGATATAACAACAGTGTACTATCGATTCGCACTGATCCACAAATCGATTATCGGTATAAACAGGAAGATGATATTAGAACAGCGTTGACGTCAACATTTTTAACTTTGCTTAACACAGGAGGAAGGTAACATGACTCCATCCGCTCCCTCGGCTATACAAGTGGAGGAGACGCTGGCAACACTGACGCGGCGCGAGGGCGAGCTGCGAGCGCTCGCGGCCGCGCGTGACCGCCTGCTCGCCGAGCGGAGCGCGCTACACGCGCATCTGGCAACACTGCAGGCAACACTAGACGAACAACAGGTAACAATAAGAAAAAAACCCTTATATTATGGTTTCCTCACGATGTTTTCCTTCGCCGGCAGCTCAAGTTCATTGTTGGGGTTTGAACCCAACGACGAGCTTTCATCGCTATACACTTCTCATTATTTATTACTGTTGGAATTAAAACGCGCCTCATTTTTTTTTTTAATTTTGGCGTCGCATTTTTTGCATTTGCCAGTGTCAAGTGTTTTATATTTTCAAGTTTTATATGTTAAATAAGTTGCTTCGTAGCTATAGTTATGGTCAAAGTACAGTCTTGGTCAAGTACAGTCCGTATCAGTCAAGTGTAGTCATGCTTTAGTAAAGTAGGTGCGACTTTACTATAAGGTTCGATGGAATTTTGGAAGCAACACGAAAAGTCAAGTTTCACCACATCATATCATTTTCCCACACTCGCGCTTGTGATTCGGCACTTTATGAATAAAACACCACCAAATTTATGCATAAACACTCGACAAAACACTAGTTTTGGTAAAAAATACAACGGGGCGACACGACTCTTTCCGCGTTCCCGCCAAAATTCCGCCTCATATTTATGTTCATGGTTATAAATAATGACTTTTTAGTACATCTATCAACTAATTCGTTTGCTTTGTTCACAGAGCTTGCAAGAGCAATACGACGCTTTGCTCCAAATGTACGGCGAGAAGGAAGAACAAGTTGCCGAGTTGAAACTCGACCTACAGGACGTGACCCAACTCTATAAAGCGCAGCTAGACGAGCTAGTGAGACTCAAACAGCGCGCCGGCCGATAGCACAACGAAATTAGTGAGGCCTCGTGTGAGGCTGCTCAGACCTCATGTGAGGCTAATCAGACCTCGTGTGAGGCTGCACAGACCTCACGTGCTACATCGCTACGTGAGATCGATGTGACCTCATGCGAGGCTGTTATGACTTCATATGAGGTATACACAACTTCGCGTAATGTCCCATGTGGTGATAATGAAACGTTTTATGAAGCCTCACATGCTCCGTGTGAGGCCTCCCAAATTCCTCACGTCGTAACAAAGATTCCATACGCCCCTACTAAAGCCATGCGGAATCCGATACAGAACTTAACGGAAAATTGTACGCCGTGTTTAATTAACATAGGATGTCTTATTAGTAATACGAAAACGTAAGATTTCGGTTTCAATGTAAAAAAAAATATTTTTTAAACGTCTAAAAAGTTTTATACTTTACGGAAAATGGTTGTAGACGAAATCGTTTAAAAAAGCGACATAGACGCATTATATAAAACCTAGGTATGATATACTGGTGTACTGTATGTATTATAAGTATGTATTTACAAAAAAAAAGTATTTAAGGTCATCTAGGTAGGTACCACCGCAGTACCAGATATTCTGCCGCCAAGCAGTAGTGTGTAAACGTTACTGTGCTCCGGTTTGAAGGGTACTGTATCTAGCGAAATTACTGGGCTGTTGAGACTAACCATCGAAAGTCTCAGAGTAATGAGCACCAAAGCAGTGATGCCCTGGACTTTGTTTTGTTACTCAGAGTTCTGTGTATCGCTGCAATAGTCATGGACAGGCGTTATCTCTTACCATCAGGAGAGCGTCTCGTTCGTCTCATTACAATTACATAAAAAAAATAATTAAATATTCTATCAGATTTCCATAGTACAAGCTTTGCTTAGTTTGGGGTCAGATGGCGCTGTGTGTAATGTCCTGCGATATTTATTTATTTGTTATCATGTTTTCCTTAAACTCTTGACCCTTTGCTGGCTAATTCGCCCTCTTGCCCTTTTAGCATCTCTTAAATAAAACTGCTCTGAATGAAACTAAAGGAAATAGAAATTACTATTTATCATAATCATAATCATAATCCATTTATTTGCGCTATGGGTAAGTACAGATGTAAAACATAATATTTAGTGAAGAAGCACCACAGACTACCTTTCGGCATGCAAGTTAATTTAAAATTTAAAATTAGACATTATTAATTAAAAAAAAATTTGCCCAATAACATCGTCAATGTGTAAATAAAAATTAAGCGACTTTAAAAAAATATTTTTTAATGTGAATAAAATAAGTATAGATACACCACTATATTTCAATTACTTTAATTACTAGAAAAAAATGGTGTTATCTACTGATATAACTGAATCTATGAAAAAAACTTCAAAAACGGTGTTGAAAAGTTTTTTTTATGGGTGACAGGCTAGGTGTTTGACCACAGCTCACCTGATGTTAAGTGAAGGTGTGGTCGAAGATGGTAAAGCACACCTAGCCTGGAATGGAACTGGCTATTACTGGCTGGCTGGGCTAGTTATCTGCCAAAAAGGTGATTCTTGGTTATTATTCCACCCGTAGGCATTTACCTAAACCTAGTCTGTCGCAATTTCATTCATAAATCACGTGGCGAGCTCGTGCGACTGGATCGGGAGGCCTCGGTCGCGATAGTGCGACAGAGAAAGAAAGTGTTTTTGCAATATTTCAATGAAAGCCGCCATTGGTTACCGCCAGCCGGTCCGTTGATAGTATTCTTTTGTAGTAAATGAGTGCAATGCCCATACTTTTTGGCAGGATTTCCGAAAAGTTTGACTAGTAGGAACTTTGGCATTATGAAGTAAACAAAAATTCTGAGTGCACATTTACGATGTCTTGCCCGGTCTGTATTACCTATTAAACAAATTCTAGTAATTAAAAAGTAGTGGTGTAGGAAGCTGAATAGGCTCTAGTTATCCTTTGTTTACTACTCGAGTAAACCCACTAGCAAAAGCTAGTCACACTATAGTGATAATTATACAGGGTTTACTTTGCTTACGGTATACTAAGCTGAAAACAGCTTTTACTGTTTCGAAAGAACAGCTGATTTCTTTTTCATGATTTCGGAGTAGTTTCTATCGCAAAAGTTGTTCATAAGTGTTTTACTTTCGGTAGTACATGCCAAAATTATAACCCTGTATGTGTTTATGTAAAAAGCGTATATGCTTCTTGATATTGCCACAAGTGTTCCTCTTCAAATTGTCTTGTGTTTGTTCGAGAATTCATTAGTTACGATAGATGTCTTCACCAACATTTTAATATAATGTAAAAATTCGATCTCAAAACCAGAATTTTGCACTTTTTAATAACACAGTGAGAAAAAATAATTTTCAAGAGATGTGGTGACTACAATTTAAAACTTACCAGATAATTATATAATAAAATTTTAGTTTAGTTTTAGGTGAAAATTCTATATTATAAGAGTCTGTCCCAGTCTTAGGTGGTATTTTAAGGCATATTTTAAAAATTCATTAAAATTATGGAGGATGATATAATTATACATATATTTACATAAATAGTTTGGATTGACAAAATGACCCATCAATGACGTTGTTACTCACGTTTAATTATATATCGGAAATTCCGACTATAGTTTCGGTCACATTCAGTGGCCTTTATCATGGAGACAAGCTGAGTACAACGCGCACGTGTCTTGTCTTGCTTCGCATTGCGGGCCGCTGCGCGCCTCGCACGTGATGAAGTGCCTCGCCGCTCCCATCCCCGCACCCGCGCATCAACCGCTATCGCGCCGCGCGGGCGTTGTACTCAGCTGTGTCTCCATGATGAAGGCCACCAGATAAGGCCGAAACTATAATCGGAACATACGATGTAATTAAACATTAGTAATTCCTCATAAGTAAAACAAGAATGTGTCAAAACCACGTCAGTTTCCATACTAAAACGTTGTTAGAATTTAAAATATCAATGTTGTACAAAAACTTTTCAAATAGATACAAATTAAAATTTAGGTTATGTTACGATTTAGTATTTGCTAACAGTAAGCTGTCTGTCTGTTCATGCCTGATATTTCACATTTTAAGCATCGATTAGCTTTAAAAAACGTTAATATGTAAGACCGTTAATCTTTTAAATTATAGCTGAAACTGGCTGTTAATGTGCCTTTGCCTTTCTTTTTCAACAACCTTAGCACCTCTAAAAATAAATCAATTTTATTATACACTATACTTACATAAAATATATAGTTTTAAATCGCGGGGATACTAAGTACATATATAAAGTCAGTTATATTTATAAAGTTTAAGATAACATCCTTTAAAATTACGTTAGCCCTATCTGGGACTCACTGATAAATTATTGTAGGAAATAATACTTATATGTAGGTATTTATATCAACGTCCGTCGAATAGTTGAGGTGAACTGCAAGTGTTCAAACGCCGTAGCAAAGTAAACTCTTTCTAAATTGTTGAAGGTTTAAATTGTATCATCAACAACCTAGCATAGTCCACTGCTGAACATAGGTACACCCAGGACACGCCATTCAGCTCGATCTTCGGCTTTTCGCTTCCAGCGACTGACAACTGTCTTACGTATATCGTCACTCCGTCTAGAGCGTCCTACACTACGTTTGCTGATTCGCGGCATTGCATAAATGAGATTTATTTTAAATTACAATTCAATTTACCTCGCTTTACTCGAAGTAAATTGAATATACAGTAGAACGGACTACTCGACTTTATTACGCCGGTTGAACATTGCACTCCTCAAATTTCAATCGAGTTTCGGGTATTAGGGACTGTGGTGAGGATTGTATTTAAAAAATAATTGTTTTGGTATTGTATATAGGATGTAATACTATGTATTATTATGAATGGTGCTGTGATTACATATGCGTACGAGGATTTCCCAGTAAGTGCAGATAAAACATGACAGCATTTGTTCGAGAACTCTGATTTATAATGTGAAATGCTTGTCGTTTGAATAAGTGACATGCAGATCTGATCCAAGCGGACCAGAAAGTGCTGTTAATACTGCAATATATGTATTGTTAATACCAAGAAAGTAAGCCTTTTCTGTAATTTAATAATTTTATTTGTTCTAATAATTGGGTTTGATTTAGCGTGGACGCTTGTTACATACTACCTGTGCCCGGCGGTTTCAGTCACAATCTGCTCCTAATCGTCGAATTATGATGTCAAATAGCCTACAAGTACCTAATAGGTATTTTATTTTTATAATCAAAGGAAAACATACAGCTAGGTACACAGACAATTACAATAAATAAGAAATGAAGGCCAATTAAAAGTTTTCACAAGTAGAAAAGAAGAAATATGGAAAAAATAAGCTGTTAAATGCAAAAATATTTGTTTAAACCCGAATGGTAATTCTAGAGATTAGCGCGATCAATAAAAAAAATATTTTTTTCCGTTATTATACGATTTGAATGTCTTTGCTACTCGTAAGAGACGCAAACGACCCAAATTTTCTTTACACTATTATGGCAGAGCCAAAATGGAAAAAGATGTTTTAGCAACCACCGTAGGTGCCACCGTTGTTCTAATGTAGCGCCAAAACTACTCGTACATTACTGTCACATTACTGTTCCGGTTTGAAGAGTAGGTACTGCAGCTAGCGAAATTACAGGACTGTTGAGACTAACCATCGAAGGTCTGTAATGAAAGCCATAGTAACGATACCCTTTGTTTCTGTGTGCCGCTACAATGGTCATGGACAAGCGTTATCTCTTACCATTAAGAGCTTTTCGTTCGTCTAAAAACATCAAAAAAAAAAACAGCGTACTAACGTTGTTCCACTGAAGCGCTGAAACAGTTTTTCAGATTTTGATCAATAAGGAGTTAACCGATTCGGTATTGCGCTGCAAAGTAACATAAGCTAAATTGTTTCTGTAATCGGGTTGGTTTTTTGTCTTTTTAGATAGTGTTGTGCTAGGAATGCTTGTTTTGTCTGCTCTTACTGATAATGTCGCAGTGCTCAAGGAAAACGCAAGTCTCAGATTGTTATGTGGTTGATTTATTTGTTGGATATTTTGTAAATACGTAGTTTTTATCGTAGTACGTCACTCGTGGTTACAGCAATATGATTATATCACAGCTAATAGAGATAACTTTTTGTTGCAATACGCAATAACAATGTAAGCCATCGTAGATATGTGTTATTTATAAGTTTATTGTATTGTCATTATCAAATCAATGTAAAAATTATGATGTGTTGTTTTATTATTACATTTTATTGGTACAGATTGTTTCTGTAAATAAATATTGTAAACTATTTTCGATTGTTTTTATTTGCACCACATCCGAAAGTTTGAAATTATTATTATTATTTTTTATGGAAAAAATAATGAGACGAACGGGACGCTCTCCTGATGGTAAGAGATAACGTCTGTCCATGACCATTGCAGCGATACACAGAACTCTGAGTAACAAAACAAAGTCCAGAGCATCGTTGCTTTGGCGCTCATTACTTTGGAGACTCGATGGTTAGTCTCAATAGCCCAGTAATTTCGCTAGCTGCAGTACCCTTCAAACCGAAACAAAGTAATGTTTACACACTACTGCTTAGCGGCAGAATAACTGGTACTGCGGTGGTACCTGCCTAGACGACCTGCTAAGGAGATCTACCATCAAGAGCGCCAAAGCAGCGATGCCTCGGACTTTCTTTTGATACTCAAAGTTCTGTGTATTGCTGCAACGGTCATGGACGTGCATTATCTTTTACCATCAGGAGAGCGCTTTGCTCATCTTATACATAAAAATAAGTGAGCTATGATCGATCGCCTAAATAACAACATTAATAAGAAATACATACAAAGATTCGACGTCGCACTTAGGTACGTGATGTCGGAAAAGCATGAAACTAAAATGGAGTTGGGTAGGGCTTTGAGTAACTAAACAAAATCCAGGGTACCTATCGCTGCTTTGGCGCTTAACAAGACTTTTTGCTGTCCATAGCCAAAATTACCAACGGAAACTAGCAGTTTATGTTAATGTCTTAGCTGCAAAGTTAAAAGGTTCCGGAAGTATACATTACATAATTACCTCCATCTCACCTGATGTCAAGTGACTGTGTGGTCGAAGATGGTTAAGACATCTAGCCTGGAGTGTAACTGTCACTCATGTGAGGCTGCTGGAACACACTGTTAGATGCTTGGCGGCAGATTTTCTACTTGAGGCTAGTAGCTAGCCCGCAGAGTACCTACCTACTAAAAAGTCATCGCCATGCTGGTTTCGTCACGATTTAGTTTCAGAGCCTCGATCACGAAAATTTATCGAATTCGTATCGAGCGTGCTCCACCGTAGACCGCATCTTCGCTTAACATCAGGCGGGATAGCGGTCAAACGCAAGCCTATCTACTATAAAAAAAAAAAAGGTATCGAGTCCTCGATAGCATACAAAGCTGTACTGTAAATCTCGTACAAATTTAAGTCGATGTCGATACGAATACTTTTTCGCAAGTCGTGAAAAGTGATCGAGGCTCAGTATATAAGACCTATGATATAAGAGGTATAAGGACTGGTTTAGAGTTGAAAATAAAACAACATTTTTAACATACACCATTTACTAAATTAATGTAAAAGCGATACATACATACTATAGATGAATACATACTCCAATACAATTTTCTGTTCCTCGTACAACGATAAAACTTCAAATTTGTATCCTAGACCAAATTATTGTTTACTGTATCTGTCGTTTATAATTGTTTTGTTTGTCATACTTAAAAAAAGTTTTAGTTATTACATTATATTCCAGCGTTTATAGATAACAGTATAATATGCAATACAGTAAACATTTTAATTGGTCGTAGAATGTACATAGCTTGTTTTATATAAATACAGTTTTGTTTTTATTTATGAGAGATTGCATTCATCTTTACATACATACGCTACGATAGAGATGAAGCTATAACATTCATTCATGAAGTTAAATTATGTGGGTACCATAGAATACATACTAAATGATGAATTTGCTCATTTTCTGTAACTGATGTAAAATAAAAATGTTTTAATGAAGAGCAATTTAAAAAAAAATGTTTTTTTATGATATGTGGCTTCCGCTAATCGGTATTTGATAAGCGTGATGGATTATGACCTTAACCTTCTGACAATGAGAAGAGGTCAGCCCCTAGCAGTGTGACAGTTGATAAAAACAGGGCTAATTCAGAAAATATATGTGATGCAATATTTTCCAGATGTTTTTTCAACCAACGATATGTAGCGGGTTGTACGCTAACAATTCGGTATACCAGTTTGATTTTTGTATTTATTTTATATTTTTTTAACTTGATTATATGAAACTAATTTGAATATTTTAGCTTTCCATGCGATAGTTGATTTTTAATACGTTTTCGAACTTTTTATAACGATGGCGTCATAATGTAGGCTGAATATGTATGTCCTTGCCATGTGAAACAAAAATTTATACGTAGCTGAGCAGGCACTGAAAGTAGCCCTATACAGCCTACTATGTGACGTCATTCGCGGTCAATTAAATAAATAAATAAAAAATAAATTAATGTCAAGTTTATTTTATGTAACACAGACAATACAGTTTTGACCAATTTTCGTAGGTATTAGGTATCTTCTTTTCAGAATTTTCAACTATTTTTTTGTTATACCTACTGTTACTTTTACGCTCTTTTTATTTCGTAGATGAAGATTTTACTAAAAATTGGGAAATTAATCATTAACATCTCGTGTGTGGAGCCAAAAATTGTGTACAATACTCATAGTTGACCTCAGTTATCACTCTCCACTCTCAGTTATAACTAAAGGTGTTCGTTATATTATATAGCAGATGAAAATAGCAGTTTGGAAAAAAAAACAGTCCAATATTTATATATACAGTAGCCAGTTCTTTGCGATTAGCGCCACATAATCATTATCATTTCAGCCGTAGGACGTCTACTGCTGAGCAAAGACCTCCCCCATTGAAATTGATTATTATATGATAAGCGCCACATAAAGTATTAATAAAAATATATATTGCTGGATATTTTACACATCCCCAAACTAAGCAAAGATAACTGATAGAATACTGATATATCTACAGACAACAGTTAGAGTGGAGTTAGGGTAGAGTTACCAGATCGAAGAAATAGCAGTATAACAGCGGAACGCAAATACACAACAGTTGTGTTAAGCTTAAGCTGCGAATCTAGCAGTGAAATTATTCTGCGATTTATATGTAGCATAACGTTACAACACGTTTTTGGTTTATCGCCGTTGGGAACACGCTTAGTTATAACAGGACGAGTTTAACTCTTGTATTTTGTAAAAAAAAATAAAGTTTTTTTTTTTTGGGAAACAAACAGTATTATTTTTATTATAGTTCTGTTGTGTTTACGTCTTTGTTTTATAACAAGACATACTTATGAATATGGGTTTGTTTATCTATTTTTCTACGTAGCTTTCTAGTTTTTTGAATCCTCCGCATTCTAAGGTTGTCAAGGAAGTTATAGTTTTATTGTTGTGATCGTCAACTGTTACACTAGTTTTAATTAACTGTATGCAATTTTTCGTTGTTTAATATTTTATCTGATTGTCTTGGTTTAGGAGACAAGAGCGCGTATCTTCCCAATCTAACAATTTTTTAAATGTAAAAGTAATGAGACGAACGTGACGATCTCCTGATGGTAAGAGATAACGCATGTCTATGACGACTGCAGCGATATACAGAACTTTGAGTAGTTAAACAAAGTCCAAGGTATCGCAGCTTTGGCGCTTATTACTTTTATACTTTCGATGGTTAGTCTCAACAGCCCTGTAATTTCACTAGCTGCAGTACCCTTCCAACCGGAACACAGTGGTGTAAAATATGTTTTGGTTTTTAATTAATGATACTCAAAATATTGTTTTGTGTGTTACAGAAAATGAGTTACCAACTTAAACTTAGTATAATATGAATTTGAATATTTTATATGAGATACACAAAATATAATGAGGAAGATGACATAAAGCAAAAGATAACTTCAATTTTTGGCGATGAGTCGATTTTGTACAATAACCTATGATGAAAATAGGATTTTGGTGAAATATGCAAGTTACTTATAATATTTGGTGAATTATTCATAATTAAAAAGCAGTTTCCTTCTTCAAAAAAGCTTATATCACCGATTCTATCGTCTAAGCCTTGCAACGCGTTAAACATCGCCAAATAATGAATTTATCTATAGTTAACATAATTTCCTGCGGAGGTTCCGACGAAAAAAATTGCTTATTTGCATAATTTTTTTTTTGTTTTCTTTTTTATATTTTTTTTTTACGAAAGCCTTAGTCAATACTACATAAATGTCGAAGATGCGATGGAAGCTCCCACAATCGTTACACTTAAACAAGTTTTCTAGACGGGGACAAATCCTTCTTTAAATATTAACTTATTCTATCTTACCCGGCCCTGACCGGTCGCGATCTTTATTATTTCGCGGGAATTTCTTTTTATCAAACTCGAGACTATGAGGTCAATCTGCCGAGTCATATTAAAATAATGCCCAGTCGCAATCAGATGAAATCGAATCCGTGAGAAATCGGATCAGAATCTATCATAATTATGATATTCAAGCTTTCGGAGTAATTAAATTAAACGTTTGGCGTATTTGGATGGGATTTTGATATATTTAAGTTTAACTTGAGGATTAATTGTTCGAATGATTTCGGGCATCACGATAAATGATATGGACTTTTAGAGATGGACACACAATTCGTTCAATTGCATTAAAATCGAGAGGTGATTCCTACTAAACTAAAGCTGGTGATTAATTGGCAGAATTACCTTGAACATCCTTATAGATATGAGAGGGATTTATGCACAATTAGTTCGATTCCATCAAGGTCGCGAGGTGTTAAATACCAGAGGCTCAAACTTGAGTCAATGGCAGGTATGTTTTTGAGCATATCAATAGTATATGACACGAGCGCATAAGTTTGTGACATTTCGTCAAACGCGGGCCAAACGAGAAGTCTAGTGACTACAGACCTTTTCAAGTTGACTTCGACTTTGAGGAAGTGCAATAACCGCATGAAAATTTCGCGTGTCTCACATTCTTTTTGAAGCACAGGTTGAACGAGAAACCCAATTGTCTGAGCCAATGCGATAAACGAATAGAAAAATTCGCGCGTCTCAAATCCTCAGTGGAAAGTGAGCGTGTGAGTGAGAGAGAGAGAGGGAAAGAGCGCCGGCCGGGCCGGCTTGTGTCTATACCTTTATATTGGAACCGTACGGTTCGTCGTCTCTTTCGCTCCGAGTCGTGTCGGCGGCGGGAGCGGCGCACGGGCCGCGCGGCGCAGGCGCGGCTCCCGGGGCGCGGGGCGCGGGGGCAGCGGCCGGCGGGGGGCAGGGGGGCGGCACTCCCTCACACCCACGCCATCCAGCCCTCGTACATCATGCAAAGGTTCTCTGAGCTCGTCGCTTCCTTTATTATGTACTCCACCTGAAGACATTAAACAACTTCGTTATATGCCAAAATACTTACAACAAACGTCGACCCATAGAGAAAGTGATAACATAGAGAGCTAGGACACAGAGACGCGGTTTTTAGAGCGTAATTTAAAAAAGTTTGAAACAATCGTTTGTCAATCGCAGTAATGGGACAAAATATATCATCTTTCTCTCATTTACTCTCAGTATTCGTGTAGAAGTTTATCCCGCTTTTTTTTTTTTTTTGCTTGACAGGCTAGCTGTTGACCACAGCTCACCTGATGTTAAGTGACGGCGTGGTCGAAGATGGTAAAGCACACCTAGCCTGGAATGGAACTGGCTCTCAAGTGAGGCTGCCGGAACACACCGTTAGATGCTTGGCGGCAGATTTCCAACTTGAGGGTGGTAGCTACCCAGCCGAGTACTAGAAAGTACCCTACCACCATGCTATGGTTTCCTCACGATGTTTTCCTTCACCGGCAGCTCAAGCTCATTGTTGGGGTTTGAACCCACGCCCTTCGGCATGCGAACCTACCGCGCTAACCACTGAGCTATCATCGCTTCCACTGGTATTACTATTGAATCGTCTATAGAGAGATTTTTCCAAACCAAATTAAGAATTTGACGGTTCGTTCCGGCAGTCTCATTCAATAATTATAAAAATAATTCAATCAGCTTCTGTTCTATTCTTATTCATTTATACAAGGTTAGAGTAAGAAAAAAAGTGTTAAAAGTCATTGTGAGTGATATTAAAGTATTTATAGTGTCGATGTATTTTGTAGTTAAGGGGAGGCATGCTTACCTGTTCAGCGAGCGGCGCTCGCTTACTGGGTTCAAGGTCGCGTCCTTCTAGCTTGAGGCGCACGCGCCGCCACACACCGGCGCCTACAGCGTTACGGGACCCGCACACTGCACACAATACACGTACATTATATTATCGTACTCCAAATAGTTTCGGCAGCCTGGTTGGGAGACCGCCTGGCTTCCAATTTAGAGGTCATGTGTTCAAATTCCACGGCGCACACCTTTTTCTGCCTTCGTCTGCGGAAAGTTCGTCGAATCACAAAGCAGTGTGTTCCGGCAGCCCCACATGAGAGCCAGTTCCATTCCAGGCTAGGTGTGTTTACCATCTTCGACCACACCGTCAATTAACATCAGGTGAGAAACAGAAAAAATTGCGTAGAGGGGGTATGACGGCGTAAGAGAGCGTCACGCCGTTTGCCGTCACGGCGTGCGAGTCGGTTTCACTGCCAAGGCGCGTCAATAGATGTTACACATTTTAAAAAAAATAGTGACGTACCGTTTCTGTTATTGTTGTTCCTTAGCGGACCGGTGACGGCCACTTGCCGCGTTAGCTTGCGCGTCGCGTTTTCTGCCGGCCAACGGGACGGCAGTCTGCAAACGAAAAGATTAATTATTATAATTATGATGCAATTTTTTTTACATACAAATACATTTCTTTGTTGACCTACGTCGAGACAACCGTAATCGCAACTCTGCTGTGTGTTGTGGGTGTTGCATTTTGCAAAAAGACTTTTGTCATTATTTTGATACTAAAACGTTTGAAAAATGACTGCAACTTCGCGCGTTCTTATACAAACAAGTTTCAGTAACAAGTAAGATTCGACATACTAGTTGGGAGATCGTCTGGCTACCGATCTGGAGTGTTCGAATCTCACGGCACGCATATGTCTTTTCAAGTTATGTGTGTATTGCAGAGAACTTCAAACGGTTTAGAAAAACAGCGCAAAGAAACCGATATTTACGAGAGTTGAAAAAATAAGTTCCTGAAGATATGTGAAGTCAGCCAACCCGCATTTTTTTTTTTTTTTTTTTAATGGTTGACAGGCTAGTTGTTTTGACCACAGCTCACCTGATGTTAAGTGAAGGTGTGGTCGAAGATGGTAAAGCACACCTAGCCTGGAATGGAACTGGCTCTCAAGTGAGGCTGCCGGAACACACCGTTAGATGCTTGGCGGCAGATTTTCAACTTGAGGGTGGTAGCTAGCCAGCCGAGTACTAGAAAGTACCCTACCACCATGCTATGGTTTCCTCACGGTGTTTTCCTTCACCGGCAGCTCAAGCTCATTGTTGGGGTTTGAACCCACGCCCTTCGGCATGCGAACCTACCGCGCTAACCACTGAGCTATCATCGCTCAAAATTGGTTAGGGTCGTGGACTTTGCCATTCCCACAATGAAAGGAGACCCACGCACAGTAGTGGAACAGTTTATAGAAACAGGTCTGATATACATAGATATACTAACTCGAGTAGCGCATGTGCGAGCGCTGGCAGTTCATGTATGAGCGCCCGAGCGGCGACGGCGGCGGCGCGCGCGCTCGTCTCCTCCACTCTAGCGGGCAGTGACGTCAGCGAGCGGACGTGCTCCAGCACTGACCGCTCCATCGTTAGATACTCTGCGGCTGGGTTGTTGCCCTAGAATCCAGTAAAGTAAATATTTAATACATAAATATAGTATTTTGATGAAAGTTCATTTATTTTTGTCATAATTTTTAATATTTATAATTCATGTTTTTTTAAGAATTTTTATGAAGTATTGGAAATCATCATCATCATCATCAGCCTATCGAAGTCTACTGCTGGACGTAGACCTCTCCCAAGACACGCCACACAACCCGATCATTGGCTTTTTGTTTCCATCCACCGCCAGCTGTCTTACGTATATCGTCACTCCATCGAGTCTCAGGGCGTCCTACGCTACATTTGCCAATTCGCGGTCTCTACTCCAGAACACGTCTACCCCAGCGGTTATCGGTTCTGCGACAGATATGTCCAGCCCATTGCCACTTCAGCTTGCTAATACGCTGATGTTCTATGTCTATGATTTTAGTTCTCTGACGAATTACTTCGTTGAATTGGAAATAAAAGGGCTTTATTATTATTATCTGTGTCACTTACATCATTAACTCCTTGCAGTGTTTGTAGTGGCCCTTTGCAGTCGGCTGCTAGGGCGTCCCGCGCGTTCACGGGCGCGGTAATCCCGTCAGCGGCTCGACGCAGCGCCGTCGCCGCGGTGCTAACGCGCGTGGAGACGGCCTTCACGTCGCTGCCAAGCGACACTGTCATCTCGCGGAGTAAAGCCGACACGTTCTCTACCTGCGCAAGTAACATCTTCTATTTATACTTCTTTGTTTATGACATCACGCTATGTACATTCTGCCTGTATCAAGTACCTATTTCAATGTAATTCGGTATGTAAAGTTTTTTTTTGTGTATTTATTTTATATTTTTTACTGATGAATTTTGAATATTTTGGCTTTCTATGCGGTAGTTGATGTTTAGTACGTTTTCAAACTTTTTATAGCGACGACGTCATAAAGTAGGCTGAATGTAAGTATGCTTTTGCCATGTAAAATAAAAAAACTTTACATAGCTATTTTGACACATTTACTCGACTTTGACAATTGATATGAAGTAAACAAATCTCATAACATCTTAAAAGCGATATCAGAGTTCGAGTAACGTTTAAAGTGAAATAATGCAGATATTTGTATCAATAAAGCGAAAAATAACTTGACATTCGTGTATAGATGAGGCTATTATGGCTGCCGTTGACTTGACCAATATTGACCATGCCAGATTTTGTTTTGCTTTGGTAGGTCCCACTGCAGTACTCCCACGACAGCCCTGTTGGCTCATTGGTAACATGTCTGCTTCAAGAGCTGTGGGGCGTGGGTTCGATTCCCACCCAGGACAATCATTTTGTGATATAAAAACAAATGTTTGTTCTGTGTCTGGGTGTACCAGTATGTATTATAAGTATGTATTTACAAAAAAAAAAGTATTTAAGTATTCTATCAGTTATCTGACTCTCATAGTACAAGCTTTGCTTAGTTTGGGGTCAGGTGGCGCTGTGTGTAATGTCCTACGATATTTATTTATTTATTTAGTACCAGATAATCTGTCGCCAAGCAGTAGTGTATAAACATCACTGTGTGTACTGCAGCTAGCGAAATTACAGGGCTGTTGACATTTCACACAGCGCCATCTAGTCTCAAATGATCAAAGCTTGTCCTACGGGAACCGGATAACTTATAGAATACTTGCATACTTTTTTTTGTTGTAAATACACACTTATAATACATACAGAACACCCAGACACAGAACAAACATGCATTGTTCGTCACATAATTTTATTTCGGGGTGGGTAACAAACCCACGTCCTAATATCTCAGAAAGCTGTTATACTACTCAATGAGCTAAGAGGTCAGTCAACTTACCCATTGCTTGTCTATGTTTCCTTCAGGGTGTAACATTTCCATGAGCGATTCTTCTATCGGTGACACATCGAGTGCGTACTTCTGCGCCAGCGTGCACGCCTGGAAAAAGTACACTCTAGTTTCATAAAACATTTTATTGTTATTCAACATTTTGAATATTCAAGGAATATATTTAGTTTATTTCCGCTTAACAGTCGTTTCAGTTACAACAGTGATGAGGATATAAATTTACATAATTTGAGAACAATTTAATTTTTTAATTTTTTTTTTCCTTCTAATGGTGTATCTGTTTGTTGTTAGATACCTCATTGTTATTACAATCTAGCCTAGTTGAGACTAATAAGTAATTTTAATATAACTTAAATTGCTAAGTAGAGTGTAATCGAAGAATGCGTCCATCGACACTTTTCTTACTGTCTCTATTAAGGGGAAGACACTTTGTTCATGTGTTCTATAATATGCACACTCACTCACTGCACTGACATTACTAACTTAATACACTAACTCAAAAGGTTTTGTCCTTTTTAGTCTTCTTACTATATCCGTGTTGTCGAGGAGCTGGATAGCCTCGATATTTTATTACATAAAAACTTATTCATAACTTACAAAAAAAGGAAAAGTTATGAATATCAAAAGTATATTACTTTTATTTTATTTTTACTGTTTTTTTATATATAATAGATACGCTTACGTTTGAACGCCATCTCAACTGATGTTAAGTGATGATGCGGTCTAAGATGGAACACATAAACAAACAAAAAAACTAAATCATAACTAAATAACATACAGATCAGCTATGGTCAAGCACCTAGCGTGTCTCAATCATTAAAAAAAAATAGTTTCGATCAAATTCAGTGAGTAAATTTGATCGAAACTATTTTTTGAATATTTTAAAGGAAATATTTTAGAATGGAATAGATTATAACTTTATTATACACCAAAACAAATCACAACAACATACAAATATGAAACACAAAAATAAAAAAAGAAGAAGAGATAATTAACATAACAAAACACTATATTAGATATTTGGTGTATAAGGAAGGTCTTATCGCCTAGAGCGAAAAAGGAAAGGAGCTTCATTCCTTGTAGCATGGCATGGCATGGCGTCTCGCACGTTGTACGTTCATTTTGACCGCAATAAGCGGTATGTTACCTTCTCCCAGTGAGCGAGCGCCGTAGTGAGCGTCTTCACGAGTTTCCCAGTACGTGACCCGCGCAGCAGGGCGGCGGTGCGCGCGTGCGTGCTGACCGCGCGCGCGCACGCGGCCAGCCGCCCGGCGCGGTCGTGTATCGCGGCCCACGCCGTCTCTAACGCCACTAGCGCGCCCTGCAAGGACGGGTTCGCACCCACACCCCATTTCACTCTGGAAACATTGCAAATTAAATAAATAAATATCGTGGGACTATACACACAGCGCCATCTGACCCCAAACTAAGCACAGCTTGTGTGATGGAAGTCAGATAACTGATAGAATACATAAATCCTTTTTTTTTCTAAATACATACTTATAATACATACAGAACAAAGATGTGTTTATTCACAAAATGTTTGTCCTGAGTGGGAATCGAACCCACGCCCTACGCTCTCAAGGCAGATATACTACCAATGAGCCAACGGGGCTGTCAATTGAAATAATGATTACCTATGCATGATATAAGTAACCCCCATAGCCCAGAGAATCAGCAAGTTGAAGTGGCAATGGGCAGGGCACATAACACGCAAAACTGATGGCCGATGGGGCTGCTAAGTTCTGGAGTGCAGGCCACGAACCGGCAAGCGTAGCGTAGGATTTCCACCCACAAGGTGGACAGACGACCTAATAAAGACCGCAGGAACGCGCTGGATGCGAGCCGCTTCCAACCGGTCTTTGTGGAAGTCAATGGGGGAGGCCTATGTCCAGCAGTGGACGTCCTACGGCTGAAATGATGATGATGATTATGTGGTGCTAATCGCAAAGAACTGGCTAGATTTTTTTAAACCGCTCGATCGATTTCGATAAATATTAAATATCGGACCACCTCTGAAGTACGATCTGATCTAGCAATAAAAAAAAATCAACAAAATCGATTCATAATAATTGGCGGAATCATGAATCGATACGGTCTAAACGGCAACGTTCTCTGTACGTATTTTGGAATCAGCTTTACGTTGGCCACTTCGTATTAGAGACACTAAATCTCAATGAATGGATCGATTTTCTTGAGTGAATTTTAATTTTGGTACCTTTGGTGCGCGGCGGTGAGCAGTCCTTGTGCTTTGTGGTTGGCGGCGGCGAGCCGGTCGGCCGCGGCGGCGAGTTCACGCGCGCGCCGCGCCAGCGCTTGGCTCGTCTCCACAGCGGTGCCCATCGCCTGCAAACATCAAGTTAAAACATCTATAAATAATATTGATTGATTCAACTCCTAAAAATATATCATCATCATCATTTTAGCCGTCCTCCTTCACCGAAAAATACCCCTGACGTTTTCAAGGACCTTGTTTAGGTTTTGAATTTATGTACCACTATCCCATTAATATTATAAATGTGAAAGTTTGGATGGATGGATGTTTGTTACTCTTTCACGCAAAAGCTACTGAACGGATTTGGATGAAATTTGGTATGGAGAGCTGAGACCTTGGATTAACACATAGGCTACAAAAAACATGTAGCGGGTAGCACCGCGGGGTGCAGCTAGTATATATATAAATAGCGAACTACTACTTCGCGGTTGCACCCGCGTAGTTCCCATTCCCGTGGGAATACAGGGATAAAAAGTACTAAAAGAATTTTTGAAATCCGTCCAGTAGTTTCGGAGCCTATTCATTACAAACAAACATTCTTCTTTTTTTCTTCTCATTTCCTCTTTATAGTACAGATAGATACATAAATTCAAAACCTAGACAAGGTCAGGGGATTTTTTTAAGGAGGCTAAAAAAGGTACATATAGGTATATGATGTAAGCTAGATGACCTCAGCGTGCGCGGCGATCCTGTGCCGCGCGGCGTGTGCGGCGGCGCGCGCGCGTTGGTGCTCGCCGTGCGCGCGCGCGGCCGCGTGCCGCCTCGCGCGCGCCGTCTGCAGCGCGCTCGCGAGCCACGCGCCGCGGTTGCAGCGCGCGCTGTTACAGCACGCCTTCTCGCACAGAGACTCCAGCGACACGCTCCATGACGCACCTGCCGGGGACACAAACGTAATATAACGTATATATAATAATGATGAGTAATAATTTATGACAGTATATATTTTTCTAAAATTTGACATTGTGAATTCCTTTTTGACATTTATTTTTATTTTGTGAAGACTGAATATTGGGATGCCTTTATATTTTATTTTTGACTTGACTGTACCTATTTATGCAAATAAAACATTTTAATTTGAATTCAAATATATTTTCGTACTAAAAGAAATATCGTAGGACATTATACACAGCGCCAACTGACCCCAAACTAAGCAGAGGCTTTTTTATAGCTAACGAGTCAGGTGTTTGACAACAGCTCACCTGATCTTAAGTGACGGCGTGGTCGAAGACGGTAAAGCACACCTAGCCTGGAACGGAAACAGAAAAATACCCTACCACTATGGTATGGTTTCTTCAAGATGTTTTCCTTCACCAGCAGTTCAAGCTCTTTGTCGGGGTTTGAACCCCAACCTTTTTGACGTGTGAATCGACAGCGCTAACCACCGAGCTATCATCGCTACGTGTACTATACAACCATAGGAAATGGGTAGACTCCTTGGTCGTACGATTTTTTGATCGGCGTAGTCGTCGAGTAATAAGTCGAGATAGTAATCTGTGCGTATGATAGAAAGAGGGAGTAATAACGAAACTGACCGATCTCCTTCTGCTCGACCTCGTGGCGCAGGTCCTGGCCTGCACGCCGCAGCAGTGCGCACAGCACGCACGCCAGCGCACACGAATGCACGCCCAGCACGCACCGTGACACGTACTCCGCGGTGAACCTGCATAAAAACAAAAACATCTCTTACAACACACAGCACGTGACCAATGATTTATAAATGCTACATGTTTTCGGAATAAAAAGTAGCCTATGTGTTAATCCAGGGTCTCAGCTACCTTTCAAATTTCATCCAAATCCATTCAGTGGTTTTTGCGTGAAAGAGTAACAAACATCCATCCATCCCAACTTTTACATTAATAATATTAGTGGGATACTGGGAGTCGGCAGTCGGCAGCTCAACATTTCCGTTCGATACGTATTAGTGTTACAAAACGTCTAATTTTAATCTGTATAGTGTTTTCCATTCTTGGTGGCCTGGAAGAAGTCGCTCTTAGCGATAAGGGCGCCACTTATGGCACTAGCTCATAAGATTCTTTTGTTTTATGTACTTTTTTTTCTATTTTTCGTGAGCCTATGCACAATAAAGAGTTTCTACCTATCTATCTGTTCTATCTATCCAGCTATCCAGTGCCGTCTTTATCCAGGGGTTCAAGGGGTGCATCCTTTGACATAAGAGCCAGTTGCATTCCAGGATAGGTTCACTTTTCACCATCATCACACCATCTTCGACCACACCGTCACTTAACATCAGGTGAGCTGTGCTGTGGTCAAACAACTAACCTGTCAACCTTATAAAGAAAAAACACAAATTTAGTTAGGACAGTTACCTTCTAACAGGCTTGCAAAGCGCGGCGTCGTCCCCGTGAGCACCAGCGGCGGCTTGAGCGCACATCGTCAGCACTTCCGCTATCGTCTGTACGCGACGCACCAAGAACATGTCTTCTAGAACCGATCGCACCGCAGGGTTTTGCAACGCCGCCTGAAAAAATTAGCATCAATGTTAGTAAGACTTCATTAAGCGCGCTATCTACCCTCGATTCGTAGAGTCAAGAAGGAATTGAGAATCCCAAGTACTTCTGGATTTACGCTATACGTGTAGATATGAACTCCAAAACAACTAGAAGGAAACTGCGCAGGACCAGGATAAGTAGAATTCTTTAGTGTCTTTTTTTATGTAAATGTAATGAGACGAGCGAGACACCTTCCTTATGGTATCAACATCCCACATCAACGATCATTGTCCCGATAGTTGTCACGGTAAACGCTTTTATAGCGAAAAGTATCGACCAACATCTTAAGAGACTCTCGCTAGACGGTTGGGTCAAGGGTCTACTTCAAAAGGCAGTGATCCTTGACACGGCGCGCATTGTGAGGAGGTTCCTCACTCTGCAGCCCTAACCACCGGCATCTTGAGCCCTGCCCCGATGCCGGCGCCACACAAGTTTTTAAGTTTTTTATAATATTTATGTTTTATGTATATTCAATGTAGAAAAAATAGAAAACAAGAAGGGAAATAAATAATAATAATACTTCAATCAAAACCGCAACAGTATTTTCGCACTCATTCTACAGAAAATGTATACGTCAAAAGTAAATGAAAGATTGGACCAAGTTTGCCTGGTTACTCACAGACATGTGCATGGCGTCGCTGATGTGATCGATCTTCCTCCATGCCTGCGGGACGGGTATTGCGATGTGGTCAGCTAGCTCCCTCGCCCTCAGCTCCACAGCAGCGAATAGCCCATTGAACCCCATCAGCAACATCCGGCCGGCAGTCTGGCTATCGCCATCGTTGGGAGCCAGCAGAGCCTCATACCGGGCGCGGAAATCAGTTGCCAGCATTTGGGCACTAGCTGCTGGTGACTGGAAACAAAGTCGACACATGTTCATTTGTGCCAAGGTGAGACTATGGTCTGGCGTGTCAAAGAAATCAAAGACATTAACTTTTTGAATTTTCTCTAACAAGCTTCTTAACAACTTTATTTTTCTTTATGTATTGAGATCTCTGGCGTATTTCCGCTTTTACGTCAGATACAATGAGGAAAACATAAATAATTTACTAGTTTATACTTTAAATTTATATTATAGTAATATTTACGTAGTTTAACCTAACCGAAATAAATATAATTAGAATCTTGAAACAAGGATTAATTATAACTGAAACAATTATTTACTTATTTTCATAAAAAATCTTATTTAATTTGTAATCGTAGTCTAGTTGCCTGGAAGAAATTTATGCTGCTTTTAGCGGTAAGGCATAAAGGCATCGCTAGATCATAAACTTATTTTGTTGTCTATTATATCTTTAATTTCTGGTGTGCAAAAGATTTTCTATCATTCTATAATAATATCATTAAAATATTAATCAAATTAAGTAATCCATACTAACGGAAATACGTAAATCGGTAATACATATAATAAATACATCAGATTATGTTAAAATAAACTACCGCAAAATAGCGCCTAAATTGATCGCCTATAAATTAAAAAAAAAATTATGACTAGCTAAAAGTAGCCTATGTCTTAATCCAGAGTCTTAGCTGCCTCCATACTTAATTTTATCCAAATCCGTTCAGTAGTTTTTGCGTAAACGAGTAACAAACATCCATCCATCCATTTCACATTTATAATATTAGTGGGATTCTCACCTCCATGTCCATAATCAAGTATCTCAGATGCATCTCCAGTTGTGCCAGTATCTCGTTTAAGGGTATGGGCGAGTTTAGGATGACGGCGTTAAGATCGTTTATCATCATTAGAGTCGTCGGTTCCTCCGAGTGGATCTTTTTCAACGCTTCGGGCAAAATAATCGTTGTAAAGTTGTAATTTAGTTGCACCAAGTCTGCTAGGAGAAGGTTTGTATGGCGCACGCATTCTACAGCCACCGGCATGGCGGCGTCCTCCGCGGAAGCCGACTGCAGCGGGAGCAAGGAGAGCAGCTCAACAGCT
Organism: Biston betularia; assembly: GCA_905404145.2. Lineage (NCBI taxonomy): Eukaryota > Metazoa > Arthropoda > Insecta > Lepidoptera > Geometridae > Biston > Biston betularia. Next base: position 12,034,335 of record FR989873.1, read on the forward strand.
TGTGTTGATAGGGCACTCATATCATCCAAAAACCATTCACCTTCCCTAGAAGTCAAGTCGACGAGGCAATCACCGGCGCTTTGCGCTCCATTCTCCAACATCAAGTAACGCCTATTCAGGTTACACAACATGCCGATAACAACAGATTCTAAAGCGGCTCCGGCTCCCTCTTCTGTTCTCACCCAGTTGCTGATATTTGTCTTCGCTTCCATGTAAGCTTCTTGAGCGATTGCAAGCGCGTCTAGTCCACCTTCTATGTTCAATCTCTCTATTGACTTAGTGAGATTGGCGTTGGCTTCGGCGCTAATGGCTTGAAGTCGATAGCTATAGGCAAGCATTTGCTGTGATTCACCTTTGCTGTTTTCGGCATTCACTAACGCTGTAACTTGATTTGACATTTCCCGGCATACTTCTGGAGATTTGCTCTCAAGAGCTGTGGCGAGGAATTTCCTGAACATAACTATTCGGTGGTACTCAGTTTGGCTTTTGGGGTAGTATTGAGAGACAGCCACAAATTGAGACAATATCTCCAAGCATGTTCGAATAAGATGAAGTGTTTGTTTTATGGTCTGATTGAGTTCAACTTCTGCTTGCTCACATTGAGTGATCATCGAACTCTGACCAGCGTTAGTCAGAAATTCTTTAATGTGATCGAATATGGGTTGACTTTCACCATCCGGTGTGGAGAACTCTTGAACCCAGTTCATCAACTGAGGCCCATTAATGACCTCTGTTGTGGTGGCAAAGGATTCAATTTGTGTATCGAAGTCTTTAAGGATTTTGACGAGCGCCTTCATGGAGTCTTCGACTGCATTTTTGGCTTGTTTGTAAGACGAATACTTCTGTGATATTGCATAAAGAGGATGATTGGTCAGGTTAGGCCCATAGGCTTCTATCTCTTTAATTAAAGCCATTTGCTGATGACATTTATTTATTTATTTATTTATTTATTTATTTATTACATAACATACAAAACAGAATGCAATAACATTTACAACAATTCAAATACTTACACAATTTTGATCTGTATTGCATTCCAAGACTATGCATGTCTAGGAGCATTACAATTACATTTAAAAAAGTCGTTAGATGATAATTATAATTATAAATTAAATTAAATAAAGTAATAATAATTAATTAGTCAATTGTTTAGTCAAAAAATATATAGAATGTCAAAACTAAATTGTATTAAAATCTAAAATAATTTTAATCCGTCTTTGAAATTGGTATAGGCTTGCATGAAAAATATCGATGTGTCTGCTGGAGACGAGGATTTCATTGTATTGGCGACTCATTCTGACAATAGGGTTATAATAAGATGTGTTGTTGGAAAATACCTGTAAACTAAAGATATTATAATTGCGGTTACGAGACCTAAAACGAGTGTTAAAATTCAATAACGAGAGAAGGGATGGGGAGTCAATATTCGAGTGAATGATTTTGTAAAGCAAGGTAAGGTCAATGTATTTGCGGCGGATGTCTAGAGAGGTTACATGAAAATATTTTAAACGCTCGTTATAAGATGAAAGTTTACGGCCCATGCCACACCTGTAGCTCAAGATTTTCAAGGTTTGTTTTTGAATGCGCTCAATCCTGTCACTGTGCACACTGTAGAAAGGCGACCAAATTGATGAGTTATACTCCAGTACGCTACGAATAAGAGTGTAGTAAAGATACAGAAAACTCCCCGGTCGGCGGAACGTTTTCGTGGTTCTTGCTATGAAACCGAGTAATCGAGAACCACGTTCCACAATGTAATCATAGTGACTGTGAAATGTGAGTTTTTCATCGAAGAAAACGCCTAAATCCTTAACAACAGATTTTCTATTCAAAACGGTTCCCGCAAGTGAGTAGTCAACAATAAGCCTATCCACTTTCCTCGTGAAGCTAATGGCATGGCACTTACTGACGTTGAGCTGCATTTTGTTTTGACTACACCAGGTGGAGAGGGTGCTGAGATCATTTTGTAGATTGGAAGCATCTTTAAAGTCTTTAATGACATTAAATATCTTCAGATCATCAGCATACAGAAGGCATGGGCAAGAAATTGAATCAACTAAGTCGTTTATAAAAATGACGAAAAACAAGGGCCCCAAATGGCTACCCTGTGGTACCCCAGATGTAACGATTACTGGTTTAGATAAGTAACCTTTTACTGCAACAAGTTGACTCCTACGATTCAAATACGATTGGACCCAGCGAAATAAGCTACCATGGATTCCAAATTCTGCTAATTTTTTACAAAGTATAGAATGATTAACTTTATCAAACGCTTTTGAAAAGTCTGTATAAATAGCGTCCACTTGTAGACGCTTTGCGAAAGCATTACATATATAATTTTTATATTCTAAAAGATTAGAGGTTGTTGATCGATTAGCCACGAATCCATGTTGCTGTGGACGCAGTAGCGTCTTAACATGGCTGTATATTACATCATAAACTAAACTTTCAAACAGTTTTGCAAAACATGACAATATGCTAATGGGTCTATAATTATCACATAGATTTTTATTACCTGATTTATATATAGGTATGACGTGAGCTGTCTTCCAAATGGTGGGAAAATTACAGGAATCAATCGATTTATTGAACAGTATAACTAACGGGAGACACAATTCAGCAGCACAAGATTTCACCAATTTGACCGGTATTTCGTCAGGGCCAGGGCCCTTATTGCTGTCTAAATTCCGAATTTTGTCTAAAATACTGGATTTAGTTACCATTATTTGACATAAGACATTATTATGAATGTTGCATGAAACGCCATTAGACTCGGGAGTATCAATAGAATCCTCAAACACCGAGCTGAAGTATTTGGAAAAAAGCTCACATACTTCAGAAGGACTAGAAGTTGTTCTATGTTCATAAGACATGGTTAGAGGGACCGAGCCGACAGCCTTTCTGCCATTGACGAATCTCCAAAAAGCCTTTACATTATTGTCCAATGAGTCTTCTATCGATGTGATGTAACTTGTGTAGCAAGAATTTATCATGTGCTTACATTTGGTTCTATAATGGGAGAATTTATCGTAATCAAGAGGGTTACGGTATTTTTTAAAAAGTTTATGGTGTTTATGCTTGATCTTTAAGCAACGTCTCAGGGCAGAACTAAACCATACGGGATATCTATTATCAACTTTTCTCAATTGTGGTGTGTTTCTAATTATAATATCATTTAAGATGCTATAGAAGTTGTTTACGTCTACATCGATGTCAGAGGATGACAACAACGATACCCAGTCAATGTCAGAAAGCTCAGCTCTAACATTTTCAAATTTACATTTATTAAAGTTTAAGCGTTTACGTGCTTTAGGTTTTAGAGTTTTGGTGGAAAGACCTAGGCCTAGACCCCAGTCAATCTCCAAAACAACAGCGGGGTGATGGGTATCTAGGCGGCTAAGCGGGTCCGCTCCATACACTTGAGTGTCAAAAGTAGCAAAAACAAGGTCAAGGATTCGATTATTTGCATTTAATATACTGTTGTACTGTTTAAATTGACACAAAGCAATGAAATCACAAAGTAAGCGGGCTTTTTGATCATGTGCGGTACTAGCTAACATGTTTGAGGAGTACATCTCCTTGGTCCATGACAAACTAGGAGTGTTGAAATCACCAATACAAAGAAACCCATCAGTAACATTTGCATTCAAAACTATTTTGTTACAATTGTCATAAAAAGCTTCAAGTAAATTCAAGGGTAGGTCAGGAGGCAAATAACAAAGACAGATGTGTACAATTTTTGCAGATTTTTCGTCGGGTAAAATAGTCAACCATAGGTCCTCTACATTACTCTCCCAGGACGCCTGGCGGACTACTTCAATACCTTTTTTAACAGCGATTACGACGCCGCCACCTTCCGTTTTAGAAATAGCTGTACTGTAACGATCGCGTCGGTAAATATTATAGCGGGAATCAAATAGCTCAGCGTCGTACACGCTGCTGTTCAGGTTGGTTTCTGTGAGACAAATTATATCATAATTACAGGTTAGTGTGTTGAGATATATGTCTGTAATTTTGGAGCGAATTCTATTCACATTTTGATAAAATACTAACATATCAGAAAATAATGAAAATGACAACTTAGGCATTCTAACAATCAAAAATAGAATTAAACGAGTTTATCTAGACTTTCATGGTTTCTAATAAAAATGCTTTCACTATTGTCTTCTTTACGCAAGTACACTCTACCATATTTGACCCAAACATATTTATATTTTTTGTCTTTGGCAAACTTCCTGGCAGCAGCATGCAGCTGCTTACATTCTGGTGAAAGATGTTCGACCACGTATAGTTTGTGTGCCTCGCCGCTGATGCCTAAATGCCGGGAGCTTAAAGGGTCCTTGGGATGCCCTTTGTTGAATCGCTGCACAGCGGAGAGTATGGCATCTTTTAGCCGAGGAGAGACGAGAGTGACAAGAATGTTCCTGGGACGTTTTGAGTTATTGTCCATTTTTGCCACACGGCGGCAGGCATGTATGCTGCTGTCTTCAAGGGGGTAATTTATTATTTCGCAGAGCTTTTTGGTCAGCAAAATTACATTTTCGCTGCGGTTTTCTGGAACCGCCTGTATTTCAATATTGCAACTACGTGTGGTTTTCTCAATAGCAGATATCCGTGTCGTTAAGTTGCGGACGTCACAATGAAGGCGCTCAGTATCAGCTTCTAAAATCTTAATAGTGGAATCTTTATTTGCAATTTGTAACTTTAGCGCTTCTTGTTCAGTACTAAGAAACTCAGTGGCACAGTTGAGGTCATCTTTGAATTCCTTCACCACGGCACACATCTCCGAGCGGACCAAGGCCTTGACGTCTTCTTTCAGAGCCAATCTGAAGTCCTTCATAAAAGTGGAAAGTGAGGCGTTCAACTTTTGATCAAATAAGACGCTCATCTTTTCCATCGTTACACCCTCTTTACACTCACAATAACCAGATGCTGGAGCCTGTACAGTCGTCATACCGGATGATCCACCAACCTGTGTCTCAAAGGACATGTTCATTGAGTCATGATCTTCCAGAGGCAGCTGATGCAGCTTGACTGGAGTATTCGTATTTTTCTTCCGTCGTGTCACATTGCTGCACGCTGGGCAGACCCAAGTAGCCCTGTAATCTAGTGGCAGAGACATGAATTGATCATCCTTTAAGTTAAGGCATTTATTGTGGAAGCATCCTCTGCAGTTATGACACATAAGAAAATTATCTGATTTTATCACATTCAGGCAAGCGTTGCAGGTCGACATTCTTTAAAAATTAACGATAATGTATGTTTACTAAGCTGGGTACCTCCGGCGTGGTCAGCAGTATTTTGTCAGAAATGTTTAGTACAACAGACAACAGGCGCCCTCTTCTCCCTTAGTAAGTCGGTGGAACTAATATTGCAACGCAGAATGATATTAGCTAGTCAGCGAAGTAGTGCAGGCTTAGGTAAACGGATGGCGCTGATATCGATCTTATGATAGAATTTTAAATAGGTGACCTCTAGCGGTATTGACAGTAATTAGCAATAAATAGTCAATGCAACAAGCACCGCAGTCGATAGCAAGCTAAAGGCGATATTATGCAAGCAAATATCAATAGGTGGCGTTACCAACTATTTGCCGATAACCAAAGATGACGTTGCTAAATTCACACAAGTGCATCAATGCATATTCCGAAAGAATTAGCAAAGAAAATCCAGAAAGTTGCACACAAGTCGTTGCACTAGGATAAGAAATTCACTGAGAAAGTATTTACACTCAATATTAATTAGCAGAGGATTTCATAATAACGCACAGTAACGGCATGTAGTTTTCCCGATTTTTTAGGTGTCACCTCAAAATAAACTGTAATTTTTTAATAGTCACAACTAATTAGCACTTATGCATAACTTTAAGACTGGTTTTGGTTCGAAAACATTGATTTTTCTATTTAATTTAATTAATTATTATTGGAGCAAAACAAACACTTGTTTACGGTAGAAAGCGCCCTCTAGCGACGTTTGATTCTTGAAGTTTGTTCTCTACAGATTTCAACTGTTCGTTTTCTTCGAGCCAGTTGTCAGCACACTGTTTGATTTCGGGCAACACAGCGAGAAATTGGTCCCTGAAACAATAGCTTCCATGTTAACCAGCCGGTCGTGAGTGTCAGTGAATTTTTAACGGTATCCGAGTCAATTTCGTGAATAATTTACAGCTCAACGGGAAGTTAGTGAAGTTAAATGACATTGCTTTTATTTCACTGGCATCTCTTAAATATTTAATTCACTCAAATGTTTGTACAATATTAACATATACTTCAAAGAATAAATGGAATTGAATCCCTCCGAGGCGAGATGCGTTAAATATTCAGGTTCTTCGGACTCTGAAATGGATAACTATTGAATCAAACAAAGGCGGCTCGATATTTCACTGCAGTGAACTTACAAAATCATAAAGCCGTTCTCAACCTTTCGAATTTCAAATGCCAATATATTCCTTCTCAATTTATAAAGTTTTATTCGGCCTTTTTAATACAGCTATTTTTACGTATACAAAAATATTGTAAAATTGTTTCAAAGAAATAAAATTCAAGTAACAGTCGAGCACGTTCTATTACAAGCAACACTCTTTGTTTCTTGTCACGTACTCACATTATCGTGACACAGAGAGAATGAGGTCGGTTTCAAGTACATACCAACTGACATGTTAACTCACAACCATCGTAGAATAAGGGCGAATATTTATTTATTGTTTTGCAGCACACGCGTTCACTCGAGTCGCAAGAGGGGTGGCTGTTTCCTTAAGGGTAGTTATTATAGCATCTGGAGCATAACAACGGCAAGTTACGGGAGGAAATACAAATAATTTAAAGGCTGAGGACGTTCGAAGGAGCGCCGTGCACGGGATGTTTATTTAGGAGGAATATAAATATTGTTTATTTGCTTTTATTAAAGTGCTGTAACATCGAGAAATTACAAAAATATCATGTAAATAGCATTGTGTTAGTTTAAATCTTTAAACACCTTTTTGAAGTAAAAGCAACATTTAATTACAGCATCGTACGAGATATAGGGGTTGAAAGATCACAATTTGAAAACAATTACTATTAGAAAGTTAATACAGAGATATGGTTAGTAAAAACCATATTGAGCATTTATGTCTGTTAATATTAAGGCTGATTGTAGATTACAGTTACGTTAAACGTCGGCGCGCATTACATAGATTGTCAATCAAACTCACACTAAATAATCAGTGTTAGTTTAAAACGGTTCTTTACGAATTATATGCATTCAACAATCGGCGCCGACAGTCAGCGTGACTGTAAAATCAGCCTAAACGATAGCAACGGAATCGGATTTACTATTTTGAAAAAACATCAGAACCGAGTAACATCCTTTAAAGTGAATCAAGAGAGTGAGATAAACGCATTATGTTTAGAGAGAGAGAGAGAAAGATAGACAGATGCGAAGTGACACCGCGGTTAAAAAAATGGACTAGGTAAAAAATGTATTCAGACTTCTCAAGTGTAATTGTTATATCGTACCGTTATAATTTGCGACAGATGTCGACTAGCGAGTAAGAGTTAGAAGTAAGACTTACGTGACTTCTCCCAAGTGGTGCTTTAGCTCAAGCGCTCGCACGGCCAACATGTCCCTCGCAGCGCGCACGTCTCTCGCTCCCCGCCTCCTCTTACCACTTCCCCCACCAGTGCCCCCCCACTCGACGAGCGGGTCATACACGAAGGCTTCCAGGAGAGTCAGCAAAGTTTCTCGTCCACGTCGCATCGTGCGGAGCACGTGCTCGCATGCCAGGCGGAAAATGCCCTGAGAAAGAAGAAATGATAAATATTATTATATGTACCGAAAAGATAAGATAAACTTTCGAAAAACAGAAGATGCGCTTTTAAACCACGAGGTTGGTTCTATGAACAATCCAAACACGTTTCTGTAAAAATACGTTCTTATGAGAGTTGGACCAAATCACCCTTTTCCAAAGTAGACAAGAAGTTAGCGATCGCAGATGTTGCGAAGGTTACCGTATCAAACTCGAGCCGAGCACAGCAAAGTTCGCACTCTCTCGCACATAAACACATAACATGCAATTGGTGTATTCTTTGTGCATGTAGCTGACAAATTACTCGTGCTAACATTTGTATACAGTCTGCGCTTAACTTTATAATCGCTTTGAAAGTAAGCGATAGCTTCGGATATTTTCAATTCAATTTCAAAAATTCTTTATTTACATTTATTACATTTGTTCGTTTCTAGTGTACATTTAGCCTAGAAATAACATACTTACAATTAGGTTTCGTTTTACAGGCTGTATAATATACGCTTATATTAAAAACTAATGAGATGAATTTTAAATTTTTTCTTATACATTGAAATTTCGAAAAGTGAATTGAGTTACATTGAAATAAATAATTTAACAATTACAACAAGCTTTAGGAAGCAGCATTGTGTTTTTTTTTAATTCTTGTATTTGTCCAGTAATGTAGGGTAGGACGTAATAAGCCAGCGAACCGCGCTAGGCGATCCGCAGAGCAGCAGGAACGATCGTCGTAGTAACTAATAATAATATTGTTAGAAAGAAACGAAACGAAACGGAACGCACAAGCGTGCGCACTCCGGTCAGAAACCGCGCACGCCACTCTGCTCCTCATACGTACTAGTAATACGGTCGAGTGTGGCGCGCGCGGCGGCGACCTGTGAAGGCGCGCTTGTGCGGTGCTTCGGATATTGCAACCGCTATTTTCTATGTCATAATAAAACTAAGTGAGCAGCCGATTTTATCAACTTTGTTTCATAATTTTTCATGTGCTGATTCAGAAAGCCATTTCTTACGACACCTACCATGATCACATTGCATTGCAGTATTGAAACAGAAACATATTGGCTACGCAAAGAGGTAATAGCTCTTACCACAGGTCAGAGGAGTCATAAAATTCGGCGCAAAGAACTTTACTCGGTTATTTATGTCGCGAGCGTTGTGCTAGAAGGACGATGCGCTGATAAAAGCAAAATGCAGCTTTGGACGTACGATATTTTCTGTAAACAACGAAGACGTTGTTTACAGAAAAAAATTGCATAAATTATTTTCGCATATAAAGTTCATCCAAAGGACATTCGAACAATCAAGTATTATAATTATGTTCTATAATAATGTTTTAAGTGATTTATGCTTACTTTATTAAAATCTGCTTGCTATTTTTTAAGCCCACTATGGGCAACACTGCTCTAGTTTGAATCGATTGTGCCCGTAGGCAATATCGGAATTGAGTTTGGCAAAAATAGGTCAGGCCGAGATATCGTGTGATCTAGAGCCTTCTCCAAGCGGCCACTACTTCTGGATAGGCATTATACATATTGGATTGTGAAGTGTAGAACCTATGGTAACTTTATTCAAATAGTTTTAAAAAAGCTCTTTTTTTGGCATTGTCAAAGTTTCTATAAAATTGATAATATTTAGGTATATGTATCTATTAATGTAATAATAATAGTAAATAAGTATTGTAGGACATTTTACATCTAGCCTCAAGCCTCTAGCCTCTAGCCTCAAACTAAGCAAAGCTTGTACTATGGGAACCATACAACCATTTACAAAATTTATTATATACTTTTTGTAAATACATCTATAACACAGACATTTATTTTCACATAAATGTTTGTTCTGGTAGAAATCCCAAACCCACCACTCCCACCACACCCAAACCCACTCCTACAGCTCTTGAAACAGATATTCTACCAAATGAGCTAACAGTACCAGTAACTAGTCAAATCTAGCAACAATCATAATTCAGATATGAAAAGGTAAAGTTTGTGTTTAATGTATATTTTAGGAGAAATCTCAAAAAAAGTTATAAGAAAAATCACTGGTAAAGAGCTACACCATCCCCGAGTGCCACGTTTTGAACCCAGGTGTAGCCGAGGACAAAAACTAATGATAACTAATTAAATTATAGCCTATCACATTACGTTTGGCTTCACTTTAGCGACTCTTTACAGAGATAATCTTCTAAATCGAGATTTATTTTCATCACATTCCACGGTACACATCTTACATTTCGATCACTTCGTAGCGGCGATGCGGATATTAAATTCAGCTTATCGTGGAGCCCATTTCCCTGCAGTTTTAAAATGTATTTAAAATGTCTTATTTTATCCTAGCAGACTGTATATGAATTAGTAACAATGAGTTTGTGGTGTCTTTGAAGGAAAACATCGTGAGGAAACCAAAGTATGGTGGTAGGGTACTTTCTAGTACTCGGCTAGCTAGCTACCACCCTCAAATTAAAAATCTGCCGCCAAGCTACTAACGATGTGTTCCGCCAGCCTCACTAGAGAGCCAGTTCCATTCCTGGCTAGGTTTGCTCTATCGTCTTCGACTACACCGTCATTAACATCAGGAGAGCTGTGGTCAAACCTGTCAACCATAAAAAGTGGGTAATTTTGAAAGCTTACACACATTCACATACATACTCTTATGAGTCATAAAGTAGGTTCTTTACCTATAGCAGTAACTAGTGAACAGGTGATGATATATAAGCATTGTACGCGCCATGTACGTTGCTACCTGTACGTAATAATATAATTTCCAAGACATCGAGTCAAAGCCGCAAGATTTCAAGAGCGTAAAAACTTTATAAAGTTTTAAGGCCCGTTCATTATTATACAACGTCTTGCCTGTAAAAGGTCGTGAGACTTTAACTGCGAACGTGGAAAAGCAAATTGGTAATTTAGGGGGCCGTTTCAACCACGCTTCATGGCACTTATTTGTCAGATTAACTCAATAAGCTGGTATTCTTCGTAACTGCGTAAAGTAAAATAACTGAAACTACCAGCGGCGATTTATACATTTGTCCGCTTATTTTGCAGTTTACACAACCCTCATACAAAATCAAGATCTGTTTAAAACTATATACAAAAATAAAGCGTGATTTATACATTTGTAACTGGAAATGAATAAATATCAGAGGACATTTTACACACTGCCATCTAACCCCAATCTAAGCAAAGCTTGTGCTATAGGAACCAGAATATCCCAATTAAGAATCAGCCTTGTTTTCTCATAAACTGTCCCATTGCTGAGCCCGAACTTCTTCTCATTCTGAGTAGGAAAGGCCATAGTCCACCACGTTGACAAATTGCGGGTTGGCGTACTCCACACATCTTTGAAAACTTTTTTTTATAGATCTCTCGTACATGTAGGTTTCCTCGCGATATTTTCTTTTATCGTTTGAAGTCATCGGCAATACGCACATGACTTATAACACAGAAGTGCGTGTCGTGGTATTCGAAACCAGAATCTCCAGGTCAGAAACCAGACGGTCATTCAACAAGGCTGCTGAAACTTCACTAGGCTGCCGGATTACATACCTACTTATGATTAATATAAACATATTCATCACAGAAATGTTTGTTCTGGCTGGGAATCGAACCCATGCCCTACAGCATGAAGCAGAACTAATATCATATGAGTTAACAGAGCAGTCGATTATGTGCACGATAAAGAAAAACTTGGAGACATATAAACATAACAAAATAATATAAATATTGAATTTTGTCGCATCATCACAGCAAAATCCGAAATCTGTTCGGCCTGGCTAAAGAATAAAAAAGACAAAACCCACCATTAGTAACGCGTTTATCATATTGGTAAGATGGTTGGAACATAAAAAAAAAAGCATTAGCCGTATTAAAAGAAGCTAAACACAAAATGACAATGACATAGCCAATATACGTTTTTGTAGAATTCCTTTCCTTGTTCCAGAAATAAAGTAAAACTGAGTCAGGCTGTTTCATCCCATTTCCATAAGATTACCAGATACGACCTTGTCAGATATAATCTAATCGAAGTCGTCGAAATCAGCTCGTTGTATTCACCGCGATTAATTAACCGAGAAGATAACAAACGTTTTGATTTCACATTTTTTATTCGCACAGCGAGGTTGTGAAGCTCTCTGCTGGAGTCTATGTTCCCTGTTAGGTACAATATTGGGTGTCTTCTATCTAGAGTAAATAAGTTTATTCTAGGTAAGTGTGCACCATCTTAGACTGCACTACTATTTAACATCAGGCAGTGTAGTCAAACGCGAACGTTTTTAAATGAAAAAAAAAACAAAGTTGTTTCTTATCTAAGTTTCTATCTAAGAGTATAATATCATGAGATTGTGTAAGCTGTCGGTGAATATTTGAAGACGGCTGGTAACCGCGGCGGCGTCTTCACTCGCTGAATATTCCACGCATCCTTTGTGCCCTGGGTGCTCGTTGAAATGGAATACAATTCCTTAAATTTTCAAGAGTTATATTTTTAGTGTATTTCCGCGTAAAAGTCGTTTTGATTTATCACAGTAACGAGGATTTATTTTAATTTGAATATGGTTTTAAATATATATCTGACCTAAAAAAAATATATATATTTTTTTGGCATCGCACTTTGTGCATTTGCCAGTGTCAAATAATAGGGTATAATAATATAATAAAGTCAAAATCACACAAAAATGAATGTGTTTTCATATATGTGGCTAAATAGGTTGTGAATTGTGAGACTTTTGTCAGCCCAATAAAAATAAGGAAAAACTTGACATTATTGCTAATTTGATTCTTGTTAACTCGATATTTTAGTATGGATCGTATCAGCTACGTCCTCATATATTTCCACACAGGTAGAAATAATCTGCGTTCAACGTAAAATAAAAGCGGGTTCGAGAAAAAAATTACATAATTTCTGTAGAATAAGAACTATTTAGAGAAGACCTATTCACTCGATCGTACACATCGAAAAGTTTACCGACCGTCTCACGAAGAAGTATATATATATATATATATTGAAAAACACAAAAAATAAAGATTTGAACTATTATAAAGATTTCACATTTTCCAAGACGACAAATAAGACAATCGTAATCGTCGTAGCGAACTTCAATAACCTCAATATCTGCGTCCGGCTGAAATGGATGGCATTCAATCTCGTGCACAATGAACAGAAATGAGAAAATAAAAGTTTTCACACAAAGTAAGAAGATAGGTCGAATATAATTACCTAATCGATGAATTATGTAAGCTAGAAAAGGCTATTTTTAATCCCTGATGTAAATAAATAAAAATAAAATAAATTTATTTCAGGCAACAAGACCCATATAAATATACAAATACCGTTCAATTGACTAAAATAAATAGAGGGGGGTTTTTTTTTTGTTATTAGAGGGGTGTGTCTGTGTCTATCTATGGCATTGTAACTCCATAAGGTGTTCCGGTTCGAAGGGTATGCAGCTAGCGAACAGAAATTACAGGGCTATTTTGACCAATCATCGAAAGTCACAACTTAATGAGCGCCAAAACAGCGATGCCTTGAACTTTGTTTTGCTGCTCAAAATTGTTCGTATCACTGCAATGCATGGGCATGCGTTATCTCTTACCATCAGGAGAGCGTCTCGTTCGTGTCATTACTTTTACATAAAAAAAACTGTAAGCCAATAATAATAAATCTGTCCAATTTCCTTTGATATAAAAGTTAACTACAACTATGTAGGTACTTTTATGACATCAATAAATTCCACTAATATTATAAATGTGAATATTTGTATAGATGGATGGATGGATGTTTTTTTTTTTTAATGTGAAAAATAATGAGACGAACGAGACGCTCTCCTGACGGTAAGAGATAACGCCTGTCCATAAAAATCTGAATTTGGGTTTTAAAAACGTCAACATAAAACGTAGCAATATAAGTTCATGTAAATAGAATCAATTAAGGAAATTTAAGGAAAATCCACTGAATCTAAATAAATATCGTTGGCCATTTGACACAGCGCCACCTAATCCCAAAGTAAAGCCAATAACAAATAGCAATATACTCGTTACGTAAACTCGCAGCTTTCAGGAATAACGAGAAATGTGTCCCGTTTTCCAACGCTAGCTGAAGCACTACCTTCCAATACTAATTAGAAGGTAGTGCTTCAGGGAATCTTGGACTTAGTATTTATTATTCACTGGAATCGGTTTTATTGTTATTTTAACACAAGGTTTTCTTTTTGTCCCGTGTGCGGTTAAAGACAATCCGAACAAGACGTTTGCAATAATCACACCAATATTATAAAGGCGAAAATTTGTGAGTGTATAAGTGTGTTTGTTACTTCTGGACCAACTTTTTGTTTTGTTTATAAGTGTGTTTGTTACTTCTGGACCAACTTTTTTTTTATTGTTGACAGGCTAGGTGTTTGACCACAGCTCACCTGATGTTCTGTTTATGGTGTGCACAATAAAGAGTTTTACCTATCTATCTTATCATTATTATGTTCAGCCTATAATTATTATTAGCCCATTGCTAAACATAGGCATCTCTTCTTGTGCAGTAAGTATTTAATGGTGTGTTCCGGCAGCCTGACTTTATAGCCAGTTTCATTCCAAGACAGGTGTTTTCACCAAACCGTCACTTAAAATCAGGTGAGCTGTAGTAAAACACCTAGCTTCCCATTTAAAAACATGGGCATGGCGGCAATGATTACTTTAAAACACATTATTTAGCTCAATGATTTTCCCAAAATACACGCATTATCAAGTTGCCAGTTTGAGCTTAATTAATTTTGGAGCTTAAAAGCTTTCTCCGAGTGCATTACACTTAGCTTGCACACACATAAGTACGAAGCGAGTGTAGAATCTTGTTACGGTTCGCCAACTCAAGTAATACAATAATAGAAGTTTATGATCTTTAGCTTTAGTAGGAGATAACTTCTACTAGAGAAGTACTACATGCGCGCTTTGATACTGGGACAATATGCTCTGATGAAAGTAAGAAAATTATTTAACTTTTTTTTTTTCGTTGCCGGTGTAATACGCTCTGATGCCGCGAGAATATGTCTTGAGGCCGGTGTAATATGCTTTGATGTCAGGACAATATGCCTTGATGCCGCGAGAATGTCTCGATACCGGAGTAATATGCCCTGATGCCAGAGTAATACGCCCTGATGCCGCGAGAATATGTCTTGATGCCGGAGTAATATGCTCTGATGCCAGGACAATATGCCCTGATGCCGGATTCATTCGCCGTAATTAATTATAGAATGCGGCATGGCTGCATTATAATGAGGAAAGATTTGATTGTTTGTTTGTATTGAATAGGCTCCGAAACTATTAGACCGATTTCAAAAATTCTTTAACCGTTGGGAAGCTACACTATCTCCGAGTGACATAGGCTACTTTTTTTTGAATTTCCACGGGAACAGGAACAACGCGGGTAAAATCGCGAGGCGTCCGCTAGTTACTTATAAAATAAATTTCAAGCGCCTACTGCCAACTAAGATAAATAAATAGTTCGCGAGAAATATGACTGATGCCAAGATCTCATTAAAAATATTTGTCTTCGAATATATTAAAATATAAACAACACTGATATACAATATACGTACTACATAAATATTTTTCGAATAGGTCAACACGGCATATAAAGATTACTAATTGTAAACTTTTTATTTTAGACAGCTACCGTTCGCAGCTCTATACTGCACATCTGCCGCCTGGAAGGAGGCTAATGTGTAGGGCGCACGGTCGGTTGAACATGTACTTACGGTGAAATGCCACTACATGCATTTACCTAAATTCATCATCTTCATACTGAAGTTTGAACGTCCTTAGGCAAAACTTCTTGTGAGCTTACGCTGCGTCTCTTATACACCGGTAGCTCAGTCCCGACCACTCTTTGAATGCGTCTAGTAATATACAACTGGGGCGTTCCGACATTGCTGTTTTTTTTAAGTCGAAATTTAAAAAATAATATGTGACAAGAAAACAATCTAATACACACAAACATAGACATAACGTTATTCACAGTCTATTACGAATTTATTTGAGCCATCTTTTAATTGTTAAAAATACTGTTACTAAATAAAATAATAAATATATTAGAACATTTAATACAGCTCTATGTAGCCCCTAATCAAATAAAGCCTGTACTCTTGTACTAAGGGCACTAAATAACTGATATTGTACTTTGTTTTGTTGGAAATACATACTTATATAGAACACCCAGACAGAACAATCATTTATCGTCACATAAATGTTTGTTCTGATGGCAATCGAACCCACGCCCTACAACTCTTAAAGCAGATATCCTAACAAATGATCTAACAGGGCAGTCAGTTTACTGGTAGTACGTGTTGATGTAAGATGTTTGTATTAGTAGTAGCTATACTAGTGAGTCTTGATAAGTTCATTTTTCGGTATCATTTTATTAAATAACGAAATTACCCTTGTTGACACAGACCATTGAAAGTCTCAAAGTGATCAGCACCAACGCCCTAGACTTTGTTTTGTTACTCAAAGTTCTGTGTATAATTGTAATGGCAATGGACAGACGTTATCTCTTACCATCAGGAGAGCGACGCGTTCGTCTCATTACTTTTATGTTAAAAAAAATTCAACGACAATAAGTAATGTATAGATAATAGATATACATTGTACATTTGGAATAAAACAATTTTAAAAACTAGTGCAAGGACTGTAGCAGCGTCCTTATTGCTAAAAGCGATTGCTTCCAAGTTATTGCCCTAGTTACAACGTTCAGCGCGTCTTTGTGTGGATATATTCTTATCATACAATCCGTTCGTGCATGATTCAACTACATGAAAATTACTAATGTTACCTTTACTTTTTACCACCTTTACCATCTATCGGAGAGCGTCTCGTTCGTCTCATTACTTTTTTACATTAAAAAAAAAAAACATCAATTCGACCTCACCAAAATATTCGTCAGAAAACATAAATAAGACAGATAAACGAAAAAAACACTATTTGAAAAGTACCCTTTTGTACGTAAGTTATAAAGGAAAACATGAATACACAATATACGATATTAGATAAGTCGATAAGTCAGTTTATTTTATAAAAACTTTATTTGTCAACAGTATTTATACTATTATAAAGAGGAAAGATTTGATTGTTTGTTTGTATTGAATAGGCTCCGCAACTACCGGACCGATTTCAAAAATTCTTTCATCGTTGAGAAGCTACACTATCCCCGGGTGACATAGGCTACTTTTTATACCTGTATTCCCACGGGAATGGGAAATAAGCGGGTGAAACCGCGAGGCGTCCGCTAGTGTTGTATAAAATTTCTCGTGTTGCATACAAATAAATTATATTTATATTTATTTTTAGAGCTCTAGAAAATTGGTTAGAGCTTCACATTTAGTTTCAACTCCAATGTTCCGCCCTAACGCTTGCCGTAAGTAGGTTAACCTACACTACGACCTATTTCCACTAACACACATTGAAATTTAACGCTATTACTGTGGTATTAAATTCAGTACATTGCTCCAGCGGCAATAAGACTTTTGATAGACGAACGTAAAGATATTGGTGAACCGACACAAATATATGCATTGTGAATTCATACATGCGTACCTACTAAAATAAATAAATATCACAGGACGTTACACACAGCGCCATCTGACCCCAAACTAAGCAGAGCTTGTGCTATGGAACACAGATAACTGATAGAATACTTAAATACTTTTTTTTTTTTTGTAAATACATACTTATAATACAAGACTTTTTTTTTAATGGTTGACAGGCTAGATGTTTGACCACAACTCAATTGATGTTAAGTGACGGTGTGGTCGAAGATGGCGCGCCTAGCCTGGAATGGAACTGACTCTCAAGTGAGGCTGCCAGAACACACCGTTAGATGCTTGGCAGCAAATTTCCAACTTTAGGGTGGTTGCTACCCAGCCGAGTACTAGAAAGTACCCTACCACCATGCTATGGTTTCCTCACGGTGTTTTCCTTCACCGGCAGCTCAAGCTTATGGTTGGGGTTTGAACCCCCACCCACATAGACATCGTTAATTAACATCAGGTGAGCCGTGGTCAAACAACTAGTTTATCAAGGATAAAAAAAAACTGTTTTATTGTAAATACATACTTATCATACATACAAAACACCCAGACACAGAACAAACAATTATTGTCACATAATTTTTTGACCTGGTGGGAATCGAACCCACGCCCTACAACTCTTGAAGCAGATATTCTATTAAATTAGCTAACAGGGCGACTTCATTATAAAATATTGAATTTATGTACTTTTACAAAACTTTAATTAGGACGTATATACTAAGCTTTCATAGAACGAATAAATAAATATCGTAGGACTTTACACACAGCGCCATCTGACCCCAAACTAAGCAAAGCCTGTACTATGGAAGTCAGATAACTGATAGAATACTTAAATACTTTTTTTTGTAAATACATACTTATAATAAATACAGAACACCCAGACACAGAACAAACATTTGTTTATGCCACAAAATTTGCCCCGGGTGGGAATCGAACCCACGCCCTTTAGTTCTTGAAGCAGACATTCTACCAATGAACCAACCGGGCTATCCAGCGAAGCGTTGGACTAAATGACTTTGTAAACTATATCAAAATCCATTGAGAAGAATCATCTGTCAGGTAGTTAATTTTACCTGTCACCTGTCAAAGGCGCGAGTTCTAGCTCGCTTTACAGTAATTTTCTCTCTCTCTTTTGGCCGAAATGGCCAAACAGTAAAATATTAAATTTAATTCTTATTCTTAAAATGTAACTTAATGTAGTCCATCAATTTGCTTACTTATATGTATAACCTTAGTTTCTGATATTTTTTAAAAATTTGTTGTAATAAAGCATGCGGTACTTCCTTAAATGATAGCACATTTAGATATATTATATTGTAAGTTTTATAACATATGTAGTAATGTAGTTATCTATGTGAAGTCGAATATAATAAAATAAAATTTTCAGTGCAAGAGCGGTGTTTCAGAGTCACATACGGTCGTCGGTTAGTCATTGAATGTACCAAATATGAAGTAAACTGCAGTAAACATTCGACTTTATTACATGTGCCCTTATCATTATTTATCGTTTAACATCACTGTTAACCGTGCTACATTGAACAGGACGTTACAACTCTAAATATGGCACGTTTATGAATACGATCCCAAAACATGTCCCAAGGGATTTATTAATATGTAAAGTACATGGGAAAGTTTACTCAAGGCTTATATAAATGTAAATGTTTGTATATAAACATGTTAGTAAAGGATGTTTGCATGTGAGTTGAACAAAAGTGCTTTGTTTACCAATTACAGTATATAATCTTTTAACGTCTCTCCGGGCGTACTCAGTCGTGGAAGTTGTTGTATATTTTATTGACTATCGAAATATTTTATACATGTATACATAGATAGATAGATAGAAACTTATTCAAGTGCACACCAAAAATAGAAATAAAAGTAAAGAAAACAACATAATCTTATAAGCTAGTTCCAGAAGTGGCGGCCTTATCGTTAAGAACGATCTCTTCCAGGCAACCAAGAATAGAAAACACGTTACATCTTAAGAACAGCCGGGTGATGTTGTAACAATTGGTTATATATACGTACTAGAGATGACCACGTACTGTAAGAGTATTTAAATATTTATTGTAAGAATGTTTATTTAATTATTTATATTTTAGATAGTTAGTTCGATTAGTTCCGATTATGTCCACTTAGGCACTCGGTAGACGACAAGGCACTGTTCAAAGCAATCGAACTTCGCACAGCAATCTCGTTAGATGACAGTAGTTTATAAAACAGCTTACAAACATATTTGAATTAGTGTATTTCTCTGTATTATGATTTTTAAATTACAATGGTTTGTTTCAAAATCACGTCAGTTTTCATAGCAAAATTAAATGTTTTTTTTTTCTAAAATATTATTCGTACAAGACTACCCATATTATTATGTGATCTATGTTTTATACATTTCCGTAATTATTATTTTTCGACTGACTATGTTATCATCGTCGTATATCTATTTGAATGTGGCATACGTATGTTTCGGGACATCAGGTATGCGAAAGCTATACAACGTGAAAATTTTATATTTTTCTATGCAATCGTGTGGAGTGGTTTAAATACGTATATTAAAAACAATAGCATAAGCTCGCAGCCATTATAAACCTTTACAAATTGTTCTTTCAACTGACTAGCTGAGCAAGGGTTACACGGAACGGCTTCAAACGAAACTATTCTGAACTACTTTTACTGAGGAACCAAGTGTGAACTCCCGAAACAAGAGAGCCAGTTCAATTCCAGATTAGGTGTGTATATCTTGGTTCACACCATTACATAACGTCAGGTCAGCTGTGGTTACAACACTTGCCTGGCAAACATGAAAATAAACAACAGGCTTACGGTTTTGTTCTAACGTTACTACTACACTAATCGTGATTACAGCCTTAAAGTTCGAGAACCATTTTCTAAAAATAGACGAATGTTTTGGTAAAGCCTCGCAGGTGCAAAGGACGGCCCATTCGTCTCCATCTGCGGCGACGGGTCGGGAGTGAGGTATCGCCGAAGACTTCCCACATTCGAGCCAGGCACGTACACGACTTTAGGAAATAAACAATAAATGCCAACGTAAATTTCACGCTCTCCCTTACTGAGGTTATATGTGAAATTTATAGACTAGATAGATGTATTAGAATATAACTTTATTATACACGTATACATACAAAACTTAATAAGAGATAAAGAATATAACAAAACAAAAACAAGGTTGGTGTTAAAAAACTTCGTAAAATGACAGAAAGAAAAAGTTTTATAACATAACTATACAAACTTATAAAATATATGTATATACAAACAGAAAAATGTACTATGTTTTAAAAATACATATCCATATAAATATATACATTAGCACGCAGATAAATAATGCTTATAATTAAAAGTATTAATAGAATTAACCTGTCTGATACTGTGGAAGCAAGTGCATTCCAAAGCAAGACAGCTTCAACAGTAAAAGAAGTGCTGTTGGAAAGATTGGAATGAGCAGAAGAAGGAATTTTTAGTTGGAAGAAACAAGACTAACGCAAGGCACGAGAATGAGGTTGAATTAATTCAAAGCGTTCCATTAAATAATGCGGAATAGTGCGAATAGGATCTTATAGAGAAAGGAAAGTATAAGAGAGTTACGGCAAAGAAGAATAGGTAACCATTGGAACTTTTGACGAAATTCAGAAATGTGATTATATTTAATTAAATAAACATTAATAAATATCGTAGGACATTACACACAGCGCCACCTGACCCCAAACTAAGCAAAGCTTGTACTATGGAAGTCAGATAACTGATAGACAAAATCAAAATTAAAATAAAACAATACTAAATTGTCAAAAAGTTTAGCGACATTCAATCAAAAAATACCCCGCCCCTGACTGAACCTGGTGCAAAGGAACCCATGAGGCTGGAAGTATTACCGCGCTGGATAGCAATAGCCAGCCTTTGCACCAAGTACGAGCCGGAACGACGGTCACCACACTGGTATCTTACGCGTTACTGATAGATTTTGTTTTGTAAATACATTACCTAAATGAAATACAGGGAGACATACATACAGTGACGTATATATACAGAGTTACTATGCCAAAAAAGTTTATCGTACCTCGTCATTGTGTACAACTATTTCTATGAAATCGTGAAACAGATTCTAAACAACTTCTGATGTGGACGGTAACGTATAAAGGTGTACCTTTAAATATGTACGTGGCGTTTTAGAAACTGTAAATCCGAAACATTGTTTCCACAGTGAATACGTACATGGCTTTAACGCACCCTTGCCCAAATACAAATGAGTTACAGTGAAATTACGAGGTACATGAAATGAAATGACAGATTACATAGAAATCGTCGCTCATGAGATTCACGGTATTCGGCGAGTGGTTTTCCGTAATAATGTGTATTAGCCTACATTTTAGGGGCGTGTCGAAACACACTATGGATTAGGAAGGATAGTTAAAACTCTTTATTGTGCACACCATAAACAGAAAAAAGTACAGAGTACAAAAGAACCTTATGAACTAGTGCCACAAGTGGCGGCCTTATCGCTGACAGCGATCTCTTCCAGGCAACCAAGAAAAGGAAAACACGATAGATAACATAAGAAACAGAGGGGAGAAATAACACTAATAAGAAAAATATATTAAATAAAAAAAAAAAAATTGTTTAATAACATATATAATTTTATTTATGACCAACTGACCAACACCAACATAGTAGTATGATACACAGCCTACAATAAAATATTTTGAATTTTTTTACGTATGCTGACAAGGGAGGGTTACTTAAATAAATCTGCTCACGTAAAACTTGAATGGAAATTCTATTTGTGTTGTTCTAAGTTTCTGTGGAACACGAGTGAAACGAGGCGCAGCCAAGGTCGGAGCCCCCGGTCTCGGCTAAGGTCATAATAAAATTTCCTTTTTCGTCGTCGCAGCGCATATTTTCGACGTTTATACCTTTATGGCGCCGGGGCGAGGGAGCTCAGGCCTCGGTGTCTGGTCTGAATAATACATCTCCTCGGGCCCTTTGCGCCGTAATTACGAAGAATTACATTACCTCAAGGCTTACACAGAGCAGCGTATATGTTATGTAGTTGTATCTTTTTTTTTTTAGGTACTGGACGACCTTTTTTTAGTTTGTGACATTTTTTGTAAGTACATAATACAGTGAAACTTGGTTAAGTGGAACCTGGAAAAGTGAGAAACCTCAATAACTGGAACTGAAGCTGAGGTCCCACCACTTTGGCACTGAATTACCTCTGTTAGTGGGACGAAGGAAACCTCTGTATCTAGGATTCGTTCTTTCGATTATATCGTCATAGTTACCTTTGTAACGTTTTGTACTTTGCACATATTTATCAAAAAAAACGCGCCTTTTATAATTTATTATATTTTTTCGATTCCCAATAAAGATTGAAAGTCACGTATAATGTTTGCATAATACGTTATTTTATTTAATAATCGCACCTCTTTCACTGAAATAACCTGTATTCTGACCTCTATTAATGGAACACTCTGTAAATGAGACAGTTATTTATTTATACCTGGATATCTAAGACACTGGGTAAGTGGAATACCTCTATAAGTGAGACAAATTTGCAGGTCTCACTTAACCAGGTTTCACTGTATACAATAAAAAGTTCGTGTCACCTTATCTACTACTTACGTAAGCGCTACAAGAAGACAATTTGGAAAAATATCATATATCTTTATAGCTACGGAAACAAAGAACTGCGTTCGTAATAAAATCTGAACTAATAGGAGATTTATATTTATTATTTATTTCAATTAGTACCACATACATTACGAATTATAGTAATACTAATGTATAGCGAGTACTAGAAAATACCCCTACCACGACGCTATGGTTTCTGCAGTGTTCCTTCACCAGCAGCTCAAGCTCATTGTTGAGACTGAAACTCAAAACCTTCAGTGTGTCATCCGACCGAGCTAACCACTGAGCTATCATTGCCACAAAGTACTAAGTCTGTTATAATATTAGTATCTATCGCAGACGTTTAACAAATTAAACAACTTTCAAACAGAATTTCCACATGCAGTAATCTTGAAAAATCACGCGGCACGCCGACAAAGATGACTTTGCTATCAACTCGCGGTAGTTTTCAACACTTCTCAGTGTCGTCGACAGTTCATTAAAACTTCGCAAAAGTTCGCGCCACTTCGGTCAACTTCGGAAACACTGCCGCGCGCGTCTATTTGCACTTAAAAGAAAACAGTAAACAAGCTCGCTTATTTGGTGTCAGATGTCTATGTAAGGGTAACAATGAAGTTAAAAAGTATGTTGGACTAAGGTGGATATCGGTATTAAACATTTTACGACTGAAAATAATCTTCTTGAATAATTATAATATACCCATAGGTATTCGATATGTTTATATAAAACTGTTTACTAGTTGCCCAATACTTCGTACCCGGTGCGATAGAGTATATAATATAATCCTCATTCGAAGTATCAGGACCATTATAAGAAAATAATCAATGAAATCGGTACAAACATTCTCAAGTTAAACTGCCTAAAAAAATCCTTGCGTTGTGAATCCTGGCAGCTAATAAATTTATCTATAGACGTAAAAATGTAATAGGCCCGTTTTGACATTTGTCATCGTGACGCAACTAGTGTTGTAACTATACGACTCGGTACTCGATACTCACGATAAATCGATTCCAGTTTATATGAGTATTTGATCGATTTGTTTAATATTATAATTATAATCGATTTAATTTATTCTATAGAAATCAGTGTCACCAATTCAAAATTTGATTTACGTCTTTGAGTGCCAAGCTCATTCTTTTCAGTAAAGATCACAACACAATATTTAATTACTATTTTATTAAAATCGAATGAAGCTGGTGAAATTCAGTAGTTAATTGGTTACAAAATATAGTATTTAAAAAAAAGACAGAACGTAACTGTGTTTGAAACGTTTCGTAATAATTAGAAATTGCATGCCACTATAAAGTAAGCGCGAAAAGAATACTCGCAATATATTCTATCACATTATATATTATTTAACGCGCCAAAAAAATGTATAGGTATAATTTATAAAAACACTTTTTTTAGTACATAAGACGATTATTTATTATTTAAATTTGATTATGTATGACATTTATGATATATGACATTATTTGAATACCAATAAACTCTATAATAATAATTTAAAAATTAAATGTCAATAAAAACAAACATATAATTTTAATATTTAAATGAAAATAAAATTATCGTTTCTTTCAGTTTCGTTCCAAGTTACATTCTAGGGTCTTTCTCAAATGTCTAAACGGGCCTTTTATTTTTTGACAACTTTAATTGTTGAAAAGTATACTGAAATTCACTTATCCAGCCACAACGTACTGGGACATCCTACAATGTCACCCACGCGCTTTCGGAATTCCACACGGATGGCGTTAGGCGAGCGCTGTCTCGAAGTAGGTCATGCGACTGCACTAGTAGTTTGTTTCTACGCGCGCAATAAGAATTAATGCACAGCGAATGTAGGTTCAATAGATTCTTTGTCTAGCAGGGAATGGGTAGATGTAAATGTAAAAGGTATTGTTTGCATACGTCTGTTCGTCATGCATGAAAATAGACGAGCTGAAGAGTTTAAAAAGCCGACTGCGAAAAAAGTTGCTATAATTAAAGAAAAAAACTTTTCAAACCAATTTATTATTCCTAATTAAATTTTCACTTATAACTTAAATATATTTTTGATACCCTTTTAAGTTTCTTTATTTAGATACCCCAACCTTTACTTTACTTTACCTTTACTTAATAAGTTAGGTTATTTTATTTTTTTAAATTAACGTATTACTATTTCAAGCCAAAAATCTTGCTATTTTACTTTTTGTTAAACACCTATCTAATTGAAACGAATCTAACGATGCCTTAATTGTCGTAACCCATTCGGCCGTTTGGAAGAAATAAGTTAATAAAGAAATTTAAATATACATAGAAGATACGCACGAAAAACATAACTCTTCCTTGGTAGTCGGGTAAAAAAAAGCGCTAATGGAAATATAACAGACATAAATGCGCGAGAGGCGTCAAATAAACACAATCACGTATCAAAACCGCCGAAGCGTACAATCTATATTAGACAAGTGAGCTAGCTAGCCTCTTATCAAGAAGTTAGCTACCTTGATAAGAGGCTAGCTAACTCCTTGATAAGGCTAGTTTTTTTACAGCCGCGGTAAGATATCATCAATATTATCAGTAAGAACTGTAATACCACTGGTATGGCATATGTTTATGTTACATTTCGTTTACGTCATGGACTTATTTGTTTTCACCTGATGCGATGCTGAACGTGCAACTTTTATCTAACTTAGAGACTTTGGTAGGTCACCTGATGCATTATTCATACCTTCTGGCTTCACGAGTTATAGTCAGAGGCATATCTCGAGTGGTAGCTTTCAACTATGCAGTTTATGATTCCGAAATGCAAACGATTTATAGTTGCCTAAATTTGAAAAAAAAAAGCAGTGTTGCCTGTATTATTATAATTATATATAATTTATGAAGATCTATTCAGGCGTTTGATAATTGATTTGATAATTGAAAAGTTCTTACGAACATTCACAGATCCGATTGATTTGAAATTTGGTGTACTGTTAATTCGGTGGTATGTATGTCTCGCTAATTATAAAGAGGAAAGATTTGATATTTTGTTTGTTTGTTTGTATTGAATAGGCTCCGAAACTACTGAACCGATCTGAATAATTTTTTCAAGAATGCTACATGATCACTGAGTGACATAGGCTAAATTGTTAGTCGAGTTTTGTTTACCCGTGCGAAGCCGGGACGGTCAAACGACGGACGAAGACGGACGATCAGACGGTTCAAAGTAGCCTATGCTCTAATCCAGGGTCTCAGCTACCTCCATCCCAAATTTCATCCAAATCCATTCCGTTGTTTTTGCGTGAAAGAGTAACAAACATCGATCCATCCAAACTTTCACATTTATAATATTAGTGAAATGGGATATAATCCAGTATCTAGTAATTAAGTCACTGATGTTGGGTTTTTTTACATTCTCAATTTATAAATGTTCACCATATTAAAAATACCTACAGCGGCTCTTTCATGATATAGTGTATATTTCTTTGTCGAACTGTGCATTAGCAGCGAGCCGTGGGTCGTAAATCCCTAGTATGTTTACAAGCAGAACTAAAGATTAATGTGCGACTGAATCGAAGGTCACGAATAAAACTCCCGCTTGGCAAGAATCTACGACTTCGGGAAATTACGTAACAAATTACACACGTCAACTTTTGTTACTACTTTACTTTGGAAGGGCAACTAGGCAGTTTTTACTGGAACCTTCATACAAAAAGCATTATGAATTCTAGTATGTTATAATTCTAACCAACCAATGTTTGATAAAAGCGAAAAATGCGGGTTAGATGATCTCTTAAAGTTAAGTTTTAGTGTAGCGATGATAGCTCAGTGGTTAGCGCGGTAGGTTCGCATGCCGAAGGGCGTAGGTTCAAAACCCCAACAATGAGCTTGAGCTGCCGGTGAAGGAAAACATCGTGAGGAAACCATAGCATGGTGGTAGGGTACTTTCTAGTACTCGGCTGGCTAGCTACAACCCTCAAGTTGAAAATCTGCCGCCAAGCATCTAACGGTGTGTTCCGGCAGCCTCACTTGAGAGCCAGTAGCATTCCAGGCTAGGTGTGCTTTACCATCTTCGGCCACACCTTCACTTGACATCAGGTGAGCTGTGGTCAAAACACCAAGCCTGTCAAAACATAAAAAAAAAAATAGTTTTCATACCTCATCATATTGTTAACCTGAATCTAGAAGGGCACGGTTTCTCAAAGTGAAGAAGACGTTCTCTTCGCAGTACGGCACTTAGTCGTAAGGGTATGCGACAATATCAGCTGGATTTCGCGTTGAATCTCATTTACGATTCATATTGTGTAAAGTATAACAAGAAAGATGTCGTAGTTTTTTATAGTTGACTTGCTTGGTGTTTGACCGCAACTCACCTGATATTAAATGACGATGTAGTCGAAGATGATACATCCCACCCTAGCCTGGAATAGAACTGACTCTCAAGTGAGGCTTTCGGAACACACTCTTAGGTACTTGGTTCCTGCCACTATGCTATGGTTTTCTAATCATGTTTTACCTTTACTGGTAGCTCAAGCTTATTGTTGGGATTTGAATCCACGCCCTTTGGCGTGTGAACCGACCACGCTAACCACTGAGCTATAAGCGCTACAAAAATTCGTTCATTAGCTTGTTACTTGTTACTAGTGTATTCTACTGTCTTCGACCAGACCGTCCGACCGTTTAACATCAAGTGAGCTGCGATCAAACTATAAAAAAAAAATTGTTTCATAAAATACTTGAAAACACAAACGTACTGGCAAAAGGATAGGAAAATGCACAAAGCGTGAGGTCAAAAACAAAAAATGTTGAAACACATTAATAAAAAAATAATTAGAAATCTACAGTGAACACAACACATATCTATTCTTCTTTGTCATTATATTTTTAAAATTATCTCTTTGTTTCTCTTTAAAAAGATTCTCCTTTGTATTAAAAACTTAATAGAAGTACTAGGAGCTAATACGTTGTGAAATCTTGCTCTAGAAATTAAGTATATTTATGGATCATTTATGGTGATATTATATTTTTATGTTTGTTAGCTACGCCCCGCGACTAAATGGTTATTTCTAAATATTAATGCTAAACATACGTATTCATTTTTTTTTAGTAGTACCCCACGTGTTAAGCTAGCTTTGTTACAAATTTGATGCAAATCCATCCAGCCATTTTACGTGAAAAGTTAACAAACATAAAGGCGAACTTCTTTTTTGTGTTTTATGTTGGCATGTTAGGTGACCACAGCTCACCTGATGTCAAGTGACGGTGTGGTCGATGATGGTAAAGCACACCTAGCCTGGAATAGAATTGGCTCTCAAGTGAGTCTCCCGGAAGACACCGTTAGATGCTTGACAGCAGAATTTCAGCTTGAGGGCGGTAGCTAGCCAGCCGAGTACTAGAAAATACTCAACCACCATTCTATGGTTTCCTCACGATGTTTTCCCTCACCGACAGTTCAAGCTCATTGTTGGGGTTTGAACCCACGCCCTTCGGCATGCGAACCGACCGCGCCAACCACTGAGCTATCATCGCTACATCACTTTCTCATTTATAATATTATAGCGTGATACGTGTTACATACCGTATAACTCTTTGGCTATTAATAACTTTTGATTATAAAGTACTAGCTGCGCCCCGCGGTGTTACTCTGTACGTACGTACATACTCTCCGGTATAAATACACATTTTTATAAATCGAATACCAAACCTAGATTTGCAAAAGTAATTTATTGTAAAAATGTCTGACACTTAGCTTTCGTAACATACAACGAGTTTGTGCGAGTGACACAATTCAATGTTAAAGGTGACATCCAAAGCTACGAAGCTACGGCGTAGACTTGCTACGAATTTCGAAGACACTACGAAGTAGATTTGCTACGAATACGTAGGCGTGCTACGAGAACGTCGAAATCAGTTTATTTCCACATCGTGGTACATATACGGCAGGATAAAACATAACGACTGTTCCCTTTGAACGAGTTTCTGTATGAATTTCCAATGGAGCGAGTTCAGAACAGTTATTGTACTGTGCATAGAAGCTTTTGGTCTCGCTTTCTGTTTACTACAGTGATATTATTAAAACAGAGCTTCCTTTCTGTTTGTATGTCAATGTGTATTTTGTCTTTAATAATCTTGGGGATCAGTGTAAAAAATATGTCTTTACATTTTTTATGTAAATGTTATCGAACCACGGGCATACCTTTAAGCTAACTAAAATAGTATTTATATTCATGAGTTGTAAGACGTGGGAGTAATTTCTACGCAAGACATTTCTACGAACTGTTATTATTTATGACGAAAATGGATGTTTGTTGTGTCTGGGTGTTCTAAATATATATATATATATATAGATAGAAACTCTTTATTGTGCTTATCAGAAACAGAAAAATGTATAAAAAAGCTTATGAGCTAGTGCCACAAGTGGTAGCTTTCGATCCTCAAAGCGATCTTTTCCAGGTAACCATGAATGGTAAATGCTTTGACTGATGTTGACTAAGACGAGGCGGGAGTTGTTTGAAACACTATTATGTCATAAAAAATATAAAATAGACACACATAAAATAAATATATTCTAGAAAAAAATTGTATTCAATCACATGACAAAAGTATAAAAGTATTGGCAGCCCCGTTGGCTCATTGGTAGTATATTTGCTCTAAGAGCTGTAAGGTGTAGGTTCGATTCCCACCCAGAACAAACATTTTGTGGCATAATAAGTATTTTTACTATTTATTTATAACTGATTTTTACTAAAAATTTTATTTAAAATAAAACGTTCAGCTTAATACTACGGATATACATAGCCCGATATAATACAAGTTCGAAAGTTAACAGAACAAAGGTCTATAAAAAGAGCATTAAAGGTGCGGTTACCGTTTAATACTTTCGGGATAACAACCGGCGTCGAGTTTTAATGAGGGACGCATACTACTCAGATTTCAACGGAAAGTTACATAAGAATATACATTCGAAAAGTAGAATCACACTATTTTTATAAATGAGAAATTTTGTCAGTAGGTACATAATTATGTAAGAAAGTATATTTCTCAGTCTTCACGCTGTGACGGCTGAATGAATTTGAATCAAATGCGGATTGGAGATATGAAAAATAAGCGGATTCAGATGAATAGCGGAAAAAAACGATTTTGTAGCGATGATAGCTCAGTGGTTAGCGCGGTATGTTCGCATGCTAAAGGGCGTGGGTTCAAGCCCCGACAATGAGCTTGAGCTGCCGGTGAAGGAAAACATCGTGAGGAAACCATAGCTTGGTGGTAGAGTACTTTCTAGTACTCGGCTGGCTAGCTACCCTCAAGTTGAAAATCAGCCGCCAAGCATCTAACGGTGTGCTCCGGCAGCCTCACTTGAGAGCCAGTTCCATTCCAGGCAAGGTGTGCTTTACCATCTTCGACCACGCCTTCACTTAACGTCAGGTGAGCTGTGGTCAAAACACCTGGCCTGTTAAATATTAAAAAAAAAAGTGCAACTAGTAGTCGAATAAAAAAAATCGTATAATTTCTCGGTGGTCTCGGTACTCTATTCTTTCCGCGCACTTTGAATGACCTTCCTCCGAAGGACTTTCCGCACAGTTACAACATGGAGGGAGGGTTTTAAAAAGGTCATCTGTAAATATATATTTCCTAGGTAGAGAAAGCATCGACAATGTCATTAATGTTGCATCATGCAAAAGGTCAGTCGATAAGCCGCTCTTTCTTTAATAAATGAAAATAGATACTGCAAGAACCCTTTTCGTGTTATTCACTTGAAATCACTTACGACGAAGCTCGATATAGCGCTCGTGCGGTGACCTGGGTCAACATACAATAAACTAAATTCGTATATTTCTAAGGTGGACATTAAATTTTAAAAAAACTTAATGATAATAAATATGACATAATCAAAAAAAATGTATCTCGCACATCACAATAATTATAATAAGTTTAAGTTTTTCTTATACCTATTATTAATGTAAAAAAATATAAACAAAAAAAAAAATTAACATGTATGTACATAAAAATAAAATTAAAAATCATTGTTCCACCGATAGCTCGTTGTAATGAAACACCCTTACTTTTCATCACCGGATTTATTGTTCAACAAAAACATTAACTCTGATGCACGTTGTCTAAATCACAAAACGAAACGCTATCGCGTTTTAATATTTCACTAGTTCGGCCGTAGCGACATCTAGATTTTATTTCCGAACTACTTCTACTTAAACATTCCGCCCACCAAGGACAGAATGTCCTTTCCAACCGCCCACCATGACACGGTTCACATGTTTTGTCCTTATACACCTTGGTGAGTATGGTTAATATACAATATTCGTTTGTGCATCACTTAAGTTGATAATAAACAAAAATACAAATGCTAACGTTAAACAAAACAATTTAAGTTGAATAAACATTATTAATCAGCAAATTTTTACTAAAATTCTTATTTTGTAATCGGCAAAATGCAGAGTTTTGAGGTTGGACGCTTAATTATTGAGTTCTTACATTTTAAGGATACAACTCTTGTAAGTCCGTCTGATCCAGGGTGTTTGACGATAATTTTGCCAAAAAGCCATCTAGTTGGAGGTAAGTCATCCTCCTTCACTAAGACAATGTCCCCGACCTGTGGCTCCGGAACCTTGTATGCCCATTTGTAGCGGTGCATAAGATGCACCAGATATTCGTTAGACCATCTTCGCCAGAAGTTTTGAAGCATTGATTGCGTCAACTGCCATCGTTTTAATGAGCTTATGTTCTGGTCTTCATAATTAACCTCAGGAACAGTCACCAGGGGTTCTCCAATAAGAAAATGTCCTGGAGTTAACGGGCTTAGTTCGTTTGGAACATCATGAATGACAGACAATGGACGCGAGTTTAGACACGCCTCTATCTGATTTAAAAGTGTAGATAACTCTTCAAAAGTCAACGTAGCTTCACCGATCACACGTTTGATGTGATATTTGGTAGATTTAATACCGGCCTCCCATAATCCACCAAAGTTTGGAGCCCGTGCCGGTATAAAATGCCATTTAGTCCCTTGTAGTGCGAGACTCTCTATTACTTCTTGTATCATAGTAGATTTCTCCACATTAAGCATGTCCTTTAGTTCCTTTGACGCTGCTATGAAATTCGTACCGTTATCACTGTACAAATTAGCACAATGTCCACGCCTTGCCACAAAACGTTTGAATGCCTCCAAAAAACCTCTAGAAGTCAAATCACTGACTAGTTCGATATGGATAGCCTTTGTAACCATACATACAAAGAGTGATATATAGCCTTTGTAGGCCTTGTGTCCTCTGCCCTTTGCTGTTCTTAGCATAATAGGGCCCGCATAGTCCACACCCGAATTTACAAATGCTCGAGCAGGCGTTACTCGTACTGATGGTAGAGAACCCATCATCTGGGTCTGTGCCGTTGCCTTGTGACGTACGCAAATGACGCATTTACGAACGTGAAGCTTTACTAAGTTTTTTGCACCTAATATCCAATAAGCTGACCGCAAATAATTCAACATCAATTGTATATCTCCATGCAATGTTTTGCGGTGAGCTTCATCAACTATTAATTTTGACAGAGCTGAGTGAGTTGGCAAGATAATCGGATGTTTAGCATTTTGCGATTCCAGAGACTTAGATATCCTTCCACTTGCTCTCAGTAAACCAGTGTCGTCAAGAAAAGGCGTGAGAGATAAAAGCTTCGATTTCTTCGAACGAACTTGACCATGTGTATTAATTTCCTTCATCTCTTGTCCAAAAGCTGCCTTCTGACATAGTTTAATACAAATTTTTAAAGATTCATCTAATTCTTGTTTATTCAAATATCTTCCTTTTGTTGAGACACCCTTTTTAATTATAAATCTTCTGCAGTATGCAACTACTCGAACTAATTTCGTGAGCGACGAATATCTCTCCAAAATAGATTCATCTACGGTGCCGACATAAACCTTCGTCGTTTCTTCTTCATGTGTGTTATTCTTAAGTTTGGTGTATGTGATCTCTTTATCCCATAAAAACCTTGGACCGAACTTCCATAAATCATGTTGAACTAGTTCCTTTGGTCGAATGCCACGAGACGCACAATCTGCTGGATTATCGCTTGTACCAACATGCGACCATTGTGATGATTCTAACGTTGTATGGATCTCCGACACTCTGTTAGCTACAAAGGTTTTCCAGTTGCTGGCATGCTTATTAAGCCACGCTAATACAACCGTTGAATCTGTCCATGCTTTAACACGATCTCTTGGAATGTTCAACACCTCAGCTATCTCTACTAACGATTTAGCCAGCAAAACCGCACCACAAAGCTCTAGACGCGGTATACTAACTTGTTTGACAGGAGCGACCTTTGTTTTTGCTCCGACTAGCCTGACATGTACGTTTCCTGTCGAATCTATTACGCGTAGGTATGTCACGGACGAATACGCCATGGTTGAGGCGTCTGAAAAACCATGTAATTCCGTAACAACATCATCTAAATTTGTGTGTAGCCATCTGGGTATACGAAATTCACACAGTTGCGTCAATTCATTACGGTAAGTATACCAATCTTCTATTATTTGATTTGGTGGTTCCTCATCCCATCCAGTACCTGCTATCCACAATCGCTGAATGAATACCTTTGCTTTTATCACGCATGGTGCTATCCACCCTAAAGGGTCAAACAGACGTGCCACATCAGATATAATTTTTCTTTTTGTTACAGGTGCAGACGGCGGCGGCAGATTCACCGAGTATTGGAATTCATCGCGGTTCCGGTTCCAGGTAAGTCCCAAAATTTTTACTATATTGTCAGATTTAAACTCCAATTCCTTTTCCATTTTCCCTGTGTAATTTTCTGTATCTCCCTTTACTATTTGTTCAAAAACCTCTTGTAGTTCTTCCTTATTACTTGACCACTTTTGTAGAATGAACCCTCCTCTTTTTAGTAGTGCATCCATATCCTTGATTAGTTCTCTTCCTTCCTCTACTGTTTGGCAACCAGTCATAAGATCATCCATGTAAAATTCCTTTGCTACTTTATCCGCTGCAATTGGGTGCTGCTCTTTGTGATCTATAGCAACTTGATTTAATGCCCTTACAGCTAGATAAGGTGCAGAAGCGGTACCGAACGTGACAGTGAGCAGTTTGTAATCTCGTATTTCATTGTCAGGTTGATTTCTCCATACAATACGTTGGTAATCGCAATCTTCGTCAGCTACTTTCACCATGCGGTACATTTTCACGATGTCGGCTATTATGCATACGGGATATTTTCTCCAATTCATAATTATATGCCGCAGATCTGGTTGCAGTGTCGGTCCAATCATTAAAGTGTCGTTTAGTGAAATGTTATTTTTATTTTTACAGGATGCGTCAAATACTACTCTTACTTTTGAAGTGGCCTTATCCTCCCTTATAACAGCATGATGCGGTAAGTAAATAGCCTGGTCCCTTTTCTCATCGGGTACCTGCACCAGCGTCATGTGGTTTAACCGTAAGTATTCATTTATTACATTTCTGTACCTTTCAGCAAGTAATTCATCGTTAGCAAATTTTCTTTCTAGATTCTTTAATCGTTTAATAGCAATTTCACGTGAATCTCCATTCTTACAGGCAGGTGTTTCATCGCGAAATGGCAACTTCACGACATATCTCCCATCTTCAGTACGATGTGTTGTAGCTTCGAAGAATTCTTCACACCTTTTTTCTTCTTTTGTCAAGAGTTTTGATTTTAATAAAGGTTCCGATTCCAACTCCCAAAAGCGTTTTAATTCATTATCCTCAAGATGACTGTGCAAAACTGTAACATTTTTGTTTCCTGTAGCTGAAATTACTGGTCCGGATAGTAACCAACCTAAAGTGGTGCACTGAGCAATTGGAGAGCCCAATGGACCTCGCAGCAAACCTTCCTTTAATATCTGGCAGTAAACTTCAGCTCCTAGTAGTACATCAATTTGATTTGGTTCATCAAATGCAGGATCAGCTAAACACAATTGTTGTAACTCTGCCCAATTCTCTAAAGAAACTCTTCTTCCTGGTAGATATGTAGTAATGTTACTAAGAACATAAGCCTTCAATTCCATTTTAAACGTCGAATCAATTTTAGATCTGATTTTAAGTACCACCATGTATTTTGATGTGATGGATTTATCACCTCCTAGTCCCGATATAACACTGTCAACAGAGAACTTCTTCAATCCTAGTCTCTGTACCACGGCTTCAGTAATAAACGACGCCTGTGAGCCTTGGTCAACTAAAGCTCTGATTATTGAAAATTGACCAGTTTTATTCTCGGCCTGTATTAAGGCTGTAGCCAACAGTACTTGATGGTTCACGCGGCTGTTAGCATAACATGCTACCGTTTCATTTGCCGATGTTACTGGCACGTTCTCATTGTCCTGAATATCTGATGCATGTTTAATCGCGCTACATTCCCCAGAGACCTTAACTGTGGGATTACCATTCGGGTGAAGTAATGAGTGGTGCCTTTTCTTGCAAATCTTACAGTTGATAGGTGTTTGGCAAAACTTCACACCGTGGTTGCTACCTAAACAGTTAAAACAAATTCTTTTGTTTGTTACAAATTCTCGCCTTTTGTTATAATCTTGATTAGCAAACTTCTTACAGAAACACAACTTATGTTCCTCACCACAAAACTCGCATTGAATTTTTGTAACATTCGTACTGTGTAAAACCTTAGTTTGCTGAATAACCTTCTGGCCAACAGATGGCCTTACATATGATATGTTTGGTTTATTTCCTTGAGTAGGTGAAATAAATTCCAAAGCACGATACCTACTTGTCAGAAATTCCTTAAAGTGACTAAAAGTGGGTAAGGAATCTGAAGTTACGTTCATAGTTACATTTAGTTCCCACTGCTTCCGAGATTCGGGATCTAATTTTAGTGAAAGCAGATGTATTACAATAATATCCCACGTAGAAACATCAATACCAAGATTGGCTAACGCATTAAGGCAATCTGTCGAAGTGTCTATTAGTTCCTTCAGAAACCCTGCCGACTCTACAGTGGCACCTTTTTGACTTAGCAACCGTTTGAGAATACAATGTGATAAGTACTTCTTATTATTATAACGTTCTTCTAAAACCTTCCAGCACTGTGTGTAGTTAGTGTCAGAAACCGGAATATAACGAATCAGCTGCTCTGCTTCGCCGGTCAAATAGCTCTTTAAGTATTGCAACCTCTGCACATTATCCAAAGAGTCATTATTGTGGATCATTGAAATGAATAAATCCCGGAATGTGATCCACTCTGTGTATATACCCGAAAAAGTTGGAATACTTATCTTAGGCAATTTGACTTGGCTTGACTTGCTAGATTTTGCGACACTACTACCCAATGCGCTTGAACTTTTAAAGCTTAACAAACTATTTTTCATTTCACTTTTACAATCCATGTACTCTTCCTCAGTTTTATCATAGCAATCACCAGTTACATATAATTCTTTATTTAATAATTTAGGATCGCTTTGATAAACTACATTTTTGTGTCCTAGTCTGAACTCGGACCACAGTTGATCTAATGACTCTAGTCTACTCTCAATGTAGTCAACACTTAACCGATCTTTAGGTGATTTTTTGAAATTAGACCTCGTCCTAAAGATTCGCTTAGATGTCTCCACCTGAAAGCTGATCAGTGATTCCATAGTCATTTTTGAAGCCTAATTTTAGTTATTATTCAACGTAGAATACTTTTTAATAGTGTATTTAATTGCAACAAAACACTCCAAACAACATTAAACAAAATAATTACAAGTCCAAGAAAACCAAAATTATTTTACAAGTCCAAGAAAACCACCAAAATTTTACAAGTGTTTTTGAGACGTTTTAATTCTGAGCGAAATCGGGCGTGGAGTCCACGTACCTTCGTTTTTTCGCTTATTTTTCTAAGTCCTAAACTAAACAATTTACTAGCAAACTAAATATTTAACTAAATTTTTCTAAGTCCATTAATCCAAGTTGAAATCTTCTTAAATTTTAATTTCTTCAAATAAATTTTAATTTTCTTCAAATAAATTTCAAAGTACTCACAACCACAAATAAATTTTCAAATGTACTCACGACACATATGCACTCACAACCTCTTGATATACGTGACGTCACTTCCCTGGCTGCCGTCGCTCCCGCTGCCTGCCAACCCTGCCAACCAGCTGGCTTTACTCGACGACTTCCTGCGCGCGTGCTCCTTGCACCGCTGCGCTGTTCGCTCCTCCGGTGACGGTGCTCCGTCCCGACGGTCTTCCTTCCACGTGCAGCAGTCCACTGCGAGCACGGGTTCAGTGGTCCCCAATGACCACCGTGTACCACCGCTGGGCTCTTCAATCCGGTTCAAAGGACCAATGTTCCACCGATAGCTCGTTGTAATGAAACACCCTTACTTTTCATCACCGGATTTATTGTTCAACAAAAACATTAACTCTGATGCACGTTGTCTAAATCACAAAACGAAACGCTATCGCGTTTTAATATTTCACTGGTTCGGCCGTAGCGACATCTAGATTTTATTTCCGAACTACTTCTACTTAAACAATCATTAACACATAAATGTTTGACTACAGTTTAACTGATATACCTAAATGAATGTGCTGTCCAAATTTCATATGTTACTTTTCAACCCAGTAGAATTAGTGAAAAACGAAGAGATGAAACCGCGAAGCGCTATTTAGCGTATGTTGGTAAAAATACGATGAATTCATGATTTATGAAACGTCTCTGGATTTAAAAAGCTACCCGCGGCTATTCAACACTCACAATACCCAGGGCCTTTTGCCCTCGCAATGATCGATGCAATCGCGTTTCGTTCCCAGTTTTCCATTAGCCGCGAAAGAGCTCAATTTTCCACCTCCCCTTTCAGTGCGAGTCCATCTCGAGTATTTTAGAGCTATCGGTAATGGGGCTGCAGCGAAGCGGAACTGATGCGTGTGTCTTCGACATAAAGGGGATCAGAGGTATCAATCACAGATGGTCAAGTCTATAAGAAAGAAATAACGAAACAATCGGCTAAATTAAATATTGAGGATGTAAGCGTCATTATTGCAGTTAACTTGTTACATTAAAAAATAACGGGAATGAAACAGCTCAGCAAAAGCTGCAGCAGTCTAGCTGGGATACCGTCTGACTGCTAATATATACATAGAGCCTTAAGGCATTGGAGTCGATCGAGAGACGCATCAGGAGACTAATTAGGAACGACACTTTACTGGAGCCTCGGCTCCAAAGACTTGAGCATCGTCGTAGAGTTGCCAGCTTGTCAGTTTTCTACCGGATACATTTCGGAGAGTGCGCACTTAAACTGCACAATTTGGTTCCCCCTGCACCTTACTTCTACTGGACGGCTAGACAAATGCGACCAAAAACGTCATCCGTACATAGTGGATGTTCCCCATGTACGCACAAAGCGTTTCGATCCTACATTTTTCATTGGCACAGCGAGGTTGTGGAACTCTCTGCCAGAGTCTGTTTTTTTTACACACAGCGCCATCTGACCCCAAACTACTAACTTGTTTGTTTGCTACGCTTTCATGCGTAAACTACTCGACGGATCTAGGTGAAATTTTGCATGTAGGTACTTTACGCCCTGGAATAAGACATAGAATACTTTCAACCGCGAGGCGCATCTAGTTACTTTTAAGTTTTAAAACACCGCTTGGAACGATAAAAATGTAGCGATCGGTATCATTCAGGTATATTTGACAGCCCTGTTGGTTCATTGGCAGAATGTCTGCTTCAAGAGATGGAGAGCGTGGGTTCGATTCCCACCTAGAAGAAACTTTGTGTCTGGGTGTTCTGCATTTATAATAAGTATGTATTTACAAAAAAAAAGTATTTATGCATTCTATCAGTTATCTGACTTCCATCACACAAGCTCTGCTTAGTTTGGGGCCAGATGGCACTGTGTGTATAGTCCTACGATATTTATTTTATTTATTTTTCATTTATAGTACAAGCTTTGTTTAGTTTGGGGTCAGATGGCGCTGTGTGTAATGTCCTACGATATTTATATTTATTTTAATTTTCTTTTGCTTTACCGGAGTTTTCAAAGTAAACCCTCTCTCCTTTCCTAGTTTGTGTATGTGCTTTAGATTTGATAGGACTTGTGCGCTGGACAGGTGAGCTTGACGTACTTTGATGTCATGATAAAAATAATTCATGACGTCGTTTGTGGTTTACTTAGTCAGCAAAGTAAGTTATCCTAGTCCTGTGTGCATTGTGTAAGTTATTCATTATACGTTACTTAAAACGCTATTTAAACTAATTGTAATTTACGTAAGTACTAACGATACCAAGCAATAAGAACTAAATTCATCACTTAAGCCGGCGTTTTTAAAACAGTAAAGTCTGACATTTTCAGGAAACTCAAAACTAGTGTTGCAAGTATAAAAAAATTTATTAACAAAAATAAAAGTATATAAATCTTCTATCAGTTACAAAAAAGTATAGTATCTAGAGTTCCCATAGTAAAAGCTTAGTTTAAAGCTCTAAGGGTGCTGTGTAACATGTCCACATTGTCCACTGACTTTTTTGTACAAGTAATAAGATGAACGAGACGCTCTCCTGATGGTAAGCGATAACGCATATCTATGACCATTGTAGCGATACACAGAAACTTTAATAAGGACATCGCTGCTTTGACGCTTATTACTTTGAGACTTCGATGGTTAGTAAACAGCTTTGTAATTTCGCTAGCTGTAGTAACTCTTCAAATCGGAACACAGTAATATTTACACACTACTTCTTGTCGGTAGAATATTTGGTACTGCGATAGTACCTAAAGAGATTTACTATCAAGTAAAATAACAGTAAGTATTCAAATACATATTTATTATGCCTTCCACGCATTTCATTTCATTTCATTTCATGCATTGCCACGCTGGAATGCATAATGCAAATCAGATTTCGATTTTATAAATGTGTAAATAAAAGGTATGACACATAAATTATTATTCTCGCATTTTTTTAAAGTATTTTATCACTACTGTAATCAGATTTCTTAATTGAAGTCAATTATAATAGTAATCTAAGACTGAGTGACCAATTTAATTTTTTATACGACTTTTTTTTATGTGAGAAGTAATGAGACGAACTAGACGCTCTCCTGATGGTAAGAGATAACGCCTGTCCATGACCATTACAGCGATACACAGAACTTTGAGTAACAAAACAAAGTCTAGGGCATCACTGCTTTGGCGCTCATTACTTTGAGACTTTCGATGATTAGTCTTAACAGCCCAGTTATTTCGCTAGCTGCAGTACCCTTCGAACCGGAACACAATAATGTTTACACACTACTGCTTAGCGGCAGAATAACTGGTACTGCGGTGGTACCTACCTAGACGACCTCCTGCTAAGGAGTTCTACCACCAAGTAAAAAATAATAAATTACTTATTTATAAAAAACAGTGTAACAGTTTAAGTTACAAAGCTTCTAAATTATAATTAAATGCTAGTACTGAATAAGAACAAAAGCGAAAATGAATTAGTAACGTTCGCATATGAAGGGGCTGGGGGTCTAATTGTTCAAAGAAGAATTCAATTATTACGACAAAGGTTATCTGTTGGTGTGCGGTGGCGCCCACACAAACCTAATGAAAAAACTTTGCACATTTTTCGGGTACAGGTGAAATAACGCTGAAATACTGTAAGAATTCTAATAGCAGCCGCCTCAGAATTGCACATGTTTTAAATTTATATTTTTATTTTCGTCTATGAAAACTTGCAAAAAATTATATTAAAACATTAAGTCATATACTCAGAATACAGTTTCCGTCATTCAGTGTGAAGCAAGACTTATCGTAGTCTGTTTCGATTCCTTGATCTAAGTCACCAGATGTGACTTAAATTATAGTTAGAGAATCCGACCTAATCAAATATGAGTAATTCCGTACATGTCAAAACTACGTCAGTTTCCATTGTAAATCATAAAGGTCAATTTAGAACTTATAATGAACCAGATGTTGCCTGCAGCTTCGCTTGTGTATTACTATGGAAGTCAGATAACTGATAAAATCCATAAAATCCTTTTATTTTGTAAATACATACAGAACATCCAGGCACAGAAGAAACATTTGATTATACCATAAAATGTTTGTTCCGAGTGGGAATCGAACCAACGCACTCTCTTAAAGCAGATATACTACCAATGAGCCAACAGGGCTGTCAAATTTTGTTAGAGTAGTTAATAGATTCGTAATAAAACACACACTATAATCGAATAATGTTCCGATTTATCTATCGAACGATACTTTAGACACTTCTAGTTAGAGAAACTGTCTTAATTAATAGAAAAGGCTGTAATTAAAAGTTTCGCCGGGTCGGAGTAAACAAAGCTTTCGATTTTTTGCCCAAAGCCACTAGTTGCCTAAAGAAAATTAAGGAAAATACGTTAAGAGAATACTGCGCGATTAAACATGATTTTGATATTGTAGGTAAACCATAATAAGGATCGATGTTAACTTAAAACATGTTATTTTTAAAACCTTTTTCAGTCCAATAAAAACATGATAGATAAAAAATTCCAGATACTTTTACTATTTCAAGAAATTTTAGTTTTTTTCTTTCTTTCTTTTAGTTTTTTTTTTTCTTAAAAATAACACTAATTTACATGCTGTGGCATTGCAAAGCCACAGAAGTATCTAAATCCATCTCATCCACTGGAGCTACTTTGCCAGCAGCCCAGAGCCTCACTCCGATACTTCTAGGAGCTGGGTTGGCTCGGGTAGACGCTGGCAGAGGAAATGCACATTACATCCCTAGCGAGACGTCAGTGCAAGACTTATCGCCCCCATTCCGAATTAAAATAAGAAACACTAAGTTACATAAAAATACTCATGCAACAAGCACACCATTCATTATCAGTTTGTCAGAACACAATTTTTTTTGGACCGATTACTTTACTTCAAATAAATTTAATTAGATTCGAGAGTTATGTTTGCGTACTTCCCAGCTACAATACGGTCAAACGATAGATTCTATTTTCATCCTTAATTTAATCGTTAGCTATCGGCGGAGCAAACATGGTTTTTTAAGGATCCTCTTATATATCGCACGAGATTTAATGCGTTCGCTCTAGACAATTGTACGAACAGAAAGTAAAGACTTGGCTTATCGAGCAGGCATTCTACAGGTTTGATGACATAATGGTATTAATAACTGTATAATTTTGTCCATTTTATATAATTAATTAATTTATTACTATTATTTTATATAATTCGTAGCGATGAAAGCTCAGTGGTTAGCGCGGTTCGCATGCCGAAGGGCGTGGGTTCAAACCCCAACAACGAGCTTGAGCTGCCGGTGAAGGAAAACATCGTGAGGAAACCATAGCATGGTGGTAGTGTACTTTAGTACCCTCAAGTTTAAAATCTGCCGCCAAGCACCTAACGGTGTGTTTCGTCAGCCTCACTTCAGAGCCAGTTCCATTCCAGGTTAGGTGTGCTTTACCATCTTCGACCACACCTTCACTTAATATCAGGTAAGCTGTGGTCAAACACTTAGCCTGCCAACATTAAAAAAAATCACTTAATTTTTTATTGTAATTTTATTTGAAATATCGAATTGACATTTGTAATTTAATCTACTTATTTTAATTTAATTTATTTTATTGATTTGTAACTAATATTATCTATAAATTAATATAACTATGACTATTTTTATTTATACATAAATACAATCTCATGGGTGAGCATTAGAGGTTGCCCCAATTCGCCCACCCAGGGAATAAGTAACAATAATATAAACACCACAATACAATACAACACTACCACATAATAATAAACACTACAGGGTTATTTTGATGTAGCAGAATAACTAAGTTTTTTATTCAAGCGAATTAAATAGCTAAACGCTAAAAAGTTCCCTGTTAACATATAACTGTTAATTTAGTAGTTTTTTCTTTGCACTTTGTAAGTTACGTAGCGCGAATATTTCACGTTTTATGCGAGTTTTTCATGACATAAAATGTGTCAGGAGTAATTTATATAAACACTGTGTTCGTGTGCAAATGTAGAGTGGAGTTATTACAGTAGAGCACTTTAGTGAATGGGATAAATGTAGTAAGTTAGGAGACCAAAATAAATTACGCTATACTTTTCGAAAGGATTCGTTTAAAAAATCTCTAATGGCGACAATGAATCAGGTTTCATAAAGATTAATAACTGAGACTTATATCGTTCGAGGACGCCGACCGTTTCAGCTGTGCCATCTGTTCTGTCCATTAATTTGATTGATTAACTCTTTCTGTCTACACCAAAAATTACACACCGAAGAAAACATTAACTTTAATATATGGTCACCCTTCTACAAAGTTCATGAAAATAGAATTGAACGCATACAAAGTAAGTGCTTAAGCATATTATGTGGTAGATTAGGATTAAGACGTCAATTAAAATCGTACGATGACAAGTTGGCAAAATTTAAATTACAAACATTAAAATCTCGGCGTATTAATACGGATATGGATACTCTTTTCAAAATTGTTCACTCCATCATTGATTCTAATTCACTTCTCTCGATTATTAACATTAACACTCAACATAAGACTCGTTATCCTAAAACTTTTATGTTGCATGTTTATCAGAATAATATTTCATATTTTAATCCTGCTGTAAGGATGTGTCGCCAATACAACGAAATTGCTAAAGATCACAAGAAATCTATTGACATTTTCAACTTGAAATTGTGTACATTTAAAACTAATGTCAGAAAAATTGTTTACTGCGTATGACATTTGTACCTAACCAGCTAGAATTTTGCAAATTTATTTGAAATTGCCACTCACTGCATTTTTGGTCATTTTATGGTCATTTATTTCAATCATATTACTTTATTTTATTAATTCTAAACTACTGCTTGAATTAGTCTTGTTGTTTACACATATGTAAGGGATGTAGTTCGGATCGAAACCAAAATCTGTTCACCTCTGTTAATTATTGAGACTGTATCCTGTTTTGTGTAATACAATTAAATAAAAAAATAAATTAATTAATAGGTGTTATAACTTATCGCTCAAAGCGATGTCTTCCAGGCAAGGATGGCAAGTAAGAAAAATTCGGGGTATGTCAAAAACGAGGATATATGTATATAAGTATAAGATAATACATAACTATAACATAAACATACATATCTTCTAATACTTAGATTAGCTAAAATGGTTAATACGTTTATTTATAAAACAATACACAAATAAGCGACTAATGGTAACATGATAAATATAATTATAACTACGAAAAATAAAATAAAATGACCGTTCAGAGGTTGCTTGGGATAAATCGCTTTAGGCGACATGGCCGCCGTTGTATTACTGCTAACATACAATTGCATATAGTGTTTTATAAGGTAAGCTTGTTTACTTTTCGGTGTATAGTAAAATTCTTTTCATGTATTCATCTATTCTAATT
Source organism: Biston betularia (assembly GCA_905404145.2). Lineage (NCBI taxonomy): Eukaryota > Metazoa > Arthropoda > Insecta > Lepidoptera > Geometridae > Biston > Biston betularia. The sequence continues at coordinate 12,078,663 of FR989873.1, forward strand.
ATAATGTCGGTGACTAAATATCTTTAACACAACAACAGCTTTCCTTACTGACATCACGCTGTACGTTCCCTTTTCTGTTTTTCACAACGCGGCTGTTGAATGATAACGCAGGTCGTGTTAGATGGTTACAGCCACGTTAGCAGAACCAACATATCGTGTGCCAGAGACTGTACAGATGGAATTAGCTTCAGTTTACTGCTGACTCTTCAACACTGTGACAAAACATGATGCGTTTGTTGAGTATGAAACAGACATGTATACTATTTCTATCTTTTTTAATCTGGGTGTTCTGTATGTATCTGACTGCCTTAGTACAAGCTTTGCTTAGTTTGGGGGCAGATGGCGCTGTGTGTAATGTCCTACGGTATTTATAATCTCGTGTCACTAATTTTAAAAATCAGAATGTGAGTGTATGTTTTTTTGTTTATTACTTGGTAGCAAATCTCCTTAGCAGGAGGTCGTTTAGGTACCGCCGCAGTACCAAATATTCTGAGGCCAAACAGAAGTGTGTAAACATTACTGTGTTCCGGTTTGAAGGAGCTAGCGAAATTACAGGGCTGTTGAGACTAAGCAAGGCGGAGCCCTGGACTTTGTTTTGCTACTCAAAGTTATGTGTATCGCTGCAATGGCCATGGACAAGCGTTATACCTTACTAGTAGAATCTTATCGTCTCGTTCCATTCATTATTTTTAACATAAAAAAAAAAAACAAAAATTCTCCAAGATGTTTGTTAAATCAGCCGTTACTTGATGGATTCGGTTCAGATAGCCTGTATACAATAGGTCTTCATTATTCCTGGAGTAAATACGTGAAATCGCGAGGCGCAGCACCGCATTTGACTGGGTCGACCCTGAGCAGCTTAGATTTTAGGGTCCAATCCATCTGTGGTGACCTCTGCTCATGAAGACCTTTGACCTTTGCGGGGACGCAGCTCATCAAGTTTATCATTTTAGTTATTTTTATGACACAGGTGGCATTCAAGCAAAGGATTTAATGACTCGCATTATTATCTCCACGGATGGGACAATGATGCGCTTCAACAAACTCCTTTTAGTAATACATATTTTTAGGAATACAACTAGTGTACAACAAAAAAATATACAATTTCATTCATTCATTTTCCAAATTTTTTTTTCAATTCTACCACTACCTCATCTTTACAAAAAAAAAAAAAAAAACAAATAAACTGAATGTTAGTATTTTGTTTTATGTTTTTTCTTTGTAATGATTTGTGTACTTTTTAATAATAATTTGATTCAAGTCTGCATGCTGTACTTAGTAGCATAATAATTAACAACTGTGTAATCTCAGTAAGTTAATTATTTATTTGTAACTTTTATGAGATTAATAAATATTCTTAAACGGTAATTCTATGCATTCAGTAGTCCATCAGCATCAAGTGCTGAAGTTGTTGCCAATTGCACAACACCAAGTGTCACCAAACTTCGCCTTGGAACGTGTCCTGTCCTAACGATATTAATCACGTCCAAGTAATTAGAAACCCAGCGCCACAGGATAAATAACAGTGACTATGTAGAGTGACAGATTAAATGGTAGTCCCCGCGCAGAGCCGACAGTTTGGAAACTCGGTCAACGTGCATTATTTATGTGATCGTGAGGAGGTGTTAATTATTTACAAACAGGATAATACGCGAGGGTAATTACGTAGTAAGTATTTCGTATACTGTGGCGTCACAGGATCTAAGCGTCCTACGTCGACAAACTAGATCAATTTTTGAGATTCTGTTTGATGAAAGCAGTGAGGAAAAATGGTGACGTCATTGGTGACGTTAAGAATATACCGTTCGTAAGACCGAAGGTGATCAAGGCTAGTGTTTGAAGACAGGATAGCATTCTAGTGCTAATTATTTATCTAGCAAGCAAGTTTAGTTCGTCAGTACCAGTTGGCACTGCTATCATTGCTGGTTTAAAAAAATTACCTCAAATAATATTATACAGAATATAATATTACTTTTATCGATTTTTTAAGGTTGATAAGCCAGGTGAGCTTTGGTCAAACAACCACAGAGAATGTAAGCATCTTGCTAAAAATTTATATTGCAAAAGCATTCTATAGCGCTTTAACTCCCAGCGATAAAAATAAAATTATTTGTTCAAATTACGTAAGTTTCAGCAACATAGAAATCACGTTTTACTAAAAATTAAGGGGAAAACAGAACAAAAACAATAAGTGCTGTTAGTTTCTAGCCTTTTTTTATTGTTGACATGCTAAGTTTTCGACCATAGCTCACCTGACGTTATGTGACGGTGTGGTCGAAGATGGTAAACACACTTAGCCTGGAATGGATCTGGCTCTTAAGTAAGACTGTCGGAACACACTCTTAGGTGCTTGGCGCAAATTTTCAACTTAAGGGTGGTCTAGCCAGTAGAGTACACTTCCTCTGGCGGCGATTGTGCAAACAATTAACAAATTGACGGCTACTATAAAAAATGGACTAGTAAGAGTCTGGATTAAACAAATTTTAATTTGTACTTACGCTACATTGCAATAGACAAGACTTGCCTTTACGACAATTTATTTGTTTTAAATAATCACGAAACAGATAACAAATGATATATTACGGAAACATATGTATGCCAACACTTTAAGGATTATACTTCTAAATACATATAAATAACCTAATAATCCATGTTAAAGCCGCACGTCGCCAAAGTTTCCACAAACATCTAGCACACGTACGTCTTACTTTACATAGAATACCTCTCTAGAATAATTGAAACTCAAATCACACAGATAGTATAAATGTGAAAGTTCTGAGCCTCGATCACGAACGACTTGCGAAAAAGTATAAGTATCGACATCGACAAAAATTTGTATAAGATTTGTACAGCTTTGTATGCTATCGCGGACACGATACCTTCACGATGCGAATTCGATAAATTTTCGTGATCGAGGCTTTGATTCCTATTAAATTATATCATATTAATAAATGATGCGTACGTAAAGTAAATAAATTAAGTATTAGCTTTGCAACTTACTATATATAACTTAAGTGAATGTATATAGTTGAAATAAATAATATTGGAAATGAAAACGATTTATGAAAGAAAATATAATTACATCTCTGTATTTTTTTCACTATTTTTAATTAACTAATCCAATTAATAATCTCACTTAATTTAAAATCACAGATAAACTTATTTTATCTATGATTCGCACTCTGGTGCACTTTCCTCCACATTTTAAAAATTGTACTTTTGTAACAACCACTCAGGCCTTTCAAGAAGCTATTCATCGAATGTATCAATGGAAATAGTTCCAAAAACGCTGGGCCCATTGCCGTGTTGTATGGCCGAAGTTGGGCAAAATAGAGACCAGCGTTTTGGTCATGGTTGGCATCGACCAGACGAGATCACAACTCTTTGAATATATTTTCTTTGCTCCTGGTTCCTACGATCCCAAAGTTCCACCCCCAAAAGGCTCAAATATAAATTTATTGCCAAACAGCTAAACTAATTTAGATTATTTACATTACGCAAATTTGGCATAGAAGTAATAAATGTAATTCGAACGGAAATATGATAATTTTTATTTCAAGTTAGCTGCGCCCCGCGGTGTTTCCCGCTACATGTTTTCGGGTTAAAAAGTAGCCTATGTTTTAATCCAGGGCCTCAGCTACCTCCGTACTAAATTTCATCCAAATCCGTTCAGTAGTTTTTTCGTTAAAGAGCCCATCCATCCTTCCAAACTTTCACATTTATAATATTAGTCGGAAGATGCAGCAAAAATAGAATGTCGCGGGTAAAACCGCGGATCGCAACTACTTTAAAAGAAAATTACTTTGAAGTATATGCATGAGATGTATGATTAAAAGGTTCTAGAAACCTTTACCCCGAGTAACCTAATCAGAACATCGGTATGTTTGTGCTTGGAAAAGGTAGTAGAATAAATAAACAAATTTAATTGGAAGATTCCACGTAACCCATATTAGCATGGATAAACCGCGAAACAAAAATAAACTTCACAGCTTTATCTATCTATCTATACTATTATAAAGAGGAAAGATTTGATTGTTTGTTTGTATTGAAAAGGCTCTGAAACTACTGAACCAATTTCAAAAATTCTTTCACCGTTGGGAAGCTACACTATTCCCGGGCGACATAGGCTACTTTTATCCCTGTATTCCCACGGGAACGGGAACTACGCGTGTGAAACCGCGAGGCGTCTGCAATCTGCTATGTCTGCTATTTGTTTGTATTGAATAGACTCCGAAACTACTGGACCGATCTTAATAATTCTTTCATTATTAGAATGCTATATTATCCATGATGAGCATAGGCTATATTTTATTTAAAAAACAATTAGGGATTTACATGGAAAATTCAATAATGTAAGCCAAGCTGTGAAAAATGTACCGAAAACCCCGTATTTAGCATGCGCTGAGAAAACTATTGGCAATAGAATAAAGTGACATTTTATAGAGCAAATTGACAGCTACAAATAAGTCCGCAATATCATATATCTAAATTTTACAGTTGCCATCTACATCTACACTATTATAAAGAGGAAAGATAAAGATTTGATTTTTTGTTTGTTTGTATTAAATAGGCTCTGAAACTACAGAACCGATCTAAATAATTGCTAACATTATCACTGAGTGACATAGGCTATATTTATATTGTTAATCGAGTTTTGTTTTCCCGTGCGAAGCCGGAGCGAACTGCTAGTACTTTAATAGGTTGGTGGTAAATAAAACCACACATCAATATGAAATCATATAATTCTAGGCAAGTGTGACTCTAATTAATATTGTGTGGTTTGCATGAATTAGTTATATTATGTTTTTGCTCTGCATGTTCCAAATTGTTATAAAAAAAAATATTAAAAATTTTGAAAAAACCCACGACGAGTTTGTCACCGTAACACCTATTTAAGAACATGCACCAATTAAACCTACACCCATCACTGACAACTGCATCAAAATCGAACAAGTAGTTTTGGAGAAAAATGGCAACATGGATTTGCACAAACAAATATTTACTGCAGCGCCTCCTGGCGAGTTGTCATCGTAACACTTATCTAAAATAATATACCAATCAAACCAGAACCCATAACGGAAAACATCATCAAAATCGGACTTGTAGTTTTGTAGAAACGTGGCAACATGGATTTGCACAAAAAATGTTTACTACAGCGCCCCCTCGTGAGTTGTCACCATAACACCTATCTAAGAACATGCACCAATCAAACCCGAACCCATAAAACTGCATTAAAATCGGGCTAGTAGTTTTGGAGAAAAATGGCAACATGTATTTGCACAATCAAACGTCCTCTCACTCCAAACGCATATACCTACCGTCTCCGTTCCGTCGTGGGTATAAAATAAATAAAATGAAAGCAAACTGCTGTTTACATTACATTTCATATTATCCTGACAGGGTTTCCCTAATGCGATGGTGCTAGTTAATTTATTTATTAGTTGAATTTTTTGTAAATTGAAATGTCCAAGTGTTCTCAATGTTCCAATGGAATGTAAATACAATACAAAACACCCAGAGACGGAACAAACATGTAAGCTCGTCACATTAATGTTTCTCCTGGGTGGCAATAGAACCCACGCCCAACAGCTCTTGAAGTAGATACACCACGAAATGAGCTATCAAGGCAGTCATATGAATGTTTATTGACTGCCTTTTTAAAACGTTCCATATTCCAACATCGCAGAAAGAACTTTGCAGGAAGAACAATACAGTTCCAAATTCTTCCAATACAGTTCTCTTAAAATAGCTCCTTTACGAATATAATACTATTATCAACAAGCTACCCGATACTGTCACTAGATTCAATGACGCGCCCCCACATCCTAAATGTTTCGCACACCATTGTACACGGGCCTATTGTGTTGATAATTGTACATGAAAACCTGTACAAGCGAGTAAACACAAGGCTGTTCAATAAGTCAGAACAATGATGTCATTTTCGAGGACGGCCTTCGATGTCTTCAAGACAACATCGAAAAACATACTCTTAAAGTGATTGATCTGAACGTTATCCTCGTACTAGTTTTATCACGCAAATTCGTTCGAAGAAAGACTGAGATGAATTCTTCATGATGTAATTTCACGAATCAGTTGAATGATCTTTAAAGTAGCTTTCTTCGAAGGCAATTCACCTTCATCAATTGCTTAACTCTCGCTGCCTAAGATACAATAGTTGTTTATCCTTGTCTATACGGGTACGTATTTTAAAAGTTGAAAAGTTTTAATGATTTGTTACTTTAGGTTGATTTATAGGATTCAGTATCTCAAAAGAACCGGGACTATACCTTACGGGATCACTTTGTTGTCCGTCAGTCAAGACCTTTTATTTTGGTAACGCGTGGAAATACTGAGTTGAAATTAAAACCACATACGCAGATCCGTAGTCCCTTGCAGCTATTAAAAAAAATCAAATTAATCAGCAATCGTAAAAAAAGTTACAGTCGTTTATGCAGCAAAAAACTTACACGCATATTTCGACACTCATAAGGGAATCAAAACCGTTGACTTAGAACTATGAAATTTTGTAAGAAGCATTGTCGTATAGTACACATTATTATTATTATTTTAGCCCACTTTGTCCCACTGCTGGGCAAAGGTCTCTCTCCCTCCATTCCAGGCCTCTCTGTTTGGTGCTATTGAGGTCCATTTCTTGTTGTGGGCATCGAGCATCGATAGTACACATAAAAAAACTGAAAACTGAACAATTTAAATTTAGTTACAAAAAAATAAGAATTTATCATACCTACTAGTTTTTACAGAACCTTCGGTAGGAAAGTCTGACACACACATGTCAGTGTTTTTTTTTAACTAACTGCCCTGAACCTCTGATTTGATGGTACGTGTATATGGAGATAGATATGCATTCAGCTAATATGGCCCTGGCGGTAATAGGGGACATGTTTGACATTTAGGCGACATTTAGGTCAGTGCCGATATATGACATACTATCGGGGTTCACATAATAATGGAAATAATGGCAAGTATTGACAACAGCTATACAGAAAGCAGTTTAGAATAGAACTTTATTGTACACAGGCAACATTTATGTACTAAAGTAAGTGTAAGTAGCTTTGTAACTTAAAGCGATTTCTTCTAGGCTACCATTGGGTTGAAAGAATTGATATCTGAACTAACATCGTCGGTGGTGTAGAAAAACGTAATAAAATAAAAATACACAATATTACATACAAACACCAAAAGTAAAACTACTAAAAGTAATGAATATCTAAAAACACAAATTTAAACAGTTAAAAAATACAGAATTCATATTCACAAAAAATAAAAATTTCTCAAGAAAATAATATATCTATTAAGAAATTTTTCGCCACAATGTTTTGATAAAAAAAATCTTTACAATTTAGTAAATTAAATATCTCTGCAGAAGGATCATAAATATTTGCACGTAAAAAAAGTTTAGCTTCTTTAGTCAAATACGCATAAACATATATCAAGGTGTATGTTATATCTATTATTTTATAAGAGTATACCAATTGCTAGACGCAACAAGCATTTTACAATTTAATACATTAAATTAATACCATATTCCCTGAAATTAACAACTAATTTTATTGCATGTTTCTTCTTCAAGTCGTCATTAAATAACATCAACGTATTGAAAAAAACTGCTTTGTTACAAGACCTGAAACTATGTGGAAACTTTTTTCTTGCGCTCGTAAATTCCGCGGAACATAGCCGCGTTATGAGGAAAGTTTCAATAAAAATACCATGTTAATGCCGGAGATATGCCCGACACAGTTATCTGTAAGAAAAAGATAATAAAGGCTGTTTTTGTACCGGAAAAACGACTTAGGAGAATTTGCGGCGCCGTGCCGCCCCGCTTAAAGTAAAATATCGTCGAGGGTTCAAGAGCCGAAGAGATGTCTTTGGAAGCGAAAATTAATTTAAACAATTGGATGTTCCGAAACTCGCTGTTAATTAAATAAACAGTGATACTATCTAGACGCAATTTCTTTACTTTAACAATTTATTGACACATCACAAAGTGACATTACAAATTAACAAATGATTAGGTAAATTTTATTTTACTATGAAATAAAATTGGGAGTGTTAGCACACCAACAAGAAATTCTGCATCTTGGAAACTAACTCCTGCCTGCGGTTGATTTTTTATTCATATACAACAGGTAACAATAATATGAAAATAATGATACTAGTTATTATTATTCATGGTTATTTATTTCATTTTTTATTTTTTAATTACATAACTTTAAAACGTGCCACCGGACAGGAGCACAGGTGCTCCGTGCTGCAGGTGGTTACGGCTGCAGAGTGAGGAACCTCGTAACAATGCGTGTCGTATCGACGATCTCTGTCTTTTTGAACTGACCCTTGACCCAACCGTCTAGCGAGAGTCTCTTAAGATGTTGGTCGAGACTTCTTATTATTATAATAATTTTAATTAGGACTCTGTCAATCTAAGAAAATTGAATCATTTATTTATATAACCAAAAACCCAATAACTATAAATGATACGACTGAGATGATAAGACAAAATATACAGTTTAACACTTCCAATGCCATGTGAACAATCTCATAAAAAGTTTAGCATAGGTAAATGTTAATTTAATAATTACTCAAATTTAAATATGAAACTTTCAATTTTACTAAAAGGTACTAAAGGTAAAGTATGTACAACGTCGGTTTTTAAAAATACACGCTAAGTCAGTGCATATTTTTACAGACTTAAATTCACTTTAAGCCCATTAACAGTAATGGCAAGCAAAGTGCTTTGTGCTTCAATATTATTAAGGACTAACAAAATAGATAAGACTTAACGATTTGAATACTAAAACAGTCACGTTTTCTACCATCCATCTTTTCAAGGAAATCAGGACAATCAAAGCAAAATATAATATATCTTCACGCGGAGTGCACAAAGGGGTTAACGGGTCTCCGTGAAATTTGTCAGGAGCAATTTGCTAAATTGTTTGCTTTATTATTCAGACGGCGACATTTCGCACAACTTTTTGCTGGTATTTATAATCAGTGGGGAACGGGAAATTTCATTTTTTTTTTCATTGGATTACGTGACACAAACACCGATGTTACGGTAAAGCCGCACACGTTCTCATTTTGTAACAAAATTTTGTGCTTAGAACGCACCTACCTAATCTTATTTGCATCGTGAATTATTTTAGCCCATCTTGTCCCACTGCATATAATCTTGTCATCTTGTAATCTTGTCATCTTGTAATCTTGTCATCTTGTAATCTTGTCATCTTGTAATCTTGTCATATAATTGAAGTGAAGAAATAAAAAAAAAGTACATACAAAATTATGTTTAGCTTATTATATTGTTGCGTGTGTGTGTGTGTGGGTGTGCATGTGTGTGAGCGATATATTTCATTATTAAGAGATACGTGTGTATCAATTAGCGCAGGGTTTAAACAACAAAAATATTAGTAAAATAGTAAAAGCATTGTAAAAAAAATAGTAATGAAGTATCATACAGTTTACCTGTAGTTAAATTACTTGAACCAAAACCGTTTAATATTTATTAATAATAACCGGTAAAAATAGTAAGTCCTTCGATATTCAAGACATTAAACAATTGATAATGTTATTATTAATACTGGCCGCATTTATTACATTAATTTATATAATAACCCCGAAAGTAGAAGAATTGAAATATGTCCCAGTAAGTGGAAAGATGGTATCTGTATAGTATACAGGTAGTATGTATCTAATAGGTATCTATAAAACTCAAAATAAATCCGTTCTAAAAAAATCAAACTCAATAACAAATAAAACTCATTATCTCGTGGCAAACTTCAGACATAGCTGGAAACTATCTGGAATTTATAGGCTGAAGACAATCGATGAGTCAAAGCCGAGCTGCGCTTGTCCTCGACCTCGCACTGCAACCAGGTCGAGGGTCCGCGAATACAATCGAATGCAATGTTTATACAAATCGAATCGTTTATAATGTCAACAACCGAACGTAACATTCACTGTGAGAAACTCTAAATCGATGATAACCAAAGTGGTGTATATATCAATCCCAATGTGTCGACGACGACCTACAAAGGATCCATGTCAACGAAAAAAATAATTATTGCGGATCCGTGAGATTTAATGGTAGTGGATCTCATTAAGGCAAGTTTTGATTTTAATTTTGACTTTCCATAGATGGAATAACCCACCCACACAGATGATTTGTTGCTTAGTTTTAATCTGAAAACGTGACAAACAGACTTAAGACGATAGTACTATTATTTCAGCCTCAGAACAAAACACTTCTATCATTTCATCATCCTTTATCATATCTGGCGCAGGTCGTCAACTCTCAAAGGGATTCACATACAATTATGAAAATGTTTACGATATGTTACTGTAAAGCTAGTACTGTTAGGATTTATATTTTGTACTTGTATTCTAAAAGACCTTGTAACGGTCCCAAACTAGCAGCGTCTCACGGTTTGAAGCGCTTTTTTGTTATAAAAAGTTGCCTATTTATTAATGCAGTGTAAAAGTTATCTACGTTCCAAATTTCATCTATATCAGTCTAGCCGTTTCAACGTGAACAATTAACAAACATAAATACAAACTATAGCGTTTATAATATTAGTGGTAAAACATCGCGAGGAAACCATGGTGGTAGGGTACTTTTTAATATTCGGCTTGCTAGCCTCAAGTTAAAAATGTATTACCAAGCACCTAACGATGTATTCCGGCAGCCGCACTTGCGAGCCAGTTCTATTCCAGGCTAGGCGTGTTTACCATCGTCAACCACACCTTCACTCAGGTGAGTTGTGGTCAAACACGTAACCATAAAAAAACGACCTAAAGCAAATAGGCTTTGCTTCCCCCGACAGGCCCGTTGGCTCATTGGTAGTTTATGTGCCTTGAGAGCTGTAGGGCGTGAGTTTGATTCCCACTCAGGGCGAACATTTTGTGAATAAACAAATGTTTGCTCTGTGTCTGGGTGTTCTTTATGTATTCTATCAGTTATCTGACTTCCATCACCCAAGCTCTGCTTAATTTGGGGCCAGATTGCGCTGTGTGTATAATCCTACGATATTCATTTACTTTTTTCTTTAACATAACGAAAAAAAACAATATACACAATAACATTCCGTTCATCTTCTATTCATAGAATATGAATAAGGAGATTTATTAAACAAAAAAAAAAGCCGAAAAATTTCCGAAATAACGTAAACGTTATACGGAAAAAACATGACAAAAACAGATAATGTAAGCAGTATGGTATGCGCGTAATGAGAGATAATCCGAATTAACATAGTTAATGTATCCATACTCGACGTAAGCGATACGATACCGAAATAACTATCAAAACAAATGTAATCTCCGGGGATAGGCCCGAACACATTAATGATACATGGCTGGCTACGAATTAAAACATCATGAATATACATTAAGATTGATTGATGTTGCTCAAACAACACACAGATATATAACGCGACAGGAAAACAGATTACACGGCATGGCGTGTAATGTACAATACGATGTTGATTATAATTGACTTATAGCGTTAGCAAAGACCAGCCCCTGTAATGAGAGGTTTTTTAGTTTCTATTAAGCGGTCACGAAAATATACACGACCGCATACCGTATGCCCGCGCAATAAAGATCGAAGTTGCTTAGCATTTTCGTAAGCGTTTAACAGGAATAGCAATTAAAAAACCGGTCAAAGCGAACTCGCGCACGAAGGGTTTCGTCAAAAATCACATTTGTTCTGTGGGAGCCCCCTTAAATATTTATTTTATTCTGTTCTTAGTACCTATTTGTTGTCATAGCGGCAACAGCGGCAATCTGTGAAAATTTCAACTGTCTTAACTATCAAGGTTCATAAAATACAGCCTGGTGATAGACGGACGGACAGCGGAGTCTTAGTAATAGGGTCCCGTTTTACCCTTTGGGTACGGAACTCTAAAAACGTACAGTACAGTTATTTAAATAAATTAATATCCGAAAAGATGTAATTTTTATAGTTTCGCGACTTGAACACATAATTATGTTTGTCGCTGGGTCTTAATCGCGCACAAAATTCATAAAAGGCCAAGATCTTTTAGTAGATTTTAGAGAGGTTTTCTTAGATTTTCCTGGATATCGCGCACAAAATTTTTGTGCACGATATCCAGGAAATACATATATGCGCGATTGAGTCCCGGTGAGATAATAAGTTAAGACATACCATAATTCTGTGATTTTTTCCACATTTTACACAACACCATCTGGCGAGAGCGAGATGAAGAGATTTTCTCGCTCTCACTTCTACTGTATAATAAAATTTATATTATAGTAATTATGTAAGTTTTACTAGATTGTGTGACCAATATGAGGTTCAGGCACATTTTAAAATCATTTCATAACGATGAGAAAAGTTCTTAAGTCTGCACGTGTTTAGTTTTCACCTTGCTATTAGACCGTCCCATACTTCCATCCAAGGTTTTTCTAGTAATATTAACAGCAGTTACATTGAAATTTGATACGCCCCAATCGATAATAATCAATAAGAAATTACAAGGTTTAGGTGGCTCAGGGGTTTCCAAAGTGTACGACATCGAAGACGTCTTTCAAATATATAAACACAGAGTGTAAATTATTTATTAATTGCGGAATAAAACAGTAGTGTATATGATAATTTACGTAGTATAAAACTTTTTTTTTTATTATTATTTTTGCTAACGTTTTTTTTTCTTTTAATGTGTTTTTTTTTTAATGTATATTTATTAATTTTTTTGCTTTTTTTGTGTGACATATTTTTTAATGTGCTAACGTTTTTATGTCAATAAAATAATTTGAATTTGATTTTCTGTTTTTTATTTTGATTTATTTATTGATACACAAAACAGAACATAGTCAAAACAGAACCATAAATTGCTAGGTTCAGTTAGTGTATACAACATAACTATATAATTTAGAAGCAAAAGTGAAACCAACGAATAAATTTTACGTACAACTATCAAGTAACATTATTTTTTAAAACAGTTAAATTACATTTTATTGTGTACCTACTAGCGGACGCCTCCCGGTTTCACACGCGTATTTCCTGTTCCAGTGGGAATACAGGGATAAAAATATGCAGCCTGTGTCACCCGGGGATAGTGTAGCTTTCCAACGGTGAAAGAATTTTTGAAATCGGTCCAGTAGTTTCGAAGCCTATTCATTACAAACAAACAATCAAATCTTTCCTCTTTATAATAGTATAAATACTGTTGACAAATAAAGTTTTTATAAAATAAACTGACTTATCGACTTATCTAATATCGTATATTGTGTTTTCCTTTATAACTTACGTACAAAAGGGTACTTTTCAAATAGTGTTTTTTTCGTTTATCTGTCTTATTTATGTTTTCTAACGAATATTTTGGTGAGGTCGAATTGATGTTTTTTTTTTTAATGTAAAAAAGTAATGAGACGAACGAGACGTTCTCCTGATGGTAAGAGATAACGCCTGTCCCATGACCATTGCAGCGATACACAGAACTTTCGAGTAACAAAACAAAGTCCAGGTCATCACTACATGGGCGCTCATTACTTTAAGACTTTCGATGGTTAGTCTCAATAGCCCTGTAATTTCACTAGCTGCAGTAGGCACCCTTCGAATCGGAACACAGTAATGTTTACACACTACTGCTTAGCGGCAGAATAACTGGTACTGCGGTGGTACCTACCTAGACGACCTCACGCTAAGGAGATCTACCACCAAGTGTACAATTCGTACAGTGCTTCATGAACAGAAATAGTTTGGGAACCCGTGGGTAAGTACTTAACAAAGTAGCAATCGTGTATTATAATATAGCAACACTTCAATCCGCCTTGGAGCCCAGTTAATATCCGCTCCAAGGCTGGCCTTGGGCGGACAAATTAAGCATTCGGTCGGTTCATGGAACCGCTCGCCTCGCTGCCGACAGATAGATGGATGAATTAAATACTTCCTCTTGATCAATTGGTCCGTTCTACGCAGCTTATATTTGTAGTTAGAGGTGTTATAATGTTATAAATTCAAGCCTACCCCAGACAAACGTGGCCCGTGGTAGGTAAACGTGGCTGACTAGGCCTGCCCAACTGCATCCACTACCGCAGCTTGTGATAGCGTACGGCGTACCGGCTATTACCATCTAGCGAAGTTACGGGGCTGTTCAGATTAACCATCATCTTTCGCAGTCATAATAACTAATTGATGTTATTCGTCGCTTATTTGTATATATATTCTCCGTATACAAGTATTTATTTACAAATTATTTTTTTATATATTAGTGTATTTTTAGTTATTCTATGTATTTGGGATATATTATTATTAGAATGTAGATATATTTATGTTATAGTTATGTATTCTCCTATGTGCATATCCTCGTTATTGAGACACCCCGTCTTTTTCCCCCTGTGATCCTAAGGTTGTCTGGAAGAGATCGCTTTTAGCGATATGGTCGCCAGTTGTTACACCTATTAATTTAGTTTATTTCTGCTATATTGCATTATTTTTAATGTGTACAATAAAGAGTTAAACAATCAATCAATCAACCATCTAAAGTCTCAAAGTAATGAGCGCCAAAGCAGTGATGCCCTGGACTTTGTTATGCTACTCAAATGTATGTATAATGGACAGGCGTTATCTCTTACCATCAGAAGAGCGTCAAAAAAGTATATTTATTCTGTGATACTACTTTTAAATTAGATTCGCATAGAAGTAGTACCTAATTAAACATAAACTTAAGACCTAATCCAAAGGCTTTAAAAACATTTTCATTGACAAAATAACTAGAGGGCCGTCCGGGCTTTGCACGGGAAAACAAAACTCTATTAAAAATATAAATATAGCCTATGTCACTCAGTGATAATGTAGCATTTAATGATGAAACAATTATTCGGATCGGTTCAGTAGTTTCGGAGCCTATTCAATACAAACAAATCTTTCCTCTTTATAATTAGCGTAGATGTAGAGTAAACCATATCTACGCAAATCAGAATAGTGTTTGTTGAAATTATCTTGAAACAAAGATGCTTTGACAAACTTATTATCTTTAGGTAGCGAACTCAAGTGCAGAGTGAACTTTAATTAAATCACATGTTTGTATAACGTTAGCAAGACTGGATTCAATTCAGCATTGAATCGCAAACGCAACAATAATAGTAGCTGTCTAGTGGTGCGGCATGTAGCCTGACTCATTTCGATCAGTTCAGTTTTGGCTGAGGACGGCTGATTTATACCAGAGTGATTCAGTTGTCATGTCATATCTAGCTGTACAATGACAATTGGTAGCTTTTGAAAAATCTTCCTGTACCCAGCAGCGGGCCAATTTATAAAAAACCGGGCTGATTCGGAACTACCAGCTGCGTCCCGCGGTGTTACCTGCTGTTGCCACGTGTGTGTGTGTGAGAGTAAATGTAAGGTTTTTTCTCCCATATATATTTTCAGTTACGTTTTTTAGCCTGTTATTATAGACTAATCTATAACTATTTATCTATACTATTATAAAGAGGAAAGATTTGATTGTTTGTTTTTATTGAAAAGGCTTTAAAAGTACAGGACTGATTTAAAAAAATATTTCACCTTTAGGAAGCTACAGTATCCCCGGGTGACATAGGCTACTTTTTATCCCCGCATTCCCACGGGAACGGGAACTGCGCGGGTGAAACCGCAAGGCGTCCGCTAGTCAATATAAACTAATTTGTTTCTAAACAGAAATCATTGCTGGCAACACACGGGTGTCCTTGGTCTGCACACGTGAATCGCGCGGCCCAAGACTACCCTCATGAATTATTTAGACCGCGCGCCCCTGGAGAGAATTATAACGAGCACATTACCACTACACTCGGAATCGAGATTAACTTAATAAGATGAAGTAACGCGGGAGAAACAAATTACCTCAATTACTTCTGCTGAGATCACCTATTCAAATGTAAGCACCGAGTAGAATTTTCCTCGTCGTTCCCAACCGTCCACAATAGCAAATTATCTTGTATAATAAAATCGAATTGTCAAGTTACATATTTTGTAACAAAAAACCAGAGATATGTACTATTATAAAGAGGAAAGATTTGATTGTTTGTTTGTATTGAATAGGCTCCGAAACTACCAGATCGATTTCAAAAATTATTTTACCGTTGGAAAGCTACACTTTCTCCGGGTGACATAGGCTACTTTTTATCCCTGTATTCCCACGGGAACGTGAACAACGCGGGTGAAACCGTGAGGTGTCCGCTAGTTAACTATATATTATTTAAGTAGCTTCTATAAAATTTGGCATCGAAATAAAAAGCATATTACAAATTAGCGAAACCGACAATTCTTTACAATTTTTGTAGTAAATTTGTTCCATGTGTATACGTTTTCATATTTTCCTAATATGGTTCGTTTTTCTTTTTCCGAAAATCTTGTATATCCCACTAATATTATGAATGTGGAAGTTTGTGACGATGAATAGATGGCCGGGTGTTTGTAACTGTTTCACGCAAAAACTACTAAACGGATTAGGATGAAATTTGGCACACATATATGTAGTTACACATAGATAGCCTGGATGAAAATACAGGATACTACAGGATATAGATGGCTAGGTGTTTGTAACTGTTTCACGCAAAAACTACTAAACGGATTAGGATGAAATTTGGCACACATATATGTAGTTACACATATATAGCCTGGATGAAAATACAGGATACTACAGGATATAGATGGCTAGGTGTTTGTAACTGTTTCACGCAAAAACTACTAAACGGATTAGGATGAAATTTGGCACACATATATAGCCTGGATTAACATACAGGATACTACAGGATATACAGCAAACTGAAAAAAATGTTCAACGCTCAATTTCAAAAAATCAATTCAACGCCGACGAAGGCGCGTGTAACAACTAGTCGTACATTTATCCGTTAAAAACAATAAATCTCCAATGTCAATAGGTGCTTTAACTCTTCTTTATGCGAGTTAAGCTAGGGCATATATCTCCCGCTTGCAGCGCTCAGGAGCGTGCGCCTCAATCCCCAGATCTCATCATTTCATCACTGACCGGGACTCGAAACTGTCTTTTAAAAGGTTTACTTATAATTTGCCATTCCATTTTCTTGTTGTTTGTTTGATTGTTCTTACCTCTATTTGTTATATATTCAAATGGCTGCTTCGCGAAGTACTGATACTATTGCCACTTACCTGTAATGATAAAACTTTTATTAAAAATAAACATCACGAAAAAAGACAAAACGCATGTTTATAATACGAGTATATATACTCATTATTGATCGAGCTACTGCTTATAAATAAGATTTAATTTTACAATTTAATAAAATCGACTCTATGACCCTTAGGCCAACTAAACGCATTACTCTAATGAAACAGCGAGGTTTCGGAGTAAAAGAAAATATAATCGATGTATATAATTTTTAGATTATTGTTGATTTTTTTTAAATCGCTCGAACCATTGCGATGCAAGAAGCTCGATTGATGATATAATAAATCATATGTATTGTCTTTGACAAGACACGCTGAATAGTGTAATTTGAACTCGATCAGAAACTAGTCCATAAAGATAAGATTACATAATGTTATACAAATTACTATGTAAAAACAGAATTTTTATATAAGCCCATAGCTGGGCACGGACCTCTTCTAATTGCAAGGAGGTTAAGGCCGTAGTCCATGACGCAGGACAAGTGCGGGTTGTCAAACTTCACACGTCTTTGAGAACATTAAGAACTTTCAGGTATGCAGGTTTCCTCACATTTTTTTCCTTTACCATTTGAATTCTGAAACAATTTAGAAAAGACAGAGGTACGTTTCGTACGATTTGAATTTATTATATTGTACATTAATCCAAAAAAGATCACGAATAATTACTTTTGTATTTACATTATCATTCTGTCTCTACATATTCTACATACATTAACAAGACTTGAAACAGAATATATTTTAAATTATATCACGTCACTTTCAGAAGTTTGTCTTATTATGATTACTTAAAATATAATGAGCTTTTACAAAAGCTTTGCTGGCCGCTCAAAGGGACCTTTTAGGGTCAAGGTTAAGCTACTGGCAATTTCGTACTAAAAACTTTAATAGCCAGGCCTTTACAGAGGCTTTTACAGGAGTTTAGTACGCTACTTACTCAGTAATGACGCTGACAGAAGATTTACAGAGAATCAGGTACTAAGACACAAATCTGTACTTCATTCGTACGATTACCTACTACGTTTTTTCTGCAACGTTTTTCTCATACAAATTGTAAACTCTAAAGAGTACAAAGCGCGCGCGGCTTTGTTTTACTTCGTACTCAATTCGATATCCGCGCGCGAGTTGCAATCTGCCTTGACTCCTTGAAGTAGGCCAGCGGAAGTAGCCGATACTATAGTCGGAGTATACGACGTAATTAAACGTGAGTCATTTTGTATGCGTAAATCAAAAATATGTAAAATCACGTCAGTTTCCAAAGTAAAATGGATTCGTCAGTCGTTGGGATAAACGTGTTCTAGAATGGAGACCACGAATCGGCAAACGTATTGTAGACTGCCCTGAAATTCGAATGAGTGACGATTTATATACGAAAAGCACTGACAGCAACAAAGTTTCGGCAGCCTACTTGGGAGACCATTTAGCTTCCAATATTTAGGTCCTGGCTTCGAATTTCCCAGTATGCACCTGTGTCTTTTCAAAGTTATAAGCGTGTTGCCGCTGACTTCAAACGGTGAAGGCAAAGAACGACACGAACTTATATGACGAGTTCTTGAAAATGTACAAAGTCTGCCAACCCACACTTGATTAATGACGTCACCATTCTCATATTGAGACGAGGCCCGCGTCTATCATTGGTACAGGTTATAAAAAACAGAGCTGATTGTGATTCGGAGCAAAAAGCGAAAAGTCGTTTCCATGACAAGTGGTAGGACTTGAAAAAAGCCTATGTCCAGCAGTGGACTTTAACAGGCTAATTATGATGATGATAATTCTGAAGTACTTGTTACATGCTTATTAGCACTCGAGAGATATACAGGATCAGGTATAATTAAGTTTTGCGTTGGAAACTGGAATTCTGTAGAATTTACTCCACATCGTTCAATTTAGCACACTGGTTTGATATTCCTGACGTTTATGTGCTAACTAGATTCGAGAATCTCAGGTCTGAAACCTTTGAACCTAATGAGAATAATGTTTTAGTGTTATAATCCAATATCATGGGTCCGTGTTACACAATGGAAGACTTATTAAAGATGTAAAGAAAGATACATAAAAGTTATTTTTAAACTTACACAATTTTAATACATAATTATGTTTATCACTGAGACTTAATAGCGCAACAAAACACTATAAATTTGTTTTGTTTATTAACCTCGACCTCAACGTTTCATGTTTTGTTGGGGGATTAAGCGCCTGTGGTAAAACATAATTTTATACAAAAAGTGAAATTAGGTGCAAGGGAAGATAACGTTGATGATTCATATCAGTCATTCTCAAGTGTGTGTGTTATGTTGTGACCAAGGGAAACAGGGATTATTTTTTAAATCTATAGATTTATTTATTACCAGCGGACGCAGGTCTCACCCGCGTAGTTCCCGTTCCCGTGGGAATACAGGAATAAAAAATAGCCTATGTTTGGCACCCGGGCATAGTATAGCTTCCTAACGGTGAAAGAATTTTTGAAATCGGTCCAGTAGTTTCGGAGCCTATTCAATACAAACAAACAAATCTTTTCTCTTTATATAATATACTAGCAGATGCCTCGCGGTTTCACCCACGTATTTCCCGTTACCGTGGGAATACAGGGATAAAAAAGTAGCATATGTCACCCGGGGATAGTGTAGCTTCCCAACGGTGAAAGAATTTTTGAAATCGGTCCAGTAGTTTCGGAGCCTACTCAATAGAAACAAACAAATCTTTCCTCTTTGCATAATAAGTAAACACTCGAAATAAACGTTTGCAGCCTTTCTTATGGTACTTTAAGTAGACACATTGAGAACGGTTTCAAATTTTCACCGTGTCATTGAATCCCTATGTGTCTACGATCCGATTACTTAGATAACTAAGTAATGTGGTATCACTTTACTTCAACATGTCCTTTATGTCCAATCACAGTACAAGGTCAACTTTGACCTAAATGAATAGTTGAATGTTATTAGCAGGGACTACTATTACCATAAACATGTTTAGGTGTTCATGTATTCAGGTCATACGCGTGGGGTGCACAAGACTTAACTGAATTTAGTAACTCAAGCCACAGTGGATCATTGTTATTCACGGTCGTCGTACTACCCTCTCCTAGGATCCCAATAAAGTTTGTGCCAATTTTTATAGTTTATATATATCGTGTATTTTCGACTATAAATTCGTATTGCACTGACATCATATACAGTTGTTGGTAAGTTTTATGTAAAAGTGATGAAACGAAAAAAACGCTCTTCTGTTAACCTATTGTCCATTGCAGCCATATCCAGCGATTTGAACAATATTAGACCAAGTCCAGGGCATCGCTGCTTTAGCGTTTACTACTTTGAGACATTTGATGGTTAGTCTTAATAGCCCTGTAACCGCTGCAGTACCGTACAAACCGAAACATAGAACAAAAGATGGGAAATTTTATTCTCTACAAAAATGATCTCAATAACTTTTGCCCTAATGTGCATAGTTTTTGAGATACCGTCACTTAACACCAGGTGAGCTATGGTCAAACACATAGCCTGTCAGCCATAAAAAAAAATGTCGGCCAAAAACATTTTTTTCAAGATGGCGCCTGAAGCTCTACCGGAATCTGTCATCATTTTGTGATTTTATACTCGGTAAGTGATCCTAAAACATTTAAAAATAGGAAATTTAGTGCAAAGTTGATAAAAAAAACCTTATGCTACGATGATCTACCAGCTTGTATCGTACACATAACGTCATCCTACGACATTATACAGAGTTTACTTTAACGTTAAGAGAGGTTATAAAGTTGCGCAGATCATATTCTTGTTTAAAAACGCATTACGTCGTCGGACAGATGTTTGCAATAGACCGTGGAAAAAGTTTACAGTTCTCTCGACGTGCTTTTAAAAAGTCATTTTGTGGACGTTCTGTCCCTGAACGATTCAGTATTTCGCTCAGACTTTTTATTGTATTAATACTGACGCAGATTATTGACTTTTGTTTTTATAACAGGGACTACACAATGCTTTTTTTTTTATGGTTGACAGGCTAGATGTTTGACCACAGCTCACCTGATGTTAAGTGGAGGTGTGATCGAAGATGGTAAAGCACACCTAGTCCGGAATGGAACTGGCTCTCAAGTGAGGCTGCCGGAACACACCGTTAGATGCTTGGCGGCAGATTTTCAACTTGAGGGTGGTAGCTAGCCAGCCGAGTACTAGAAAGTACCCTCCACCATGCTATGGTTTCCTCACGATGTTTTCCTTCACCTGTTGTTGGGGTTTGAACCCACGCCCTTCGGCATGCGAACCTACCGCGCTAACCACTGAGCTATCATCGCTACAACCTGCTATAAGTTTTATTTGTTTAACATGTTTTGGTCACAATTATTAACGTAGGGCGATGTGGTTGCTAAGCAAAAAAGCACTTAAAATAAATTATTAACGTTTAGCAGAGCAAAAATATGCCAGTTACACGTCAACGTAGAAATTCATACAAGTTATTTATTTTAAAAAAATATGCATTAAAACGGTTGCGTTTAAAAAAAAATAAGAACCATTATACTATTAGTTAAATTATTGTTCGTAAGCTTCAAGTTTAATTAATATGCCTTGTTATAAAATCTATAAATTACTTTATTACTATTTCTAATCGATAATAATTATAGTAAGTAATTATGTTTCCAGAACAATGGTCCCCGCAGAAATATCCTCACGATTAATGCATATTATTTCAGCAGCTAGAATGCAAGTGTTAGAATGTATACATTGTGCTAATATTGTAAATTGCAAAAGCATTTTATAGCGCCTTAACTCCCGGCGATAAAAATAAAATTATTTGTTCAAATCGCGCAAGTTTAAGCAACATAGAAATCACTTTTACTAAAATTAAAGAAAACAGAACAAACAACAATAAGTTCATAAGTAATCGTTCGTTTCTAGTCTTTTTTTATTGTTGACATGCTATGTGTTCGACCACAGCTCACATGATGTTAAATGGCGGTGTGGTCGAAGTTGGTAAACACACCTAGCTTGGAATGGAACTAGCTCTCAAGTGAGGATGTCGGAACACACTGTTCGATGCTTGGCGGTATATGTTTAACTCTAGTGTGGTAGCTAACCAACTGAGTACTACGAAGTACCCTACCACAATAGTATAGTTTCCTCACGATGTTTTCCTTTACCAGCAGCTCGAGCTCGTTGTTGAGGTTTGAACCCACACCCTTTGGCGTATGAACCGGCCGCGCTAACCACTGAGCTATCATCGCAACACATTGACCTAAAGGGCAGTCAATGTCAAATGAATTAAATATTTTGATATGGACTTTCACTAATCTGCATCTGCATCATACCACTGGTATTGATTACGCTGTGTAGGTATAAGATCGGGTCGTCAACACGTTGATTCGTGACATTGAAATAAGTATCGTTCCCGTCGCGCGCCACACGCTAAGCAATAACCGTTTGTTTTGGCGCCCAACACGGGGTTGGCGCCCAAAGTGGGGCCGAGCGTAAACGAAACGTGTGACTGCCTACGTAACTGTTATTTACATTTGCACATACAGCTATTTTACAAATAAATACAGACATATTTCGTTAAAAACAAAATATGGAATTAAATTACTGCAATTTCTAAAGTCTACATGTTTATGAAATCAAACTACATATATTCATGAATAACAGTTACAGAAATGTTAACACATAAAACAATAAAAGTAATTCGGAATAAACATCAACCGTGAATTGTGACATAAGAACTTTATTTCTTTATTTTAAATTAGCTGCACCCCGCGGTTGTTCCCCGCTGTTCCCACGTGAACACTACATTTTTTCGGGATGTGTTTATAAACTACCTCCATACTAAATTTCGCCAGAATTAGTCCAGCCATTTGAGCGTTAAGAAGTAATAAACATACAAACACACTCACAAGCTTTCGCCTTTATGATAGTCACACTAGTGATGGAAAAGCCTGTGGCTATTTTGTGAACTAACGTAGGAGTGCGCTCAGTGTGGATCGATTTATCTGCCACAATTGGCATTCAGGTCGCTTGTGTTTCATAGCTAACCAACAGCAGCATTCAATGACTGGAATGTTTGATGTTAAATCTATGCTGTGCCATTTTAAGCTCCTACTCTAATGTACTGAGAGAATGTTGTTGATTATTAAAATAAGTAAAATTTTACGTCGGTTTCATTTTATTCGTTGATACATTAAATTATTTAAGTTCTTTTGAATGCTCTCAGTGGTAACGAATTGCGCTTTCAGTTACAGTAAGACCACCGCAGCACTCATTAATGAGCACTGCAAATGTTTATTCACTAACAGAGTTTAAAGAGTAAACGAGCCGTTAAAACCGCTTTCAACATGGAAGGTGCCGATTTTCCTAACTATAAATAATTAATTCAAAATTGCACTGATATTATGTTTTGGTCTACTAATCACATTGTGTATAAGTGTGTTTCTTTGCAACTCAGTTTTATAATAGTTGAACGGTTTTTTTAATAAATGTGGAAACTGTAACTAAGTATATAGTAATAAGCGTATAAAAGATTTACATATAAATAATATTCTTCGAATATGTGCAGACAACAATTTGTATTTATTTGGCACTTGCAATTGGTTACAAAAATTACATTATTTACTTATAATTTTCAACAATTTTGAGCGATCATATGACCCAAATACTGCACACATCTTTTTATTACAAACAGTGGATTGTAGTCGCTTATAACATACTTAAAAAAAAAAAAAAATATCGCAGGACATTACACACAGCGCCATCTGACCCCAAACTAAGCAAAGCTTGTACTATGGGAGTCAGATAACTGATAGAATACTTAAATACTTTTTTTTTTTTGTAAATACATACTTATAATACATACAGTACACCCAGACACAGAACAAAACAACCTAGCTCATTAGTACCATTTATCTATTTACACGGAGCGATTCAAGTTATTTCTAACTTAGTGTTGCTTTGGGATAAGTCACATATTCCGGATTACCCATTATTTGATATTTGTAACCTTATATTACTAAAAACGTTTTGATTTTACTTTTTGTTCTGTGAACCGGAAAACAGTGGACTGCACCGTCCGAGTGGGTATTTCTCGATTGCGGTCAAATGCAAACCTATTTCATTATAAAATAATACCATTTCACTACTGGGCTCTCTTCCTCTTCAGATTGTAAGAAATGTTACATCACATAGTTAATTTTCGGTTTTATTTTACTTTAGCTTTAATTTGACATTTTAAAAGCTGCTCCAGAATCTTGAGAATGTTCCAGGTGAGAAAAACCGCAAGTCGCGAATAGTCCGAAATATAAAAATTATGCGACAAACTTTAATACACTCTGCAGAGGTAATCCTGCGATGCCAATAATTCCAGCTTAGGGAAACAAGTGAACGGACGGCACTAATAAAATTTTAGTGGTCGACGTAAAAAGTTAAGGGTACCTTTTTAGGGATTATTTTTAGCAAGAATTTATTCTGTCGTGAGCTTGTGTGGAAATAATGATGGCGAGACATGACAAACAATTTCACGATACATTTAGTTAGCTCAGTTAAAATTTCTGCATGTAAATCCAACAATGCAACGCCCTACGTGAGCAAATTCCATTTCGACAGCCCTGTTGGCTCATTGGTAGCATGTCTGCTTCAAGAGCTGTAGGGCGTGGGTTCGATTCCCACCCAGGACAAGCATTTTGTGATATAAAACAAATGTTTGTTCTGTGTCTGGGTGTACTGTATGTATTATAAGTATGTATTTAAAAAAAAAAAGTATTTTATCAGTTATCTGATTCCCATAGTACAAGCTATGCTTAGTTTGGGGTCAGATGGCGCTGTGTGTAATGTCCTACGATATTTATTAATTTATTTTATTTATTTATTATTTGGGTCGCTGTCGAGCTATCGAGAAAGTACAGCTGCTACAGATTACAGTTTCTGTTTTAATCGACTACTTGCAAAGCAAAGTAGTAACAAAGCATGTAAAATCTATTTATCTCTGAATAGTATAGTCGCTGTCCGCATCAGTCGATTTTTCTTTTTAAACCACACAACGAAGGTAGGTTTGCAAGTACATTTACATACATCCTAATGATATTTACTGTTGTGTGAGCAGAGAAATTCAATGTTTTGTAATCAAATCGTTAAAATAATTTTACAACATTTACTGTTAAAAGTCACCCAGAGTATTTTTTTATGGTTGACAGTTTGTTTGACCACAGCTCACCTGATGCTAAGTGACGGTGTAGTCGAGGATGTTAGAAGACTTTGTCTGGAATTAACGCCGTTAGGTGCTAAAAGTAAAAACAGTTAAAATAATCATATCAGTTATCTAGTTCGCATGTTACACGCTTTGCTTTGTTTTATGCATAAGGCGATGTGCGAAATGTCTTCCAATATACATATTTATAACGAATAGGCTTGTATTTGACCGCCAACTCGCCTGATGTTAAGCGAAGATGCGGTCTATGATGGAGCATGCTCACCTAGAAGAAACCAATTCACTCGCGACTTGAAGGCACCCAGATTGTACATTTGTTTGTACCCACAAAGGCAGCAAATTTTATTGGTTAGCGACCTTTCTTGTTTTAAATATATCTAAATTCTTGGCGGGTTTACAAAAACCCTTGGTTTAAATTTTTTTCTAAGACATAACAATACTAGTATTCTGATACTGCTTTACACTGTTGATTTAATTCCACACGAATTAAAGCAACTATAATTTCCAAAATGGGCAGTAAGACCTTCGTTGAATCTTTAAGCGGCCCATTTCCCAGAAAGCATGCATTGGACGTCGTGAAAACATCTTGTTTCCGGACAAATTGGACACGAACCGGCCGACTTTAGGGCGCTATAACTAGTCAGGCTTGGCAATATAACGGGTAATGATCTCTGCTAAGTTACGTACTGAGCTAGTGTGACTGTTTTTTTTTTTGTATAGCTACAATCAGAGTTCAGATATGATGAAAAAAAAACGTTTAAAATACATTATTTCGGGAGAAGGCATTTGTTTTTATTTGCTTAGTTTGTTTTTTGCCCATAACCACCACCACCACTGACTGGGTCCCGGAGGTTAAACGGCCTCCAGGCCGGCCTAAAAGACGGTGGAAAGATGAGCTCGATGCCCACAACAAGAAGTGGACCTCAACAGCACAAAACAGAGAGGCGTGGAAGGGAGGGAGTGAGGCTTTTGCCCAGCAGTGGGACAAAGTGGGCTAAATAATAATAATAAAGTTTGTTTTTGTCATGTATTGTGTTGTTGTAAATAGATTTAGCTATACCTAAAAGGGCTTACCGGAAGACCAGCGCTAGTCATACCACTTAGAACGACCAGCATTATGTTGAGGTGAGCCCCAATTTTGTAACTGTCCCTGATTTGTTGTTTCTTGATGGCAAGAGATAACGCCTACCCATAATCATTGCAGCGGTACTAAAAGTTTGAGTAACAAATTAAAGTTTAAGGCATCGCTGCTTTGTAGCTCATTACATTTATTAAAGACATTCGATGGTTAGTTTTAATAGCCCTGTAATTTCACTAGCTGCAAACCCTTCAAACCAGAAAGTTTACACATTACTGCTTGGTGGTAGTAATATATAGCTGCGGTTGTACCTACCTAGACAAACTTCTGCTGAGAATTTTTGTAGATAAAAAAAACGAATAAAATAAAACTACGATAAATTCTTATCCTCTTCATTGATCTAAAGAAATGTCCTAATTGTAAACACTAGCGCACAAATTTACCGCATAAAGAAAACTATTTCAAAGCATACAATTTAATCTGATCTCCGACTTCTATCAAGGTTATAAGGTAAGGTTGTTTTGCTATGTTAATTATCTCTTATTTTTTTAATGTTTCATATATGTTTTTTTATGGTTGACAGGCTAGGCGTTTGACCACAGCTCACCTGGTGTTAAGTGAAGGTGTGGTCGAAGATGGTAAAGCACACCTAGCCTGGAATGGAACTGGCTCTCAAGTGAGGCTACCGGAACACACCGTTAGATGCTTGGCGGCAGATTTTCAACTTAAGGATGGTAGCTAGCCAGCCGAGTACTAGAAAGTACCTACCACCATGCTATGGTTTCCTCACGATGTTTTCCTTCAGCGGTAGTTCAAGCTCATTGTTGTATGTTGTTGTGTTTCGTTTTGGTGTATAATAAAGTTACATTATATTCTATTCTATTCTATTCTATATTACTGCAAGTCGTCGTATGATGCAAAAAAGACCGAAAACGAAATTAAATAAGTGTAATTGAATGTAACAGATGACCCTGAAGCCAAATGCAGCCGAACATTAGTTACATGGTGTAGCCGGTGAAATACGGTCTCATTTGGATAATTTAACGAACGAGTGTGCGCGCTACGCTATGTGCGCTGACCACAACAGAACATTGTGCCTAACACTGTTTGACTCATTATTGTAATGAATTAATGTTAGAAATTTTCTCTCTTTTAATATCACACTGAATGTAATTCGATATATAGCTTAATCATTCAACTTTTTGAAACTGTGAATTAAGGTGTTTCGATTTCCATACAAACAAATTTTTTTTATTTTATTTAATTTATTGGCCTTATAATATATTTATTACACTGGGCAAGTCACAACTACATAATTACATCAAGATACGTATACACGTCAATATAATATATTTATAAACTAACTTACTAATAATACATTTCTAAAATTGCCTTTTTTCCATTTATAGACAAATGGAGCATACATTTACAGTGAAATCACAGTTACTGACATTTATTTTGGTCTTTATTTGCGGTAAATCACAATTGATTGAATAAAACAGTAGATTGTCAGCATAATCTACTGTTTAGCTGCTTAAGCTGTTTAAGTGTAGTGTTTGTCATATTTCTTACAAAAAAAATGTTGTCTATGTATCGTCACATGACAGTAGGTTTGCATTGAACGCGCAAAATCAAATTTGAAAATAGAACAAAGGGGAGAAAATATCAGATATCTGATTTTCGGTGTACGAACTAGTCTCCAAGGACCGGGTTGGAGTATCCGACGTAATTAAACGTGAATAATGTAGTAAAACAAAAATACGCATTCAGATAAACTTAACGATTGCATTGTATACGCGTCGCCCACAGAGCGCAGGGCAAATTCTGCATCACTATACTAGCGCATACATGCTATAACAAGATCCGCATATGAGTACTTACTAAAGCATTTGTACCTTTTTTATCTATATTTACTTTGTATTTTACGGTGTGGTAAAACTCTTTAGCCTCTCTTTAGGAGGTCGTCGAGGTAGGTACCACCGCAGTACCAGATATTCTGCCGCTAAGCAGTAGTGTGTAATTAAAAACACCTTACTGTGTTCCGGTTTGCAGCTTGCGAAATTAAAGGGATGTTGAGACTACAGCCCCGACAGCCCCGTTGGTTCATTGGTAGTATATCTGCCTAGAGAGCTGTAGGGCGTGGGTTCGATTCCCACTCAGGGCGAACATTTTGTGAATAAACAAATGTTGTTTCTGTATTTATTATAAGTATGTTTTTACAAAAAAAAAAATTATGTATTCTATCAGTTATCTGTATTCCATCGCAAAGCTCTGCTTAGTTTGGGGTCAGATGGCGCTGTGTGTATAGTCCTACGATATTTATTTATTTATTTACTAACATAAGTAATGAGCGCCAAAGCAGCGATGCTCTAAAATTTGTTTTGCTACTTAAACTTAGCGTAATCATAGTTAAGTTGTGTATATTTAGTTATGGATAGGCGTTTTTCTTACCATCAAGACAGCGCCTCGTTCACCTCATTACTTTTCATTAAAAACCCCATCGAAATTCACAAAGTACCTAATGAGCGCCTAAGCAGCGATGCCTTGGACTTTGTTTTGTTACTTAAAATACTGTGTATCGCTGCAATTGTCATGGGCATGCGTTATCTCTTGCCATCAGGCAAGCGTTTTAATCGACTCACTAGTTTTAAATTTTTAAAACAATTGTATTTTTTTTACACACATTGGTAACTAAAAAATTTACATATAAACAATTATTCCAATTTATAATATCGGCGAAAACACATATTACTACCAGCGCATCTAATTGTTATTCCAAACATAGTCATAGCTTAAATTCGTACAATGGCTACCACATTAGTCGGGGATGATTTACGCGTCCAACTATACTAATTTAGATTCACTCAGCAAATGGGAGGCAATTTGTCGCGGCAATATACAGCAATATTGCCAAAACCGCATCGTTGCTGTTTCCGTGTTACCTTTCATTAACATCGGAGCACAGATTAGAAATAAATGACAGCCCTGTTGGTTCATTGGTAGTATGTCTGCTTCAAGAGCTGAAAGGGCGTGCGTTCGATTCCCACCCAAGACAAACATTTTGTGGTATAAACAAATGTTTGTTCCGTATCTGGGTGTTCTGTATTTATTAAAAGTATGTATATTTACAAAAAAAAAACAGTATTTAAGTGTTCTATCAGTTACCTGAATTCCATAGTACAAGCTTTGCTTAGTTTGGGGTCAGATGGCGCTGGGTGTAATGTCCTACGATATTTATTATTTATTTTATTTCAAAACAATAATGTTTCCTAGAAAGTGACTCCTTGGCTCAACGATATTTGCTTGTTTTACACAAACTATACGTGAAATTGTCTGCCTTGTTAATTAAAAATACAAAAATACAGCGAAATTACAGGGCTGTTGAGACTTACCATCGCAAGTTTCAAAGTAATGAGCGCCAAAGCAGCGTTGCCCTGGACTTTGTTTTGTTACTCAAAGTTATGTGTATCGCTATAATGGTCATGGACAGGCGTTATCTCTTACCATCAGGAGAGCGTCGCGTTCGTCTCATTACTTTTTACAATAAAAAAAAAATCACTTGGTAGAATATCCGCTTCCAGAGCTGTAGGGCATGGGTTCGATTCCCACGAAGACAATCGTTTATGTGACGTTAAATGTCTGTGTTTGGGCGTACTGTATGTATTGTAAGTATCATTTACAAAAAAAGTAAAGTTTTCTATCAGTTATCTGGTCCCATAGTACAAGCTATGCTTAGTTTGGGGATATGTTACCGGCCAAACCCGATTTCAGGACAAACTAGTTTTGCCTAGGCCAAACTAGTTCTTCCTAAACGCGTTAGGATTAACTAGTATAGCCTAGTCCAAACTAGTTCATCCTAAGCCCGATAGGATAAACTAGTTTAGGCTAGGCCAAACTAGTTGATCCTGATATAAAAACGCATACTCCAGGACAAACTGGTATGGCCTAGTCTAAACATTAAACTTTAATGTTTAGACAAGGCCATACCATTCTAGATATACTTTAATGATTAAAGTATTTCCAGAAAGACAAAACAAGTAGATAAACTGAATAAAATACTCTGTAATTGGAAAAATAATCACTTTTATTAAGAAGATAATGATCCGTCGCTAAAACTAATGGATAATAGGTAATACAAACAATCAGACTATTACAAACATGTTTTTTTTAAATAGAAGCAATAATTTTGCTTCAACTATTAAAATTATTATTTATTTTTACATGGTGTGCTTTGGTGGCACTTGGAATTGCAGAGTATCATTGCCTTCTTGCACTGGCATCTGTTTGTGGGACAGTTTTTGTTGCAACTGCATCTCACAAAACCTTGGCCTGATCCAACTGAATGTTTCGTAGCTGCAGTCCTTAATGATATTTCAGAGCCTTGGTTTACATCTGCTACCTCCAAAAAAGTTTGATTACAAATGTCGAATTCTGATCTGAAAAAAAATCATATTAGCTACTTAAAAATATCATTAATACTCCCGAAAGATAGATAAATAGGTAATTAAGTAAGAAAAAAATAGAACCTGCAATATAGTTTCTGAAGTACACCATGTTTGGTACCGACTTTGTAAAAATCTTCGTCATTTTTCTGAAGAATAACTCCAATGATGTTTCTGAGATCACCTTTGCCTTTGTCAACATCTGGAATCGGTATAGTCACATTATCTCCAATGTTGGCAGGTGGATTAGATTTGTCAGAAGTAGCTTTCATTTTCTTAGCCTGTTTCACAAGATTTTCTGCTGCAGTTTTTCTAGCTTTTTGAATGTCATTTTCAGATGAAGAAACTTTTTCTTGGTTACTAACTTCGGCAACACTACCATCACTGTCTTCTGTCAGGTTAATATTGCAATCATCTTGTATTACCTTCCTTAAATCATCTTCATCCTGAATATCATTTATGATTTCTTGCGGCAAAGATGAAGTCGAAAGTCCTACTCTGGGTTCTATTCCAAATAATGCCTTGTATGGCGATTGTTTTATCCCTGAATGGTAGGCGCGGTTTTTCATGAATTGAACATATCTCAAGCCTTCTGACCATTTTGTTGAAGCGTTGTCCTTCATCCAAGAACCTATCATATTCTCAATATCTTGATTGGCACGTTCAACTGAGCCCTGGCTCTGACTGTGCCTGGGTTTTCCATGCGCAATTTTGAGTTCTGGCCACAGACTGGCAAGCTCACTTATAACATTATTAACGAATTCACGACCGTTGTCAGATTGAAGAATGCACGGCGCTCCTATAGTTAGAAATATATCATTCAAAAGGTAAGCCACTTCTGCCGCTCTCTTGGTTTGTAAAGCGCGTAGCAGAACAAATTTTGTTAGATGGTCTTGGTAAACCATAATAAATTTAAAATTTCCATCTGGTTGTGTCTGAAAATCGATCAGATCTACTTGGCATCTACTATTCATTTCCGAATGAAGAATGGGCTTAGAAACTAATCCCCTTTTCTTCTTTGTTTTCTTTTGATGACAGACACTACACATAGATAAATACAGGCTTATCATTTCTTTTGTAATATTGGCATATTTTTTTGAGGTTTCGGCTAACATCCTGTCTCGACCACCGTGGCCCACAGCCACATGAGCTGCGTCAATCACATCATAAAGTTCATCGGATGGAAGATAGTATTTTATATTACCTTCACTCCGTGCAATCAGTTTTTTCAAATCCCCGATTTTTAACACAGCAAATCGTTTCAATCTTCTTTGTTGTAATGGTGTCTTTTTTTTCAGATTTTTCTGCATCTTCAGTTTGTTCAACGAGTTCCAAATATTGGTCTGATGATAACACATTATAATGAGAAGACTTTTTAGTTTCACTTTGTAAAATTTCTGTCAAAAACTTTTCCCTCCATTGTTTTTGGTCTGCTTGTCGACTTGACGTGGGTTCATCCATATTGAAAAAGAAGGAAACTTCATATAATTTATATAAAAATATAATGTAGAAAACCTTTAATTTTAAACTAAACACGTTGTGCACGGGTGGCAACTAGACGCAAAATGATACAAAACGACGCGACGTATGGACGAGCGAGGAGTGGTGCGGGACGCTCGGGGTGTGATTTGGGAACTCCCGCATGTACACGTCCTGACACGATCGCTCAATTACTTTTGACTCTGCTAAAAAATGGTTTAGACTAGGCCATACCAGTTTGTCCTGGAGTATGCGTTTTTATATCAGGATCAACTAGTTTGGCCTAGCCTAAACTAGTTTATCCTATCGGGCTTAGGATGAACTAGTTTGGACTAGGCTATACTAGTTAATCCTAGCGCGTTTAGGAAGAACTAGTTTGGCCTAGGCAAAACTAGTTTGTCCTGAAATCGGGTTTGGCCGGTAACAGATAGATGGCGTTGTGTGATATATTTATTTATTTATTAACTGAACACCCTGATATAATTGTATGATGTATTGTAAGGCCTTGGCGTATTTGTACGCGTGTAAATAAGTTTTTTTTTTTTTGTCAAGTTGTTTTTAATTTTCTACACAATGTTCTATCTGTACTTTTTTCTAACCTGTACAATGAAGTATATAATTTTAAGAAGTAATAAAAACTTGTTATGAGATGTCTATATGTCATAGTAGATTGACGATGGATTAATTACGAACAGCAGTAATTCTATTCGAAATCCAATTTCGCACATTTACCTATTATTGTTCTTTTATGGTTGACAGGCTTTATGTCTGATCACAGCTCACATGATGTTAAGTGGTCGAAGATGGTTATCATACCTCGTCTGGAATGGAACTCACTCGCAAGTGAGGCTGCCGGAACACACCGTTAGATGCTTGGTAGCACATGTTCAACTTGAGGGTGGCAGCCGAATACTAGAAAGTACCCTGCCACCATGCTATGGTTTCCTCACGGTGTTTTCCTTCACCGACAGCTCAAGCTCATTGATGGGCTTTGAACCCATGCCCTTCGGCGTGCGAACCGACCGCGCCGACACAACATACATACATACATCGCAACAATATAACTAACCTAACACAAGAACGAACGGAAACTTGAATTGACATTCAATCTTGAATTTAATATATTTATGTAACTTACTTAATAAGTCTAAATTTACATTTTTTGAGAGCCAACACGTGTAAGCTTAGATTACAACATCTCAACATCAGCATTATATCTAGACCCAGACCATCACGTTTCATACGGATTGTGAGAAAGGTTTTTACTTTTTTCTAGGAAAAGGTTAGGTAAGCAACAGTCATCAAAGAGAAGAAATTCTCCATAAAATATTTTACAGATCCGTAACAAAAAGATACCCCGGCTATGTGTTTGACTAGACAGATAAAGTGGCTCGATTTAACGAACACTACAAGATCAAAAGCCATACGTGTCGACAAAAAAGGAATAGTCCGCGCCGATCATTATGACCGCTCCGATGTGTGGTAAAGCCTGACCCCTGTACGACCGCTGACTCTGAAAATTTGCGATGCGCTAACAGCAGCGGCTTAAAACGTACTTAACGAAACATACGAGTCAGGATTTGATTTCCGGGGAGTCATTAAGTCGATTAGGAACAAAGTTGAAAGCCCGGATCCAAATCTCCCCTAGTAGGGTTTAGCCCCTTAAAATCCTCCCTGGTTACATCTACGAATTCAATGATACACAAAGTGGATTTGTAGGGAGAATATCGGATAACGGAGTGGGCTGATACTTTTATTTGTTTGCTAGGGTCGATCACGATTGATGAAGCGTTGTCAGAAATGTTTTATATTGAGTGTGAAGTTAAGTTTCCAAGTCGTTAGGTGCTGGCGACAGGCATTCGACTTGAGGGAGCTAGTCGAGGATAAATCACGAAAATATGGTTTCGATATTTTCCTTCACCGGCAGCTCAAGCTCATTTAAACCCACGACCTTCAGTGTGTGTAACGGCCGCAAACCACTGAGCTATCATCACTACAGTTTTCTTTATTTCTACTCTTAATATACCTAACTATATTATTCATTTTCTTTGCAGTGCGTTTTTGTTATTAACGTCCTTCTGCTAAGCTACTGGTTAAGTTCTAGTGCAGTGTCTTGTCCAATTTTAAGTAACTGTGGCGTCCGCTATGGACGCAGCGGTAATTACGAGTGCAGTAGCTGCAATATCGTTGTTGCCTCTTTTTATGTAATTGCGCAGCCTTAAGCATAGTTCAGACGCCGCTACGAATAAATACGTGTCTTTTTTATTATAGAATTCAACGCTTTGTTTATTCAAGCAGAATGAAATGCCTATACACAACTACATTTTAATTACTAGAAAAAAAAAATTGGTTATACAGACTGGGTAAGACATCGCAAATGTGCAATCAGAATTGTTGTTTATTTCATGATGCCAAAGTTATTATAGTCAACATATTCGGAAATCCTGCCTAAAATTATAGACGTAGCACTCATTTACTGCAAAATAATACTGTCACCGGACCAGCTGGCGGTAACCAATAGCGGCTGACATTGAAATATTAAATACTAAAAAAAAAAAAAAAAAACATTTTTTTTTTCTCTATCACACTATCGCGTCCGAGGCCTCCCGATCCAGTTGCACAAGCTTGCCGCATGATTTATAAATGAAATTGCGACGGACTAGGTTTAGGTAAATGCCTACGGGTAGAATAAATAACCAGGAATCACCCTTTTTGTGGATAATTTTCGACATCGATTTTTAATTATTTTTTTATACATAGGTTTCATTATAGCAGTAGATAACGCCATGTTTTTTCTAGTAATTAAAAAGTAGTGGTGTATAAACGGTGAATAATTTTTAATATAACCTAAGAAATCTAAAATTAAACATTAATTGAATAGTTTTGTAGTGATGATAGTTTAATGGCATGGTTAGTGCGGTGGGTTTACTCGCCGGACGGCGTAGGCCAAATGCCACTACGGGAATGCCCATTTTTTTAAATTTATTTTTTTATTATTATAGCTTTCATAATCGTTCAAGGCTTTTAATTCAAGGAGTAATCGCTCCAGCTTAATTTAATGAACGTTACAATATATGACCTTCATATTGTACATCGTTTTAAATACAGTACATTAAGAGCTTAAAACAAGTAAATAAGTACATTGTTTGGATCAAGTTTAGCTATTAAAATGTTTATTTCAAGAACAATAAGTTGGAGTTTTGTTTTCGAATCACGTACTTTCAGCATCTCGCGAGAATCCTTTACTTTAATAACGCTTTCAAGTTTGCGCTACACTTATTGTGAGTACTTTTCGGATGTTGAAAAGGATTCGCTGGCTTAATGTACATTTTAATACATTTTTTGCCTTAATACATAAATAGCAAAGCAAAGACGGACTAAAGAAACTATATCAAATTTTTGTTTTTTCTGTTCCTTAAAATTAATATAGTAATTTGAATTAGAAAAAAAGATTACTTTGCATTACATCTACTAATTACTATAAACCCGCTACGCATGCTTCAAAATCGCTACGAGAGCTACGAATATTTCTGCGCTAAAAAAAGACTAGGAGAGTCTTGGCTCCTAAAACACAATCTGTGTTTGATTCCTTCTACTAATTACTATAAACCTGCTACGCATGCTTCAAAATCGCTACAAGAGCTACGAATATTTCTGCGCTAAAAAAGGCTAGGAGAGACTATCAGCTCCCGAAATACAATCTGTATTTGGTCTGAGTTTGGGCTCATGACGCTGTCTGTTTGTTTACAAATGTATGTTATCCTGTCTTACCTAGAAGAAACCCGTTTACTTTTGATTTGAAGACATCCATAGTATACTTTTTAGGATACACAGACTCCGGAAAAGAGTTTCACATCTCGTGCGAATACAAAATTCGGAGTCGTAGCGCCTAGTGCACACACGGGGATGTGTCACAATGTTTGTATGGTCGTACGGTATAGAAAGAAACCATGTCGTGTCCCTTAAAGGCACACTCCCCAAAAAGTAGCTTTGTAGCGATGATAGCTCAGTGGTTAGCGCGGTCGATTCGCACGACAAAGAACATGGGTTCAAATCCCAAGGTCCATGGTGGTGGGGTATTTTCTAGCAATCGGCTAGCCAGCTACCATCCTCAATTGAAAATCTGCCGTCAAGCATCTAACGGTGTGTCCTGGCAGCCTCACTTGACAGCCAGTGCCATTCCAGGCTAGTTATTATTAGAATCAAACTCAAGACTTCTGGATAATTCATACCTCCTTGTATTTCAACATCTTCTCGGTATTACACTTGACAGCATTTATACATTAAGTACCCATTATATATCTTTATCAAAGGTAGTGACTTGTGTCCGTCGTCCACAATGATTGTCGTTCCCGGGCGCCCACCACGGCCTCTCTTCTTTCGTGTCAGTGGTGGGGCCTGAACCGCCAATCAGAGCAGTTTCCTTGCAACTCCTCACGCTCAGTGTACAAAAACCGTACTTATTAAGTTTAAACCTGTAATACTCAAATATTTGTGCGGCTTCATATTAAACATATACATTTTACATATTTATCGATTACTAAAATCACGAATATTGCAAAGTAGGCGCTAAGATTTCAATGACATATCGTTATGTAGTCTAACATTATTTACCATAAAATCCTTTGGATTTACATGTTTCAAGTCATCATTCAACGTAACGAAACCTTCGATCCTTTATCTATCGAGTAGTATTATTCAATTATGAATGTGGATGATAAATATAAAACTACGACACTAAACATTATCCCCTGATTTTATTATCATAATTTTTCTGAATTGTCAGCTATGGACACAAATTCAAGGACGTTTTCACGTCAAAAATCCATCATAGGCAAGTCTAAAGCAGATATAAAGTAATGAACCAATCATAATAAGTATAAATAATAGAGTTAAGAGTTAATTATTTTCTTTGAATAAGACTACCAGCCCACGGATTTCGGGGAGTATTATTATGAATGGTAAATTAGTCTGGATTTTAGAAGTTTGCTATTATACGAACGCAGGCTCTGAGGCGGAGGTAGCGACGACAAGTCGAGATTTAAATGAGAACTAGAACAGATAGCGCTTTATCGTGAAATTTTAGGATATGCTTTTATGGAACTGTGAATAAAAATAATGATGGTTAGATTTCAATTCGTTAACAGTTTCGTAAATCTGAAGGTTTTGAATTTAAAACTATTCTATCACAATTTTAATGAAACATACGAATAGTTTCAACTATCTTATAACATATAGACTATATGCTATCTGCAACCTTTGCGCCCCAGCACATCACTACATAAAAAAAAATTACTGATTACGTCAAAAGTAATGAGCACTAACGCAGCGATGCCCTGGACTTTCTTATGCTACTCTAAAAAAATAAATATCTTAGGACTGTATAGTCCTAAGATATTTATTTTTTTCGCCACAGCGCCATCTGGCCCCAAACTAAGCAGAGCTTGTGTGATGGAACTCAGATAACTGATAGAATACATAAATATTTTTTTCTTTGTAAATGTATACTTATAATACATACAGAACACCCAGACACAGAACAAACATTTGTTTATTCACAAAATGTTTGCCCTGAGTGGGAATCGAACCCACGCCCTACGGCTCTCAACTCTAGTTTTGTGCATCGCTACAATGATCATGGACAGCCGTTGTCTTACCATCAGGATGTGTGCAGTGAGGGTCTAGTTCGCCTCATTACACTTACATTTAAAAAACGTCATAAAAATGTGTTAAGTTTAGTTATTACGCCCTTTTGCTTTCAAAATACAACGACCTCTCGCCAACAAAGTCGACGTTCAACTGACTTCACACTGTGTCGAAAATACATTTGAATACACTGATTTCATGCTTTTACCATTTTCATGCTTAGTTCGTCCTGTCCGTATCATAATCGTCATAATAATCATATAGAAGTAAAATAAACTTAAGTAAATAATAAGTGTTTCTTGAATTCCTTCGTCTTAAGTGACTGAAAAAGATTTTTATACATAAAATCGTCAGTTGTTTTACAATATTGTAAAATAATAGTTATTTGTTATACATACAAGAGTGCAAAGTTGCTTTTTAACCGCGTGCTCAATTTTGATGACCGAGCAAGCGAAGGATTCAAAAATTAGAATCCTGAGCGTTAGCAAGGGAATCAAAAGAGCACGAGGTGAAAAATCTTTGCATTCGAGTGCAACACGTAATTTTTCATCCCACCTCAGCGAGGAAATGACTAAATGCAAAAAAACCTTTTACAATCACAACACCAAGGAGGTTCCGCGTCTGAGTTTTTAACAAATTAAAAAAAGTTGTATGATAAATTCGGCACCATGGAGGTAGACGTAAATAGGTTTAATGATGTTTTGAATTCACAAACTTAGTGCACACGATGTTCTAAATTCAAATTTACTTTATCCTCTAGCGGATAAAAACGACTTTTGCACTCAGATATCGAAGAGCAAAAAT
This sequence comes from Biston betularia, assembly GCA_905404145.2. Taxonomy (NCBI): domain Eukaryota; kingdom Metazoa; phylum Arthropoda; class Insecta; order Lepidoptera; family Geometridae; genus Biston; species Biston betularia. Next base: position 12,117,448 of record FR989873.1, read on the forward strand.
ACTCTTTCCGAGATGGGGGATGAAAAATTACTTTATACAACAACAAAGTTGTAATATTTCTGTATAGGTATATAATTATATATACATGCAGTCATACAAATACAAAGAGAATCTGCTACGATCCTGTCCGTATAATTTATTAAACACATTTTATTTGAGACAAAAAGAGTTGTTACTGCAAATCGAAAACTATTACAAACGATCGTCAAAGGCAACCGTTGCAATTTTATTGGCGTGTAACTGAATCGTAGGTCTTATTTTCCATTGAAACAGTTTACACAGCATCACTAAGCGAGCAGTCGGCAACATTTTCTCTTCAGCGTAAACTAGGTTATATAACGCTTTGTAAAACGGAACGTTGTGTTAGGAACCACAGATAAAACAGTAACAGCGTGAACAAACTATATGTGATATAATTAAACGTAAGTAATTCCGCATAAGTGAAAAAAAAAACATACAATTTTGTAACAAGTCGAGCGTCATCGAATTTTTAATGGCACAGCTGTTTTTTTTCACGAGTTAGAACCGTAAAAGTTAAATAAATAAATATCGTAGGACAGTCATTCACACAGCGCCATCTAGCCTCAAGTTCAGCAAAAGCTTGTACTATGGAAACCAGATAGCGGATACTTTGACTAACCATCTAGTCTCAAAGTAATGAGTGCCAAAGCAGCGATGCCCTGGACGTTGTTTTGTTACTCAAAGTTCCGTGTATCGCTGCAATGGTCATGGACAGGCGTTATCTCTTAACATCAGGAGAGCGCCTCGATCGTCTCATTACTTTTACATTAAAAAAAAAAGTTTTTTTTTGTAAATACTGAAATTCAAGGGACTAGACATACGAACAAACTATATCTTCAAGAAGCAAGAACTCAACTTCACTATAAAAGCATCTTTTGTATGGGTATTGAAGTACATAATAAATTGCTGTCAGTAAAAAGAAAGCCAATTCTTTACTTACATTTAAAAGAAAAACTAAATTATTCATAATCGAAAAGACATATTACTCTATGATATACATTATTGATGACAAGGCAAAACATATTTGATAAGTTAGTACTGACGTTAAAATAAATTAAACCGATTAACCTTATGACATAATTAATTAATCTAGAATTGACATTATTTAATAAGTAATTCTATTTTATCCAGTTATTGCACAACCAATTCTGGGTTAAGTATGGACTTAGCGACTTTTTAATCTATGTACAACTATTTTGACACCTGTACTTAGCAAATAAATACGTTTTGATTTGGATTTTGACTTATAACATAAATAGAACACCCTGACCAAACATTCATTATCTCGTAAAAGTTTGTCCTGGTGGTAATTGAACCCACGCCCTACAGCTCTTGCAGCAGTTATTGTACCAAATGAGCTAACAGGGCAGTCAAGTCAGATGCTCAGAATGATTGGTACAATGACACCATTTCGTTTTAATACTCCCTAAGCTTAGGACCCTGTATACATACCCTGTTATACGCGAAAGAAGTCAGATACCTCATATGTATAAACATGGTTAGTGTAGTTTTAAAAGAGAAGAACAAATGTAGTAGATATGTAGGCTATAGAAATCAACAAGACCTACAGGGCAATATTTCAGCATGAGTAGAACACACCACACTCTATTTAACAAACAGTAGGTATGTGTAATTAATCCCTCGGCGAATACTTCCATTCCGAGCTAATGATGAAGTTGGTTCGTTGAAAATAACCGCAATGAATGCCACGATGGAGTAGCGCACTCGCCATTCCCGTTGGTGGCTTGTTTTTAATTAGATTTGTGTTAATCAGCTGGTTTCTTTTGTGTTTTTGGTTCTATTCTAGGCTTATGTGTGATGCAATTAAACACACTTATAGCGACACCAAATATAAGGGCAATTTTGAAGTGCAATTGGTAATCTGGAATCTGGAATGGTAAATGGTAATCTCTAATGTATTTCCGCTTAGTAAGATTACCATAAGATGTACTTCTTCAAACCAACGCCTGAATCAATGACGCGTTCGCGTACTAGTAATAGAATAGTTCCCGGTTTACGATATATCATGCCTTCAGGTAGGTCAAACGTCTAACTTACTTTGTCAGCCACAGAAAACAACATGCTGCATTCACGTTTATTCTATCATGTGGAAACAGCTTCTATCTCATTCAGCTGTTATTGTCACCTATACCTATAGTTATAGTAATTGATATATTATATTATGCAGAATCGGGTGACATGTACATTTGTACATAGATACAGGCGCCAATGCACTCGTAAACTACAATATTACTGTTTGCGATAAAATTATTTATTACAATTAACACAAGAGATTACTTTTTCGGAAATTGCAGTAAAAATTATATTTTTCAAATTTTGCAAATAATATTAATTACTACTACTACACACTACTACATTTTACTTGATAGTAGATCTCCTTAGAAGCAGTAGCGTGTAAGCATTACTGTGTTCCGGTTTGAAGCTTAGTGCAGCTAGCGAAAGGCTGTTAAGACTAACCATGGAAAGCAGTGATGCCCTGGACTTTGTTTTGCTGCTCAAAGTTCTATGTATCGCTGCAATGGTCATGGACAGGCGCTATCTCTTACCATCAGGAGAGCATCTCGTACGTCTCATTACTTTCCCATAAAAAAAATCGAGGTGAAGCATTCAAATTTGCTGTTGGCACCAATCTCAGCGATGACAAAGCGGTGGGCCGCACTACCGGGCAGCTATCCAGAGTTAATAAGTCCATTAATAATTCGCACATAAAGCGAGTCGCTTCATTGCACTCTGTCACCCGCTTCTGCGGCTCGCGCGCAATTTGCATGCAAATTTCTTGCCACTCAATTTAATGGACACAAATACGAGATACAACGTACTTGTACGTAGATTGAGTTATATACTCCATTAGAATACCTATTACCGTGCTAACGGAAATGACGGTGCGGTCGAAGATGGTGAACACACCTGGCCTGGAATGGCTCTCAAGTGTGGCTGCTGGAACACACCGTTAAATACTTAGCGGCAGATTTTCTACTTGAGCCTTGTTAGCTAACCAGCCGAATACAAAAAAATACCCTAACACCATGCTATGGCGTTTGAACCCACGCCCTTCGGCGTGTGAACCGGCCGTGCTAACGAATAGAAACAGTCTAAACTGTAATCGCTGAGAAGTTTTAATCTTTTTTTTCAGTTGTTACAGTTTAGTTATAATTATAGTACATAATGTTTATGATCAACTTCAGTGCAGCATAACAAACAACTTTTGCTTCGTGACTTTAAAAATTTACTTGTAATCAATTTTCCTGTTTTATACATACTAGATTATTATGCCATTCAGAATATACTCACTTTAGATACTTAGCAAACCCTGTCAAATTAAAACAACTAACCGTTTTTAATCCAAAATTACAAAAGTTCAAAGACTGGTTACGATCGTCCGTTATATTAAAGGTATTATTTATATACAGCAAATCTGTGGAACACGGAGAGGTTATAAAAAGTTTGCTCATAAATAGTCGTGCGGTTAAAAATCTCATTATTTATTCCGTAAACAGCAACATAGAATAAAAACTCGATAGAAGCAGGCTTTTTTCATGAAACCTAGAGGGAGTTAAATTATGCATCCAGTTTGAAAGGCGCGCGGTTCGACGGGAAATTTCTCGGGAGTGTTGCAGAGTTTCATGCTAACTAGAGAAACGCCAATAGCAGTTTGTAACAAGCTATTTGAATAATGTATGCCTAATATTAAGTTGCATTTCTACCTACATATTGTGTTGCGAGCGACTTCGCAGCGCAGCGTCTCGTTCATCTCATTACTATTACATTTAAAAAAATGGGTCGCAAAATTATCGCGCGAGTTTCGTAGCGTGCATTTCCTCGAGCGGCAAGTTCGCACGGCGCGCGCTTGATTGGGCGGAAGTGCCGTACAGTGGCGCCAACGAGTAGCAAACCTACAGAAAAACAGTTCAAACGAACATAATAATAATTATGAATTCGTAAGAAATCAGCATCATGTGCAGCGATATAAATACATTAATGTGACATACTATTATAATATTTTTTTGTTATAGTTTTGAAGCGCATTATTGGGTTATTAGTTTATTTTTAAACATTTTAATTAGATAGATAGATAGAAACTCTTTATTGCGCCACGAAAAAAGAAAAAAATGTATAGAAAACAAAAGAATCCAATCTTATGAGCTAGTATCACAAGTGGCGCTTAATTGTGTTCTTTATACAATAGTTTAAACATACTCATGCAAAATTAAAAAAAAACAATTTTGGTATCTAAATCTTTTCGTGTAGGCAAAAACCAAAAATTTTATGACAAACATTTACATTGATCTTTCTCCCATCGCCGCGACGTCGGAGCGCTTCTCCGCCTCCGAACTAAGCAGACTGCTTGTTCCACTCTTAAAGCGAAGTGAAAACTAAGCCTCTGTATCTGTTTCTCCATAGGTTGTCTACTCTATGTGATCGCAGAGGCACTCGTCTGAGGCGATTCCTAGCGCGGGCCCCACTCGGGTCACTGCGTTCCAATTTAAATCCCATCTCATAAACGTTCGCCGTTTGCGGGCGAAGCGACGGTTTGCGGACGCATGTCACCCTTGCCCTTAACTGATCTAACGTAGATTCTCACTATACGAATTTATGTCGAAAAAAACATGGATTTCAAACTCTGCCAATGAGAGAAGTGATTTCTATTTTATTTGCCCGCAATATCGCTGAGAATTCCTTTGATTTATTGGGGGCCTCCGACTCTTAAACACCACAAATACGACTAATAAAATGTAGCATACATTTTGCCGGAAAAATCGGAATCTATTTACGTCCTTCTTGCGATGAACTTTTCACCCGTCCACTAACTCAATACACATTTCTCTTACCTAGAATCGTTTGATATCAAAATACTCACGAAATAAGATCTGATACTTCTCTTCAAATAAAATATTATTATTCTGCAAGTTAGTAAATAAAAATAAATAATTATCATGGAACATTTCACACAGCGCCGCTTAGCCCCAAACTAAGCTAAGCTTGTACTATGGGAACCAGAAAATTGACAGAATACTTATACGAGCATGCCTCGTGTAGAGGCGAAATACGTGTCGGTAAGTGGTTACTGCAGAGAGAGGAGGATTTTAAGACGTGTGGTTATTTTAATAATTTTTTTTGTTTCAATTTGTTTAAGATATTAGGTAATGTTTCGGATGTTTTTTTAAAATTGTCATCAAGTTAATTAAACTTTGATTTAAATCCTCATCACTCTTGTAACCGAAACGAAAGCGGAAATAATCTAAATATATACCTTGAACACTCAGAATACATGTAAACTTTTTTTTATCATCATCATCAAAAACCTTGTATAGTCCACTGCTGGACACAGGTCTCTCCCAGGACACGCCACTTAGCCTGATCTTCGGCTTTTCGCTTCCAGCCACTGTCTTACGTATATAGTCACTCCATCGAGTCTCAAGGCGTCCTACACTACGTTTGCCGATTCGCGGTCACCACTCTAAAACACATCTACGCCGACGGTTGTTGGTTTTGCGGCTAATTTAGCATCGCATAATTGTTTGTTCTGGTAGGAATCGAACCCACGCTCTACAGCTCTTGAAGCAGATATTCTATCAAATGAGCTAACAGGGCAATAAAGTAGTAGAAGCTAAACGAAACTATTATTAATTTGACCAACACTCTTATTATCGTTTTATAACTCAAACATGTTACCACACTCGTGGGTCAAGGTAAAGAAACCCCAGACAATAGTCCAGATATTTCGGTGCTGCGGCGGCCGATGAATCCAAATCAAGAACGTATCGCGGCTAAATTCGTGCTGAGACCTTGGCCGCGACACATAACATACAAACAGTAGCTTAACTTATACACTTAAAACAATTGAACTTACTAAAATTGGAAGGATTTTCTAAAGCATTAGGGAAAAGAAGGAAAATTTTATTTTGTAACATAAAAACAAACAACAGAGGCAGACAGTTAAAAATGGCATGACCAGCGCTGGTCTTCCGATGAGCCCTTGCAGGTAAAGCAAAAAGCAAAAGTAGTGTCTTGGGAGATGTCTATGTACAGCAGTGGACTTCGATAGACTAATGATGATGATGATAATTATGACTGCTTGGCAGCAGAAAACCTACCAAGTCGACCTCCTGCTAAGGAGATGTGCCACCAAGTAAAGTAAACAATATAAATAAGTATTTAAAACTGTGAGGAAGTAAAATTTCATACGAGCTGTGTATGCTTACAACTAATATTATGATTATGATCGACGCATGTATCAGAACCTTACTCGTTATAACGTGTTTGTAACTTACTAATTTAAAACAAGATTTCTACGAATTGAGAACCTCCTCCTTTTTTGAAGTCGATTGAAAATAAAAAAGCGTTAAAGGGGGACTGCCGACAAAAGTGAAAATTTAAAACAGGTAATATTTGCGCTGGGTGCGGGCTGCTTCCAACCGGTCTTTATAGAAGTCAATGCGGGAGGCCTATGCCCAGCAGTGGCTGAAAATGATGATTAATATAAGCCTGTCGATGACGAGAACCATTAAGTGTTGCCTCTAACAAAAACTAACGCAGCTAAAAGAGCTGCTTATACACTTCAATAAAGTAACTGTTGTAGATGGGCGCCAAGTATACTTTTGCTGAAGCTTAACTGCACAACTTAATGCACTGAGGAGCGTACAGTATCTTGAGAAATAGAGAGTATATTTCATTCAGATTGACTGTAAGTGTGTTGTAAGGAAAGTATGACAACCGCGACGGAGGCCTCAATCGATAGCGGGGAAAGTAGCGAAGGACGCACCCTGGCCGCCGGCCAACTGACGGAGAGATAATGCTAGCTTTCTACTACAAGCAGCACGCACGTTGCTTTAAAAAGCTTCGCAGCTGTACCTACATATATAGCTATATGTAGGTACAGCTACGATGCTTTCGACGAAGAATTGAGCCTCTTGGGTCAGTCGTCTTGTACTAGAATATTATGGCTTTGGGCCTATTTTAAAATAGTATAGATAACTGTGTACACACAGCACCATCTGACCCTAAACTAAGCAAAAATTAACTTACGTATTTTATACATATTTTTTCTTTGTTTAAAAATAATAGTTATAGATACATAGAGAATATACCATTCGATGAATTTAACCCGAATTGTCACTAACACGAATCAACTAACTCGCATGTTTTCTTTCATCGGCAGCTCAGGGTCGCTGTAAGCATAAAAATCCGCCATCGCGATAAACATTGAGCAATCATCGCTACAAAATTGTTAATTTATAATTGCACGCGATTAGGATGTTTGCAGTGGTAGGCAGGCTTTAATGCCATGCCATGGCTGGTTGTGCGAAAACACAGTGGCCTTGGCCATGATCGCTGCGAACCATGGTCCGTGAAACTATGCGCCATTGGCTCAAGCATCACACGAAGCTATTTGAATTAAGCTAAATGAGCTATTTATGAAGCTTAACGTTTGATATAATGGTTTTGGTTGAGATTATGAAATCTTTGAATTATATTCAAGGTGCGAGGTAATTTTAACGAGTACAAATTAAAATATGTACAATTTTTATGTTATTAACGACTGTGTTTTTTTCTTCTCTATTTTTCATTTTTTCAAAATGAAACTAGAACAGCTTTTTGATTCCAGTCCAGTATCTATCTATATTATATATATGAAAACTAATATCTGTTTCCCTTGGTCACGCCATAACTTGAACACGACTTAACCGATTTCATTCATCTTTTTTTTTATGTCTCCTAATATTTTGTTGAAGGTTCTTACGGAAAGAAAATTTCCGATTTCTTTCTGATAAATTTCGTAAATCTAGTTCGATAAATTCAATTACGAAAATGAAACTGATAGACTGACTGTACCTTAATTTTTTTTAATGAATCAATAAAATTAATAAATTATTAACAAGAATTGTAGTAAAGAAACTTTATGATAAACTTTACTTCGCGGAAGTAAATTAAAAAAACGCATAGTATCTCAAGCTTAGAACGGATTTTCATGAAAACTACATCTTAATACTACGCTTATTATAAGAGCACTACCACGATCATCTAGTTACTACCACGATAATCTAGTTACCCTTTATTAACAAACAAGACTTGACAGCCCTGTTGGTTCATTGGTAGTGTGTCTGCTTCGAGAGCTAAAGGGCGTGGGTTCGATTCCCACTCAGGACGAACATTTGTGTCACTAACATCGATGTTTGTTCTGTGTCTGGGTGTACTGTATGTATTATAAGTATGTATTTACGAAAAAAAAGTATTTAAGTATTCTATCAGTTATCTGTCTTCCATAGCACAAGCTCTGCTTAGTTAGGGGTCAGATGGCGCTGTGTGTAATGCCCAAAAAAAAAAAGACTGATTGTACAGTAAAAATATACGACTTCTTTAAACCAATTCGTCAGTCTCACTCGGGATGCAAGGACTCTAACGATAACTCATACCAACACCAACTCTGTCCAGGCATTTAAAAGTTGTAGCGGAAAAGACACTCACAAACATACAGACATGAACGCTGAAAACATTACACTCGTGGAAAAGTTTCCATCGCAAGAGTGTGCCAGCGCTCGCGGTGAGTTTCAAGTTCAAAGCGCAAACTCAACTCCGAAACTCCGACGCCTGAGTAACTTGGCACGCTCTCTCACATTATTGTTCTTTTAACTGTTCAGTTCTTAGCTCGAAACAAAGGAACGTTTTTAGCACAAAAAGACTTCGCGGCCCACAGAGATTTAACGAGTAACTATTTACAAATAGTTATAAATTGAGTTTAGTTCTACAATTTTCAGATACGCATAAGTTTTAATCACAAAATGTGTCGGTTCAATAAACTAGTGAATTTGTTATTTCTCAAAATAGAATTTGATTTTCCTTTTACCGTTTTATTTGCGATTTAAGTATTTAACTTATTCATATTTATTTTTGAAAGAAAGAAAGAAAGAGAATAATTTTATTTTGTAACACACAGAACAGAACACAACAAAAATAACAACAAACAGATTGACAGCCCTGTTAGCTCATTGAAAGTATATCTGCTTTAAGAGCTATAGGACATGGGTTCGATTCCCACACAAAGACAACTTATATAGTTTTTTTGCGAATTTAAAAATCTTTAATCTTTTGAAAAAAGAATTAAACATTTTCCTAGGCATCTTGTTTACCGGGTCCACTATACATATGAGGCGACACCGCAGGCGGCGCTGGTGTCGCCATAAATTTACCCCACCGTTACAAGCAGTGCAGGTTTACTGCTAGTCGCTGCAGTATTGGACGCTTTAAGCCGCGCTTTCATCGCGGCGAACCTAATACCTATATACAAATATAAATAGCTATCTAGCATATCTTAATAGAACGTGAACAACAAAGTTTTTTTTTCCAAAGGTACTTTAGGAGTTTGAAGTTCGGCTTTTTGAGGTAAGCCATGAAGACTGGCAGCCACTCTAACCTAATCCACATCACAAATAGTGGATAGTTTTTGTATTCAATAATAATACGCCGTGTGTCGCGCCTATCTAAGATCTTATATCTCGCAATGAAACAATGGCTTAAGTTGTGAAATGGACAGATGCAGCAACGGCACTTGAAGAAATTGACGTTAGCAGCCTTGAAACTTTGCCCGGAAAGTTCTCAATATAACTTTTACTTATTTTGACAACACGTAAATTTTTAAGCACCTTATCTTAACAAGTAAGAAGTACCTTAAGAAGTTTTCGATTTTTTACATTAGATATGCTACAACGATTTGATAAACAACACGCACAGCCTACCCATACCGGCGTGAAGTGACTGAGTGTTACCAAGATTTACACGACCTAATCTTGCCATCACCGTTTTATAACAATACGACCAGACGCTCGACCAAAAGACAGTGGAAATTCCTTTTAAACGCACAAAGTGTTTTCAGACCACCTTCCTTGTAAAAACTGCTGATGTGCGAAACTCGTTACCAGCGTCTGTGTTTGTTGGGGGTTTGTTCAAGAGAAACGTGAATATGTATTTTCTAGGCAAGCGTGCTTCATTTTCGGCCACACCGAAGCTTTCCATCAGGTGAGATCGTGGCCAAACGCATGCCTAGTCTGATTTATAAAAAAAAATTATGTGTTTTCAAATGAAAGAAAATATGGTCTATTCTTTTGAATTTTTTTTTTGCCATTTAAAATGAAAATAAAATTGCTCAGCATACACACGCTGTTTTCAAAGGTTTTAAGTGATTTTTTAGCCTGTTTCTTTTTCTATTTTTTTATTCTTGTTCTGGCTAGTTATGGGAGTATTATTACAATGCAAATTTTATAATACCAACTCAAAGGCCCGTTCGATACTCGTTTATAGCAATTAATGGCTAGGTTCGAGTCGCTGAGTCAATTTTACGGTGGTGGACAGCGAGCGATTCAATCAACTTAGTACAGCGGAGCACTGATGGGGGCGCGGTAGCAGTGATCGTCTGGCATGAGAATTAATAGAACCGATGAATTTATCTGCGATTATATTTGTCAGCGAGTTTGACCATGTACCTATATACAACAACAGAAAAATTTAAAGATGACTGCGATGTCATCATAGTTCAATATATATCTAAGACTAAAGTGTCGTTCGAAACACTATACATACAAACATATGTTCGTTTGTATTATTTCGCTTCCCTTGACTTGGCTTTTATGTAATTTTAATCTTTCTTTATTTATGTGTGTATTTGTCACTGAACACCTCCTACATGGCGAAACCGATTTTGATGATTTTTGCTTGTGTGTTTAATTGTTTATGTTGGATGGTTGATTGTTGATTCACAATTGGACCCTGTAGGTGGTACTGAAGTCGTACAGCGGGTACGAAGTACTGGCATATTTACTAGACCAGACCAATATTTTAAAAACGTTTGTAACAGACAGACATCTGTTAGGTTTTCACACTTTAACGGCTGATGTAATATTTCTATGCTACTTATTTTATTTAACAATGAGATACTTTATATGACGGTATTTTTTATCATGACGATTAACATAGGTCATGTTTTTGTAATTCTATATACAAATGTCTACGCTAGCGAAGACGTGGGCAGTATCTAGTAGTATATAAATTACCATAATAACAAAATCTCATTTAAATTAATAAAAACAGCTGTTTACGACGACCGTATACCTATCTATGTTTATTCATTTTATCTTATTCGGGAAACAAGTGTTAATTTCTAAATATATTCTGAACTTTAATTTACATATCATACATAAAAGATTATTTTATAAAGAATAGTAAAATAGGATAAGAGTCTTACAAATATTTAGTTTATTTTTCATTAGTACAAACTTTAATGAGTTTTTGTACATTGTTTCCAAGTTAAAGCTTAACAAGTTGGCGGCAACTCTAAGTAAACATAGAAGTCGTCCAGGCCAGGATGAGAATGCCCCGTCACGAGCTCCTCTCAGCAGACTGTGGTAATTCAGAAAATTTGCATTTTAATCATTGTGTCCCACCCGTCGTTAATCGGAAGAAAAATGTATGAATTTAAATTTTGTCGTTTGCATAAGTCGGCGACACAGCGTCCTCAATACAGTATGATTGGATTACTTCACCAGTGACTGCTTTACAGTAGCGATGATAGTTCAGTGATTAACGCGATCGGATCAGGCGTCAAAGGGCATGGATTCAAACCGCAACATTAAGCTTGAGCTGCCGTGAAGGAAAAACATCGTTGAAGAAACCACAGCATGGTGGTAGAGTACTTTATAGTACTTCGCTGGCCAGCTACTACTACTAAAACTGCCGCCACTGCCGCCGCTTGTTTGTTTGTATTGAATAGGCTCCGAAACTACTCGACCGATTTCAAAAATTCTTTCACCGTTGGGAAGCTACACTATCTCCGGGTGGCATAGGCTACTTTTTATGCCTGTAGTCCCACGGGAACGGAAACTGCGCGGGTGCGTTATATTTATATATGATAAGTAGTTAAGTATTTATTCGCTTTAACTTTTGAACAAACTCTAATGCATAATTACAAGTTCTTACATAAAATTAATACTGTTTCACATGCTCAAGCGAAGAGTTTACAAACCGTGAAAATTTCACTGAAACTCACAAGTTAGCTAACGAGAAAACAACTAAGGAGCAAACTTTGGAACTTTCGCAAAATCAAAGTAATTAAATTAGCCACCCAAGGTACTGGAAATAATTTATGTTTATTCTACAATCTCCCGAATGTACCCCACGGGTCATATTCATGCGATTTTCAAAGTCAACTGCCACCGCGCTAACAATACTTATGCTAAAATTTGTATTAATATGTTTTTTCCCACTCAATTTCGTAACGGCGAAACGGTGTTAGACAAAATTTAGTATTTAGTCCATACCGTGAACAAGAATTTTCATCTCCAAAATTATAGCTCATGTACGATAAACTAGTAAAAATATACAGATTAATTTATGGAGGACTTTATAGAGGTCCTGGGATCAAACCCCATGACGCACACCTGTTTTTTTTCTAAGTTATGTGAGTATTGCCGCTTTTATCGATCAAAACAAACCATCAAGAAGCTTTGCGTTCTTAATGAAACAATCACCATCTCCCAATTGCGTTGAGTGTGGCGTTTTGGAAGATACCTTGCATATTTTGCAGGAATGTGTGCGGAACGAATCCTTTAAAGACTATCATTCAATAGGAACAAAATGATGGATTTCGGATTCTGTAACTCTGTATTGGCTAACCCAGAATCCGAGGAGGCCAAGAACCTATATAGGTTAACAGAAATCGGCCTAAATAAATAAATAAGTACCTAGCATAGTGTTCATTTATGTACATGTATATTAAGAGTTTTGTATGTATAGTGTATTTACAGGGCGATGAGGTCGCTAAGCGACAAATCTCTTAAAATAAATTAAATAAAAAATTAGATTAAATGTCTAATATATCTTAACGTTCTCGAAGATTTGTGAAGTCCATCAGCCCGCACTTGGCCTGTACGGTAGACTATTGCCTTACGCTTACTTTGTTAAGTTTCTTTACTTCGTAGCTTTAATTAATTTCCCTTGTCTTACTATTTATGAGGCCTTATTAATGTATAGTTGTCTCATAATGAAGTTTCTTTTACACCGACTTGCTTAGTAAGGAAACTAATAGCTATGGTATCACGAGGACTTGTAACATCAAAAATTTGTGTATAAACAGAACTAAAAGTTACAAGTAAAACTTTAAAAAGTAACAAAATGATTTATCCAAGATAAATCATTTTGTTACTTTTACAACAATTTGGTTCCCCCTGCACCTTTCTTTTACCGGACGGCCAGACAAACGTGACCAAAACGTCATCCGTACATGGTGGATGTTCCCCATGTACGCACAAATTCCACCTTTTTTTATTCGCACAGCGAGGATGTGGAACTCTCTGCCGGAGTCTGTGTTCCCTGTTAGGTACAATATTGGCGTCTTCAAATCTAGAGTAAATAGGTTTCTTCTAGGTAAGCGTGCACCATCTTAGACCACACTACTGTTAAACATCAGGCAGAGTGTGGTCAAACGCGAACGTATTTTGAATAAAAAAAATTAAAAAAACCTTTTTAACTTCATTAAAAGTACCTATTAATTTATTTTTTTATGAGCGTCGCCGCGCTGGTAGACCTCTATTTGAAGAAGTATAATTAGCTATACCTACATAGATATAACAAAAAGAGACTATTCAAATGATCCCAAGCACGCTATATCTGCTATAAGTTTCTGTTGAATTCAAAATCCGGAGACTGTTTGATGCTACAGCAACCTCAAGGTCAGTATGTTATGGAAATACCAAAGCAACAGTAGGTACACCAAATTTAAAATCAATCGGATCTGTGAAAGTAAGACCCTTTTGTCAAATAGGAAATTAGCTGATGATCATCAAACGACTGAACAAATTTTCATAACCTACATCTATAGCCATCTCGACACAATAGCTTTCAAACAAAAGAAACCCGCATTAACGGGCAAGTCTTGTGAAATAAGGCAATCGATGTGTTTTTGTCAACATTTTTGTGCCGTTATACATCATGTGGAAGTTTGAAATTAATGAATACTATAGTACATATCCTGAATTATTATGCTTGGAGAAAAAATAGTTTCAAACGCTTTTCGTTTCTTGGACTTATGAAATAGAATATGGCCAAATTATTTTTAATCCGTAATCTTGACATCAAAATAATTATAGGAAAGGCGCAATTTTATAGATGCTAACTTTGATGCAGATACATTTAAGGCTTAGACCTTTTATTGTACGTTTTGTTTATTCTATTAGCAGATAAGTACGGATAGTTTGATGAAAATTTCTGATAGTGCCTGCTGAAAATCTCTTTTCTGCGTTACGTCTGTTGCTGTTTTATTTTGGTAGGCGCTACAAACCATCGAGAATCTCTGAATCTGACAATCTAACGTCACGAGTCTCGTGGTCGTGTATAGCACGTCACGAGAGGCCGAAAGAGGTGGACGCGCGGTGGCGGCGGTACCGAGCACCGCGCGCATGCTTCCCGCCCGTTTTGTATTTGACACTTGACACTGGCAAATATTCAAAACGCGATGCCAAAACAAAAAAAAAACTTCTGTCATAATGTAACAGATAATCAATGTAAAATCCGCTTCCGGCAATAGGAATAAACATTCTGTCTCCTTCTTGCTCGTGGCTATAGTAATTTAACTCTCCTTATCTATTTTAGCGTGACGTCAATGTATTCAAATCTAACGTCAGACGTATGTACGGCTGTGTGAGTGGAAAATATCAATGTAGGTGTTCAAGCAGAAGTTCCCACGGTCGAGGACTTGGCCCTTAAAATCTGACACAGACAGACACGTCAAACTTATAACACCTCTCTTTTTGCGTCGGACGTTAATAAGTAACAAAATCAAGAGAAAGAAGAGGATTGTCATAGTGGCAAAAGGCGCGCGCCCACTAGTGGGTGTTTATAAAAACACAGCTGTTCTTGACACTGCATGTAAACAAAAACAGTTTAAAGGCCGGGAGCAACATTCATTTTCAGGTAGGGATGTTTTGTAGTACTTTTTGTACTCAGCTGGCTACTAAGGCTCAAGTAGAAAATCTGCCGCTATCTAACGGTGTGTTCTAGCAGCCTCACTTGAGAGTCGGTTCCATTCCAGGCTCGGTGTCCTTTCTATATTGGACCACACCGTCACTTAACATCAGGTGAACTGAAGTCAAACACCTAACCTGTCAAAAGTTCAAAATAAAAAATGAAGTTTTATATTTTTATTCCCAAAAATGTAAGATACCTACGAGTGTAAAAATCCAAGATATCAAAAAATCTTCAAACAAAGTCTGGCATTTATAGTGCCGCGTTTGCTTCTAAATGTGCAAATTAAATGCGTCGTCCGTCCTATGTCGCGTGGGAACTTAACAGCCGGCGGCTGCAGAGTAAAATACCGCCCGCGAGATTGCAGTGTACCGCTACTTTCGTATGGAAAGAAATAATGTAAGAAACATATGGAATATTGGACATGTACTTACTGAGTATAGATACTGAGTTCAGATAAAAAAAACTCCTTTACATACCAGGTCAAGGCGTATTTTTACTTTCTTTTTTTTTCGACAAATGTGACTGTGCACTACGTGATTAAACCAACTACGACTATGACGGCTTTTATCGCCGCACTAGCCGCCGTTACCTGATAGCTTATCCACACATAATAATTGATCTATGGAAATCGCACACTGTGCGATTCACGTGTTCCTTTTTGTCCTATAAACTGTGGAATGATCTTGCTTCCTCAGTATTCTCGTGGAGTTACAAGTGAGTTTTCAAAAGGCGTGTTAGTAGAATCTTAAAAGTTTGGCAACGTATGTGTAGTACCCCTGGTATTGTAGATATTCATAAGCGACGGTGGATCATCATCAGGAAACCCGTCTGATTGTTTGCGACTTGTGCCGTAAAAAAATCTCTACAGAACGTGAAACGTGATCGCAAAATTCTTGAATGTGTAAACATTTTCTGTCTGTGGTAACACTTACAATTAATGATACAAAGATTAATTTCACTGATCTTTTGATACAACCAAACATGTTTTTATACATAATATAAACTACATTTTTTAAATAATTTATGTTAAATCTTAGGAACATCATAGAACAAAAACCGACGCAAAATAATTATGTAACAGCTTTGTAAGAGAATATTCTTGGTACTCACTCTGAGATTGCCAGCAAATATTGTATTAGTGTAATTCGAGAGCAAGGCTCGGATCCATTTACAAACTAAGACCGGTCGCATCGTGCTGTGTAAAATGATTACCTAATACCGCCAAACGTATTCTGATACGCGACTATCTTATTACTTTATTTGTAGTTATAACACTGTTATAATTATGAGGAACAGATATATTTTAGCAATGTTGTAGAGAAAATAACTATGAGAAAGTTTTTTGTTTTTTTTTGTTACCGGCCAGTTGATGTAGAATGTTTTAACTAGGTAGTATTAAAATCTAATTTATATTTGTATTAGCGCAGTGTGTTTTCATACCGAGGAGACAAACCAGAATAGTTTTTCGGTACTAAACTATTCTATACTGTTTTTAATAATGTTGTAAATAAATAACAAAAATCCATCGTCGTGCTCCATCTAAGGCCACATCGTCACTTTTCACCAGGTGAGATCGTGGCCAAACGTATGCCTAGTCTGATGTAAAAAAAGACATATATTGTAAGTTTTCTTTTACTTTTTTACAACAAAATCGCCTTTTTAACAGTTTTATTTAGTTTGTCCTGTTTGTTGTTAACGTTTAAGGGTCAAATTTAGTAGTTGAATTTTTTCCCCTTCCTGTTGACAGATTTATCTGATATTTGGTACACACCTTTATTTTTGATGACAATACATTATCTACAATAGAACCGTTTAATTTAAAAACAAAAAACAGTTTTAAGTTTAGACGATTTTTAATGAAATATTTGTCATAACAACCACTCTGTTAGTCTAAACACAAGTTCCGTGGGCATTGAGACAAATGGCGTGGCAGGCAGCGGGCCAATTAACTCTGTCAATACTTGGTAATATAATTGTTTCAACAGTTCACTGATGACGTGATGGTACAACAGACCAGCTAGTAGCTACAGATATCGATATAACAAACTAATACTATTCACACCCATAGTTGCAGAGAAACGTTTGTTCACTACCGCATTACTGCTTGCATCTATAACGATGACTGGTATTGTACTATTGTACAGCGAATTTGAACTTGATATAAAAAGCATCAACTTCCCGAACAACATAAAGTAGTGTTTATAGTGAAAAAGGAAACAGAGCATGAAACTTTTCCAGGTCTCCAGAAAGACGCTTCCGCCCCTGGAAGTTTATAATAAACTGATTAATGTATATAAAATATAAAATGTTTAATTAATAGGCTGCTTATTTATGTACAGATCTATATTTCTCTCTAAAGGTGTGTCTGTAAAGGTGTGTGGTCTAATTAAAATATCTACCGTTACAATTTTTTTTATGATTGACAGGTTAGGTGTTTGACCACATCTCACCTGATTTTATGTGAAGGTGTGGTCGAAGATGGTAAAGCACACCTAGCCTGGAATGGAACTAGCTCTCAAGTGAGACTGCCGGAACACACCGTTGGATGATTGGCGACATATTTTCAACTTGAGTGTGGCAGCTAGCCAGCCGAGTACTATAAAGTACCCTACCACCATGCTATGGTTTCCTCACGATGTTTTTCTTCACCGGAAGCTCAAGCTCATAGTTGGGGTTTGAACCCATGCCCTTCGGCATGCGAACTGACTGCGCTAACCACTGAGCTATCATCGCTAATATGCATGCTAGCGTCATCTAGTGGGACGGGATTGAACTAAACAACCATCAATATATAAATAATAATTGTTCAGGTATTGTTAACTAGAGTTGAAAAGGACCCGACGCCGAGACAAACCTCGGTAAGTTTTAATGGTGTGTTATTTATTTAAGAAATATTGTAATTAATTGTAAATTGTTTTTATAGTAATTTAATTTATTTTTTTTCATTTCATTAATTTTTATTAATTAATTGACTTGTAAGTGATGTTATTAGTAAAAGACTATGACTACATTTTAGGTAAATTAAAAAAAAAATCTTAAACACTGGACTGACATAGTTTTCAAGCACGATGTCAATGGCTGTTGAGACTAACCATCGAAAGTCTCACAGTAATGAGCGTCAAAGCAGCGATGCCTTGGACGTACCTATTTTTGCTACTCAAATTTCTGTGTATCGCTGCAATGGTCATGGACACGCGTTATCTCTTACTATCAGGATAGATATGGTTCGTTTCAATAAAAAAATATACCGAAACATACCAAGTTAAGTTTCGTATTCACGACCGTTACCTGTACAGTTGTACACTAGCCTCACAAGCAAGTGTGTGTTCTTATATCAGATTCGCAGCAGCCTCGTTCAATACTTTTCTGTCTGTCAGTCTCACAAGGTCGTCGAACAACGTGTACTGTACAACATTCTGTGACAATTTTATATTAGTAATATTATTAATTACCACGTTTTCTTTACATACAGTATGAAACTGAAAAACGAGCCTATACAGGGACATAAACCACACATTTTATTTTTACATGTATGAATAAAATATTACTGCCTTACTAGCTCAATTGGTAGTAGCCGTGTTTCATTAGCTGTAGGGATTGTGGATTTTTCCCCCTCTCAGGATTACGTAACGTACATAGCTGATGTTACTGTGTTTGAGAACCAATGTATGTATTTATAATTAAACGTATTATAAACGTATTCAAAAAAAAGTAAATTCCAGTCTGTCACTTATCCTAATCCCACAGTGCAAGCTTTGCGTAGTATGGGGCTAGATGGCGCTGTATAAAACATCGTCGAATAATTATTATTTTTGTTTATTTATTATACGCAGTACCGGCAACGTTAGAATAGATTACTTGATTGCCATTTTGAGCAAATAGTATTCCAAATTCAAATTCATAATAATATACATAGAACTGACCTAAGCATTATACCTACCTGAAAAAAATAAACAAAAACTGAGCAACAGAAATGAAAGGTCTGGGTCGGGAAACCCGTTAGAACAAAATTGGCTCTTTTTACCCAACAAAAAGGCAAATTAAAAGCCGGGCCAGAAACGTTTCCCTCCCAATAGAGAAGTACGAAACACATTTGTATAAGGAACAATGGGGCACGCGCCGAATTCTAAACGGACGACCGATCCAAGGTCTGAAATGGAATAACTCGTGTACTTACCGAAAAGAAAAATGGATAAGACGACAGATGAATAAGATATTCTTAAAGGAAATTATACAATCAATTGAAGTAGACATTTCAGGGTCACGTTCCCAGGAGACAGACATGTACTAAAAAAAAATTCACCAACACGCTTACTCTAATCAGCATTAAAAGCACTTGACGTAAGAAAAAGCGCTTGCAGAAAGACTGAAGATTGAAAAATGATGTATTTCATAAAAATCTGTCATTTGTTTATTTTAAGCAGTTAGCTTGCTAGAAGATTTAGTCCAGCTGTTGAGAATGTAAAAGTTATTTACAGTTTTTGAAGCCGGTTCGGACTTCGACAAAAGGTCACACGGAATATTAATGTGACCATCTGTTAACGTGTACACGGGCTTGTAAACTATGCATATTTTATGTATAAATACGAAAAAAACGGTGTTTTCTTATCGTATTATTTTATGTAGTTTTTTACTTGTATGTGTTGTTTGTAGTCTTGGCCGGTGCAGTAGTGTTTCATAATAAATTTTTTTCTTACCTTTTTTTGTGTGAGAAAAGATCCTTATTTAGAAAGAGTCAAACGGAAAATTATAATATGTATGTATTTTTTGACCACGTGAGTTTTATTTTTATGTATTTATTATAGTATTTATTTTTATGAGTTTTAAACATGTGTGCTGATTATAAAGACGCTATGTAAAAAAAAACTAGAATAATATATAAAAATCGATTTCAATTTCACTGCGCCCAAACACGGATAAGTTACTTTGTTTTATTACAGAGTTATGGTGCCTACCTTTCGGTTTCATCATCATGATAAAGTCGGAAGGTAGGCAGTTCATTTGGAGTATTCTAGTGACCGTAAACATCATTAAAAGCAAAGTATGCAATTTCGTTTAATCAGATGACATATTTTTTTCAGTTATTTTAGTTTAAAAATCGAACTACTAAACTGATTTTAACCATTTTTTTATGGAAAGTATATCCTACAAAAAAAAAAAGAAAAAGTATTTTATAAATTAAATTACAACTACAAAAAGCCGAGGTAACATCCATTAAATAAATGTGACAAAGTGCTAATTGCCTGGATGAAAATTAATATGAATATGTTTTTTTTTTCGGAATTGTAATGGTTGTGCAAAAATAGCTAGATCTAGCTATAAAGTAGCTTGGTTGACATCAGCGTATGAAACTCTAGTATTATGGTCACACCAGCCACAATAAGCAAAGCAGCTATATAGTAAAAAAAAAGCAGCTAGCGGCGCAGGCAACATAGAACGTCGATCGATCGTGTTATCTTGTTTTGCGGTTTTTGCCACTGCGAGATGACGGGTCATAAAGATATGCAGCTTTCTATTTTTGGCCTATGACTGGGTGAAATGATAGCTATTCATGGCGTTTTTATGGATTAATCATGATTAAAAGTAATAAACAAATTGTTGATTTACTAATTATAATAAGAATTCATTTCAGACAAGCCCTAAATTTTTTTTAAATGTAAAAGTAATGAGATGCGCGATGCGCTCTCTTGATGGTAAGAGATAACGCATGTCCATGACCATTGCAGCAATACACAGAACTACACAGAGCATTGAGTAGCAAAACAAAGTCTATTTAAATAAGTCTAATAAATAAATATCGTAGGACATTACACACAGCGCCATCTGACCCCAAACTAAGCAAAGCTGGTACTATGGAATTCAGATGACTGATAGAATACTTAAATACTTTTTGTAAATACATACTTATAATAAATACAGAACACCCAGACAGAACAAACATTTATTTATACCACAAAATGTTTATCCTGGGTGGGAATCGAATTCACGCCCTTCAGCTCTTGGAGCAGACATACTACCAATGAACCAACTGGGCTGTCAATATAGTTATTACACTTAGAAAGTATTTAAACTTGCTTCCATCATCATTTTCAGTCCGCAGTTGCCTACTCCTGAGCATAGGTCTTTCTTCTTGTACCTACACCACTCATCCCGGTCCTGTGCTAACAGTGTCTTATTTCATCCCGCGATCTTTACGATGTCGTCGACCCGGATTGCTTCCACAGTGGAAGGCAATTAGAAATACTGATATTTCAAAATCGGGGGATACCGTGAAACTGCAGTACGTAGCTACATCATCTACATATAATGCGCTCAGGGTGCTGTTGGGGCTGCCTTGGCGCTGCAGTGCGTCGGGGATGTTTGCGGACAACCGGGTGGATGGCTTTCGTGCCATACTCCGCAAACGGGCCGCCTCGATGCTCTCCCGCGTCCGCGGCAGCACTAACAGCATCCTGTGTGCAGTGGCCGCCCGACTCGACTGCCCCATAATCACACATGCCACTCAACTGCACATGTGCTTTGATTCATTATGATAATTGACGGACGAATACTACATTTTAAGTTTGATTTTGTATTTTAATTTTGAATTGTATTTATTAACTATTATTATTTTTAAATTATAAAAATATGTATATCAAAAAATTTAATTACATCACTCGTTCGTTAAAGGATTATATTACAGAATTAGTTAAAGTGTTCGTCACGTTCACGTGACATTTTTTAACGCTTTTTAACTTCTTTTAATTTTTTAACTAACGTTCATTCAAGTGACAGTAGTTTTTTAATTTCTCAGAAATGCCAATAGTTCGACGAAATTTTATAAGGACTAAATCTGATATTCGAAGCTATTACAAGCACTTAAGTCGTAAATAATGATAGACGTTATTATTGAGAGACGTTTACGACACGGAATTATGTCCACCATTAACTGATAATAATCGAGGAATGGAATAAGTCCAATAGCTTGAACTCGGGTATAAAGTTCTAAGTTATAGCGAGCATAACGTTTGCCCACTAACGAGACCAAGTAGCTCTTAAACCTTCCCACCCAAGTGCACCGCTATGAAATCTTCTTCACTATTTGTTTTTATGTTAAAACTGTATACTTTAAAACTACGCCTGGGATTTATATGTTTTCAGAAATACCAGCTGAGCAACATTTAGTATTTTTTTTATCAAAATCGATTCAGGTAAAGTAAAGTTACGACAAAAACAAGATAAAAAAAAATAGGGTTCACTGTATGTTGAGCTCCAAAATATAGCGCCGCCCATATTGCACTAAGATCAACTAACACTAGCTAAGTTACTAAAGCTGAACAGTTGTATTTTAAAATGTACATTGTTGGTTTTTTTGTTTCAAACATCTTTGAATCACAAATCAGTCGGCAACGCGATTGAAACCGCGGGCAGCAGCTAAACATCAATATGTAATTGTCATTTTCACACGACAAAAAAATGATATTTTATTACGCCGTGCCGAAGAATGTTCCACTATAGGCAATAGGATCGAAGCACAAGATTCAGTCGGTTAGCGAGCTGTGGAGAAAACTATGCACAGTTTCATTGATGGATCGTATCCGGGACAAAGTAATATGCCAGACATGTAGTCGCCAACATACTCAAGTAGATCTACCGTCAACAAATTCATCAAACTGAATTAGAAAATTAAAATATCATGGACTGCAATAAACGTGCTATCCTTTTCAAATAGACTGAAAGGTGAAAAATAAAAAATGTATCAAAACAAGCAATCTACAAAAAAAAATTTTAGACGATAGACAATAGACAACACTTTATTTGGGGCATAAAACACATTTTAACATAATTAACAATACATACATACAAAAAAACACAACAACAAACAAAACGAAAAAAAAAGTTAAAAAAACTATAACCCAATTACATAATAATAATTGCAGTTAGAGTAAAAACTATCTCAGCAAGTACTTTGACTTAGATCACGAGATAACCATGATGGGATATCGACTTGACGATCCCTGGCCCGTTAGTCGTCACGGTCAACGGCCTGATAGCGAAAAGCCTCGACGAACATCGTAAGAGACTTTCTTTAGACGGTTCAGTCATGATCATCATTCAGATCCAAAAGGCAGTGGTCCTTGACACGGCACACATTGTTATAAGGTTCTTCACTCTGTAGCCCTAATTATCGGCAGCTTGGGCCATTATTGGCGGTAATCTAGATTTAGGGTTTTTATCATATTTTTATTTATATTGTAAGAAACATAAATTTAAGAAATAAAACAAATAAATCACTGTGCTACAATTAAAGAGGAAAAATGTAATCTATGTTACCCGAAGCAAAATAACCAATTGACACCTCCTCTTTTAAAGTCGGATGAGTAGTTGGTGCTAGGAACATGGATAAATATAAAACGTATCTCAAACTTTTAAGTTCGCCTTAATCGAGTGAAAAGTTTAACGTAATCTTCGACAGTGTGTCAATATTCAACAGAGTTCAGTGCAGAGATTCTTAGTGAAACAAACACAATATATCGCGGGCAAATGTGTGAGCAACTGGCACAGTAACTTCGCCCCTAGCCTCGTAAACCGGAGAGCAGTCTGTTCTGTATAATTCCAGGGTCAAGGTCGCGAGACAGATGAAAGTTCCGGATGCTTCGAGCTTGGAACTCTGTTACAGTAAAAGTGCAATCAATTTCTTTTATATATTCTTGTTTGTCAAATAACCTGTGTAGCTGCACATATTGTGTGGTTATTCACTTGGTGGCGATTTACTCATTTATAGGTTGTGTTCCGATTCCTCTTTAAAAGGAGGTAATTTTTTTAAAATAATGCCTAGGGCCGGAGCGTGTATTTATGCCAGTTTCAATTCTTTAAATTTTACTAGATAGTAGATATACTTAGCAGGAGGTCGTCTAGGTAGGTACCACCGCGATATCAGATATTTAGTCGCCAAGTAGTAGTGTGTAAACATTATTGTGTTTCAGTTTTAAGGATAATGCAGCTAGCGAAATTACAGGGTTGTCGAGACTAACTATTGAAAGTTTCAAAGTATTGAGTGCCAAAGCAGCGATACCCTTGACTATATATTTTATTTTGTTTTGGTCAATGTTTTAATTTAATTTAATGGTTTTCTGTTTCAATATGAAACACGCAAACAATAATCGGATGAGTCTATTCGACTGTTTAATTTACTTGCTTGATTAATAATTTTATCATCCGACTGTGGTGTTCTCAAATCGAATAAAACCCATAACGCTTATATCCATTTAATCGTATGAATATAAATACCTCGCAGTATTAACAATCGGCGGGGCGCCGTTAATTGCATTGTTGCTGGTGAATTGGATCCTCTGGGCGTTTCTACAGCTGTATTCGCTTTATTCGCTCAGTCCGCTCGTTTCGCTTTATTTGCTTTTCCATTAGCCTTTCCACTAGCCTTTGAAAGCGCCTACCTACGGCAATGATGGTGTAGTAATTGGGTTAGAAATAACTCTCACTCTTAAAAACGTTGCTAATATCTACTCGGTGAATTTTTAACACCAAATTATAGGCACACGGATTTTTACAGTTTATATTTGAATATAGATATAGACAACGGAACAATCTAATATTTTTATAATCTGTGGTCATTTTATAATTTACGCGCCCTTCGCTGATGATTTTATTACTAATCTCTTGCTTAACAATTTGTTTCGGTACACAAATTGTTAATTTTTTAACTAGATAATTACTGAAAAAATATTTTAATTAAATAATAATAATAAATAAATAAATAAATATCGTAGGACTATACACACAGCGCCATCTGACCCCAAACTAAGCAAAGCTTGTGCTATGGAAGTCAGATAACTGATAGAATACTTAAATACTTTTTTTTTGTAAATACATACTTATAATACATACAGTACACCCAGACACAGAACAAACATCGATGTTAGTCACACAAATGTTAGTCCTGAGTGGGAATCGAACCCACGCCCTTCAGCTCTCGAAGCAGACATGCTACCAATGAACCAACAGGGCTGTATTAGATTAGGTTACCTTAAATGTGCTAAGCTTACTTTTATCTATTTGTTACAGACAGGTCGGCTCGCTAGCGGATGAAAAGTGAATACGGTAATTAAATAGTAGTACACTTTAATGCTTTTATTTTTAATACAGGATAGGTTCGCGTTTGACCATATTCTGTCTGATGTTAAGCAACGATGTGGTCCAGGATAGACCACGCGTATCTAGAAAGACTGTTACTTTTGATTTGAAGCCACTCACTCTGCCTTGAGAGCTGTAGGGCGTGGGTTCGATTCCCACTCAGGGCAAACATTTTGTGTATAAACAAATGTTTGTTCTGTGTCTGGGTGTTCTGTATGTATTATAAGTATGTATTTACAAAAAAAAAGTATTTGTGTATTCTATCAGTTATCTGACTTCCATCACACAAGCTCTGCTTAGTTTGGGGCCAGATGGCGCTGTGTGTATAGTCCTACGATATTGTACTTTTCGGAGAATACAAACTCCAGTCTGTCCGGTCTAATGGAAATTCTGAAAATGCGTTTTTCTAGAGATTGGAACTGGTCCTCAAGTGAAGCTGCCGGAACACACCGTTACGTAATTGGCGGCAGATAATAAAATACTCTAACACCATGATAAATCTCCTTTTCGGTTTAGTACGCCCTTAGCATACAACCCTATAAATATTCTCCAACTAAGATAATTATCTGTTTCAAGCCCCACAATGGAAAGTCGCCAGTCTGCCGTTCCCAGCGACTCATCATTCAAATTCATTAAATTTGTTCAGCTAGAAAAAGGTTAATTGAGCGATTGTGTATAATTTAGATAAAATTTGAACTAATTTGCAAAAACTGAGGAACCTCTCAAGCGCTTCAACCATGCGGGATTAATATGCTTTTACATCATTCGACACTAATACAATAACAACACGTCTTCAAATCTAGTTTTAAATTTATTTAAAAAACAATTGCAATATTATAATCCGTGGATACTGGAGCTATGTATTAGATTTTTGTTTTACTTATGCTAAAACCACGTTAGTTTCCATAGTAAAATTAAAATTACATATGAAATCTGTATAAATCGATTAAGAATGTGAACTTAAAAGGTGTACCTATTTTTTTAATAATCGCTTCTAACCACCGCCAGCTATCCTACGTATACTTCATCGAGTTTTAGGAGGTCCTGCGGTACAATTGCCGATTCGCGGTTTCGGTACTAAAACACACCCACCCCAGCGGAATTCAGCTCTGCGACAGATATGACCAGCCACTGCCACTTCAGTTTGCTAATAATAATACATTGAGCTATATAGGTGACATTAGTTTTCTAGCGAATTATTTCGTTCCAGGTACGATCCCTCAGAGAAATGCCAAGCATAGCTCTTTTAATAGCTCGCTGAGCAACCTTGAACTTGTGGACCATTCTGTGAACAAGTACTGCGGCGGTGACTTGAAGCGAAAAGCTGAAAATCGGACTGTGTCGCGTGTCTTACAAGAGGTCTTTGTTTAGCAGTGTACAACGATAAGCTGATGAAGATGATAGGTTTGGTAAGTATTTAAAAAATGAAAATGTGAGTATATTCACTACAAACTAAATCAGAACAGATTCGGATTCGGTTGAACGTTGATACAAATCAAAGTGGCGCACATTCAACTATTCTCTACTAGCAGTCCGTCCCGGCTTCGCACGGGTGGACATTTATTTTAAAATTAAATTCTAGTAATTAATATAGCCATGTTACAAACGTAGAATGTAGCATTCCAATGGTGAAGGAATTTTTAAAATCGGTCCAGTAGTTTTTCAGTTTATTCGTTACAAACATACAAAAATCCAAAAATACAAATCTTTCCTGCTTTTTTTTTTTAATGTCAGAAGTAATGAGACGAACGAGACGCTCTCCTGATGGTAAGAGATAACGCCTATCCATGACCATTACAGCGATACACAGAACTTTGAGTAACAAAACAAAGTCCAGGGCATCACTGCTTTGGCGCTCATTACTTTGAGACTACAAGCAACCTTGTTTACGAGTATAATAGAAATAAGTGTAGATTACAACAGTTACAGTATACAAAGCTACTTGTAAAGCGATGTCGTTGTCGTTTAATATATAACTGTTCATAGCTTCACAGCGAAAACTTCGAATGCAAATTCTAAGAGAAATTGTAGCAAAACTCTTTCCTTTCTTCCAGTTTGTAAACCGGAGAGCCTTTTGTAAAAAACAAAGTCCGTTTTAAATAGGTCTCGTAACTTTGAGGTCACAAGTTTAAGGCCTAGTGCAGAAATTTTGTTTAACTTCATGTTATGCAATGATAAAACCGATCGACGGTATCTTTGCACACACTGTGCGCTTGTAAAATGACCTATATTAATATATTTTACAATACATATGTATGACTTAGCTAAATTTTTTTAACTTTTTTGAGTTGCTAGTAAGTAACATTCATAAGTTACGAGTATTCGTGGTAAGTAATTACTTTAATTATTGATTATTTTATTACATTAATGTGAACATTTGTAATAAAATATGCAATTGTTTCAGTAGACAGATAGAAAAAGTTAAAAATGTTTTAGCTACTGTAAACAAAGTTTTACTTAACATGGGTTTAGGTTGGGACCTTGTGGTTAATATTATTTCATTAAGAATACCTGTGTCAGAAGATCGGGCTCTTTTATATCTATGTATGTATGTATGTCAATATAATTATAGATATACATATACATGCAAATAATGATTGTACACGTAATATGTTACGGCAACAGATGTCCAATGATATATTGATATTTTTTTTTGTCATAAAAATAAATCTATTAACTATCTACTAGGTATAATAATGATTTTGTTTACGTAGTCGTCCGGTTTTACATATTATTTGGCATAGCGTAGCAGCTTTCAGAGGAAAATGAATAATAAAAATTTAAAAAAAATCTCATTCTCTCGTTACTATTTAATGACTTGCGCGCTTTTTGCACTCATTTTAGAAACCAAAAGGTTTTAAACAACTGCAAGTTTCACAATGTCTTTAAAGTTTTACATGGCATTGCTTTACATATTTTAGATTGTCTACATTTGGCTTAACTGGAATGTAAGCCACTGCGTAAACTATACCTGCTACACAGAAAGTCTAGAAACACATGGCGACGGCAATGACTTTCGACGTTAAAGAAACGCTTTGTGTAAGAATATTGCGTTGCTTTTTGTTGACATCCCTGTTGGATCAGTGTAGTAGTATATCTACTGTAAGATCTATAAGGCATGGGTTCCATTCCCACCCAGGACAAACATATTGTGTTATAAACAAAATATGTTTTTTTCTGTATATATTTACAAAAAAAAGCGTTTAAGTATTCTATCAGTTATATGACTTCCATAGCACAAGCTTTGGTTAGTTTGGGGTCAGATGGCGCTGCGTGTAATGTCCTACGATATTTATTTATTTATTCAGCCTTTAGTGTCCCACTGCTGGGCATAAGCTACCTTTTCCTCCTAAACCTACACTTGGGTCCTTTCCTGTGACCCAAGTGTAAGTTTAGAAGACGCTCAACGCTCACAATCACTGTCCGTGTTCCTTCCCAAACCCAAACTATTGCCAAAGTTGTAAGAACTCTGTTTTAAGCCTCCTGAAATCATTTTCGAACAGTAATGTAAATATTGTAGTAGTACATTCTAATTATTTATTTAAAATCTTCACAAAATAAAAGCCGTCTGATATTTAAATTTCAAAATAGTTTTAACATTGTAACCTGCACTGGAAACGCAATGCCTTTGTTCTTCGTAGCGGGTGCTACGAAAAGGCTACGCTGCAGCTGAATTGCGATCTGGTTATGCAAGATATTTAGATTGCAAGATTGCATTCTCTCATTAGTTTCTTTCGTTTACATTAAAAGCGTTGGTTTTAAGTAAATAAATTTAAAAGGTCAACTGTAAAAAGAGGCAACCCACGGTACATTACCAAAGTACTGTATGAATTTACAAAAAAAAAAGAAGTATTTATGTATTCCATCACTTATCTGTGTTCCATCGCACAAGCTCTGCTTAGTTTGGGGCCAGATGGCGCTGTGTGTATAGTCCTACGATATTTATTTATTTAAAGATTTTTAGAATTCCAAAGTAGCGATGCTGGTCTTTATTTTGTTACTCTAAGTTTTTTAAGCTCTAAGCCTATAGTAAGGCAGCAGTGAGATAACGAAGACTAAGATAATGATTATGTTATTTATATACTAACATCAAGAGAGCATACAAAATTGAATTACTTATATTGGTAAATTTTAAACCAAAAGGTTTTATTTTATATTAAAAACGTTTATTTGTGTGAGTTTGTGTGAACATGCGTGTGTGTAAAATTCTCTTTACAGAAAAATCAATATCACACTTAATAGTCACGTTGTATATTGTACGGATATCGTTCATAAATTTCGTCACAACGTAAAATATATCAAATCCTGTTTTGTTTCCTTTTTCTTTTTGGGATCTGATGACCCTCGCGACACAATCCTCGTCTACTGAAGTAATCGCCGTACCATCAATAATACAAATAAATAACATAATCCAGCCTACTCGCAATAAAATATGATAACCGGACTTTTTTACGTTATGTTTGTTTTTCTAAAAATCATACTTGTTTTTGTTTAAATCCTTTACACTGGCAAAGTGAACAAAGTGCGATGCCAAATACAAAGAAAAAAAACAAGAACTTATACCCGTTCATTACTACTAAGTACTAACTTAACTACTACTTATTACTCGTGATCCCGATTGTGGTTTGATAACATACGCTTACCTTTAAATTACAAAGCAGTTCTCAATCCAATGTTGTTCTGTTTGTATTATTTACATTGCTCGGTTGCACCTAAGTGCAGTAATTGAAGCAACAATTCTTAATTTGCTGAGAGCACTACGGATTTTATTAAGGTTTATTTTACTTGGCCTGGCGTAGTATTACCAGCGTTTGCGCCGCAAGTGTGGTACAGAATATTTATAGAAAGGTCACTAATAAAGAGAGTAAATACTAAAGTAAAGATAGGGTAGTTTTTAGGGCTAGGTAAACGAAACTATCGAATATGGCGACACGCTTTTAACCTAAAAACATGAACAATGGAGTACTTTACAATTTAGCCTAATAAGAAAAAGGGATGAAGATTTGTTACTGGGGTAACTTTAGTGCAGTTTTGTAGGCTGACTAAACGAAATGATCGAAATCCTTGAAAATGTTGCTTACTACGGGAAAATATATCATTCAATAATGAAAGTCTATTTTTAAACAAAACTGCATCATTAACAGTGTCAAGATTTTCGTAAACTTGACCTGCATTTTATTTTAATCTAAGTCACAAGCCATACTCGACAATACACGTCCGTTTGGTTTTTTTTTTTTTGTACACAGTTTTCGTACTGGAAAGACACTGCGTCGACATTTTACATTCAAAGCGCGCTTTTATTTGTAGACGAGAATAATTCAGCAACTCGTCGGCTTCAACGCAAATGAATAAGTAAACAATTGCTGAGTTAGGGTGTGCTCTTGTTTGGCCAATATTGTTATAGACATCCGTTGCATAGATCACAAGCTTGTTTACATTTTTGGGAATGATCCCATGAAGATCCTCTGTAGATATAATACAAATTCGTCAGTGTGTCAGAAAGGAATCACTTTAGGAAACATATTTTTTTTTTACTGGTAGCAGGGTAAGTGTTTACCTACTTCACCTACTGTTGAACGAAGATTGATGGTGGCTAGCATAGCTAGATAGGCATCTAGCTTAGAATATGGCTGGATCTGAAGTGAGACTGCCGAAACACAATTCTAGGTAATCAATTGATTCAGACGTTACTTTGCGGAAGTTCATTTTGAGTACTCGAGAGCTATACTTTTTTAAACGGAAATACTAAATCTCTTGCATACACTTTGGGGTGATCAGTAGACGAACTTAAGTAACTGACATAGCCCAGCGAATTAGCAAGTAGCAAGGGCAGGGCACATAGCACGCAGATCTGAAAGCTGATGGGGCTGTAAAGTTCTGAAGTGAACCACGGACATGCGCAGCGTAGGACGTCCACCCACATGGTGGGCATACGGCCTAGTAAAGACCGCAGGAACGCGCTGGACGCGAGCCGCTTCCAACCGGTCTTTATAGAAATCAATGGGGGAGGCCTATGTCCAGCAGTGGACGTCCTACAGATTATGAAGATACACTTGACGCCAAATGTTTAACTTGAGGATGGTATCTAACCAGTCGAGTACTAGAAGAACCTTACCACCATGCTATGGTATCCTTACCATTTAAAACCACGCCCTTCGGCGTGTTAACCAGCCGCGCTAACCACTAAACTATCATCGCTACTTACCTTAACAAAAGACAGAAAACATCTGACATACGAATATGAATCAAGCTTTATTTTCAACGCGTTATTTCAAGTAAGATCGGGGTAGCTCTCGATCTATCTCGATATCCAGATCGCGTTACATCGAGATCGGCATACTATCAAGCCCGTACATTACGTAACAAAAATATAAGATTACATTTTCTCTCATTCCTTTGACGTTGTGTATTTTACATAATAATAGCGGGGCACGTTTTATAGGCAAGTTACGAGCGCGCTTAAGACGAATAACCCTCTAAAATGCACGTACTTTAGGCTTTGCGAGGGCGTTTAGTATTTGTAACCAAAGAAAGGACTTGGCTTGTAATAATCACGCGAAAAGTCATCGAACTAAACGTTTAGAAACTAAATGGCAAAAATAAACTGTAAATGTGTTAATTTACTGACGTTCCCACAATTACAACCTTGCTACGTCTCTTCTTTTATTTTATGTAAAATTAATTAGATGAACGAGACCCCTGTCTCAATGGTAAGAGATAGCGCATGTATATGACCATTGCAGCGATACACAGAACTTTAACTAGTAAAACAAAGTCCAGCACATCGCTGCTTTAGCGCTTAATATTTTGAGACTTTCGATGGTTAGTCTCAACAGCCAATTTCGCTAGCTGCAGAACCCCTCAAACCGGAAAACAGTAATGTTTGCACACTACAGCTTGGCGGCAGAATAACTGGTACAACGGTAGTACCTACCTATACGATACCCTGTACTAAGTGAATATTTATGGATGGGTTTTTTTTGGTTCCCATAGTACAATGTTTAGTTTGGGGCTAGATGATGCGTGTGTATATTTATTCACTTTATTTTTATTTTTACTACTAAAACCGATTGTAGTGGATTAAAACCATCTATGCAGTCTCGTGGCTTTTTCGCCATGAACTAATGAGTAATCGATGAAACTGATATGGTTTCACCTTGCGAATGGATTTTTCCATTCATTTTCCTTTGTGGCTGTTTGAGTATTATATGCAAAATGTTTTGAATGTTTACAATGACTACTGCACTGCGACTTTTATAAAAATGAATCTTAAATCGTTTACAGAAAATGTGTCTAAAGACAAAATGTGGGCGAGGTTTTCCTGTTATAATTTTATTTGTTAGTCATTTTCATTTTATTTTAATACAGTAATTATATATAGATAGATATAAAATCTTTATTGTGCACACTAAAAATAGAAAAATAAAAGAATGTTATGAGCTAATGTCACAAGTAGCGGCATTATCGCTAAGAGCGATATTTCCAAGCAACCAAGAATGGTAAACACGATACAGCTTAAGAATAGACGGGAGCTGTTGTAACACCATAAAAAGGAATATACTGTAAAATAAAAACATAAGATTCACATAAATTTAAAAAACAACTTAATTTTATTTTTGTTCAGCTAAAGCATGTGTTGGCGGGCATTGTTGAGAAGAATTTTCCTACAAATAAATTGTCTTTATGGCATCAAAAAATGTATCACGAGAAAACAAGAAAATACCAATTAAGTCAAATTAATATGAGAGACTCAGAAATTTACTGTGAATTTAATAAAACTAAGCTGAAAGAATCGCAATAATGATCCTAAATTATTTAATTAGATTTAATACAATTAGATCTCAGAACTCTCGTTTTAAGGCGTTTTATTAATGTAGAACGTTACATTTATTTTCATTAAGTAAAATGTGACCGTCAGCCTATTTATTAATTTCTATTACAAAAAAAATCTTTGACATTGCACAAGGCAAATATCAGAGTCACTAAATAGTATCCTATCTAGTAAAAGTGTATAGTTCATATAAGGGGTGAGTAGGGTCTTCAAAGGTAGGCATCGCACTGACAATGCCCCAGGTATTGTAAGTGTTCGTAGGCGGCGGTGACCTCTTACTATCAGGTAGCCTGTCGCTTGTTTGCCACTTTTTTACATTAAAAAATAGTACAAAATAAGCACATTGCATCTGTCCGTTTATTCGCTTAGTTTTCAATGCATCAAGTAAGGTTTTATCTGTCTTTTTTCTTTTTTTTTTTTATTCAAAATAGGTTCGCGTTTGACCACACTCTGCCTGATGTGCCTATCTATAGGGTTAAGTACATTATTAAGGTCCGTGCGAAGTCGCTAGTACAATAAGATGACGTAACTTATTTGACAGTAATTAGAAATGATTTTATTACACTTTTTTACAATAAAATAACATTTTTTTTGCAGAATTTTTAAAACAATCACTTTGTGGTTCAATTTTTAAAACAACACAAACAGTGGCTCACTTTTTTAAAAATTATAAATGGTCAACCGAATATTGTTTGACATTTCACATAGTACGTATAATAAATATGGAAAACATTTCTAGAAACGTTTTCTTTTGATAAAATTCGAACAATGAAAAATTCGCAACTATGATAGTTTGTCACTTATAATACAAGCACGAGTCTCAGATACAAAACAAACACCTACATTTATTACATAAATGTTTTGTCGAACCGTTTCCAATTCTAAATACGTTTTTCAGAGCATTATTGATCGAAATTGTGACGTGTTCAGAAATTAGTGCCATGATTCACTAATTCACATGAGATTCCTAGTTAAACACGCGTATAGCGTTTATAGTCATAATAATAGATAAAATAAAAAAGCCATTTATTCCAAATTTTGAGTTCATTTAAATTGTTATTGCTTAATCGTATTTAATTTTTTCTAAAATATGGACCCCTTTTTGGGTAAAGGCCTCCTCCAGCTTTTCCCACAAATCTCTGTCCTTTCCTGTATTGATCCAGTCGTTTCCTGAGACCTGGATAAAATCATCAGCTCACCTTCTTACCGGTCTACCATCATTCCTCCTTCCTTGTGGACCTTTCCATCGTGTGGTTTCATGTAGTCATAAGCATTTAAAATTATATAATGGATATATAGATGAATCCAAACGAGCCCCTACCTAACTTTGTCACGTTTTTTAATTTAATATTGGCAAAGAGTACCGTTCCACGTGAATTACGCAAAAACGTGGCGCGTCACGTGCTCATTCAAATAAATTCATAGAAAATAAATACCAACATTATTCACAGATTCTAAAATAAATTCACTTATCAAAGTTACATTTACAAAAAACTTCACAGCACACTACGAAAAATCGTTTTAGAATACAACCAAGGCGGATCCATATACAACTACTAGTGATCGTGTACAGCACAAAACAAAGTCATAAATAATAATATTAATAGATTACGTATATGGGCCGGGTGAGATTAGATAACGCTATCGGTTATCAGGTACAATTACAGCGCGCAAACACTCCACCGGACGTAGGGCTCCTAAATTACAGTGCTTCTATCTAAATTAATATACTCAATGTACTGATAGCCCGAGCGAAATAGCCCAAAAAATAGGGAAACCCTTGCATTAATTCACAAGCTGAAAACTTACAGGCACGTAACGTATACCACTCTAATGAAATCCTGAAAAGTATCCATTGATCTCGTTTGTGCAAAAAAAAATATTCAAGGTCAAAGGTCGCATAAATGGGTTTTTTGGCCAAACGGTTAGTTTTACGATAAAAATAGCACAGACTAAAATTGTAGATCAGGTAATTATCTACGAAAACTGTCTTGATACCTGTTCTCTAAGATTTACCATTTCCGAGAAAAAGCCATTCGAAAGTTTGGTGGAGCTGTATTCTCCATAAAATGCACACGATTCCACGTCACCTTTGAGGTAGTACACGAAGCGCGTTTTTTTAGTCGGTTTACACGCCAAAGGGGGTGGGTTCAAAACCCCAATAATGAGCTTGAGCTGCTGGTGAAGGAAAAACATCCTGAGGAAACTATAGCATGGTTGGTAGGGCATTTTCTAGTAGGTACTCGGCTGGCTAGCTACCACCCTCAAGTTGGAACATCTACCACCTGTTCCGGCGGCTTCACTTAAGAGTCAGTTCCTTTCCAGGCTAGGTGTGCTTTACTATCATCGACCACACCGTCACTTATCATCAGGTGAGCTGTGGTCAAATACCTAACTTATCAACCGTAAAATAAAATAATAAAGATATTGGTATATATATAACAAAACACTGACCATATCGTCCGTTGCTTACCATTTGTGATTTTTTGAAAACATCCAGTCAAGGTATGCCTCGAGTGCTACATAAATATGAAACTCAGTGATAAAATGAGAGTAAGTCTCCAATTTCCTGTATTTGATTTAAAGCTTTGAAGAATCGGGAGAGATTAATACATCGATCTGAGACACGCGTCACATAAAAATCACGTCAAGGACTTCCAAGTACGTTGGATTATAAAAAAAAAAGTAATAAAAAATTATGCGCGGCCTCGTAAGTCGCGACGAAGCGGCATCGCCGAAAGAATTCTCAAGGATATCAATTATTATCGGGATATCGGCTTTTTATTCATTTAAATCCCATTAATCATGAATTGACAGCTTTGAATCTGCTCAAATTCTTATCTGATACAAATCTACGTATAAATTTACAGTATAGATATTTTGCATCAAAAAGTACAATGCATCCAGCAATTTAGGGGTTTAAGCTTGAGGTATACAGTAATTTTTTAATTTTTACCATTTTAATTTTTGTTTAAAACGTGACATTTTCAAAATTACGAAAGCTCTTGCGAAAATGATCTTCACTTTTATTTTATCAACATGAAAATGGACAACGGTTTTTCAGACGCTCACAATTTATTCATGAAAGTAATTATTTATTTACACCTTATATTTCTTATAGTTTTACTGGTTGGCGTTTGATCTACGCAAACACTATGGGTGTGTATATCAAAAGCTAAAGCTAGATTTTGGTTCAAAATGGTTCAGATTGCTTGCATGGAAGTATTGAAAAACTTCTAACGAACGATTTTCCAAAGTCTGTCACTTATCCGCTACGCGAAACACTACGGCCTTAATTGTCTTTTATGAATTTTGATAACAGTATTGACCTTTCTGTAACTAATAACGGGACAATTTCGCGACCCGAAACTATCTCTGGGGACACCGGAACGAAGTAGCAGAAAATGGGACAGTCCTGTTCAAAACGGGACGTACTTCAGGTATACTGTACCGAAATAGTCACTATTATAATTACGCACAACTTTTAATGCATAACTCAAAACAAAAGAGATCGATAGATAGATTAGATTATTTTTTTTTCTATACATTTTTATTTTTCTATTTCTGGAGGCAATACAGTTTCTATGTATCTAACTTTTACTACGGGCGCAACTTTTGAATCCGGGAAGAAAAAAAATAGCTAACTCAATAATAATTGATAACTAATAGAATTACATTGTGCGAACTAAACGGAGCAGCTGTTTTTTCAGAGATTTCAGAATTGTGCTCATATCAAAATTTGTTCTTAATTATGACTAAAATAACCTTTTTTTTATGTAGTCATCTTATTACTCATTACTTTGCAACATTAGATGGTTAGTCTCAACAGCAATGTAATTTCGCTAGCTGCAGTACCCTTGAAACCGGAACACAGTAATATTTACACACTACTGCTTGACGGCAGATTAACTGGTACCTTGTACACCTCACGCCTATAACATTATATGAGATGACCTAAGTATACGTTCGCGGACGCAGTGCGATCAGACTACTGTAAATTATTCACAGACACAGACTTTATAGTAGAGACGCCTATATACATGTTTAATGTTACACGTGTTGTGTTGAATCAGTCTGTTACAAAGCTTAAAATGTAGAGCTGATAGCGTGTTTTTGCATTCTCACTCTACGTAGAGCTCTCGTAGCATTGTGTAGAACTGCTACGGAGCTTCGTAGATGTGCTACGATATTTCGTAAAGTGCTACACGTACTACGGGTGCCTAAATGTAAAATTTCTATACCCGGATTGCTTATACCCGGAACCCGGCTTATACTCGCCTTTATTTGTTAAGAGCAGATTAGAATATAACGCGCTGTGTTTCCCTGACACGGTGTAATTCAAGTTAAATTTGCATGTGATGATACCAATGTTAGGTTAGGTTTTTGTAGCGATGATAGCGCAGTGGTTAGCGCGGTTGGTTTGCACGCCGAAGGGCGTAGATTGAAAGAGTTGAAACCCCAACAATGACCTTGAGCTGCCGGTGAAGGAAAACATCGTGAGAAAATCATAGCATGGTGGTAGGGTATTTTCTAGTAGCTACCACCCTCAAGTTAAAAATCCGCATCCAAGCATCTAACGATGTGCTCCGGCAGCCTCACTCGAGAGCCAGTTCCATTCAAGGCTAGGAGTGTTTATCATCTTCCACCACACCGTCACTCAACATTAGGTGAGCTGTGTCAAACACCTAGCCTGTCAAGCATAAAAAAAAATGTTGAATTATTAAAATCGTGACAAGGTCTGTTAAAAGCTAGTTATGAACCATCAAAATAAACTTTCAAAGCGTAAAACACTAAACGCGTTTATGGCAAGGAATCTCGTGAGTTAGAAAATCAGGACCCAGGGCGCCAGCTAGTACATACATACATTTAGTATGTATATTCTATGTGCTGTGTCTGGGTATTCTGTATATATTATAAGTATGTTTTAACAAAAAAAGTATTGAAGTGATCTATCACTTCTCTGACTTTCATAGCAGAAGCTTTGCTTAGTTTGGGGTCAGATGGCGCTGTGTGTAATGTCCTACGATATTTATTTATTTATACATTTATTACACGTATTTGTCCTAGGTAGAAATCAAGCACATGTCCTAAAGTTCATGAAGTAGAGCTACTGTCAAATAAGCTTACTAGGCGCACTGTCCGTTATCAATAAATAATAATAAATAAATAATAATAATAAATATCACAGGACATTACACACAGCGCCATCTGACCCCAAACTAAGCAAAGCTTGTGCTATGGAAGACAGATAACTGATAGAATACTTAAATACTTTTTTTTTTTGTAAATACATACTTATAATACATACATACATCAGGTACTTTTAAACAGATTACTAGATATAAATATATCGGGTTACACGAAAACATCGGAAGGATAATCTGGTATCGAAATTAATAACATCAATGATAAATATGCACACAGAATAGATAACAGTACGAACGGTATCTATAACAACTTGTAAACCAGGTTTATTTCATTATGAAGGCAATTAACTCCTTGATATGGGAATATTTTTCGATGCCTTTCCTATCTTGGGACGGTCTTTTTCTTCGGCACTGCTATGAAAAACATGGTACCGTAAAGAAGGTTCTGAATTATTTAATTTTAATAACATATTTCATAATTCATTCATTGCATAAATATAGGTAAACAAATAAATATATGGAATATAGAAGACCTCCATATTTAACCTTACGGCATGCAAAAAAAAACTATATACCTACTACTAACTAACAATAAATAAATAATTACACTTTGAACCAAAATGATTGATTACATTTACATCATAAATTTAGATAAAAAAATTCAAATTATAAAATTCAATATGTCAAAGATAATTAATACAATGTCAATAATAATATAAAAAATAAAGTAGAATATGACTTTATTGTGCACCAAACATACATACATACATTGTAACATACAAAACTTTAACAAGAGACAAAGAAAAAAGATAACAACAAAACAAAAACAACATTGACAATGTTATACATATGTATAATTGCATATAGGGTACAACAGTGCCTTTATCACCTAGAGCAATTTTTTCTAGACAACCTTTGGATGGATAGTAATAATGGCACTGCTATTAAGGTTGGTGTAAAAAAATACAGACAAAAATAGGTGAAGAAATTAATATGATAGAAAAATAAAAATAACTGAGGGTAAGTAGCCAGCCGAGTACCTACTATAAAATACCCTACCACCATGCATGGTTTCCTCACAATGTTTAAAAACACTTCCTAGTAATTCAAAAATCTCTTATTATTAAACAATTGCCTAAGTCATAAAACAAGGCCTCTTGAAGCCAAGCTCTTGGCTTGCTTCTGAAGCACGCGATGGAAGGTGCATTCCGAATGGAAGCGGGTACATGCTTGTAGATTCAACATCTACATGTGTGAACGTAGACATACCTAGCCGCAAGGAGTTGAGCAAGATGTTTCTTTGTATTAGTTAAAACAATTGTATGCTGCAAAGATTTTAAACCAAGTATGTTTAGGATAAGGGTATAGCTTCCGGAGGGATATTTGGCTGAAAGGGTGATCATATTTGATTATGGCGGCTCAAGTACCGCCGCTTGTGGCGAAGGTTGCATGCTCACCCTCATCCGACCCTCAGGGCAGTAAACACGATTACATATGATGAAGGTCACATCACCGTGACCTTCACATGTATTGTAATCGCGTAATCTATATGAATGCGTTATTTTGTGGCAAAGCGTAATTAACAGTTATTTCTTGAGTGGACATATACATCAAACGAAACGGTTAACAGTGGAATTTGCTGCCCGACTGGGTGTTCCCCGATAGTTACAATATGGGTGCCTTCAAGTCGTTTGGTTTCTTCGAGGTAAGCGTGATCCAATGCAGACCGCATATTCGCTTAACAAGAAGCGACTTAGCAGTCTATCTCTATTAAATCTATCTATAATATAAAACAAAGTCGCTTCCCGCCGCCTGTACGCTTAGATCTTTTAAACTACGCAAGGGGTTTTAAAGCGTTTTCCATCAATAGATAGAGTGATACAAGAGGAAGGTTTATATGTATAACACATGCATATGCAC
Source organism: Biston betularia (assembly GCA_905404145.2). NCBI lineage: Eukaryota > Metazoa > Arthropoda > Insecta > Lepidoptera > Geometridae > Biston > Biston betularia. Next base: position 12,157,531 of record FR989873.1, read on the forward strand.
CACATAAGTAGGCATCTACGTCGTAGAATAAAAAAAGAACTCTTAAAATCAATCTGAATTTCCCAGCGTGCTGCAGTCGCTTATCCCCTACCAAAACTTATTTTCAACGTGTTAAATAATTCAAAATCGATTCAGCGGCAAACAAGCAACTCGGATATAAAGCCGTATCAACAGAAATAAAGGTCACGTCCGTTCAAGGTCACAAATATAAGGAAAGGCGCACATTAAGCGTCCAAACGACTACATCCGCGACGGAGCGGACTCCGCCCGCCACCGTCACGGTTCCAAGCACCGCCCGCTGGCGCGGCATGCGGGCGGCTGCCGGGCGGAGAGAACGCAGCGTTTTTTTTGTATTTGACAGGCTAGAAGTTTGTAAACTCATCATCATCAATCTACCATAGTCCACTGCTGGACATAGGTCTTTCGGTCTCTCTCTCTCCCCCAGGATACGCGATTCAGTCCAACCTTAAGTTTTTCACTTTTAGCCATCAGAGCGTCTTGCGCTACGTTTACCAATTCCCGGTCTCCACTCTAGAACATGTCTACTTCAGCGGTTGTCGGTCCTACGGCAAATATGATCAGACTACTGGCACTTCAACTTACTAATACGCAGAGATATGTCGGTGACTTTAGTTATCTGGCGAATTACTTCTTTCCAGATACTCTAAGGGATGGATTCCTTAGAGAAACACCGAGCATAGCGCTTTCCGTAGCTCGTTAGGCGACTTTAAATTTATGAACCGGTCCAGCTGTGAGTGTCCATGAGAACCACAACACACAGGATGTCAAGTGATTGCATATAGTAAAAGCACTGAACAAACCAAACGGAAAAAAATGTTCAATTGATTGAACAAGTGGTTAAAATTATTTAAATAAGTATTAAAATTAATTAATTAAATAATTATATATATTTAAATAATTATAATTGTGACTTTTTAACTTCAACTAGATGTTAAAAAGTCACAGTTCACTCCAACATAAAAACTGTCCAATGAATTATACGCACTAACATACTTCAAGGTTAAGAAAGTTACGGACGACTTTAGTTTCAGATTGATTTTCGTCTATCTAATTAAAACTTAAATGACTTTGTAAGACATGTTTGAACATGTTAAAATAGGCGATAGAGTGGTAGTAAAAGTCATTACAAAGTATTGTAAGTTTAGGGATATACGATATAATAGGCGTTAAATGTGAAATAACCAGTAAATTTTAGCCAAAAATTATATTGACAGCCATAGCGATCTCATTAAATACAGCGACATCTATCAAGCAACTTCATCAATTTCCACTGCGTTAGCCAATCAACGACAGATTCCTACATCGCGCAAACATAATTTTTACGTAGCGTATCACAGCCCTGTTACTAGTACATATAAATCCTTACGATACAGTAAATAAATTAAATTAAATAAATTGTGGACTAGCTACCCGCCCCGGCTTCGCACGGGTGCAATGTAGATACTAATGTGATGTATATGTACGTAACATTCCTCTTGAATCACTCTGTCTATTGCTGGAAACCGAATTAAAATCCGTTGCGAAATTTAAAAGATCTAAGTGTACAGACAGCGGGAAGCGACTTTGTTTTATGCTATGTAGAGCTTTGTAAAGATAACTCTCCACAGTAACTAATTTTTTGTCCAATCCTGATTTTAAAGTTTCATTATCTTCCACCTATATATAGTGCATTTTCTAAAGCATATCATACAGCATATCAGACTTTCTTTTCTTTATTTCAACTACTTTTAGCCGCCCTACCTAACCGCCGCTACCTAAGCTGCGCATACACTGCGCTGTCAGTGACTTTGACGCTCTAACAAATTCCTACTGTTAACTATTTATTATTCTATAAATTAGTTTACTGAGTAAGAATCGTTCGTGTGTATAGCCCTAAGCCGAACTCTAGACGAGAAAAACATCTCCGGAGCGGTTGTTTTGCAGGAAACTCGTTATCTTTATTAGGGGCTATATCGGAGTACCTAAAGGGGTTGGACAAATACATGCGCACGTACGTATAGCTGACAACTTGTAAGTTATGAATTTATAGGAAAGATATACACTTGAGAAGAATATTGTCAATGTTCAGTGGAAAACTTTTAGTATGGTTTTATTCTTAAAGGAACTTCTCGTCTCTTATTTTATATACACAGCGCCATCTGGCCCCAAACTAGGCAGAGCTTGTGTGATACACAAATACTTTTTTTTTTTAAATACATATTTATAATACATACTGAAGACCCAGACACAAAACAAACATTTGTTTATTCACAAAATGTTTGCCCTGAGTGGGAATCGAACCCACGCCCTACAGCTCTTTTTTTTTTTTTTATGGTTGACAGGCTAGTTGTTTGACCACAGCTCACCTGATGTTAAGTGAAGGTGTGGTCGAAGATGGTAGCTCTTAAGCCAGATATACTACCAATGAGCCAACGGGGTTATGCATTATATTGACATGTGTTATGATTTTATCATTTTTAATGATGAATGGAAAAATCACCTGTTTCGTTGGTGTTACCAACAAAATGTTTGTATTTGAATTAAATGTTCGACTTAAAAGCAGCTTTGTAGCCAAAAATTCCAACCAAGCTACCTCCGAGTGTGCGCTGCGTAATACAGAAAGGTAAACAACTGAAATTCATATCGATAAGCGCGAGCTTGCATTACTTGCGGTGGCGTGAGTGGGGTCGCGAAATGTCCGGCCGCAGCTGCTCGGGACCGAAAATCGATTCCCTATATGAAGTATGAACATCGAATATTGGAAGCATCGGTATAAAACGAGTCTAGAAATCTTCAAGGATAATTTGAAAAAAAAAAACTATCCTTACTAAAAAAATCATACTAATCCCACTAATATTATAAATGTGAAAGTTTGGATGAATGGATGTTTGTTACTCTTTACTGAATGGATTTTGATGAAATTTGGTATGGGAGTAGCTGAGACCCTGGATTAACACATAGACTACTTTTTATCCCGATAACATGTAGCGGGTAGCACCGCGGGGCGCAGCTAGTATTATAAATGTGAAAGTTTGTGAGTATGTTTGTTACTCTTTCACGCAAAAACTATTAAACGGATTTGGACGAAATTTGTGTAAGGAGATAACTAAGACCCTGGAGTAACACATAGGTTACTTTGTATCCCGAAAACATATAGCGGGTAACGCCGCGGGGCGCAGCTAGTATTCTATATTTAGCAGTTTTCTCAGTTGTAATAACGTTAGTTTACAAATTTAATTTCGAAAACTAAATTTTGTTCCATTTCTTTGAATGGCACAGCAGTCTGATATGTATGAACAATATAAAACAAATGAGCTCTACACAAAACACAAAAGATATCGTAACTTTTATTTCATCACATATTTTCTAAGCCCTAATAAAAGCTCGTTTCTATAGCATTGCGATGGAGTATGTAGGTATGGCGTAATCCTGCGGCTTGGCCTGATTCTAGCCCAGCTGTACAAAGCCGAGAAGCCGGACTTTGTTAGCAAACACTCCTTTTGTCGACATTTTTCACTAGACACAATATTTTCTGTTTACTATATATGTATATACGTAGATAGGGCAGCATAAGAACTACATTTAGGATTGTAATTTTAATGAGTAACTGTTATCTATAACCAAGCAAAGCGAAGACATCTAAGTCTTATAATTAAAACCCGTAGCATATCGCCATAAAAATGTTACGACTTTAAACGGAACATCGTATTGTTTACACACTACTGCTTGGCAGCAGAATATCTTGTACTACCTACAGCTACCACCAAGTAAAGTGTAATTCAACATTACTAAGTCCCTACAACATTTCCATGTTAAACCTTACTAGATAATGGTCGTAAAACGGGATTCTAGGCGTATCTATAATAGCCCTTGTCCTAACAACATATTCTAACTAGATTAGATACCTATTTGGATACGAAATGGCTATAGTTTGGTAGTTTGAATACTCATCTAAAACTAACAGAAAATTCGGTTAAAACACAAACTCGCGAAAACAAAGCCTGTTTCTACGACTCGTGCCAACTCGCTCATAACTTGTCCAAAACAATAGCGATTGTTAACTTTGTACATTTGTTATTAGAGTAGCTTTTATGAAAATCAACGGAACGAAAAATAAATATTTTTCGATGCCAATATTTTTATGTTTTTACTTTGAAAAGATTTTAGGACATCTCTCACCATCAGGAGAGCGTATCGTTTATCTTATTACTTTTACATTTTGAAAAATATTCGCTCGTCGGTTACGAGTACTTTCGACCTGGCTTTTCTTTTGGCTTTTTTTTTCGTAGACAGTATGATTAAAAATTTAATTAAGTACAATTTACTGTTGAATTTTAGATGAACGCATGTTGAAACGTTTTAAAAAGATTTTTTTCAGCAATTCAACAATATCACTTTTCTTGGGCGGCGTGGAGCGATTGTCTGTTTTTTTTTTTCGTTCGTCATGATATTCCCACAATCCCCTTGATTGATGTTGTAGCCGCAGCATCACACACAGACTGTGACTGTGGCGACTTGAAAAAAAAGGAAACCACAAGACCAGCGCTGGTCATACTTAGTATGACCAGTATTATGCTGAGGTGAGCCCTTACTTTCTTTCTTTCTTTCAAACGTGCTTGACACAAAAATGTTACAATTTTGATTGTTGAGTTGCAGCGTTCAGCCATTTATACATATTACAATTTATGCTCCATCAATTTCAGATTACATTATCGAATGTCGAGTAACTCGTGTCGTTGACGCAGCATCGATCACACGAAATACCAATGTCATTTGCTGCAGCTGTTATTTTTTAGCATGTCTGCAATTTAAATTAGTTTTCAAACGTTTTAAACGATAAGTTTAAATCTAAACGCTGATTTGTATCATTATTCCTTGCACAGCTTTGCCTTATTCTTCTGTGAGTTATGTTACTGATGGCATTTCTTTTTTAAAAGAAAATGCAGGCATCTTTCTTATCTGCCAAATGCTTAAGGTGAGGAAATTCGGTGTTTCATCCGGCCGGCGTCGGACTTAACGTTGAGATTAAGAGATCAGGTGACGGAAACACGTCAAAGAGACGACAGTCAAAGGCGTTTTGATGAGGCCAACCGCCGTAATGACACCGCCGCGGGTTTACCGACAGACGGTTGCTGAACGCAGAGAATGAACTCTGTTTCTTTCAGGATTATTGTTCTGGTAAAGTTGTTTAAATTGCAATTTTCTGAAAATGTATGTATGTTGCGTTTAGCTATGAATATGCTAAGCTGTAATGATGGTAAAATCTCAGTTACGATTTATCATCACTAAAAAAATGCGCTAAGAATTGTAAGTACTTGGTGGTAGATCTCGTCGTCTATACAGGTACTACCGCAATACCAGATACCGCAAAATTCTACCGCCAAGTAGTAGTATGTAAACATTACTGCGTTCCGATTGAAAAGTATTGAAGCTAGCGGCTCAACACGACTGCTGAAATTAACCATGGAAAGTTTTGAAGTAATGAGTACAAAAGCAGCGATTCCCGTATTTTATTTTGTTACTCAATGCTTTGTGTATCGCTGCAATGGTCACGGACATGCGTTATCTCTACGCGAAGAGCGTTCTGTTAGTCTCCATACTTATTTATAAAAAATATTGTTTGTTCGTTTTTTGTTTTCTTTGTCAGTTTTGCATATTTTTTCGCAGACAGTGACACCTACAAACGCTCACCGGAAGACTGCAGTACTAGGAGAGGATAATGCATAATATTACCAGCATTATGCTGAAGTGAGAGTTTATTTTCTACTCGTAACTATGATTCTTTGTGTTTGTTGAATGTTTACTTTATAATAAATCTTTTTCTTCTTATATTTACTTGTGTTTCGCGTAGCTCTAGTGTACTTATGTTTTGTTGGTGTTGTAGCGATGATAGTTCAGTGTTTAGCGCGGTTGGTTCACACGCCGAAGGGCATGAGTTGAAACCCCAACAATGAGCTTGAGCTGGCGGTGAAGGAAAACATCATGAGGAACCCATAGTAATATACCATAACATGGTAAGGTGTTTTTAGTACTCGGCTGGCTAGCTACCTAACGGTGTGTTCCGGCTGCCTCACTTGAGAGCCATTCCAAGCTAGGCGTTTTACCATCTTCGACCACACCGTCACTTACCATCAAAGTAGTCAACTGTCACTGTAGTTAAAACACCAAGCTTAATCAACCAAAAAAAAAGTTTTAAAAGACCCATTTTATCGAGTTTTGGTTAAAAAGGTAAATGACAATATTGTAAACGTCAAACATGGCTAATATATTTCAAGATGCCGCGTAAACGTGCCTTTAAGTGTGCGTTATTCCTTCCAGAAAATTTCATGAAATTGTGATGCTGGAATAGCGACTCCCAGCAATTACCAAGAACCAACTTCCGCCAGCAAACCGCGCAATATTGTTTAAAAACGCTTCATCCCCTTTTACATCCCGACGACGAAATTGAAGTAAAATTAAATTTGTTTTTCAACGTACATTTGCATAAAGTCGTCGTGCGAAATTGAATAAAAATATTGGTTTAAAATCAACTTTTTTAATAAGCGAATAAGGTGAATGTGCAAACACTGTGTTATTGAATTTATAATATTTTTAATATCATTGTTTTTTCAATATCAGATAAATATTTAGCAATAAAATTCGAGTAAGTTTGCTTAAAGCAAAGTGTATTTATTTATTTTATTTTATTTTAAAATAAAAATAATTTAGTTCGCCTCTTTATTTGCGCGACTTACTCTGCACGATTTACGCCCCAGATGAAGCCAGGGCTCCGACTAGTAGGCGTGGTCAACGGCACAACCTATTCCACGTGGATTATAATCATACCATAATTCGCTCTGTCTTCCTTGATTCGCGCCCACCCCCACTTTAATGTATTCTTAACCGTCAACCCTGTATTTGACATATTTTGTGACAAATGTCAAATAACCATGACCACTTTTTTGACACATTTCGAGAATTTAATTAACAGGGACAGGGCCAAAAAAGCCGGCAATTGGCATTAAAATGTTTTTATTTGACAGTTTACATTTCATTTATACTCACATAATACGTTTTGACATGATTATGTATAACATTTTTGTCATTTACAAATCGTCCGTTACCGTCTGCTTCTTATGTTTTCTATCGTGTTTTTCTTTTCTTGGTTGTCTGGAAGAGATCGCTGTCAGCGATAAGGCCGCCACTTGTGACACTAGTTCATAAGGTTCTTTTGTTCTCTGTTCTTTTTTTCTTCTTATGGTGTGCACAATAAAGAGTTATATCTATCTATCTAATTTATTTTTCCATCAGAAGAATTTATTATGTCGTTTACTCAATTAATATTACAATAGATATTTTTTTTATTGTGAGATAGATGTAATTGATTAGAATAGCCGTTTTATATCAATAAATTATTTTAAATAAATTTTATTTATACAGCTGTCTTTTTAAAACCAACAATTATATTTTCAGTAAGCTGAAGTGGCAGTGGGCCGGCCACATTTCTCGAAAAACCGATAACCGATGGGGTAGACGAGTTCTTAAGAGACCGCGTGCAGGCACGCTGTCGACCGAGCTCAATGGCGTGCATTAGGAGAGGCCTACGTTCAGCAGTGGACAGCGAAAGGCTGATGATGATGTTGATATTTTCATGATAAGATGTAAGAAACAGTAATACTTAAGCTGATCTTTAAAATTACTTTAAATCAGTTACAATGCAAAGCTGTTTAGATTTGATTCTACACCTCGGACAGGACCGCCATAACCAACAAATATATACAAATAACTCGTAACCCGAGTTCATTTTCAAAGATGAAAAGCTCCGGTCGTAAAGCTAGCGCTCAAAAATAGATCAAGTGGCGACATAAACGACTGTTATCACGTTTTATACCGCTTTCCCGAACTGCCAATAAAGATAGCAGTACATAATAAAATTTGTTTGCCTTTGTACCGCCGCCTCTGACATGACATACGTCTGCGGTTTTCTATCGCACTAAATGCGATCGCGGCAGTTTGACCTTTAATAACGTCAATAATGTAACTAAAGGTGTTAACTGCATAGTCTCATCTACTTCATAACACCCCCATGCTGGCTGAATGATAACGAACGGGCTAAAGCGTAGAAATAAAATATTTGACGCAAGTTCAGCTGCTGACACAACATTAATCTGTATCGGTTTTTTCTGTTGCAAATTCTTGACAGGCCTATTGCGTCTTGAGCCGTAGGGCGTGAGTTTCATTTCCACCCAGGAAAAAAATGACGTGACGAACATAAATGTTTGTTCTGTATCTGTAAAAATTTGGTTTTTATTTGTATTGAACAGGCTCCAAAACTACTGGACCGATTTAAATAATTCTTTCATCATTAGAATGCTACATTATCACTGAGTGACAGTATTTGTTTTGCCGTGCGAAGCCGGGGCGAGCTGCTAGTATACTATAAATATGTATTCAGAAAAAAAAGTATATACACAAGTATTTTATCGGTTATCTGGTTTATAGACAAGCATTGAATATTTAAATGGTACTATGTGAAATGTTCACCAATATTTATTTAAATAAATTTTCCTTTTTTTAAATTATGTCTCGGAACCTAGTTTCTGTTTGTCTAAACAAAAGTTGTAGAAACCCCTCTGAGAGAGTTTCACATTTACGAGGCTAATGGCTCCGGGGCTGAGACCTTATGGGAATGAACCAAATTAACCAGTACAGGAAGAACCTTGTAGCTATAGATGGAAAATACATAACGGAACATGTTATGAAGTTCGCGCACATAAAATATATGGCGCATTCTATCAGAAAAATAGTTACATTTGAACTTTACATCCAGCGTAAAATGACGTTTGCAATGTATAAAATATTTCCACACACGTACACAAGTTCCGATTGGTCAATTTGCAATGAAAATTCAACCAAACGAAGGAATACATTCGTGAGTTTCCATCGGATATACTGTAAAAAAGAAGAGACCGAGCGATAGCGAAAACGGCGCTCGGAATTCAGGAAATTAAAATATTCTTCATCGGAGAATGCGATCGGTTTGGTTTTTCGCTATGACCTAAGTGCGGAGTTTTCCTGAACGTAGATTTATGCATATGGTACTTTACAATAGAAACTGACGTGGTTTTGACACATTTTTTTGTTTTATTTATGCGGTGTTCCTCACGTTTAATTTTATCGGAAACTCCGACTATAGTTTCGACTATAGTAACTCCATGATGAAGGCCACCTAGGTATGTACTTTGCTACTACAAGCGCCTTTATCAAAGCGACCGTGTACATTTTTTACCAAGACCTCGGCTTTATCTCTATCTAAACAGTAAATATTAATATACATAGTACACATGCTTTTTTACATGTATATATTTAGTTTCATTTATATACATTAATATGTCACATACCTACTTACTATATGTATTATTTTTAATTTAAATTTTTAGAACTGAATTGTGATGCAACATCTCCCATCTCTTCTTAATCAGTAACGTGTTATTCATTCTTGAATGCCTGGATGAGATCGCTATCAGCGATAAGGCCACCACCTGTAGCACTAGCTCATAAGATGTTTTTTGTACATTTTTCTATTTCTGGCGTGCACAATAAAGAGTTTCTATCTATATGCTTTATAACAGAAACTGGCGTAAAGTTAAAAATACTTATGTACCGAGTACACCGTCTACTGGTCTGATTTCTATAACCAAACCAACCAAACAAATGACGTCGGGCAACCCAGACGTTGCCCGACCAGAATTTACGTTAATCCCTATTCCCTTGCATAAAAAACCTATTTCTGTTTGATGCCGTCTACCTCTAAATCGTATGAATATTGATGCTTTTCTGTTGCACAAGTAAAATAAACTTGTCTAGTATTTATAAATCAGGCGTTCTCCACGGACAATGAAAAGTACATTCAACTCTCCTATCAAATATTCAAAAGTTGTTCAAAGCAACCTGAATTGTGAGTACCTACTGGCGGCATATATTATTCAATGTTGGCTTCTAGATGTCAGTTGCGTACAAGTCGCTTTGACAGGTACAGAGATAAATGGCCATTCGTAACACGAAGTAACGTTCCTTTCTACGCAGATGTAATCAACAGAAACTGCCGAATAAAGAACATAGATAGGGCTATCCATTATATCTTGAGTAATTGATTTACAAACGTACTACGTCAACATTCCGTAAGCTCCTAGATTGAATACTGAAGCCTAAAATCGCAACAGTTTCGTTTTTTTTTAATTCAATTTAAAAGTTCATTACTTTTAAATTGAATTAAAAAACGAACGATATGCTCTCCTGATGTTAAGAGATAACGCATGTCGCATTGCAGCGATACACAGAACTTTGAGTAGCAAAACAAAGTCAAGAGCATCATCGCTGCTTTGGCGCTCAATACATTGAGACATCCGATGGTTACTCTCAACAGCCTACCTGCAGTACCTTTTAAACCGGAACTCAGTAATGTTTACACACTTCCGCTTGGCGGCAGTATAACTAGTACTACGGTGGTACCTACCTAGCTCCTAAGGAAATCTACCACCAAGTAACAATACGCGAAAATACGTTCACGTTTTCTAGAATTGTCGTATAACGAATACGGGTTGAACAATTCAGTTCGTGGCACAAAGCCGAGTCGGAGCAGAGAAAGTGAGCATGGCATTTGGCATGTGCCATTGACATTGGCAGGCACATTTGGCGGCGCGCCAAGGGTGGCACACCATGATATGAACGAGGTCACTGCCTCGTCTATTTCCCACCCCTCACCCCTATTTTACACCTTAAACGCGTAGCAATAAGACTAAAAGTGACAATTTGGGCGAAGTAGATATTATGTGAAGATGAAACGGAATCCTTACTAGGCAAGTTTTTAACAGTTTACCGGGAACAAGTGCGTTTTAAGGGAATATTTCGAGTGCTGGGTTAAAGCTTTGAGTGTTGCGAATCGTTTTTAATGACAATATGTTACATTTGTCCGCCCTTTCATGTCACGTTTTGACGGGACTACCGTGTATTTTGAACGTAACCGAAACTGAATAGGTATATTTTTCATTCGAAATCCTCAACTAACATTGAATCCCTTTGAAGTTCTAGAACGTGTAACTTCGACATTCACTTACTTGTCGAGTCAGGGATATCCTTTCATCTTGGTCTTCATTTATTACCATGACTTCTCTTGCCGCTACAGCAACACGGCAAAACTTACCTGAAACAAAATATTACATTGTAAATACATATATTCAATGCAAAATAACTTTTTTTTAATGATTGACAGGCTAAGTGTTTGGCCGGCAGATTTTCAACTTGAGGGTGGTGGTTACCCAGCCGATTACTAGAAAATACCCTACCACCATATTATGGTATCCTCACGATGTTTTCCGTCACCGGCAGCTCAAGCTTATTGTTGGGGTTTGAACCCACGCTCACACGTATTTGAACAAATACATATTATTATGTGAAACTAGCCTAGTTTCACTTATTAGTCAAAAACAAAAGAAAGTTTTATTCAGCCTTATGATAAACAAAGCTAAATCAAAACGGATCTAGAATAAAATCCGAAATGTAATCAATAGCCACCTAATTTATTGACTGCTTCGTTGACAGCCTTGGCTACTAGAATAAAAGTAAACCCAGACCTAGCCAAAACTCATAACGTATCTAGCACTACTATCGATCGTACAGTTTAGGGAGATGGTAACATTCTGGCTGCTTGCCAACCTTCTATAAATAGAATTTCAATTACTAACTTTCTTCTACTTAAGCGAAATGTTTTAAGGCAAGCCTCTGTGTACTATATAACCTGTATTACGAGAACTGGAGGTAAACATTCCCTGTTACGGCCTGCCACGTTTCAAGGATTATTACTCTTTTTGCTTGATTAAGGTACATGATGTTTTAGGGTTGCTAGCTTCTTCTGTAAGCACAGTGCGGAATAGTGAAGGTTTTTTAGGTCACCCACATGCAGATATGAGTATCGGCGGCAACGAGAAAAAGTCATATCGTTTATATTATTTTCTCGAGTGTTTATGTATAAAAGTAGTCATTTTTTAGCATAAAGTACCAAATTACGTACGTGAATGTAGAAAAGTGATAGAATATTATGTAATATGACTTTTCGTGTCGCTATCAAAACTCTCGTCAAAATAGTAAAGCCACCGCTACTATACTAGGGCATGACTGGACTCGACATACACTTACTTTATGTGACTGATTGTATGATGGATTCATGTCACTTAATGTATTATAAAATACTTGAAAAATAGAAGTCATTTCAATAATAAAGATCGAAGCTATAATAACCACATCGATAATGGCAGAACGCACAAAGTGCAATGCCGAAAAAAACAATAAAGAAGGCTTATACACATGCGATAATGTACGTAAGTATTTCGGACCCAACTTCACCTTAAATATGGCTTCGTTATTGGCTAATTCGGGATCATTACAGGGCATAATTTATCATACTGTGAGCCAATTTGCCGAGATGCAAAACCGTGTAATTTAGCGCAATGACTGTTATTTACTGCCCCTTGAATTGTTGAAGTGGTAATGATTTGCGGCGGACTGCGGCTCGAGCGCACTACTCCCTCTGTGCTACATTTATATTCTGTTTTGCCATACCTAGTTATTTTCCAGATGATATAGGTACAAATTAAACATTTATAAAACCCCGATTCGATCAGACCTGTAGAAAAGAGTTAATAAATAGAACAATTTCGATCAACTCACCTATCAAACAAACAAATCAAAATCGATTCAGCTGGGAGTAATTCGAATAGTATTTCACCGAGTTATAATCAGCTTAAATAATGTACTTACTTTGATTTGTATTGTTTGACTGCTCTGTTTGCTTATTTGTAGCTGCTTTAAGAGCTGTTGGGCGTGGGTTCGATTCCCACTAAAGACAAACATTTGTGTGACGATTATAAATGTTTGTTGTGTGTCTATCTGTAGGTGTTCTGAATATATTATAAATATGTATTTCCGGTACTTATAGAGCAAGCTTTGTTTAGTTTGCGGATTAATGGTGGTGTGTGAAAGTCCTAGGATACTACAATGACGTGGTTATCCTAGTTAGTTTTAAATTTGTAGCGAGTTGAAATATCTGTTGTAGAGTTAAGTAATGAGGCTTTTAAACGCGTGGGAGTTAATGTTAACCATCAGAATTTAAACACCAAATGAAGGGACGCCTACGTTTATCATAATGATGATCACTGATTACACTTCCACTTGAAATATTTCTGAACAGGCTTTGTAAGGGGTTTAAAAAGGATCTATTATGAGCTAAGAAGCATGACGCGAGTCTCTCGATTCAAGTATTAACTTGTATGTTAATATATGTGAAAATAAACGCAAATTTTGTGTAGTGGTGACATTTCCATTTTATAGCTTCACTAATGGTTCTAAAATGGTTCTTACCGGAGTTAAGCAACGGACAATCCGGTCAGATTTCGGATGGGTAACCGTGAGTGGCATTTATTTCTGCGACCTATGTAGGTCGAATAAAAAGTTAAATTTCAAGTCCCGGTTGTTTGTTCTATATTTCTAAAACAACAAACGTCAAGCTATGTCTGAGCCCTTAGTGCGGCACATTAACTCTGACACTAGAGCTGGCTACTAATCCCATAATAATTTTGTTATCCCTGAATACTGATCCTTATTGGTTCTGGTTCATAGTTGGTTAAAATTCTGTTATGCGATATTATTTATTGCCTTCAATGTTGGACGGCTTTATTAAAAGTACGAAGCGAAGGTTTATGTCGTTATTTGTTTGTATAAATATTCGATGGACGAAAACTTACTAAGCATTAGCAATTTATTAGTATTATCTTAATGACATTGCATCAGCAAGTAGCAAAATAAAATATAATCCAAATATGTCAACACGTTGAAAAATATAGGGAACACGTTGAAAAATATAGGGATAGTCACAGTTCGGGCCAAACAACTAGCTTAATTGTAATTCATCACATTGGTTGTGGTCTTGACATTCTCGGGACGTGTCCCTGAGCGCGCTGGCCGGAAGCCAGGTCTACAGATGCTCCCGACCTCAGACATACCACCGGAAATCAATAACGTTGCTCAATGGAAAACTCGTTTGCTAAATATTTGGCAGAGGATGCAAAATCGAAGTCGCTGTGTCAGTAGGTTTTTGTATCTGGAAACTATATTCAGAATGTATATCCTAATAAAACGTGAGTAATTTTTCAAGCAAATTTTCAACTTGAAGGTGGTAGCTGGCTAGCTAGCCGAATACTAGAAAGTAACCTACCACGATGTTTTTTTTCACCGGCAGCTCAAGCTCATTATTCGGTGCTAACCCACGTCCTTCGGCGTTCGAACCGACCGAGCTATCATCGCTAAAACGTATAACTCCAACTCGAATAAACAAAAACTTACAAGAACAACAATAAAACAACTTAACTATAAATATTTTGTAGCGATGATAGCTCAGTGGTTAGCGCGGTAGGTTCGCATGCCGAAGGGCGTGGGTTCAAACCCCAACAATGAGCTTGAGCTGCCGGTGAAGGAAAACATCGTGAGGAAACCACAGCATGGTGGTAGGGTACTTTCTAGTACTCGGCTGGGTAGCTACCACCCTCAAGTTGGAAATCTGCCGCCAAGCATCTAACGGTGGGTTCCGGCAGCCTCACTTGAGAGCCAGTTCCATTCCAGGCTAGGTGTGCTTTACCATCTTCGACCACACCTTCACATAACATCAGGTGAGCTGTGGTCAAACACCTAGCCTGTCAAGCATTAAAAAAAAAAAAAAAAAAAAAAAAGGTAAAAGAAACCCCTCAATTCATATATCTCTACTAAAATGAAACAACCCGTATAATAAAGCTTCTCATTGTAATAATACAGAGATATTGGATGGAAAAAAATACTAAACCATTTATTCTTTATACATAAATAACGCGGGAAAATCTATACATACAAATCGGACAAGTATTATCATGTCAAAGGAAAACGAATAGACTAAATTATATTATATTATTTATTTATTTTTTTTATTAATTTGCCCCTTCGGGCAGGCTAAAGCTATAGAGCCATACTGCCTTGTCTTAAGTGTTATTCCTGCTGTATCTTAGCTATAGTTATCGTCAAAGTCGTCTTTGTCAAGTCCAGTTCGTGTCAGTTAATTCCAGTCATGCTTTAGTAAAGTAGTGGCAACTTTACTATAAAGCTTCGATGGAGTTTTGGAAGCAACACGAAAACTCATGTTTCACCACATTATATCATTTTCCCACACTCGCGCTTGTAATTCGGCACTTTATGAATAAAACACCACCATTTTTATGCATAAACACTCGACAAAACACTAGTTTTGGAAAAAAAATACAACGGAGCGACACGACTCTTCCCGCGTTCCCGCCAAAACTCCTATATTATATTAATGTCGATTCTCGGCGTATATAATGACATAATAAACAGTTACATTTTAATGATGCTTCGGCAAGGCCGTCCCGATTCAAAGGAATAACAAATGGAGAATAATCACAGCAAATCTGTACTTGAAGGGCTCGTAAAGTCATTTCTGACCCTCGACTTAGACTTAGGGACCCAATACACAGTCAAATTCAACGCAGTAATGGTGTATTTTAAAGTTTCGCAAAGAACGTTTAAGGAAACTGCTGAAATCCCACTAATATTATAAATGTGAAAGTTTGTTACTCTTTCACGCAAAAACTGAACGGATTTGGATGAAATTTGGTATGGAGATAGCTGAAACCCTGAAAACACACAGGTTTACTTTTTATCCCGAAAGCATGTAGCCTATGTGTTAAACCCGGGTCTTAGCTACCTTCATACCAAAAATCTTCCAAATTCGTTCAGTAGTTTTTGCGTGAAAGAGTAAACTTGATGACAAACATCCATCTATCCATCCAAACTTTCACATTTATAATATTAGTGGGATATAAGTACTACAAGTACTTTTTTATTACAAGGCTTGCCGTTTGACCGCCGTCTCGCCTGATGTAAAGGTATGATTAGTATTAAGATGTGGTCTACGATGGAACACGCTTGCCTAGAAAAAACCGATTAATTCGGGACTTGAAGACACCTGGATTATATTTATCAGGAACATCAATTACATTGCTTAGTGGTTGCAATCAAGAATGATTCAGTGCATTTATATTTAGTGGTACGCAATTAGACTGCCTTGAAAGCATATTTTGGTAGTAGTACTGCTTCTTGAGCCATATGGCGTGGGTTCAGTTCCTACCCAAGACAAACATTGATGTTTTGTTCTCTGAATGTTCCGTATGTATTATAAATATGTACAAGTATTTTATAAGTTATCTAGATCCCATAGTACAAACTTTGCTTAGTTTGGTGGTAGGTGGCGCTGAGTGAAATGCCCGCCAATATTTATTTATTACCGCGAGAATTAGTAAAAACATATGTGTTTTACCACAAATCACCTAATTTTAATTCACTGAGCGGTACGGTGAACACACCTAGCCTGGAATAGGAACTGGCTCTCGAGTGGGGTTTGCGGAACACTCCGTTAAGTGCTTGGCACTTTTCGCAGGCATTCTGCGTAACAGGACCTTTAATCTACAGCGATGCTTGAATAATAAATGAAGATTAATGAGGCGACCTGGTTGAACCACCAGTTCAACGAACTCTACCTAACTCGCCGATCTAAAGAGAAAAGAGGGAAACCTTCGTGACGTCTGGTTTAGATTTAAAGGCTTAATTATGCATCGGAATACTTCTTAATGAATTGAGTAGGCAATAATATTACAAACTATATGCGCCCCACGGTTTTAAATACTTTTTTCGTGATAAAAAGTAACCTATTCAAGTTATAGGCTAATCGAGCGATTCAGGTGTTACTTAGCGTAAGTTCATTTTAAATATGTAAGAGATATATTTTTAGTGTATTCCCGCCTAAAAGTTGTTTTGTTTACAACAGTGATAATGGTTTAGTTTAGCATGAAAATAATTTTAAATATTTAATATTTTTTATAGTCCATACTAGGCTTTCGTTTGACCGCCAACTCGCCTGATGTTAAGTGAAGTGTTTACCATCTTCGATTAACTTACTTAACTTAACATAAGGTGATATGAGGTCTTAAGTACATTGAGTCACAAGCAAAAAAATAGGTTCCCAATTTTTGTGTCTTCAAAACCACGGGGTCTCATACGAGGAAATAAAAACTTACCAAATTAGCAGCGCTATCTATTGTTTTAATATAAACCCAAAATGAGGGATTTTATTAGATTAGGTTATATGATATATTTAACGTCATCTAGATCAAGCATATGAAACTAAGAAATATTAATATTGTATTATCTGTGACAAAGCCAATTTATTTCTAAACCAATATTCCAATATTTATTTTCTGCAATCTCCTTTGAGTGCGGACTCGTTAGCTAAATAAGTTACTGTAAAAATATAGATTTGAACAACAGGTTTGTGAAAGAAACCTAAGGAAACTTACTACAAAGGCAAGCTGGGAGGCATGCCCCCAAACTATTGACATAGGAAAGAAAACGTATATTAATACAATAAAAACCTTTCTTTGACATTACATGTCACAAGCAACCTCTGGGAAATGTGCAAATACGAACCGGTCTATAATCAGAATTCTCCTGACGTAATATATATCTATTTATAATTCACGAGGTATTTTCGTTTGATTTATAAGTTCGTAAAATTCGTAATATGTCTGAGACATTACTTATACGCCAGGCCGTACCTGAAAATCGAATAAATTTAGAAAATCGATTAGCGTTCTATGGCTTTGGAAACCATAAACGTATTGTTTGTACTATGAAATATAAGGTAACTTTCGAGACTTTGCGTTTGAACGCGATGGAAATATCACGATAATTTAGAACTGCGTAAAATGACGTATTAGAGCATTTACTAGAACGTTGATCAATAAATAGAATCCAATTTCATATTAAGTCAAATAAATAAATATATATTGTAGGACATTTCACACAACGCCATCTAGATCTAGACGCCAGATAACTGATAGAATACTTTATTTTTAAATACATACCCAGACACAGAACAAACATTTATCGTCAGTAGTCACAGAAATGTTTGTTCAGGTGGGAATCGAACGCCCTACAGTTCTTGAAGCATATATTCTACCAAATGAACCAACAGGGTTGTCAATAATAATAAAAAATCGCATAGTAGCTTCAATCTGCGATATAATCTATTTACTTTCTGATACTTCTACTTGTGATATACTAAACCAGAAAAAGTTCATTGAGATCACGAATAAAATCAGTTGTTTCGTTAATTTGTTTTTCGCAATTCCAGAGTAGGTTTCATTAAAAAAGTTATTCAAAATAAAAAAATATCGCAGGATATTACACACAGCGCCATCTGACACCAAACTACGCAAACCTTGTACTATGGAAGTCAGATAACTGATACAATACTCAAATACTTTTTTTTTGTAATTACATATTTATAATGTTACAATAAATACAGAACACTCAGACACAGAACAAACATCTGTTTAGACCACAAAGTTTGTCCTGGGTGGGAATCGAACCCACGCCCTTCAGCTCTTGAAGCAGACATTCTACTAATGAACCAACAGGGCTGTCTATTATAATTATTATTGATGATAACGACCACTTTTCCGCTTAGTACATCCCAAACTTGTAACCCTGTACATCTAATACAAGTGGTAAAAATACACATTTGTACGTTAGACGTTAATACGTTTAAATAAGATTTATTATTATTACTTATTCAAAGTAAGGATATGTCCTAAATATTTGCAAAAAATTTAACCATGGCATTTTCACAAAATATGTTGCACTGCTATCAAGTGCCACGACCGCTCAGCAAGGAGGAATCGACGGGCGAGTAACTTAACCCTGTAACACTGAAGAGATACTCATGTACACCACTGTGTTATAGCTTGAAGCTATATTAAGAATGATCAATTACTTTTTTTTCTTATTTTTTATGTAATAGTAATGAGATAACGTTTATTCATAACTATTTCAGCGATACACAGAACTTTGAGTAATGAAACAAAGTCCAGGGCATCACTGCTTTGGCGCTCATTACTTTGAGACTTTCCATGATTAGTCTCAACAGCCCAGTAATTTCGCTAGCTGCAGTACCCTTCAAACCGGAACACAGTAATGTTTACACACTACTATTAAGCGGCAGAATAACTGGCACTGCGGTGGTACCTAGACCTAGACGACCTCCTGCTAAGGAGATCTACCACCAAGTGAACCAAGTTTACACAACACCAAGTAAAAATTTGCCCCATCCCTATAAAGCAATATATACAAGTCAATGGAAGATAATGCCTGATAGAAAGGGACAGTGAGAAATCGTCGCACGGGGGAATACCGGCAGTCAGCTAATCGAAGCCGAAACAGATTACGGGCTATTTAAAGACTGAAACGTCGATGGCACTGATACGTAGCGAAATCAATCAGTCGATAATCAAATGGACGTAGATAAGAGTAGACGCAAAACAGTTTACCGGCAGGTGGGCGATTTGCCAGACCGTTACTTATTAGTGATGAAAAAGATAAATATAAACACACTTTTTTTTAATTACAAATAGGCTTGCGTTTTATCGCCCACTCGCCTGATGTTAAGCGAAGATGCGGTCTACGGTGGCGCACGCTCGCCTAGAAGAAACCGATTCACTCGCGACTTGAAGTCACCCAGATTGTATCTATCAGGGAACACCCACTCGGGCAGCAAATTCCATTGCTTGGGGTAACAAAACAAAACTCTTAACAAAATATTATTTTCAATAAAATTTAGTTACTATTTTTTTAATGTAAACTTTACTAGGCTAACGCTCTCCTAACGGTAATTAAAATTATTTGACATTCCGATATTATATATAACCTAAAACTTGGTCATAGTAAAGACTTTAAATTCCTGATAATATAAAATACATCTATATTATTGTAGGATTGAAGCACAAAATTAGAAACTGATTTACGTGATGATTCACTTACGAAAGATTTTTTACATGACCAGGCAAAGCGAAAATTTCAAAGCCCATGAAAACTGTAGAGACATAAACGTTACGAAATTCGGGACAAACAACTACTAAGTTTCGTTCAAAACTAACACTCCGAATCAAATTAAGCCTACCCGGCTAGATACAAAGTAAAACAAAAAACAAAAGCTAAATAACAAAAGCGAAAGAGCTCAGGGATAAAAAAGTTTTCACACTAAATCAGTAACCTCATTCCGAACGTCCTAGACCTGGAAACTTAGATAAATAAGTGAGAAAAATTACGCTGGAATTTGGTAAAACACGTGTATCAAGACAGGTAATCGATGAGTTTTCTCGAAAATTGCACGCGGTACAAGCTCAGAGCAACGGATGAATATTCCACCCCTAATCTATACTATTATAAAGAGGAATGATTTGATTGTTTGTATTGAATAGGCTCCGATACTACTGGACCGATTTTAATAACTCTTTCATTACTAGAATGCTACATTATCCGTGACGGACATAGGCTATATTTTATTTAAAAAAAAACAATTAGGGATCCGTATGGAAACTTCAATAATGTAATTCTATTGACAATAGAATAAAGTGACGTTTTATAAAGCAAATCAAAAAAGTCCGCAATATCATATGTCTAAATATTACAGTTGCCATTTACCTACATCTACCCTAATTATAATTATAAGAGGAAAGATTTGATTTTTATATTTGTTTGTATTGAATAGGCTCTCAAACTATTGAACCGATACGAATAATTCTATCATTAGAATACAACATTATCACTGAGTGACATAGGCTATATTGTTAATCGAGTTTTGTTTCCCGTGCGAAGCAAACATATTAAATCTAATTTGTAACGAATCGACCCTTTGCACCCAAAATATAGCAATTTCGACTGAAGTTATTTCACAGTTTGTCATTATTAAACAGTCTAACACGCTCAACATTTTTGGCGCCAGTGAAAAGATTGTGTCGTCACGTTGCGGTATTTACCAAAACATGTATTTTTCTTATTAAATTACGTGCACGAGTGTAGGCAAGTGATTTATATTGTGGTACAACCTTTTTGTATTGTTTATTAAACTCCGTAGATGTTTCCAGCGAAGTATCCACCACTTTCACTGGAGCATTGTTTGAATTGGACTGTGAATAATAAACTATGACTAGTTTTATTGCTAAATAATTCTCGAGCCCGACTCAAATCACACTAATATTACAAATGCGAAAGTTTGTGAGTATGTTTGTTACTTCTTTACGCTCAAACCGCTGGAGCAATTTTGATGATACTTGGTATGGAGGTAGCTGACACACTTGATTCATACATAGGCTACTTTTTATCCCGAAAAAATGTAGTATTCACGTGGGAACAGCGGGTAACACCAAGGGGCGCAGCTCGTCAAATTATAATTTGAAGACACCAAAAATTATACACAGTAGTAATTTATTGAAATAATAACATGATTGAATTACTACGACTGGAATATAAGCTCATTTTTAGTTTTGCTTAGAGAGCTGAAAGGCGTGGGTTCCATCCCCGTTCAGAACTAACATTTTCGTAAAGAACATAGATGTTTGTTCTGTGTCTCGGTGATCTTTATGTATCATAAGTATGCATTTACAAAAGCATATAAGTGACAGCTATCTGGTTCCTACCTTAGCCTTATTTAGTTTGGGGATAGATAGCGCTGTATGAAAGTCTTATATTTAATATCTTAGACTACGACAAGCTTATGCTTCCGAAATCCATGCCCCCCTAGGGTGATGGAAAAAAAATAACATTGGTTGTATTGTTTACAATATTCCTTCTTTTTTATATAAAAACAATGCAAACAAAATCGACTAAATGCAGTTTAGTGTATAGCCAAAATTTGAATAGTTAAAAAAAACACAGCGGTAAGTGACTACCCTCATAATTATAATGGTCGAACGTATTTTCATTCGCACGTATCACACACAATGGTTTGAATGCTCAAAATATGTATTTTCCGCTACTTGTATTCCGCACGTTTGCACCAGGATTGATTGATGAGCCGCTCCCACTCATATTTCCATTTTGATTATTGCCAACCTAACCTGGACTTTGTAGCGAAAGCTCCAAGTGTCAAAATATTGACTGGCAGATATGGGCCAGTTATTCAGTCAAAGGGTAACAAATCAACATCTGTATCGCCAACGAGAATAAAACTTTTAGCAACACGAATTGTTTGCGACAAAATTAATACCAAAGGTCTTTTCTTTAAT
Source organism: Biston betularia (assembly GCA_905404145.2). NCBI lineage: Eukaryota > Metazoa > Arthropoda > Insecta > Lepidoptera > Geometridae > Biston > Biston betularia. The sequence goes on from FR989873.1 coordinate 12,179,727, forward strand.
TGTCTTTAATAAATACATATATATACACACATACACATATTCATACAGTAGGTATACTGTACAGGGGGTACTGTGAGTTTCTTACATCATAAAAAGGGCTAAGTGACCGCGAACTTTATTACGACGGCATACGATATGCGGTCGTGTGTTTTTTTCGGAAGCGCTTAACTTAAGGTGGTTCGATTTCCATACAAACAAATTTTTTCCATTTATGGACAAATGGAGCATAATTTTACAGTAAATTAACAGCTACTGGCATTATTTTGGTCTTTATTTGCGGTAAATCACAACTGCTTGAATAAAACAGTAGATTATTAGCATAAAATCAAATTTATGAATGATTTATGATTTTTGACAAAAATAGTAGATTATGCTAAAAATCTAATGTTTTATTCAGGCAATTGTAAATTACCGCAAATAAAGACCAAAATGAATGCTAGTAGCTGTTATTTCACTGTAAAATTATGCTCCATTTGTCCATAAATGGAAAAAAAATATTTGTATGGAAATCGAACCACCTTAAATGGCAATATTACGGTATCCCCACTGTACACAACCGCTAGTATTGTATAGATATGTAGATCATAATCCTAAACGAGCTTCCTGAAAAGTTCCATCTGTACAATTTTCATGAGCTCTTTAAAGAGGTTTTCATCAAATTTTAACGCGAGCCAGGGATTTCTCCTTTCATACCGTCCAAAGAACAATGTAGGCGTGTAATAATTGAAGTGTAGACACAGAGGCACTACGTTTGCTCTGTTAATGACGTGGACCCGCTGCGGGTACCGAAACATACGCCGTCTTTGTAAAGACCAAGTTGTAAGCCCTATTGTCAGAGTTAATGTGCGGCATCTGACATAGTCGCGGTTGTTATAGAATTTACTAGGTGCTTTAACGTTTCATCTGATCTACGACAGCAGCGCTCGGAAACTCTCGGCTCTCGATGCGACTCTCGGTCACCCATCCGAAGACTGGCCGGATAGTACGTTGTTTAACGTCGGTGATGTTTTGAGAACACCTATTCACCTAACACAGGCTTTTATATTCTAAAAAAACATTGTCAATACAATAAAATGAGAAAAAAACGTAATTACTTACTAGGTAATTTATTATATAACGTAATAGACATTGTCATACAACCATTTTCTTTAGCTAGATTATGAAAAAAAGTAAAATAAATACGCTGGTATATATATATTACTTACTAGTAATTTAATAATCTTTAGTTTGAAATGAAACTTGGCAATGTCTCTAGTAGCCAAGATCTTAACTTGGTTCTGAAACACGCGGTGGTAGGTGCATCCCGGATGGAGGCGGGTACGCGGTTATAGACCGTAGAATGAAATGAATGAAATGAATGAAATGAACGAAATGAACGAAATGAACGAAATGAACGAAATGAACGAAATGAATGAAATGAATTAATGAATGACAGAATGACAGAATGTATACCGACCTATTAGCACGAGATAACGCCTACCTATTACCATTATTATTGTTATAATTACAGCGGTACCTAGAACTTTCCAGAAACAAAATAAAGTATAGGGCACGGTGGCATCGTTGAGTACTTTGAAACATTCGATGGCGAATGTAATTAACATTGCGGTGTGAGGTGGCAACATATGGTTTAGAAACCGCTGGGAAAGCTAGAGACAAACATAGTTTCAAAATTATTTAGGGATATGGCGGCAACTATATAATTTAATATGTGGCAGAGGTTGAACTGCCTGGGGAGATAGTTTCAGAATAATGTAGGGTCCGGACGAACATAAGGCATTTCACCTTTTTGTCGTTAGGACATGCAGAAGGCCGTCGGGTGGCCTGTAACGTCTGTGAAGGTCGGTTATTCACGAAGACTTTGGGATACAAAGCAATAGATACACGAAATTAATGTCAATCAAATAATTGATTAAGTATTTATACATTTACAAAATTTAATTAATTCAATTCAAACTCGAAATCATTTAACTAAATCATAATACAGTGCACATACTAATCAAAGAAGATATCAAAATTAATTTGTTTATTGCTTTCTATTGTTTGTAAGATTGTGTATATGTACACAGTCAAACAGTCTTTGACTAGTTCGGGAGCCTGTAGTATATGTATCTGTACACTATGTTTTATGTCGTATAAAAATTACTATTATTACGTTGTTTTTTTTTTTGCTCCCCAAACTGAACTTGACATAGTTTTTTTAACACATAAAAAGAAGCGTACGTATAGTTTTTGGCGGGAACGCGGAAAGGGACGTGTCGCCCCGTTGTATTTTTTTCCAAAACTAGTGTTTTATCGAGTGTTTATGCGTAAAAATGGTGTAGAATTCATAAAGTGCCGGATCACAAGCGCTAGTGTGGGAAAATGATATAATGTGGTGAAACATGATTTTTCGTGTTGCTTCTAAAACTCCATCGAAGCTTTATAGTAAAGTCGCCACTACTTTACTAAAGCATGACTGGACTTGACTGACACGTTTTAGACATGACCAAGACTAGATATTTACTATAACTATAGCGACGAGGCAACTTATTTAACTTTTAAAACTTGAAAATATGAAACGCTTGACACTGGCAAATGTTCAAGATGCGACGCCAAAACTAAAGAAAAAAAAAGCGTAGGTATACATTTCACACTGCGTCATCTAACCTCAAACTAAGCGAAGCTTGTACTATAAACCAGATAACTGATAAAATACTTGTACATATACTTTTTTTTGTGATGTTTTCCTTCACCGGCAGCTCAAGCTCATTATAAGGGTTTTAAGTCACGCCATTCAGCGTGTGAATCAACCGCCCTAACCACTGAGCTATCATCGCTACTAAATTAATTTGTTATTACTTAAACCAACAATTAGAAACTCTATACATTTATAGTAATACTGTGTACTGTACTGTATTATAAGTATGTATTTACATAAAAAAAACTATTTAAGTATTCTAACAGTTGTGTCTTCCACATTACAAGCTTTGCTTAGTTTGGAGTCAGATGGCGCTGTGTGTTATGTACCTACTATGATATTTATTTATGATTTTTTTATAATGCAATACAATTTGTAAATGTATGTCTATTTTATTTGCACATATTTTAGATACACTTCATAGATACATCATCGTGATTTCGTATCACGGAATGAGATTTTTTTTTTATGATTGACAGGCTAGGTGTTTGACCACAGCTCACCTGACGTCAAGTGCAGGTGTGGTCCAAGATGGTAAAGCACACCTAGCCTGGAATGCAACTGGCTCTCAAGTGAGGCTGCCGGCACACGCCGTTAGATGCTTGGCGGCAGATTTTTCCACTTGAGGGTGGTAGCTAGCCAGCCAAGTACTAAAGTACCCTACCACCATGCTATGGTTTCCTCACGATGTTTTCCTTCACCGGCAGCTCAAGCTCATTGTTGGGGTTTGAACCCACGCCCGTCGGCATGCGAACCTACCGCGCTAACCACTGAGCTATCATCGCTACAAAATCACAAAATCAAAATCGCTATCATATTCTACTAAATCTAATCCTTATACAAATAATGCCCTCAAACAAACACATTATCTTTTATCTGCCCTTGTAACCTTGTATTGGAAAGAACAATAATGGAAACAAATTACGGCTATCATTCATCGCTTGTAATGATTTAAGAATTATCTTTGTACTTCCTATAATTGTCCAATTAATACTAGAATAGAAAATGATACGATCCAATTATTTTTTTTAGTTTTACTTTTGCAGGATTACTTACTTTTAATTACGTTGGATAGGGTGGCCTTCATCAAGGAGTCAAAGTAGAGTAAGTACACCGTGTATCGAAAAAACAAATAAATTGGTCTGATTCACGTCATATTTCGAAATGTTACTTCAATAATGTAGTTCATATAGTTTTAGATGTTTATAAGCGGCGGTGACCACTTATAATCAAATGGACCGCCTGCTTGTTCATAACAATATTATAAGAAATTTTAATTTAAAGAAATTTAATGTTTGACAGGCTAGGTGTTTGACCATAGTTTATCTAATGTTAACTGACGGTGTGGTCTTAAATGGTGAACACACCTGCCATGGAATGGAACTAGCTCTCAAGCGAGGCGGCATAAATACACCGTTAGACGATTGACGGCAGATTTTCAACTTGAGGGTGGTAGCTAGCCAGCCGAGTACTAGAAAGTACCCTCCACCATGCTATGGTTTCCTCACTATGTTTTCCTTCACTGGCAGCTCAAGCATATTGTTAGGGATTGAACCCACGCCCTTCGACGTGTGAACCGGCCGCGCTAACCACTGAACTGTCATCGCTACGAAATAAAATGTAACATTCCAAATAAAATAAAATTTGTCGGTCAACATTATAGTATGGCGTAAGTTACGAATATGTTCAAAAAAATTAGAACAAAGTAAGAAGCATTTAGTTTTCCAACCTGTACCTTTATTTGCTAAATTTGAAACCGAGAAATAGATTTTATATCAGTTCCAACTTCAATGCTAGAATCCTCATGAAGACTCGTGATTTATGTACGACAATTTCGGTTGAAAGTATAATTACGATCGATAATAACTGCATCGTGCATGTGCCTTAGCAACCGCATTAAGTCTACAATGTAACGATCGAGATACCAATCGACATGCATGTCAATAAAACGGCTAAGTTGAACAACATTCGGTTCGGAGCTGGAATGATGACCGCGAGAAATATTCACAAACGTGTTTACAAATTTGCCGAAATAATTATAAGGTTCACGGCTTCAGCAACAAGCGATAGCTGTGTTTCAACGACGTAAGTAATTAACTATATCTCCTTAAGCCTCTCCGGCGGGATTTATGCCTCGTCTCGAAAGAGCGAAGTAATTTCCGCAAATTAATCTACATATGGAAAACCTCAAATTAAACTGCAAAACTCGCTCTTTTAAACTTGACCGTAATTTCGAAGAATACAGCGAGTCTCAAGTAACAGATGGTTCTATTAGAAAAAACCTGAAAGAAAGCCAAAAACCATGACCTTTGTCACTGTTGTTTCAGTCCACTAATGGCTTCGAAGACCTCGAATTTCAAGTTTACTCGGTGCGGCCGGCGTCCGCGACTCAGTTGCGTGCCGACCGCCGACGCGAGACGACGTCCGCCTCCGCCAGACAGAACCTCGCCGCTTTCACTTTCGGAAAACTTGTGCGAAAATACATTTAGTTCGTGCTCAAAGTGTTTGTTTTAGGATGTAGCGCGCTGTTGTGAGAGAACTCCAACGGCACTTTGCATCGGCTCGGATGGGAGAACCGTCGTCGAGGTAAATATTGACGATAGACGAGATCCTCGCGACCATCGGCCGCCGGACGAGTGTTTGCCGAGCTTTCGAGCGAGTCCGTTCCATTTCCCGGCGTTGATTTGATTTGCATATTTACACACAAACAAGCGAACTTTAAGGGCGGGAGCTCGGGCAGGAAAAATTACACCTAAACAAGGCAAATATATTGCGGGCCAAACACGCTTAAGGCTAATTGGCACAGGTTTAATCCGAGCGACTCTGTAACAACAGTAATTAAGAGTTAATTCTGCTCTGTTAAAGTGAAGCGTGTCGTTAAGCGGCGAGGGATGTCAGATCCAATGTATAAGTAGCTTTGTGTGCAGCGGGAGTTCTCCGGCGAGCGCCGAATTGAGGCAACGGAGCCTGACGCTCGGCTGGTACTTGCTACAGCTCCAGACAATCTTACGTAAGCTTTCAGCGAACTCTCCGCCCCCGCTTATGTAACTGCCCGAATCGGTCGAAATTTTATCGTTTCGTTTTCAATTTTAGGGCATATTGAAATTGCCGCCTGAATAAACTACGCAAGTATCTGTTTTAGATCTAACCAATTTTATTATGCTCGAATTAAGATGATGGTTCCCGCGGCGCGTTCCGAGAAACGTATTGCCGTCGGATTTTCTCGTCGGCTTTTCTGTTTACTTTAGCGGTTTGCTCTCTTTACTCTCAATATAATTTCGCGTCCGTAAAATCAAAAGAAAATTGCGTTGCTACGAAAAGGTATTGTTTATTAAACTGTAAAACTGATGGACAAAGATTTACTTTAATTCTACGTTTTCTCTACAAAATAATTGCGCTCCAATAATAATAGAAAGTACGAATTAAAACGAAAGGGCATTTAAGTTATCCCGCCAACGTTTCAAGGTTTTCTCCCGAATCAGTCCTGGTGATATTGTATTCTGAAGCATCCAGTGCACTAGGATTTCCGATCACTTCTCGTAAACCAGATGGTGTCGTGAAGTTTGTCCACTCTTTTCCTTCTGCATTCTATCTTTCTTTATCGCCTTGTATTTGAACTACTGAGGTTAGGGCAAAGGTTTCAAATATCAAAACAAAATAGGTCGAGATGCGGTTGGCTTATATTACGCTCTACTTGTACACGGCTAGAGTAATGGAAATGCAATCGCAGTACGCCCTTGATTGCATTCGCGCCATTATCTACAAGATGCCGTCCAATAAACTCTTATTAGATGCAGCACACGATCGTAACTAATAGCGGGTCTCGTCCTCATACCTAATTGAATCAACATTCTCCGATAGTTAAAGTGATAACTTAGAGTTTGAGTGCTGACGTCGGAGCTTTGTGAACCGTTCAGCAATAAATCTTAACCGAACTTATCATCCCGTAGCCTTCTCGAGACTCGGCCAAATCTCAGCTACAATTAAGAGTTGTTATCGTTCTACTTGACGGTTTTACGGCGAGCCTAAACCTTGAGATACCCGGAGGAAATTATCTAATTAAATATGTATCATACCGAGTCTGAAGGAATCTTTTCACTAACGCTTGCAGTTAATCCGTAACGTTTTACGTAAAGTAGAAAATCGTCGGGCAAGATATCCGTGAAGGCTGAAACGGCCGTGATGTCTATCAGATTCAGACCGATAAGGGTTCAGAATTATCCATTCCATTACGGGGACGGTATCGATGCTCCCCTAGGGGACCTTTCAGTAAGCGGAGCTCGCATAATTCTAGCTATATACTAAACCGCACGGGGTAATCCTATGGGATTGCTAGCACAGCCACCGAGATTTAAAGCACACGTTTACTGCTAGAGTGTCCCATAAACCAGATGACCGACGTCAAACAACTTAATTACCTAACTCCTGACCTGTAAGGGAATATAGACGAGATAAGGCACGCCTGCAAGATGACTAGGTAGCCACTTTAATCTTTATCAATCCGATCGGACTTTAGGACTAAGCTAGAATACGATAATTTACTTATGGAGCGATGGGCCTGATACTAAAATTTAATATGTTTGCCTTGGCGTCTTGGGAAATCGATATCATATAGGAGATACTCATTCTGTATGGATGACTTGAAACAATAGTCTGATTAAATACAAGCGTGTATTAGTAGTAGATAGCTTTAATAAATAATTCGAACAAAATTGACAATTTATTTTGTTTTTGTGTCGCTTCCAACCGGTCTTTATGGAAGTCAATGGGGGAGGCCAGCAGTGGACGTCCTATGGCTGAGATGATGATGATGATGATGATGATTAGTAATTTTTTTTCTGTGCTGTTGGCAGATTATGTGTTTGACCACCGCTCACCTGATGTAAAGTGATTGTGTGGTCGAAAATGGTAAAACACATTTAGCGGTAGATTTTCAACTTGAGGGTGATAGCAAGCCAGAACAGTACTAGTAAATTAGTAAAAGACTTTCCATCACCGGCAGCTCTAGCTCGTTGTTGGGGTTTGAACCCACACCCTTCGGCGTGACAATCGACCGCGGTAACCACTGAGCTATCATAGCTATATCACACATAATTGACAGAAACGCCATTAGGGTTTAAGAATTATTAATCTCATAAGAATTACAATAATTCACTTACTGAGAATACACACTTATTAAAATAATAAGCACGCAGACTTATATAATAAAAAATGTAAACATAAAAGAGGAACAAAAAAACAATAATCAGTTTTTCATTAATAATAATTCGACCCTACCATGCCATGGCACGATATCTTGGTACTTCAGATTAGTTTATGATCATTGAAAACAGACGCCGATAGAGATTTTTTTTACACTGAACTCGCATTACATTGCTCTCTTCGATATTCAATTTTAAAAAACCAATAAGAAAACATACAACGTTCAATTTCCGATGAAATCAGCATTAAACGCGCACCTACGAACATTATTAACTTGTAAGAATGCTATTTTCATGCCAATCCAATATTCTATCACACGAGCTCCGTGAGAGAACAAAGAGTAAGTGCAATCTGAAACACTATCTAAGTTGCTAGACTGACAATAGAAACACGTTTCGAAAAGTTTGTATTGAAAACGATATCCAAGTCCCGAGTGCATTAGATTGCCTCTACTTCTCCACATACTGCCAATCAGAGAACTATCTGCGCGTTAGGAAGTTATAAATACATATGCATTCAATATTTGATTGTGAAACGTGTCTGGTCGAACCGGTAGTTTCGCACCGCGCATTACTAGGGATTATATGTAATGGAAGACTCTAAACAACATAGGTATATAAATTAAATTGTTGAGTCCAAGAAATAGATAAAGAAAACAATCTTAGCAACAATCAATATTGACGAACCTAATAACATGAAAAAGGTAAGCAAATCACGCGGCAAATTGTATTTGGCGACAAAAGAAGCTCACGTCTTATAACGGTTTGCGATAAAAATATCTACAAAAAACTTACATATTTTATAGCGAAGGTTTAATGTGGGACGATTTGTTGATGTTGGGTTGGAAGTATCTTATTTGAGTTATAGATTATATAAAGCGTAGAAATTTATACCGCGGGAAAATACACAAAACAAGGATACGTCCTTGTTTTGTGTATTTTCTTTCCTAGGAGCATACCCTACAAAGCCCGCTGAAATCACTACAATAAAGGAGTCAAGGGGCATCGTGGAAGGTCACAATGGCAGAACGAAGGGGAAAGTATCGTTCAAATCTTCTCTAAGGATTATGACAGAGAAATAGGTAAAGTACGATTATAATGTAACGAGAGCACATGTGTAATACGTGAGAAGACCATTGTTGGAAATAAGGGTCTGACTCGAAGAATAACGTTTTTTATTGTGTTGAAAAATCCTATTAGGCCGTAAAATGTTATTGCCGAGAGCCGTACCTACGTACGTATAGGATTATTTAATTAGCTTTTAAAGCGTTCCCTTTTATGAATGAAATGTAGGGTCCAAACATGAAACGGTGAAAAGATCGAAATGCCGAAGATTCGAGTAAATTAAATAAAGAAGCCGGAATCAGTGTCCAGCTCCCAAGGGAGTTACAGAACGTTACTTTTACGCGAAAACATAACAAACACAAAGAGCCTTCTAACAAAAACAATATCAAGTGAACAATAAATCAAGAGGCCAAAAATTCAAAGGAAGCCTGAAATTATCCACAAACTATCTTACAGCGTAAAAATATAAAAGCAAAAAACGCTTCGGTTATTCCGTAATAAAATTATCTTAGAACAGTTCCACTTAAACGAGCCATAAGGAAATTTAATTAATGAAAACAATTTTCCGTGTAAGATCTTTAACTATCTTATAAATGGGTTGTACGAACCCATTGTAATACAAGGCCGTCTGTCATCAAACACCAAAATGAAGGTATCGCGTGACATCTGAACAAAAACTGACCATAGAACCAAATATTTCATTACAAGCGTAAATGAATTCAATGACTAATCCAAGTGAACGATGGTAATTGCCGTTCAAAATTTACCAATTAAAATGTTAAAATTTTAGAAGCGCCGCAGTTTCTCACAAACTGGTGAGATCACTGCATGTCAGTTTACCACTCGTAAAATAGTTGAGCTACATCTGACAGAACAATTACTACTGAGAATTTGTCTTAATTAAGAAGCGGTGTGACAAAAGCTCTTCAAGTATCATAAAGCCCTGGCAATACTGTCTGACTATGATAAGTGCTCGTTCAATTTCTCAGCGGTCGATTGTTTGACTTTCATTCATCGTCAAGACAAATCCAATTGTGATTTCAAAGACGATTATTTGATTCCATTTAAATCGAATGTCGAGAATTTGATCAATCTAATCTTCAGTAAGAAATTCCGCTTCAACTTTCACGATTTATGTATGTTATGTGAACCTTTTGTGAAAGTTTTACATGTGCACCCTTTCAGACATGGGCCCGGAAGAGATTTGTATTCGAGTTGAGTGTGCCAATAATTCTTTTAAGATTTTCGATAAATAATAATTTGACTCTTCATCACGCTTTTTTTTGTAACACTAAGCGTTCCAGCCTAGAGAATTAGAGTAAAAAGAAATTTACTCCCTTTGTATCTTATTATTAAACTGTTCATTTTATTTATACATGTATCTAAATCAATGTATGTAAGGCCCATCGAATCCTCGACACAGGATAAAATGTTAATCAATATTAATTAATGTATTTACTTACAAACAATCGATTTAACAAGTTATTAGTAAACGTCGCTAGTGTAATAATTGAATGTAACGATGATAAATTGTCCCAAACCGTAATCCGGGGAAACTGTCAAGGATTTGACACGGTAATAATTAATTATATCCCGGTAAATGGACTGGAACAAATTGTCACAGTGTACAGCTAATAACTCGACATTGTAGTCGTAGCATTACGTATAGCTGAACACGTGTCAAAACATTCTGTATTGATAAACATGCCGTACATTTGAAACTACCTAATAACATTGAAAAACAACGAATTATAAGGACAGTGGGCAAAGTCTATAAAGCCCTGGTCCAAATGCCCCAGACTTGATACTGTAGTTACACAATACATTTTGTTAAACATACATAATATTAAATAAATTGGGTAAAATCCTACTTTATTTTAACTTGGTTTCCGAGGATTTATTATTTCTAAATATGTTTGACTTTGACCGCTAACTCGGATGTTGTTAAACAATGATGCGGTCTACGATGGAGAAAACTTGAAGGACTTGTAACTATCAAGAGACACCCACCAACACGGGCAGCAAATTTTACTGTTACAATTTGATATCTATACTATTATCAAGGGCTCCGAAACACCTGGACCGATTTCAAAAATTCTTTCACCGTTGGGAGCTACTATCCCTGGGTGACATAGGCTACTTTTTATCTCTGTATTCTCACGGGAACTACGCGGATGAAACCGCGAAGCGTCCGCTTGTATTAAATAAACTTGAAAACTTTTTGATTATTTCATTAATATTTTGTGTAAAACTATCGATAAATACGTTGAAACTAATTTATATCAATTATTAAATTACTAAAAATAACCTTAAAATAATATGTACTTACATTGTTTATTAATATTAAAAACCGAATATTTTATTTTTTGTTGGTAGAACTTTTATAATGTCATAATTTTTATTTTAAAAGGCCGTTTATACCTTGTGTACACCCTTGGGGGCAGACTTTAGTAATGCTTGGACCGGTTTGTCCTTAGCCGTTTACCAACCTTAATATCATGTTTAGGTTCATAAAACGATAACAAAGTTTAAATGTGCAATGTCTTAATATAAAATGTAATGAATTAACATTTCACTAAGTTTCTTGCACCTTACGTGGAATAAATTGAATTTGATATTCAAGGACCGCGATCGTGTTTCGTGATATGTATTTTATGTATTATAAGTTTATCGGTGTAAGATATTGGAGGTATAGCTGAGTACAGTTACACAAGGGGCGAAACCCCCGTTCAAGGGCGACGACACTGACTTCTTCGGCGTCCCCACCCCAACCACGCCGTTTATCGGCGACTCTCATGAAACTTAATGGGGAATGGGCGATATGAAGAATGAACGATATGCTTCAGTAAAATATGCTACAAATGCTTGGCGAATCCGATTTTAACTAAGCTTTTAATATAATAAAAGTAATTAGTTATATTAAAAGCTTAGTTAAAATAGAAAGTAATTTTCAAGAATAGTTCTGATATACCACTACTTGTCTGTGACTAAGCAAAGAATAATAATTTTAGATTTTTATTTTTGTTACATTTTACTAAACAAACTTTGGTATATATATATATATATATATATATATATTTTTTAATAAAAAAATTTTAATAAAATTTATTTAATCAATTTTGTTAAAAATGTCAAAATCATATTATACAGACATAATTAGATGTCACTTAAAACTATTTTAAGTCTCCCCGCGCATCGAGCCCCGGCCGAACGTTCCCGCAATACTGGCCGTATATATATATGATCCCCTTTACACGCTTGATGTTTCAACCGATTGACTTTTAGTTATTGATAGCTTTCCTTTAGAGGTTACATTTTATGATTTTATTTTTATCGATAACACCAAAGTTACAAGTCATATTAGGTCGTTGATGTCATCGCACGCGCACATCCGCTACACGTTATAACACATATTTGCAAAACTTGAGCAAACTAATCAGAATATATTTGCAAGCTTTCCAAATATTATGTCGTCATTATGTTGCTACAGTAACTGGCGATTGGTCATCAGTTAGTCTCACCTCATGTAAATTTACAAATGCCAACAGGTTTCATAAGTTTTTAATTTTTACTTAGAGCTATAGCGTTATCAGTATCGTACTTCTTCTATTATATCATTATCAAAAACAATATCTAGTTAGAATCACAGCTGCTTAACAAGAACGTCTACTTTACGATACAATCTCAGTTTCAAAGTATTATGATTCTTATCAACTTCAAATAGGTATAATAAATTTGGCCTTTTCCCCTCGTAATCCAACTGTGCGCGAAAACTTAATTCACCGGATACATTAATGAAAATTGGATGGAACTTTTTCGCCGTTTGCTGACATTGCGGGAAATTTCTCTTTTACGGCAGTCTCCAGAGTTCGAAACTATGTTTCGAAACTGCTAACCAAGTACCAACTCATGGCTTATTCAATTTGGGAGGGTCAGTACCTCACTACGTACATAGGCATGTGTAACTCGGTTCCACATAACAAACGACTAATCAAGTAGCTGGAGAGTAACAGTTTATACAGCATTCACAGGGGCATTATCCATTACCACAACAGATAGGAGATAAGGAGATTAAATAGGTACAAATATTTTGGTAACTACTCGGTCGTACATCGCGCACCTTTCATACAATGATGACTACAACTGAATCTCTGGCTGTACACAGTTATCAATGCGACCTCCATGGTATCGATCGAATACGATTTGGCTGTAGCTCTAGCCGGTTTAATTAAGAACTCATTGACTAATAAAATGTCAACGATAGAATAGAATCGTTCTATATATAAAAGGAGAGACAAGAACAAGTTAGCTCGCCGAATTTCAAGAACGATCTCCATTCTCCCCAGAGAATGAATAATATTTGAGTAACATACTTTACTGTAATCTACATTTCACTACATACTGTTTAAGGCCTTAAAATTCTAGCCTTTAACTTCGGGTGTGTTAACATTTAATTACTTTCGCTGAATTTCATTGGCAATGTTAAATGTGATTAGTAAAACGACATAGTTCTTTTTACTAGTCAATTATGGAATTATTAAAAATGTTGCATTAAATGATAGTTTTTGAGTTAAATTTCACTTTTAAAGGTCGGACACGCGACGTGACGTGTGCGACACGGACGCCTGCGTCCACACGCCACCTTACGTAAAGGTCTAAATGTAAATATACCCGTGCAAAACAACAACTATATTTACATAAACATCTCCATCGTAAACAGTGACAATATCCCCAAATTGAATAAATAAATCCCGCTCAGAGAGAACCGGAAAAACAATAGATATGAACACGAAACCGGCGGCCTCCGGTATAAATATCCGACAATACATAATGCGATTGATGTCCCATACCGAGCCTACTATTGTAGTTTTTCTGAATCGCGAAATTGTAAACATCCATTGTCGTGATGTTCAACAATATGTTAAATATTTTTGAATAAAGGAGGAAGATGTCAGTCTCAACTGTGGCGATATTTTTGTACAGCAATGTTTACTTTGTAACGATATCCATTAGGTGAATCCTGTGTAGCTTATTTGAAAACAGAACGTTAGCGTGGGACTACGTTTTGCACAAATGACGGTTCACATTAGCGTAGAGATTGGACATTGACGCGGCATATCGATGTGCAGCCATTAGATACCAAAGGGCATTTGTCACAGCCCTGCTACGCAACGCCACGATTGTGATCAGAATACTAGGCTCCGATTGTCTATTGTAGCTTGCGGGATTGAATTTAAATAAAGGGCACGCAACATTTCTGCTTGTATCTTTTAAACTTACTTTAGCATTAACTAAATTACAACAGTTCGTAATGTCCACTTCGCTAACCTGCGCTTAATGATACTATTGATCTATTTTGATGATATTTTGTTGATTCCCACGATGGTATGCGAATGGCATAACCCTTGTAATGCCGAATACAAACTAGATACAGCATGTACAGTGACACGCTTATCTGCTGACACGAAAATGATTGTATTTCAAATAGTCCTAATCCATCATTGTCGTCGGTACAAAGGACACAGAGCTAAATCGTAAAGTCAAGTTTGACGTTTCATTAGTCGAATAAAATGCAGCGTGTAAAATTGCATTGTTAGATTACAAACTGTACTGTTAACAGTCAAATTATGGTTGCAATCACGATAGCGCGTTCAATGGAACATCTAAGATGTATTGGTATCGTACATAGAATAACAATCAGACCCTGATAGTCTCTAAAAAACTTGACGAAAACTGTGAACTCACTTGCAATGCGCAGGCAACGGAAATGTCATGACCCAACTATGGTAATCAGTATGAACGGCGCATGAAGCTCTCAAAATATATATTTTTTTAATTAATATTCTTCCATGAGCCAATTCTTTGCACTTTATTAACAAGGATAAAGGCATCGCATTACTAGAATAATATTTTAACACCTATAAACAAATTGAAATGAATTTTTGGGGCAGTCTTGATGATAAATTGAAGCAGGCGAAAGCGTTAAGACTGTGATCGGCGCTCATTTGAATTTCAAATTGGTATCGGCAGCGGCTGGCATGGCGGTCCGAGTCGCGGGTATAATTGACTTTGTCAGTTTCAGCCGCGCTAAATATTTCATCGGAAAACAAACCGCCTACTGAATATTTCTTAGTGCCTAATAGACTAATAACAAAAACCGGCCGTGCGCAGGCCCTTTCAACTCTAACAAACCTATTGTTGTATGAATTATTATTATATTAATAGGGGTTGGCTAGAAATTGTTTCATTAACTATCCAAACTTTATCGAAGAAAACTTTAATTGACGTCAATTCTTTATTAGGCTTCTACGCAGTTGACGAAAACATGTAACTAATAAGGAATGAAACGTAACTTTGAGTAAAGGTAACCTTAAACAGCAGTGGTCTACGTCTGAAAATAATTAATTCGTAGCCGTTATCGATTACCGCAGACACAAGCTTTCATATTGTTCGAGATAAATAATTCATCGACGAGGGTCACGGCACAGCAGCCGTCTCCGAAGATCCCTCGAAAAACTTGATAATGTGATTTAGGCACGCGCCAACTGAATCTCACTAGAGAACTCCAGCGAACTAATTTGTAGGGGTAACGCGCCCTCGCATACTGAACGACGCCTTACGACGTCGCTGCGCTATTTGCGCTCGCCGCTATGCATTCACAAGGGTCACCCGCGACAGCACGTCCGCCTCACCACATTTCTATAAAATAAGAATTCTAAGCCCCACATTTATTTCCAGGTATTCGAGTTGGTGAATGCATAGTGGAAAATGTGCACACAGTGCGATCGTGACAATACTGTCAGTGAATGCGTGCTTCAAACGCTAGTGAAAAGTGACCGCAACAGTTAAGAGATGTGCGTGTGAGTTTCGACCACGACGTCGAATAATACCTCGTGGGGGGCGCTGGCGACGGCCAGCGATGGTATGGACTGGACGGACAATGGGAGTGACGCGTGGTGGAACGAGACCGCGGAGGGGTCGGCTGCGCCAGTGCCGGCCAGCCTCTACAACTACTGGGCGTGGAGCATCGTGGACGGAGCGCTCATGCTGCTCATAGTGAGCGGCAACACGCTCACCATCCTCGCCGTGACGATGAGCAGACGGCTCTCGTCGCTCGTCTCCAATCAGTTCGTGCTCAACCTGGCTATTTCCGACCTGATGGTGGGCCTCACGCTGCCCTACCACCTCGCCTTCTATCTGGACGAGAGCGTCGGCAAGGTCAAGTGGCTCTGCCTGATGCGCTTCATCCTCATCATACTGGCGTGTCTGGCCTCCATTTACAACATTATTGCGATAGCTGTAGACAGGTGAGTCGTAACTTTACCCCGTGGTGAGCTCACGTTCCGAGTCGTACCTTTCAAATTCGAATACACAAATAGCTCTCGGTCTCATGTCACGCTATGATTTTCACGAAAATAGAATTTTTCTTTCTTATGAAATGGGGCAGACGTCGATACGGTTCGAGCACGTAAAAGGAATTTATGTCGAGAGTCGAGACCGACCGTTTACCTACACCGCGTCAGTTTTATGCAACGACGTGTGAAAATCTGATAAAGCACGGTCGTAATATTATTAAACTGAGATATAATAAATAAATTATTATCTGAACTAGTTATGTTTTATTTTCAAAATACTTAATTAATATTAAACCAATCGTTTAACTATAAATCATGCTCAATACTAAGACCACAAAAACATAACGTACAATTTTTAATCAATCACGTAAAATTTATGCATCTTAATGTACCAGTATTTCTTGGTCTAATCCCTTAATATGAAATACTGTCCTAAAGCATCATGTATTTAATATTCCAGGTACATAGCGATAGTGCACCCGCTGCACTATAGCCGCTACATGACCAAGCTGGTGACGCGGCTGTTGATGAGCGCCACCTGGTCCGTGGCTCTCTGCATCAGCTGCATACCCATCTTTTGGAACGATTGGCACGACGGCATCGTATGTGAGATGAACATGGTATGTAAACAGTTGAATAGTAGAAATCGCTACCCGAGTATATATAGTATTTCCCGATAGATACAACCTAGATATTTTCATGTTAGGTAAATTAGAAAATAGAAAATGAAAAAACAAGAATTTGTGTGCGAAATTCAAAAAATAAAGCAATCTTCGTTATAAAGAAAAGTAATACATCATCATCAGCTCGTAATCGCCCGCCTGAGCATAGGCCTTTCTTCTTGTACGCCACTCATATACTGTTTTATTCATATGAAACAAATATTTGAAATTATATATTAATAAGATTCTACAAGTGCCTATCAAAAAAAAAACGTTATCAAAGCATATTGGCAAAGAATTCTTCATCTCTATGATGTCTTATGAGAAATGTTTCAATTCCCAACACGTTCTTACTTATCGATTATATTATCTTTTTCAACTGAATATAAAAGTATATAACGATCAAACATTGTGACATTGTTATTCTGTATTTATAGACGACACAATAAATATTTATGACATAGAAATTCAAAGCTCTGTGTAATGTTCCTAAATTCTTATGTTAATTTATTCAATAGCAAATGTATAATAATTTACAAAACGAAATCCGATAATTTCAAATATATTTAGTACCACACAATTTAGCTTTACTCAAATAGAGTTTAATAAAAGCGCTTTTGAAATCCCCATAATGTCACAGTTCGCATTTTTTTGCACCTACACGTAGAAGTGATTTTGAAAAACATACATACAATGACGCCTTTTCTAGTAATAAAGAATATATCTGCCCACTTGCTACGATTTTGCCACACATCTTTCACTTCTTCTACGTTCATTAGTGTTTTCGTACATGCTTATTTATTGCGGTTCTTTTTAACCTAGCCTTTCTTTAAATTGTCTTCAATTTCATTGTGATACGCTTGCCTACGTTTTCCTTTACCGACTTGATCACTCACACTCGCCTTCTAAATCTGTTTCTTAAATTTCTTTCATCTTCATCCTCTCTGCATATGGAAACTATCTAACAATCTTTTACTAACTTTCATGAATTTTCAACAAATGACTACTCACCATAGTTTATAAAAAAAAAAAATTATGAGCTTCACTTTAGCTACTGAGTTCAAATCTATACGTCACGCCGTGCGGTTATGACTTCAAAATTGGCTATTTCGTTTTAACGACCCCATATTACTAAAGCCACAGAGATACCTCAATCAAAATTATATTGGCTTGTTTGTGAGTTATATTGGACTTTAGGGTAGTAATCGTACAAACGTTAACTCGATTTGGGAACACCTTTGAAACATGATATTGATATAATTCCATTTGGGCAAAGCTAAGAAGGGATGTAAGTCTGACTCTGAGCAATAAATTCTGAAAATCCGATTAAAACATACGTATATTTTCCGTTGTAATATTACGGTTTCTTAGTTCAAGATAAGTTAGTACTAGCAAAAGAAATTGGTGAATTTTTATTGCTTTGATTTATTTGTATTATTAGTATTAGTTTTGATTTTAATTTTGATTTATTTAATATTGATTTTGATTTGAATTTTAATTTGTATAATGTATTTTGATTCTTGTTTTTGTGATAGTTTTGGTTTTGGTTTTAATTTTGTAATTGATTATGAATTTGATTTTAATTAAATTTAATTTTAATTTTGATTATGGTTTTACTAATTTAATTTTGATTATGGTTTTTATTTTGATTTTAATTTTATTGGATTTGTTTTTGATTTTAATTTAATTAATTGTATTAATATATTTAAATGCATGTTGTGCTTCTTTAAATAAGCAACGCAATTAGCCAGATAATTACTTGAGTTGTGTAAAATTATAATAAAAATTATTGTAGTTGCTAGTATGAAGCCTCAATAAATAAAATAAAAAATAAAAATAAAAGAAATTAGAATTTACGATTTTCACGTAACTTTGTACACCAGCTCGATCAGGGTTTGACTCTACTTTGATAAATGCCGAAATTCCGCTCATTGTTTTGACCATTCGACCACACCTTCACTTAACATCAGGTGAGCTGTAGTCAAACACCTAGACTGTCAACAATAAAAAAAAAAAAAAAAAAAAACATTCAATAGTGCCTAATTGAATATTTCAAAATAATGTGTAATATAGAATATCTAAATAATCGAAACACAATAACGTTCACACAATATCTACTGCTAGCAGAATATCTGATTTTGCGGTCGTAGTACCTAAACGGCGGGTGACATCCTGTAAAAGAGACCTACTAAGATTACTTGACAGCCCTGTTGGTTCATTGGTAGTGTGTCTGCTTCGAGAGCTGAAAGGCGTGGGTTCGATTCCCACTCAGGACTAACATTTGTGTGACTAACATCGATGTTTGTTCTGTGTCTGGGTATACTGTATATAAGTATGTATTTCATAATTCATAATTCATTTATTTCTTGCAAAATAGATAAACAAAAAATTGTGGTCTTAAGTCTAGATAGTTAGTACTCTATTTTTGCTTGAAAAGCATGCAAGTATTTACAAAAAAAAAAAGTATTTAAGAATTCTATCAGTTATCTGTCTTCTATAACACAAGCTCTGTTTAGTTTGGGGTCAGATGGCGCTGTGTGTAATATCCCATGATAAAAAATAAATTAAAAAAAAACTATTGGAACATATGATCGAGGCCAATATGATTTGACAGTGTCATACAAAGATTAGTCGTTATTCGTCTTTTAAAATCAATTAGTTTAGAAGTATATTATCTAGCCAGTAAATCATATAATAAATTAGCGTACTTCACGACTATTTATATTTCTTTAATTTAATCCAATACTTTTATCTTATTCCAGGTAGTTCCAAAGAAGTACACGACGAGCATTCTGGCGCCGATGTTCTCTCTCATCTGGATGGTGATGTTCATATTGTATTGGCGAATATGGCGCGAGGCTGCCTGTCATGCCAAGAGGATGCGGGCCAACACCTGCTGCCCCACCGGCGGCAACGATTGGAAGAGCATACAGGTTCGCAATGGCACTTACAAATTAGCAAATCAAAGTAACCGCACGACCAGGAAACCAGAGGTATCAGAAACGACGAACGCATTTTTTTATCCAACTGCTTGGTGTGACTATCGATTCACTCGCCTGTTTTACACGCTAAGGGGGCAGCATGACGCTTATGAACTACTAAATATTAATAAAGATTGTTCCGTGCTACTCTAAATTTTGAACTTAACAGAAACCTGAAGAGTCCTGACGTGGTAACGAATATTCTTGTCACCCATATAGATGTTATGTCTGTGTATGCTCCGTAATTTCAAATCTAATCTTTACTCTAAAGTACATTCTTAACAAGACTTCAGAGTAATCTAACTACAAAGTGCATGTAGACGTGACATACGTGAAGCGAAGTCTACTCAGCAGTAGTCTGATACGAGCGATGCCCAAAATAATAGCGCGTAATATCCCTAATGACTTGAAACAAAACATCGTACAAAAATGATGAACCAACAAAATGGACGAGATAACGACCTATTAAGAACCAAAAGTATCCTAAATGAACACGACACGGGATGAATACAAATACTAATGACGTCATTATCGCCTAAAATGTACCAAATTGCTTCATCGTGGAATCTAAACATATTCATTTACTTGTGTGGGCGTAATATTTAGGTCTAATTGTATCTGTTGCATGTTTCAGGTGGTGCTCCTGGTCCTTGGATCGTTCTCAATCTGCTGGATGCCATTCGTGGTAGTGGCGTGCGCGCAGACTTTCCCCGTGATGCCACTCCACAATCACGTGGCGTACCGGCTGACGTCATCACTAGCCATGTCTAACTCCGGTATCAACCCTCTCATCTACGCGTGGAAGAACGCAGGATTCCGCGCCGCTTTCGCTAAGTTGCTTCGGTGCAAGCGGCCGGACACTTCGGAGTACAGAGGATCCCCCGCGCCTGAGAGGAAGCGAGGATCTGTCGCGCTTCGAGAAGGTTCTCTCACTCGGTCGACACCGCCTAGTGGTCTCACCAGCTTCGGCGGACGACCGGCCAAACTTGTCTATGTGGAACGGGAATCGTTGTCTGACACGTCCCGGTGCCGCATCATTGAAAATGCTGGATATATGGAATCGGAACGTGGGGACTCGAACCCTTCGTATGCGCCGGACGGACCGACGCCCGTGCATAGGCCGTCGTCGAGCCGCCCTCCGGACCTAGTGTAGTGTGTGAAGGAAACAGACAAAAGTGAACGTTTGTGGGAAACGGGAAACGCTTCTAGTATTTAATGTTGTTAGTGACAGTAGGTACCCTTTCGCATCTAGGTACCTGTTCGAATCTACGCTCAAATTTTTAAAAGCTTTATTGTTGACATTTTATTGAGAGATTATAATAAGTTCCCTGCCGTGATAAAATGTTTTATTAAGAGGTTCTCTGTCAAATTAAAGTAAAGATGTTTAAATTATATTTAATGAAAGATGTTCTATGTAAAACTAAAGTAAACGTAAGTATATGATTAATAGTTGAAACTGATTTTTTATTACCCCTAGCGACATCTATCGAAACAAACAGAAAATACGACGTGACTAGTGAATTAAAACTGTACTAAGTACGCACGACATATGTAGATGGCGCTAACCTTGGTGCTTGAACGAGAGATTATATTTTGGTGCATTATCATTGTAATATCTTAGGTAGGTACATGTATAACAAACAGGGCAAGCTAAATAAAACCGTTTAAAAGTTCGACGATTTTATCGACATATGGGTTTTCAACTTTTAAAAATGTCCTGACCAAAAATATACTTAAATTCAATTAAGCTACAACAAAAAAGATGGATGGAATGTATTACAAACTCAATAAATCTCAACTCAACTCAACTTACACTACGGATTGTTAATAATGATTATTATTAACCACATAACCAGTATTCAATTAATAAATAGAAACATATCTTTAAGAGTAATCGAATAATCGCTGGATACTCTTTTATAAATTTAATACAAGCCTCATTAATGTGTTGGTAAGTAAGTCAATCAAATTAGTATAAAAATAAATAATAATGTGGCCGGCCATTAGCGATAAACAAAAATCAGTAAATTAACACATATTAGATGAAATAAAACAACAAGGAGATGAAAAGTTTAGAAATACAATACAATGATCTCACTTGGTACAATGTAAGTATAAAGCCAATAAAATAATATATCCTGATCAGAAAGTCGGTCATAATGGTGGCGAGTGACGAAAATTTTATGATAAGACGTTTGAAATTTTGGGCATAGTAAAACTTGTACATTGAAATAAATTTCAAATGATAAATGAACCGTGCAGAAAATAAAGTCATCTTAAAATCATCATCAGGCTTTTGTTTTAAAAATGTTTGCAACAAATAATCTGTAAAAAACTTGAGAAAAATTTATGAACATTTTCATGCAAACTCAAATACTGAAAAATTATAAATTATTAAAAATGACCCGTGTCCAGAGCTAACATGTCTCGCCCACATTAACAAGGTCCACGGCAGCGGCTTTAAGTAGGCTTAAACAGCGTCTAGGCTTATCCAAACTGCTGCGACTTATCGTAGTGAACGTGGCAACATGTGAAGCCTGTCCTACAGAAACACGGGCTTAACTGACTGGGAAATGAGCACCCGCTACCCCCAAGGGCAGGCCAGGTCACGGCCACTGCTACAAGCCGAGTCGATGTAGGCTTTAAAAAGGAACTTAATAAATACGACTTACCTCCACACCAGTCACTCCTAACGCCGTCACTAAGTTCGGCGTCATCCGGAACGGCACCTTCTCCGGCACTCGTAGTGTCTTCCCTTTCTCGAAACACACATTATAGTCTATATGTACCACTTCACCAGAAGTCAGGTCCACCAGCACATTGTCCAAATGTCTATCACCTAATCCGATTATGTAGCCAATCGTACTCATAACTGCTACGGAGTAACTGTAACGGCGGAGCATCTGCCACCACTGTTCTGGGGTAACGCTGCCACACCATAGCTCCCGCCACAGTAAGTCTCGCGGAGTTTCAGCTGACAATTCTTGCAATACTTGATTTAGCACTGAAACCGGCCACTCTTTTCTATTCTCTGTTGACACTCCTGACTCTTTCAGCAGAGGGTTTAGTTTAGCGTAAAACAACTCTGAGGGCCGCAATACGTTCACGGTCTTGTTGTGTTTAGCAGATAAAATAGCGGCTTCTCGGTTCTGCCAGCGCTTGTACAAAGCGAACAGCGGGGTCACGTTGTCTACCCAACTGATTAAGCCTGATCTAGGTCCTAAGGGTATGACGGAGTAGTGACGAGCCCTGTACGTCTGATTGTCGTTATTTTCGGAATCCCGAGCCATCATTGTATTTGTAATAGACAACAGTTGCATAATTCGTTCATCTAAATGTAAATCTTCCAAACCTTTGAACAGATAAATATATGCTTTGCCATCAGATCCGTAGAAAACAAGTTTTTTCGGTCGTGTTTTCGTGGGTAGAATAGCTACAGTGTTTTCGACTGACTTAATCGTAACTCGGACGGTTCTTTGGTTGGTATGCACTCCTGGCATCGTTATCACTGTGTTGTTAAGATCGGCCAGAATCGGGCTGATGTCTGACATTTTTAGAATGTAAGAAGTCCTCTTGTTAACTTTTTGTTGTAGCTTGATTTGTAACTGTTTTAAAGGAGCCCAAGACTCCTGTGGTTTTTCTGGATTGGTTGGGTTCTTAAGTTTGTCAATCACTTCTACAATGAGCGATTGGAATTTAGCTTGAAATGAGATCTCGTGAGGTGTCTCAGGTTTGACAGAAGTGACTCGGTGGAGCTGTTCTAGCACGTAAACGACTGGCTCAAAAATTATTCTATGTTTTTCAATAATCAATTTTTCCTTTTCTTCTGCCGACAAATGCTCATTATTTTTCACCTTGCCTATTTCAGTTTCTAGTTGTGATAGCCTCTTGCTAAAATCAGAGTGATTTTGAGCTAGTGTACCGAGACACAATTCGTCCCACAGCAAATTTATTCGTTGGAGTTCTTTGACAAGCAACTTCACTTGCAAAATCGTTTTGGGCGCCTGTTTGGATAAAGTTTCCACCATGTCAAGGAAGCACGAATTTAGTTCATTATTGATTACTTTATCACTCGCTGAATCATCCAAATCGACATTTTCTTCCATACTGTCATCGTCGTTAGATAGGAACGATTTCGCTATATTCAGTTCTGAGAGTTCATTTTGCTCGTTTTCCACAGCACCTACCACAGCGGGGAACGTAATTAAATGAGGCGTGTCTTCAGCCAGCCTACAGAGCAAATCTGAGACACATTTACGCACATATGTTTCAGGATGGTTCAGTCTGGAGAACAGTTGTGGGATTATCACTTTCCAAGGCTGTGTCGGTGTGTTCGCTAATCCAGATTCGAGCACTGTCTGTAACTCCATAGCGTGCTTGACGATCAAACGCAACAGTCGTAATGTGGCATTTACTACGGCATTTTCTCCGCTGTGATTAATATAGTCTGATGCACAAATTAATTGCAAAAATTTGAAATATGCATCAGCAGATAGTTCAAAGTAAGAGAAGACCCGCTTCTGGGCCTGACGCCATATATCCACCAAAAGGGCGAGATGTTCAGGGTAAGCGTTACTTAGACACGGAACAGTACGCAACTGACTCTCAATCATTTCGGATGTATTAATTTCATTCCAGTCAATGTCTTCATCGTCGCAGGTGGCTTTTGTCTTAGAAAGTATCTCACACACCGCTTCAAAGTCTTGTGGAGAGCACCCTATCATAACACTTTCTATTTGCAATTTGTCATTTTCTGTTAGCTGCTCTCGAGTTTTGGAGCTGAATTCCACCATTTTTCGGCCCCAACGGAAACACCAAGCTGCAAAGCTGGCCCATGCTTTTGCTAATCCTGGACATTGATTGACACCGAACTGCAATAGTTTTCCAACAGCCGAATCAGACAACGGGATCACATTTTCAGAAATGTTGTTGTCAACTAATCCGATTTCAGGCAGAGCCAAGACGAATTTTTTCAAGGGTAATTCATCATCCAGGACGTCATCAGTTTCATTTTGCACCCATTTAGAAAGAGTTAGTAACATTCTAGTACCCCTTTCTCTTAATTCATAGCTTTGCTCTCCCATTGCTAGTCTCTGAGAGAATCCAAGAGACACACTTGCACATAAATTTATTGCTCTTACTTTAGTTTCTTCTTTGGCATACGTCAACTTACATAATTCGGTCATAGCACTGACATTATTCAAAGTCCAAATATCCAATTCGTAGGTATTGGGAGACATTAGCAAAACATCGCTCAATGCATCTAAATTATCTACATTGCCCAAGCACATTTGGAACGCTGAATTGTGCTTAAAATGTTTCAAGAGCTCTCTACGTGTCATTGATAAGTTGGCATTTTTTCGTGCGGTTTTGATGAGTTCAAGGCGCAAGCATTCAGCTAAGAATGTGTTCTCTTCAGTCGCATTCAGTTTCGTGAAGTAATCATTCCACCACGAAATACGACTAAGATTTTTCAATTCGGTGCAGTATTTATGGTCTTTGACTGTAGATGCCTTAAAGGGATTTTGGATCGTTCTTCCGTTTTTTAATACTTGTTGAAGTCCATGGTTTGCAAGTTGTAAAACAGCGATCTCTTTTAAGAAATTAACGGAGTTACTTTGTGCAAATTCTTCTGTACTAGAATTAAGCAATTCCTCGCAATTTTTCAGGAGGTCTTCGTATTTATCACTGAAGTCATTGTAATACATATTCACAGCTGTGCAAACTAGAGTAGATTCTATCTTATTCAATAACCCTTGATATGAGCAAGAATTTTTCGAAATATCATTGCTCTCAATATTCAATACATCCCAGTTACAAAGCTCATTACTTATATCGCTACTATTTTCGAATCCATGTAAAGTTGTAAACGAATCCCACTGGGAATTGTATGAGCTTTGTGAATCAAACTTCTTCCACATTTGCATGTCTTCCCAACTTTGTATATGCTTATAACTTTCCATAATTTGCTCTTGAATGAATTTAGTACTTCTCACGTCAATTTGAGATGAGCTTGTTTCGTCTTTTTTGTCTTCGAGGTTCTTTTTATTCAAAATTTTTTTGTAGTAATCCAGTGCTAACTCATGTCTAGAATTGGCCTGTTCTGCTGCACCCTTCAACCAAATCAGTTTCTTGTCAAAGGTTTGGTTAATCCAGACATAAAGACCATGCAACACTTCTGGTTCTTCAAATTTAATCAATGCACGTGCCACGCTCATTGTAATAGCTTCGACGTCAATATTGGTGTTTGAGTTTGCGGCAGTTTGTAAGATCAGTAGCGCATGATAAATAGCGGCTCCAAAGTGTCCGCCGTACAATCCGACCGCAAGAGCCGCAGGGCGCACTCTGGTTAACCACTCTCTACAAGTCGACCAGTTTGTGTGGAAAAACGTTCGCACCGGCTTGCCCACCGCTGGAAGTACGGTAGCTGTGCCGTCCGCTGCATTGTAGATGTATTTCTCTAAGAACATCATGAATTCAGTAATCCGCCGGGCTCTCGTTTGTTCAGCAGCTATAATATCTACGAGCTTCTGTTTGTCAGAGCCCACATATTTAGTATCTAGCGATGATGTTTCTCTTGCGACACCTTTTAAAGCACCTTCTATCTTCATGAAAGTCTCGTGAGGTTTTCCCAGAGAAGTTCGAAGTTTCAATGCGACTGTTGTATGAGCTAACTCTGATAACGCCCATCCGACGCACACAAAGGAAAAATTCGAAGCGCACTGACGAAAGAATAGCAGATTTTTTTCGTCTTCAGAAGACTGTATAGGCCAAGAATTTAGAAATGCATCAGTCATGAGTTTTTTGTCGTCAGGCACTAATTGGAGGAGACAATTTATTACCATTCTGAAGTGTTCATTTGATAGGTTTGAAAATGAGCCTCGCATTAAGTATTCTTTAAAGGAATTTGATTTAGTGTCACTGTTCAATATACGCAAACTGGTCTTACGGCTGGTGAATGTCTTTACCAGTTGGTTGTCCAGTTCTAACTGCACAACATCCCATGGCAACTCGAACAACACTTCTTTGCACACATCAGACACTGCCTTGTCTTGATTATCCAGATGCAAAATGCACAAAACAGCTATTGTTTTTAGTACAATCACACTCCATTTTAAATTTTTGTTCTTCAGTAAATTCTTGCAATTTTTCATTACTAGCAGCACTATACTACTGTCGAAACTATATGCTAGATCTAGCATATTTGTCACCAGTACCAGAAAAACTTTCGACATGCTCACGATGTGGAGATATTTGTCTAAATGTGTGAATATGTCTGATGCCCAGTGTAAGGCCAGCAGCAATGTTTCTTTGGGAATATCTTCATCAAATATAATGCTGAGCGAATTTAAAATGACAGCAAGGTGTCCTGATGTTGGGCTAGTGCCAGCTCCTTCTCCAATACTAAGATTGGACAATCCAAATATGTCACTCGCTCTTTGCTGAGCATTAGTGACTAGATCACTGGATGCGACAAAGTGATTGTTTTTCTTGCAATGTGAATAGAGCAAATAAAGCACGGAAAACTGTAGAGCTGGAGCATGTTGGGACAGATTAGCATTATGGGGGCACATCCTTATTGCCAGCAGTTCTAGAATACTTGGTTGCAAAGCCCACATACCAATAATGGAATTGCTGGCATTCGCTAGCTCTGACAAGCATTGCAGATAGAATATTACATTTTTCTCAGCATCACTTTTCAACACATTTTCTACATACTCAGGATTGATTATGTGTGCATCTGGCACTAAAGCAGAAAATGAGTTTTGAATGTCCATAAGAACATACTTATATGTCTCCTGCAAAAGTGGTATGTTCTTCAGGTTAAGTAGGTTACTGTAAACTGAAAGCACACTCTGTTGAATCTTAGAACTTTCAGAGT
Organism: Biston betularia; assembly: GCA_905404145.2. Taxonomy (NCBI): domain Eukaryota; kingdom Metazoa; phylum Arthropoda; class Insecta; order Lepidoptera; family Geometridae; genus Biston; species Biston betularia. Next base: position 12,207,553 of record FR989873.1, read on the forward strand.
ATCTTAGGGGGCGCATTAGTGACTCAGGACCTATAGTCTGAGTTATGAACTCTATTGGCAGGTTTGCAGCTATCTCCTTTATTGTAACAGATATCAAATCAATTACACTGAGGCATATACTTTCATCAGCTTGCATAAAGCTTGTCATTTCCATCAGTATCAAAGAAAATAACATTGGTATACAAGATGTTGATTTTGATTGCAAATGTTTTAAAAGTAAGCAAATACATTCATTACCTGCTAGTATTAGGTCATAGTTAGTTTCATCTTTCATTGCATTTGTCAAAACTTGGAGAATTTTAGTAATTGCCTCTGTTAGGAAGTTCCACGTTACAACTTGTGAAACCGTAGGGCTCAGCAGTGACCCCAGGCTCTTGACTACTGTATTAAAGACATTCAAGAATGATGTTATCTTCTGCATACAATCATCGTGAGAAGGATGCTCATCTTTCTCACTGTTCTCTGAATCTAAGTCATTGGCATAAGCCACCATGTCTTCCACAAACTGGTTCAACAAATTTACAGAGAATCCCACATCAGCTTGCCAATGGCGGCTCAATTTCAACATGGACTGCAGTGCAAATTCCTTTATCTTCTTAGGTTGAGCATTGTCAACATGCCATCCAACCAATATGTCCACTGTGTCTACAAAATGATTGGCAAAGTGTTCAGGATAAGAGTTGGACATAACAATCATAGCATTAATAGCAGCCATAAACACATCAGCTGAGTCAGTGGTTTCAATTATACCTTGCAGCTTGTTAAGTGTCATTTCTGCAAATTCTGTCAAATTAGGAGTCTGGAAGTCTAACTGAAAAGTCTCAGTGAAGGAGAGAGTCAATAGATGTTTTATAGAAGTGTTATGCACTGCAAAGTTAGAAGAAATCCAATCCATATGCTTTCTAAAGTCAGGCCCCATCACATAGCCTATTCTTCCGAGTACTATCGCGGCTCCTTCCTTTGTCTCTGGGCCTGGGCCATCATACAATACATCAAGAAGTGATTCCACTAAAATATCATAAGCTCGGCGTATGTAACGCGCATTGTCAGGGAGCATAATAGCATCTTGAAGCTTGCCACAAATCACGAGCGACTTTTCAATGTCCACTTCAGCACAGAGCCGGCGCAGCAGCTTCGAAATGCGCGGGTCTTCGGGCAGGTTGACGACGATGTCTGATCGCTCGTAGAATTTATTAGAGGCGGTTCCTTGCGACCAGGAGTCATTGTGTGGTTGGGCTAGCGGTTCGTGATATTTATAAGAATTTTCCAGGGTGTCACGGTCCCCGCGGGGCGGGAAACCGCCTCGACCTCTGCCGCTGCCGCGGCCGCCGCGTGTCGACCGGAACTCAGACACGCGGCCGCGGGAACGGAACCGCGAGTCTCTGGTGGGACCTCCAAACGACGAGGATGCATTGTACGAGCTAACATAACCTCTGACCTTCTCATCCGTTGTGTTTTCGTGACCGATTTCTTCCCGATCTAGAATATCGGAATTTTCCGGTCCTTTGAGGTTTTTCACTCTGTTATTTGCAGTAGTTGATAACATCACTAGAGTTCTTGCCTAATACGCAAATATAATCACACATGGCCGTAAAATTACGACAAAATACGAAACAAAACAGATTACTCCGCCAACAGACTGGAGAAAATATGACTTTAGGACACAAATAACATGGGGAAATGTCAATCAAACTGACGCTGTCTGACGCTGACGTTTACGCACCGTCCCGACTTTTTTTTTCTTTGGTTTTGGCGTCGCGTTTTAGCAGTTGCCAGTGTCAAGTATTTATATATTTTCAAGTTTCAAAAGTTAAATAAGTGTCCGCGTAGATAGTTATAGTCAAAGTCCAGTCTGTGTCAGTCAAGTCCAGTCATGCTTTAGGAAAGTAGTGGCGACTTTACTATAAAGCTTTGATGGAGTTTTGGAAGCACCACGAAAAGTCATGTTTCACGACATTTTTTTATTTTTTTTAAATTCAAAATAGGTTCGCGTTTATATCATTTTCCCACACTCACGCTTGTAATTCGGCACTTTATGAATAAAACACCAACATTTTTAAGCATAAACACTCGACAAAACACAAGTTTCGGAAAAAATACAACGGAGCGACACGGCTCTTCCCGCGTTCCCGCCAAAACTCCCGTCCCGACTTCGTATGTTGGTTCGTTCAGTAATTGTACCACAAGGCATTTGATAGGCATCATTAAAAACTACCAACAAGTGGTACAAACATTATTTGTAAATTTAGAAAGTTATTAAATAAATAATCATATTCTCAAACTTACGGTCCCATTATTGAGCGCCAAAATTAGTAGGTGTACATAATATGTGTGAGTAAGTGAGTGGTAAGAAGCCTGTAGTAAAGTCCCTACTACATTACAAAGATATGATCAGACTCGTACATATTTACTTTGTGTGCCTTTGTTATGCTTATCCATCTTGATTTTTGAATAATAAGACCTATGAGACTGGCAAAAACACAAGGTGCGATGCCAAAAACAAAGAAGAACATAAAAATAACCTCACTTCACTTATGTTCACTTGTTAGTTTTAGAACATGTTTGTGGTTGTGTTTTATTTATGTAAAGGTTAACGCAGAAGATATTGGAGAAGTTAAACTCTTTAAAAATTTAAATTTAGTCTCTTTCTCTTGACTCACCATGAAAATCGCTAAACGTACACAAGATTTTACAGGTAAGTAAACACAATTTTGTTTTTACTTGTTAATTTATGGTTTTTTATTACCAAAAGGTGCTAACTTACATTGTTGTTAAATTTATTTCAGCCTTGGAGCTTAGATTAAATGAAGGCTCAGAAGCGCCACATACAATATATTTCAAGGAACACTCCGTCAGGGATCACACGAAGGACAAGCCATCTGGAAGAACTTTGTTTATCATCAATATCCCGCCTTATGCAGATGAACAAGGCATTTCAAATGCATTTAGCGCAGCAGGTAACGTCCAGTCGGTCCATCTGTGCCTTAAACCTAACGTTGCAGACACGAAAATGGAGAAATTCCTTTCAGAACAACATAAACTAGCTTTCAAAATAGGTTATGTCGTCTTCAGTAAAGTTGTAGAGCTAGATAAGGCCCTAAAATTAACCAAACTTCGACCAATGAACTATGGAGAGCATCAGGTTAATCTTGGTATGACTAAATGGATAGAGGAGTATAATAATTCAATATTATTACCTAAAACTTTAAAAGAAACTGTTGAAAAATTCATGAAAAGATTTGATGATGCAGCAAAGAAAGCAGATGATAAAGAGAAACAGTTAGAACAAGAAGATGATGAAGGATGGATAACAGTGACCAAAAGAGGAAAAGTCCAAAGTTTTGCCAGATCAGAGAAAGTTGAAAACAAAATAATTCAAAAAGAGGAAAAAAACAAGAAGCGGAAAGAATTAAAAAATTTCTACACTTTCCAAATAAGAGAATCTAAAATGAAACATGTAGTAGCATTAAGACAGAAATTTGAGGAAGATAAAAAGAAAATAGCTCAGATAAAACAAAGCCGTAGGTTTAAGCCTTTTTAGAATAAAAAAAAATAATTAAACTTATCACAGATCTTTATTTACAAATAGGTATTACATCCTTTAATTATGCTATTTACACTAAGTAGTTAGTCCCATTATCACTAAATGACTATACATGCCGTTGTCACATTTGTTGCTGTGTTTTGATGATGATCCGTAGCAATCTGTTTTCTGGCAAGGTATCCAGGGATGCCAGCAAACTGCTGATATTGCCATATATGCAGCCATTGGCTAGGGCTACTTGGACAGCTTGGCCGATTCTATCTAGGCAGTTCTAGGCAGAGAAAAAATAATAAATATTACTATTACAGAGATGAATGTCACTATAATAATTATTATAACACATTTTATTTTTAAAATGTTGGTTCAACAAAAAATGGCAATTTCAAGACACACTACATTTTGCTATACCATATTAAAAGAGCAGATAATATAGTATATCTACCCATATTGTGACATTTTTAGCTACTGTAATTATGAATATAGTGGGCAACTATTTCTCCAATGATTTGGGATTCCATTTTAGTTGCAACATTACCTGCAACCTCTCATCTGTAGCGAGTTTCGCTCCCTTCTTCAGTATGCCGTGAGCATAGGCCTGCACCACAGGAGTCATCGCAGCAAGGTGCTGTGCATTCACAGCTGTCGGGGGCCCGTGTGTCCTAGTAACCAAATCTAAGTTTACTAATCATTTAAATTTTAGAAATTAAAAAAATTAGAGCCTACCTACCTCTGACATGGCCTGCCTTGAGAATAAAAATAATTGGTGCCTGTCAATACACCTATTGCCATTATAAAATCAAGACATAATAGATTTACTGATGTCATATAACCTATAACCATAGATAATACACTATATACCTATAACACCCAGAGAGCCAACAGAATTTCTTAGTGTAAGTGTGAGTGTGAGTGAAGTTAAGCTTGACTGACTGACATCTATGTTTGTTAGTCAAAGTGGTATGGGAAAAGTTAAAATAAAAAATGGTATGATGTAGCAGTTTTAGATATCCATCCCAGGTCTCATGTGCAATGGAGTACAAACCTGCGTCCTGCTCGTAAACTATGTAAGACTCCCAAATGCAGCTTGATATACAACTCACTCTCCGTCAATGGCTTGTGCGTCACTTGCTTAATCATAGATGCTTGACGCTCCGCTTCACTCTCTAGTTTAATCTTCTTTAATGGCACTGTGACTTCTACCATTTCTGAGTCTGTAAATATATAGAAACAGCTTTGTTTTAATTGTGCATTTCAATCAATTAAACCATGGATTTTTGATGGAAGGTTATGCTATTTTTTTTAAAAACAATCTTTGAATTACCATTTGCCTTGTATTTAGTGTTATATTTATTATTTATGTATTTACATTATAGTAATATAGTTGTTTGTACCTTCCTCAACAAAAAGTGGTGCAAGTGCACACCAATGCATCAATCCTGCTAATGGTGTAACAGCTGCCATTGGAATTGCACCATTTGGCAATGCAGCTGGGTTCAGTTGTGCCGACATGCATAATGTAGGGTTTGTGTATACCTGGCAAATAGGAAATTGATGGTAGTACAAATCCAGTAGAAATTTGATAGTTACATGACATGACTGGACAGTTTAATACTTTTTAGCCAATTTACATAATGTCTTAAGAAGCACATAAACAAGAATTAATCTTACCCATGATGTGACCACTTCCAGCAAATTTTTAGGTGGTAACTTTTTACTAGCCTGAGCATCTTGCATGTACAATTCAGTCACAGCTGTGATGAAGTTCGACACAAATTGTGGAGCTGTGGTGGCGAGTGACCGAAGTGCAGCTTGATTAGAAGTGTTTAGATAGAAGTGGTCTCGGATTATATTCTCAGCCAGTTGGAGAGACTGTGCTGAGGAGCAGCCCATTTGTTGTAGCCAAACACCTACCGCTAGCAGAACCTAAAAAAATATGTGTTTAATAAAACTTTTTGTTTTGTTTTAAGTCACAAATGCTTTTGAAGGCGTGATCTTAAGTACTGTCAAATTTCTAGTAAATGTTTCTACAATATTCATTGACCATTTTAGGCCACCATGTAAAATTGGGAATAAAAATAACTAATGATACATCAGGCATATGATACAAATCAGTGATACACCTCAATATGAGCAAATAACTTACAGGAGTGCTAGAAGCTGACACTGCCATGCTAGCAAGAATACTCAGAATCTTCAGTCGTCTTAAACCCTCCATGCCTCCAAAAAGGGACAGGAATACAGTATTCTTTGTGATTTCATTTGCACAAGATGAAAGGTAGTCACAGAGCACATCTATGAGCTGCAACTCTTGGAGAGGAGTAAGACCTGAGCCCCGGCGCCCACCACGGCGGTCTGTCTCATAAAAAACAAATTCAGCAATGATGTCCATAGCAACATCAAGCTGTTTGCTTGATGGTGCTCCACGTCCGACCAGCAGTTGCTCTACAATCAATAAAAGTAATTTCCTTTTTATTTGTATAATAACTGTTAGCCCTAATTTTGTAAACTATGTATTGACCCCAATGTACCCAGCACCTGCACATTGTGCTAAGTACTATTTGGGATGCTTTGCTTTTCATCTTTGGGTGTTTAAACTACACGTACCGGTCCTGATAAGAGCTTCCTTGGCGCACATAGGAAAGTCATATTTGCGTAAAGTATGCTTCAGATCTGTTATGGACATTTTGTGGTTAACTCTTTGACTAAAGTTTATTTTGAACTAAAAAATAAAAATCTTTACCATGCAAGTAAACAATTTAATTATGAAAACAAAATGATACGTTCGTCAGGTGTCACTTGTCAGGTTTTTGTTTTTTTTGGATTTTATGGCTTGGTTGGTTCAAAGGCCTTTGTAACCATGTCATTATTGTTTGATAATTATTTACTTACCATTGTTTAAGTATTTCTTTTATTTTTCCAAGTTTATTAGTGTATGCATAGGCAAATAAAGTGGTGCTACATTTACCTTTAGTGTGAAACCTTTTTTTTACGTAATTATAATTAATTTAAAACATTAAAAAAACTTATCTACTCATATAAGCAGTAGCTAGATATAGAGTTAATGCATCCCTAGTTGAAAGTTTTGTCGAGATAGTAAAGTAAATAGAGCTATAAAAAATAATAAAACTTATAAATAATATTTGAAAAATTGATAGAGTACGATGACAAAAACAAAGTTAAATGTCACTGCCAGAGTGCCTTACTTATTTATAATTCTATTCTATCTGTGGTTACTACTTAGACTTACTTGGAACTTGGAAGTGGTTGCGTTGTTATCTATTGTTATAAAGTAAGTTCGGAGGTTTCTCTTACAGCAAAATGGAAGTATTATTGGCAAACGTGGATCACATTAAATTTGACATAGATTATGCATTGGAAGAACAATATGGGGCTCTACCGCTGCCATTTCCCGGCATGGACAGTATGTAACTCTCCTTGTTATTTTTAGGGCTTCTTTGAATTTCTTTTCTGAAATGCCACTATGTAATATTTCTTACATAGTGGCATTTTGCATTGTAATGTTTTTGCATATGAATTACTGGTATTAATCAAACATTTGGATAAAGACATTCAAATGTTTCCATTAATTTTTACATAAACATAATATAGGATAGACAGCTAACCTCTTAGTACATAACTTTTTCTTTTTATCTGATTTATAGAGTCTACAGCAGCAGTATGCGAGTTTCATTCGCAGGTCGGAGGTCGAAACTGCGCAAACGGACCACAGTGTCCATATAGGCATATTCGAGGTGACCGTACAGTTGTGTGCAAGCATTGGCTACGAGGACTTTGCAAAAAAGGCGACCAGTGTGAATTTCTCCACGAATATGACATGTCGAAGATGCCTGAGTGCTACTTCTATGCTAGATTCAATGCTTGCCACAATAAAGAATGTCCATTTTTGCATATAGATCCTGAAAGCAAGATCAAAGATTGTCCATGGTAAGGTCTTATTACATACCTTCATTCATATATTAATTATTTTTTCAATAATTATTATTTCATATATTAATCTTATTTATTCAACTTATTTAGCAGGTAACAGAATAGGTTATTTAAGGATGTGCCCTAAGGATGTGTGATTTTCAGTTGGTACAGTAGTAGTAGTAGTTGTTTATTTTAGCAGTGTTATGAAAATTCTTTCAATGGATAATAGATAACTATTCATTTACCATAAATGTATATCTTCAAATAATTCCCCAGGTATGATCGTGGTTTCTGCCGTCACGGCCCCCACTGCCGACACCGGCATGTCCGCCGTGTGCTATGCCTTAATTATGTCGCAGGGTTCTGTCCTGAAGGATCAACCTGCAAATACATGCATCCCCGATTTGAGCTGCCTGCTCCACCAGAGCAGACAAAGGATGTTAAAAGACTACCTGTTTGTCATTATTGTGGAGAGGTGGGACACAAAGCGTCTTCCTGTCATAAGATTCCACCTGAGGTAAATTTGAAATAAGCACTTAAATCTAAAAGACAAAGTTGTAGCTCTAGAGATAGTGATATCTAATAATTATACACACCACTGCTTTGGCAACAGAGTGGTTTACAAACTGGAACAAGTGGCCTGAAAATTTGGCTAACAAAATCCCACAATGCATTCCAGAACAAACTGAATTAATGCATAAGATAGAAGATAATTTGATATTACAAACCTTTAACTTACAGGCAAATAATTTTCATTTAAATTTTAATTTATGTAGATACAGCAGCATTTGCTGCTTGTATATCATCTATACAAAAATTTTTGTCAGAAAACTATAGAAAAGGTACTGAATTTATCAAACTCTAAAATGGGTCAAAAGATTTCCCGTCTTTCTACTTACAACAATACAACACTCAATTTTAACATTCTAGCAAAGAGAAGCAGCTCAAAGACAAGAGGAGGCCCGCCTACGTGCACTAGGCTATGTGAAGCCAGCAAGTGAAGTTGAAGGCGACACAACAACTGCACCACGTGTACAACGCCTTCAGCACAAACCCCTCGAAGAAGTCACATGCTTTAAGTGTGGCAACAAAGGACACTATGCTAACAAGTGCCCGAAAGGACACCTCGCCTTCTTGTCCAGTCAAGCTGGACAGAACAATCATCAGTTCAAGAAACCTAACCCTCCTAATTTGCCCAACTAACAAAGGAATAAAAGTGAAAGAACACAGTGTTAAAATATGAGAGACTGGTTTATTAGGCTCTCCACACAATGTATTGTGTATTTGGTTCTCAAAGTCTAATCTAATGTCTTAAATCTACACTTAGTCTTCAGACTGCCTAGTAAAATGTGGAATATCATTATTTTGAATATATTTCAGCAAGAATTGAGATGTTTACAAACAATGACTATCTATCAGATGTAATTTTAAAGTTAAGTTTTAAAACCTAAGAACTATAAATTGATTTTGTTTATTTTACCTTAAAGAAAAACATAGCGACCTTCTATCTTCATTTTGATCTTATAATAAAACATAAGGTTGTCACAACTGATAACCAGTGATAGACCCTGCCAGACCAGAGTAATGGAAGTCCTAGGCACTGTATGGGTTTCTGTCCAAGTAATGCCATGGACACACACACACACACAATGATACTATAGAATAATTACAAATCTTGTTTGCCATTGCCCTTTGGTTAATTTCATTTTTTTTTTCGGAAAAATGCTACTTATAATAAATAGTAGTTTTAAACATTATATACTAAGCACAACATTTTTATAAACAACAGTCATAGAATTTCAAACAACTTTTGTGTGGTGGCGTTGTTATAACCAGGAAAATAGTATAATCCTTTAATAAATTTGCATTTTGTAGTTAAAGCTGTATTATAGTGTCTGGAAACTCGGAAAACCGTGTTTTTCTAGAGATGAGACTCGGCTAGATCGATTTTTCGGCTTCAAAAACATCTGCATTTATTCTGCTCGCTTGTAGAGCCGCCAGGGCGACCGACGGTGATTTTCACGGCAGATACATCATGTATCTACCTATACAAGCGTTCGAAAATCGACATAAAATACTTTCATAACGTAGGATAAGATGTTCCAAAACCAACGGTTTTTAACCGACGAAAAAACGGAGGAGGTTATCAAGTCGACGCGTATATGTTTTTTTATGTATGACTTCACATAACTCTTTACAGAGTAGTCCGATTTTGATATCTCTGTTTTTATTGGAAAGGGTATATATACCTCGGGCTATACCTTTTCCAATAAAAATAGAAAAATTGGTCCCATTTAAATTTGGAAAAAATATGCCAACCCTAAGGGTAGGAAAACATCACTTACTGATAGTAATTAGTCTAAAGGTCCGTCAGAGGAGGGATACATGGCCAGAATGCTGGCAACATTGACACGCTGGATGGCAATGCTAAGTTTTTGGCCAAAGTAGATGCCAGCATTCTGGTCACCTGAAGCCTCCTCTAAATGTTTGAAAAAGTAAATTAAAAAAGTATTCTTCCAGACTTCCATTTGATCAACCACTTATCTTATCAGTTCATGAGAGGCAATATGGCTTTACAGCTTTAGCCTGCCCGATGAGACAAATTATTAAAAAAAAAATGTCTGTTCATCTTAGTATTCTGTGGTCAGCTCAGCTAAACAGCGCAGCGCAGTGTCTGTATTTTATCTTATTTCACAAAATACTTTTGTAATTTCTTTGGTTAATTTCGTTATTTGTTAGCTTGAACAAATTTCATTATTTGATTCTTTTCAATTTCCTTTTCTTAGATTGATTTCCTCAGTGAAGCGAGAAATCGCCGAGAGGTTAGAGTTTTGTACCGACGCTCGGAAACTCCTACATAAACATGGTAAGAAGCACGTTTTGTAACTCAGCAAATACTGAAAATAATATAAATATTGCAGTAGTTTCTTAACGAATTAAAATATGAATCTACTCGAATGTATGTTGCTCTAAAACAAAGATTTTGGCTAAATGTAAACATGGCATGTGAGTTTGTGAGGTTATGTTGACCGCGCTCTTAATTCAAACTTGTTTTACAGGCTGAAACGGAATCAGCAGTAAATCCTAAAGCGTATCCCCTCGCAGACGCCGCGCTAACAGCTAAGATTCTCAATCTGGTGCAGCAAGCATCGAACTACAAGCAACTGCGTAAAGGTGCCAATGAGGCTACAAAGACCCTCAACCGAGGTCTGTCTGAATTCATCATTATGGCTGCCGATGCTGAGCCTTTGGAAATCGTATTGCATATTCCTATTCTTTGTGAAGACAAGAATGTGCCCTATGTGTTTGTCAGATCAAAACAAGCGCTTGGCCGAGCATGTGGTGTCTCTCGGCCAATCATAGCTTGCTCTATCACTATTAATGAAGGTTCTCAGCTGAAACCTCAGATCAATGGTATTCAGCAAGAAATTGAAAGACTATTAGTGTAAATATACTGTGCCGTGTCTGTGTGAGATATTAACATGGTATTTTTTTTAATATAAGATTTAAAATTACTTTTGTTTTTTAGTTATTCCACTTAAAGATCTTTAATCTATATGACAAATGGAAAAATACAAGTATGTATAAAAATTATATGTGTCCTATAATTGTATCAAAAATATAGATATGCTTATGCACTAGGTTGACAATAATTTGCAAAATATTTAATAATACAAATATCACAGTTCAAAAAGATTTTTAGCCCTAAGATTCCAGTTATCTTCCCACCGAGATGTTTGAAACTTGGTAAGTTCACGTCTCATTCTCTCGGCTGTCTTATTTTGTTTTTCGTTGATAGGGAAGTCTTCAAACCAGTTAACTATTTGAGTAGACAGTTCTTGATTGGTCTTAAATGTGTATCCATTGATTCCATTCTCCACTAGTTCATCTAAGCTGTAAATAAAACATTTTTTGTTTTCAATGTATTGAAAAATAATGTTTAGTAAAAGTGTTTGGTTTTAAATATGTTATAGTCAAATAAAAATACAATGTCAAATATAATAATAGTAATTTGTTTTAAAAATATTATAAATTGAATTTCTGGATGTAGAATTTTGAAAATAGACCATGTATGTATTTAAAAAGTATTCTACAAGTAATATGATTTCCATTAAAACTTGAATGCTCAGTTAGCTCATTCGGTGGCAGCTCTGCTTTAGGAGCAGAATAAGTTGAGCGGATGTAGGTGTGATTTTCTTGCTATGCAGGACAGGTACTTACATGTATATTCATATTCATATTATATATGGTGTTAGCATGAGGTTAAGGTTTTGGACTGTTATTTTATTTTTAGAAGATCTAAAAATGAAATAACAGTCCAAAACCTTAACCTTCCACTTACCACAAGAAATCAAAGGCACAAACTGGTAAGCCTGCCCCAAACATGTCTACTACTTTCATTGGTAAATCCAGCCCCGAAGAACTGGTGTGCAGACAGACACCCAAGTCTGCACTGGCAACCATTGTGGGGTAGTCTGCAGCCTCCAGCCATGGAGTAATTACTTTCACATGCTGCCAGTTTTTACAATTCACCTGCAACAAAATAGTTGGAATACCTACATTGAAAATTAAAGTTTTATTTTAGAGTTAACAGATGGGCTAGACCACAAAATATCTGATTTTAAGAGATGGTACTGTCAGTAGACATGCAATATCATAATTTTATTTAAACAGCCATTATAAAATCAACAAGCAGTAGATATATGTATAATTAATATAAGTTTTAATATGCTGAGTCAATGATAGATTCATGAATGCATGGTATAATTCACTACATGTTTTCAGGATAACATTTAGCCTATGAGTTAATCCAGGGTGTCAGCTATGTACCTTATTACTCAGATAAAGCTAAAATATGGTAGATATCACATTAAATAATAGGTCTTTAGGAGATAGTATGGATCAACTGAAACAATTAGACAGTGAACCTAATGCTTTTTTTAACAAGGTGATAATTTATATAATGTAGTTACTGCTACCTGCTCAATGTAATGCTGCTTCATGGGACCTTTGCCTGTAATTACGCAGATCAGATTGGGCAGTTTTTTTGTCAGGTTGTAGGTTGTCTCATATACTGAAAAATTGTATCAAACAAAGATTTATTAGACTGCAGATTTAAGTATTACTCCATCAGGTAGTATAGAAATAAATATGTATCGCTTTCTTCAAAAATAAACAATGATATTAAAACCATAATTATGTTTCAACTTTTTAAGTATGTCACCTTGCAAAGCCTCCATCAATATGCCAAAATCTTCATCTTCAGTCCAACTGGTACTACTGAATAAAAACCCAGGTCTGTCCGTTCTATACTCCACCACTCCATCTCGAACTTGTGTGAATGCTGTCCTTTCTTTAGGCAGCTGGTTTAACTGTTCTCTACCAGAGCATGTGAACTCAGGGTATTGCTGACTAATTTTTAGGAACCAGTTGTGTTTCTCTTGCACTGTTATTGGGTGAAATATCTTTGGAGGCCTGTCATACAATACTTTGGCTCTGAAAGAATGTGTGTGAATTGTGTTCTTGAGGTTAAAGCTGGCACCCTAAATATTAGTGACATTCAAAATACCTTAGCTATTAATAAATTATGAAAACATTGCTATAAAATTCATTTCATTCACTAACAGCTACAGTAATTTGCATAAATATATTATTTCTTCTTTTTTATTTGATTACAGCTCATTTTATACAAGCTTGATGGCTAAAATTTTAGTATTTGAAGTTAGGAACTAAAACAATTGTCAGATACCACCAAAATGGTAAAAGAACACTTTATATGTACTGGCAAAGCAAGTATAACAAACTAGCTGATAGTAGATGCAAGTAACTTACTCTATGTCCCAATTTTGTAAGAGATCTTCTTTCATTGCATATGTAACACAGAGGTTTTGCTGTGAAGACTGCCCAAAATATTTCTCTAGCCACCTGGCAAACTTAACAATAATATGGTCTTGAGGTAGCGCCATAGCCATAATTGAAAATGCATAGTTATGCCAGTCTATGATGAATGTTGCTCTTGTAATTAAGCAGTAGAGCCGGCAGACAGGTAATGTAGGTATGGCTGGAGGATTCTGACATAGCAAGTAATCACATTTACCAGTAATAAATAACGTAAGCAACAAACTTATAGTCTGCCAGAACGCTTTCACAGCATACCTGACAAGCTTTGGCCCTTTATCAAATATTAACGGATGAAGCTTTGATATAGTTATATTAGGATTCTCTAAAATTTCGGTAAGTGGTGCAGAGTCCACGTAAGCGATAATGTTGACTTTTAGTCCGTTATTTGCTAGAGATAAGGCATGATACTGCATACGTGGGCTTCTTCCGATGTCGCCCAAAACCACCACCTTTGCAGATTTTCTTTTACATTTCTCTGCCATGTTACTAAGTTATTCTATTATCTAGAATTTTTACTTCTTGTTTGTAATTTTCTGTCGCAACGAAATTATTTACGAAAATGAAACGGGCATTGCCCGGCGAATTCGTTTTCAATCTATCAAACATAAATACAAGCAAGTCTCAACTCTCAACACTCTCAACGTACCAAAAACCTCAAATTAAAAACTACCAGAAACAAACAAACCAAAGAATCACCACAGATTACTAATGGAACACTGAATGAGAATGACCCAAAGACCAAAGAAGATCTACAAAACTTCACACTTTTTTTTTTCTTCTTTAGTTTTGGCGTCGCGTTTTAGCATTTGCCAGTGTCAAGTATTTATATATTTTCAAGTTTCAAAAATTAAACAAGCGTCCTCGTAGCTAGTTATAGTCAAAGTCCAGTCTTAGTCAAGTCCAGTCTGTGTCAGTCAAGTCCAGTCATGCTTTAGTAAAGTAGTGGCAACTTTACTATAAAGCTTCGATGGAGTTTTGGAAGCAACACGAAAAGTCATGTTTCACCCCATTATATCATTTTCCCACACTCGCGCTTGTAACTCGGCACTTTATGAATAAAACACCACCATTTTTATGCATAAACACTCGACAAAACACAAGTTTTGGAAAAAAATACAACGGAGCGACACGACTATTCCCGCGTTCCCGCCAAAACTACCCAACTTCACACTTCATTATCTCCAAGATAATTTTTTTAAATTTAGTTACCTAATCATTCCTACAGATTTAATGACAGAAAAAAATTACATGCCATATGATGACAGACATATGAGATATGTCACATGATGAGTTTTGGCGGGAACGCGGAAAGAGTCGTTGTATTTTTTTCCAAAACTTGTGTTTTTCGAGTGTTTATGCATAATTTTGGTGTTTTATTCATAAAATGCCGAATCGCAAGCGCGAGTGTGGGAAAATGATATGATTTGTTGCTTCCAAATTTCCTTCGAAGCTTTATAGTAAAGTCGCCACTACTTTACTAAAGCATGACTGGACTTGCCTGACACGGACTGTACTTGACCAAGACTGGACTTTGACTATAGCTAAAGCTACAAGGCAACTTATTTAACTTATGAAACTTCAAAATGTAAAACACTTGACATTGGCAAATGGCCAAATGCACAGAAAGTGCGACGCCAAGTCCTCCTCAGAGGAATAAGAAGGGGAAATGAGGGTTTTGGCGGGAACGCGGGAAGAGTCGTGTCGCTCCGTTGTATTTTTTTCCAAAACTAGTGTTTTGTCGAGTGTTTATGCATAAAAGTGG
Organism: Biston betularia; assembly: GCA_905404145.2. Taxonomy (NCBI): domain Eukaryota; kingdom Metazoa; phylum Arthropoda; class Insecta; order Lepidoptera; family Geometridae; genus Biston; species Biston betularia. Next base: position 12,222,690 of record FR989873.1, read on the forward strand.
TGGTGTTTTATTCATAAAGTGCCGAATTACAAGCGCGAGTGTGGGAAAATGATATAATGTGGTGAAACATGAGTTTTCGTGTTGCTTCCAAAACTCCATTGAAGCTTTGTAGTAAAGTTGCCACTACTTTACTAAAGCATGACTGGACTTGACTGACACAGACTGGACTTGACTAAGACTGGACTTTGACTATAACTAGCTACGAGGACACTTATTTAACTTTTAAAACTTGAAAATATATAAATACTTGACACTGGCAAATGCTAAAAGGCGACGCCAAAACCAAAGAAAAAAAAAAGAAGGGGAAAGAGTTTTGGCGGGAACGCGGGAAGAGTCGTGTCGCTCCGTTGTATTTTTTTCCAAAACTAGTGTTTTGTCGAGTGTTTATGCATAAAAATGGTGGTGTTTTATTCATAAAGTGCCGAATTACAAGCGTGAGTGTGGGAAAATGATATAATGTGGTGAAACATGACTTTTCATGTTGCTTCAAAACTCCATCGAAGCTTTATAGTAAAGTCGCCACTACTTTACTAAAACATGACTGGACTTGACTGACACGAACTGGACTTGACTAAGACTGGACTTTGACTAAAAGACTAAAACTAGCTACGATGACACTTATTTAACTTTTGAAACTTGAAAATATATAATTACTTGACACTGGCAAATGCTAAAACACGACGCCAAAACCAAAGGAAAAAAAAAGAAGGGGAAAAAATGATATGATTGTTGATTGTTGCCTGTATTCCTTACTTGTATGTATCACATGCGTTAGTTTGTTTTCAAATTTCCGACACAAGACAATAAATGAGATGGCTAAGTTACACAATTACCACGTCCTTTGTCCATTAATTGACCAGAAAAGCTTTCTTGGTGTTGCACAGGACTGGGAAGAAGAACATGTTATCATAACCCTGGGACGCAATGTTGTTAATAAATACAGAGTAAGACCATGAAATATTTTATCTTTACATATATATTAATCATAATATGCTATACCTATATATATCTGATAACGCACAATTTATTTAGAAGCACCTAGTTACCCACCATCATAAGTTCCGGTTTAAATACTACAATGGAAGCATAACCTATAAACAATGTTTTCAGCTCAGTGATCAAAAGCAAGTCAGTGGTTGGACATCAAAAGATCACATTACGGCACCTGTTATATATGACAAAGAGCAAAGTAGCTATGTTGGCGTATTCAATAAAAACACTATAAAAATGTGGTTGGACGATAATGCTAATTTGGATAAGCTAAAAAAATTCAAGGTTTGTTTAAATTATCATGGTATATTTCTACGTTATCGCTGCCGTCATGGGTCGAACCTGGACCAGATTGGCACAGGACTGAGGCAGATGGCATAACTAGAGAGAGGCCTATACCCAGCAGAGGGACAATTAAGGTGAGGAAATTGATGAAGAGGCATGTTTTTGGTTACGTCCAACATCGTAGCCCAATATACCGAACCATACCTATACATCATACGGTATATGATATGGTGGATATTCGTAACCAATTTTATTTCTTTAATTAAGTTGCATTTGAAGCATGCCAATATGGTCGGAAGCTACAAGAATAATGCGACCATTATAACATAGATAATTGTTTCAGGTGCAAAATGACAAAATAACTAGATATTTAGATAGATGTTACACTAATATTATAAAAATGTTTGTAACTCTGTCACTATCTGTTTGCTACCTTTTCATGACTAAATGGCTAAACTTATTTTTTTATAATTTAACAAGCAGATAATTTATATAATAAGGATTAACATAAGTTACTTTTTTGTACAAATACATACAAAATATAGTGCACATTATGTCCTTGCAAGGGAAGCAACAGCTAGTTTTTTTTTATAAAATGTTCTTAAGCCTCTGTTCTGATCCTGTCTAATATTAAAAAAAAAATATTCTTGACTAGTTCTTCAGCTGCAATAAAGTTTGCTCTTAATACTAATCTGACTTAGCTTAAGCTGAGATTTTGTTTAAATTAATAATTTGTTTAAATTTCAGTTTCCAATTAACATCCTAAAACTGTTACCGCGTGATGATCAACCCTCTCTAGTAATTTTTACCAATGGCAACAGTGCATCTATACGATATGCAATAGAAAACAGGAAAACTTATGAGAACAAATCTCTCCTCAAAGACACTGATACAATTATTGAAACAGCTTGGTACAAAGTGCAAAATGTAGACCACATATGTTACATACTGAAAACTATAGATGGCTATGAAATAGCACATTGTCCTTTAAGAGATGAACTGGGTGACTTAGTAAAATCTAAACTGTCTCGTGTGAAAATAACGAGGAATGAAGATGTCACTATAGTTGGGCAGATTATCTGTGGCAAAACTATAGATTGTCATGTTTTTATTCTGTGTAAGTATAATTTAGGCTAGTTTAAATTAACATATACTAAAATATATATAATATATTGTAGGTTGATGGAAATTACTCTGAATAAATAAATAAATAATAGTGAAATAATATGTATATTGTTCATATAATCTTATACATAATATTACAGGATGGTGTGACTATTTAGCATTTAAGTGAAAACTGAGATTGAAAAACTGATAAAGACAAACAATTTCACAAGTTAATTGTGCTTTATGTTTCAGGGAGTGATGCGAAGATGACTGGATACAGTTTGGGTAACGGAAGATGGAAAAATAAGGGTACCATCCCTTGGATATCAACAGCATCAAGTGTTTCTATAACACTAATGGCAAAGAACCACCTTATCATCTATGGCAGTAATAAAGACCAAGATGGAGCTTTAATTGTTGCCTACAACTACAGCTTACACATTGCATCATGCAAATATCCAATGAAAATGTACAGAGAAAACTCTAAGCTATGCTGTTATGATGGTCGTATTATTCTTGAAGCTTCCAACCATATTGGCATGCTTCCATTTTCTCTGGAAGAAAACAGGGACCTTTCTAGTCTTTTGGGATCCCATGAAGTTATACAAAATGATAGCCCTGCTATTGTTGATTGGGGAACACCTACAGAACCTCTATTCCAATATATTCCTGAATTGGAAGAAGCTGTAAAACTTGGAACATCGGAAAGAAGTGTATGTGCCAACATAATGCCAACTTTGATAGAAAGGAATGATACTAATGGAATGATAAATGTTTTGAGAGGATGCAAAGATATACCTGAATCTACTCTTGCAGAATTAGTAAGTTATGCAGTCAGGTCACATGTTCCAGCCAACAATGATGAAAATAGTATTGATTGTGAACTTTTAAATGAGATATTTAAAGTTTTGTTCTGTGATGCTCTTCTGATACAGCATTTGAGGAATAATTTGACTGTTACCGACTCATTACACTTATTGAAATATATCCTGTATCTTTTAGACAAATCAGATTTGCCTTTAGACACTGACTATGAAAGTAAATTATTTGACTGGTGTGCATTGATTTTAGATGCATTCTATCAACAATATGTAATTTCAAAAGACCCCAAAGTTGGAGATACTCTCAATTTCATGTCTCAGCATATAAACTCTCTTGTAGTCAAAATCCATAAAATCAGTAATACTATTATAGATCTACATAAACTAATAACAGGGATAAACAACACTGACATTGAAGACTACCAACCATATACTATTGAAATTATGCAAATATAAATCATGTTTTCCAGATACAAATATGTTTTAATTTAACCATTTATCATCCTCATGTAATTATTATCAGCTGAAGTACTGTGTGCACATACATGCCCCGACTGCTAGTCTGCTGTGATCATTCTGACACCCTCACTTACCATCAGTCAAATAGCATTTGCAATCCACAGCTCGTCCTCTCTTTAGTACTAGTATTCTTTGAGCTTGGCTCATATGCTCATTGTGTCGTCCGTGCTTGTATATCCGGCGCGGATTAGTTGCAATTAGTGAAATTTGTAGAAATAATAGCTCTGTGGGCTAGCTACCACAGTCAAGTGAAAAATCTGCTGTGAAACACCAGTGTGTTCCGGCAAACTCATTTGAGATCCAGTTCCATTTCAACTCAAGTGTGTTTACCATTTTCGACCACACAGTCACTCAACATCAGGTAAGGTGTATTATGCTTTTTTTTTAAATTTGTATACTCAAATTTAAAAAAAAAGCTTGAGCTTATCGTTTGGTACAAGTACAGCACAATTGACTTTTGGCCTGGATAACGATAGCCGAAGTACTCAGTGCATATATATTTTTTATTGTTGTTTTAGATTTGTTATGCATAACTTATAATATACACACACAATATTTATGTTAGCCTGGGTAGGAATTGAACCCACTCTTTAGGAAACAGCTACTGTAAAATGAGCTAAACAGTTAGGCTGAGTAGTATTACTTATTCTATTACATAGTGAATGTGTTAAAGTAATATTCTAAAAAAATTAGTCTTTGTCAATTAGGTATTTAAATGCAATAAAATAGTAAATAGTTATTCCATAGTCTTTTTATTGGCAGCTCTAGCAAACTGAACAACCATAGGCCGTTCCTTCATCATATAACCATTAGTTTCATTCAGAGCCATCTCTGCTATAGAAACTGTAGGAAATGTAACAAATGCTTGTCCTTTCATCCTTCCTTCCTGCATAACTCTTACATCAAATCCAGTCATTTCTTCATCAGTCATTCCCTCTATGTAATGTTTGTATATTCTTTTAACATCATGCTCTGTAACAGTTTTCGCTAAATTTTTTATGTATAATCTCATTGATGGTTGTCCTGGGTGATAGTTTTTGAATACTGGCAATATCTTCATATCTCTATAAGATAATCTGTTCTTTAACAATTCCTTTCTCGTAATTGCAGGTAGTTCTTTCTCTGTCACTGTTTCTTGTGTTGCTACTGAAGGCTCCTCTTTGTGAAATGTTCCTAGCTCGCCAACAACTTCAGGTTCAGGTTCTTCACCTGGCTTCTGTAATGCATCTTGATGAACAATAACCAATATTTTTTTAGGTTCTTGTACTGGTGTCACTTCAAAGACTTCTTCCTGATTGACTACTTTCTTTACTTTTGGAGCAGATGATGTTATAGGCAACACAGCTGCATGTTTCCTTGATGGTACTGGTAATTTGCGCTTCCTTTTCACAGATGTCAATGCAGTTACTTTTACAGCCTTTTCAATAACTTCATCACTTGACATTTCTGATTCTGTTTCACTCTGCGGAAGTGATGAAGGAATATCTATAAAAAAAAAATTGAATGTTTCTTTAAAAAATGATAATGCTTCAATATTTTCTTGAAATGGTGTAGTGAGGCACATTTTATTCATCAGATGTACAGTTTGTGTGTAGAATGGTTTGTGAGTAAACAATGCATGTAGAATACTAATAGCAGTTTGAGGTGTTACGTCAGGATATTTATATTTTAAATGCGGTGGTGGTGGTTGGTAAAAATCTATGGAAGGGCTCCAAGCATTCAATGCCTTGAGGAATTCTTTCACTAGGTTTGTTGTTGATGATATTTGTTTTGGATCAGTTTTAACGAGAGAAACTGGTTCTTTCTCACAAGAGTATTCTACAACTAGTCTTTTATGTGCTATTTCAAGTTGGTGAAGACGTCCGAGTGATTCTTTTGCCTTTTCAATAGTGCTGAAAGAAGCAAAAATGTAATTTCGCTTGGCTGATGTTTCCCACACTTGTTCAGCTCCAAAATGTTTTAGAAGTTGCTCTTTATCTTGAAACGATAGCATCGTAGGTAAGTGTCGAATAAGTAATACTTTCGACATAGTTTTAATTCACACAATTTCAAAATTCAAAGAATAACAATTTTCAATTCAATTCAAAATAGAAGTTTTCGGCCACAGCTTTTTCATGTCACCACAGACTGGATAATTTTCATTTATCGTTCATTCGGCACCACTGAGCTCTTAAGGAGGCGCTTCTTGCACATTAAAATCTAACAATATTAAATTTTAAAACATTTGCTTTTTAGCGAGAACGGGGGAATAGTCATGTCACCCTATTTTATTTTTCTCCAAAACTACTGCTTTTTCGAGTATTTATGTATAGACATTGTGGTGTTTTATTCATATAGTACCGAATTACAAGCGAAAGTGTGGGAAAGTGAAACAAAGTGGTGAAACATGACTTTTCGTGTTGCTTCCAAAACTCCATCGATGCTTAGAATAGAAGCTTATAATAAAGTCACCACTTTCAGTAGTGCTGATTTTACTAATGCACTGGACTTGATCAAGACTGGACTTAGGCAATAACTATAGCAAGGCCACGTAATTAACTTATGAAACTTGAAAATATAAAACACTTGATACTGGCAAATGCTGAAAATGTGACGCCAAAATTAAAGTAGTAATGACATACTATTCCTTTTAACATTTTTAAAGGCAGTATGGCTTACAGCTTTAGCCTGCCCGATGGGGCAAATTAATAAAAAAAAAGTTACATTTTTAACAATCTGTCATCAAAATCAAATTGATATGAACTATAGTTCAAGGTTATTGTTTGTTACCTACTGGCATGGTACACTCACTGGTACTTTGTTACTTTTTCACGTCGTATGGAATTACATCATCGATAACCCATTGTTATCGCGCACGGCATTCGTTTAACATTTTATAAGCAGCTAATTTCCATTTCATTCGATCCCCGGCAGTAGTGAAGCGCAGTTATGTCTACAACGGGTAAAGTGATTAAGTGTCTCGCGGCCGTAGCATGGGAGGCCGGCAAGGATCTGTCTATCGAGGAGATCGAAGTAGATCCGCCGAAAGCCGGTGAAGTGCGCGTGAAGATCACTGCGACCGGCGTCTGCCATACTGATGCGTACACTCTATCTGGTGCGGATCCTGAGGGTGTGTTCCCTGTTGTTCTCGGCCATGAAGGTGGCGGTATTGTGGAGAGCATTGGTGAGGGAGTAACTTCAGTCAAACCCGGTGACAGAGTCATCCCTCTTTATGTGCCCCAATGCAACACCTGTAAGTTCTGCCTTAGCCCCAAAACTAACCTCTGCCAAAAAGTTCGTATTACTCAAGGCCAGGGTTTGATGCCAGACGGCACGCGCCGCTTCCGCTGTAAGGGTAAGGAGCTCTATCATTTCATGGGCTGCTCCACTTTCAGCGAATATACAGTTGTTGCAGAAATTTCCTTGTGTAAGGTTAATGAAAATGCTGCCTTAGATAAAGTTTGCTTATTGGGATGTGGAGTGCCTACAGGTTATGGAGCAGCTATGAACACTGCTAAAGTGGAGCCAGGGTCAAACTGTGCCATATTTGGTCTGGGAGCAGTTGGTTTGGCTGTAGCTCTTGGATGCAAAAATGCTGGAGCTAAACGTATTATTGGAGTTGACATTAACCCAGACAAATTTGAAGTTGCAAAGAAATTTGGAGTGAATGAGTTTGTTAATCCCAAAGATTATGACAAGCCAATCCAACAAGTACTTGTCGACTTGACTGATGGAGGATTGGACTATACATTTGAGTGCATTGGTAATGTAAACACCATGAGGGCAGCTCTGGAAGCTTGTCATAAGGGTTGGGGCACATCTGTGATTATTGGTGTTGCTGCTGCTGGCCAGGAGATCAGCACACGTCCATTCCAACTTGTCACCGGTCGCACATGGAAAGGAACGGCTTTTGGAGGTTACAAGAGCCGAGACAGTGTACCCAAGCTTGTTGAGGAGTACTTGGAAAACAAATTACCATTAGATGAGTTTGTTACCCATAACATGCCCTTGACGGAGATCAATGAAGCATTCCACTTGATGCATGTGGGCAAATCCATTCGATCTGTTGTACACTTGTCTAAATTATAATATGCATTTACAGGATACTTATAGGCATTTATTAGATGCTCTATTTCTATAATATTGATATTGCTGTCTTCTCTGCACCTAAGCATGATATACCTACTGGTTATAAGAATAAATTATATTTTGTGGTTATTAAAAAAACTTGTTTTGGTTCCCTTTATTCTTTTTAACTAGGTAGATTTTATCGATATATTTCATTTGAAACAAATTATATACATCATGTCATATTTTTGTGAGTGTTTTTTGCCTAATAAAATTATAGATTTGAATTCAGACAAACACTTTTATCGTCAGACACCTAATAAAAAAATTATACCCATTAAAAGTACATAATGGGTTAAAAACAAAAAGGTATTGATAATAGAGAAATCATTTAAAATGTCAACAATGTATTTCTATATTTTTAACAAAATATACATTATACAATTATAATAATCTGAAAATAAATTCATTTACAATTTACATACATGTCTTATTTACAAATTTATCTAAGCTTGTACTTATACTGTCATATTATTTTGAAAAATAGCTATTGTTCCATTATCTGCTTATATTGTTCAAGGTAGCTGTCACACTGTTCACCTGAAACAAAGATTTTATTTTTAAATACCTACATAATACCCACATTCTATAAATTCTGGTATGAATAAATATAGAAACAGAAAAATACAAATATACAAAATTAAAATTTATACTATTTCATCAAAGGCCATAATTATGTTCATTCTACTAAATGGTTACAAAGACATTCTTTTTTACATAATATTGAAATTAGTGATATTCTCTGAAAAGCCTACAGCTTCAAATCCGTGTAAATATTTTAATTTTAGGTTTAAATCAATGACTGTGGTTAAAAATACAATAGTATAACTCTATGATAACCCATTCGATTTTGTCATACCAATACGCGTTCCCCTGTATACTCCATCAAGTTACTATTTTCAGTAAAGAAAGTAAGTACATGTTTTTTAAATACTGCTTTGTATGTTCAAAGTAGCCCGATTGCGACACATGACATAGTTGACAGTAGGTATTTTAAGCATTAACTTAAATAAACATTTACAAGTAAAACCCTATATTATGTATATAATTGTGTAGTTTGATTCTCAATAGGTATTTAATATTTCAGCATACATATATGTAATTATCATACCTAAGTAATCAATGCGATTTTTTTTAAATAGCCTTTCACCTCTCCCTGCCAGATTTTAAGAGGTTGTGCGTTCTAACAAGGAGCAGAATTGGTATTTTGATATTTTTTTTTAGAATTTCTGTAAAATTCTTACCCCACGCGATTTATTATCTCAAATTATTTGGTACATATCTGATAACATTGCGCGAGTCGATAACAGTCTGATAAATGAAAGTCATACATACTCGATAATTAAAAGAGCAGATATTTGAAGAAACAGTTTATTTCAGAAGTAGATTAGCAAACACCATGTATATCATGGTGACATGACGTTATCACTTATTTATTGGATGGTATTGCGTCAGAAAACGTGATAAGATTATGGACAAATAACTTAAATTACTTGCGCCCCATTGATAACCACGTGTGATAAATATAATTTTAATAACATAATTGTAATTATGCCATATTATGATTATAGGTATACACGAAATATCAGTATCTATTAAAAATGTTATACGTACTATTTTTTGTCGTAAAAAAAATTATGACGTTATTTGCAAGTCCTAATTATTTCAAGTAGTAAAATTTATCATCCATCCATTAATAGATAATAATTATATGCCAAAAAAAACAATTTAAAGACTTTTCATATCGATGGTCGACACCACAGTTACACGTGACCTCTACTCTACACATTACAAGACGAATAATAATCAAAGGTGAAATTTTAATTTTCATCAATTTGATGAAAGGTCCAAGGTACCTACACGTTTTAGTATTGCCATGCAATTTGGCCATTTATTTATTTTTAATTTAATGGCCCCTCAATAATATGTGGGACTTGCCCAGTGTAACTGAATGTGTTATAAGGCCAATAAATTAAATAAATACTTTTTCTTTTGGTTTGTAAAGAAATATAGGTAATGAAATTGAAAATACAAGCACAAGTCCTTGTTTGTGATTCTTGTGTTAGCAACGGTCGGTCAGCCATCAGCCTCGGTATCTTAGAAGGTACTCTAACGGTATCCTATATCAAAAATTGCCTGTGGCTCTTCGCCTCGATTGCGCGGTTTGCGAACCATACAAACATTTTTGCTTGTGGAGAGAGAATTGAGGCAAACGATTACCATTGCCTCAGCCATATTCGCCATCAATGACAATGATATCTTTATGCGTGCTTTAGGGTCTGCAGAGATGTCGAGCGTTTTGGAGCCACCCGGTTTGCTGCGGTCGGACGGCAAACGACCTGACGTCCTTACGCTGGCGGATAGGCCACTGCCTCGTGTGGGATGCAACGTGTGTTAACACATTTGCATCCTGCTATCTCTCCGTCATACAATGTTCCGCTGGTGCGAGAGCGGAGGCGACTGCCAGAGGCAAACACCTCAAATAGATACGCTTGCCTGGGGTCAATGTATGAATTTGTCCCATATGCCGTTGAGACTGCGGGTCCGCGGTGTGCCGAGGCCCGGAAATTCGGTTTGGGTGACCGTCTGCAGTAGAATGGGTGGGATCTCCGTTCTGGCTGGTCGGTTCCTACTCCACTGACATTGACATATTGTTAATATTTATGACATTTTAATATTATAGTATATAAATAATACTTACTCATTATTAATTATAACTAAGTAAATACAAATAATTTTGATTATTATAAGTCAAACAATACTTGTAAAATGTCAAATTAAAACAAATACACATTGCATTTTGTTATATTTATTTTTTTCAAATTAAATACTGAAAATGTACCTAGCTCTTAATTAATATATTTCTTGGACAGTAGAATACCCATTAATATTTTTTTAAGTGCGATGATGATGACTTCGGCAATCGAATTATCATAGAATTACTTACTGCTTTGCGTTTACGAGTAGGTATTGATAAGAAACGTAATTAATAATGTTAGCAAACATTATCTTGTTGAGAACCAGATAAAACCAATTCTTCAAAAATTAAACTACTTATTCTACCTACGTATAAAATATACACAATTCTACGGTTAATATATTTTTGAGAAGTAAATAAAGCACACTTTGTATGTTTACTTTTTTATATTTACCTTTTAAGAAGTGCGACGCTCCTCTAAACCGCTCGTTCCTGTTCATAAGCGCGTGAACGACCGCGATAAAGGTGTGAGGCGGAGCCCTGGCAGCCACAGCCAAGAGCTTTCGCGGCGGCACGCTCGCCCACGCGCCTCCGGCACGCGCCACGCCAATCGCGCTGATGGGGTCGTTCCAACTTAGCAGCACTTCGATTATATCCTGCAAAATGATACTTCGTCATCATTGGCATGCAGTATGAAACCAAAATATTCGTTTAAAATGTTAAATTTTCAATTTTTTTTATAGATTCCCAAAACTGCATTATGTATGTTTTTTTTAATAATAGATAGGCTTGCGTTTGATCGCCATCCCGCCTTATGTTAAGCGAAGATGACCGACGATGATGGCCTACGGTAGATATACTCAAAGTATAATTTATTGCTATGCTGTATTACATATTAAACAATATGCATTCTGCGTAGATGCGAACTCAGCATGCGTAAAAAAAAAAATTATATACATAAGTAGGTAGGATCTAAATCGTTACTGACGCTTTTGCATGGTGAACACAAACTGTTTTTTTTTTTTATAATTGACAGTCTAGGTGTTTGACCACAGCTCACCTGATGTTAAGTGACGGTGTGGTCGAAGATGGTAAAGCACACCTAGCCTGGAATGGAACTGGCTCTCAAGTGAGGCTGCCGGAACACACCGTTAGATGCTTGGCGGCAGATTTTCAAGCTGGTCAGCCGAGTACTAGAAAGTACCCTACCACCATGCTATGGTTTCCTCACGATGTTTTCCTTCACCGTTAGCTCAAGCTCATTGTTGGGGTTTGAACCCACGCCCTTCGGCATGCGAACCTACCTACCTACCAACCTACCTACTGCTGCTGAGTGTTGATCATAGCTTGTACGAGTATAATTATGTAAATTTCGGCGCCTTACCTAAACGCGGCTTGTTATGAATTCACGCAATAGCGAAGGTATAAAGGCCCTGCTATGTATGTTTGAAATGCAAAATGAATTCGCATCTGTTTGTTCGCTTCGTTATTTTTAACTATAGACTAGGTACGGATTTATAATAGGGAAACTTATACCGGAAGATGGTACATGCCTGCGCGAAGCCAAGGCGGATCGCTAGTCTCATATAGGATACGTATAATTCAGTAGAAAAGGTATCAAATAAGTAGAGATTACTGGTTTATAACGGATCAACGGATTAGCAAGTTGAAGTGGCAGAGGGCAGGGCACACAGCACGCAGAACTGATGGCCGATGGGGCTGCAAAGTTCTGGAGTGGAGACCACGGACCGGCAAGCGCAGCGTAGGACGTCCACCCACAAGGTGGGCAGACGACCTAGTAAAGACCGCAGGAACGCGCTGGATGCGAGCCGCTTCCAACCGGTCTTTATGGAAGTCAATGGGGGAGGCCTATGTCCAGCTGTGGACGTCCTACGGCTGAAATGATGATGATGATGACTGGTTTATAAATCATGTACTTCATATTATTGTAGGCGCTTGTATGTACTATTGTTTTAATAGTACTTTTATAGGTACTTCAGTTTATTGTGTTCACATAAAATGGGCGATAACCCATGGAAGACATCGCGGTATCATTCTAAGGTCAGTTTGTGTTATCGTTTCCATACAGGGAGTTTTATTAGTTTTGAGCTGATTGTGAAATTAATTGCTTAATGCGGCCACGGTGTAGTTTAAAACTCGTTATAAGTAGGTACATATAGCGACATCTATCTAGCAACACCGTCATGTATTGCAATAGGAAACAATTTTACTTGGTAATAGATTTCCTAAGCAGGAGGTCGTCTAGGTAAGTACCACCGCAGTTCCAGATATTCTGCCGCTAAGCAGTAGTGTATAAACATTACTGTGTTCCGATTTGAAGGGTACTGCAGCTAGCTAAATTACAGGGCTGTTGACACTTACCATCAAAAGTCTCAAAGTAATGATCGCCAAAGCAGCAATGCCCAGGGTTTCGTTTTGCTACTCAAAGTTCTGTGTGTCGCTGCAATGGTCTTGGACAGGCGTCATTTCTTACCATCAGGAGAGTGTCACGTTCGTCTCCATTACTTTTACATAAAAAAGTGAGAAACGCCTGCATCGCGCAATCTGTTTCTGCAGCGGATTAGACCAGAGAAACGTCAGATTAGCAAAATGTTCAGAGGATGTAAATGTGACAGCTTTGGACAAGGTACACTCGGGCAGCCTACGGCATCATAAATGTCCGATATAATGCATTTCGCATCCTTAAAAAGTCCAGGTTTTGCAGCGCGTTCGGCTTGTTTTCTGACTTCTTCGCAGTTACTCGATTTCGTATCGCGTCCTTTTGGGACAAGATGAGGGGATCGAATAATAGCATACTGCAGTGCCTGTCCGACAATATGTACACTGTACAGCCCTATTAAAAGGTTTTAGTTAACTGTCCACCAGAATAAAAAACGTAATTAAGAGGCATAGAAATGTTTACGTACCTATCTGAGATAAGTATAATATATATATACCTATAGGTATAAGTATTGTTTGGTATTTTGTTTTGTTTTGTAAGAAATATTTGAAATATTGAAAGTTGTTTTTTGGGTTTATTTGCCTACAAAAAATAAAGTTTTTGGCTTTAAATGGGTATTAACACCAATCAATAGGTAGAGGTACTAATTTTCTCTAGCTGAACTACCCATAATAATATGATTCCCAGGTAGCGTAGAGGTAACTTTTATTCTGAAGTGTAACTTTTCATTTTTGAACCGAAAGACCTTATTAACTCTGAGCACATGACATGTAACGCAAAGAAATTTGCATAAAATGGTTTTCTCTGTGAAAATGAAGTATCAAAATAAACTTTACAAGCATATTATACCGTTACACTATAGGTACACGTTTTCAAATAAGTCACTTCGAGAAGGTCGTGCATTATATTGTTTGCTTTTCATGAATGTTTACCGAAATCTATATTTTATGTAACGGCCAGTTTAGTGAACCAATTTAAAAAAAAAAGAAGTTATGGCATGAGATTCATGAATGCTCATCGAAAAGGTGTATCAGGACCTAGTATGAAGTCACAGGGTGTACTTGTGTGTGCTGACCTGGTGCGCGTTGAGCCGCGTCATCATGTCGAGCGCGAGTTGCGCCGCGGGGGGGTGCAGGCGGCCGAGGGAGAGGAGCGCGCACGCGAGCGGCCGCGACTCGCCGAGCGCGCCGCGCCGCGCCAGCGCGCGCAGCCGCCCGCCCGCGCCGCGCGTCACCAGGCTGCGCACCGTCAGCTCCGCCGCGCAGTGCTGCACCACCATCTCGTGGCGCGTCAGCGATGCTAAGTACGCCGTCACAACCTACCCACATACACAAAGCTTCTTAACCGACTCATAAAAGGAGGAGGTTCTCAATTCGACTGTTTTTTTTATGCATCGATTTTGATAATTCTTTTTTTTGGTTTGTAGATTATACTTTAGAAGTGGTCCTATAAAGGGGGGAAGATCACAGAGTTTTTAAAATTTAATTTTGATTTATTATGTTTGACTTATTAACTTAAAAAAAAGAAGAAAGCAGTAAGATAGATGGGGCGGCAATGGCATTCGGTTGAATATTGGCTAATTATGATGATGATTTTGACTAATGACTGGCACCTTAAGAAAAACTGCATTAAAAAAAAGAAAAGCAAAATGAAAGATTGGTAAAGAATCCTAGTACGTTTCAATATCGGCTGATGATGATTATTATAACTAATTAATGATTGAAAATAAAATATAAACAAAATGATAGCTAAAGAATCCCAATACGGTATAAACGATATCTATAGATTCCGACCAGTTTGAAGGTAAAGTTACCTGTACAATGTACTGGCTGTCCTCCCTAGGCTGGAGTACTTGCGAGCAGACGTCCGACTGTGAGATCACGATCCTGCGCTGAGGCGCGGGGGGCAGAGCACCCGCCGTGTTGCGCGCCATCTCGTTCTCTGCCCACTTCCTATCGTAGATTGAATACCTACTATAGTTAAATTGAAAAAGTCCTTAACACGTCATGTTAGGTTTCATATCTCTGTAGTCCCAACTATCCGCAGCTGATAAGCATCAAGCAGCTGCCCAGCTCCAGCTAAGTTAACCAATATTCTAGAACAAGGCTGTCCAGACAAAGGCCCGCGACTTGTTTTCAGTCGGCCCGCGACGCATGTTTTAATCAGAAAATAGTTTTGGGACATAAATCGTTACGATAAATAGAACACAATTGATTTTATGTTTTCAACATATTATAATCAATATTTGTGTCAATACTGGACATAGCGACAATTGATATCGATTTGATTGTTAAACACATATTAACGAAGAACCAATAAACGTAGGTACCAAAAATATGATTACTCTATATTTTTTTAACTTGAAAACTGAACATAATTTTTTCTGCGGCCCTCCAGCTTTTGTAGTAAATTCAATTAACTCGCGAAAGTATGTAGTTTGGACAGCCCTATTCTAGAACATTAACACCAAATTAGAGCAATCCTAAACCTTTTGTAGCGAAAGCCTTTTTTATGTCTTTAATGATTGGACTAATGTTACATATTTCAGATACCAACAAACAAGTATATTTAAAATTAAAAAAAACCTCGACATGTGTTATTTATATACTTTACTAATCAAGCCCTTTCATTTGATACCCATATTGAGGGAGTTGTATAAAAATATGTATTAATCCGCCATTTTGTGGCGGCGGCCATCTTGGACCGAAATTTTATCAAACATAGCTAAGAGCGCTCCCAGAAGGAGTTTTGGCGGGAACGCGGAAAGAGTCGTGTCACTTTGTATTTTTTTTTCAAAACTTGTGTTTTGTCGAGTGTTTATGCATAAAAATGGTGCTGTTTTATTCATAAAGTGAAATCACAAGCGCGAGTGTGAGAAAATGATATAATGCGGTGAAACATGACTTTTGTGTTGCTTCCAAAACTCCATCGAAGCTTTATAGTAAAGTCACCACTACTTTACTTAAGCCTAACTGGACTTGACTGACACGGACTGTACTTGACCAAGACTAGACTGACTATAACTTTAGCTACGACGACACTTAATTTAACTTTTAAAACTTGAAAATATATAAATACTTGACACTGGCAAATGTTCAAAACGCGACGACAAAACCAAAAAAAAAAAGAACTCCCGACTATTTTACCTTTTAAAAAAAAACACAAAATCAAAATCGGTTCATCCGTTCGGGAGCTACGATGCCACAGACACGTTAAACTTATAACACCCCGTCGTTTTTGGGTCGAGGGAAGAAACTTCAACACTGTTCTTACCTGTAAACGGAGTTAATTTCGTCGAAAACTTTGGCGAGCTCCAACAGATAGGTCTTCGCCTCCACTACGAGTTGGTTCAATATTCGGTAAACTGTATCCTTGACGGATGGAATGTATTCTATTCTACGTAGCAGCACTGCTACTATTTTGGCGATATCTTCTTTTGGCACCTGCGGATAGCAATTTATTAATTCAGCTATTTGAATAAAAAAATGTCCGAGTGTACAATTTTTTAATACAGATACATTTTTGATTTACTTATACGGGATTACTCACGTTTATATAATGAAAGAAATTTCGTCCATAGTTTAATTGTACTTATATTAGTCTCTGTGAAGAACGCTACGGGATGTGGCGGAAACCATAGTCGGAGTAATCGGATTTAGTTGGCGTGAGTAATCCCGCATTAGTAAAACAAAAAAAGAAATATATTTTTATTTTGTAACACAAAATCAAACAAGCAAACATATAAATAAGACAAAGTTACAAAATGGGGGCTCACCTCAAAAAATTATCACTTATAATACCACAAGAGCTTCAAAATTATCGGGTATTTCCCGATAGGTTCGTTGCAAACAAATGAAGGAGTCAAGTTTTTCAGGTTAAAAAACTTGACGACTTTATTTGTTTGCAGGGAACCTTGAGGGAAATGCCAGATAATTTTGAAGCTCGTGTGGTATTCGGGGGATTATTTTTCCGTCCCAAATGTCGGCCAATAGAATTGCACCATGAGACGAAATGTACAGTTAACAAATAAACATTTCCTTTGACTTTTTTATCGATGGTGGACAGAGAACAAACTCCAAATCGACTCATTTTCATGCAAAATCTCCAATTTTCACAATTGAATTCAACCTGTCAGTTTGACGTGTGGTTAATTTGACTGGATCATGTTTTGTTTTTTATACATAGCAACTACCAGAGAAAATTTTCAAAAAATTATCAGTATAATACCATGTAGGTTGTACCACGTGACGTCGAATGGTGCAATTCTATTGGTCGATATTTGGGTCGGAAAAATAATCTTAAAAATCAAAATTAAAAAAAAAGTGTCAAAAGTTCGGAACCACGTCAGTTGACATAGTATAATATCAATTTATTTCGGAAGGCAAACGTTATTCGAGTTATCAATGTTCTCAAAACCGTGTGAAGTCTACCAACCCGCACTTGGCCAACGTGCTGGACTATATCTTGCCCTTCTCACAATATCGTTTTATTTAATTACAACATCTATTATTAACATTAATTGTCCATATTATGTTTGTATTAACTTCACTGTTTTCTTTTCTTTGTGTATGTGCCTAACACTTTCTGTTTAAATAAATTTATCTCGCTTATCGCTGCAATGGTCATGGACAGGCGTTATCTCCTACCATCAGGAGAGCGTCTCGTTCGTCTCATTACTTTTTACATAAAAAAAAAATCTTGTCTTAATTTAATCCCACTAATATTATAAACATGAAAGTTTGGATGGATGGATGTTTGATACTCTATCACGCAAAAACAACGTATTTAAATGGAATTTGGTATGGGGGTAGCCGAGACCCTGCATTATATGGAACTTTTTGTTCGAAAACATGTAGCGGGTGACACCGCGGGGCGCAGCTAGTTCTTAAATATTGTTATTGTCAAAAGGGCAAAATATAAAAGTCATCGCCATAACATTTGTAGTAATGATAGCTCAGTGGTTAGCTCGGTCGGTTCACAGTAAGATGAACATACAAACAGTAAGTTGTTCTTGTCCAATACTCACAGAGTGCGCGAGCCCCGAAGGCAGTAACTGCAGTCTCCACAGGCAACCGAGCCGCGCGTCTATTATATAGTCTGGCTGGAACACTACCCAAGTACCAGAGTCTGAACGCACCATTAAGGTCAACTTATATGACTTTTAGAAATTTTGGCACATGTTATCTCATCATACTCGATCTATTGCAGCTAGTCCTCAGCTGGACGTGATCCTTTCCAAACTACGTCACTCAGTCCAGACTTTCGCTTCCAGCCACAGTAAGTTGTCCTACGTATATCGTCACTCCATTGAGTGATTCAGATAATCTTAAGAACTCATGTACTCCAACGGTACTAACTTCAGTCCAGCCAGCTCGTTTGGTACTGTATCCGCTTTTCTTGTACGTTCTTGTTGATTTATTTATCGTATTTTGAACTACTAATATATTTTGACAAATCTCATGCACTACAAGTCTTGTAAATAGAGAACTTAATATATGACTTTACAGTAAATTCAATATGGGTCAATATAATTTATAACCAAAACTGGCATAGCTATTATATATATAATATTATACAGAACACTGTACATACTAAAGCAAAATTAGCAATTTTCTAGTGCAACGCATAGATGACGCCACTTTCAGTATGTGTTCCAGGCTATTTTGACTTTAAGTTTAATCCCTTCATAAAAGTGAAACATGAAATCGACAGATGGCGTTTGATTTTGAGTGAACTTCCGTTTCGTAATGATTGGACACCGTAGTAAAGGATACACATTGGACAAGGTTGGCGGTCGACAGATGCGGGGCGTATGCAAGCGCCCGCCAGTACGGCTGTGTGGCTGACGCTGCTTCCTTCCAACTTCGCTTCTTCTTGTATGTCGAATACTTGGGATGTCTGGCTCGACTGTAACGTTGGAATAAACAAAATGGTGAATGAAACAAACTAGACGTTCTCTTGATAGTAAGAAATAATAACTTTACATGATCATTGCAGCAATATCCACAGAAATTTAGAATAACAAATTTGGTGACGTTCAATGGTTTACCTCAAAAACCCTGTAAGTTCATAACACAGAGTAGAACTATAGGCTTTTGGCCTAAGATAACAACAAAATAATGAAACCAATTAAAACTTTTCAAATTATACATTAATGGACTAAAATTATTATTATTATTGAATAATTTAAAAATCGTTTTAATTAAAATTAATATTAAAAATATGTCATTATTATTATGACATATTTCAAATTATATTAAATACCAGTGGACGCCTCGCGGATTCATTCGCGTAGTTCCTGTTCCCATGGGAATACAGGGAAAAAAGTAGCCTTTGTCAACCGGAGATAGTGTAGCTTCCCAACGGTGAAAGAATTTTTGAAATCGGTCCAGTAGTTTCGGAGCCTATTTAATACAAATAATCAAATTTATCCTCTTTATAATATTATAGATTGTATGCCTGTAAAAGGCCAGACCGTTATGTCCTATACAAAAAAAAGTTGGGCATGACTAAAACCTCGTTGTCAACTGACCTGATGATGCACGACTACCAAGTGGTCTACGATGGAGACGGCGAAGCGCCCAGACAGTCCTGTCTTCAGGATATGTATGCACTGCTGGTTACTCGGGCCTGTTATCGGCATCAGCCAAACCTGGAAGTTGAGAGGTCTGGGTTTGAATCTCATGGCAAAGTTAAAGGTCGGCAAAATTTTAAAAAATATCTTGTGATTTCGAAGTAGTGTGAAATCTGCGCTGTGGCGGAATACAGCGTACCACGTGCTATCAAAGACTCGGCAACGTTTCGTTTTAGTACCAATTTCGCTGCATCCAGTCTACAACCAGTCGATAGTTATCGGACCGCTTACCTCTGTCGGCGGCGGCGCGGCGACTCCGGCTGTGGACGGCGCGCCGTGCCGGAACACGGCGCACCACGTGCTGCCACACACTCGGAGTACAAACACGTCTCGTTCTACTACCGGCTTCGCTGAATCTACTGCAACCAATCAATATGACATAGTTACAAATATCACAAAAAAAATTATAAAGTCTGCTAACAGTGTACACCAATACATTATAAAATTAAATTAATTTACGAAATTACAAAATGTCAAGAGCACTTTACCAATATTATAAGTGGAGTGCTTAATCAATTATATTATTCAGTAAGAAAAGGTTCAAAAATTTAGTTAATACTCAGTCAAAATTATTAAAAATAAATAAATATCGTAGGACTATACACACAGCGCCATCTGGCCCCAAACTAAGCAGAGCTTGTGTAATGGAAGTCAGATACACAATATTAGCAGCCAACTTTCCTGTCCCTAGTAGACATGTTAACAGATATCAGCATGAAATAAGACTTCAACATTTTTGGAGATATGTTTGTAGAGAAGAAGTATTACTGATTTCTTACCTATTTAGATGTTATTGTAATTATTAATTTTTACAAGTAACATAATGCATGATTTACTTGCTTCAAGAGATAGCATATTTAATGCAATTATTTTAATTTTATTGTTTATGTAATGTTACATCCATCACCACGCGGGTAAAACCATGGGGTGCAGCTAATAATTATACAAAATAACATTTCACGAGTCTGTTTATTTTTATTTTAATAAAGTTTCTGATAGCAATTAGTAAATTTCTTTCCAAAGATTTAAATGTCAGTGAAAAGTAATCTTACATTCAAGTTTCTGCAACTTAGTGATTGATGAGTTGTTTAGTGAGAAGGGCTGAAGTAGGGCTCCGTTGTTACCCGCCAGCAGCACTATATTACTTTGAGCACACCAAGAAAACCATGCACCACTGGAAATAACAATATTTTTTTAAATTACATAATAGTCTGTACTAGAAGTACCTAAATTTGATATAAATTTCATTTCACCTGTTAGAAAGTAACATAGCAACTCTAGATGGATTAGTTACACCAATAGAAGGAATTTGCAGCCTTGGAGATGTCTAGATTATAGTTTTCAAGGCAAGCTCCATCTTCTCCATCTATTTTTTAAGTAAAAGTAATGAGTTGAATGAGACACTCTCCTGGTGGTAAGAGATAACACCTGTCCATGACTATTAGAGTGATACACAGAAATTAAGAGTGGCAAAACAATGTCCAGGGCATCACTGCTTTAGTCCAGCTGAATTACAATCTAGTCATTGCTTTGGAAAAATTACCTGAAAGATGTATGTTTCATGCTCTTTAATTGCTTTTTATCTGGTACAACTTGTAGCAGCTCAATACCATGGTCTGTTATGAAAGCTATCTCATTCACCTTAGGCCATACAAACCCTAATATCTTTGCACTTTTCCATTTGCAAGTGTGTGAATACTCTACATTAGTAGGAGCTAAGTCTTTGAAGTTGACAAATTCAACTGTAGCATTCTGATTGTCTTGGTTTCTTTGTATGGCTAGTATGTTTTGATCCAGGGAGAATTTAATCGAAATTATCGATCCTCTGTCTTCCATTCGGAAAGACGTACACTTTGCCTCGTCCATGCTGGTGACTGTTACACCAGTAACGCCCCCTGATCTAACAGTGAAGACCTGGAAAGGGAAAGTAGTACGACTGTGAGGACTCCATGTAAAATATCTCTCAGAGTTAAACAATAAAATATCACACATGCCTTCAGGCGAGCACTTAAATGATTTCATTAGTTTGTTGCATAGTTAGGACTTAATTTTTATATTTGAAACCCGAGTAGAGTTCAAAATAACGTAAAAGGCCAGTGTTTATTACCTGCCCATTAGTATCATCGAAAAACACATTCGTAGCGGGGCAATCAGCTTCGAATCTTTTGGGCTGGTCCGAGAGACATAAGTAATAGTCATCACTGTCTTTTAGTTGGAAGTTTACCATTTTAATGTTTTATTCTAATGAATAGCACTTATGCACGAATTTGTTTTTGTTACTTTGCTTTCATTTTGTACAAACATTGTTTTGTTGCACTTGACAGTAACAAATCTTATGAACGTGATTACTGACATTGACAATCACAAAATGACTGATTTTTTTTTCTTTTCTTTCTTCGGCTATGGCACATTCGTGCATTGTGCCAATTCTCATAAAATAATATTTTTAAGTGTACATAATAGTAGATCTAAGTCAAGAAAGAGTCCGGTCATGCTCTAGTAAAGTAGTGGTAACTTCACGATGTTAGCGATGAGAGCTTGAGAGCTGTGGTTAGCGCGGTCACCTCACACGCCGAAGGGTGTGGGTTCGAATCCCAACAGTGAGCTTGAGTAGTCGATGAAGGAAAACATCGTGAAGAAACCATAGCGTGGTGTTAGGATACTTACTAGTACTCGGCTGGTAAGCTACTATCCTCATATTGAAAATCTGCTGCCAAGCACCTAACGGTGTGTTCCAGCAGCCTCACTTGAGAGCCAGTTCCATTCTAAGCTAGGTATTTGATTAGATAGCCGTTTTGTATTATTTTTCAAACCTTGGCTTTTTAGTGTGGTGTTTTATTACATATGTGGGAAATGACGTGTACGTATGAATAAGAGGTTTAATCAGATGAAACACATCATTAGTGTTGTTTTTATAACTCCGTCGTAGTTTGACTCTACTATGATAAATATGGCTTTAAGTGACTTTAGCTTGCTTTAAAAGCAATGCGTGCACAAAGTGTGATGCCAAAACATAAAACAATGACTCCGAAAAAAAAGGCAATGGACAGTCTGATTTTTGAACGCAGCTCTATCGTCATGGCAACTTTTGGCGGTATTACGAAAACAAATATTGCCACGAGTTCATCTTGAGTAAAATGAATGAAAATATAGAGTTACAATCTTTCAGCGATCGAAATAAGCCAGATGGCGATGTGGAAGAGTATCATGAAATTGATGAGAAACAACTTAAATCACTGGAAGTGGTAAACTTTGTTTCGAAGTTTACTCCACCGACGATCAACGATTACGATTTTTTTACTGAAGTAGGTGGAAATTACGAACCAAAAGAGACTAATAGGAAGAAAAAGCGCAAACATAAAAGAAAACCATCGCTATCTAACATAATAGATATAATTTGTTCTGAAATACCTACATTGACTGTTCCTGTCACAGGAACCCTAATAGAATTAATTGAAGACAGGGAAAGTTATCAGAATGCTTATGTGCAAAGCTTTTCAAGATCTCATAGAAGGTATCAGCGTATAAAAATTATTGCTGATTCAGAAAATGGGTAAGTTCACTCGGTAATATTTACTCTCTAATCAGATTTTGAAGAAAGATTACCCTTTCTTACAATAAAATCTTAAGTTGTTGTTATTAAGTTATTTAGCGTGACACTGACCAACAGACGAGCTATAGACTCGTTTATTTTCTCAATTGCATAGAACTTAAGGTAAGTATCCGTTAATGATTAAACCTACATCTACGGCTTATAAAATTTACTTATTGCCTGTCTCTTTTCCACACGTGGCGTTAACTTAAAGTATCGTTTGTAAGTAAGGCTCAGAATAAAGATTTCGCTAGAAAACACCGCTAAAATTTAAGAATGATAAGTTGTTAGTTGGCGTATTTTATTTCCTAGTATCTGACGTATTAAAGAAAACTACTTACTTATTTACCTATAAATAACTAGCGACCCGCCCCGGCTACAATGTAGATACTAATGTGTCAAAAAATAACGAAGTTTCATACAAATTTCCAACCCTTATTTTGCACCCTTAGTAGTGGAATTTTTAAAAATCTTTTCTTAGTGCACACCTACGTCACCTAAAGGAATATTTATCCAAAACTTCATGTTTCTAGACCGAACGGTTTCAGCTGGGCGTTGATTGATCATTCAGCGAATCAGTATGTCAGTTGCTTCTTTTATATACCTACCTATATAGATTTTATTTACATTGTAGACAGTCACGACTTACAAAAATCCAAAAACTGAGACCAGTATATCCAAACTTATTGGAAAATTTTATAGAAGATTTGCTACCGGACTTCCCAGTAGAATATGTTGGTCCCTCGCCGTTCTGTAATATAATCAACGAATATCATAATCGCACTGTCGAAAATCAACCAATTAGGTTTTTAGACGTCGCGTTAAAAGATATACAATTCAAACATCACCACAGCTTCTCACTGGAAGATGTTTTGTGCATAAAACTTATTGAAATCTACAAAGAGTATGAAAAATTACAAGAGACGTTAAAAGATTTGTCTCGTGGTATTAAAGTTAACAGAGAAACAAAAGATAACTTAAAAAAAGATCTATTAAAGATCAGTCCTAATAAAAAAGATAATATAAGATTCGATACCACTGTTAGAAAGTATACTGATCAACTGTTGAAGCTAAAAGAAAAGTATAGAGTAACATTCAAAGTAAAGAGGCAATTAACACATAAGTTGATATCAATTTGGTCGGATATCGAAATGACGAGGGAGAAATTAGAATATATAGATACACCTTACAATTTGAAGATAGTTAAACACACGTTAAACGAAATTGAATATATGAAAGTATGGAACGATTTGTATGAAGAAGAGTGGACAGATATGCTAGCTAAAATTGAGTTTGATTATGGAACAATGTGGCTAGAATACAAGGAGGCTAAACAAGAGCAAGCTCTTAGCAACACCTCAAGTTATAAAATTAGCAAACCAAAAATAAATATAGATGAGGAAGCAATGAAAGAAGAGATCGAGGAAATAGTGAATGGTATTCTAGTAAGGGAAAAGATTGATTTCAGCTTAGAAAAAGATGAAAAAAATGCCATAGAATTAAAAGTACTAAGACATATTTTTCAATTTAAAATATATGTGGATGAAGTGTTTGTTTGTGAATCGGAAGCCCATACAAGCATAGATAAATGGCATAATGCTATATTTAATGAATATTTCTCAATAGAAATACTTCCAAGTAACAAAAACTTACTTATTATACTACTGGAAAATGATGAGATTGCAGCTCAGCTAAATGCAAATTTAAATGAGTTTCAAAGAAAAGGCGACGATAATTATACCAAAATAAAATTTACATACGACAAAGACATAGCCCCTACTCCTGATATCACAGGCAGCGGTTACAGTATCAAAGAAATAGCTGCTGTAAATAAAGTCCGGTTAAAAAGCAGTAACACATTTAAAGAAAATCTCATAACAACATGTGAAGTTGATGCTAATATAAGGTGGAGTGAAAATTTCAATCATACTCAAAATGAAGCTATAAAATCATTATTTATCATCGGTAACAAGGTAAAAAGATTGCTTCATGGCATTGATAAGCCTAGCCCGGAACTTCTGTCTGATATCATTAGTAAAATTTATGAGAAAGATATCACAAACGAAGAAGCTATCTTGGACACACTTTATCAATTATGTAAACTAGAGATTAAACCCAGTGAAAAATTTGAAATTGATGAAAATAGCGCAGAATTCGTAAGACTGAAACTTCTGCGTTTAAGGAACAACGGTGGCTTTACCGATCTAGATAACAAAATGATTCCTATTCATGGCAGCCAAATATCTACAGAACAACTCAATTGTCTACAGAAAACTAAAGAAAAAGATTTTGATCTAGATTATCTTAGAGACAAGGACGCAGATATGGATCCGATTGAATTAGAAAGATTTATTGGGGCAAAGTTTGTACAAAAGTTAAACAAAAAGATGCTTAAGAATCTTAATGAACATTTAATGATGAAAACAAGAAAAGATGTCGTCCGAGAATTTCGTGGTTTTAATTGGAGGTTTGTACCTATAGATAAGTTATACAGAAGTAGTTAAATGTGTCCTTATTGATTATATTTACTGTAAGTAAAATTCTTCTTACCTTTACGTAACTTGATATTTGAACGTGATGCTTTTTCACAATAATTTTATTTTTCTGAAGGGGACTCTTCACAAGAGGAAACAACACAAGTTCAACAACAATTCCTAACGGTGCTAAACATAAAATACTATTAGAGTCTATATCAAAAGAGCAAGAAATTCAGATTACCGTTCAAAGAGCTTTTAATCTCTTAGACAGAAGCACTACCTTTGTTGACGAGGGAGAAAATGAAGAAACTATAGCAGGTAAAAACACGTACTCAAAATACTTAAGTAATTTGATCAAATAAAATTAACTTATACTAGGTACATAATTATCTTTCTTGGGAGAATCTCTAAAAGGGTAGCTGGACAGCATCTGTTTCAGGGTACAAGGTGCATCCACTGCGTCCATTCGTTCGCGTTAGTTATCACGGCACCTCCGCGCAGACCGTTACTGGCATCGGTTGCCATCCCTCCTGGAATCATACTCTAAAGCTCTGCTCTAAGTAAGTAGTATTGATTTTTATCTTCATTAAAAAGATTTTTCTTCTATACAAATAAGTATCATGTAAATAGACAGTTTCTTCAAAAAGTGTGTCACCAAATATGCAAATTAACCTATGTATTACCTACGTTAAACGCAATGTGGTTTGTTGAATCTCCCGATTAATAGGTTATTCTTAGTAGTAGATTGAACTAGGAACCTACCTGTGTAAGGATGACACTAAGCACATTCTCTGCAGGAATCTTGCATGTCGTTGACATAACAATAGATATCTATGTACGTTAACGATTGTTTCCAGATTAGATCCTCTCTCCACCCTTCATATCGATATCTTCGATGAGTGTAAAGTGAACTTATCCGAGAGTTCCGATGATCAGTCCACTTTAGGGAGGACCGTCCACTATCGGTATTTTAACAAGTGGCTTGGGACTACACAGGTGCCGCTATTTACGGTGTTAAGCTTGGGATCGGTAAGTATCAAAATACGAAAAAGTACCTAGCACGATACGATAAGCAGTCTTGCTATATACTTCTACTGTTGTAAATTTTTATTTTATCTTTGAAGATTCTAATGTTTTTAGCTACGAGGGACATTTAAAATAAACTCACCTCCGATATTATTTGGCTACGAGACAGTACATAATAAGGAATCCAATTCCCTTATACCAGAAATAACACGACTTATGAAGAAACAGTCTTCTTACATCGCGCTCCATATCACCACTGAGCTCGCTCATCTTGGAGGCTTCCAAGAATTTACTCAGCCTCTACCGAGTTCCGTAGAAGACGATTACGTTATCAAACATCTGAACACCTTTGTCACGGGATTCATTAATGATTTCCCGACTAGGAATATAATGTTAACTTTTATAGACAGTGCGGGTAGAAACAAATGCGTAACGCACTTCCTTCAACCGATACCATTCCCGGATAGAGAATACTTTCCTAAGAATCCAAAGAGTTGTGGGTCAGCCATGTCAAAATCATCTGGATTTTCTCGAAGTTCATCCTCCAAAAGCAGTGGGAGAAAGAGAGAAGTTGATTTAGAAGCAAACGAAGAGAAGGAGTCTGAATACAGCCAGGACGTTAATTTAAAAGGCGGGGACAGTTTAATGAGAACTATCAACGCTTGCTTGAGATATGTTTCTCTGATACCGTGCTATGAAGTTAATGATAATCACATGGTTACGCTGATGGGGCTAGTAAGTAAGCATTACTTTTTGCTGTTATATTCATAGCTGAATATGTTCAAAGTAAATAAATAGTTTTTTTTTCAGGAACTACTGAAGGTATTATATGGTTCTTTATTGGATCATGCAATACTCTTGTCCAGCTACTTCCTGTACCTTGGTATAAAAAGCTGGATTGCCGTTGGTCTAGGCCTGCCCCGAGGTCGAAGCTCCTATGTCTTGATTCAATACGATTTGACAGCCCGCAGATTTGTGCTGACTAGCGATGAATTGTTTAAAAGTAGGGGGTTTTTGAGTAGGAATGACGGGTATTTGTGGTACGTGTGTGACGCCGTTAGTGGAGATAGGCACGAGTTGAGAGACGTTGGGTGCCCAATGAAGACTGTGGAGTACGTGTTTGATAACGAAAATGTGAGTAGTTATTACTCCTTATTGCTTACAAAGACGTTTCACGCAATCTTCACTTAGTGGTAGATGTCCTTAGGAGGTGGTCGTCTAGGTAGGTACCACGGCATTATTAGATATTCTACCGGCAAGCAGTAGTGTTTAAACATTACTGTGTTCCGGTTTGAAGGGTATTGTAGCTAGCGAAATTACAAGGCTGTTGAGACTAACAATCGAAAGTAATGAGCGCCAAAGTAGCGATGCCCTGGACTTTGTTATACTACTCTAAAGTTCTGTGTATCGCTGCAATGGTTATGGACAGGTATGATCTCTTACCATCAGGAGAGCGTCTGCTTCGTCTCATTACTTTAACATCTAAAAAAAATCTTCCATGGGCAATGAGTCATTCTAGGGCGCACCGAATTGGGACTCCACTTAATGGCAATTATGGCTAATAACTTTTCTGGCATATGGTTTACGTAAACCTTGTCTATCTGTAAAAGTTGTGCCCATAATAATAAACATAACTACTTCTGCATCTGGTCCAGTATAATTTTAGTACTTTTAATATTTGTTACAGATTTGGGTAAATGTCCAATCATCACAAGACTGTGAAAATGTGTCCTTCGATTTATCTAAATCTTCTGATTGGCAAACTGTAAGAAAAACAAACAGTAAAACAATGATTTCAAAATAATTTAGGTTTTTTTTTACATTAATACAATCTCATTTCAGGTGTTCGACAAAAATATATTCGTGATGAAACAGCCCATAGTGAACGATTCACGGCTGTACTCGTCGCCGAGTCAAGTGGAATCATTGAGACAAAGCCTTGAAACGAAGATCAAGGGGAAAATACAGAAATGGCGACCGCATATGAAGACAATTTGGAACAGGTAAACAGTACCTAAAATAATATTTACAGCAGTGTTGTCTTTGTCAAAAATAGCCAACCCCATAAATGTTGTTTTGTTGCAGGTATTGCAGCAGTCTATTGCGAGATGCTCTACCTTTTTGGGAGTACTGGGCCTTTAATACCAGCGACAACAAACCTGGATATAGTCAGAAAATTAAGCAGCTTATGGTCACTTACAGGGTATGATGATAGTTAAACTTTTTCATATTTAAAGACTGTGGCTATAGTGTGGTCATACCACACAGACAATTTTTTTCAACTGTATGTATGCGTCTTTAGTTTTTTTTATCTATACTTTTATAAAGAGGAAAGATTTGATTTGTTGAATAGGCACCGAAATTACTGACTGATTTTAAAAAATTTTTCACCGTTGGGAAGCTACTCTATCCCGGGTGACGTAGGCTACTTTTTATCCCTGTATTCCCACGGGAACTACGCGGGTGAAATCGTGAGGCATGCGCTAGTGTGACATAAACAGCTGTATAGAAGTGATTTCTTAAATGACATTTTTTAATAATGTGAACTCTGAATTTCTTCGCTAGTTATAATTAATAAAATTAGTTGTTTGTCGTCATATTTGTTTACATAACTAGCTAACTGAAATGAAACGGGAGTTCACCGAGTTTACACGATAGTACAGTTAGTACCGTAACGACTTGCAACAAGACGTGTATTACTACATATTATCTCTTTTTACGTCCTAATGTATCGTATAAATATCTATCCCTGTGTGCAAATGGCGAAATAAAGCAGTAGAATAATTAGAACATTTTAAGTTTTGGTGTAGTTACGAGTGAAAAGTGCTGCCATGGACTGTTTTTTGTTCTGGAACGTTTGATACATCTAGTGAACGAACACGAGGGCATTGCTGCAGTCTATTAATAAAAAAAAAATCACACAAAAGTACGTTGTAGCAAGCACGTAAAACACGAACGATGGTCCAGTCCGACTATGACTGAGCTTCAGTCATAGTCGGACCGGATCAGTCACTGAGGTATGCACCTAATTTAAACCTTCCATCTTCGAGAAGCTAGTATAATCTCCCCTGTTTTACTTGGATCTATGATACTAAATAACTATTCGATCTTAATCCGGCATCGCAGTTCTGTCGCCGCCATTTATATCTTGAAGGTTCTTCCACATACAATTCTCCTGCCCCTTCCTGTTTCCCCGCAGTTACAATATTGGGTTCTTCAAAAGACTTTTTAACAGTTTTAAAGATCGGCAAGGTAAGTATTTTTTATAGGCGACTATGAGTGCTTACCAACAGGCACCCCGTCCTATTTGCGACCTTTGCCATAAAAGGCTATTACTACTAATTAGCATTGGATATATTGTTCTAGACAAAAATGGTACACGGAATAAATATTATGAGGGTAGATTACTTTGTTGATACTGGTATCATGTTACAGATATATGGTTTCCCGTTGAACATTCCATTCGTAAACACGAAGACCATCATTGCGGCAGTAAAAACTTCAGCTCTACATGTCAATGATGATCCTGGCGTAGAATTCGCCCTAGGTGTCGAAGTATTCCCTTACCCTAACAATGTACTGAGTGTATGGGTGTTTCTAGCGACCATCACTAGAGTGTAGAAATAAAAGTGTATATGCTTGATAAATGTGTCTATATTTTGCAAGTCTTGTAAATGATAATAGTATCAAAAATGCCGCCGCAGTTTATAACTATCCGAAACTATGACAATCAAAGTTCATACTGCTTTCGATCAAACAAAAAAATGTACTTACAGTAGGGCGATATACAATTTATTTAAGAAACCCAATTTGGATCTTATTAGAATGAAATAATTTAAATAAAATAGTGTGTGTATGTCTTTTCGTTTTAATGCTAACAAAATAAAATTAACATTTATTTCATTGTAGTATAAAAATATACGTAAAATAGAAAAGAAGGATTACACAGGTCGGGTGGTAGCGTTTGAAGCGCTGATGCGTGCGCTTGCGTCGCGAGGCAGTGGCGGACTGGCGCTCAGGACCCGCGGTACGGGGTCTCAGGGGGGCCCCATTACATTTTAATATGCTAAGGGCCTCTACGGAAATAGTGGTCCAAATCACTCATCTTATTGCAATTTTTTGTAAAATTTTATTGTGACGAACATTGAATTCCGTTCAATCACGAATACAGAAATAAACAATATAATCTACATTTTTCAGTAGGACAAGTTAAAGATCAACAATCAAATCCTATTTGCTAAATTGTTACTGGGCAACAATTCAGAATAGTTTTCAGTTCACAAAAAGCCATTACGACGATTAAAGTTTTCTCTCTTTAATTGTGCAAGCAATGAAACTTACACTTTAAAAAACAATTCATTGGTACTTTTGAACTGTCGCTATTTGAAAACATAATAATTGTATTTATCACTGGGACTTAATCAAGCACAAAATACTATAAATTAGTTTTATTTATTTACCTCGACTTTGCGTATAGCCGTGGTCACGAGCTGTATGACTAAATAAACTTAACACAAAATACTAGTAGGTACTATTAGTATTTTGTGCGCGATGAAAGCCCTGTGATAACCATAAATAGATTAATTACATTTTTGGCCCTTTCTTCAGTGCGAAATGGTCACTATTGAGAGTCCTGCTCTGAAGTGACCATTGCTGTTAAGAACAACTACCCTAATGGTCGCATGGTCATTAGATCATTATTTATGCATCGTCATGCAATATTGTTTTAACTGTCAATATCATGAGGGAATGTTTTATGAGTGGTGTGATTGATATCGACAATAGTCAACCCCATTAGGTAAAACAAGAACAATCATCTCGCTTATTCTCATGAGAAATTGATTTTCCACCTCACTGGTGTCTTCTCTGCGCACGAGATCACCGCAAACGTGACAAATTCAGGCGGCTGTTATTCTTACAATTCATTCTTACAATTCAGTGGTACATAGTTATATTTAGTCACGAGTTTACAACACAAAATGTGATTTTTAAAATGAAAGTATTTTCTAAAACTTACATGTATAATAAGAGCGGGGCCCCCATGCGTCACTATCCTAGATCCGCCACTGAGTTAAAGTTAGAAGCGCTCGTTGGAGTGGAGACTTAACTTAAGCGTTAGATGAGTCGCTTAGCTGCCGGGGTCGTCGTTTTTCTGCTTAGAGCGGCGCAGTTGCTGCAGATAGTGTCGCTGGATGGGCTTATGGAGCGCTAACTGGGCTAAGGCGTCCTCAATGGAGAACCACTGACGCTTCCGACCCATCAGCCGTGAGTCCTCCCATTCCGCTAGCTCCTGGGTCACTGTCATCACGTACACTTCAGTCCGGTGTTTGTGTTCGCGGTTCTGGAATTTAAAGAATTTCCGGTTTAAAGACGGTAAAATTATATTGCAAACACAACTACTCACTCACTCAAATAAACTAATTTTTTTTTTATACATCAACCTAATATCTGTTTCTTTCATCCAACATTTGTCTGGAAGAAATCGTTCCAGGCGATAAGACCGCCGTTATACATCATATATTTATTATTTTGTTTTATTATATTCTTTATATCTTTTTTATGTTTCATATTAGTATGTTTTGGTGTGTAATAAAGTTGTATTCTATTCTATAAACAAATTTACTCAATAGTCTGAAGGTTGCCTCATCGTCTAAAGGGTTTCTTCTAGTAAACTTTGAATTACTGTTTTAGATAATAATTTAAACATCTGCCTATTTTCGTGTTGTATGTATATACTATGTAGTTTTAGCTGTAATATAAGTACTTGTTGTTTTAAAAATAAATGCACTCATCGTAAAATTAAAGTCATTTTAGAAATGAATTGGAATCTTATTTACATAATAGCTTAAGTGATAGGGATTTGTTAAAACAGGTTTTATTCAACTTAGCAGATCTGTTAACTCATTAAATGACAAAAACGTGAACTAGATTAATATGAACATTGGACGTTGACCTGTAGGACAATTCATCACTTTTGAATCATAGGAGTCATTGAACCCATATCATAGCAAAAAAAACGATAAGTTAAGTTTTGCGACATACAATAATTCATTTATTAAAAAAGGACAAAGTATAATGCTATGCTTTGTTAAGATGAACAATAACTAAGAAATTGTTAATGGTAAAAAGATAATCAAACAAATTAGCAACTTTGGTGAGCTGTGGTCAAAACCTGGCCTGTCAACCATTAAAAAAAAAAACTTTAAGATGTGATTCCATTTTAGTAATAAATTTAATACTAGTTATATTGCTATAGACTATGATTACACAGTGTTTTAATCTATTGTAGAACATACTTTCTACAAATCCTTGAGACTAATTTATTGAATCAGGCATTACTTTGCGGAAGTTCATTTTTTTTTTTTTTTTTTTTATTGCTGACAGGCTAGGTGTTTGACCACAGCTCACCTGATGTTAAGTGACGGTGTGGTCGAAGATGGTAAAGCACACCTAGCCTGGAATGGAACTGGGTCTCAAGTGAGGCTGCCGGAACACACCGTTAGATGCTTGGCGACAGATTTTCAACTTGAGGGTGGTAGCTACCCAGCCGAGTACTAGAAAGTACCCTACCACCATGCTATGGTTTCTTCACGATGTTTTCCTTCACCGGCAGCTCAAGCTCATTGGTTGGGGTTTGAACCCACGCCCTTCGGCATGCGAAGCGACCGCACTAACCACTGAGCTATCATCGCTACAAATTTTGAGTGTTGAAACATATATATTTAGTTTATGTCCGCTTATATTATCAGTCGTTTGGATTGCAATAAACTATATATATCCCTTTTAACACCCAAACCTTTAGACTACTTATGGGGACCATAGAGTGTCAATGCCATATGTCCAATGCATTATGAATTTACATTTTGTAGCTGAGACAAAGCCTTTTGATTTCATTTGAGTAGGTTATAAATTAGTCACAGAATGAATCACAGATCTCAAATGTGGGCTGAAGGAATTAGAGGTTGTCACTGTTTTATAGTGCATACTCGGTCCTCATAATCCATTTATATCTTACAAAAATGCTCATAGTTTATCTAATAACACATATTTAACTGGTTTCACCATATAGGATGAAATGGTCACTAACAGATAGTTACTTTTGTATATATATTACTTCTAATATAAGTAAAACTAAGTAAAACCATAGTTAAAAGAAAAATCTTTTTATCTTTTTTTTTCTATTCATAACTACATTAGGGTAAAAACATTGCAAAAGGAATTAACTAAGTTTGAGGAATACCTAGTCTGTGTCTCTACTTATATAAATACAAAAGCATACTTAGGGAGTTTGTTTATTTTCTCTACTTTAATGCAGCAATGGAGCAATGAACTGATTTGGTATATGGCATGAAGTAAATATGAAAAAAAAAAACCTTATTTAAAAGCCCACAAGATGAAGGCAAAGTGGCCTGAATGTTGGCAGTTCTGCCTAGTTGGATGGCAATGCTTAGTTTTTGGTGAAAATTGTTAACAGCATTCCAGTCTCCCAAGGCCTAATTGCTTAGCCAGCTCCCTATATAGGTTAGTTTATGTCTAACAGTAGTTGTAGGACAGTGGGCATAACAACAAGACACTGTTAATATTTTAGTTTTATTTTTTTATACTACACTGTAACACAATAGAAGAGAGCAGAAAGGTATGAATCCTTAGGATTTTGATTATCAACACAAGGGATGATCACTCTTAAACAGAATTGGGATAAATAAGCCACAAAAAGAAAGATGGTTCTAAATTATTTTACATCTATTGTATTTGATTAACTCTGTTCGTATAAGCTTGCCAACCCTAATGTCAGAATTAATATGCTACCTGAAAACCAAACATTATTACATCTCATAGTGTTGTATTAGAACAAACCAAACAATGTGTTATTCCCAGCAGTAACAATGTAGACTGGGAGCAATTCATTGAAATCAATGTTTATTTCTACCATTTCCTTGTAATTGTTTAGCCTTGTATCTAAACACGAGTTTAGCTTGTGTTCATTTCAAATATTATATATGTTTTTTTACAGAAGAGACTAAATTGAATTTTCCATAAAAAGATTTAAAAAAAAAGAGTGAAAAACAGAAGTTCTAAATGCCACATATTGCTACAGTTCATTTAAAAAAAACCTAAGTATTTAAGATTTCCATCAGTTATCTGTATTCCATAGTACAAGCTTTGCTTAGTTTAGGGTCAGATGGCGCTGTGTGCCCAACTATATTTATTTATTATTAGTTTTTATTTTTAGAGAATGCCTCCGAACAGTTGATCCAGTAAGTAATCTGTTCCAACAAGGTGGCATAATGAAATCGGAAAGGTTTAAAAAATATTGGATGGTTTTGGTAGAGGAAAGAGACAAGTTGAAGTAATTAGAGGATACCTTTGCCTAGCTGTAAGGCAATTCAGGTCAAGAAATAGCAAATAGAAAGGGTTCAGATTTCAGAACTACATGTACAAATATGTATGTATGTTTCCTCATAATTTTATTCTCATATTATCACTTATTATATTTTGATATATTTAGATTTCTACTAACAAAATATCTTGGCATTTTTTCTGCCATATGATAATTAAACAAAACGGACAGAATGGACAAACTAGTAAACTCCTTGAATTTGTGCTTATATAATTTCTATCAATTCCAATTTCTTTTTAACAAGATACCATTCATTACTCATTACCTCTCACACATGGAGTTAAGTTTTCTTTGTATGTTTAGTTAAATAGTAAATGCCATTTTATTTCATGAAAATTGGCTCCATTCCTAATGTACAATTACGTAACACTGTTCATTGCTCTTTGTTTATTGTGCAGACAAATTATGTTTGTTTATTAATGTTGAATGCCAAAAACATTCTGGTTAGTTACCGGGTATCATTATTTAATTATGGGTGGATTTAAGAACTACCCGGCTTGTTAAGGATAAATGTGAATGTAACTTTTTAAGCAAGCATGCTCAATTTATATTTTTTCAATAGAAATGTATGAAACAAGACTAACAGGCAAACCTAGAGTACAATATAATATTTTATTCAATGTGGCATGTACATAAAATATGACAGCAATTTTGTATGAACAAGGCAAATAATAATTTAACTAGGATTTAATGATGTTTCTTCACCAAGACCTTTATTTCATTTTTTTTTATGTTTGACAGGCTAGGTGTCACACAGGACCACAGCTCACCTGATGTCAAGTGAAGGTGTGGTCGAAGATTGTAAAGCACACCTAGCCTGGAATGCAACTGGCTCTCAAGTGAGGCTGCCGGAACACACCGTTAGATGCTTGGCGGCAGATTTTTAACTTGAGGGTGGTAGCTAGCCAGCCGAGTACTAAAGTACCCTACCATCATGCTATGGTTTCCTCACGATGTTTTCCTTCCCCGGCAGCTCAAGCTCATTGTTGGGGTATGAACCCACACCCTTCGGCATGCGAACCTACCGCACTAACCACTGAGCTATCATCGTTACAAACATTTGACAATAATTGCTGAATATTTATGTACATATTTACAGAATACATAGTACTTAGTCTTCAATGTTTATTAGTATAACAAACCTAGCTACCATCACAACCACACAACCTGTAGTACCATGTTTTAGACTACATGCTAGTTTCACCTTGACCCACTCCAATGTCAGCTTAGATACAGTCTTGTCGGGAAATAGTCATGATAGTACATTGACCTTAGTAAAGGTTACTTATAATGATAAACAAGGGACGACAGTTACCTCAAAGACACCGAGACAGCGGCCGAGCTTGCCGATAACTCCAGCCTCTTCGAGCACCTCGCGCATCGCAGTTACCGAGGGCTCCTCTTCAGGTTCTACCCCGCCGCCCGGCACGATCCAATTGTCCGGACGTCGCGACGACGTCACCAACAACACCTGCGTACCACACCGCGGATTTACTCTTCTGTAACTTAACTACGGGTGATGATACAGATTAGATGATACTCAGACAGCACTAACCTCAGTCTCGGCATCGGACCGCACGCAAATACAAGCCGCACGTCGCCTGAACCCCTCATCGTCATAAATCCGAATCGAATTAGGCTTCTCTTTCACCATTTTTCTGTACACTTAAACACGAACTAAACAGACGATCACGAACAAAAAGCGGACATCAAATACTAAAGGAAAACTTTAACCGAACGAAATTTTTAATGATCAACAAACGCCATAATATCCGAGGTATCCTATGTTAAACGTATCCATTTTCGACTATTAGTTACACAACGTACATGTAAAATGAAACTATAATAACAATAACACTACAATTAGAGCAATATTTTAGCTAAAACTAGCTCTTAATCGCGTATTTCGAGCCCATGTTGAATGGTGCTTTACGAAAAATCGAAAAAGGTTTTGGAAAGCAAAGCAAGAGTTCATCAGCTGACAGCCGGAAGTAGCACTCCAAGAGAATGTAATCACTACGTTTAAGAGACGGGACTTCCATACTAGCCAATAGAATCCATTTACATGGCATTCCAATACCAACAGATACCACAAAGATGACAAACAACAGGTGTACCAACCTAACGAACCAAATAGTGCTGAACAAATAGCTATTTATCGATATCGATAAAATATGCAGAGTAGAAACCGAGGTTACTACTAAATAATATTTTTTATGAATTTTAGGTAAGTATCGAATCCGTATTTATGAGTCCAATGTTGACAAGGAGACCATTGGTACTAATCAAGATTGAACTTAAATGCGGACCCGAAATAAAATAAAAAACTGTTTCTGCTAATTTAATTAACATTTAATTACTGAAATGAAATTACTTGTATAGCGAAATAAAAATGAAACAATCAATTGTAAATATTTGAGAATGCAGATTCATAGGGCTAAGAAATAATAATAATAAAAAAGTTTTCAATATGTCTTCTTCATCTTGTTCTATAGATCACTTGATAATCTTAACAATTTAACAATAAGCCTTCTTCATCTTGCTCTATAGCAAAATAAAATAAAAACTGATTCTTTTTCAATTTTTCTTATTATTTTGTGATGCCCTGTAGCTGTGATCTTTAATAATGTCAGCAGTTGAATTTTCAGCTTTTTTTATATTCAATGCTTTGTTGTGAAAGTGGTTTCCACATACACGTATTAATGTATGCAACTTTTCAGTGGTAACATATATTATATCTTCTTTGCTCACAAACTTGACACAGTGTTTGCATCTGAAATTTTTTTTAAATTAAAATTCAATCAATGTTTCTTGGTTAAAATCATGAATATTGATACCGAAGCTCGAAGTAGGTTAGTGCATTTAGAGGTGAGTAACATAAATATTACTATGAAACTTATAGATGTACTTTTGCCGCGCCCAAATGTCCTTTTTGAAAAATTTGCGTAGAGCTTACGAAATTTTTCTTGCGTACTCGGAACACTTAATCAATTGTGTGGTATATCAATATTGTAAAGATTATGTTGTATGTTTCAAAATCCTGCAAAATTGCACAACCTATTCCGATCCTTGTTCATTTATGTAGGCACGCCTTTCAAATATGTAAAATATTGTGCCCCTACTCTTTCATGCAACATAATATTTCTTTTTTTTTCAATGTTAAACAATAACGCTGTTATCGATATGTTGATGTTACAGTTGCAGTACATCACTAGCACACAATTTAAATGAGATAAATTTGTTAATTTTATTTGTTCGTAGCCTGTTCTACTTACATATGGCTGACTCTAATTACAAAGTATCATATTTAAGTGCTTACCGGGCTTCATCTAAAGGAAATCTCGCCATAAATATCCTTTTTTCATCATTCGAACGACTTGCTCGATTTTCACAAATTTCACTGGTAATAAACCATTTTTCCGGTGGCATTTTGATTCAAAGTACACCTCTGATCACTCGCCACTAATTTTGACGAGAAATTACACTTTTAACAATTAAAATCCACAATCAAACAAACATTTAAACTCAAAAGAAACTGCACGAAATGAAGTTTTGACAAACAACATAGCTGACACTTGACGGAGGTATTGCAAGAAAGAGAAACCGCACTGAGGGAGTGTGATAGCAATATCCGCCATTATTTGCCACGCAAAGTACATAGAAAATTTTTTTGTTCCTAGTTTCGTCAGGCTGGTAGCACTAATAAGCAAAGACTATTTTTCCTGTTTTTTTTTTTGTGGGAAATAGTATTGCCGCTTTATAGTTAGATTTAGAGCTAGCTACGTAGTCTTGAGACATCAAATTAGATTTAAGAATGTTATGGCGGGAACACAAAACTATCAAGCTGCTGTATTGTATTACACATTATGTTCCTAGATATAATCGCGTAAGAAAAAACACTATATTTTTTAAAATTATTGAAGCACTACATTTCTTAAAAATAACTCAACGCTGAATTAAGTTGTACACTAAGAAACAAGTGGTATAAGTAAAACATTTTATTTTTATGTTGATATGAGAAAAAGTTTTGAGTTACTTTATTAGAGGATGACTTGGACTTTGACTATGTATAATACACAAACTATAATACCACAAGTGAAAAAAATATGATCTAAACAAACTGAAACCAATAATAAATATTATTTTGGTGCACGTCACGCGCCACAATCATTGAAAAACATAGGTATTAGGTGCGTTCAATGTTAATTGTACGATCACCTTTTCATACATGTTTGATTCGCTTTCCCGTGTAAATGAACCATAGATAACATAAGCAAGACCAGATTTAGTATTTTTTATTTGTGTTTAGCGTCACACTTTGTGTATTTTGTCAAATTTTCCAACTTTATTAAGTTTCAATGAAGTTTTGGAAATAAACCGAAATAAATGTTTGTCTACTTTATATCTCTTTCACAAACTTACGTACATAAATGAGCACTTTGTGTGTAAAATTTATGTATTTTCACATAAAAACACTTAAACATCACAAATAACCGCGCGTTCGTGTTCCCACCAAAAACATGACTGTATTATTTGAAAAATTGCTAATGCTGTTTTTTTTTATTTGGCATTACACTTTGTGTATATTTCCAAGATAAAGAATGTCGATTTTTACAAGTGTTTTTCGCTAAATGTATTTATGTAATTGTTAAAGTGCCTAACACAAAATAAGCAACTGTCGAGTATGCTAATTATAAGGTTTAATTAATTTATGTTAAATATGTTATTTGGAAATAAATATGTTTTTTTTTTTATAGTTTAGTCATTATATTAACGTAAAGGCAACCATGTCGAAATTTCGTCGGAGTCACAAAAAAACATGTTTCACCGCATTATATCTCCTGCTAAATGTAATTTATCATGATTCGGCACTTTAGGAATAAAACTTCACCATGTTTAAAATATAAACACGAAAGAACAAGTGTCGAATAAAATAATACGACTTACAATGATTTTTCCGCGTTCCCGCCAAAACAATAAATAAAAACTAAATAATAACGACTTTTTTGAAATTGAATTGATGCTTTGATTGTCGAAGAAAATGTCTTAGTTGAATATTTTTGTTAAAATAATACACTTTGTTTTCAGGTTCACAATGGGTAAGATACAAAAATGAATAGAAGAATATCAATTGTGAGAAAATTAGTTCATTGAAATGTAACGGGAAAATATATTTATAATTATGTGTGTTTTCAGAGAAAAGTTTCGACCTTGGCTCTGTGTTGAGAAAACATCAAAAGAAACACAAAAGCAAGCCCTCACAGTTTGAAAGTGTTGCAGGAGGGGTACGTGAACATTGATTCATTTCCACTATATATACATATTTGTTACCATGTTTTAAACAAATATTGTTTTGTGTTTTAGGTGCAGCGTCGTATGGCGAAAAGTTTGAAGCAAAGGAAGAGTAGCAGATTGACCTCATTTGATAACGTTCGCAATTTGTCGCAATCAAGCCCTGTGCCCGTGTCTGAAGCTAATCAAAAAGCTGAGAAACGACGCCAGCAACTCCAGAAATGGAAAGAAGAGAGATTAATACAGAAAAATGAGCAAGCGGCCAAGAAAATAAAACCATTTATTACTGGAGTGCCGCGCAACCCTTTAAAATATGTGCCACCACCGTCAGTTAAAACTTTGCCTAGTAGTTCGGGATGCGTTACTAGATCGCAGGCAGCTAGAAATCAAAAAGAAGAAGCTAAAAAGGTGCAAGCCCAGTCATTTGCACCTACTAATGCAGGGTTCCGAGCTCCAAAAATAAAAAATGTGACTGTTGTGCCAAAATTGGAACTTACAAAGAAAAGAAAAGATGTACCAACAGTTAATTTTCAACCAGTTGTACCAGCTACAGTAGCTGTTAAGACTCGGTCGCGAGCTTACCAAAGAATTGTTGCGGAGATGAAAGCTAAGACTGGTAGAATTGAAGAAATTAAACCTAAAACTCAAAAGATCTCAAAACCTGTTACCAAAACCCACATAGTTCCTAAAGTCATGCAAAGCTTTTCAAGTAGTGAAAACGAGTCTCACATCCTTACCTCACCGTCAAGTAGTGACATAGACTTAACTGCCAGAATAATAAGCTCGTCTGAAGCCTCAAATATCCAATCTTCAACTGAAAGTGATGCTTCAAAATCACTTCAAAGTTCTTCCAGTTGTGAGTTTGTGTCAGAAAAAGAATCTCCTATTAGTCAACAGGAATCACTTATTACATCTCCACGCAAGATAGTGACACCACATAAATTATCACGAAAATCTAAAGTAGAGGAATGTAATCTTACTCCAAAAAATCCAGTCCCTAAGAGTGAATCTAGTTCGGAGGAAAGACTTCGCTCTCCAAAGTCACCTACAGATGTGCCAATGACTCCAGAACAGATAGCTGATGAATTCAAGAAGATAAGCCCAAGTGTCACCATGTCAAGAGGAAAGGATAATGCTAGGAAAGAAATGAAGAAAAAGATTGAGGAAGGTATGATTACCCTGGTTCTATGTAGATATTCTGAATATTTTTTTTTTATGTTAAAAGTAATGATACGAACTAGACACTCTCCTGATGGTAAGAGATAACACCTGTCTATAACCATTGCAGCGATAGTAGAGAGTATTTTAACAAAGAGTATATAAGAGTATTCAAATCTTGGCATATGGCATTTTCTGATTTAGTTAACGTGTTTTAGTAAAACAAACTCCTGAATCACAATTTAAAATAAATTATCATAGGATATTACACCCAGCGCCATCTGCGCCCCAAACTAAGCAAAGCTTGTTCTATGGAAGTCAGATAACTGATAGAATATATAATTTTTTTTTCTAAACACATAGGTACTTATAAAACATACAGAACACTCAGACACAGAACAAACATTTGTTTATATTGTAAAATGTTTGTCCTGGGTGGGACACCACCCAGCCTACAGCCCTTAAAGCAGATATACTACCAATGATCCAACAAGGCTGTCAATTTGCAACAATTCATTGAGTCAATTTTTCCTGTTGATGCATTGCATTGCACCTGACAAACTAATTCATTCAATGCTAAGAAGTTTTATCATCTTGTACAACAGTTTCAATTTCTCTGAATATGTTAATCTGAGATAATGATTATAATTTCCAGGTCTCCTAGATGAAGATGCGAGTAACATGGAGAGTGTGGAACATTTCCAGAGACAACTGGCTTCAGAGATCAAACGCATAACAGAGATATGTGACCATTGGGATAAAATCTATGAGCAGGTTTCTTTGTCGGAGTCAGTCCAGGTTAGACTTTGAATTGATCTTCCACACTAATGTGAGTGTGCGAATATGTATGTTTCTTACTATGTTTACTTTGTAAATAAGCTTAACTTGTGCTGTAGCAAAATAGGAGTGGAACAACTTACTCCGAGGAATAGCCATGGGTAACTCAACAGATTTACTTGAGTCACGCCGCGGCTCGCAGTTCAACCCTTGAGCTGAAAACTTGAACCGGCTCAACAGGTCATTTCAGATCAGTTCACGTACTAACTCGAGGGAGTCATTTAGTCAATAGCGAAGTAAACTAGACCTTATGCAGCGCTAGAATATACAGCTCATATAGTTGGTTTATAGTTTCAGCTCAACAACGTTGGAAATGTTCTCAATTTATCGGGAAATCTACTGATAAAAAATATTTTGAAATTAAAATAATTTTTTTTTTTTTTGTTTTCCGATTAATATTATAATTGCCTAAGTTTGTATGTATGGATATTTGTTAATCAATCATGCTAAAACAAATGAAAGGATTTGCAAAATAAATTGCATATAAATAGTTTATTATCTGGATTAACATAATTATTATCTTGTTTATCCCGGGAATTGTAAGATTCGTGGTAAATATGCTCTCCTTCCCTTTCTAAGTCATTCTGTTCAGGTCACACTTTTTGAACCGGTTCTGATCTGAGTTACACACGATTACCGAGGAACCGTTGTTGGTTTGTGATGGCTGGTAGGAGGGAAATACACAAAATACCCTAAGAGTGAGAGTGTAGGCCGTATTTCTTACAATTACAATTATGTAAATAATTTTTACAGAGATTGTCTGTAAACACTTAGCAGCAGCCTCACGTGAGAGCCAGTCCTATTCCAGGCTTGGTTTTTTTAAAAATAATAGACAAGCTTTTGTTTGACCGCAATCTCGCCTGATGTTAAGCGAGCTAGTGTTCCATAAGCTCGAACTAAGTGGTATTTTGAGCTTTTGGAACACTAGAACTTTTTGGTGTGTCTACCATCTTCGACCACACCATCATTTAATATCAGGTTCATTGTAGCCAAATACTAGCTACCCAGCTTGTCAACAAAAAAAACCCGCGATAGTTTCGCCCACATCCAGTGGTGGTATTCAGTTTTCAATTAAAAGACAGGCTTGACCCAACTGTCCTACCTAAAACTCTGCCAATTATCACCGGTGGCAGTATGCATTCAGTTTAGCTGCATGACAAGTTAGGCACATAAGACGCATGCCCATGACCATTGCAGCGATATACAGAACTTTCAATAGCAAAACAAAGTCCAGGGCATCACTGCTTTGGCGCTCATTGCCTCGAGACTTTCGATAGTTAGTCTCAACGGCCCTGCAGTAACCATTCAAACTGGAACACAGTAATGTTTACACACTACTGTTTGGCGGCAGAATTTTTAGTACTGCGGTGGTACCTACCCAGACGACCTCCTGCTAAGGAGATCAATCACCGAGTGAGTTAATAGATAAATGTTATGATTGGCAGGGTATGGTGCTGGGTGCAGTGGGGCAGGCTCGCCTGCTGATGACGCAGAAGATGCAGCAGTTCGCCCAGCTGGTGCAGCGGTGCTCGCGGCCGGAGCCCGGCACCACCCTCGTCACGCCCGCAGACCTGCGCGGCTTCTGGGACATGGTGTTCATACAGGTCTCTCGCCATACTCATACAAGTACAATAATTTCACAGTTTAGTGAGGCGTATTTCATAACTTAAGTACGTAACTTTACATATACACAGAGTTTAAAGCTAAAAGTGTAATTAAGTCGAAAAAAGTTTATTGTTTTCGTCATTTACTTATAATTTAAAAAGGAGAATGGTTCTAAATTTGACTCAAAAAAAATTTTTTTTTTGTTACTAACACAGACAGTACAAGCTTTGCGGACTTGCAATACAATGATTTAAAAAGAGAAATTTTTTGTCCAGTTCGATAGTGCTTGGCCTATGGTATCGCATCTAAATTAATCTCATTAATAGTAATTAGTAGCATTTGTAGCGATGATAGCTCAGTGGTTAGTGCGGTAGGTTCGCATGTCGATGGGCGTGGGTTCAAACCCCAACAATGAG
This sequence comes from Biston betularia, assembly GCA_905404145.2. Classification (NCBI taxonomy): domain Eukaryota; kingdom Metazoa; phylum Arthropoda; class Insecta; order Lepidoptera; family Geometridae; genus Biston; species Biston betularia. The sequence goes on from FR989873.1 coordinate 12,267,116, forward strand.
CTTGAGCTGCCGGTGAAGGAAAACATCGTGAGGTAACCATAGCAGCATATATACAAATAAATTATCATTATCTTTATCATGGTATCAGGGTATTTTCTAGTAGGTACTTGGCTGGCTAGCTACCACCCTCAAGTTGAAAATCTGCCGCCAAGCACCTAACCGTGAGTTCCGGCAGCCTAACTTGAGAACCAGTTCCATTCTTACAACACAAATATTTGAAAATCAGCTAAATCGAATCAGCCGTTCTCAAGTTATGCTGTTTTGTATACCTCATTCATACCTATAGATTCTTATTCTTATTCTTATTCGAAGTGGGGGCGATGAGTCCTGCACTGACGTCCCGCTTGGGGTGTATTGTGCATTTCCCCCTGCCAGCGTCTACCCGAGCCAACCCAGCTCCTTGAAATATCGGAGCGAGGCTCTGGGCCGCTGGCATAGTAGCTCCAGTGAGTTGGGTGGAAAGTTCAACGACGATGACATGAATGATGGCGAAGCAGCTTCATGCAGCCTAGTAGCAATTCTAGTGCCTTCTGTGGCTTCGCAATGCAAAAGCACATGCTCTACAGTTTCATTCTCTTGCAAGCAGCCACGACATAGCGGACTATCCGTGGCTCCTAGTTTAAAGAGGTGACTATTCAAGTTGCAATGACCGGTTATGAGGCCTACTATGAGACGAAGGTCCTGTCGTTGCAGCTTCAATAGATTGTTAGTGATCTTCCTGTTAAGAATTGGAAAGGCGGTCTTACCATGTTTACAGTCGGCTTTCTTATCCCACAGGTTTTGTTGTTCTTTCTCGGTGTGACGGCGCAGTAGCTCTCGCACTTCCATCGCTGGTGGTTTGCATAGAGCCACCACGTCGTCGCTTACCTGCTTTTTTGCACCCTCTTTTGCAAGAGAGTCTGCCACATTGTTACCCGAACATGATCCGTGGCTTTTCGTCCACTTGATTATGGTTCTGCACCTGCAGGAGAGTGTTTGTAGTATTTGTACCTATAGATAATATAATAAATTTGCACACAAGATTTCATTTAAAGCACAGAAGCTATACCTATAATCTATATCTTAGCAGAAGAATGTCAAGAATCGATGTACCGATTTCCAGGTGGAGAATGTAGGCATGAGGTTCAAGGAGCTGGAAGAGCTGCAGGCACGGGACTGGGTCGAGCAGAAAGCGGCGCCTGTGGCTCGTAAGCCCAAGGCGCTTCGCCCCGCGCCGAATAAGCCCCGTGTCGAAGCGCCTAGCAGACTACGGGAGATGATCGCAGGTAAGGCAGGCAGGTCGTCTTTTACCCGACTACAATAAAAAGGAATTGATTTTATGCTATTAATTTACTGCTTTATTCGAGCAATTGTGATTTACCCCAAATAAATGCCAGTAGCTGTGATTTCACTGTTAAATTATGCTCCATTTGTCTCCATTGCATCATTTGTGTAAAATTATCTCTTCAAAAAAATTATTTTTATGGAAATCGAACCACCTTAAAGCAGATATACCTACTACCAATGAGCCAACAGGGTTGTCAATGTCTGTTTAATCTGTGATATCATACATGTGTGAAAAAACTTAATTTATTCCCATAGCCGCTAGGAAAGCGAAAGCCCAAGAATCAACACAAGCCATCTCAGCACCGATTGAATCTGCAAGTGACGTCGCGACACAGTCTGAAGAGAAGACGTTCGAGGCCGGTTTCTTCTGCGTGCGCTCTCCCGCCCGCTCCCCCCGGACGACCCCCGGGACGCCGCGAGACAAGCAAAATTTGCTAAAAGCTGTTCTGTCCAATGAAGCGGAGAAAGCTTCTGCTTCGAAGGTTAGTGAAGTGTTTTCTTATTTTTTTTATGGCTGGCAGTCTATTTTTTTGACCACAGCTCACCTGATGTTAAGTGACAGTGTGGTCGAAGATCGTAGAGCACACCTCGCCTGGAATGGAACTGGCTCTCAAGTGAGGCTGCCGGAACACACTTAGATGCTTGGCAATAGATTTTCAACTTGAGGATGGTAGCTAGACAGCCGAGTACTAGAAAGTTCCCTGACACCATGCTCACGATGGTCACATTTCCTTCACTGGCCTCTCATTGTTGGAGAATGAACCCACTCCCTACAGCATGTGATCTGACTGCACTAACCACTTAGATATAATCGCTACACATAATAATACTACTTTGTAGTTTTGAACTGTCTATTTTCTCTTTTTGATTTATGATTTTCTGGATTATTTGGCTTCTGGTTGGTCCCTCTTAAACATCTAGCCACCACAGTCCTTATAACATTTTTCTTTGAAATATCTTGTTTTAGCACCTTTTTCCATGCTCATCGTTTATCAATATTTTCAGAGAAAAGTAAATAAATCTAAATGTGAGAGCAGGTATTTTAAGCAACATTTTTATTGTAACCCAAAGCTTTTTATGGCAATAGAAATATATAACTATGTAAATGTTATTATCAGAATATTTTACTTGTGAAATCATGCGGGTCTTAAATGTCGCGTGTCGTTACAGAGATCTGCGTCGTTCGCGATGCTGCGAGCGTCCGTGCTGGGGAAAAATGTCGAGTACGACGGCATCGCACCGCTACCTGTAAGTGTACAAAAAAATTCTAAATACTTAAGTATATTGCATAAAATTATTAGCACCACTTTGTTTCATAACAGGATTTAAGTGGAAGTAAAAATGCTTTCATAATTATTACTAGTTACTTCTAAGTGTAAGCAATATTATTTCAAAAGAAAACCAACCTTTTATGTTAATTATTAATTTCCATGTTAGCTCGATTCGTAGCTTTGCTTCATTCGCTGTAGGGCGAGTTTGATATCAATCAAGGAAAAAAATGAGATGTGTGTTCATCACATTTTTCTTCTTTGACTGGATGTTTTAAATGTATCTGTCTACATGTATGTAGTAACAAAAGAGTACATAAGTATTCTATCAGTGATCTGGTTCCCATAAAATTCCCTGTGAAATGTTCTCTAAAAAAATCAAATAAGAAAATTTGTTAGTTCAGACCTCTCTCTAACTATAACTTTGTATCTTTCTAGCAATCTCCGCTGCCACAAGTCAACCTACACGCCACTCCTGGTCGCAGTATCCTCAAGCAAGCTCAAGAAAACTCCAATAAATCCGCAATCAAACAGATCAAAGTCGTTCTATTCAATCAATCCGATGACGAAATGAACACCTCAATAGAAGACTTAAATCTGTCAAAAGAAAAAGTAGCATTTGCAGATATGGCAAAAGAACAAATAGACATTGACGTGATTACTGATCTATCACTTATGGATTTAGATGGAAAAGAACATAGACAAAGCGTCACAGACAAAGATACCACAAAAAGCAAACCGAAACTAACCAGGCAAGAGGCAATTACTGAAATCTCTCCGGCTATGGTCACCAGAAGTATGCGAAAATCGAGACAGTACGCGGAACAAGAAATTTCACCACCTGAACAAAAAACTCCGCGCCCCGTGAGGAAAACGCCGAAAAGATCTACACGGAAAAAAATTCAATCCGATGTAGAGACAACAGAAACGGTGGAAGAACAAGAGACGCTGCAGAAAATTCCGTCATCGGAAAAGAAATCTTCGAGATCATTACGAAAGTCAGTTCTAGCAGAAATAGAGGATAAACAGACGCTGCAAACGGAACAGAAAATACCACATTCGGAAAAGAAAACACCGAAGCGTTCCACACGGAATAAAGTTACAGAAATAGAGAACAATGCTCTTAAAGAAAATTATACTCCGAAGCGGTCTACAAGAAGCAATAAGACTGAAATACTAGATTATGTGGGATTGTAACTTGTGCCTTATCTATTAGAATTTTTTGAAAAATTTACTATATTTGTGTGAATTTCACCATTTCATGAATAATTTTTGGATTACGATATCGGGATGCAAAAATGAATCTATCTATCTAAGAATTTGAGTGCTTCTGGAATTTACTGCAAGATTTCTCGAGTGGTTTCACTGATGAAGATGATAAATTGTGTGAGTGAATTGTATTTTTTTTCTGCGTAGTCTCACATTTATTGTTAAGTCGTTTCGATTAATATATAAATAGCCCAGTTTCAATATTAAAACGTGTATTGTCTAAATAAGTAGGTTAAGTGTATGCTAGGTGTAGGTTCGATCTTCGAATCATTCGTATTTTACACAGATACAGGGGCTTAGAAACCGCTGTATCAATAATACGGGGCCCCGTGCTACAGGGGCCCCAACAATTTTTCTTATTCTTATTCAAAGTGGGGGCAATAAGTCCTCCATTGATGTCCCGCTTGGGGTGTTTTGCGCATTTCGCTCTATCAGCATCTACTTACCTGAGCCTAGTAACCGCTGTATCAATAATACGGGGCCCCGTGGTACAGGGGCCCCAACAATTTTTCTTATTCTTATTCAAAGTGGGGGCAATAAGTCCTCCATTGACGTCCCGCTTGGGGTGTTTTGTGCATTTCGCTCTATCAGCATCTACTTACCTGAGCCTAGTAACCGCTGTATCAATAATACGGGGCCCCGTGGTACAGGGGCCCCAACAATTTTTCTTATTCTTATTCATAGTGGGGGCAATAAGTCCTCCATTGATGTCCCGCTTGGGGTGTTTTGTGCATTTCGCTCTATCAGCATCTACCTACCTGAGCCAATCCAGCTCCTAGAATTATCAGATTATCATTTTGGATCAGCTCTGGGATTATCATTTTATGGGGCCCCAACATGCAAGCAAAAATTCGTTAACCTCTTAGGCCGCGGCAACAATGGACGTCCAGGGTTAGTTCGTAAAAGAATAAGGATAAGTCAGGTAGAAGGGCCCCCGACAAATTTTGATATAGGGCCCGTCTAAGGCAATCTACTTTACTGCACAAGTATTGTCGAGTTGTATGTTATTCAAAAGGTCATTCGATTTTCAATTATTCATGGGCGTTATTTAAAAATCGAATTCCAGAACTTTTATGTCCTTTTTTTCGTTTTTGTAAAAAATGGAAATTGTTTATTATACATATTTATGGGTACCCTCACATGTGACAATTTTCATTATAATTTTTTATTGACAGAACGCATTGTTTAAATATAGGGACTGGGCGTTATGAGTTACTTCGTCATTTATTCTTTTATAGATCTTTTGTAATCTAGGGATGGGGTAAAAGCCTTTCCTCTAAAATCTTTGTTATCACAAAGTTTTACTTGTTTTAATCGCGAATAATGTGACTTAGTTTTAATTTTTTTTCGTGTTTTAATAATCGTGTCGTTTCATAATTATTTTATTGTTAATTAAAATGGCTATGCATGTGTAAATAGGTTTTAAAATTATACGTCATTACTATGTTGATATTTGTTTTTATTTCGTTGTTGGACAAAAAAAACCTACACATTAAAATAAAAAAATAAAATAGACATTCGATTATTAAATAAATAGGTACATACCTAGTAATATAGTACAGAACATATATCTACATTTGTTCGTCACTTACCTAAGTGTAAGTACGTGATGGGAATCGAACCTAAGCCCTGCAGTTCATGAAGCAGAGCTAGTAAATAAAACTAACAGCGCAGCCCAAATACTTGAAACATAACTTTTATTAAACAACTAGTTGCGTTTTTTCCCGCTACATGTTTTCGGGAAAAGTATGTGTTAATCCAGGGTCTCAGCTACCTCAATACAAAATTTCATCCAAATCCGTTCAGTAGTCTTTGCGTGAAAGAGTAACAAACATCCATCCATCAATCGAAACTCAAACATTTGTGTGATTAACATCCATGTTTGTTCTGTGTCTAGGTGTACTGTATGTACATTGTACATATTATAAGTATGTATTTACAAAAAAAAGTAAGTATTCTGTCAGCTATCTGGTTCCCATGGTACAAGCTTTGCTTAGTTTAGGGCTAGATGGCGCTGTGTTAAATATCCTCGAATTAAGTTATTAAGTGGGATTCTGCTTTTGGAGTTTTTGTGCTCGCAATAAAATTTTAACTCTGCATTCGTTTCTGAACAGTCAAACTACATCTAAGCCTCAGATAAATCCCAGGCTCTAACTCCATAGCTGGCATTGTCCCATGTGCGATAACTATTTGGCAGCGGGAAATGGGTCACTATATCCCATAACGTTAGTTACGGCGCGAGTTGGCGCGCGCCGCCAGCTAAGTTCTAACTTCTGGAATAAGTACTACCAACGTAGAACTAGGTAGATACAAGGTGTAATGTGCCTATTTGCTACGTGTAGACTGACAAAATTTTATTCGGCAGCCCTTTTGGTTCATTAGTAGTAGGTATATCTGCTTTAAGAGCTGTAGGCGGCGTGGGTTCCATCCCCACCAAGTCAAACATTTTGTGTTATAAACAAATGTTTGTTCTGTGTCTGGGTGTTCTGTATGTATAATAAGTAAGTATTTACAAAAAAAAAAGTATCCAAGTTATCTGACTTCCATAGTACAAGCTTTGCTTAGTTTGGGGTCTGATGGTGCTGTGTGTAATGGTTCTACGATATTTAATTATTTATTTTATCTACATCCGTTTCCCAGACTTTCTTTATTCCACCATGGCCCGGTAATTTCGTTTACGAATTACGATGCGTCGATTGATAGGTATTATTTTGAAACAAGCTGGGAATGCTGCGACCCGGTATTTTATTTTGATGGCCCGGTATTTTATTTTTTTGGCCCGGTACCGGGTCGTGACCCACCAAATGAGAAACGCTGATCTACATTTAAAATTCATTTAAACCACGATAGCAAGAGTTCGTCACGTTGAGTGAAGACTTAAAATATGGAAATCCAAAATACTTTTTTGTGTTCAAAAATGTACACGTAAGTAGGTACGTCGTGCCGTGTCCACATCACCAGTGCTGTCACATGCCTCCGTCCTCGTTATCACTCTCCTTACACTGTATCCATAAGTAGATAATATTTTTATATTAATTCTAGCTTATTCTGTACGCTTCAAAGTTGTAACAATTCTCGTTTAGCATTATTTACTTCAGAGCAAATCCAGATCTTTATGCTCCAAAACTGTGCGGTTACAAGGACAATTAAAAAGGGTTGTCGCGCCAACCATAATAATAACAATTATGTGGCTCACCCGTTTCGAGAGATAAAACAGCCTATTACGTAAATATATAGGCTAGGATTGTAATTAGGAATAATTTAGAATCCGTTGTGGTTGTTCGAATGAATACTCAAACTTAGGTACCAGCAAAAAAATTGAAATTCAAAAGAACAAAGCGCGCATCGCGTTTCTTAATTAAAAAAAGTAATCCAGATAAAACGTTGTGTAGAAAATGGGTGACAGCTCCTTTGTCTTTACAATGTCGCGAACTATAGGCACACAGATATATAGCTACCTTGATGTATTTGGGGATGTAACTGTAAGGCCTTGAGGTATTCATTGTGGATCCAGGATTTTGGTTTGAGATGGGTTTGACCTCGTAGGTTTTATCAAGGTAAACGTAAGGTAAGATTTGTCACGGGAGAACAATGATGCTTAGCACGTGTTCTATGTTACCAAAGGGTACAGAATGATAAATAATTTGCGAAATCATAAAATTTTCGATACAAAAATTTGGTATCGAAAACTAGACAATTTTCGCAATTTGTCATTTTAAGCCCTCTCTGTGCCATTTAATCAATCGTACCTGTAACAGAGTACATCAAGTATTAATGAGTACCTAAATAATTACATAAAACCATATTTTACAACAAAAATGCTTTATAATTTCAAAATAAATAGATACTTAGATATACCTAAAACTGAAACGGAATTTTGTAGTAGGTAAATACGAAGGAAATGAAACGATTTCTTCAAATGAAAATGAACGCTTTTACTGATCGGAGTTAGGGTGATGTTTTAAATTTAAAAGATTAGGGCTAATTTTATGCTATTTTTATTATAATATAGCGATGATAGCTCAGTGGTCAGCGCGGTTAATGAGTCAAACCCCAACAATGAGCTTGAGCTGCTGGTAAAGTAAAACATCGTGAGAAAACAATAGCATGGTGGTAGGGTATTTTCTAGTACTCGGCTGTCACTCTCAAGTTGAAAATCTACAGTCAAGCACCTAACGGTGTGTTCCGGCAGCCACACCTCAGAGCCAGTTCCATTCCAGGCTAGATGTGCTTTACCATCTTCGACCACACCATGACTTAACATTGTAGATGTAAACTAATAAAGACATGGACATGACACACGAAAAAATTACAAAACCGTTGTTACTAATAAAATATAATAGTCAAGTACGTGGACCGAGCACTAGTCGCTTAGTAAAGAACTCTAATTTTTTTGCAACAAGGTTGGTAGAGATTTAGAGCTGGAGACAATCATCGAGGCACGTTGTCCAATAGTTTAATCGTCAAAGACTGTGGGGGTGAAAAACAAATTCTGGGGACGTAAATAGAAGATATTTTTCCACTTCCAATGGGGAGAAATTTAGTGTAACCATGGTAATTTAGCACTTTAGGATATAGACAGAAACGAATTGGTGTTTACTAGTACCTACTGCGGGAACTTGCACAATATTTTTTGGCAAGTGTTTTTATGGTTGATAGGCTAGATGTTTGACCACAGCTTACTTGTTATTAAGATTTGAACACGAAATTATCGTAGTATTTTGTGCGGGATTAATCGTCCCATAGATAAGCATACTCAGCCTCACAGCTCATCTGTGTGACGTGACGGCATGGTTAGAGATGAATACACGCAGCCTACAATAGGAAGAATAGATTAATAGAATTAGAATAAGGAATATAAGAATAAAGATAGGAAGAATACATAGAATAAGAAGACACAAGTGATGCTGTCTTTTTTTGTCGACAAACAACTTAATGGTAGTAAAATATAAGCCAAAAATAAAATACTTAGGTACCTATATTCATCAACCCATAAAAAAAGTTTTTACACATACTTACCTAAATATCAGGTACGTCTATGTTTTGTCCTACATTTTCATTTCTACATCATGGAGTCACACAGCTATATAGCCGAGTAGAGTTTATTAAAAATTAGATTTACTCCCAGACGCGGCACGTGTCGGGTTGCTTTAATATTGTATTTTATTGTAGACATAAATACGAGTATTAGTTTATTCGCAAGAACAGTGCTATTCATCTTACTTATCTCCAAAATTATAAATGCGAAAGATTCGTATGTGTATGTGTTTGGCTTCACGTTATACCTAACAGCTGACCAGATTTTAATGAAGTTTGGAATGCAAATAGCGTACAACTTATACACAAAGGTAACTTACATTTTAAAAAATGCGAATACCATGTTCTTTACTGAGGGGTTGGCTGGCAGAAAATGCTTTAGCATTAAGTCCTCCCTTTGTACATATTTTTCTATAAAGTGTGCAACAAAGAATTAAATAAATAAATGTAACCGCGGACCGCATGTTGTTCATACATACAAGACAGTAGAAAGATGTTGTTCATGCGATAATGATAAATAAAAGATTAAAAAATAATTATAAAATAGAATACAAACACAAATATTTTATTGATAACAGCAATGTCAATGTCAAGTCAATTCCATCAATTCAAAATGAGTTTTAAAACACTGATTAAACGTCAATGTTTTTACATAGTTTGTTTATTTGAGCATAAAAATAATACTACAATGAAATTATAAGGCACTTAAACTATCTATTAATAAGAAGTTTTATGTAGGATTTCATGTTATTCATACACGTTCGCTACATATTACTAAGCTCATGTTTGCGTAAAGTCAAAAACAAACAAACCGTAGCTAAATGAATTATTTACCAATTTAATTTTAATATCCACATCGGAGCAGAGCGTGAAATAAGCGACAAACAATATTAATTAATTACATTTGACCGGAGCACAAAGTTACTGTGAAATTATCCCTCTGTGATCCCCATACACTTGCTGCCAAGCTAGTTGGCACGTATTGGTTGGATTCAGATTTGTATAATGCGAGTATTTCCTGGACATATCTTCGTAAAATGCTAGAAAAGAAAATCAATGAAGTATGATAATTTATTAAGCCCCGCCACGCCAAGGTATCAAGGTAGAATGTCCGAAGTGGGATGTAAAGGAGTGATATAGGATAATGTGGATGATGTTACAGTAGAAAAAAAAAATTTTTTTTGATTATTTTTTTTATTGCAAAATTTAGTAAAAATCTATAAAGCGAATTGTTACTGTGCTCAAACTTTAAGCTTCTGCTTTAATAATGTACTCATACTCTGTACAGTCGTACTGTACAGACGTATTCTTTTACTCCCATTAGAAGAATATTGAAAGGCCCTGGTTATCTTTGGAAATCCTAGAGCGGTATCAATTTTCACCCACAAAAGAAGATATCTGTAGCGTCTAAAGTACTTCTGCCTTCAAGCGTTAAACCTTTTTACGAGTCATAGTTGTGGTCATATTTATTACAGACTAACTGATGCCCAAGACTTCGGCCTTTGCCCTCGCATATATATAAACCGCATTCGAAGTATCTCGACGAATTAAAAAAAGATTCAGCTAAATCAGTTCCGCTGCTGTCAAGTTAGCGCTTACCAACGAACATAATTTGATTTCTATTTATATAGAAGATATATTGCGATGAGGGTGGCAGTTACTTGTCAGCACGAAGGTGTCTTTCCATATGCTTGTCGGTAAGAACGAATCTAGAGCAGAATGTGCTTGGATATTTAGATTCGTACTATAATTGACTTTTGGTAGGTACATTTGCGAGTACAATCAGTTGTTAGTCATCAATATATGTACGTTCCGTATAACAGCATGAAAATATTAAATCACCTGTATAAACCATTACACTTAACATCGATATAAACCCTTTGTTAAGCGAAGTATTTGACGTATAACCTTTATTTCCAGCAGTGTTATTGAATTCACAAAATGCTACGATACAGCAAATTATGTTAAGTATTATTCCAGATGTAAGGAAGGAAGCTTCGACAAAAATGTCAGTATCCAGATGTAGGGCAGCCTCGATCAGTAAACCGATTGTGACTACAATGAATGCTCCGTAGACTCCGGAGTAGATGAAACGAGGTGGCGTAGACAAATTTTTGGTTTCATTTGAATTGTAGATCAGCGCTATCATCATGAGCAACAAAGTAATTCCTCGGAGTAACGTCTGTACTAATCTGTAGATCATTTTTTGGAGATAAACAACGGTCAACACATATTTTGGTCACATGTACACTTGGGGCAGTTTTAGTAACAAAACATCCATTTAGATAATGAAGAGGAGAATATTATATTTGATATAATGGCACATACAAAGGGCATAAAAGACTTCAAAAATAACCTTGTAAACACTAAACATAGATATCATTTGCTATCTTGCAAAATCATTACAACAGTAAAAAATGATCAATTAACACCAATACTAAAAATGTTTTTTTTTCCTCTTCGTGGTGACGCTGAAGTGACAGTGATTCGTTTAGAACAAAACTTGTTTTTTTAGTATAAAAAATATGAATAGAATGAACTTTTTGGTGACGGTGACTTTTTGTCAGATATTGAAACAACAACACCGAAAAATTTAAAGAACTATATAAGTGACAGACTAAGGAAGTATGATAGTAAGACTGGAGAAATTACGATGCGGCGACACGACTTTTCAGTGTTCATGCTAAACTTGGTAGGTACCACCGCAGTACCAGATATTCTACCGCTAAGCAGTGTGTAAACATTACTGTGTTCCGGTTTGAAGGGTAGCGAAATTACTGGGCTGTTGAGACTAACCATCGAAAGTCTCAAAGTAATGAGCGCCAAAGCAGCGATGCCCCGGACTTTGTTTTGCAACTCAAAGTTCTGTGTATTGATGCAATGGTCATGGACATGCCTTATTATCATCAGCTCAACGAAGTCCACTGCTAGACATAGGCCTCTCCCAAGACACGCCACTTAGCCCGATCATCGGCTTTTCGCTTCTATCCACCGCCAGCTGTCCTACGTATATCGTCACTCCATCGCGCACTCCATCGCGTCTCAGGGCTACACTACGTTTGCCAATTCGGGGTCTCCACTCCAGAACACGTCTACCCCAGCGGTTAGCGGTTCTGCGACAGACAGACATGCCTTATCGCTTACCATCAGGAGAGCGTATCGTTCGTCTCATTACTTTTACAAAAAAAAAAAGAAAACTAAAACGATGACTCAAATACTGCGCTGTCACACTTTTCTTACATTTTTATACAATTTACGTTATAGGTAAATCTCGTAAATGGCTAAACCCATCTGGATATACAGAAACTCGCGTGAGGAACTTCGATGTGACGCTTTGATCATGAATGTCATGGATCTCTCTCTGACTACGTTTACTGGCGTGCCATTTTAGTGTGCCAGCATTGTAGTTCACGTACCTATTTGCAAATTAGATCGAAACTTGTATAATTCTGTTTACGCCCCCGGCTTGAGCCGTCAACGTGAAATATGGCTGACATTTTTCAGGGATTTGGTTCTCTTGATCTCCTTTCCCCTTATTAACAGGCCATCCACTAACATCTATTCCTCTCGACTTTTTGATATTCATCCTGTTGCATTTTAAGATTATTTTTATGTTGAATTCGGTATATTTTTAATCGACTCAAAAAACGAGGAGGTTCTCAATTCGACTTTTTTTTCTTGGTAGATCCATACTTCAGATACCATATAAATTTTGTTGAAATCGATCGTGCGGTTTTAAAAAAATGAACAAAAATTTACTTCGATGATATTTTCGTTTACTCCGAAACCTCGCTGTTTCATTGGAGCAGTGCGTTTAGATGGCCTAAGGGTCATGGATTCGGTTTTTTCAAATTGTAAATTATCTGAACGAACCAGTTAAAATAAATAAATATCATAACTGATATTATAACTGTTTCATTCGGATTTCTTTATCGAATGACTTTTTATACATTTTTGTAGATGAATGAAATAGATACGGATAAGATTTGAGATGAGATTGTGTAAAGGACTTTGGTGAATCACTTAGTACCTACCTGTCTTAATGATCATAGGAAATATATTTGCATAAAAAATACATCGTTCACAATAAAAACATTTCGATTAAACAAGGATGACCGTTAGTAGATGACCCTCTTCGTTCATCAGCTTGCCCGGAGACCCGAGCACCCTTCCGGAGATGGTTATAACGAGTGTTTGTTTAGGGAGGATTCATTTATGAAGGTAATAGGATTGATGTAAAAACCCGCTTGGTTGTGAATCAAGAAACTACGAATGTTTGAATGAGTTTGCCGTCGGTGTGAGGAAATTAAGTTGTTTTTGTATAAAAATGCCCGTAAATATGAATAAATACATTTTTATACAGAGTACAGACAAATAAAATTAAAAGTCTGTAGTAGTTAGCTAGTTAGTATAAATGTATATATTTTTTATTATTAACTTTTTTTTAAATTGTGTTTTTCGTGTGTTTGTGCACATAAAACAAGAGGTGTTTGTGTGTGTTTTATTCATCATTTTGTAAGTACGAATGTAGGCATTTAAAGTAATTACCTAATGAATACGTGACGCTGGCAAATGCACAAAGTGTGACGCCAAAATCAAAGAAAAAGAAAAAAAATCTATCTAAATTACTCAATCTATGGTCGAAAGGGTAACCATCTCTCTTCGTGTAGATCTTATCTGCAACCTTAGAATATAATTATAAAAAACTTCTGCATTCTAAGCCTGCAAAAATTTGTTTCAATTTCCCACCACAGTGATGTTTTCACTTAGAGGGCGCTGCGAGTGACGGGCGGAAATTACCGACGGCGAATCACGGTACATATTATATGAACATAAGCTTTAACTTACACAGTTGATCAGTAAATGTATTTTAAATTATTATCAGGTGTTTCATTTATTCTCTTAATTAAGAAAAGTCTCTATATGCATTCATTTTTCTCTGTCTCTGTTTGCTGTACTCTACATTTTCAATTTTGCCTGCTGTTTTAGCTCATTTGGTAGAGTAATGCTTCGAGAGCTGAAGGACATGGGTTCGATTCCCGCATTTAGTTGTCTCTCGTGGGCACACTAGAAAAAACATGATCTAAGTAAATAAAAATCAACGTCGAGTCACTAGTATTTATATATATAAGAGGATAAACAATATAATATTTTTTTTAATAGAAATATGTTTGAATTTCCAAGTTGGTCTCAAATTTATAATTTTTCTAAATAAACTAACACTGGCTGGATATTGGATTTAATAATATAACTCTTTATTGTATACACCAAATTACAAAAAAAATATATAAAAATAAATTTCACTGGATATAAGGGTAAGAACATATTATTATTATACAAGAACAATATATTTTTGTTTTACTCATATGCTTATGCTTTGCACTACGTGTGTGGTTTGTTCACATGCTTTGCACCACGTGTGTACTTTACTCACGTGCTTTGCACTATGTGAGTGGTTTACTCACGTGCTTTGCACTATGTGTGTGGTTTACTCACGTGTTTTGCACTACGTGTGTGGTATACTCACGTGCTTTGCACTATGTGTGTGGATTACTCACGTGCTTTGCACTACGTGTATGGTTTACTCATGTGCTTTGCACTACGTGTGTGGTTTACTCACGTAGTGCGAAGCATTAGGGTAAACCGAGACCGCGCACGACTCTTTCACAAAGTTCAGTATGTGGGCGAGACTATAGCTGGAGTATCCGACGTTATTAAAGGTGAGTGACCAAAATAAATCAAAATCATATTTTATCCGTTTCCATAATTTTGCATTTATTTTTTCAAAGTTTCGAATGGTTTATAATCAAGCTTAATATGTATCTTAGGGTAAGTAACTAATAAAATTGTTTTCAATTAGTGCTAATTGTTAAGTAGCAGATGATTATACCTAGTTGTGCATTTACCCCTTTCGGTTAATACACACCAAGCTTAACCCTGTATACACAAAAACATTTTTTGTATTGTGGTGTTTATTTTTGGATGTAGTAAAAGCAGTGTTGGCACGGTGAGTGGTCTGGCGTCCAAGGATGTCACTGGCGGCGTAAACGTTTTATATGGTCGATTCTGTTTAATTAGCTATGTATTGTGTTGTTTATATTGTAGTCATACTGTAGAAATACTGTATAAGTTTCACAATACTTGTTATAAATAAAGAAATATCAGTTATTGCATCATTGATCGATTGACTTGACAAAGCATTTTGAGCGGAGACTCCGAGAGCGCTGACGCCAGCACCTGTGAATACATTATGAACTATTATGATAATGCAGCATAAGAGGAAAATTATCCTTTCAATAAAATAAAAGGAAAAATAATGTAAATGTTAATAACTATGGACTTTGATTATGGGTCCGAAACAAATTATTTATTATAATTATTATCTAATAAAACTTGATTTAAAAAGTATTCATTCTAACTATTATTATTACGTAGCGATGATAGCTCAGTGGTTAGCGCAGTAGGTTCGCATGCCGAAGGGCGTGGGTTCAAACCCAACAATGAGCTTGAGCTGCCGGTGAAGGAAAACATCGTGAGGAAACCATAGCATGGTGGTAGGGTACTTTCTAGTACTCGGCTGGCTAGCTACCACCCAATCAAGTTGAAAATCTGCCGCCAAGCATCTAACGGTGTGTTCCGGCAGCCTCACTTGAGAGCCAGTTCCATTCCAGGCTTTACCAGCCAGTTTGGCCAGGTGTGCTTTACCATCTTCGATCACACCTTCACTTAACATCAGGTGAGCTGTGGTCAAAAACCTACCCTGTCAAACATAAAAAAAATAAAAAATGTTGGCAACCCACTTTATGTATTCAGTCAGTGTATACAATCAATTATTTAATATTTTCATTCGTAGTCAGAGTCGACTCCTGTCCAAAGTAGTGGTGATTATACTACAAAAACTTCTGCAGAATTTTAGAAACAACACGTAAATATATGTTTTACTACATTATATCAATTTCTTTACCTACATGTTTATTTCTTGACGGCCCTGTTGGTTTATTGGTAGTATGTCTGCTCCAAGAGCGTAGCTTGTTCTGTGTATGGGTGTTCTGTATTTATTATAAAAATGTATTTACAAAAAAAATAATTATGTATTCTACCAGTTAGCTGACTTCCATAGTACAAGCTTTGTTGGGATAGCGCTGTGTGTAATGTCCTACGATATTTATTTACTTATTTATGTATTACTAGCGGACGCCTTGCGGTTTCACCCGCATAGTTCCCGTTCCCGTGGAAATACAGGGATAAAAAGTAGCTTATGTCACACGGAGATAGTGTAGCTTCCCAACGGTGAAAGAATTTTTGAAATCGGTCTAGTAGTTTTAGAGCCTACTCAAAACAAACATATAATCAAATCTTTCCTCTTTATAATAGTATACTCGTAGATAGATAAATACAATTATTTAACAAAAAAATATATAAGTTTTTAGTTAAAAATTCGATCTGTAGTTTAGCTGATCTGGTTTCAATAATACGAATTTTCCTTAGTTTGGCGCTGTGTGAATTGATCACCAAAGTTTGTTCATGTATTACTTTATCAAGTATGACCATGGAACAGTGCCAGCTGTCTTACCACACCTTGACCGTAGCTCCCATAGCCTCCAAGACCACCACAATTGACCACAATTTGACACGTAACTATTTTTATTTGGTATTAACCGACGTGAGACCTATTTCGTTATATAATATTGTTTTATGTACGGCTATAATTTAAGTTACTTGTTTACCAGACCTAGCACCACTTACACTGGCACCCTTGTCTGCCCCATGACCATGGCCACTCCTGCGGCGTCGACCAGAACTTGTCAATTTGACACGTATTTCAGTCTAACGTCGATCAAGGTGATATTGAATATTTTTTCATTTTAGTTTGAGTAATAGGTACTTACTGGGATCAGGAACAGAATCGCCGGCAGAATTTGCATAATCTCCGTAATTGCTGGCTGGTTGGAAACATTGAGAACATTAAAAATAAATTTCAACTGTTACATTAATGAGACAAGCGAGACGTTCTCCTAATGGTAGATATAATGCATGTCCATGATCATTGCAGCAGTACCGAGAACTTTGACTAATAAAACAAATTCCAGGGCATTGTTGCTGGATTCGATGCTTAGTCCCTTATAATTTTGTTAGCTGCAGCACTCTTCAATTCAGAACACAGTAATAAATACAAATACAAATAATCTTGAAAAAAAAAAGTTAAAAAAATAATTGTCATAAGATAAATTCATAATTAATATACGAGATATTTCTACATAGGATCCGCCCGGGATCTGCTATTTTTTTCAACTGGACCAAAAATTTGATAGAGCTCCCCAAAGCGTTCAAAGTAAATAGTTTCAAAATCTCACAATATTCATGTATGGCAGTAGAGAGTCAATTTTAGTAAAGTTCTAGTTAAAAAAACAAGTATAAATTTTAGAAACGACCGCCCGGTGTCCGTGTAGTCCGTGTTCTCTACTAGTCAAGCCCTTTCATTTGATACCCATATTGAGGGAATTGTGAAAAAAATATGTTATCCGCCATTTTGTGGCGGCGGCCATCTTGGTCCGATTTTCATCAAACATAGCTAAGAACACTCCCGTCTAATTCACCTTACAAACAAAAGAAATCAAAATCAAAATCGGTTCATTCGTTCGGGAGCTACGATGCCACAGATACACACACACACGTCAAACTTGTAACACAATTACTGCATATAATATAAGTATGGCAGCTGTAACACAGGGTTACCTAGCACAGCTGCCAACGAAAATCCAAACTGATACTACTTGTTTTATGATATTGATATTAATCAAACTCATTAGCTTATATACAGCTTAGTGTTTATATAATACATTATAATATTATTCCTATACCTATCTAAATAGGTATTTTAATCTTGATGCAAATCTGCTAAAAAAAATACCTATTAATGAGTTTGTAATGTTAGACATTGCATATAATTTATGTATTGTTAGATCCCGAGATTCAGTTTTTCTTGTTCGGATACTGATGTAATGTAAATTTTTCTTGTGTCAAATAAAAGTATTGTTATTATTATTTATTAAGTATATGCAGTAATTAGTGGGCTTAGATCATGTTACCTCCTGCGCCCGCGTACACGCAATTAAGTAGTCCGCACAGCTGAACAATCAGCGCTAGCTTCGCCATGATGCCAACTTAGAGATTTACGCGCCCGTTTAACCTTTTATACCTTATATAGAAGAAGTTATTCTTTCTCTTTTACTCGAGTGAACTTGTAGCAAATTATGATAGCAACTACTTAACGCAGAAGAAGCTTTTAGCAGGCACCATCAGAATTTTTCATCAAAACTAACCGTGGTTTTCTGCTAATAGAATAAACAAAACATCACATAAAAGACCTAAGCCATAAATGAATCTGCATCAAAGCTAGCGTCTTTTAAAATACGGCTTTCCTATAATTATTTTGAGATCAAGATTACGGGTTGAAAATAATTTAGATATTAAGATAGGTTCAAAATAGTTGAAAATAAAATATTTTTGTAACATCACATACTAATTCAGAATATGTATTATAGTATTTACTCATTTCAAACCTACACATAATGTATAACGTCAGATAAAATAACGACAAAAACACATCGATTGCCTTCATTTCACCAGACTAGCCTATTAAGTGAAGATGGGGTTCTACGGTGAAGCAAGCTCGCCTAGAAGAAACCGATTCATTCGCGACTTGAAGGTATATATTAGATTCCTAAATTTGCCGCCCTAGTCTTCTCAGCCTGCTGGTAAATCCACCACTGCTAATATTACTTACCCGGTTGAGAACCAATACCGGCATAGATTTTTACGCCTGCGCCTTGACCGTAGCCGCCGACACCTGACAACGAAACACATTTTAATATGGCTGAATTTGTACATTCTAAAGTACACATAAGCAATACGAATATGATACCAAATTGTTGACAACTGCGTATGATGCTGTTACTTTGACACTCTGTTTACATGTAGACTGGCTAATCTATGTCAAAATAAACATATCAAATACTAGCGGACACCTCGCGGTTTCACCCGCGTAGTTCCCGTTTCCGTGAGAATATAGGGATAAAAAGTAGCCTATGTCACCCGAGGATACTGTAGCTTTCAAACGGTGAAAACATTTTTGAAATCGGTCCAGTAGTTTCGAAGCCTATTTAATACAAACAAATAATAAAATCTTTCCTCTTTATAATAGTACTAGCGGACGCTTCGCGGTTTCACATGATGTTAAGCAGTAGTGTGGTCTAAGATGGAGCACGCTTACCTAGAAGAAACCTATTCACTCTAGATTTGAAGACACCCATATTGTACTCTAACACCGAACACAGAGTCCGGCAGAGAGTTCCACAACCTCGCTGTGCGAATAAAAAATGTGGAATCAAAACGCCTCGTGCGTACATGGGGAACATTCACCATGTACGGATGACGTTTTGGTCGGTTTGTCTGTCATATTATTTGTAAGAGTGCAATAAAGTATCTATTAGGTATATAAATAAACAAATTAGCCAACGTAAAAAAAAAAAAAAATTGTCATAAGATAAATTCATAATTAATACACGAGATATTGCTACATAGGATCCGCCCGGGATCTGCTATTTTTTTCAACCGGAGCAAAAATTTGATAGAGCTCCCCAAAGCGTTCAAAGTAAATAGTTTCAAAATCTCACAATATTCATATATGGCAGTAGAGAGTCAATTTTAGTAAAGTTCTAGTTAAAAAAACAAGTATAAATTTTAGAAACGACCACCCGGTGTCCGTGTAGTCCGTGTTCTCTACTAGTCAAGCCCTTTCATTTAATACCCATATTGAGGGAGTTGTGAAAAAATATGTTATCCATCATTTTGTGGCGGCGGCCATCTTGGACCGATTTTCATCAAACATAGCTGAGAACACTCCCGACTAATTCACCTTACAAACAAAAGAAATCAAAATCGGTTCATTCGTTCGGGAGCTACGATGCCACAGACACACACACACACACACACGTCAAACTCATAACACAATTACTGCATATACCTAATATAGGTATATGCAGTAATTAGTGGGCTTAGATCATGTTACCTCCTGCGCCCGCGTACACGCAAGTAAGTAGTCCGCACAGCTGAACAATCAGCGCTAGCTTCGCCATAATGCCAACTTAGAGATTTACGCGCCAGTTTTACCTTTTATACCTTCTTAAACTTAGTTGTGTCTCACTGTTTCACCCGTTTTTAGTACCTATTCATTGTGGTATTAGCATTTAGCATGTAACTGAATCTTCTTTTATCTTTATTTGTATTTTAAATTTGGAATTCAGATAGCTCATACTTTGAATTAACAAACGATGAGATTGAGCTACCGGTGAAGAAAACATCGCGAGGAAATCATAGCTTAGTGGTAAGGTACTTTCTAGTACTCGACTGACTATCAAATATAAAAAACAAAAATACCTTTTTTTGTTCTGGAAAATGCCTGTGTACATGTGTAAATGTACCTGTGTCGCGCAGATAGTTAAGTGTAGGTACAAACGACCACATCGATCGATTACTGTCGTTTTGTGTGAATGGAGAATATATACCGCTGTGTCAGATATTCTGCCGCCAAGCACTAGTGTGTAAACATTACTGTGTTCCGGTTTCAAGGGTACTGCAGCTAGCGAAATTACAGGGCTGTTGAGACTAACCATCGAAAGTCTTAATGAGCGCCACTTCTTACTTAAAGTTCTATGTATCGCTGCAATGGCCTTTGACAGGCGTTATCTCTTACCATCAGGAGAGCGCCTCGTTCGTCTTATTAGTTTTAAACAAAAATCGTACACACCGTCAGCCAAACATTTTTTTTTAAACGTGGAAGTATTACGTCTTTCTATAACAGGTGGAGAACATAAGGTTCCATAAAGGTCAGCAAACACGATGCAGGATGCCTCTGCGTTTATTAAAATCATAATAAGGAAGGCAAACACGATGCAGGATGCCTCTGCGTTTATTAAAATCATAATAAGGAAGGGTAGGTATTTAAATAGTAGGTACGTCAACAATCCTGACCTGATAGCGGTAAAGCCAAGCAATACTTAAAACATATAAGTTCCGAAATATTGTATTGGATAGTCAAAGTCAAAGTTAAAATCAAAAACTTTATTTGAAAAGAACATAACCTCGTTGACAATCGAAACAATTAAGATTTAAAAAAATATATAGTTGACATGCTATGTGTTTGACCGCAGCTCACCTGATGTTAAGTGACGGTGTGGTCGAAGATGGTAAAGCACACCAACCCTGGAATGGAACTGGCTCTCAAAAAGGCTGCCAGAACACACCGTTAGATGCTTGGCGGCAGATTTTTAACTTGAGGGTGGTAGCTAGCCAGCCGACTGTACTAGAAAGTACCCTACCACCATGCTATGGTTTTCTCACGATGTTTTCCTTTACCGACAACTCAAGCTCATTGTTGATATATGACAAAAAAACGAACATCAAAGCAGTCAAAAAGTACTTACCAATGCTGTTTAAAAAAAAACACTAAATGAAAGAAAAGTCTCAACGTAAAATATGTCAATTTAAAAAATATTGCCAATACAGTAAAATGTCAAAAAAAGAATTTTAGAATATTAAAGTACTACTTTAATAATCTAAAAAAAAACATCAAAGACTTCCAGAACGCAATGCGTAGAGTCGCGCCGTATCGCAGAGTCTCTTGTGACTGGGTTCTAATAAAGATAAGTTTTAGGCAATAAATTGGCGAACTATTTAATTACTTAGGTAAATTTTTCAACATATTTGTTCTATTAGATACAACGAAGTACCTACTAAGTTATGTAAACGCCAGTCGCCCAAAATAAATCTTACAAGATTAAACTAATATTTTTTTAGGTAATGAAACATACCTTCCAACACCTAAAATAACTTTGCGACAGTATGATGTACGTATTTATGGAAATTATATATTTAATAATATTACAAATTTGGCACTAGCGAAGCTAGGAAAATCTCTTTACGCTGTATTGTTTCCTAAATCGGCACAGAAAATTTTCCTATACCATGGAAACTGACGTGGTTATTTTGTGATGGTTTTATTTTAATTATGGTTAGTATAAGTGAAACAAAAATTAAAATACTATGCTATTAGTAGATACTAATTAGTGATTGTATTGTTCTAATGGATTAGCGCCATTTAAACAGTACTAGTCCACCACGTACTATACCAACATTTTTTTTTATGTAATAAGTAATGACACGAACGAGATGCTCTCCTGATGGTAAGAGATAACGCCTGTCCATGACCATTGCAGCGATACACAGAACTTTGAGTAGCAAAACAAAGTCCACGGCATCGCTGCTTTAGCGCTTATTACTTTGAGACTTTCGATGGTTAGTCTGCTTGGCGGCAGTATATCTGACACTGCGGTGGTACCTACCAAGACGACCTCCTGCTAAAAGAGATCTACCACCAAGTGATACTTCTTCTTTTTCATTATTTCCACCATAACTTTTAAACGCCTGAACAGATTTGGATGTATGATATAGTTAGAATCCTTACATCATCACAAATGACACAGCCATAAACTTCTTTAAAAAAAATCGTTTATTGGTGCATTCTTCTTTCTTAGTAAAGCTTGTTTTCGTACTTTATTGAATTTATTTGTACTGCATCCCATTTTGACGTCATATGTAAACCAAATAGCAGATCACCCTCACCCCATAGATATGAGTTTGTTAAAACATTTAATTAATAGGGGAGGAAGGGGCAGAGCCGACCCTTTACTAGTTATCAAGGATATACTCCTGTTCAGGTATTTGATTTTAAAACAAAGGGTGATTGTGATACAAATTGCTCAAATGATTAATATGACGGAACAATAATAGGTATATGATAGGACAGGCGTTATCTCTTACCACCGGGTGAGCGTCTTGTTCATCTTATTACTTTTACATAGAAAGAAGATTAAATGAGCTAACAGGACTGTGTTTTTGTCCCAGAGTGCGACACAAATGTAAGTCAAAATGACCTATGCGATTTTATGTGGCGGGAAAATATTTCCGAGTCAGCCCTGTTTTTCATACAGTGGCTCACTGCTGAACGCGTGTGTCTTTTTCATTGTGAGAAGGATAAGGCTATAGTCCACCACGCCACGGGCCAAGTGCGGGTTGGCAGATTTCACACATCTTCGAGAACTTTTTTTCATAACTCTCAGACATGAAGGTTTCCACACGTTATTTTCCATCACCGTTTGAGGTCTTCTAAAGCTGAAAACTTTAAACAGCACAAATATAGTTATTTGGATAGAATGTATTTTTTTGTGCCGTTTGGGGTTGAAACTTTAGGCCCGTGGGGGCCGGCCGCTCTCGAACTATATCGGGACCTGGCCAATCGTTTAGAGGAAGCTTCGGGTGACCAGAATGCTGGTATCCACTTTGGTCAAAACCTTAGCATTGCCATCCAGCGTGGCAATGCTGCCAGCATTCTGGCCACATATCCCTCCTCTGACGGACTTTTAAATTAAGTTTTTTGTATAAATTTGTAAATAGTATTAATTTAAGTTATAAGTAAAATGTATTTCTACATTGGACGTCAGACGGTCTCCCAACTAGGCTGCCGAAACTTCACACTTATCTGAACCAGTTGCATAATAAATCAGTCTCCCAGATTCCTGCAGCTAGTTCTTCACACGCGAATCGGACAGGAAAGGAGGGATTAAGCGGGCACGCGCGAGCGCAGTCGTTTTGTCACCTCTCGCTTAAATATAGACGTGACTAAATGGGCCATTGGCGACGCATAAATCATGTCCATTTCCAATTCGGAACTATTCTGGTATTTTAGGGCTGGAAAAATAGATGGGTTGGTTATTTTGAAAGGGGACTTGTTGGTTTATTTTTTGTTTCGTACGAATTTTGTTTTGTGGGTGTCTCTTGCCCAATAGATTAGTTTTTTTTTACTTCGGACTACGCATGCGTTTGGCTACGATCTCACCTGATGGAAAGCGATGATGTGGCCGAAGATGAAACACGCTTGCCTAGGAAATATTCATTCACATTTTTGTTGAAAAACCCCGGGTAAACAGGTTTGTAATGTTCGTAAGAATTTCACAAATAAGGTTGACTTTTGAACGATATTGTGTGCCAAGCGGACATAATATTTATATGCAAGAACTCAGGCGCGCAACTAATAAATTAGGCCCCTACTTGTTGACCATAGCAATCACTCGCCATGCAAAACGTATTCAAAGTAAGAATATAAAGCTAACAAGATCTGTCCTCTCGAAAGTCTTGAGTGTCAGCTATCGTTCGCGAAGCATTCCTTAGCACTTCTTTAAGCATTAATAACATCTCAATCATTCTTATCTTGGTTGGAATAAAGTTGAAAATAGGTAGCCAAGTTTTTGTAATACAAATTGAATCAGTGATCGTTCTTGAGTTCCTCTCAATACCTTTACTTTACCTGATTTGTTTTCCTGTTTTTTTACAAGCTCGTATTTAACTTGAAATATATGTATGTCTGTCCGGGTCTGTCTTGCAAGTTAAATTTGACCAACTTCCCGATGTTCGATTGGACTCAAATTTGATGTACTTATGTATTTTCGGTGACAATACAATGATATGGTACGACGGAGCTGGATAATGGAGATGGAAGATGACCATAGGAACTTCTGAACTAAACAAGATAAACCCATCGAGTTTGGGCTCGATTGATTCGTCTTGAGGAGCACTTTATGCCTAGACGATATCCAAGGTCTGATGATGAAGCTGGAACCTTCCAGTTTGAGGCACAGAAGTATATCCAGTAAGTACATAACCTGTAACCTGTAACGGGTAGTGCCACAAGCTTTTGAGAATATAGGTAAGTACGTACACGCCAAATACTTACTAGAATAGGTATATTTTTAACTTTTTAGTTCATTGTCCCAGACAAAAGCTTGTTTTTAAGAATATTTTTTACTTTTAATTTATTTTTTAATATGGTTAACAGGCTCGATATTTGACCACAGCTCACCTGATATTAAGTAACGATGTGATCAAAGATGGCAAACACGAGATTGGGATTGAGCATTGTCCTGGGATCTATACTCAATTCTCAACGCCGGCCGTTCACGAGCTACACAACGACCTTTAGAGGAGGCGCCAGGTGACCAGAATACTGGCATATACTTCTGTCAAACACTTATCATGCGTGGCAATACGGCCACCATTCTGGCCACATTTCCCTCCTCTTGTAGATTTTTGATTAGATTTACAACTTTATAAGTTTTTATAAAGTTGTAAATAAAGACGTCAGTATAAACTTTAAAGCATTTTTCAATTGTTAATTGTGTTACATATTGACGATGTAATTTTTTGTAAACAATAACAACAACAATTATAAACAATTTACAACAACAACAACAATCAAACACAAACAACAACAGTAATAACAACAACAATTACAATTTTATGTATTCCAGACAAAATGAACTTTAAAAGCAAACAGCTATACACGTTTCTGGTAAGAATTGTATGTGAGGTAGAGAATCAGGACTCAAGAGAGTGTTTGTCTCATTACTTTTACGTAAAAAAACTCACACCTCGCGCATGTAAAGCGTATTCTTTCGATGTGCTATCACATCTTTTACCATTACGTCTACTCTAATCGGGAAAATTTTTCTTCCTCTTTCCACAGATCATCACAACAGCGGTACATCACAGCAATGACGCGCCATTAGCGCCCGCGAGGGCTGGCGTATTGCCAAGCAGGTGCGCTGGATCGGGCACAAATATACGACGCACAGCCGTTGGTAACTGCATGACCACTATACCTTGATGCACTTTGTTTACGCGTTAAAGCAATTTGTTTTTACCGGTGATAGGCAAATTTTTTATGTAAAAGTCATGAAACGAACGAGACGCTATCTAGCTATGATAGTAAGTGATAAAGCATGTCCATGATCATCACAGCGATACACAGCACTCTCAGTATCATACAAAGTCCTAGGGCATTACTGCTTTGGCGTTTACTACTGAGACATTTGATGGTTAGTTTCAACAGCCCAGTAATTTCGCTAGCTGCAATCCTTCAAACTAGAACACAGCAATGCTTACACACTACTGCTTGGCAGTAGAACATCTGTACTGCGGTGGTACCAACCTATACAACCTCCTGCTAAAGAGATCTACCTACAAGTAAAAATTACCTTGATGATCTTTATTTACGTGTTAAAGCGATTTGTTTTTAATGGTGACAGGCTAGGTGTTTAACCACACCTTACCTGATGTTAATAATTTGCTGATGAGGTTGAAGATAGTAAACATGCCAAGCCTGGAATGGAAATGGTTCCAAGTGAGTCTACCGGAATACATCAGTAGGTGGCGCCAGATTTTTAACTTGAGGATGCCAGCATACCTTAGCCATTTATACCTTCGTATTTTAATTTGTCTATCAAGTTATTTCTGTTAAAACTAAATACGACATAATTGTCACAATCATGTTTTTGGTTCTAAAATTGCACCATTGATTTAGTTAACTCTGATATGTAGGACTAAATTGATTTACGTGCTTCTTTTTTGATTGAGTAGTTTAAAAAAACCTGATTATTATCTTTGGTCAATAACGTCATGATAAAACTAAAATATATTTACATAAACAGACAAATGATAAACTCAAAATCAAAGTGTTCTTGGTAGATAAGACTCTTTTTTGGGCAGACGTAAAAGTGGACGAGTTCAGGCCCAAAAAATAAACACAAATACGTGGACAATCATGATTGTTAAATGGGTCAAAATGACGTCATTTCCGCATACCATCCCCTCAGGTTTTCGGGACATACGACATCGATAAGGAGAAAGAGAATAACTTTACTTAGATGGAAAGGGCAGTTATTCTGGAGTATTATATTTACTTAGACATATGTTATGTCGACAACTTTATTATTGGTGACGTTTTTGGTTATAATTTTGGGATAAATGATGTTGACTTTTTTTAACACTTATTATTCTGCGTTACGCCATTGACTGTCCCGACGGGAAGCGATGATCAAAGATGAAGCACGCGGACTAAATCAGTTTTATGTTGTGTCATATTACGAATTGGTTTTTGTGTAGCAGTGAACACAGGAAATCTTTTGATTCCTCTTTTTACAAATGGACTCTTTACTTTGAGCGGCGATTTCTCGAAAACGACGCTGAGTGGGCACCTACAATTTTGGGGTTAGGTTGGAACCTACCCATACTATAAGCGTGGGAGTCTGTAACTCGATGCACCTCTCGGACTGTCCCCGTAAGCTTGTATTCTTCAGGTGTACCTATGCTATTTCTTCTAGATCGCGTTATTCCTTTTATTCTTCTGGAGTAATTGTTTTCTTATATTTGACAAGTGAAAGTTAACAAATATGTGTATGATTTAGGTTCTCTTTTCTTAATAATTTAAAAGTTATCTGCACTTTAGTTTTAGTATCCAGAGGAATAAGAAAATGTGAAAGGTGTGTCAAAACCACATCAGTTTCCACAGTAAATAAAAAGGAATAAGAATCAAGTACAACAATGATATACGGAATTTCAGTATGAGAAATATTTTGATCAACATTAACATATTTTATTATAAGCAAACCAGCTCAAACGCTAAAAAATTCGGTATGCATAAGACTATAATTCATAAAGTGCCAAATTTGCTGTCGAGTTTTTATTATTTAGGCTACTCTCTAAAAAAATATATGTATAAATATAACATTTGTAATATACATATTTTTTTCCATGTTTCTGCCAAAATCGATGATTGTTCTTTGTCTTATGCAATCTCATACTGATATCGTTAATGAACCCTACTTTTGAATCATATGCCTCAGTTTTCATATACGAATATGGTCACCTTTCCAACGATATTACTTACACAGACGGACTTATTGGTATGCGAAAACTCAGGCGTATGATTAAAAAACAGGGCTCTATAAAATAATTTGTCAATCATCGCGCATCACCAGAATACGGCCGCTATACCAAGAAGGGCGTCGATAAGTAATTGTCCACTAAACGGCTACTATATGGCTAGTTTTTGTGGTCGACGGGGCCGCACTGGTCGTATATGGCTAGTGGTTTACAGGGTAACTCGCCGTAGAGACTTTTGTATGCGAGAACTAGACGCTTCTTACGTATATTTCACTGCTGCTATGGCTTCGTGATGGATATTGAAATTGTCTGGCCTTTTCTCTATAAGCAGATGAGCACGTAATTCTGTAGCGATCATTGCTCAGTGGTTAGCGTGGTTGGTGCACACGATAAAAAATATTTTTGTATTTAACAGCTCATTTCTTGAGAATAGTTGTAAACTATATAACATTATGATACGATCCTTAGATAACGATGGAGGTGTCACCGCTGGGCACAGCTAGTTACAGCTATGCTACAAAAATATACAACTGTAGACATAATAATTATAAGCAGCTAACATGGCAACTTTTGCTGATCCATACAAATATATACGACGAAATTTATAAAACAACTTATTTTTTTACGGTTGGTCACGTAGTAGAAGTAGTAAAATGACCTGTCCGGTTCATACTGAACCTATCCGGCCTATCGATCCGCGTAACCTATTATTCTTACAACAGAAACTCAAGCAGCATCACCAATCATGTAAATTAGTAGTTTCCACGCATTCACTGTTCGCCTACTGTAATGTATTCCAATCAGCTTGAATTTGCATCACCAATTTACATACAATCCAAACGGAATATATAAGATAGATTTTTACTTTTACACATAGAGTTTTACTTACATAGACTACTCAACTTTTCTTAGAATTGGTCAACTGATAGCGCAAACAAAACCTTCTGCAAATGGCTTTAGGAAATGTTCTGGTCACTCCTCATTCAAATGTAGAGATAATTTTATTAATCAGTAATTCTCTGCCCACGGCTACTCTGTCGTCCGTACAGGGTAAGGTAATAGCAGCGATTAGTCGCCATCTACCAGTTTTTGCTTCCCACAATCTATCAGATAGTATCACATACGATTGCTGTGCGCTTTACTCTAGCGGTCGGTTATGTCAATTTCACTTGCAAAGTAAAAGGCTGCAATGTTATTACTGCTGTTGGAAACTGTTAAAATCAACGAATTGTACAATTGTACATAGAGAACATGGAAAAAGTGTCAACTAATCTATTAACTTATGATCGAAAGAAATAATTTACGTATTGTTTCATGTTTCACGAAATTATCAATTCTTATTCACTAAATAAATTAATATTTTTAATGCACTACAGAACAAAGTGAACATATTGCAATGCAGTTGAGCATTTCAATTTCGATTGTTCAGATTTACGTATAGTAATGAACGTAGTACATGTATTGGTTGAAATTAACTATTTTGTAGCTTGTAAGTAATCGATACATTTTGATATCGATTAAAAGTACTCGCCTTCATTTATAGTTAATCAAATTTTTTAGTGATAGCACTAAACTATACATGGCATCCTGTTTTTAGTAAAAACAAACAGTACGCCAAAAAAGACAACTTTCAACACATACATACAAATTTTTTAAACGTTTTTAAAAAAAATAACGGATATGCTTACGTTTCGTGAGAGCTATTTATTTATATAAAGTTTAGAGATAATACGGTGTACGCTTGTAAATGTAAGTATGCGATTGGAGTCGAGTATAGAGAAATTCCACCACTACCTTAGACAAGGGCGCACTTGCCTTGTTACAAGCTTACATGCCATCTTAGCTGGGACAACATGCCTAAGTTTCTGGAGAACATGCGCAAAGATTTAGTTCGGGAACAGCTGGCCGTTTTAGTCCAAGTCATCTCATTAATAATGTTAATACACACTAACGGTTTAACAGGAATACAGCTTATATTCCGGATTAACTCATAGGTTACTTTTTATCTCGGAAAACGCACATCTAGTAACAAAATAATGTCTTTTGTTTAATTCATCGATGTCAGTTGTTGCTTTTTGCTGGAATGCTTTATTTTCTTTTCTATTCAATACATTAGACATCAGAGTCTGTAGTGTTGTTTGCTACGTTGTACGACTACAAATTTACTATTCTATAACTCAGATAAAAAGCGCAACTGAACTGAAACAGTTAGTTTACATTTACAGGCCAATCTATTTAAAAAAGGTAGTAAAATTGACCTTATTCGTAAGTGAACCGACCATCAGTTCCTACACTGGCGAGCATGCCGGAAAACAAGTCATGAGGTTCAGCACAGTTACACACGCCGGGTTCATACAGACGCACACTCGCAACCTGTATTTTGTTTTGGTCAAATGCACCCGTCCTATGATGCTAAACGAATATTTTTGCATTTAGATTTGTTGGGCTTCATATTAGAATTGAATAAAGGTGTTCATACCAAGTACTGCTGTACGGGTAGTCTAGATATGTCATGTATGTGCAGATTATTATTAATGCATTTCCATTTGGATTGCTATTACACTACTTTTTGTTTGTTTTTGAATTCTAACCATCTATTAGCCTGTAATAGGTACATTCGATTTTAAAAGTGATCCCAAAACTTAAAAAAAAAAACTTAGAAACTTAAATTTGGCCATATCATAATTCCTGTAAATAATATCCTATACTAATAATATTATAAATGCGAAAGTTTGTGAGTATGTCTGTGAGTACTCTTTCACGCAAAAACTACTGAACGGATTTGGATGAAATTTGGTATGGAGGTAGCTGAGACCCTGGATTGATACATAGGCTAATTTATATCCCGATAACATGTAGCGGGTAACAATATATCCAGGTTTGTATTATACCTATTGTATAGCGCGTGTTGTACTCTGCATTGGCTTCTTGAAAAAGGCTACTGTATTTGACCGAAATTATGATGGGACTATTATGTAGAACGACATAATTAAACGTGCGTAATTCCGCATAATTAAAATGAAAATCATCAGACTGGTTTAACAGTATCTTTGTCGTCGATTGCCATCTGAATACACAAATATAACTAACAAATTTTGTTTTATTAATTATATTTGTTTTTGTTATATGTTATGTTGGTAAATTGTGTTTAATTGTTTTGGCTTTACCTACATGGGCTCACCGGAAGACCAGCGCTAGACATCCCACTTGGTATAACCAGCTTTATGATGAGGTGAGCTCCTATTTTGTAACTGTCTGTCTCTGTTTGTTTGGTTTTGTATTTTACAAAATAAAATAAATTTCTTTCTTTCTTTCAAATACCTACGTGTTAAATTTCAACTCTGTGAGATCTGCGGAATTGCTATAAAACAATTTTTAATTTATACTATTATAAAGAGGAAAGATTTGATTGTTTGTTTGTAATGAATAGGCTCCGAAACTATTGAACCGATTTAAAAAAATCTTTTACCATTGGGAAGCTACACTATCCCCGGGTGACATAAGTTACTTTTTATCCCTGTAATCCCACGGGAACGAGAACCACGCGGGTGAAACCGCGAAGCGTCCGCTAGTCGTACAATAACTATAGAAATAAAGATGTCGTAGTGAGTTTAATAAAAGCTTGTCGGTACAACTCATTTGGTGAAATGAACATGCAACGTTAAAGTTCTTAACTGTCATGAAGCGTAGTTTTCTACCCTTGCCCTTAATTTCTAACTGCCCAACCCTTGAGGAAGAAGTAATTACCTCTGACTCGCCAAAAGGTATTAAACTGGTATCCACTGAAAGTAAAGATTAGATATTTGCAACTGACTGAATTATAAAAAAACTAGCGGACGCCTCGCGGTTTCTCCGCGCAGTTCCCGTTCCCAGTATATATAGTACAGTATAATACAGGGATAAAAAGTAGCTTATGTCACCCGGGATAGTGTAGCTTCCCAATGTTTAAAGTAGTTTCGGAGTCTATTCAATACAAACAAACAAACATACAATCAAATCTTTCCTCTTTATAATAGTATAGATAGATAGATAGTTAGTTTTATATAAAAAACGATATGGTATTTTTTTGCTTGCTGCGCCCCGCGGTGTTACACGCTACATGTGTTCGGGATACAAAATAGTCTATGTGTTAATCCAGGGTCTCAGCTACATCGATACTAAATTTAATCCAAATCCATTGAGTAGTTTTTAATTTAAAGAGTAACAAACATCCACCCATCCATGCATTTATCCATCTAATACATTTATAATATTAGTGGGATTAGTAGGATTCTCGCATATTACTATGCTAACCACACTGATGGTAAGCGATAAAGTAGACATAAGTTAAGTAGGTTGACTTTAGAATTTACTATATACTTTTTTTTAATGTAAAAAGTAATGAGACGAACGAGACGCGCTCCTGATAGTAAGAGATAACGCCTGTCCACGACTACTGCAGCTGAAGCTTTGACTAACAAAACAAAGTCCAGGGCATCGCTGCTTTGGCGCTCATTACTTTAAGACTTTCGATGGTTAGTCTCAACAGCCCTGTAATTTGGCTAGCTGCAGTACACGGAACACAGTAATGTTTACACTACTGCTTAGCGGCAGAATAACTGGTACTGCGGTGGTACCTACCTAGACGACCTCCTGCTAAGGAGATCTACCATCAAGTTACTCGCTTACATATCTTCTCGTTTCCTCGCTGATTCAGTGCAGTCCTATCTTAAGGAGCAATCACATCATCGTCTACCTAAGGAGGAATCCACACGTATCAGCGGCCCTGTTAATTGAGTTACCGTGTCCCCAGGCCCTTCAGGGACTTTATTGGGCTCTTTTTAATGAAACATTCTCGGAGGAATTCCAAGCGAGTTTGGAATGCTTCTTCGGGTCGGAGGTGAGGAACAAAATAAATGTTCACTTTGTGAAGTTGTAAGAAGAATTGGAGTTCAGATTTTATGGGAGAGAACGGCATTTCGATTAGTTTGACGTCGTCCAATTTTACGTAAAATCTATATAGGTACAGACAATTTTTTTTTTATGTAAGAAATACAAAGTACGAAACGCTCTTCTGATAAGTGTTTAGTGTCAGTTTGATTAAAACAAAATCCTTATAATTTAAAATTTATGTGACTTGACGAAAATTCTTAAATATCTATCCGAAATATTCTTTAATATCGAAAAAAAACCCGCCATAAATTTAAAATGTAAATAAATAAATAATAACCAGAAGTCTTTAAGTATATTTTCTTCTCGCTGTAGTAACCAGTTGCCGAGACATGTTTCGCCTCTACCAGAGGCGAAACATGTGTCCTCAGCATCTTCTGATAGTAAGAGTTCTCTCCGATAGTAACTTCTGATAGTAATGCATGCCCATGATAATTGCAGCGATACAAAGTCTATGGCATCGCTCCTATGACACTTTTTAATTTTAGACTTTCGATGGTAAGTCTCAATAGCACCGTAATTTCGCTAGCTGCAGTAGCCCTTCAAACCGGAACACTGTAATCTTTACACACTACTGATTGGCAGCAGAATATCAGGTGCTATGCTACCTAGACGACCTTCTGGTAAGGAATCCATATACGTATTTTTTTCTTTTTTTTTTTAAACCTCCACAGACACCGGGATCCGTGACCTTTGTCAACTTTAATTACATGATTTTTTTTTTACAATTATACAATACAAAAAGAGGAATGTTACGTTGGTCAAAACGTTGGTTGGTTTACATAATTTAATCTTAATCTAAGGTTAAAGTAGGTACTAGATTGTGTGTATACCGCGAGCAGAGCAGTGACCCGCAAGCAGCACCCGATCACGAGTATGACGCATGTGCCGCCATCGCCCTCCTCAACCATATCTGAGGGAAGAGCTACCCGACACACGACGCCGCCGCAAGAAGGAGCCTTCGACGGTGAGCATGAATGCTCGAGGCATACACACAATCCTTATTTCTATTTACATCATTCATATGTACGCATTTGTAATATTAAGGATTTAGCACAAAAAAATTAACTCGATTAAAAGTGAAAATAGTCGTCACATGCGTCTGATAAGTCTCGCGTCTGCCAGATTTATACACAAAGCGCGTCTGCCACAATTACTTGCATACCATAACAGCATTGCCTTTCAACAGTCATGTTGCCGAGTGCTGTTATTAGGCAAATGAGTACGACGATACTAGTTCTGCACCTCGATTACAATTTCATTCTTAGTATTCTGTATTCTTAGTATGCATTCTGATATTCTGAGACTCCGACTCAGAGTATCTGACATAATTAAACGTTAGTCATCATCATCATCATCATTTGAGCCCTAGGACGTCCATTGCTGGACATGGGTCTCGAGAGCAATCCTGCACAATTAAAACACTTGTTACAAATAAAACAATTGGTATATGAAACTAAATAATTAATACTAGCTGCGTCCCGCGGTGTTACCCGCTACATGTTTTCGAGATAAAAACTAGCCTGTAAATCCAAGGTCTCAGTTATCTCCATACCAAGTTTCATCCAAATACGTTCAGTAGTTTTTTCGTGAAAGCCAAGATCTTAGCATGCTTCCCACTTTTATCTCGACTTCGGCCCAGCTGAACTCCAAGTTTGAATTCACAAAATGTTTACAAGCTGTCGATAAGGTTTTGCATTAATAAAATTAAAACTGTGATTGGTAAAACTATTATTTGAAACACTGAAACAAATTGATTGGAGCCCCGGGTTCCGAGTAAGTATTCCCTAACTTCGGAAGCCCAGTTAGTAGAGTGTAGCAGACAGCTAACTCCGTTCGAGTAGATATTTGCAGAACTTCCACACTGGATCAACTTCGGTACAGTCCAGAGGTTGTTTCGTATGTTTGCAACTTGTTAAGACTGTTGTTGAAGTAGTATCATACAAGTGGATGTATCACATCACATTACATGCAAAAGTGTGTGTTTATATTGAGTGTACTTTGCCGTACGTAGTAAGCTTACATGACTTGGATTACCGTGTATTACCTAGTATAAATTTTAAGAAATTTGCGCTATTTCAATTTTAACATATAATTTGATAAGTTTATGTGTATAGTACAGTACTTTGGGAAATCCATATCTTTAAAGTTTTCTTTTAAAAATAAGTTGGATTATATATACATTTTACTTTTTTTTACATGGAATACAAACAGCTGCTATTTGAGAAAAACTCAACAAAAACAAAAATCATTAAAACATGAAACTACCTTAACCAACTATAACTTATAACGCATTCAGATAATATTATAGACTTGAATGTGTGGATTAGGTACTGGCAAAATACAAAAAGTGCAATGCCAATAAAGAATAAAACACATTGTGAAGACTTGCGAACTGGCACAATACACGAACGTATACAGGTCTAATAAAGAAAAAATAAAACCCTGCCCATAGAAATCACATATTTTACATAAACACATTACAATTGACTATTCCCTTAAACCTCAGATTAAACACTTTAAACTTTAGGATAATAAAGTACGTTCTTTATATGTATAGACATCGTAAAAGCTTGATATACTCGTATTTAGTAGTGTTATCTAAATGAGTAATAAACTATTAAGCCAATTTATGTAATTAATTATGCAAGCAGAATGCGGGCTTTAATAGCCATTAATTAAAATGACAGACTTGTGATGCTGATAAGATAAAACAGATTAAGCGATAAATATAAAAAAAATTGTATGAAATATCAGCGGAAATTGTACAAGCCCCCAGATTTTCCACTACAACATTTTCTGAAAAAAATCCCGGTGTTAAAGGAAACATTTGTATCTACAATACATAATAAATAAACATTTGTATTAATAGAGTTATTCAATGTTTTGTTATTACGTTGCCAACTTAAATTGCGCGCGTGCAAAGCCGGGTCGGGGCGGGTAGTGATACATATATCGCAGGCACTTTTTATGATTTCACTTTTTACAAACGGTGTTCGAAATGAAATTTCGGCCGTTTAAAACTACTCGCAGCTTGGAAATATGCCGAAGGCAAATTGTAAATTGCCTCGTCACTATATAAAATACCAAGTCAGTTTAGAAAATGCCATGTAATTAGAAGTAAATAAATAAATATCGTAGAACGTTTCACACAACCCCATCTAGCCATGTGGGAACCAGATAACTGATAGAATACTAATATATATTTTTTTTAATATATACTCAACACCCAAAAACAGAACAAACATTTACCATCACAGAAATGTTTGTCCTGGTGGGAATCGAATCCTTACCCTACAGCTGTTGAACTAGATATTCTACAAAAGCAGCTTACAGAACAGTCGAAGAAGAATACGTGGAAACTATAAATACGCTTAACTTGCGTTTAATAAAACAATTTAATCTTAAATTGTAAGAGTTACTTTTTACGATATGAGAGAGTAAATAAATTTGAAAATTGAAAATCTGCCGCCTAGCATCCAACGATGTGTTCCGGTAGCCTCACTTGAGAGCCAGTTCCGTTCCAGGCTAGGTGTGCTTTACCATCTTCGACCACACCGTCAATTAACATCAGGTGAGCTGTTGTCAAACACCTAGCCTGTCGACAATAAAAAAAATAGAAGTTTTTCGATGTTGTTTTCTTTTAGATGCAAAATTTACTGTATGTTTGTTATAAAGAACATAATACACTTGTACCGGGGAGGTATCCCGTTAAGGGGCAAAAAATAAAGCCCTCGGAAGGGGTCTAAAGCTCGCAGGGGTGAACTTTATGAATTACTCGTAGCCAGGTACTCCCTCCACTGGCACGTATTCTGTGGCATAATGCATTCCGAGTGTGGCGCGTCTGGCCTTTTGTGACGACTTATTGTGGGTACCTATTGTGAATGACATTGAATATATGTAATTGCAGGTAAATATTGTTTGCGGCTGTGAACGATTTTAATTACTAGACGTGAAATTTTAATTTGTTCTTTTAATAAAATATGGTGGAATTTGTTTTGCAAAAATTTAAATGAAATAAAATAAAATTTATTTACTAAAAATTGTTTACATTATTGTTGTATATTGTTCTAGAGTTCTTAATTAAGCTTTAGATCTTAGATTAAGATCAGACTAAGCTATTAAGAAGAAGCTAGTAGCGTTAGAAGTTATACTTGAGGCACTGGAGTCAGTTGAGAGGCGCGCTAGAGAGGTTGATTAGCAATGACACTTTGGCCAAGTCTCGGCTGCAAAACCTTGAGCATTGACGTGAGATCTCCTGGCTATTCTGGTTTTCTAGGGATTGTACCTTAGAGTTGCACGACTATGTTCCCCCTGCCCTTTTTTATTATCAGACAAACGCAACCAATGTCACCCGTATATGGTGGACGTTCTTCTAAGACCTTCGAACCCACATTCTATACCACATAACGCGTACCTATTACGAATTAAAAAACTTCCTTCTCACTGTATTGTGTTTAAAATATATATTAAAAAAAAATGTGTTGCTAATAAACAGACAAAGGTCACGGACCCGATGTTTGTGGAGCAAAAATAATGATTGTAAAAATGCTTCGATCAAGCAGGAGGCGCAGGTAATTATAATTTAAAAAAATACGCATATAGGAAAAGCTAAAAAAAAAGAAAAGCTTTTGTCACGACTGAGAAATTAATAAAATTGATCGCAAAATAGAACCGCCCCAGAATATTATCAAATCAAGCGCTGAAATGCCAATAATCGTTTAAAAGTTTTCCAATAACTCATTATTTACACTCCCAGAAGGGACTAGACACGATTCGATTCAACAAAGTGCCTAATACCTATCTAAATTTGAAATATAGATCGCTATAAATTAGATGAGAGAATAAAATTAGAACAAGCTCTACAATGCTACATCAAATTAATTTATGCTCTACCGAGTTACAGACGTCGCGGCGTATAAAAATGAAAATGACAAATCGTCTGTAAAAATATAAGTGTCATTTCACATTAGCGCGCCCAACCACCGCGAAAAAACTTTCACTGAACGAAATTCAGACGGAGACCGCGGAGTCGCGGATGCTGTGAACTGTGTAGAGTGCGCGGCCACCGGCCGGCGAGCGAGCTTCGTCGAAGGCGTCAAAGCTGTCTCTCCCCGCCAGTCCGCCGGCGGGTCCCGAGCGGCGCGCACGTGTTGTCCCGCCTCATCCGCGCCCGAAACTTTAACGCGAGTGCAGTGCAGTGCCGTGAGCCTGATGGTGTCCCGCGCCCTGGCCGTGCTCGCCAGTGCGGCGCTCGCGCTCGCCGCCTCCGATCCCTGTGCGGAGGAAGGTCGTCCGCGCCGCTGCATCCCTGACTTCGTAAATGCTGCCTTCGGAGCGCCCGTCGCTGCCTCTTCTTTTTGCGGCCGCCGCGGCCCGGAGCGTCTTTGCGATCCTCCCGGTGACCAAAGCCCCGACAGTGCCTGTCGCGTGTGCGACGCCGCTCGCTCCGACCGTCGCCATCCTCCTGCTTACCTCACTGATCTAAACAACCCCAACGATGTCACCTGCTGGAGATCCGCTCCCCTTCCCCCTGCATCCTATGATTCTCCCCCGGATAACGTCTCACTCACACTGTCTCTTGGAAAGAAATATGAGTTAACGTATGTGAGCCTTCAATTCTGCCCAAAAGCCGCCCGCCCTGATTCTGTAGCTATCTATAAAAGCGCCGACTACGGCGCTACCTGGCAGCCCTTCCAATTCTATTCGAGTCAGTGTCGGAGGGTGTACGGAAGGCCTAACAAGGCTACTGTTACGGCAGCCAATGAACAGGAAGCTCGATGCTCCGATAGCCACAGATTGGCGGGAGAAAGCAATAGCGGTCCTCGTTTAGCTTTCAGCACACTGGAAGGCCGTCCGAGCGCAGCTAATTTCGACCAGAGTCCTGTGTTACAGGACTGGGTTACTGCAACCGATATACGAGTCGTTTTCAACCGCCTTCACATGGTGAATGAAGGAGATGAGGTTGATAGCAAGAAGCAAGCCGCCCCGGGCAGCCAGCATTATGCGGTGTCGGAATTTGCTGTGGGCGGGCGCTGTAAGTGCAATGGGCACGCATCGAGATGCATCCCGATGAAAGAGGGCGAAGTCTCAGCTAGCGGTGGAGCTCCTCAGCTAACTTGTGACTGCAAGCACAACACGGCAGGCCGAGATTGCGAACGCTGCAAACCTTTCCACTTCGACCGACCCTGGGGCCGCGCCACCGCCAAAGAAGCCAACGAATGCAAAGGTAGGCTCTTTAAAATTTCATTTGCAATGATTCTGTTTACGGCTTATTTCAAAAGCATGATTAATGATGATTACTCAAGGAGATGAATACTGACTGAATATTCGGAGTATTGAATAAAAGATGATAAAAACTAAGACACCGGTTATAAATCATAATACAAAGCTTGTTTGATAATGGACGACGATCCAAAGAATGAAGATAACAAATATTGATAAAAACTCTTCTCCGTTGTCAGAGCTAAAATGTATTTATTGGTCGCAGTGCAAGAACTTACACCGGTAAGTAATGAAGCGACACCTCATTTAAATGGTAATTAAGTAAAAGTCATTAACAGATACAGAACTGGGACATTTTTCATATTATATGAAAAGCGAATCAATCACAGGCTGACAGCGCGCAGGTAAAATTGATATTGTGTGTATAACGTTCCGTAAAAATTTATATCTCTCTCATAAAACGTAATTAAGTGATACTATGTCGGTTATAAATCAATTATGTAAAGTAGCGGGTACAGCTGGCAATGATAATAACTGGAAACGGAGGGCCGGTGGTTTAGATAATGAGACTGGAGTACTTCTGATTTCTATAGGGTTATTAGACCCTAAACTGAACTCTCAGAAGATGTGGTTATGGTATAATTAAGTTGTATCTTGGACTAACGAGTTTGTGGATCTATAGCATCTAACAATTTTTTCATTTAGTTTTTTTTAATAACAACAATCTTTTATGACAATGCAAAAGCTTACCTACATAATTCTATCAATAATTTGTCTACGTACGGGCAAACAAGATTATTTAATTTTCTGTAATATTTGTGATAGTTTTCCGGATATTTGTAGTTGTGTACAATTTACTTGTGTATTGTTCAAAAAATAAATCATTTGCATCATTCTTTTACACTTTGTTTTGTTTTTCATTAAACACAAATTATTGTAGCGTTTAGAATAAAGCGAATGTAACAATTCTACAAAAACTAAAATTACTACTAACGTACGGACTATGTAGTATATATACGTACAGCGAGGATGTGGAACTCTCTGCCGGCGCGGCGTCTGTTTTTTCCGCTAAGTATAATTTGTGTCTTGGTCTAAGTCTAGGTGTCTTCAAATCCAGAGTAAACAGTTTTTTTCTAGGTAAGCGTGCTTCTTCTTAGACTGCACCCTGCTTAACATCGGTCAGGGCGAAGCCAAACACAAGCCTATTTCGTATTAAAAAAAATTAGAAATTTACGTTTTTGATTTCAGTTTTTTTTCATTTCTCGTAATTTCGTCTGTCAAATGTTTCCTAAAGATATTCCGTGTAGAAGATAAAGGACGATAGATAAATAGAGACAGTTTGCGTTATCTAAAGGGCTCGTTGGTGTCTTTTTATGACCGGGGCGGTGTCCGTGCCGCTGATTATGCGTACGTCGATTGTGGGCGTAGGGAATTAAAAAAAACTCTATTTAGTTCTAGCATTTGCGGAAAAGATATAAGCCTAAGAGACAGTGTTTAAAACATTTAATAAGAAAACGTAAACAAGTAATTATTTTAATAATTCTAAGCCTTGTCGAACCAGTTCACTTGAACGTCGTTCGTTTAGATTGATTAGACCAGATTGATTGACTGCTAAACGTCTAGTTTAATTTAGCCACATATTTTAATCATAATTATTGAAATAGATTCCGTAACTGAGTTACAGTGCTTTTTAGTTCGATGAGATAAAAATGCAAATAAAACTTTTAGTTATTGATAGATAGATAGAAATAGGTATCCAAGCTCACAATTGGAGATGAAACCAAAACTTTAGAAAAGAGTAAATATGCTATATGGTTGCTAAAACATTTAATTTAAATATGTCTTCACCCTATCATCTAACTTTAGTCTTAATTTTATTTAATAATCTTCTAGGTGTTTGACTATCTCATCTGATCATCTGATGTTAAGTGACGGTGTGGTCGAAGATAGGAAAACACATCTAGCCTGGAATGGAGCTGGCTTTCAAGTGAGGATGCCAGAACTCACCCTTAGGTGCTTGACGACAGATTTTCAACTTGAGGGTTATGTTATCATGCTATGGTTTCCTCACGATGTTTTCCTTCACCAGCAGCGCAAGCTTATTGTTTGGCTTTGAACCCACGCCCTTCGGCGTGTGAACCAACCGCGCTAACCACTGAGCTATCATCTCTACAAAATTAAGTGGCAGTGATCTATTACCATAATTATGTAAGTACATTGTATTTAAGGAATTTAATTTGACCTAACTAGACCACCTTCACAATAAAACCCAAAAGCTCTTTATGAACCAAAATTTTAAATTAAATCTCTATTTAATCACCTCTATAATACGTGTAGGCCTCATTATTAAATTTAAATTCTACTCGACATATTTCACTTTAATTTGAATCCCCATAACTTTAACATAGGCATCGTTTCTACCCTCATAAAGTAAATTATCTATGCGTTATCCTATACTCTATTCACGATAGAGATACCATACAAACCACAGTTAATATACTAGTTAATACTAAATTTGAACTCACAGTTAATAACATAGTTAATATGGTAAAATCTCAGTTTACGACATAGTTTGTATGTGGGGTCATAGATACAACTGTAGTAGGTACGCAAGTTACGATAATAGGGCTCGCCCACGATTCTATGATTTGTGGCTTATCTATGAATTACCATAAATTTACAAACGTTACTTTAAAGACGTCTCAAGGATTTTTTTGTGTAATCTACAATCTCTACTATTAGGACCTTTTTAGTAGTTTTATGTGCATCGTTTGGC
The DNA here is from genome assembly GCA_905404145.2 of Biston betularia. Lineage (NCBI taxonomy): Eukaryota > Metazoa > Arthropoda > Insecta > Lepidoptera > Geometridae > Biston > Biston betularia. The sequence continues at coordinate 12,308,783 of FR989873.1, forward strand.
TCTATATGGGAGTTTATACGTTCTACTTGATATGGTAAGTATTGGTCAACTTTTTCTACCATAAATTTCGCTTCGACGCAATTTGAAAGTCTCAGTTTTATTACAAAGTAGACGGAATAAACTAGTTTATGTAACCAATATTCATATTTCATAAATGTAGCACGCATTTGGTAGTAAAAAGCAATTGTATAACTGAAGTTTTTGTAAAAAACATCATACTTAAATCTCATTAGTATCTATCTATAGATAGAACTCTTTATTGTGCACACCATAAACAGAAAAAAGTACAGAGAACAAAATAACCTTATGAATTAGTGCCACAAGTGGCGGCCTTATCGCTAAGAGCGATCTCTTCCAGGCAACCAAGAAAGAAAAACACGATAGATTACATAAGAAACGGCATCATCATCGTTAGCTCTGTTTCTATTTGACAAACTGTCACAATGTTGCGTGTCACCTTTTATCGTTGTGAGAAGGTTAAGTATAGTCGACCACGATGGCCAAGTGCGGGTTTACAAACTTCACACGTCTTACGTCTTCGCGAACATTAAGACATGTAACTCTTAGACATGAGGTTATTTTTACGATGTTTTTGTTCAGCGTTTGTAGTTACCGGCAATAGTGCTGCAAATCTAACGAAAGCACCGTAAGCTCAAAGGATATTTCTTAACATTCAATGAAATTGCTGTGCGAGTGCCAAGATCAATCGCGTTGCAGGGGAGAAAAATCTATCCTAGTTTTGATGTGTTCACGCTCACCTTCACTGAGCACCCCTGAGAACGTCCCCAAAAAAGTGAACGGAAAACTTCGAAAATTACGTTCTTCGTTATACCTAACTACTGGAATTGTATGAAAAAAATTACTTCCGTTTACACCTGGGAGGGGCGCTGTTCTATATTCACACATTTTTAGGGGTCCGTACTCAAAGGGTAAAACGGGTCCCAAATACTAAGACTCCGCTGTCCGTCCGTCTGTCTGTCCGTCTGTCATCATGCTGCATCTCATGAACCGTGATAGACAGTTGAAGTTTTCACAGATGATGTATTGCCGGTATAACAAATACTGAAAAACAGAATAAAATAAATATTTAATGGTATGGAACCCTTCGTGCCCGAGTCCAACTCGCACTTAAAGAGCTAAGTATATCGACATCGAGAAAAAAATTCAGTGACTTCCTTTATTTTTTTTGTCCCAAGAAACACAGAACTGAAAAAAAACATAACTTATTCAAGTTACAAAGAGGAAGATGGTGGAAAATAATAGAAATTATTTATTTAGCGAACAGGTATAAATACGAAGCCATTTTATTTTACTTGTACTTTACTTTTTTCTAGGTAGACATAAAATATTAATGGATATAGAATGTAGAATATTTTAATATTCCTAATGGCAATGGGTCATGTATAATTTGGGGAGGGATAACAATAATTTATAAGTTTGCAACGATGTAGTTGGCAAACCTAGCGTAGGACACCCTGAGATTCGATGGAGTGACGATATACGTAGGACAGATGGCGGTGAATGAGAGTGAAAAGCTGAAGATCGGGCTAAGTAACGTGTCTTGAGAGAGGCCTTATGTGGTGTTTGTTACTTGTAAAGTAATCATGTAGTATTGGTTACTTTCTTTTAATATAATAATATGTAATATGTATATATTTATGTACATATGTTTTTTTATAAATCGACTTTTTTTACACTACCTACCGTATTAGGTTTGCCAGTCCATTCAAAAGTTGCCTGAAATAAATCACTTAAAAAAAATATCATTGCATTGATTTTTTCTCTTTTCTGAGATATGTATGGTTTGGTGTACAATAAAGTTGTATTCTATTCTAAATTATATACTCGTTTGTAGATCTCCTTAAAAGGAGGTCGTGTATGTAGCTACCACTGCAATACCAGCCCCCAGCAGTAGTGTGTGAATATTACTGTTTCGGTTTGAAGGATACTGCAGCTAGCGGAATTACAGGGCTGCGAATGTGCCAAAGCAATGAGCGCCAAAGCAACCATGCCTTAGGCTTTGTTTTGTTACTCAAATGTATTACTGCAATGTCTTACCATCCATAAAGCATCTCGTTCGACTTATTCATTTAAGATAATTAAAACAAAACATACGCAGTTTTTGAAAAAAATCTTTCAGAATACTTATTGCTTGATTTTTGTATATAAACACAAAGTTTAGGATGAAAATATGACTTATGTACGAAAGATAACTGATGTTTTAGCTGTGATTATGTAACCTAAGGTTATATACTTGTATCATACGTCTGAGTTTTCGCATAAAAATATATCCGCCTGTCGTTTGTAAGTCGGAATATTTGTACACGAAAACACAGATGATTGCCATTTGGCAATCATCTGTGATCAGCGCCCCTAGCCTCGTGCGTCAAATTTCGTAAGCAGAAATCATGTGGATTGGACATGGGAGTATTGTGAGATCATGCTTATACTACTATACTTGTACCAATGAATGATGTAAAATTGACATACGGATTTCAATACTAATATCGACTTTTCAGTGAAGAAAAACTTTCGTCTAGGTAGCTATCACCGCTGTACCAGATATATTGCCGCTAAATAGCAGCGTGCGAACATTACTGCGTTCCATTTTAAAGGGTTCTAGCTAGCTTAATTTCTGGGTTGTTGAGAATAACCATTGAAAGTCTAAAAGTAATGAGCGCCAAAGCAGCAATGCCCTGGATTTTATTTGCCACTCAAAGTTCTATGTACCTCTACAATGGCCATGATCAAGCCTTATCTCTGACTATCAGGAGAGCGTCTTGATCATCTAATTAGTGTTACATACAAAAAAAACTTCTTAAGGAATCCTGTGTATGAATTAAAAATTCAATGATGTAAATTCAATACAGCACAATATTTTATTGATAACATCAAATTTGCAAGCCACGTTCCAATTCATGTCAAAATAACATTAAAAATATCTACTATCTATCTATCTTACTGACATGTCAAGACAATAATATCAATAAACACTTTCGTAAGTTTCGGTAGCTTGGTTGGGAGACCGTCTGGCTTCCAATCTGAAGGTGCTAGGTTCGAATTCCATGGTAGTATCTCTATCTTTTCTAAGTTATGTGCGTATTGCCGCTGACACCAAACGGTGAAGGAAAACATCGTACGGAAACCTACATGTCTGAGATTTTGAAAAAGGTCTTCAACGATGTGTGTAGTCTGCCAACCCGCACTTGGCCAGCGTAATGAACCTTGTAAGGGCATATCTCTTCTCACAATGAGGGGAGGCCCGCCAAGCATTATTACAGGTTAATACAAATACAAACAAAAATAGTAATTTCATAAGTTTTATATAAAATAAGATCTCTAGTAGCAAAGTTTTTGTCTTGAAATGGTGCTTCCCGGACGGGTATACGGCTGTACGCGGTAGTAGATCGCGGACCCAAAATGCCGACATACCGACCTCTCCGGCCTGACGGGACGGTGCGACGGCGTTACGAGTTGGTTTTTCTTATTTTTTATTGCTGCGAATATCTAACGTGATTTGGACGCCCCTGGGTTGAAATTTCTCTATGTTTGTATGGGTGAATAGAAAACATTTGTGAATCCGTTTGAACTACTCCTCTATCTTGTTGGTAAGCGACGATGTGGCCGAAGATGAACTTAGACTTAGGTAACACGTATTCACACTGATCTTAAAAATATATAAATTACATAATTAATCTCTTAGGAAACAAATAAGCATTGTCCAGTCGTATTTTGAAGAACTATTGCCCGGTTGAGAAATGTGAAGTAAAATTTTTGGATGGTGTGTGTGTTTCTAATGAAATGTTAAATTTTTTATTTTACGATAGATAATATTATTTCCATCTTGTTTTTATTTATCTTTGCATAGTTTAAACCTCGATGGTGCTTTGTGAAATTTGCTGTAATTATAATTACCTAAAGTTATTTTTAGTTTTCATCATCAAGTTACACAGTTTGAGTTTTTGTCGTATTTTACAGAGAGTAAACTTCGATGTTCAGTTATTTGAATATATATGAAAGTACTTAATTTTAAAGACAATCAATTAAGTAGAAATATGGTGTACTTGGAATTGTACTTACTATTTTTTTTTTAAAGTATCAATTGATTTTATTTAATACAGGTTGTGTTTTGATTTATCACGGTAAAAAATTATGAGTTTTTATTTCATTGTTTATAGTGTGTACTTTGGACTTTCAATTTACAGTCAAACATGAACCGTTCATAGGTAAAATAATTGTTCTACTTATGTACCTATATCATACAGAAATAATGTATATTATATATGATTATATTATATGTATTTATATTACTTTAAAATTTGTTGGGAAACAAATAAAAGTACTGCTAATTTTATGACGATGATCTCAATTCGAAAGTAAAATAATAAACTTGCGTCAAATTTATTAATTGCACGGCTATAAACGTGAATGCTAATTTTACGGCCTCGCCCGTTTAACGCATAAACTTTTAATTTATTGATGTGCTTTTAATTGGCATTGACAAGCCACGAAGCAGCTTCTTTTTTACTTCTTAATTTATCTCAATTGTGTAATATTTATATTTACTAAATTGATAATAAAAGCATTCTAAAGTAGTCGTTCTAAGAAAATGGTCTTTACTGTGGTCATCTTTACATTGACTAATTTGAATTTACTGCATGTATACAAAAGAAGTTTTGACAGCGTAGTTCCAACTGGGAGTCCTGAATTCGAATACCACGGCACACATCTCTGTCTTTTCTAAGTTATGTGCGTATTGCCGATGACTTCAAACGGGGAAGGAAAACATCTTAAGGAAAACAAAAAGTCATAGAGTTCTTTAAAAAAAGTTCTGCCTACTCGCACTTGGCCTGCGTGGTGGACTATGGCCTTATCCTTTTCACAATGAGAAGAGACCCGCACTCAGCAGTGGGGCAGTTTATAAAAAAACGGTTGATTTGAATACAAAAGTAGATACATAAATCTACATAATGAATATTATAATTTTAGCGACGAAAATTTCGTTTACATACATTAGACATAAAATGTAATCAGTGTTTTAAAACCCATTTAATGACATCTTTAAAATTTTGAAGTGACTTGTAACATTGGTGTTATCAATAAAATATTTGTATTTGCTTGTGCAAAAAAGCTCTGGTTTGAAAAAGGCATATTTACCTAAAAATAGTTTCCAGTTGTTACAATATGCGCCTGCAACCGGTTTCCGTGCTACGGCAAATTGAGCCATAAAGCATGGAATTTATTCTCTGTTTGCGTGAAATGTCTCCTAAAGTAATCACCTGGGCTCGTATTTCAGATACCTTCTATAGGTATCATTTTATTATGTATCATCGCGTAAATTTTATAATTGACGTGACAGACTAATAAGGTTCTTTTTGTTTTGTTGTTAAATTTTAGTTCGTGTTACGTGTTTTCTACATTACCCCCTAATCAAAGCTTAAGTGTAAAACTTTTAATCAATTAATTGTAGTGTTTTATTTTAGTTACTTTCAGAACTAAAAGAAAAAAAGATCGCCATATATTTACAAAATATAATAATTGGACAGTATCTTATCCTCAAAACGCATTATTTAATTGAAGAATTTCTAATAGAAAAATAGTATACAATAATTATTTATTTATAAGTAATTATTAGTGTAAATTTTCACAATAATAATTTACATTTTGACATTTAAAACGACAGGGTCCATATTTGATTGCGTACCTTAGACTATAACAACACCAGTTACTGCATGGAAGCAATAAATACATTGAATCTAGGCGTCGTTAACAATTTAACAATTTTTTCTTTACTTCTTCAGGAATTCTATCGAAAATTGTGAAAAGTGTCAAGTGCTTAGATTAACCCTACTGTCCCCTTAAAGAGTTATTCAAGTAACTCAGAGATTAAACATTTAAGACCATCAATCTGCGCGCGTGTTGTATTAAGAAAAACAAGACTTTTGTAAACGACTCATCGCGATCTTGATCGAGATAATTTTGTTTTATTACACGGTTTTAGTGTTAAGAGCTTTGTTTTGTCGTTGTTTCGATTTTATTGTTAGCTCGGTGCATGAAGGTAAAGGGTTATAGTTTCAAAACCAGTGATTTAGCTCTATAAAAATCTATTCATATTATTTCATTAATAAATAATAATCAATAGGACATTACACACAGCGCTATATAACCCTAAACTAGGCAAAGCTTATATTTATTTTTGCAGAATATTTCTTTTAGTATTTCTAATGCACTAGTCACTGCAGCGATAATCCTCTTACTGTTATTTAAAATTGGTTGTGTCTGTATATTAATTGAAATCTATTTATTTGTGTGTTTTCTCTGTAGTTATTCGTTGTCGTATTTAGTGTCTTATAAAAAAAATGTTTTTCTTTCTTTTTACCCACGACAGAACGGAGACGGTATATGCGTTTGGGATGAGAGGATGTTTGTTTGTGCAAATCCATGTTGCCATTTTTCTCCAAAAATTACAAGTCCGTTTTTGATGTAAGTTTCAGCTATGGGTTCGGGTTTGATTGGTGCATATTTTTAGATAGGTGTTACGGTGACAACTCACCAGGGGGCGCTGCAACAAACATTGTTTGTGCAAATTCATGTTGCCATTTTTCTTCAAAACTACTTGTTTTTCAAAACCGATTTTGATGCAGTTTTCAGTTATGGGTTCGGGTTTGATTGGTGCATTATCTTAGATAAGTGACAATTACTTTTTAACCGTTGTGGGATGTTATCAAAAAAAATAATTTTGCTTTTATAAATAAATAATCTGGCACCAAACAAGGTATTGTGCAAAGTTGCGCTACCGTATTTTTATCGGTTTATAGTCACACACTTATTCGTATGTGTGATTGATAATGCCGCGCATTAGCGGGAAGGGTCAGTTGTTTATGGCCCTAGGAAGTCATAAAAAATAAGTTTAGTGCCATTGTTTCGTGGTTTATAGATGTATGTTTTGAACGGACATGATTGAATTAAGGTTAGATATAATTTTATGGCTTTCTTTAGAAATCAGGTACGTACAGACAGGATCAAAACTGGGAACACCTTCATGTGTCTGTGTTTCCCAAAAATCGTACTTTATTTTAGACCGTATAGTTTTTTAACATCAGGAAGTGATCAATAACCTATTAAGTATATAAAAAAATGTACTGTCACCATTAGTAGAGTGTGAGCGCAATGTTGACAACTCTTTAGATACTAAGTAGATGCATAGAAGATTCAAGCCAAGTGGAGAAATATGGGTGAACTACGAAAGCTCCAAATTGGGAGAAACAACCCCAATCATTTCGTACTACTCACAACAGTAAAAAAATACCTTTCTTGACTAGTTTTTTTTCAACTTTTTTAATTTCCCATTGTATCTTGGTAAAAAAAACCGCGAAACTAAAAACTATAGAGATAAACTATAGGATTCCGTGATAGGGCTTTGGTAATCATATTTGTTGTTAAATTAAACTACAAAACAGTACTTACCATTGCTAGAGCAATGCTTATTCTGTTAAACAACCCGTAACAGAAAAGAAATACAAATTTAGGAGTCGTCTAAAACTTAAATTTCTTGAAAGTTGTTCAATGACACTGTATCCGCTTCCTAAAGCCCCGGGGAATCCTAAACACCGATTTGCCTATTCCCAAAGTCCCCTAACGGCCCCCTAACGGTCCCCTAATCCCTCTTTATGATGTCAATTTCCGAAACGACGTCAATCAAATCCTATCATAAATTCTGAGCAATTTGGAATATCTGACGTTTCGAATAAAATGTCGGAATCATTTGAAGAATTCTATTTCTTGCATCATTTTCGTACGGAACAAAAAACAATGTAAACGTATAAAAGAAAAGAGAAGGCGACATACAAACCTGAGATATTTCAACAATGTAAATACCAAATTCTTCGCCGATATCGTATTTAAGTTTCGGCAACCTAGTTGGGAGACCATTTAGCTTCCGATCTGGAGGTCTTGAGTTTGGATCCGTCCTGAAACCCTCCTTCTTCACTTCTTCTCTCCCTGAAAAAGTGCCTGCCAGAAATACAGAAAAATAAAATCGAAGGTCGACGTGAGCAATGTAAAAAGACTTTCAAATCCAGGGAGTAAATAAAGAAAAAACGTGTTTCTGATTAACGTAGACTTTCTCATACTGCAAAGACGGCGACTTACGATTATACACTGGGAACTCGTCTAAAAACATCTGAAAGGACCAAAACCCCGATGTAATTGGAATTATATAGAAAGTTATTATCACAGACAAAATAAAAATATTTTTCAAAGATCTCCTCAGCAAGAGGTTGTCAAAATAAATACCACCACAGTATCAAATATTCTGCCACGAAGCAGTAGTGTGTAAACATTCCTGTTTGAAGGGTACTGCAGCTACCGACATGGTAATTAAGACAAACCAACGAATGTCTCAAAGTAACGAGAACCAAGTAGCGATGCCTTGGAATTTGTTTTGTATCCCAAAATTTTGGGTATCGGTGCAATGGTCATGAATAGGCGTAATCTCTTACCACCAGGAGCGAGTTACGTTAAAAATTTTATTAAATTACTTTGACATTTTTTTTAATGCAAATGATTACAAGCCTATCACTGAACAAGCCAAAATCGAGTGGCCAAATTCCAAGCCGAGATTCCTTTTTCCGTTGTCTCGAAAATATATCATAGTATAACAATCTTTCCGCTAATAAGTACTTAGCTATTCTGGTGGTAAACCAATATCCACAATAGTTTAGTTAGTTGTGCTAAAGTTGGTGGGATGCCAGCTAGTTAGTGTTTGTTTTATTTCAGAGATTGTTCGCGTCGTTGGTCGAGTCAATGACTCGCTGGCGAGCTATCAGACGGTCGGTGATGACGTATTGACTCATGACTGTTACGTGAGGAAAAGCTGTAATGTTACTGTAATCTCTTAGATAGACATTTTCCTGAGGAGATGTTACTTCGCGCAGTTACTGGTCGTGTAAGGTATATACATGCGTTATTTGTTATAAAGCTTCCTGTCATTACCTAAAGTGTTTAACAGTTGGCGGTCACCCATCCGAAAACTGTCTTCCCGGTTGCATAATTTTGCTAGTTTTTTGTACCCTACTAGCTCTGGCTTCGCACGGGTGTAAAGATAGTTACTTAGTTTGGTCTATCTCGTAAGGTTTAGCCAGTGTTTGCAATGTAACCGCACAAAAATATGTCTTTATGACATCACATTACTAATCTTTAAAAATCTCAGTTGTACTTTGTAATAATTAATACGATTTTACTCCCTTTCAGCTTAGTTTCAAAAAACATGTCCCGCACTGTCTAATTAAGTTCTAATCTTTATCTAAGCCTGTAAATTATAGAAAAATCCTAAACGAAATAAACATAACTGTTGTGAACAATTAAAAATATCGCAAATTCCAGACTATGTGTGTTTATCATCTTCGGCCACACCGTCATTTAACATCAGATGAGCTGTGGTGAAACACTTAGCCTGTCAAGCATAAAAAAACGTACATCACGTACAAACATGGTCCTTGTTAAAAATAACGCACAATTAAAGCCACTCAGAGAATACACAAAAATCATACTTAGTTGGATATCAAGCCAATTGGGGCCTGCTACTGGCTCCAGTAGTAGTGAGTTGTCGGTGTGCCAAGCAGAGATAGCTGCGGATACAGTAAGCCGTAAATACAGGGTTATCAGTATGATAGTATACAATAATTTACATGTATGGTTAGCTATTTTAATCCCTTATGCGTAATTATTGGCGAGAGCGATAAAAAGTTAATATGCCTATAAAATATAAAATTACATGCGTTATGGAAAGCTAAAATAAATGAAAGACTATAAATATGAAGTTTATTAATCATTTGCGTGAATTAGTAAAACAAAGAACTTTACTTGGTGGTAGATCTCCTTAGCAGGAGATTGTTTAGGTAGTTACCACCTCAGTTCCAGATATTCTGCCGCCAAGCAGTAAGCATTACTGTATTCCAATTTGAAGGGTATTCTAGCTAGCGAAATTACAGGGCTGTTGAGACTAACCATCGAATGTCTCAAAGCAATGAGCACCTAAGCCAAGCCCTGAATTTTTTTGCTACTCAAAGTTCTGCGTATCGCTGCAATGGTCATGGACATGCATTATCTCTTACAATCAGGAGAGCGTCCCGTTCTTCACATTACTTTTACACAAAATTAGAATGTTAACATGCATCCAGCTGAATACAGACGAACTGAACCATTGAACAAATTCCGACACAAAGCTTTATTGATGTAAATACATGTTTACTTCTGTAGTGGGAGGCAATATAAAACACTGATGATAACAAAATCGGGGCATACAGTTATGTGAACGCTAGTAACATGTGGATTAAGATGTATATTAGTCACATACTACTACATAAATACACACTAATCTACTTTTAAGACCAAGTTTTCTAGATCGACGTGCTTCACCCTCGCCCTTACAATATATATATAAAAAAAATGAATTCGTCCCTCCAAGAGAACCATATCCTACTTATGTATTACATAATACAAAACAATACAATAAATTTATTGATAAAATACGCTAAAGTTACAAGTCATAGGTATACAAAGTACCTACCAAAGTTTTTACTAAGTACTTACCCAATATAAGCTAAGTATATCTACTGCAAACCACACTACAAAACTAAATTTTACTAAAGAAAACGTAATCCTAAGGAAATAATAATTCATTCATTTGTTTTCAAGTGGCATATTACATAAAAGAGATCGTCTACTTTTTGTGTAAAACTTTTGCAAGACCAAGTTACTGTTTGCTATCGGATAATTCTCGCTTGCTTCTTATTTCTAATAGCATAGGACGTAGATTGCTTTGAGAGGTTAAAACTGAATGAATTAGTTTTATGCTATTGTTTAGCGAAAATGTGTCAAGCAATTGATGTTTATGTCAGGATTTGGCCGCCCACCCAGTTTTTGAGTCTAACACGATACAATAGCTGTTTTGGCTGCTGCGTTTAGCCACAGATTAAAAAGTACAGATACAATGTTGAAAGAAAGAAAACGTTTATTTTGACACGCACAATACTACAAAAAAAATATTTTAAAAAAATACGAAAATAATAACAATAATAATGACATCTGTCTCCCGCTGCGAAGCAGACATGTTTTTATCAAGTAAAATATTTTAATTCTAATCCAACAACTTTTTGACCTCGATTTCACCACCAAATATCAGCAATAGTTTACAAACACCTACCAGTTTAAAGTTTTATTCCATATTGCCTATTTTCCGAGTTTATTAGAATCTTTTAAAAATTTTTACCGATTGACATTTATACGTCAATCAAATCATTCAATCAGCAAAATATTTTATCAAGAATGAAAGCAAGTTATGTGGACGCGCTCAAGAACAGCTGCGGCTTCGGGATTACATGACGCACATATACCATCACCGCCCGCTCCGTCAACTCCGAGCGCTTCGTCGGGGGATGAAGAGTTTGCTACACCCCTGGCAACAAGCGCCTCGTCGAGCAGCAGCGACGTGAGCGGGCCGCGGACACCGGCGCCACCACCACCTGCGCGTCGAGGACGGCCGCCGCTGCCGGCACGCTTGGGGCCTGCGGGGCAATCTGCTTCGCGTTCGGCTCTCGCTGCCGGTGGTGTAGTGCGACGCATGCGATGGTCACAGACAAATAATGAGAATTGCATGCGCGCCTATTATGGGGCTACAGAGGGGGGAATTAACCTTTCAGCGTACCGTGTCAGGATGCTGCCTTTGTTTCAGGCCCTTGAACCGACCGTCGCCGTGTCTACCCAACGACTATCGGATCAAGTGCGGGCTATCCAGCGACTTCAGCTGTTGGATCAGTCCGTGCTTGATCGGCTCCGCCTGGAGGCACTTCCTGCTCGTCCAACGCCTGTTTCGACACGGGATTCGCCTGTCGCGTCGTCAGCCCCGACACTGGTGTCAGTGCCGACGTCGATGGCGACACTAGCGACACCTACTGATCCCGTAGTTGATGTAGGCGAATGCACGAGCATGGGTGTATGTAGCCAGGTGAGTGAGCATTTGAGGAGGACTTTGGAAGACGCGATTTGTCAATATAGATTCGCACCCGATTCTAGGCCGCGACTACCACGTTTGCCCACCCATAGACGAAATTTAGCGTTGATGGGAGCCTTGAACGCTTTGCTAGCCCCGTATTTACGGGCTAGCGAAGATTTGACTGATACCCACTCGATATTATACTGCGGTGCCATCGCGGCGTGTTGCACGTGTTAAGTTTCCGGACACTAACCGTGCACCGCGACCCGCCGGGGGTGTGCCCGCATGGCAATTGCGGATCGAGCGGCGTATCAGCACGTTCAGGACTCTCATTGCAAAGCTGATCTGTTTCAGCCGGGGGAATAATCGCCCCCGAGTCATGCGTTTTGTGACACAGGCTTTTGCTGGAACGGGTATTAGGCCCCAGCACTATCTAGCCAGTGTCACGGAACGCATTGACTATCTGAAGCAGAAAGTCTATGCGTGGGCAAACCGTATTCGCCGCTATAGAGAGCGTGCGGATAGATATTGGCAAAATCGCGTCTTTCAAAGTGACCAAAGGAAGGTGTATCGAGATTGGGAAGGAACCGGCCAACGTGTGAGTGACAGGCAGCTACCGGATACTAGCGTCATGACTGAATTCTGGCGTGGTATCTGGTCGCTGCCTGTCGAGCACACCGAGGGTGATTGGATGCGTGTTGTCGAGCGGGAATGTGAGTCTATCGAATCCATGGGGTCTGTTTTAATAGACCCCGTAGACGTTAGTTGTGCGATTCGTACGGCACAGAACTGGAAAAGTCCTGGGCCGGACGGATTGCACAACTTTTGGATTAAGTGGATTCGTTGCTCACATGACCGCTTAGCGACACAATTCCAAGAAGCCCTCGAGCTTGGTTCCCTTCCCTGTTTTATGACCACTGGTGTCACCTTCCTGCTCCATAAGACCGGTAGTACCACAGAAGCAAAAAATTATAGACCCATCACGTGCTTGCCTACCATCTACAAGCTCCTTACGTCCATTTTGAGAACAAAAATTAACGCGCATGTTGTCGCAAATAACGTTTTGGCTCCTGCTCAAAATGGATGTAGGGTAGGGTCCCGTGGTACTAAGGAGCTTCTCCTCATCGACATGACCATTAGCCAGCAAGTTCGGCGGAACAAGGGAGCCCTTTCCACTGCCTGGATTGACTATAAGAAGGCCTATGACTCAGTGCCTCATTCATGGCTAGAGAGAGTTTTAGAGTTATATAAAATTGATACAACTCTAAAATCTTTCTTAGGCGCATGTATGAGGCAATGGACCACAGTCCTTCGTCAACCAGGTAGTGGAGATGGCTCTTCTGAGCCGCAGGACTTGATTAGGATCGAGCGAGGCATTTTCCAGGGTGACAGTCTGAGTCCATTGTGGTTTTGTCTAGCACTGAATCCTCTCAGCACTTTGCTGAAGGAGTCAGGGCTAGGCCATCGGCTTCGGAGAGGTGGTGAAGTCATTTCTCATCTGCTGTATATGGATGACCTCAAGCTGTTTGCACCAAAACGTCCAGACTTGATGGAATTGTTAAAAACTACACAGGTTTTTAGCAATGCCATCAAGATGGAGTTTGGGGTAGACAAGTGTGCGGTCATGCACGTACAGCGAGGGGAAGTTGTAAATTGTCCAGATTTACAGCTTTCCGAGACAATGACTTTCAGATCTCTCTCCGAGGCCGAGACTTACAAGTACCTCGGTATGTCAGAGTCGTTGGGTATAGCGGTAGTGGACATCAAGCGATCGGTGAAGGAACGCTTCTTTTGTCGCCTGACAAAAGTACTTAATAGTTTTTTGTCTGGTGGCAATAAGGTGCGTGCCTTCAACGGTTGGGTGATGCCTCTACTGATATACTCCTTTGGCATACTGAGGTGGACTCAGACTGAGCTGGACGCCCTGGATAGAAGAGTCCGTCAACAGCTCACAACTCATCGCATGCTACACCCACGCTCGTCTGTTATGAGACTGTACATTCCACGAAAATTGGGGGGTCGTGGCTTCTTAAGCACCAAGAACCTCCATAATCGTGAAGTGTGCAGTCTCAGGGATTATTTCCGCGACAACGAGTGCGGGATGCATCGAGATGTTGTGGCAGTTGACAAGGGCCTCACGCCGCTCTCCTTAGCGAACGAGAACTGGCGCAAACCATCGGTGCTCAGCACCGAAGACCGCAAGGAAGTATGGAAGAGCAAGCAGCTGCACGGGCGGTTCTATCGGGTCCTAACGGGCCCCGATGTGGACATGCTCGCGTCGGTGAACTGGCTACGTTTCGGAGACCTCTTTGGGGAAACTGAGGGTTTTGCCTGTGCGATTGCGGACGAAGTTATCAAGACGAACAATTATCGGAAATATATCATGAAGGACGGTACGGTCGACATCTGTCGGGCATGCCACCGTCCCGGAGAATCGCTCCGACATATTATTTCCGGTTGTTCGCATCTTGCTAACGGCGAGTATTTGCACAGGCACAACCAAGTAGCCAGGATCATCCATCAGCAGCTTGCTCTTCAATACGGCCTTGTCGAGTCTGAGGTGCCGTACTATAAGTACGCACCAGCGCCAGTTCTCGAAAATGGTCGTGCTTTGCTCTATTGGGACCGGTCTATCATCACGGACAGGACTATTGTCGCCAATAAGCCTGATATCGTGGTGGTCGACCGAGCCCAACGCCGGGCAGTGCTCGTTGACATCACCATCCCACATGACGAGAATCTCGTGAAGGCCGAGAAGGACAAGCTCAGCAAGTACCTTGACTTGGCTCACGAGATAACCGCCATGTGGGATGTTGATTCGACGATCATTGTCCCGATAGTTGTCACGGTAAACGGTCTTATAGCGAAGAGTCTCGACCAACATCTCAAGAGACTCTCGCTAGACGGTTGGGTCAAGGGTCAGCTTCAAAAGGCAGTGATCCTTGACACGGCGCGCATTGTGAGGAGGTTCCTCACTCTGCAGCCCTAACCACCGGCAGCTTGAGCCCTGCCCCGCTGCCGGCGGCACCCTAGTTTTTAAGTTTTTTTATATTATTTATGTGTTTTTTATATATATGTAATGTAAAAAAATTTAAAAATTAAGAAAAGAAATAAATAACTGGAACAATAATAATAAATAAAACTTGAGAATTGGCACAATGCACGAATGTGCCATGGCCGAAGAAAAAGAGAGAGAAAAAAATAATAATAAAAAGTTGTCGCTGCAGTGTACAGTGCGACAAAAAAGGTTAGTTCTCAGTTTTACTGCTACCGATTTCTCAGCAGCGCTGGATTTCAGAACTAACATTTAGAAACGCAATAACAAAAACGCGACTGAATAAAAAATACATAGATGCATGTTGCATAGGTACACGGCTAACATTAAAAAAAATTAGGTCTGTCAACTAAAGTCTTCACAATTGACCTGTTCGTCTATTTATATAATACCGAACTTGCGGCGATATCTTAAATAGACAGAAGCAAAACACTACAGACTAAAAAAAAAAATTCTCCATGATTGACAGCAAAAGGGAAGTTTTGGCGGGAACGCGGAAAGAGTCGTGTCGCCCCATTGTACTTTTTTTCAAAACTATTTTTTCAAATTTTTTTAATAACTAGTGTTTTTCCATGTGTTATGTATAAAAATAGTGGTGTTTTATTCATAGAGTACTAAAACAAGCACGAATGTGGAAAAGTGATATAATGTGGTGAAACATTATTTTTCGTGTTGCTTCCAAAGCTTCATCGATGTTTAAAGTAAAGTCGCTACTAAATTTACTAAATCATGTCTGGATGTGACTAGCATGGAATTTACTTGAAAAAGACTAGACTTAAACAACTTATTTAACTTACGAAATATGAAAATATCAAACACATGACACTGGCAACTTGAAAATATATAAATACTTGACACTGGAAAATTCTCAAAACGCGACGCCAAAACTAAAGAAAAAAAAATGACACTGACAAATGCTCAAAATAGGACGCCAAAACCAAAGAAAAAAAAGAAAATGGTGTGTCGTAGATACAGCTGTGTACGTGATGAATATTTTTGAACACTAAGTAGTCCTTTGGATTGTCATGTTTCATGTCCTCACTCAACGTAACGAATCCTTTGATCCTTTAGCTATCAAGTAATGTAATTAAATTTTGGATGTGAATACGATACATAATACATAATTATGTAGCTGCAACACCAAACAAAAAAAAAAACAACCAAACAGTATCCGGATTTTGTTATCGTCAGTTTTCTGAAATACCTGACCATGAAAGAAAATTCACGTCAATAAAGAGCTGTTTGCCGATAAAACATGAGCCGTTTATAGCACGGCCTTTATATTCAAAACCTGTCAAACTTTCTTATTAGTACGAAGTGCTAGAATGTTGTCATAATTATTCACTAAGTTTTCTTCATGCATTCTCTCACGCGATTTGTCAATTACACTAACCAGTATACTTTGGACCTTTGGCTTCTGTCTTTTGATGAATGGTGATGAAACACTAGCATGAAAACAGTACAAATTACGGGTCAGTGTTGGTTGGTCGGGGAAAGTGAACATAAGACTTTGATGACCACCTTTTGTCATGTTTGAGGGTCTGGGAATAGTTCTATATTTTGTTGTTTTATTCTATTTACTGTTTGTAAAAGGAGTTAAGACAGTTAACAAGGTACAAACGTTGGGTTACGTATATCTCTGTTCATAAATATACAAAGAAGTGAAACTTTACGAATACGTATCGTTCGATTTTGATAGTCTTGGCAAATACTTAGTCGGGTCATAAGATCGGTCACAAACCCTCTACTAAATTGTGGAACTTTTGACATTTGTATACAATTTTTGTTCTACTTCTTTTTTATTTTAGCGTCGTACTCTGTACATAAAATATGCCAGTGTCAGTTATTTCGATTTTCAAGTGTTCTATGATATATCAAGCGAAGCTAGTCCATGTATTAGCTAAAAGTCACATAAAGTAAGTCAAATTCGAGTACGGTCATTGTTAAGTAGTGGATATTTTACTAAAAGCTTCGATGGAGTTGCGGGAGCAATACATGTTTTACCATATTTTGCCATTTTTCCACACTTGTGCATATAATTCGATATTTTAAGAATCATTTAATCTCATAAAAATTACAAGTAATTTACTTACTGAGATTACATAGTTTAGTAAGTTGTTTATTGATGCTACCAAGCACAGTGTGAAGGCGTAATTAAATAATTAAAGACAAGTACACAATTTATTATCTCTACATATTATGTAGTACAAAAAAAAACCGCCTGTACGCTTAGATCTTTGAAACTACGCAACGGATTTTCACACGGTTTCCATCAATAGACAGAGTGATTCAAGAGGAAGGTTTATATGTATAATAAATGCATATACTTCTCATTGACATCTACATTGACCCCGTGCGAAGCTGGGGCGGGTCGCAAGTTTTATAAATAAAACATCATAATTTTAATATACAAACACGAAAACACGCAAATTATGGAAAACAATACAATGCGGCGATATGACTTTTCCGCGTTTCCACCAAAACTCTCTTTTATTTAATTTAAGATAGCGCAAAGGTTCTTTATTCAAAAATCAAAACAATTTTTTCTGGCCGGTATTTTAAATTAAATATGGATGTGACAGAACTTATGGCCCGATTAAGTAGATATGTATGTATCGAATTTTATAATTTGTAACGTGATTTAAATTTTTGAAAACTGTAATATAAAATAGAACTTTTTGGACTAGGACCAAAACACAAATCATATTATAGTCATAATTAACAAATCAAAATTGAACAAAAAGGTTTGGAAAAAAAAACAATAGTGCGTATGTCAGTAACCGATATATCAGACGAAAGAAACCTTTATGTTGTTAATTTCAAGGTGGTTTCTTATGTTGCCTTTTTATGTGATTCTAATATTTTTTTAATACTACGACAATATTTAAAGAACAAATCAAAGTTCTCCTCGACACCATCCGCTATTATTAAAAAGTAATCGTCATCATCAAGCCAGACAAACTGAAGTAAAAACCATTTATTTATCTTTCAACGTGTCTATCATCAAAATTCATTAACAAAATGTCTTATAAACCGTTGGAAAGCGTTATTAAAAATGCTCTAAGACAAAACAAAAAATCCTTTCACGGTATTGAAAAAAAAACGTTGTACACATTCGACCTCTTTTAAAGTTTTTGTTATTATTTTTCTAAACAGGAAGCCTGTGTTGCCAGCCACTAAGTATCGCATTATGATCGTTTCTGTGACGTTTGTTTAAAATAACGATACTTTCGAGTCGAATATCAGTCATAAACCCGTCGTTGTATTAATAACTGAGTTTAGCTAACACGTTGTTTCGTAGGGTTGATGCACTGGAAAAGTTAAATCCATTGTAAAATGAATTCTGGTTTCGTAACTGGAAAAAAACTTCGAAAATGACAGTTATTTCAGTACTCGTAATATAAACTTTTATACATCGGTGTTTTATGTAAATTACTGCCATTTTTTATGCTCATATTTGTACGTTCGAAAAATTTCTGAAATACCCTATCGCCATGCTAAGGTTTTCTCACGATGTTTTGCTTCAGCTCAAGTTCATTGTTAGGATTAGAACCCACACCCGTTGGCTTTGGACCGACCGTGATAATCACGGAGTTATCATCGCTACCAAAACTTTTATTATGTATAAATTTTTGGCACACACGTCAACTATTTGCTTAGAAAAAAGGGTTTAGTGTGTTATGCCATATATCAGGGTAATGCTCTACATCAAAAAGATTTTCCCGTACGTGACAAGACAACCCTAAGTCAATCTTGTGAGCTCCGAGGTTATGTCAAGATTTATGAACCGTTTTGTAATTCGAACACTTTTTAACGGCGACTTGAATGGGAACTGGTATTCCAGTTATGGTGCCAGTGACTATTATGTAATTGGTTTAGTGACTGAATTGTTGCTCAGGTGTTGCTGGAATAGTGGAGAGGCTGGTGACAGAGAATAGGGGAAAGCGGAAAAGGACGTAATGAAAAATCATTTTTATTTTTGTATAGAACTAGCTGCGCTTCGCGGTGTTACCCGTTGTCAGCTCCGGATCTAATGCAAACCGGTGTATATGCGTCATATTCATGTTTGAAGTAATAAAAAAATCAGACTTTTAGACTCAGGCATTGAAAAAACAACGTGTAGCATGTAAATGGACGCAAATGCAGGAAAAGGTTTATAGAAAGAATAAACAAAATTCTAAGAAGAAGAAATGACACTTCCAGTTTTTATTTGAATAATATTGAGTAATTTAATAATACCCTACCACCATACTGTGTTGTCTTCACGATGTTTTCCTTTATCGCCAAGTCAAGTTCATTGTTGGGTTTTGAACCCAAGCCCTTCGGCGTGTGAACCGACCGCGCTAACCACTGAACTATCATCGCTACAAAAATATATTCATCAATATCTTCCAATTACCTTGAACTTGACGTAATGTCTTACCCTACTCGTCTTGGTAACGTTTCTTGACTTTCTGTATGCACATATTTTCAGCTATCAAGCCACAATACTATTATACTATACATATTACTAAGAAATCGACTGAAATACTAGTAATTGGTTTTATGTAACTAAAATGGGAAATAATTTAAAACTTGCGTTTGTCTTACCAATTCGTAAGATCGTCTTCACAATTTTTTTATGCAACAAGCGTTCCTTATATCCACAGATCCATATCTCTGACTAGTAATCTACATGCGAAATCTACATCAGTTTCATTACCCAATATTTATTAACGATTATTACTACAATGGTTCTAAATCACCTATTTGTGAATTGGAGCACTCCAATGCATTGGACTGGCGCCACGCCAATAATTAACTTTAGTTTTGAGAACTGCCTATTTGCGGCGCGACCTGGGCCGCTTTCTGATTGTCTTGTGCATTTTAAGTGCCATTCTATCACATTGGTGCTATTTACAAGCATTTTCTTCTTCATTTTTGGCATAACACTTGCTGCATTCCGACAGTGTTCAATGTGGAATACTTCACATTTAATTTTTGCATAAAGTGAGCCACAGTCAAGTGCAGACCATGTTCTAGGAATGTAGTGACTTTATTGGAAGCTTCTGTAGAGTTTCGGAAAATAATTTTCACCATATTATAGTGCCCTCCTTGCTCATAAGTATTTATGCGTAGGTATATTTGGTTTCAACATAACTATTTGTAAACATAAACTTTAGAAATAAGTTAATGCATCCCGTCATCTGATGATGGTGATCTGGTGTTGGTTTCTTCTATTTCAAATTTGTAGCGTGTAAATACTTAAGCTGTAGCTTACTCTGGTTACACTTTGTTGTTCTAAAAGTTTGCCTTTAAATCGCAAGCCGTTTACATTGTCAACGATTGCAAATATACCTAGTCATTTGACAGATGGTATCAATAATAGCATTAGCAATCATTAAACCTTAATTTACACAGATGTGAACTACATCCGGCTTATAATGACACACTATTGACCTGCATTCGTACAATAGCAAAAATGGCCGCCCTCCGACTGTCAAACGCATTCGAATTTAGAATTCGCACGCATTTCTCTATTCATTTCGCAGTATTGCCCTATTGTACGATTTTACACAATTTTGGGGAACCGAGCGTAAATACAGGCAGGCTACGGCAGATAATTTTGATGTATGAATAGAGTTAATTATGGCAATTTATTTGTTGTATCCATTTCATTGTGTAGGGTGGGGACCGCCCCCGTTTTTATTGCCAATATGCGCCCTAAGTCTACCGGTTTTCACTAGGGTGAATTTTAGCTGATTTATTTCTTTTGGTATCGCGAATTAAGTTTATGACAAAAAAACAATGTTTCTACAAGCTTAGTGAAAAAGGTTTAGAATTTGTGGGGTGGTGTTCAAATTGATGGAAATAATTTAACAACAACATAGTTTTGATTTTTGACTAAACTTTTTTATTCGTTAAATTCTGTGCTATTAAAACAGTTCTTAGTGTTTGTAATACGAAATACTGTGATATAAATAAAATATAAATGCAGACCCAAAAAAGATTGGGTCGAATTGGCGTGAGTGCTATGCCAAAATTTTAATTTTATGTTAAAGTAAGTTTGGCTTATCACGAGCAGATCACAAAATCCTTGGATAGCACTTGATCAATTTGCATTGTAAGGGATTAAAGAAAAAAGCTAAACTGGGCGTGAGTTAACAGCCCTGTTGGTTCATTGGTATGTCTGCTCCAAGAGCTGAAGGGCGTGTGTTTGATTCCTACCCAGGACAAGCATTTTGTGGTATAAACAAATGTTTGTTTTGTATCTGGGTGTTCTGTATGTATTATAAGTATGTATTTACAAACAAAAAAGTACGATATCGATCCTACGATATTTATTTATTTATTAAAACTCTGTTTAACCGAACAGTTTACTTTTTCTATGAAGTAAATAAGTTTTGATTTCACTCGCAGAGCTATCTATAGCTCATTCTAGTAAACTCTCGGTAATATGCACAGCAATTTGTGTTAAAAAGCTCGTTTATCACGTCGTTAATTTATTTAATAAATCAACGTTTGGAGTACTCCGCGACGACCATTAGTCAAACGCGCGTCCCGGGACCGATAGCGCAGATTACATAATAGTATACCGGGTTGCCCTGGGCAAGATGGCGGCGTAGCACAAATGATGGTGTATGACGGAGATGGATGGCAACCCAGGACGTCTCGAGAAAGTCGGTTACAGAACGGCACAAACTTTTTGATCGCTTCAAAAACGTCTTAGTGTGCATCAAGAACTAAATAGATACCACCACAGTACTAGATATTCTGCCGCCAAGCGGTACTGTGTCCCACCTTGAAGGATACGTAGCGAAATTACAGGGATATTGAGATTATATTGGGATGTCTCAGAGTACTGAGCATCAAAGCAGCAATGTCCTGGATTTAGTTTTAGTGACTCAAAGTTCTGGGTATAGCTATAATAGTCATGGACAGACATAATCTCATACCACCAAGAAAGCGTTCGTGTTATAATTTTTGCATAAAAAAGTGCGACGTCAAATGTCCCAATTGTGAAATTTATATGCCAGTAGGATCCCAAACTGTGTTATAACGGACTATCACCAATACGAATATTACGTGCATAGTCTATAAATGAAAATGTAACCATATTATTTTAAAATGGTATCAAACACATAATCACCAATCTGTTATAACGTGGGCATATAACTCGTGTAAAGTTTAGACAGAGGCGAAAGAAAGTCACATTGGTTGCTAGCTATAATTTTAGGATTACTTGCACTCATAATATCTAAGACTAGATATACTTAAGTACATACGTAGTTACAACTATATCGAAGTCGTTTTGGGTCATTAGTACAAATCCTTATTAAAAATTCTAAGATTACAGTCATAATAAACAATAATAAAGTCCACCTTTAAAACCTGAGATGCCAAGATGTGTTTTTACATTCGGAGCTACTATAAAGTTTGGCAGCGGTTACACCTACTTACAGTTAATTGAAAAATGCAATGTATTTATTGGCTTTATCGAGGAATAGATTTGTCTTCCTTGATTGAAGCGGACTAATCCATTCTTAAATTTATTGCCTCGAGGTTATTTCACAAGCTTTCTAAATCGAAACGTTTTATTGTAAATGTTCTTTAGAGACGTAAACTTTTCTTTTAATTGTAAAAAGTAATTGGTTCATCGAAGTTTTTTTGCTAGTCTTGTTTTTCAATTTTAATTGAATCTGTATGTTTCTTAATCTGTAATTGGGAAGGGTCTTAGGTATTGATAGGTATCTTTTTAGTTATATCATAGTTTATTGATATTTCTTGAAGTAGGTATAATATTTAATTAACATAACCTAAGAACTAAGTAAGTCATCAAACCCCCATCCTAACTCTAAACATAAGACCGTTTTTTTATGATTGACAAGCAGGGTGTTTAATCACAGCTTACTTGATTTTAAGTGTTTTTTATGAAATAAAATGCATCACTGAACATCACGTGTTTTTTATTATTATTATATTAGTTCGTTTTTATAATGCGAAATTCAAAAAAAAGTCGCGGTGGGGTTTGCCTTCCGCCAATCAATTGGCGTTACCTTGGGTGCTTGACGGCATTTTTGTGTATGTTTTCCTTCGCTGATAGCTCAAGCTTATTGTTGGGATCTGGCTGGAATGGAATCGACGTCCTGCAGCGTGCAACTCCAGCGCGCGAATCGCTGAGCTATGACTAATAACTATCACAAGACATACCTACCTATTTGATATAGTTTCCTGCAAAGTTTAGTAACTTTTTTCTACGTATATTAATTTTCACTAACTTTAAAACTGCCGCCATATTTCCTGACGACTTTCATCGATCACCCGTCGCCTCTCATTATTATTTTTTTAAGCCGGTCAACTTTTTAAGGGCACGTCAGCGCCACGCTCACGCACGCTTCTTGCGGATTAACACGGAACAAAGCCGCGGAAGCGGGCAAACACCCTTAAACAAGAAACTTTGACATGACAATTACAACTTTATTACTAAGTGTCTAAAAATCAAAGTTGTATAATTAAGTACGATTTTTGATCTAATAATGTGTTTTAAAGCTACCTTTATATCCAAGCACTCAAAGCTCAAAATCAATGATGTTTATAAGATTTTTGATTTAGGAATGTGTTTCAAAATAAGCTCCAAGCTTTTGAAGGTAAATAAACTGAAAATACAATGAAAAAACGATCGTTTTAGTTTGTATTAAGAGCAGTTTTCGATTGTTTGTTGAAAGATAAACATGTGAGCGCGCGTGTCTATGCATAATATCAGTGACACCACACTCGTGGCGATGATTTGTCAACTTCGAACTCTGCGATCCATTTTAGACTGTATACCATTTAGTTAAGATCGATTTTCCTTTTTTTTTTGGTAATTTACGTGTGTTTTTGAACTATAAACAATGTGATTGATTCTAGATCTTATTTTCTAAAGTTAAAAGGTCCAGTTTTAGACGTTTTGTATCAGTTTAATATATTTTCGAGATCAAGTATTAGAAGACTTAGTATGCCATGATCTTGGCAGTGCTAACAGGAAACGATCGATTTTTGCTTCTGTGTATGAACGTAAAAGGAATTTTAAGTTTTGTGTACTTATATCAAAATTTGTTTTAGAATCTTTATTTTAAATTTGTTAAGGAAAATCGAAAGGTTTTTTTGTACAATAATTTGCAAGGTCGTCGTATGATCCCAAATTCGTATGTCACAACAAAACTTTAGTAAACATTAATTACTAAAAAGCTTGTTACGACCGCGTGAGTAGTCAATTGTACACCGTATCCATTTCAAAAAGCTCTAACATAAAATCCCCTATATCTCTATATTAGCAATCCAAGAGCTGTTATTCAAACAGACAGTCATAATAATTTGCGATAGTAATGGTTTTCAAAACAAATACTTATTAATAATAATTCATAGAATATAGGTTGCACCGGATAGACTTGTAAAATGAATTTATTGCGAACAACACAGAATTGCAGCACTTTGTTGGGCCGGTTGCAGACTGATAATTCATTTTTGCATTATTTTTTTCATACTAATCTTTTAAATGTGAGTGCAAATTTTATTTTTGTAAATAAGTAGGTAGGTACATAATATAGTGCTATGAATGCAATAAATAACAGTTTCTTTTGTTATTTTTTTTAAATAAAATTACGTTTCCTTGTCCGTATGAGCGATATTTTTTATAAGCTGTCCTACTGCTGGGTTTGGGCCTCTTTTTATTGTGAAAAAGGTAAAGACATAGTTAACCAAGCTGGCCAAGTGCAGGTAGGCAGACTTTTAACATCTTAGCTAGCCTTTTTACTAAACACTTTCGGAAATGTAGAAAACGGCTGAACGGATTTGGATGACATTTGACACACATGTAGTTTACCTATAACCTATTACCTGGGTTAACATATAGGATAACTTTTATCCCAGGAAAATTTTAGGTTCCTGTGGGATTATTAAAAATCGAACAACAGTACCCTTCCACTTAAAATTTGGTATATGTGTCTTATGAAACATTATCAGCTATGCTTTAGCTGAAGCCAATAATAAAAATAGCGCAAATTTCATGACTACTGCTTATTTCATACTTACACATGTATAATTACTCTGTGAACTGAATTCTAAAGTTAACGCAGACAAAGTCGTGGGCGTTAGCTAGAATATAAATACTGAATTCATTTTCAATACTTTGCTCTTGGCCGTAATCCGGGTTCAGTGTCGATAATTAAGTTGTAAAACTCAAATTTAAATGCTTTTAGCATAACCATTACCCATCTAATTATATATATTAGTCTTAAATACGTAAATCTGTTTTAAACATCTATTACAAAATCAACTGTCCGATTACAACACTATTGTGACATCACGCTCAAGAGTTCAAATACAAATACAAATCTTTTATTGATAACGTTTTTTTTGCACCGTTTTTGCGTGGTTGAGTAACAAACATCTAAACATACACACTTTCAAATTTATAATATTAGTAGGATCTTATATATATCGTAGGACACACAGCGCCATCTGGTCCTAAACTAAGCAGAGCTTGTGTGATGGAAGTCAGATAACTGATGATGACTACATAGATATTTTTTAAAATCTTGCATTACCATCTGAATTTACTGGGGATAGTAATTTTCAAACTTTTATATTTTAATAGTTAATAGTTTATATAGTTTCACTTCATCGGTTATAACCAAATTTGCTCCACTTTGTTGTTTTGTGCGTCAAGGTTTTATTTTATTTCAAGTACAGTGTAAGAAAAACAAGTCTTAGTCACAGTTTACGGCTCTACGTTACGTAATGTCAGTCACGACCGGTCCAATCTAAGTCATGTTCCAATAAATTGTGAATCCTTCACTTCATTAGAAGCTTTTATGAGAGTTTTCAAAACAAAACAAAAAGACAGAAAACAAAACTTTAAGTAAAAATTGTAGTCAATTTGATTTGTTTTTTTTTTAAAACAAGATCAAGTTTTTTTTTTAAAGTGTGGTTGAGATGACGCGCAGTAAGACAAATGAAATACCTCAGTCTCGACCAAACGCTCGACGAGTCAACACGTCCTGCGGATACCTCGTGTAGAGGCGATACACGGTCGGCAAGTGGCAACTAAAGCAAGAAGAGGATATAAAGACTTGTGGTTATTTTAGTTAGTTATTTTGTTTTATTTTTTAAGTTTATTTCAAATTTCAGTAGTAAAGTTTAGGATACATTAGTAATTATTAAATTGTTGTCAAGTTATTTAAATTGAAATCCTCATCACTGTTGTGACTGAAACGACTGGTGAGCGGAAATAAGCTAAATTTATACCTTGAATATTCAAAATGAACTTCAGTAAAGTAACGCCTGAATCAATCAATTTTATTTATCTGAAAAAGTGCTGTCAACTTTACCCTAGGCTAGAAAATATATAGTAGAAAGAAACTGACTCCAATATACTCGTATATTTTATTAAAGTTCGAGTAATCTCGCAATAATTTTACACGCAGTTCGCAGTTGTCGATATAACCTGTCTTACGAAATGCTTGTATCTTAGTTGTATCAGTTTCTATTTCACAGTACGGCTCGGCTTATAATTGTTGTGGTCAAAAGAGTAACTATAAAGCTTCGGACAGACGCCGCCTGGTGTAGCGATCGTAAATTTTGCCGCTACTGTAAGCAGTGCTTTTTTATAGTTAACAAGCAAGTTGTTTGACTACAGCTCACCTGGTGACAGTGTTATCAAAGATGGTGAAGCACACCTACCCTGGAATAGAACTGGTTGGTAGCTTTGCGGCAGATTTTGAACTTGAGGGTGGAACTACGTGTATATAATAATGACGTGTAATGTAAGTAATGAGCGCCAAAGCAGTGATGCCCTAGACTTTGTTTTGTTACTCAAAGTTCTGTGTATCGCTGCAATGGTTATGGACAGGCGTTATCTCTTACCATCAGGAGAGAGTCTCGTTCGTCTCATTACAATTTACATTAAAAAAAAAAAACAGCTAGCCAACCGAGTACTAGAAAATACCCTACCACCATGCTATGGTTTCCCATTGAGTTGAGATGGCGAGAGAACCAGTTTTATTCCAGGCTAGATGTGTTTACCATCTTCAACCACAACGTCACTTAACATCAGGTAAGCTGTAGTCATACACCTAGCTTAGCAACAATAAAAAAACCTAGTAATTTTGCTATCTACAGTACCCTTAAACCGAAACACAGCAATATATGTACAGAGTAAATTTATTTATTTCACATTAGCTCTATTTTTTGACAGCCCTGTTGGTTCATTGGTAGTATATCTGCTCCAAGAGCTAAAGGGAGTGGGTTCGATACAAACCCTTGATAAACATTTTGTGGTATAAACAAAATGTTTGTTCTGTGTCAAGGTGTTCTGTGTTTATTATAAGTATGTATAACAAAAAAAGTATTTATGTATTCTATCAGTTATCTGACTTCTATAGTACAAGCTTTGCTTAGTTTGGGGTCAGATGGCACTGTGTGTAATGTCCTTCGATACTTATTTATTTAGATTTAATGTTATAAGCCCTTTTGATTCGTATCTTGTGACGTTTGTTTGGAACCGGCCTTCTGTTAACTGTCAGGGTAAATACGAATTGACAGTAATTACATTTTATGTCAGAGAAACCAGGACAAAATCGCGACGGATTAGCAAATTAGAAAACCACCTGGCTATTCAGTGGTAAAGTATTTATTAGTTTATCACAATTAGGTAAGAATAAATGCAAACTTATAATTGCATTAATGTTTTATGAGTTTTTAAGCTACATAACATTATGTATAACATTTTTTTGCAATTTCATACAGCGTTATCTTCGAAACTAAGCAAAGCTTGTATTATTGGAACCAGGTAACTGAAAGAATACTTATGTTTTTTGTTTAATTTTTAGCTTTGTCATAGTATTTCCAAAAAAATTACACTATTTACACAATTTTACTGCAAATTGGCTAGAGAAAACCTGATTGTAATTACAAATTTATTAAAATTATTATTGTATGAAATTAATTTAGCTTTATTATTATTATTATTTATTATACTGCAAATTTAACCAAGAATGATTTATTAATTAAAAAAGTAAAACGATGAAAAATGAATATTCTGATTTTAAAATCACACAATGTCCTGAATCTTTGAATCCCCCCCCATCTTACCAGAAATTCTGTAAGTACTTTTGTTCCTTTCCTGAAAGGTTGGTATGAATTTCTAAATTCGGCATAAAAATAAGGTGAATCGCGTCACCGGAATTGACGTCATGGGTTATTCATTCGTTCTCGCAATTTTAATGAGATGTATTCATTGGGGTTGTAAAAGGTGTCATTTGGATGCCCCGTACAGTTCACGGTAAACTTTATAGTTTTTAATTTTTTTTATTTCTGAATGGCTAGGTTTTTGACCACAGCTCACCTGATGTTAAGTGAAGGTGTCGTCGAAGATGGTAAAGCACACCTAGCCTGTAATGGAACTGGCTCTCAAGTGAGGCTGCCGGAACACACCGCCAGGTGCTTGGCGGCAGATTTTCAACTTGATTGGGTGGTAGCTAGCTAGCCGAGTTCTAGAAAGTACCCTACCACTATTTGCAGAGACAAAATGACTAAACGTTCCTCGTTAGACTGAAATATGAGAACGTCATGTTATTCCCAGAGCGGTCATAAAGTACGGCTTATACAAAACCTACCTATTTAAGGGGTACAGACGGTAGCATTTTCATGCTTTTTGCAATTAAGGCGAGTCATTATGCGTTTGAAGTTTTGTACAGAGGGTTGAGTCGAGCGACTTTTGGCCAAGTCGATCTCGTTTTTAAAGCTTTTCTTTTTGAAATTGGTATTTTAATAAAGCGACTGTCAGTAAATTGACTTGACTCAGCATCAATTCTAACAATATTTTTACTTGACTATGCAAAAAGGAGAATTATGATTTCAGCAGTCATATCCTACTTAATATTATAAATGTGAAAGTTGTATGTTTAAATGTTTGTTTTTCAAATTGACTCAAGATCCTTCGCTTAAGTTGATTGTTAAGATTTGAATCCACATTTTCCAACACGTGATCCCACCTTGCTAACCACTAAGCTATGATCGCTATGCTTTGCGTAACAGCACAAAGTCCAGGGACATAATCTCTGCGTCGTGTATTGTTACTTTGAAACATTCGACAGTTCGATTGTCACGACAGCCCTGTGAGCTTATTTGATAGAATATCTGCTTCAATAGCTGTAGGGCGTAGGTTCAATTCTCACCAGGCCAAACATTTATGCAACGATACATGTTTATTTTTTATACATATGTCTGTGTGTTCTGTATGTATTATAATGATGTATTTACAAAAAAACCGGCCAAGTGCGAATCGGACTCGCGCAAGAATCGTACCATTATCTATACAAACGACAAAAAATAACGTTTGTTGTATGGATTAAATATTTAAATATTTATTTTATTCAGTTTTTTAGTATTTGTTGTTATAGCGTCATAAGAAATACATTATCTGTGAAAATTCATACTAAAGCATGACTGGAATTAACTGACACGAACTGGACTTGACAAAGACGACTTCGACTATAATTATAGCTAAGATACAGCAGAAATAACACTTAAGACAAGGCAGTATGGCTTTATAGCTTTAGCCTGCCCGAAGGGGCAAATTATTAAAAAAAAAAATCTAACTATCACGGTTCATGAGATACAGCCTGGTGACAGACGGACACACAAACAGGCGGACGGACAGCGGAGTCTTAGTAATTATGGCGCTGTGTATAAAGTCCTACGATACTTATTTATTACTCTTTCTATACATTATTCAATAACAAAAGCCAGATACAATTGTATTGTTTTCTACTAAAGTTTTCTTTAGTTACAGGTGCCAATGTGAGATGTAATGGCAAAAGCTATTATGTTGTTTACTTACTTTGATCGTAACGTGATATGCTTTCCAGATAGAAATCAATCGAAAGGGTGACGCGGGGTAACAGAGGTTAATGCGTGTTTATAGGAATCCTTACACACGTTATTGAGTTAAAAGAATTGGATCATTGAACTCGTTCTGACTTAATCCTTCCTTTGTATTATGAAGTTAAGTAAAACTTTGCACAACGTAATTTTTTTATGGTTGAAAATTTGACAACAGCTCACCTGATGGTAAGTGATGGTGTGGTAAAGCAAACCTGGAATGGCGCTCAAGTGAGGCTGCCAGCACCCACCGTTAGTTAGGTGCTTGGCGGCAGATTTTCAATTTGAGGTTGGTAGCTATAAAAGCCAGCTGAGTACTAGAAAATACCCTACCACCATGCTATGGTTTACCGTCATCGGCAGCTCAAGCTCATTGTCGGGGTTTGAACCCGTAAACCAACCGCGTTAACCACTGAGCTATTATCTCTAAATTACAATAACTGTGCAATCGATAGCATTATCGCTATTGTGACAGCGATTTGTCTTGTCGTTGTCAAAACAACAATAATTGATTTGATTTGAAAGTGAAATAATAAGGGCCTCAGATGATAAGTACAAATGATCTGGTTGTCTCTGAGCCAACTCAAACATTCTTCATCATCATCGATCTATCACAGTCCACAGCTAGGCATAGGCCTCTCCCAAGACACGGCCCTTAGCCCAATTCTTGGCTATTCGCTTCCAACCATTGCCAATGGTCTTACGTATATCGTAAAAAGTAAAAGTTTATTTATTTCTTATAGTACAAAAACAATTTGAAGAAATTATAAATCAATTAGCTGTATAGATTTATACAGTCATATGGACTGTGACTACTGTACACGTGGGGACAAGCATTAGTCCCAATCAACGCTCAATATAGAATACAAATGCAATCTCAAGTGACAACTAACATATATATCCTTAGCACCAAATAAAAAAATATCTATATCTTATCTAATATTAAATTGAAATTGAAGCAAAATCCGATTTCGATACTAATGTTTAGCAAATAACCACATTTGCAAAGTTAACTAATTTACATTCATAGCTTCCGTAATCAGAATTGCAGGTTTATTCTAACTCTCATTGCAAATAAAGGTAGATTTATACTATAATATGTTTAAAATACAATTTGATATATAACTTCCGTTGGATATAACAATAATTGTAGGCGTGGGTGTATCTGCGTTATGCATTTATTGCAAAATGCATAATTTTTGCAAATGTGATGTTTGAAAAGGGTGTTTATGGGCGATGTTTTGGAGCGATTGGCATAAAATTTGTACCAATTTGTATGTTTGAATGGTCAGCCGTTTTGCCCGGCTGCACTCTAAACGGCTGTGGAGTTATTTATTTGAAAACCTTACCATTTAAATCTAATGTCATTTATTTTATCTTTCGGGTGTTGAGTGTTCGGGAAATGTACCTACCTAAAAGTACCTACTTACTATTTTCTTTTGGACGAATCATTTTACAAGGCAAACAGATTACCTTAATAAGCTACAAGACACCGCAAATTATTCGTAGGTAAGTAAGAATCAAACTTTTCTATAAAAACCAGAATGATTTAAAATTAAAAAAATGTTTGCTCTGTGTTTGGGTGTTTTGTATCAAAAAAAAGTATTTGGGTATTCTATCAGTTATCTGACTTACATAGTACAAGCTATGCTTAGTTTGGGGTCAGATGGCGCTGTGTGTAATGTCCTACGATATTAATTTATTTAATAAAACAAGAGAGAAATGTTAATAAGGTGTTCCACTGTTGAGCGTGGGCCTTTTCTCATTGTGTGAAGGGTTAAGGTCATAGTCCACCTCACTGTTCAAGTGCGGGTTGGCTGAATTCATACATCTTCCAGTACCTACTTTTTTAGGAATTTTCTCACCACTAAAAAACAGAATATATATATTTAAATCTCCTCTCCTCCTTAGATATTCCCTCCCATATTACAAACGTCACTATTCCCCGTTTTTATAGATAATGGTACGGAACCCTTTGTGCGCGAGTCCGATTCGCACCTGGGCGGTTTTTAAAATTCGCAGTCGCCACTATAAAACTCCTCTTCCCAGCGGTCATCGGTTCTTTAAGTCGCCTATAAAGCCAAAATCTGGCAACATTATTAGTATATTTAAGTGCTAATTCAACAAGCGACACTGTCCATGATTACTGTGTGTATTATCGCCAAATATTTGCCTAGTCTGCATTGTACTGTTTAGGCAAACACACTTGGGACCGTTGATTAAACTTCACAACTTTACAAGACTTGTATTAGACTAGTACATCATTTCGTAGTTGTTACTTCGACCTCTGGCAGATTGTACCTATTTACATACTGGAGCTAGAAAAAACAGGGCTGTTGAGACTAACCATCGAAAGTTTCAAAGTAATAGGCGCCAAAGCAGCGATGCCCTGGACTTTGTTTTTCTACTCAATGTTCCATGTATCGCAGCAATGGACATGGACAGGCGTTATCTCTTAACATCTGGAGGGAGTCTGGTCCCATTAGGTACTTTTACATTAAAAAAAATGCATAGTTGCAAGTTCATCTCATTTTATTAGTTGATTTGATAAACCAAAGTAAACTTGTAAGTCCAGATACGTATAATGTGCAAACGGGCATCCTAGTTAGCATGTTTACTGATAGACAGTCGACAGCAGACAGTCGTCGCCACCAGTGACAGTCGCAGCAGACAAACAGACTGCGAGATACGGAACCATGCCTTGTAATAATAGGTTTTGGCAATACGCCACCTGCGCTTCACGCAACAGATCGAGAACAAAGATAAGACATGCTTTGTTGCATAAACAAATTTGTTTTCTTAATTTTGTTGAACGTTTTTACCTGCAGATTGAACTCACTATAGGAAGAATTATGTATATGATATTAATTAAAATTATAGGCCTTGTACTCGTAGACAGTAGGTTATTAGTTTCACCATAAATTCACGTACGCATTTCTATTTTTAGAAAGTTTAAAATTGAATTTATTTTGTAGAGATGATATATGGCTCAGTGGTTAGTGCTGTCGGTTCACACGCCGATGTATACAATTTTTAGATTTTTGTTGATCTTTTCAAAACCGCTCGATCTATTTCGACAAAATTTATATGGGACTACCTCTGAAGCAACAAAAAAAGAATCATCAAAACCGATAATAAAATAAAATAAAATAAATAAATATCGTAGGACATTACACACAGCGCCATCTGACCCCAAACTAAGTAGAGCTTGTGTGATGGAAGTCAGATAACTGATAAAATACATACATACTTTTTTTTTGTAAATGCATACTTATAATACATACATAACACCCAGACACAGAACAAACATTTGTCGATACACAATGTCATTGGAGGAATTATCGCATAACAAACATTTAAAAAAATACAGTCGAATTGAGAACCTCATCCTTTTTTGAGTCGGGTAACAAGGCTGATTCGAAAATCAATGTTAAACAAAATATTACGGTAGTCTAAGTGTGTCAAAGTATTTTTTTTTTATGTAAAAAGTAATGAGACGAACGAGACGCTCTCCTGATGGTAAGCTGTCCATGACCATCGCAGCGATACACATAACTTTAAGTAACAAAACAAAGTCCAGGGCATTACTACTTTGGCGCTCATTACTTTGAGACTTTTGATAGAGTTAGTCTCAATAGCCCAGTAATTTCGCTAGCTGCAGTACCCTTCAAACTGGAACACAGTAATGCTTACACACTACTGGTTAGCGGCAGAATAACTGGTACTGCGGTGGTACCTACCTAGACGACCTCCTAATAAGGAGATCTACCACCAAGTTTAATCACGATACATATGGGGTTGAAATCAATTCTCGTATTTTAGTGATGGACCTATTGTAGAGTAAAGCTTTATTTAGCAACTACGTACCAACTAGGTAAAAGCAAGGTCATTCCAGCAGAGATGTATATCTCTGAGTGTAGTAAGTAATCAGACGTCATATAGCTTTCAAATTTTACGATCGTAACTTGGCTATGTTATACCCTTGTACGTTTCAAATTCCAATTGATATGTCTGTTTATTTTATTATTCTTAACGGGTTGTGCATTTTAATGGTTGTTGACTGATTTAAGATGTACCTAATCGCATAACCTAGGACGAGGCATAATCATAAAGTTTTGGGATCTGAATTCGAATAGTTACAATTCTTAGCAGATATTTCGTTTCAGATATTATTAGCGACATTTTCCTTAGGTACAATTCATTTTGGCGACTTGTTTACATTAAATGTCTATACTTTTTTAATTTTTTATAAAAAAATATGCT
This sequence comes from Biston betularia, assembly GCA_905404145.2. Taxonomy (NCBI): domain Eukaryota; kingdom Metazoa; phylum Arthropoda; class Insecta; order Lepidoptera; family Geometridae; genus Biston; species Biston betularia. Next base: position 12,343,000 of record FR989873.1, read on the forward strand.
TAGTTTTGACCGCCAACTCAGTGGTGATACGTTCTAAGATGGAGCACGCTTGCCTAGAAGATACCGATTCAAATCTTTAAAAAAACTTCACTTGAGATCCAGCTCTCATTTAGGATAGGTTTGTAATTTATTAACTTTCGCGATTTGAATACATAATAATGTTTATTACTGGGTCTTAAAAAACTACACACAATACTATGAAATTGGCTATTGCATTGGCTATTAGCTATTTAATTCATCCCACTAATATTATAAATGTGAATGTTTGGATGGATGGATGGATGGATGGATGATTGTTACTCTGCCTCGCAAAAACTACTGAATGAGGTAGCTGACACCCTCGAATAACACATAGGCTAATTTTTATCCCGAAAACATGTAGCGCATAACATCGCGGGGCCCAGCTAGTTCTAACATAAAATGTACACAATTAAAAAAACATTTTTGTTTGTACATAGTTATTTAAAAGAAAATTATTTTATTGTTTTCTTTTTTATCTCGTAATTGGAGGACTGACGGACAAAACTCCCGATTTTCCACAGTAAACAGTTAAATCACTTCTCATCCAAATTGTTAACTTTCTCGGAGTTTGTTTGGTCAAGAAGGAAATAAACAACAAATCAATATAATTTATTTAAGTGTTTGTTTCAGTAGCAAAGTCACAGAATTAATGATCACAATTCGATGTTTTAAAATAGAATATTATGATTTGCTGTAACAAATAATAATATATTATTAATGTATATGTCAATGGGGAAGGCCTATGTCCAGCAGTGGACGTCCTACGGCTGAAATGATGATGATGATGATGAATGTATAAAACGTCGACATTTCACATGCAGCAATATAGCTTCAAACTAAGCAATACTTGTACATTACCTGGTGGTAGATCTCCTTAGCAGGAGCCAAGCTGTAGTGTGTAAATATTGCTATGTTCCGGTTTGAATGGTACAGCAGCAGCTTTTGTGACTGACCATCGATAGTTTCCGGGATAATGAGCAACAAAGCAGCGATGCTTTGGACTTTATTTTGTAGCTAAACCTTCTGTGTATAGTTGCAATGGTCACACAGCATCATCTGACCCCAAACTAAGCAAAGCTTTTACTATGGAAGTCAGATAACTGATAGAATACTTAAATACTTTTTTTTTTTGTAAATTTATACTTATAATAAATACAGAACACCCAGGCACAGAACAAACATTTATTTATACCACAAAATGTTTGTCATGGGTGGGAATCGAACCTACAACAAGAACTCACACCAATACATGCTTATACTATACACATTAGTTTTTAAAATTATTGGTACAGCAGATGTGAAATTTTTAGAAGAATTAAGTGAACAGAAAGACACTCACGAAATGCGAAGTCATTTCAGTTTTTGTTAGTTAAAGTCATTTTACTTGCAAAGTGACACCCCTTTAAAATCCTAGTAAAGAAACGACGTACTTAGTACGAAATTACTAAGTACTTGTCTTAATTAAATATGCAGTAAGAGACCGTGCCAAGTATCCAGCTAAGTAATGCAACTGGAAGCTATAAAATTAACACATTCAAGAACTGTCTAAGCTCCTGAATGATGCTGTGGTTTTACTTGCAAGATTTTAGTTTTAGTATGAAATACGGTTGAATGGAAAATGAGGTCTTTGCTCTGCAGCCGGACAATACAAGATAATAAAGTAGTTAAAAATATATTTTTATATAAATAAGTATGTAATGTAGGCTACAAATATTCTTCATAATTTTTAACACAAGTTTATTATTTATGAAATACCTGTATGTACATAATTAAATAATAATTGGGTGGTTCTACGATAAGAGGTAACTTGTGCGGCAATCCGTTTATAACAGTTTTTTTATTCTATATGTTGCTATTTCTTACAATGAATCACATCATCATAATATACTTTATTAAATAACATCACAATTGAATGCCTAATTAAAACACATTTTTCTGAAATTCCTTACAAAGTCTAAAAAAGTATCTACCCTGGCCTGTCCCTTTGGTGGTTTCAATTTAACTTTCAAACAATACATATGTTTTTTGTATCAGTTATATAACTAAAGCATTTTTAAATATAATTTAAGTAATTATACTTAAACATTATTAAATAAAAAATTAAATACTTTTGTTAATTTCAAATAATATTTAAAATTAACTTTTGTCCCGCTTTTTTTGTGTATCTACCCTGCCAAATTTCGTTCCGCTAATACAAACATAAATTTAAGGACAACCATATTGGAAGTAGCGCTCAAGCTCGTCTATCGGCGTGATGTTAGCATTACTAAACGCGCGAGCCGTCTAAGCGCCGCTATTTTCTAGTTGTTGCGACGCGACCGTGCGGTGTAGTGCTTTCGCAAGGTGAATGTGTCTCTCCACTGGTAAGTCATAAAACTTATAATATTCATTTAATGTATTTGCATTTACTGCCCTAATTAATCAATACAGTAATATGATAAGTGAGATATACAATTAACCCAAAAAATAATTTATTCAGTAAAAACAATTGAATTTGTCATGAAAACGTCTCTCCCCTGGAGTATTTCCCCTGTCAAGATAACTTCCAGGGGAGAGAGTCCCTGACCAGGGGAGATAATATTCATCATAAGATGTTATAACAAACGCAGATTTAACTAACTTCAATTTTAAAATAAGCTGTCTGACTGAGGCTTTAGAAAGCTGGAAAGCTGCTTGTCCAAGCCAGTCCGTACCCAAAGGTCCGAATTCTCAAAGGCAGTGGACGAGCCACTGTGTAAGTTAGAAAGTCAAGGCTTAGTTGACTCTGCGACTTCTTCTACAGAACGCGCTCGCCTACTTGCAGTCTCCGCTGGAAGTCAGGGCTTTGGTTACATGCACTTCCTTCAAAAAACGTTGGTAATCTATTAGATAACACTTTCCGGGTGGCCATATCTTTAAGATTAGGAGCAGTATGTCAGGCCCCTCATTGCAGTTCGTGCAGTGAAATAGCGGATCGCCACGGCCACCACGCGCTTTCATGCATTAAGAGTGCTGGGCGTATATCGCTGCACGCCAGCTTAATAGACGTCATCCGTCGGGCTTTTATCAGTGCCGGCGTCCCATCAGTTTTAGAACCAAACGGACTGATGCGTGACGACGGCAAGAGACCCGACGGGATGACCCTTATCCCTTGGAAGACAAGACGGCCTCTTGTATGGGATGCCACTTGTGTCGACACCTTGGCGCCGTCTCATCTTCCTGTGACTTTGGGACAAGCTGGTGCCGGAAAACCTCAAACGGCACAAATATAGTTATTTAGATAGAATATATCTTTTTGTACCGTTTGGGGTTGAAACTTTAGATTCGTGGGGGCCGGCCGCTCTCGAACTGTATCGGGACCTGGCCAAACGTTTAGAGGAAGCTTCAGGTGACCAGAATGCTGGTATCTACTTTGGACAAAAGCTAAGCATTGCTATCCAGCGTGGCAATGCTGCCAGCATTCTGGCCACATATCCCTCCTGTCACAGATTTTTAGACAATTTTTTTTGTATACATTTTGTAAATAGGTAGTATTAATTTAAGATTTTTTTATTTTGTTTCAATAAAAAAAATCTTAAATTAAATGTTACTTCTTTCAACGTCAGTTTTAAATGACTTAAATAATTATGGCAAATGAAAATTTTTATGATAAAAAAATATTGTTAATATATTACGGTCATTATTACAGATTATGGCACCAAGGAAAAAGTTAACACGTGAAGAATGATTACAGAAGAAACGTGAAGTAGAGAAGCAGGCTACGATATCAAAAGATTAAAATAATGTATATAAAAAATGCATACAAAACCGGAAAACTATTTAAAGTTGATGATCAAGATATTTCATTCATTTCAGAAGATCAGGTTGTCCAGACACTCCCTATGCCAAATCTTATTTTGAAAGGGCAGAGGATGTTTTACTCCTTTAAAAAGTCGGTAAATGTGTTTGAGAAAGCTTAAGCATTTTAATTATATTTTTTATTCATGTAGGTAAGAAAGTGCCTTTAATTTTTTATGTTATTTTGTTATTTTTTGTTCATGTAAGCAAGAGAGTGCCTTTGAATATTTATGTTATTTTTCATTTTCTAATTTACATTTACTTCCTATCTTTCATTAAATGAGCCGTATACAGAATGTGACAGAACCGCATAGGTATAGGCAATATGAAAATTAACCTGATTACCCAAGTCTGATTAACACTTAAGAAGAGCTTTATTAGTATTAATTAGTATTAATAAAAGAATATTTTATAATCGTTGAAGGTACAATGGCAAGATAATTTACATGTGTATTTTTGTAAGTGAAACACTATTGTTTTAGAAAAAAATGCTGTAATATGATAGTCTGATTAATGATTAATATAATAGTCTGATTATATGTTAAGAACAATATTTAATAAAAGTTGATTTAATTCGTTTTATTGATTTTATTAAGTATATTATTGTGTCAAATTCTCTCCCCTGGTGAAATAAGTATCTACCCTGGTCCTGATGTCTCTCCCCTGCTCGATGTATTTACCCTGGTCTTCGAAAAAGTAATGAAATATGTATAAAGTGACTTGCCCTTGTGTGAAAAGGTAAATAAACGGGTCAACAATCATAATACAAGGGTTTCAAGAAAAAACTCTAACTTTTCTTCTTGGCCGTATCCTCTATGAACTTGAAACCTCTTATCGTAGAATCACCCAATTATAGTTAAATAAAAAAAAGGTAAAAATGTGTGCATCCTTAACAGTTTTTTTTAATGAATAGACTTGCTTGCTATCTCAATCAATCAGTCAATAATATGCCGTTAGATTTCTTTGTTGTGCACGTGTGATTAAAAAATTATAAAAATAAAAATGGCGGACTTTAGCGCCAAAATGTATGTTCTCCGTAGTCAACTTAAACTTTATAGCTTATGTTTTTTTAAAATATGGTATCAATATTAAAATGGCAGGAACGTCATGAAGATTATGTTGTTTCTGATATGAATTGGGTCGGAACCAATTTATAAAATAAATACATTTCTTAGGACATTACACATAGCACCATCTGGCCTTAAACTAAGTAAAACTTGTACGATGGCCGTCACATAACTGATGGAATACTATACTCAATTTTTTTTTGTAAATACATTCTCATGATACATTCATACATATTAAACACCCATTTATCTACTAATCTATAATCTCTACTTAGAAGCGTGTACAATATAATTTTAAAAAAAGACCTCAAATATGTTGACTAACTTTAACTTCAAACTATCACACCTAATTATAAATGAGAAAATTTGTTAGTACTTACTAACACATTTTCCCATTTATAACTAACTATTACTTAACTAAGTATGTTTATTTCTTCATATATAAGGCATTATGTCATATAACAATACGGAATAAAATCTAAATTAATTCAGAAGCTACTTTTTATTTTGAGTAGAATATTTTTCACGGTTTACTCCAGATTTCTGTAGGACAGCAAATTACACAGTATGGCGTTGCAAGCATATTCACATTTACATACAAACTCTCTCATTTATATCATAGTACAGTGCGATTAGGTGATTCCATATGCAGTGCTATAACTCGGCACATCGATTCATATGGAAATGAGCTGTGAGTGCCAGCGTAGATTTCTCCAAGATTTTCTGCTATTAGAATGAAGACAGTTTATGACATCTGTTTACATGCAATGTAACTTTCTGTACGTTAGATTCAGTCTTAGACGTAAAGTTTTAACAATGTTCACAATTTTTTTTTATAGTTGACAGGTTAGATAGTTGACCACAGTTTACCTGATGTTAAGTGACGGTGTGATCGAAGATGGTAAACGCACCTAGTCTAGAATAGAACTAACTATCAGTTGAGGCTGTCGGTGTGTTAGATGTTTGGCGGAAATTTTTAACTTGGTGGTGGTAGCTAACCAGCCGTGTACTACAAAGTATCCTACCAACATGAAAACCCTTTAGGATGCCACTATTTGGGATTTATACAAATGGGACTTGCGGCATAAAATTAAAAAAAAAGAAAAATATTTAATTCAGGCAACATGGCCCATCTATTTATCTATCTATACTATTATAAAGAGGAAAGATTTGATTGTTTGTTTGTTTGTATTGTAAGGCTCTGAAACTACTGAACCGATTACAAAAATTCTTTCATCGTTGGGATGCTACACTATCCCCGGGTGACATAGGCTACTTTTTATCCTTATATTCCCACGGGAACGAGTACTACTACAGTAATAACACTAAAGTTACAAGTCTATTATACAATAACCATGCATAAGTATATAAACGTTATAATCATAAGTATATAGAATATAGTACTCCCTAAAATTGAACATACAACTTGAGTACCGTTGGGTAAGTATTTAATTTTAATCCAGTATGAATATCGGTCCTAAAAATAAGAATAGTGTAGCGAGGTCACCGTTCGAGTCGAATAACTAGTTAATTAAATATGAAACAAAGGTTGTAGTGCTATCAGCATCCTATTGTACAATAATAGCATAAGCGTGTGCATTGGAATTATAAACCTATGGACATGAAAGGTTGATATTTTTGTTTTCTTCTTGTTTATCATAAGTACTAGAAATTTGGTTCCTTCAAGGCAAAGCGTGCTCCATCTCCGATCGCATCGTTGATTAACATCGGTTTTTTTGTACATTAAATAGATCTACGTTTGGCCACCAACTCGCTTGATAAAATGTGGTCAAACTTGAATCTATAAAGAAAAATGTATATTTGCTCGCTCTCTTTCTCTCTCTTTGTAATTAATTATTTTTGCACATTAAGCGCGCTGTCACCTCATATTAATAATATTGTCATGTATAAAATACTTTAAAATTTTGAATAGTGAATATGAGTGGTGAATAAAAAGGTTTTCGACCTACAAAGTTCAGATTCATAAATTGTATTGATATTTATGGAATAGAAATAATAGCAGTGATGTATCTGTGTATCTCTAATATACCAGTTGCAGTAAGCTAAGAACTAAGTAAACGAGAACTAAGTTGGCTAAGTCTTTTTTTGACATGTATGACCTGTATAGATAGTTAGCCTATATATAGTATAATTTTTTTTTAATGTAAAAAGTAATGAGACGAACGAGTCGCTCTCCTGATAGTAAGAGATAACGCCTGTCCATGACCATTGCAACAATACACAGAACTTTGAGTAACAAAACAAAGTAATTAAATTGTACTATAATTAATTGTCAAATACACAATATATAATGAGAATTAAAATTAAATACATAATTGCTAAGCATTGCCATCCAGCGTGGCAATGTTGCCAGCATTTTGGCCACATATCCCTCCTCTGACGGTTTTTAGACTAAGTTTTTTGTATACATTTTGTAAATAGTATAATCTAAGGTATTTTTTATTTTGTTTAATAAATATTCTTGAGAACAATACATTTTATATATATCTAAGTTGGCTAATACTAAGATGAACAGTTTTGACTTAAGTTTATTTAAAATACCTTTGCTTGTTTATTGTGCGTATTATGTCACATTAAATTAACGGTTTGTCGTTCATTTTTAGCAGTATTTTTTTTTTGAAAATTTTCAACTTTTGTCCGATCCTTTCTCGTCCTGTAATGTATATGTCGAAGCAACAACGATTTCCCTGCGTATGACGGCAACTCCTCGCTTCAGGCGATGCTTTTAATCCCATTACACTCGCCGACATTTCTGAATTTCATACTGAATTTGAATACAAAATTAAACGATTAAAGTACAGAGCTTTTGTATGGCTATTGAACAAACATTTTGAAATTTGTAAGCTGTTGTGTTGTGTGTGTTTAATGTGTGTATGAAGCAGAAACAGAATATATTGAAAATAAATAAATTATTTTAAAGAATACAATAGAATTAACTAGTTTCGACAGCTTAGTTGGGAGAACGTCTTTCAATCTAGACTTCCTGGGTTCGAATCCCACGGCGTACACCTCTATCTGTCTTCTCTACGTTATAAGCATTGATGACTTCAATTCGCTAAGAAAAAAATCGTGAGGAAAACTAAGCGTCTAAGAAATCTTGAAAAAAAAAATTCGTATAATATATGAAAAGCCCCTAGATATCATCTAGGTATAAAGTGCTCCTCAAGACGAATAAATCGAGCCCAAACTCGATGGGTTTATCTTGTTTAGTTGAGAAGTTCCTAGGGCCATCTTCCGTCTCCATCACCAGGCCAGCTCCATGGTACCATATAAAGTGCTGTCACCGAAGATGAATTAGTACATCAAATTTGAGTCCAATCGGACATCGGAAAGTGGGTTTAATTTAACTTGCAAGATTCCACTTGAATAAACATAGTTACATACATTGCAAGTTAAATAAAAGCTTGTAAAATACGAAGAAAAGATTTCAACGCGCTGACATAATTGTTAGATGCGTTATAGTTAGTAACGTAGGGACACAGTGTCTTTGCTGGGAGTGGCGCATTCCATAACTTGGTCAGACACTATTTTTCTAATATTCCTAAATAGATAAATAGTCAAAATATAAAAAAAACACATTTACTTTTTCGGCTTCGCATGGGTGCAATGTATTATACATATAAACCTTCTTCTTTAATCACTCTGTCTATTGATGGAAGCCGCATTAAAATCCGTTGCCTAGTTTAAAAGATCTGTCGCCAAGCATCTAACGGTGTGTTCCGGCAGCCTCACTTGAGAGCCAGTTCCATTCCAGGCTAGATGTGCTTTACCATCTTCAACCACACCTTCACTTAAGATCAGGTGAGCTGTGGTCAAAAACCTAACCTATCAAACATAAAAAAAAGATCTAAGCGCACAAACGGCGGAAAGCGACTTTGTTTATTACTATGCAGTGATTCTAAATTTAAGTAACAAGGCTACGTGAACCGTCTGGTAAACGGATCCAACACTCACCAATTAATTCTACCATGTTACTCGTAATGATGGAGGAGGCTACATATTTCTCTCACAGAATACATGAGACTAACTCCATCAAAGCCACCGCAAGTCGCGTAGCAATGCAATGCTACGAGTATGTGCTGAGTTAATGAAATCTCTATTTACGTTTGCACTATCATTTAGGCTGCATCTACACTCACTGTCTGCAGCACTGCCGTCCTAAGCTTAAAAGCACTATCTAAATGTTGATAAATTTTGGGAAAATCGAGATTTAGTGAAAAGTGATTTTTAATTTTCACCGGTTATTGCTTGGTTAAAAGCTAACCACTACCAAACCATACGTACCAAACGATTTGACTCTACTTTTCTCATCCGTACGGCCAGGGATGGAACTAGCTGCCGGTTGCCATATTATTGCTACTCGTTATTTTGGCGTATGAATATATACCGTCAAATAAATTAGTATTTTAAAATATTCAAGTCATTAGCAATCTGTATAAATAAAAATTGCTATATATGATGGAGAATTACTTGGCTCAGTCGATTTGGCTGATTTCATTTATGTTGTGTCGTGTTGTGGTGTTCATTCAACACCCGGAAAATCTACGGGAAATGTCGTAAATTTTGATGGTATTTTATTTTAAATGGTGATCAATTGGAAACCTATGTCATAACGTCTTTTTTTTTATGGATGACAGGATAGGTGTTTGACCTCAGCTCACCTGATGTTAAGTGAAGGTGTGGTCGAAGATAGTAAAGCGCACCTAGCCTGGAATGGAACTGGCTCTCAAGTAAGGCTGCCGGAACACACTGTTAGATGCTTGGCGGCAGATTTTCAACTTGAGGGTGGTAACTAGCCACCCGATTACTAGAAAGTACTCTACCACCATGCTATGGTTTCCTCACGATGTTTTCCTTCACCGGCAGCTCAAGCTCATTGTTGGGGTTTGAACCCACGCCCTTCGGCATGCGAACCTACCGCGCTAACCACTGAGCTATCATCGCTACAGATCGATTGATTTCCTCTGCAATATTCTTTTAGGGTAGAATCAATAGAAATGCGAAAATAAGACAATGATATGAAATCTACAGCAGCGATCCATTAGTAAAAACCTACCTTTAGTTAGATTGATATTGACTTTTCTGATATGTAGACAGACTTTATTATAATCACTTTAGCCGTTAGAACCCATATTGCATGCGAAATCTTACCATCTGACTGAATACCTTACTGAACTGTGATAAAGCTCATAATTCAACAATTCGCAGGTGAATTAAGTTTGCTAAGTACGCGGTGAGCGAGCGAGATTGTGTCTGCAAAACTTAAGGGCGTATAGACGTGTGTGGCTCTTTGAAATCTCGTCACACAGAATGAGAAAGTAGCTTTAGAAACCATATATTTAAGTTAGGTTGTAAATAAAGAGTGTACACGTGACCAAAATACTGGACTTTATTTCTCGCAGACAATAAACCTTTCTAGCGGGCAATGTAACAAACATTTTAGGCATTTTGCCTAAAATTTGTTTTTTACTTATAAGATAATTTCATTTCATTTTCATCAGCCTATCAAAGTCCTGGGCATAGGCCTCTCCCAAGATACGACACTCAGCCCGATCTTTGACTTTTCGCTTTTATCCACCGCCAGTGATCCTACGTATATCATCACTATTTCGAGCCTCAGGGCGTTGTACGCTACGATTGCGAATTTGCCTCCACTCTAGACGTGTTCTAGAGTGGGTTTCTACCGAATTATAATCAGCATCGTTTCAAACGAAGGGCGAATAGGTATAGGTAGGCAACGTACTTACAATGCTCCGGGTATTGTATTGTGATGTGTGTCATTACTGTGTTCCGGTTCGAAGGGTACTGCAGCTAGCGAAATTACTGGGCTGTTGAGACTAACCACCTAAAGTCTCAAAGTAATGAGCGTCAAAGCAGTGATGCCCTGGACTTTGTTTTGTTACTCAAAGTTCTGTGTATCGCTGCAATGGTCATGGGCAGGCGTTATCTCTTACCATCAGGAGAGCGTCTCGTTCGTCTCATTACTTTTTACATAAAAAAAAAATATGTCCATAGGTGGCGGTGATTACTTACCATCATGTGACACGTTGCTTGTTTGCTTCTTTTTTATATATGTACAAAACCCTTTGCACAAAAGTAGTATAATTAAAATAATCGGAGAACGTGTGAATTAATTTCTTCCACTAAAATGTGCCAAAATTATGATTCCGCTTACACTTTATAAGGATATTTTCAATTTCATAAATGTAATATAGGAAACGTATCTACTACATTCTCTCTGCACGTTTTTTTTGTTAATTGGCGATTGGAAAAGCCTGAAGGTATATAACCTGAATAGTATGTATGTCTTTTTTATAAATATAACGTGTCATGTAGGAGGGAATTTTTATAGGCTAATGTAAAGGATTTTATATCTACTACAGCTAGGGCCCCTGGTTACATTCCGTGGCTTCTTAGGAGTGGACAGTCGTGACAAGCCTCACCCACGCTAGACGTAATCAATGGCTTGTCATGACCAATGTAATGTGTACGCTTATCGCTCTTAGCTATTTGCATTAGCTGTCACATCATGATGTTGGTGGTTACAGATGTTATACATTACAGATTTAAAAAAAAACATAGGACATTACACACAGCGCCATCTGACCCCAAACTAAGCAAAGCTTGTGCTATGGAAGACAGATAACTGATGATGATAGAATACTTGAATAGTTTTTTTTTGTTGTAAATACATACTTATAATACATGCAGTACACCCAGAAACAGAACAAACATTTGTTTATATCATAAAATGCATGTCCTGAGTGGGAAACGAACCCACGTCTTTCAGCTCTAGGATCAGACATACAACCAATGAACCAACAGAGCTGTCAACAGGCTGTTGTAAAACCTACAAAGCGTAACGTGTCTTTTTTTCCAAAGTGTGCGATGTTTCAATGGTTTTCTTATGTGTTCACTTTTTTCGATTATTCGTTCAACAATCTAAATTACTTTTCTCTCTTGTTGCAGGTATTGACTCGTAAATCCATTCGGTTTGATACGCTTTCACACTAAGATGGTAAGTTTTTGTACTTTAGGGTGAAATGTTAACTAAATTGGTTCCAGAGTTTTGATTTTGTGTTCAAAATAGTTTTGTAAAGTTTTAACATTATTTTGATCAGAATTCTATTCGCATTAAGTGTTTTCTGAACCCTTTACATAATTATTGAAAAATGATAAACAAGTAGAAAGGGGTCATTGTACTCAAGTGAATTACTAGTAAGCAACTTTAAAAAGTTGCTTACTAGTAACTGTTTTGTTAACATTTAATCATAATGACGTATTTTATATTTGACATTTTCATTACATTGATATATTGTGATTTTGAAATTTTTAATGTTATTTTTAAATACGAATGGAAAAATTACGTGTAACTGATAAAACATTTTATGAATTACTTTTACTATGGGCACAACTGCAAAACTGACAAAAGTTCACTAATAGAGGTAATAACTAATTTGATACAATATCATACAAAATGTAAAGTGTTGCTGGTCCGCTCGCGGTAAACACACAAACCAGTACTTTGACCACCTTAGATTAAGATTACTTAAACTTACTTCCTTCTCTGTGTATTGTATTTATAATTAAAAAGTTGATAAAGGTCACGGATCCCGGTGTCTGTAAAGCGTTAATAATAATTAATTTAAAAAAAAAAAATTGTACTATTTAACCATGCTCTGCAGTGGGCAGTGTACCGTTGGTGGTTTAAGGCAGTCTCCACACTAAAGCTGTTGACCCGCCGACACGATTAGGTGGGTTAGTCGGCGGTTTCTCATCTCGTTACTAGTTAAAATGCACTATTAATTAACTTTTTCTTTTCTAACGTATGAAATATACAATCTTTGGTGTGAACAATAAAGTGCTTAACTGTAAAAAAATATGATCGAAAGTAACAAGACGAGAAGTTTATCTACGCGCGGCAAGCACTTAGTGAAAATACTGAACTCTACAACTAAAAATACTGAAACACTATATTTTCAATTTCCTATAGTGAAAATAATATTTCGTTTTATAACTTCGCTGAAATTTAATTTTAAGATGTTTTAATAATATTATAATAACTTGCATGTAACAATCATAGCTATTTATGGCTAATGAATAATTCTGACTCTGATATAGCGTCAGGCAACTGAGCGCGTATGCAAGTCGTACACATGATTTACTTAAAATAATGCCTTGATTACATAACAAATAAATAAATCATACCATACACTTACGCTATTAACGAAATCAGTACTCGCCATCCATGTTGTATTATTTATTCCAGATATTCTGTCAGCTGTCTGGTTCCCATAGTACAAGTTCTGCTTAGCTTAGGTCAAGACCGCGCTGTGCGAAATGTCCTGCAATATTTATTTATGTTATTTTATTCTGACCGTCCGTCGCATCTTTACTGCATCTTTGTGTAGAATGTTTACTAGAATTATATTTTTCATTTATAAATATTTGTTAGTATATATATGTATAAGTAATATTTAAGTAATTATGTATTGGTATATGTTCTTTTTATTTGGCTTAAAAACGTTTTGGTGATTAACTGTTGACATCAACCACAAACATCTGGTTGTGTTGGCGGGTTGGCAGTTGCGGTGTGTAGGCTCCTTAAGATAAAATCCATTCCAAAACGAATTCAAACTATCTTTCACCACTCCATTATTTAAAAATAACTAATAGTTAATTACGTATGCAAGGGAACCCACATATTTCTTAGTTTATGTAACTGCTCGATAAAGTGGCAAGGTGTGGACATAAAGAACAAAACATATCGATGATTTTACTTACACTCTCCCAGTGGTATTGAAGTGGTCTAAGATACAAGCTTAACGAGTATTTGATTAAAAAAATGATATTAATTACATATATATAATAATTATATATGAATGCATGCAGGATAATTTTCATGTAATTGTTTAGTTTTTTAGTCTGCCTTTGGCATTTTGTAACTGAGCAAGATATCGGGAGAAGCCTTTGGTTCCCGAAACACAGTTATCACCAGTTTGAAGCCAATGGGTTCATTTTAATGTAACCATAACTTGTGCCAGATAAAATAATTTTGATTGATTTTGATTAAACCGGATTGTTTTTTTATGATTGACTAGCTAGGTGTTTGACCACAGCTCATCTGATGTTAAGTGACGGTGTGGTCGTTTTAATGTACAATGTTTACTTGTTACTTTTTCGTTTAGAAAATGTAAATAGTTTTTCGAAATACTCGTAGTTGTGTCAATGTTCAATAACTACGTATATTACTAAAAATCAAATGATATTCGTTGGTAAGCGCATAATTTGAGAACGGCTTTAATGGTCGTTATACTTAAAATGTGTTTTATATTTACGTGAGGGTATAGGCCATGCTCACCGGGTATGAAGTGACGGGAATTCAGCTAGTGATAAGTGTAGCTTGTGATAAAAATTAAAGCTGTAATATCGCGCGATGCTTAACCTTTGCACCACACCTCACCACAGGGGACACATTATTTATTTTACAGCCTATAACTAGTTGCAGGCCTATCGAGATACAGTTTTTATTTATACATTTGCGTAATAACCGTATTTGCATATCGATTTACCGCAGATATTGTTGAAAATGAGTTTGCGAACACCATTAAATTGCTATATCTCGCGTTGAAATCTTTTAAACGGCTATATCGTGTTTATATCTTTAGCATGTGGAAGCTGCGGTTTAATCTTAACATAGTATTTTTTCTGTATTTTAATCCCATAGCTGCTGTTGTATGACGGCCATAGTACCTGCCAATTCGATAGTAAAAAAGGCATGCTTCTAACAACCCAGTCCCAACGTGGACAATAGGAAATTTAATTGATTAAAGTTGTATGTTGTTGAGATTTAAACTCTAGAAGACTCTCAAATAATCTCATCTCGCTTCAACGAAACCAATACTTTTGTCGTGACCGAACCGTGACCTCGTGACCTCTGTATCATCCAACCCCTTCACTGTTTTGTTGGTTTGGTTTGATTTTTAGTAGCGATGATAGCTCAGTGGTTAGCGCGGTAGGTTCGCATGCCGAAGGGCGTGGGTTCAACCCCCAACAATGAGCTTGAGCTGCCGGTGAAGGAAAACATCGTGAGGAAACCATAGCATGGTGGTAGGGTACTTTCTAGTACTCGGCTGGCTAGCTACCACCCTCAAGTTGAAAATCTGCCGCCAAGCATCTAACGGTGTGTTCCGGCAGCCTCACTTGAGAGCCAGTTCCATTCCAGGCTAGGTGTGCTTTACCGTCTTCGACCACACCTTCACTTAACATCAGGTGAGCTGTGGTCAAAAAACTAGCCTGTCAACCATAAAAATAAAAAAAAAGAATATTTTCACGTTCAAATTTGTAATTGCATAAACTTGCCCACAACAATACTAGCAGCTTTTTCACATACATTTGTAAATTCCACATTATGATTAATACTTTGTTTTGTTGCTTCGATTAACAGATACCTAACTTGCTAATAACTATGAGCCAACAGACTCTGAAGTTTCTATTTTGTTTTTATATTTGTACGTTTTGTTGATTTCTAGTAAGTATCAATAAATAGTTTGCAGTATTCTTTTTATTTTTCTTAAATAGTAAATGTATTGTGCCAACATGTTCTAAAGGTTTTAGTTTCTTTTTCTGTTTCTACTTTCTGTTGATTTTTAATCATTATTATCAATAGTATTCTTGTTTTTGTCAAATTGTATCAAGTTTTGTGCAGTCGTTTATTTACAAAAGGCAAGTATCGATTGTCAAGACACAGATTTCTATTCTTTACATAGTATAAACAAAGCTGTTTTCTGTCTGTTTATCTTAAACCACGCGACAAATTTTGATACTGTTATTTAAATATTGTTATGGTGGACACTAGGCGCTTCCACATTTTTTATTCGCATGGCGAGGAGATGAAAGTCTTTGCTGGAGTCTGTATTTCCTGAAATATACAACAAGGGTGTCTTCAAATCCAGAGTGAAAAGGTTTCTTTTAGACAAGCGTGTGTTATCCAAGACAACGTCATTGCTTTACACTAGATGTGATCAAACGCGAACCTATGGAGTATTAAAAAAAATACGGGAAATTATACAAAATACATAGTCTAATGAAGCTTTTGTATAAGTACTGTTAAATTTAACCCATTCCTAACTGTACCCGGTACAAAGGAGCCCATTACGCTGGCCGTATTTCCGCGCTGAATAGTTATGGCTAACCTTTGTACCAGGTTCGAGTCCGACCGAGAGTCTCTCCTTTTCTCTCCCAATTTGCACCCTATTTCGGCGACCAATATTTTGCACTGCCCCAACAGCCCTGTTGGGGCAGTGAAGCCATCGTCTCCACGGCAATCATCACAACAAAATAATGGGACTCATGAACAATGTAAAGGAACAATGTGTACTTCTGGCGCTTCCTGTCAGAAGCGTTCTTCGCTGCAGCGAATGAACCATGTGCTGGCTAGCGGCAACAAGCGGCAACAGTGCTAACAGTGCTTTGCTAATACAAGCGTATTGGTAGAGGAATACAATGTTTTTTTTATCAAGTTGTCAACATAAATTGCAGCCGTGCGAAGCCAGAGTGGGCCTCTAGTCTATCTATACTATTATAAAGAGGAAAGATTTGATTGTTTGTTTGTATTGAATAGGCTTCGAAACTACTGGACCGATTTCAAAAATTCTTTCCCCGTTGGGAGCTACTCTATCCCCGGGTGACATAGGCTACTTTTTATCCCTGTATACCCACGGGAATGGGAACTACGCGGGTGAAACCGCGAAGCGTCCGCTAGTTTATTATAAGATGAAAATAAGTGGAAAGATGTTTCTTTAAGCACGTGGGTAGAGATGTAGTTTGCTTTGTGAGTGGTTTTTTGTACGATTTCTGAGATTTTTCGTTATATCTGTTGTTGTATTGTTATTTGCTTACTTCGTTTCGGTTTGAAAGGTTTCTATGATCGAGCGAGTTTATTTAATAGCAGTGTGAATGGGCGATATAACTTGGGTTGGATTACTTGTGTAGGTGGAATGTTCTGGTTTCTCTCGGTTTCTTTTTCTATATATTATATATATGTTTGACCACAATTCGTCCTTTTTTAAGTGACGGTGTGGTCGAAGTTGGTAAATTCACTGACCCTGGAACTGGTACTGGCTCACAAATGAGGCTGCTGGAATACTTCGTTAGGTACCTACTTGCCGGATGATGGTCAACATGAATGCAAGCTCAAGTGTTTTTATTCGCTCAAGATGTGGTTACATTTTTGAACTTGAACATATTATATTAGTACAGCACATCTTACACTTATTGGCATGCGAATTTACAATATTAATCTAGAATTTATTTACTGTTGTAATTTTTATAATAATGTTCTACAAGAATAACATTTTATAAATATATAATGTGTTATTTATATCTATCCTTGGATATTATTATGGTGAATTGTAAAAACAATAACCGAAATTGAGTTGCTCTGAAAAGAGTGGAGTTTTATTTTAGTACACAAACTAGCTATTACAAAACATTCTTTCACATTATTAATTAATCACAATTTTCACCTGAAAAGAGAAACAACATTTAAAGCTATATGTTTCACCAATTCTTATTAATCGTTAATGTTTAAATTACCATATAATTCTCATCTGTTTAAACTGACATAATCTCTGTATTTACCGTGCTGTCAATGTGACAGACCGCTCCACAGAATCCAACAAGTTCACAGATAAATTATTATACTTCGAAGTTATTACGCGGCAAATTCAAACTGTACAAACTAGTGTCACACACTTTGTTTACATCTCCCCCCTTCTAAATTACAAAGCTTAGTCTACTACTGGAATAAGCTTTGTAATATGGAAGAGATTCGACTCTGACTTTTTATGCCCTGTGTTTACTTTGTAAATTGAAATGTAAATTTTTTTCAACATTTGATGTAAATTCAGCGTTTTGGTCCAATAAATAAATATCGTAGGTACACACAGCGCCATCTGGCCCCAAACTAGGCAGATCTTTTTGCAAATACATACTTATAATACATACAGAACACCCAGACACAGAACAAACATTTGTTTATTCACAAAATGTTTGCCCTGAATGGGAATCGAACCCACGCCATACAGCTCTCAAGGCAGATATACTACCAACGAGCCAACGGGGCTGTCATACAATTATGACAAGAATAAGTACGAACATATTAACTAGGTACTTAATTATACAAGAGAAAATAATAAAAATATTAAATGTTACACATAATTATTATGAGATCAATACTGAGTATTACTATTTTAAATGATAATTGTTTGCAATTAAACCCACGCCTTCCGCCGTGAGACCCTGCACACCAACTACATACTTAGCTATAATCTCTACAAATAGGAGCAAGAGCAACGACGAAATCTATATTTCAAAATAACCATTTAATAAAAATAAAAAACAGCTCAGCAAAACGTTTAAAAAATTTGATTAATTTTTAATTTTCGGATAAATTTTTTATTGTACTGTGAAAATCTGACTTTTCAGTGGGACAGGTGCAAGAGGCACGACAACTCAGGTCTTGACGATGTTCTTTCTGACATATAACTTGTTAGAATATGTTTGTATTTGACATTGTATCTAGTTTTGACATTTTTTTTTGTATTTTTACATTGTATTTAAACTTGACATTATATTTGAACCTGACGTTGTATATTTGACATGTAAATTGATTTTACCAACAAATATGAATATCTTATCTTGAAAGTCTAATAGGGGTACGTGGAGCTCTAAGTTTGAGAAATTAATGCTCCTCATACCCAGTACCAGACGGCAGTGTAGTCACCAAGTTAACAGTATACCTACGTAGAATACCATTGTTAACGGCAACGTCGGAATAAATAAACGTCAGTATTTTTAAAGAAATATTATAATGTTAAAAAGATTTATAATAATAAGTACAATGATCAGTTATTTAGAAACTGCGCATAATAGAACTTTCTGGAAATAAAGTGTAATCGATTATTACTGCTAGAAACCTATCGACATGTCGCTGTAGTCGTAACTTATACGCTTTACAAGTGCAGTAAATAGGTAAAGGCTGTAAAACACAGACTAGCTTGTTAACTCTACAACTCTACGTGGGTAAATGTAATACAGATGGAAACTTTTTATTGGTGCTAGAAACAGAAAAAAATGTACAAAATTCAAAACAATCTGTTGGGGTTTATTAACATGTTTGACAAGCTAGGTCTAGGCTAGGCTAGGCTTAATGTTAAGTGACGGTGTGATCGAAGATGGTAAATCACACCCAGCCTGGAGTAGAACTGGCTCCCGAGTAAGATACCCGGAACACACCGTTAGGTGTTTCGCGGCAGATATTCAACTTGAGGGTGGTAGCTAGCCAGCCGAGTACTAGAAAGAACGAAAGAAACCACCATGCTACGGTTTCCTCACAATGTTTTTCTTCAACGGCAGTTCAAGCTTACTGTTGGGGTTTGAACCCACGCCCTTCAAACATATAATGAGTGTGGGAAAATGATATAATGTGGTGAAACATGACTTTTCGTGTTGTTTCCAAAACTCCATCGAAGCTTTATAGTAAAGTCATCACAACTTTACTAAAGCATGACTAGACTTGACTGACACGGACTGTACTTGACCAAGACTGGAATTTGACTATAACTATAGCTACGAGGTAACTTATTTAACTATTGAAACTTGAAAATATAAAACACTTAACACTGGCAAATGCTCAAAATGCGAAACAAAAACAAAAAAAAAACACAGTTTAATATCTAGCATGGGTAACAATGCTTCTCTGTGAGTGATATTTTTGAACAACACTTATGTATGTTTAAATTTTTGATAAAGTATGTATGCCAAATAAAATTTCATTTCATTTCATTACAAATTAGTCTGTTAAATGCTCACATGATTTAAACACGCTTTATTAACGCAGTATCATTAACTAGCAATAACTAGATCTGAATGAGATCTAACGATGTGTACCGACATAATGGGCACAATTTGATGGAAGCGAGACAGCAATCTCGTGTTATAAAAACTACAGAGTCGATTGAGGAAAGCTTGTCGGCTGTTAACTAGCAGTTAGTAACGTGTGTTTTGTAATGATTGGAGTATTAGACAAAATACTTCCAGTCGAACATGATTACACATTAAACTATGAATACATCTTTGTACGTACATGGTAAAGGCGAATAAAAGGCAGATAATAATCCACACTAATATTTTAAAGAGGAAAGATTTGTATTTTTGGATTTTTGTATGTTTGTAACGAATAAATTTGAAAAACTGCAGGATCGATTTCAAAAATTCTTTCACCATAAGTATATTTAGTTCTAAAATTTAATTAAAAACAAATGCCCACCCATGCGAAACCGGGATGGACCGCTAGTATCTAGTATACATGGATCTTGCAAGTGGCGGTCTTATCGCTAAGAGCGATGTCTTTTCCAGGCAACCAAGAATGGAAAACAATATATTATATATAAATCTATATTAACATATACTACGTATAGTATAGATTAGTATAGATATATAGATTGTACCAAAAGATTCTTTTGTTTTCTGTACTTTTTTTAAATGTTCGTTGTGCACAATAAAGAGTTTCTATCTATCTATAGTTACAGTTGTAAGTATTAAAATTGCAGAGCTATTGAGTATCCTTCAACTCAAACACAGTTATGTTGACACACTACTGCTTGGCTACGGAATACCTCATAATGTGAAGGTACCTCTCTAGACGACCTCCTGCTAAGGAAATCCTCCATCAAATATAAATAATTAATTAAATAGATTAACAATCTATTTACTAAGAAGTTAAATAGGATCTAATTTATTATAATAGCAGATAAATTCAATTATCTCTATTGAGAAGTCTAAATCTAAGTTATATCTGGACTGGAATCTTATAAATTTGATGTGGCACGGCAACTGCGGTCCGATTGTGGTAGGTATATCCAATCGTGAACGGCCACCATTGTTCTCTTACATCCAACGAAATATAGGGTAACACGGAACGGTCGATTTAAGCCGAAAGGATGTTATTGTTCTTAATAAATTTTAAATTGGGGCTAACATTCAAATCTCAAAAAACAGCTTCCGTATAATTTGTCAATAACGATTTTCTATCTATAGAAAAACCGATTATAATTATTTAGTTATATTAAACAAAACAGGACACAGTCATATTAATTAATATAAGTAGACACATTTATGTTTCGTTCCAAACTACATCCCTCATCATCATCATTTCAGCCGTAGGACGCCCACTGCTGGACATAGGACTCCCATTGACTTCCATAAAGACCGGTTGGAAGCGGCCCGCATCCAGCGCATTCCTGCGGTCCTTAGAACAAACTACAATTACTCTTCTTAATTACATCCCTAAATATGTGTAAAAACACGTTCAAGTAAAGCAGTCGTTAAGAAGACTTATAAAACCTAAAAGTACTAAGAACGACTTAAGTAGAATTTAAGCAAAATCAGGCGATTTTTTACGGATATCAGGCTTAGGTCTATATAATTAATTTATCAAATGTAGGTACATTAAGTACCTGCACTTATATACGTCAAAATATAATATTTCGTAAAAAGAAAAAAACAAATGTGTCAAAAAGATAAATAGTCAAAATTGTTTGCAATGATGAGCACAAAGATTTCCTTTCGGCGTCGCGTAACCCTGTATGATTGAGCTACTTTCTCCCAGTTAAGTAAATCATATCACCTTGAACATATCCGCTATGTCGCGTGCCGAGAACCAAACCCACATCACCTCGCGGCCACGAACGCATTAACGCGCTAAGCCTCTGATCCCATCAAGCTGCTATTAAAACTCATCATTCGTGACCGGCCACAGAATTATGCATTTGGTGTTGAGCCCAAGTTATAAGAAACATAATAAGAAGCATATTTCATCGCGTTTTTAAATTTAAATATATAAATAAATAAAAATCGTATGTCATTACACACAGCGCCATCTGACCCCCAAACTAAGCAAAGCTTGTACTATGGAAGTCAGATAACTGATAGAATACTTAAATACTTTTTTTTTAAATACATACAATACAGAACACCTAGACACAGAACAAACATTTGTTTAAGCCACAAAGTTTTGTCCTGAGTGGAATGGATCGAACCCACGCCCTTGAAGCAGACATTCTACCAATGAACCAACAGGGCTGTCGACATTGGCCTTAGCTAAGGCCACAACGCCACGCAAACTCTGTACAAAAACCGGCGCGTTTTGTGCACACGGCCGCGTTACGTGACGCACTCGTAATGCTCAAGGAGAATAAGGCACAAGTTAAATCAAAGATTACCATTATTACGTTTTTGTTTCCAACTGCAGAAAGTAGTAACAAGTTTCCGCTTTCTCTTATACCTTAGAAGGCTCGTTTTGTAAGACAGCTCTCGGCGGTATAACACCGGCCGTATCTCTAGTTATCGACACGATATCTGTTATTAGAGAGCCCGGGGCGGTGGTAAGTGTTAACTTGATGCATCGATAGACCATTTAAATATCTCTAGTGATCTATTCAACAAATATATATTTATTCAACAAATTTTATGCAGATATTAAATCACAATTTAACTAATAACGTCATGAAAAAACTTAAGAAAATCATGACGATTTGCGAACAAACTTTCGTCAAGATCTTGACAAGTCGATACCATGTTTAAAAATTGTCGCAATTTTTTTGAACCTGCTTCTTGATTTTTAGTATTCCAACCGTAGGACGTCCACTGCTGGACATAGGCTTCCCCCATTGACTTCTATAAAGACCGGTTGGAAGCGGCTCGCATTCCTGCGGTCTTCATTAGGTCGTCTGTCTACGTCCTACGCTGCGCTGGCTGGGCCGTGACCTCCATTCCAGAACTTAACAGCCCCATCGGCCATCAGTTCTGCGTGCTATGTGCCCTGCCCACTGCCACTTCAACTTGCTAATTCGCTGGGATATGTCGGTAACTTTAGCTCGTCTACCTCTTTATTTCTTTATATAATATCCCGAGCATATCCCTCTCCATATCTCGTTGTGCCACTTTGAACTTACCTAGAAGATACATAGTTAGAGACTACGTTTCAGCGCCATAAGTCATCACTTCACACACACACTTTTTTACTAAAATAAAAAGTTCCGTAAAATAAGCATATTTACATGATTTTATGTTTTTCGTTCGACTTTCGAATAGTTTTATATGGAGAAGCGAATATGTTCGTGTGCGAAAACTCAAGCGTATGATATTTTTTTCTTTGACTTTGGCGTCGCATTTTGAGCATTTCCCAGTGTCAAGTGTTTCATATTTTCAAGTTACAAAAGTTATGTAAGTTACCTCATAGCAATAGTAATAGTCAAAGTCCAGTCTTGGTTAAGTACAGTCCGTGTCAGTCAAGTACAGCTTTAGTAAAGCATTGGAGACTTTACTATAATGCTTCGATAGAGTTTTGGAAGAAACACAAAAAGTCATGTTTTACCACTTTATATCATTTTCCTACACTCGCGCTTGTGATTCAGCACTTTATGAATAATACACCAACATTTTTATGACATAACACTAGTTTTGGAAAAAAATACCACGGAGCGACACGACTCTTCCCGCGTTACCGCCAAAACTCCCCGTTTGATTTTTTAAAAAACAAGACGAGCATGGTAAACGATCTCATTGCTGGAAAAAGGAGGTTGATCATGGCTAGCAAAAACTTTTTGCGTTGTGCTTTTTTTTTAAATTCCAAGCATTTTAATAATTTAAGAAAATAACCAACAAAAATAAGGTCACGTTCATAAAAAGTTTGTATTAAAAAAGCTGTCGACCGACACGGTTACTCATGTTCCGGCGTGTGGAAGCAGCTTTAATTTAATTTGCCACATCTCAAAATATGTTTATCTTGTTGCAAAAACACGTTAATTTGACATGATACGAAGTAAAAAATACGGACAAAGCAAAAAGTGTTAAAGTAACCTACTTTGTACGAGTAATTTTATAAAATATGAATTTAATTTTAAATGTTTATATTATGTTCACTTAAAACGCGAATGTTTATGATTGAGTGTTTCAGTTTGACAAATATCTTGAAGATTAGTTTGTAGTAGGAGTTCGATGGCGTGGGTTCAAGTCCTACCCAGAACAAACATTATCATGATGTTTGGATGTTCTAAATGTTAATGTTGTTTACTTATAAATTCTATTATAACTACGAATATAAAAAAGTTTCTGAATATTACATCAGATGTCTGGTTCCCTCATTACTGTTTTTTTTGTGGCTAGATGTATGATGTGCTTTGGAGAGTGCGCTTCAGATCTGTACATATTCTATTATCTAAATCTACATTGTCCATTCTACTATCAGACCGGCAAGAGTTCTAAAAAGCATTACCATTTTATGGTTGATGTCCCAAAAACTAAACGGTAAAGCATTTTAGAACTCCTGCCGGTCTGATAGTAGAATTTGCTGCTCTAGTAAGTGTTTACCGAAAGATACAATCTGGGTGCTCCATCGTACACCGCATCATTGGTTAGAAATTGGCGGAATAACAATCAAAGGCAAGCCTATTCATAATTCTATCTAATATTCATAAAAAAAAAATATGATGACGCTGTGCAAAAATGGCGTCCTATAGTTATCTATTATTTACTAGCTACGTCCCACGTAACCACGTATAACCACGTATTTAGGATAAAAGTAGTCTTTGTGTTAATCCTCGGTATAAGCTATTCCTAATTTTATCTAAAGTGTCCAGTAATCAGCGTGAAGAAGTAACAAAGTATTATATGTACCTACTACATACATGGACAAACTTTTGCATTTATAACATAAATGGCATGATTTAATTTTACATATTAATTTAGGTGCTTCTTTTTCTTTACGCGCTATAACGTAAGAATAAAAAAAAAAGTAAAAGATAAATGTTTAGCTAATTTGCGTAAAATTCGGAAGTGTGTCATAATACCATGGAAATGATTCTCTACGATTTACACAAAGCCTTTTTTATGTAAGAGATAACGCCTGTCCTTGACCATTGCAGTGGTACCTAGAACTTTGAGTAACAAAAAAAGTCTAGGGAATCGCTGTTTTGGCGCTCATTACATTCAGATTATCGATGGTTAGTGTCAATAGCTACTTTTTATGAAGAAAAAATATACCTACAGCTCTTAGTGAGGATAGCCAAGCGTCATTAACAACATTTTATTAATTTATAGCAGGAAGTATAATTTT
This sequence comes from Biston betularia, assembly GCA_905404145.2. Taxonomy (NCBI): domain Eukaryota; kingdom Metazoa; phylum Arthropoda; class Insecta; order Lepidoptera; family Geometridae; genus Biston; species Biston betularia. The sequence goes on from FR989873.1 coordinate 12,368,104, forward strand.
GTCGTGTCTGGCACAAAGATAGACTTGTATCTAGATATTATAACGTCTAGTTTGCTCTGGAATGCAATTTTTTGTTTCGCAACAAAATGTTTAACTTGTAACCGGATGCTAAGATTAGCTATGCAAGATTATAAAAAACTTTATTGCTTTGCTAAGAACTATAATTTTCAGGTTGCATAAAAAGGAAATCAAGCAAAACTGCTTAGGTAAATAATTTCAGTCACGTTTTTGCATCTCCATTAGTATAACTAGGTAGTTGATACTGAGAATTCAAAGATATTTGATTGTTTGCAATTTTTTTCTCTTTTTCGACCATAGCACGTTTGTGTATTGTGCCAGTTCTTCACTTTTCGATGTATCATCTTGTAACACAGTACGAAACTTTCTGAAGTTATCTTTATCTTTCTCCCTGAGACTATTATGGCGTCGCACATTGTGAATTTGCCAGTGTCGAGTATTTTATCACATTACCACACATAGTTACCATGTAATTATTGTCAAAAAGACATTCAAAGCCAAGGGAAGTTTTGTCTCGGCTAAGTGCCCCAATACAATGGTGGAGATTTTACGTTACACATTACTACTAAATTTTTAAGGAGTTTTGGAAACAATCCAAAAAGATGTTTTACGGCAATTCATTCTGGCGAAGTTTTAAATATCTTCATAGAGCCAAAGACTATTAAGTGAATTAGAGCGTTGATAGTGAGTATTGTGTAGTCTCGAGTATATTTGTTTTGACTCGACGATTGATACGAGTTTGTCGCATACCGCCGTCCCCACGGTACCAGCCACGGTCCTGCTCGCTTTCAACCAAAAATATAAATTTATCGTCACCTTATAAATCACATGTAAGGCTGTGAACTCACTACGCACTTAAGTATACGCTAGTTTGTTCAGCTACTTCCATAAAAAAAAAAATGTTAGAAAAAACCTTGGTTGTACTTCTGTGTACAAAAACATTTTTTTTTCATCAAAGTTTAGCAGATTTAATTTTTGCTTAATTTCAGTTTCAGTAAGCTATTTTTGTACTTAAATACAATGTTAAAATCGACTATCGATTAATTTCACAAGTGATGAAAAATTTATTTAATTGCCAAAATTTAGAGCTTTAATTTATTCCATTTTAATTAACTTATTTCCACATAAAAAATTAACTACATCCTTTGCTTAAGATAATAAGTAACAATCTAATTTTTCATGAATTGTTCCACAAATCAGTACCACAACAATCAACAAGAACCAAAACATTTATTTTCAAAAACAAATTAAAAACCAGTGTGTCTTTAACTTTGAAATAACAAAAATAAAATTCCGTGCATCGGAACGCAGCGATGATAGTATGACAAATTAATAAGAACGAGACCAGACGCTTTGTAATAATTTGAAAATAGAACGCGTGTCTGGCCGAAATTCTAGTGGTGAGACTGGCCGTAAAGAAATATTGTCTATGGACTGGCCACTATGTTTACGGAAAGGAAAATTTTAATGGCGCGCTCTTTTCGCGCGTTGTCGTTATTTTTTTATTGGCGGTAAAAATAAGCTGGGATAGAACTGGAGGAAATGGACCGCCTTAATCTTTACAAAGGGCATTTGAAAATAGATTTCTATTGTTGTTGTTATTAAAATGATTATTTATTATACAAAGACAGCTTCACATTATCAAAACAAAGTCCGCGCCTTTTATGTTGATACGACATTGGTAAATAATGATTTCTCGGAAGATTTATGACTAAAAACTTGTGCATCGAACAATTACTAGATTAATAATAAAGAAAATATTGCTTGTTTTATTTCTTTTTTTTTGCGTAATTATAAAGTTCAAAACCTTGGCTTGTGACGGTATCAATAAACTAGCTAAGTAAACGCCTAACCCATGCCAGAGAAAGCATTTTCAACACAATGAAACCTTTAGCGTGCATTCGAAAAGTAATTACAGAATACAGAGCCTCCACACACTTTACAGATCCTACTGATTTGAAGTGGGTTTTTTAAGATATTGAACCTTAAAGTAGTTAACTTGTAATTGCACTTACTTATCCAAGAGGTTCATAAAATCTATAGTTAGGATAATATGTGCTATGAAACCAGTGCTAGTATTCTGTCTTCCTCTATCAAGTATGACGCTATGTTTAAAAGAAAGAGAGAAAGCAATACTGTTTTTAAAAGAAAAATATAGTGAAAGTTGAATATGTAAAATTAATGAAAACTTGGTAAGAACTCACAAAATGTGCTTTTATTTTGATACTCTAGTTATATAACAAACATGCATGTAAATAGAGATTAATCCAAATAGAAACAAACACCTTCGCTTCGCATTATGGCGAGTGGTTAGTCCTAGTGTCGGATTTATGGCACCCAAAGTTTTCTGTCATTTGTTTATTTATTTATTAATAAAGTCCGCCAACGCAGTGTACACCAATACATTAAAAATTAAATTACTACATTACAAATGTCAAGATAAGTGTCACAGCAATTATAGGCGAAGACAATTTACAATTAAATATTAAGTCAAAAACAATACCTAATAGTCAAAAAAGTCATGGCTAATAGTCATGACTTGGCATTCGTTGTTATACAATAAACAACCGGGTTTACAATGTAACGTATCATCCGCTTCAAAGTAAAGTTTAGATGTAAACAAATAAGTATCAATATAACTCGGTAGGTCTGCTTTGATCACGAGCGACTAAAATCTCCGAGTGCGCGAAAGACGTTGCGACTTTTTGTTGCGAATGCACGCAATTTAAAATGCCCACATCCGCGTCGAAATTGAATTTATGTTCTGTAGTTTAATGAATTGCTCATTGTATGGAGTACGGTGGTACTGGTACTGGTAGGCTTACTAAAGTGTGGTTATCATGAGCGTTTTTTATTGCAGCAGTATTTCGTGTAAGTAGATATACTCACACTCAATGTAAGAAGACGCACCCGATCTTTTTGTTACTCAAAAAAGTGTATACGCATCCTCGCTCTTACGACTTGATATAAGCCTATCGAATTAAAAAAAAAAAACTTTTTTTTAAATTACGATAATAAGTCTATCGAAGTCCACTGCTGGACATAGGCCTTTCCCAAGACACGCCACTCAGCCCGACCTTTATCTTTCGCTTCCATCCACCGCCAGCTGTCCTACGTATATCGTCACTCCATCGAGTCTCAGGGTGTCCTACGCTACGCTACGATGCGTGTATTTATATACATACATATCATATAAGAAATCTATAAATTTGTAAAAATTCAAAATAGCTAACAACCGACATTATAAAACAAGATCTAAATGTGAGTACAATTCAATTCTACCAATTTTCAAACTATCAATACATAGCTCCGGATTAAAATTACTCGCTTTCAAAATATATAACAGATTACCAGTATGTATGAAATTAATTGAACGAGAAAATAAATTCGTAAAAAACTGTTAAAGATGTCTTAACATCAAAAAATTTACTGTAGGTAGAATTTAATAAATAATTTATGAATCGCACCGCTATTCTATTTGAATTACTATTTCGTGCCAAAAAATCCCCCATTTTGTTTTTTTTTTTTTTTTTCAAAGGATATTTAGGTTTTTATAGACGTATATCGATCTCTATTGAAATCCATCCAGCCATTTGGTACACTAATAATTTTTTTTTGTTTGTGTTTTTTTTAAATTATATGTTTGTTTTTTTTTACCCAACCCACCTAACGTGAGAACAGGGAAGAAGAAGATATTATGTTTGTATATGCGATTGTCTTCCTTATGAGGTTGTAAATGAAATATAGTATGTGTGTTCTCATTCTAACTTTGTAAGAGTTAAATGGATCTGACGGATCATTAAACGGATGGTTTTTTTTTATCTTGTAAAATATTATATTGGGTAAAACTGCGCGGTGTTACTAGTGTATATTAATGCTTACATTTAACTTTTCAATACTTTCTATTTACCATGCTCGATCAACCGCAAAACTCGAGAAATTGCTCGGATGCAGTACAGTTCGTGTCAAACGTTATGACCGCTCTGGACTATGGTAGGTGTGATTGTCACATCTAAATACACGGAAAAAAATAGTTTCGACATACGTTGCACCCATGCACATCCCACTGATATCTAGAATTTGTTACGTCGCCACCGTCGGCTTGTGAAATGGTTAAAACGTATCTTCCAAAATTTTGCCTCCGCAGAACTGTTGCCAAGAAAGAATCTGTCTGTATTTTTAGGGAAACTAACAACTTTAAACGACAGTTTATGTAACTTAATGTAGTAGAAAAACTATTTACACATTTTTACTTATAGGAACTAATTGACAAATATAATTAACCGCTGTGAACAATTTCTAAGCGTAATGTTTAATCTTTCGCAACTTTAACACAATTAAAAACGATGAATATAATAATTTTGCTACTTTAAAATAAATTAGAAACAAGTTAAAAAATAAGATGTAACTTAACTTCCTCAGAAAAATAAAAGAATAAAGTTTCAAAATTATTAATTTAGTAGAGAAACATTTGGATCTATGTACGTTAGCGTCAATCCGTAAATTGTTGTTCTTCACAACCGTTTGACAACTTTCCACTGAAAAATGTGTTATTGATTGTGGAGCGGCCAATAATTGCGGTGTAAACTCTACCCAAGGAAAAGAACCGCTTTGAATGTTCAGCCCGGTTAATTTAAAAAAAAAAATGTATAATGTATTGCCCATTGTATGGACCGCAGGTGCAGCCTTTAACTTTAAATGGTTAGTTCAAAGTTCATTCGTACTGAAAGGCCAGTCGGTTACCTTTTTCACAACTAAAGCCTGCCCAGACTAAGCGAGCGGCCATGGTTGTTTTTAATGGTTGACAAGCTAGGTGTTTGACAACAGTTCACCTGATCTTAAGTAATGGTGTATTTGAAAATGGTTAATCATATCTAGATAGGTAGGTAGGCTGCCGTTACACACCTTAAAGTGCTTGGCGACAGATTTTCAACTTGAGGATGGTAGCTAGCCACCCGAGTATTAGAAAATACTCTACACGATGTTTTTCCTTTACTGGTAGCTCAAGCTCATTGTTGAGGTGTAAACCCACACCCATCGGCGTGCAAACCGATTGCGCTAACCACTGAGCTATCATAATCGCTGGTGGTAACAGCGATTTAGTGCTTGTATAGTATCGGCTTTATCGTTTTTATAATGAAAATTAAATAATCAATTTACTACTTATAATACTTTATACTGATACTTTCTAGTACTCGGCTAGCTAACTACTACATGGGTAGGTACTTACTACTACTTACTTGAAAATCTGCAGCTAATCATCTAACGGTGCGTTCTAGGATACTTATGTAAGAGTTGACAGCCAGTTCCTAGTCTTAAGACGTGTGACGTTTACAACCTTCGACCGCACCGAGTTGTGGTTTACACAACAAACCTGTCGACCGTTAAAAAATTTAATAATTATAATGTATTGCATATTCAATGAAAATTAATTAGGTGGGTAATAAATAATGTAGCAAGCAGGTTAGAAATCTGTCCGTTTCTCAGCCCACTCAGCGAGAAATGATGACCACCGCAAACTAACCAACGATTTGATTTCATCAGTAACCGAGACAAATAGCTTTTTGATTAGACGCCATATTGAATCTAAGTAGGGTTACCTACCAGATAAAAAATATTTACTACTTATTCGAGTCTTTCAACATCTGAATATTCCGGATTCGATTTCGAACTAGGAAACGCGTATGCATAATGATCATTGTGTGTAGGCGTATGTTCTTTATGCGTCTAACTGTTCTAGAATGTCTAGTTATACACATACTAAAACATAGTAGTAACTAGTATGTATATACTTACATATTTATTTATTTACTAAATCGAATCTACATATGAAAAATATCATAAAACTCTTACGGAATCTTTCTGTTCTCTTTTATACTGTTTGAATTACAAGATCCTCTTTTATTTTTTCATTATACATGTCTTATATAGTAGTAGGTACGTATATTAATAATTAATTAATATACGTAATTATATGGGTATTTTGAAAATTTCTAATTCAAATTGTCTATTAACATAAAAACGATCAATTAATTACATTTGTGTAACAGAATTTTACATCAATAAATGAGAAAACAAAATAACATGTCAAATTCAAAATAAAATGTCAAATTAAAATATTATGTGAAACTCAAATATAATGTCAAATTAAAATAGAATGTCAGATTCAAATTCAATGTCAAATAAAAAAAATATAAACATACTTTTGAGTTTAACACTCTTTATTGAAAACAATTCTCTGAAACACCTAGTATAGTCAAAGTTATTTGTAAAACACATTTTCACACCTTCAAATATTTTTTTAATTGAAAAATGGACTTGCTTCGTCAACTCGATTCCCCAATGCTAACAAAGATGCTCCAATGGGGCACGCTTGCCTAGAAGAAAACAGTTCACTAGCAACATTTAGTTAATAGGTTCTTTATAAGTAACCGTGTCTTATCATAAACCGCTTCATTTTTTAACAGCAGCTGGGGCATGGACTAATGCGTTTGCATCTAAGATTTTAAGATATTGAACAAAAATGATTAATGCTACTTACAAATTTAAAATGATGGGACAGCCCTATAAGCAGCGCAAAATGTTGTGTTGTCATCGTCGATAGTGTTGATTCCGTTGATTTAATCAGCGAATCGGGGTTGATTGTGTGCGGTGGCCCTTTTTTGTCTCGGCGGTTGTCGGGCCCGACCTATGGCTAACCATCGAAGCTAGATCGATCTCGGCGGTTCTTTATTTTGTGAGAAAAAACTCAGTTACGAAAGTGAAAAGTTAGTTGATCAAAATAGTGGGTAGATCATACATTTTTAATGAGCATTGATATTTGTTCTGTGTCTGGGTGTTCCGTATTAAAAAAAAGTATACCAGTATAATATCCGTTCTGGTCGACATTGTATAAACTTTGGTTAGTTTTGGGCTAGCGAAATAGCTCGGTGTCATTTTTAAAATTTCGCTACTTGATTTTTTTATTATTTTTATAGTAATTTATGCGCTATTAAGAAACCGAAACAAAAAATGTCAAAGATGTGTGAAGCCTGCTGACCACTACACAACACTTGGCCAGCGTGGTGGACTATGTTCTTAACCTTCTTACAATGAGAAGGGGCCTATGTTCAGCAATGGGACAGTTTATAAAGGCAGGGTTGACCTGAAATTTGTTATAGGCACTGATTCTGCACGAGTCGTTATTATTTATTAGTGTGGAACAAAAATTCGAAATTCAACGAGTGCATGTGCATAAATCACAAAAGCTTACGTTATCTATGTTGAAGCTCGTACATCAGTGGCCGAACAGCGGCCGCTTGAGACTCAACACTATCGAGTTACCTCCGACAATCGATACCTAATGAAGGCACCACTACGACCAATCGATACGAATTAAAGGCTACTTCATACTTTGACTCCAACCGGCCAAACTTTTTTAAACAAGTGGCTATTTTTTACATTCTTCTTGATGTAAACAATGATGCGATTTAAGATAAAGTTTGGATAGTAAGAAGTAAACTCTTAGGATGACTTATGAACGTTTTTCACAGTTAATAATTACGTTTATAAGTCACCCTTAGCATAAGCATGCAACTTCTTGCTGACGTGAAATGTCACGCGTGAAAACGAGACGGGCTACTACATTACGCATTTAGGTAATAAACGCGTAAATTATCTCTGTCTCTCTTACTCGTAATGTGGAGACTTTTTCTTTCTTACTATGAAAACTGACGTGGTTTTGACACATTTTGGATTACTCACGTTAAATTATATCGGAAACTCCGACTATAGTAGTATTATACTATAGTAGTAATTCATAATAGAGACAAAGCTGAGTACAACGCGTGCGCGACCTCATCTTACTTTTTCTTTCTTCACGATCAATTTGTATCTCAATCACAACTATTTTACGGTGTAGTGAAAATCTTATGATCCAATGTTACTTATAGCGTTGTCTGAAAGAGCTTTCTATCCTACAAAGGTAGCAATTGCAATCGATCTCGATGTATTATGCAGATGTGCAACGATTACGTGCTTCAATGTGCTGGAATTCTGTGCATGTGTCGCTTGCGTGAGCTGCTGCCACGAAGGGCTGCCAACCCTATTAGACTAAGAGTGGTACATAGTATAAGAGACAGTAAAATTCAGAAAGTCCCACATACGATTAATACAATAATGGGGGACACTTCGCACAGCGCCATCTTGACCCAAACTAAGCAAAGCTTGTACTATGGGAACTAGATAACTGACAGAATACCTACATGATTATAACACAACAAATATGTTTTTTTAAATACACGCTTACATTATGAAAGAAACCGATTAGAAGTCATTGAAGTCCTAAAACGTTTGCTCAATAAAGCACTATTTTAGTTTATGTTTAAAACAAAAAAGACTTAGCAGTTTTTAATTTTATCCATTTCATTGTTTGACATTTCCTTATTTTATGTAAAAGTCGACGAACGAGTCGCTTTCCTGATACTAAGAGATAACGCCTGTCCGTCACTGCCCATGACTATTGCAACAATACATCGAATTCAAACATGGCTATTTCAAACCCCACGAATCCTCTAATCTAAACTTCACAAACACGCCCCGAATTTTACAATTTACAAACTTTCCGTATGTATTCATTATTAAAAAGGTCTTTTATTGACAGTATCATAGTCGCGTAGAACTAAAACAGAAATGAAATAGTTCAGAACTGGCTCGTGCCGAGGGTGTAATCCGGGGAGGGTAAACAAGGGTAGATTGGCACGAGAGGTTACAGGATAAATGAAAAGCGTTGAGCTTTGACGGACGTCGGAGTAAAGTTTGGCATTTCATTACAAACGATCGAGTTTGGCTATCGAATGGTTTCACCAAATAACGCTGTAAAACGAAATTAAATTTTATAGTTTGTTATTTGATTTTTACTAAGTTTTTATTTTTTATTTTAACTAACAACACGACTGTCATTCAATTAGTGGAACAAACGATTTTTAAACGCAAGCTAATATACAGTAATTCGCTGTATATATAGATTTACGTTATTATTACGCTATTGATAAGCACTATTATATGTAGATTAATCAGTCATCTTGAGTATGTAGATACTTAAATCCTATAATGTGGATAACAAAACACGCCAAAAATATATTATTTTGTCGTACTTTGTTCATCCAAAGCTGTGTGAAAATCAGATACGGAGTTATAAAATAAAAGCATACTAAGTTAGTACCGCTGACACATTTCTCTTCATTTCAAGTCTATAATAAAAAGCTCCAACGCCACACACTAGACTAAAAATGTAAAGAAACCCTCATTATTTCATACTAAAAAATGTAGCAAACATTGCTTCTGTTCCAAAAGTTTGTTTCTTTTTCACACATTAACTTCTTTTTTCGCTTGTACTTACGTTAGGGTAGAGCTTTCTAGCTGATTGCACTATTGCCGGCGGTATACGCTGATCCCAGCGTTTCATTAACAGCTCTTTCTATCAACCAGCGACAATTGGTCCTTCGAGCTTCTTTTTCTGAGGCATTGGGCAGGTCTACTAAAACGGGTTAGCGCTTATACTAGCGTAATTTGAGACCACTTTAATGTGACCTATCAGAAGTTAACATTAGATCTGGCTCCCGTTCTATTTCGTTCTATTAAAGGGAGGGGAAGGTCAAATTATTTTGGTTTTTAACAATAAACTTTGGCCCGCCGTCAGTTTGTTTGAAAGAATTTGCATAGTTATTAGCTTATTCAATATTTTATAGTGAATTTCAAAGAGTTTTATTTGGCAGATTTGTTTCATTACTTTGGGATTAAGAGGGAGGATGAAGGATTATTTAGATTTGCGCACGTGTGATTTATTTGTCTGCCATTTTTTAATTTCACTTACAAACTACTTCAGGCAATGATGTCGTCATTATAAGAAACCGAGCACATTTAAAGCTATACTTTATTGTCCGTCTATTATAAACAAGAGTGCATGTGCGTCCGTTTGTCAGTGCTGCTCCATTGTCCTGTCTAAACTGACCACCGGCGGAGGTTTGTCCCGATTGGGATGTATGTGGATGTTTCACATTTTCATTTCAAGGTATAGCAGACTTTATTCTATAGTATGTATCCATTTAAAAGATGAATTAAAAGACAATTTTCGACATGTTCTTCAAAAAATTTGCTGGTCATCAGCTGGACATTGACATTCTAGAGTTGGTATGATCTCATCTTTCATCCCGTTCCTGCTAGATCTAGAATTTTGAGCCCTGTATACTGTATAAGATACGTAAATAATAGTATTGATCAACTGCAGTCCGTAACGCACTATAGTTCGTGTAAGTAAAATACAATTCTACACTCTTTTGTCTTGTTATAGCGATATTCCCGTCATCAACAAGTTGAGAAAGCATTCGTTACTAAACAGATAGACAAACTCTAATATCGGAATCAACATACCGTCCAAAGATTACTGACAAATAAATAATCAAACAATTATAATGTTCAAAAGTTGACTGTCCTGTTAGCTTATTTGGTCTTGTAGCCACACTTCCTCCACTTCCCATCCAGGACAAACATTTATGTGACAAACAATGATGTTTGGTCTGTGTCTGGGTATTCGTTATGTATAGATTTACAAAAAGTAAACAAGTATTCTATCAGATATTTAGGGAGTGATCCTAGGATAGCTTTTATTGAGTGCGCGTGCGCATCTACATTGTACGCAGCAGAATCGACGGCGCATGTCCGTACGGTCAGCGCGCCCAAACCGGTGCGGTGTCGGGTGCGCCCACACAGCGCGTCTCTTGTGTTTACTATTGTTTTACCTGTAGGTACTTGTACTGCTATTCTTTCTGTGGTGTAGGTCAGGCTTTACATTACATCAAGGACATTATAACTGAGTGCCAGTGGTCTTGCTTGTACATCTCTTGCATATCTTTTTTTTCTTTCCACCATTACAAGACTTTTAGGCGGAATATTAACTTTGGCAGTAAGGTCTACCACTCACCGCATAAGAACATTGTTTTGTTTGTTACTCAAAGCTTTAAGTATCGTTACAATGATTACAAACTGAAACAGGCGTTACATCTTACCATCAAAAGAGATGGTCTGCCTTATCATATTTACATATAATTTTTTAGTCATAATTATTTTGTGAAAATTGCAGGTCAAACGTGGTTAAGATTAACTGGGATTGTAGGATCAATATTATGAATGATGGTGATGATCATAAAATTGATGTAAATGATTTTTTGTAGTAACGGAAAATATACGGCCTTTATTTATATATTCTGTCTAAATGTAGGTATTTTACTTAATCTGTACTTAAGGGTGTTTACATATTTTGGAATACAGTTTAGATTGTATCCAATAGTTATCTGTATTTGATGTTTCACCTTTAATACTAACAATTCAAAATAACAGCAGATCATGACCAAAAACCATGTAAACCCACTGATCACAAAGGTCGGAACAATAATTGTGTTCCTCGTTAGTTAGGTTGGCTGCAATCACGGAAAATTAACGAAATGCCAAGGTTTCTTATGAACGGATCATGTCTCATTTGTGAGTCACATGGTAGTTGGATGTTAGTTTCACGTAAAAATCGAAAAATAAAAAAATATTTGTAATTAATATCTTGAGTCTTTTTTATAATATTTTAATAGGCTAGGTGTCCTTGACCACAGCTCACCTGATGTTAAGTAGCGGTGTGTTAAGTGACGGTTTAAAAAAAAAAAAAAAAAACAGTGATGGTAGACAAACCTAGCCTGGAATGGAACTTGGTGCTCAAGTGAGGCTGCCAGAACACATCGTTAGATAAATAATTGGCGGCAGATAATTAACTTGGGGGTGGTAGCTAGCGAGTCGAGTACTAAAAAATACCCTACCACCACGCTATGGTTTCCTCATGATGTTTTCTTTCAACGGTAGCTCAAGCTTATTCAAGTTTAAATCTTCTCGTTAACATTTTGTAGTGTTATTTCGCATAGTTGTGGCTTCAAATATGCCATTTAAGATTTTTCTTAGAATTCGAGGATGGAGTGAGGAGTAAATCTGTGTAGATATAATCTCTACATATATATAAGTATAGATAGTGTAGTCTACGAAATTACATTAAATGGTATCACCGTTCTTAGCTTATAGTAGATTATAGAGTTCTAAAAAAAATCTTTAGATTTTATTTCTCAGAAAACAAGGGAGATTCCAGGAACTTCCAGTATTGGAAAGTACGTAAAAATATCACCTTGTAATGTAAAGGAATAGAACAAGGTTTTGCATTTTGCAAAAATATGTTAGATAAAAAAAACACTCAAAAGATAGATGTAAAAATTAAAAGCGCAGCTAATAAAATGGAATGCCTCCCTTTAAAATGTCCTGTAATATGCTTTTCCGGAATCTCTAGTGGTGTCCAAAACACAGAACACACAGATCGTTTCGTGAACGAGTAGCGTTTCGACTTACTGCTTGTGTCGTTGACCCAATTTATGCGCTGTTTGTTTAGAAACAGGAGTGTCAGATTTTTTTAATGTAAAAGTAAAGAGAAATAAAACGCTCTCCTGATGTTCTGGTGCTCAGAACTGTGAATGACAAACTGTGAAACACAGTCCAAGACATTTCTGTTTCAGCTCCTTTGGAGACTTTCAATGGTAATCCCTGTAATTTCACTAGCCCTTCAAAACAGAACACAGTAATGTTCAGCTACATACTAATTCTTGACGGCAGAACGTTTAATACTGTGATAAAATCTACTTATGCAAGCTCCTGTTAAAATTATTAAGTAAACCATTGTATTGTAAAACTTAATATTTCTCCATGAAGTCTATATTGACACGTATAGAACTCAATTGTAATTTTGAATGGTTTTACAATTTTATACATATACTTAATCAGGCTTATCAATAAAATCGCATACACGATTTGACATTAAAAATTACTGCATAACAAACACCTATCGGAATAATTGTAAGTGTGACAATACAGAAAATCAAGTATAACAATATATTAGTACCTACCAAAGAAAAAACTTTTTCACAAATTGAATAAATACGAGTAACTGCCATAGTAAGAGTGAATTACAACCTAGTAAGTTTCCAGGTGCAGATCTTTCTAATTTCATATTAGTGTGATACGTTCATATCACAATCAGTACCTACTATCAATATTATGCTTACTTTATCGCTGCCTAATTAGTAACATGCTAAAATAACATAAGTACGTGTGTATATGTAAATAATAATTGTTATACTAATTTCGATACTAAGCAAATTATACTAAAATACCATAATGAGAAATAAAATTATGCCAAAGCATTTCTGACAAAAAGTAGTTCCTAAAGTTCCTAAAGTAGTAACTTTAGGAACATCACGAAAATAATAGACAACCCTGGCCATCCTGCCTTCAAATGATAATAAACCAATCTGATATCCCATAAATTACCCCATAACCAGTCCAAAGGCATTCTACCATTCTCGGCTTAGTTACTTACATTCTCGTCAATATAATTTTCTGGGTCGGCTATAATGGTCCAATAACTTAATTAAGGAGGTATTTCCTGCAGCGGAGTGCGCCGCGCGTCTCATGTAGACGAGCCACTTGGAGCCTCATAAAATTAATTACGACTAAGTAATTTATTTCGCTGAATTATGGACTCTTCTTGGCTCAAAAGAATACTTTATCGCCTCCGAGCGTTTTAAATGCAAATGAGTTGTCGCCTAATGAAAGTGATAAGGACCTTGTTTTATGAGGTTCGGATGTTAAGGACGAAAGACAATAATGGACGATGCTTCAAGCTCATGTTTAGATATAATCTTGAAATGTTTGTACAACCTTTTGAAGTTTATGATGATTTGATATTCAGGTAATTGAAGTAAAGAAAAGTGAAGTGAAGTGAAGTAAAAAAAAATACATTTATAAATAATACATAAAACACATAAGATACATAAATAAGCAGCGCTGGTTTTCAGATAGACTCTACAGGTTTTGGAATTGAAATCTAACATTTTCATGCCTATTTTTCATAATTAAAAAGATTTTGAAGGCAGTCCATTACAGTAAAATTATAGTTTGATAAACATATACTCTGGCATATTTGTTGAATTTGAGTTTAAGTTGATTTTTTGACATTTGAGTTTTTATAATGAAATCTAAAATCTACTACAAATGTCCTTATCATACCTAACAACTAACTACAACGATTTTTTATTAATTTGCTTTCATTTTTAAGTCCAAACGTCATTGGAGACGCTAAAGACACATAGACTAGAATGTAAACTGGTATTCAATTAAAGCTGCCAGAATACACACTTTAGTTGTTTAGTGGCAGATTTTTAATTTGAGGATGGTAGAAGAAAGGATTATAAAAAGTAGGTGTTTGCGTCGTTATCATTTTGTTTTATAGACATTTTGGATTTAGATGTTTTCGGCCTAAAACTTTTGAATGGAAAACGTCTAGTTAAAGTGCTCGAAACCATCTCGTGCCAAATCAATTTATCAGCATTTATCGCCACTTATCTCGGTAATCTATTCTCGTAAGATCATACGAACCGTGATAGGTATCAGTATCACTCGTGAAGCGCGCTAATTGGCCGTATTAGAGCTGATAGCTGATAAATAGCGTGTAACCAGATCTAGCTCGAAGGACCAATGAAGTTCAGCGCTCAATTAATTTCATATATTGCTTTAAAAGAAATTGAAAAATAGGTACCGTACACTGGTCTGTATTGTTTCACTGCTCAGCCGAAGTAATTTCAAGAAATTGTAAGTATAATGTAATAATAAAAGGATTTGATGGAAGTAAAATTTCCCTCGTAACTAAAACAATGGCCTTATGAGTCACATTTGTAGCTAATGAGCAAATTAGCGACATCCAATACCTTCCGACGGGCTTGTTCAAGCGTGATTGCACGACCGGTCAGACCATTGGCTTCACTGGCCAGATGGTCGATGTCTTCTTTGATACCTAGCTTACACATTTATAGCTTACGGTAATAACCGAAAATATAAGCCTTGCCTTTCGGAGTCACGCTTCACTATTTTATTCCCCGTGCCTGCTGACACAAGGTAGTGAGCAGGGCTAGCCCATGTTACCGCAGCGCAAAATGTTTATATTTTGAAAAATCTACAAGCTTGACTATAAACTCGAAAAAGTTTGAAAAAGATGCGATATAAATCGGACAACAATATTCTACCGTATCTTGCTACTTTACCATGACATTAAACGTAGATTTAATAACCTAGACCTCCCATGAGCAGGCTGTCTGGCTCCCAGCCGGTACAGTTGGCAAATAAACTTCTGCGACAGTTATGATCTTACCAATTATGCTGACTGTCCTTGCGTCCCTGTTTTTAGGGTAAAGCCACACAAAATGTTGTCGCACAGCTGCAGTCGCAAGGTGGCGCGATTGACGATATTACGTTCTCTGCAACACACTAACCTCCAAGGCTGTTAGTGTTTGTAAATCTGTGTATGTTTATTTAAATATCGTAACTGACATTAGTTTTGGGCGGGGACATTTTTATACAATTACACGAATTAGAACTAATAATTCATATAATTTGAAAGCAAATGCAAATGCGCATCTTCGCTTAACATCGGGCTAGAGGGCGGTGAAACGCTTGTCTGTTTGAAAAAAAAAACAAAGTAGTAGTAGAAGTGATAGCCAAATTATTATTAATGAAGATAGGTTACGGTAGCTCATGATAAGGAGTACTATTTATCAATTTGAATACTTTTTATTGAATGATTGTCTGAAAAATTCCAACTATAGTCGCATATATTTGTCGTGTATGAGATTCTAGGTCACTGAAAAAGTAATGTTGATAGAATAGAAGTGGTGGTAGACTATTTTCTAATACTCGCCTGGCTAGCAACCACCATCAATTCAAAATTCTGCCACCAAGCACCTAACGGTCTGTTTGGCCAGTCTAACTTGAAAGCCAGTTTCATTCCAGGCTAGGTGTGTTTGCCATCTTCGAGCACACCGTTACTCAACATCAGATGAGCTGTGGCCAAACACGTAGCTTGTCAACCTTAAAACTGTGATGCCATTCCACACATCTTATCATAAATAAATAAATAAATCTTTCTCATTCTATCCTGTAGATTATATTATTTATACCTATATGTGTAGAAATAACTGTACACTGAGCTTATTATAGGTTTATTAATATAATCTCAGTAAAATATATAGAGACGATGTAGTACCTAAGAAGGGGAAAGCTCAAGAGCAAATACAAGTATACGTTTCGTGCTATTTAAAACACGTAGGCGTTATTGCGTCCACTTCAACAATATGTAAGGACATTCTGTACGCGTGCGGTGCGGCGCGTAGCTTATCGGGAGCGTGTGGCCCGGCCTTTATCTATGTACACAATTGTAATAACTAGGAGTGATTTAAGACCGTGTTATGGTACGCTTCGTTACTCGGTCCCTTTGTTTGAACTGAGCCAGTTGTTTCCTGATATTTAATATCCAGCCAATCTACAGGAAAGCAGTCTTGTCTGCTGTAAAGTACTGTATCACTGAGTCTTGATTATATGTATGTACGGTAGTGGTAGAATACTTGGATAATAGCCGTCTAGGTAGGTACTACTGCAGTACCAAATATTCTATCGCCAAGCAGTAGTGTGTATAAAACATTATGTTCCGGTTTGAAGGGCAGTTAGCGTAATTACAGGGCTGTTGAGACTAACCAACGAAAGTCTCAAAGTAATGAGCGCCAAAGCAGCGATGTCCTGGACTTTGCTTTGTTACTCAAAGTTCTGTTCAGTGCTGCAATGACCATGGGCATGCGTTATCTCTAACCATCAGGAGAGCGCCTTGTTCGTCTTATCACTTTTACATTATACATATATTATATATATATGAATAATGATGAGTAGCCATTAAGCGACAGTAACTGTTAAGCGACCACTTCAGTTGTGCAGAACTCAAAACTATAGATATAGAAACGTGTATTTCTATAGAAAAGGTTTTTTTTAAATAATTTATAGGCTTGCGTTTGACCGCCATCCCGCCTGATGTTAAGCGAAGGTGCGGTCTACGACCGAGCACGCTTGCCTAGAAGAAACCGATTCACTCGCGACTTGAAGATACCCAGATTACATTTATCATATAATCTGAGTAACTAATTTATTATATTATTGTTTTATTTAATACGTAATTACTGTCAAATCACATATACCTACACTGAAATAAGTTAGACGAACATATCACATAGTCCTTCGAGCTCTGCACCCAGTCGCTCAAACGTTCCCGTAACGCTGGCTGCGTTTTCTTGTTGGATGTCGAGCGAGATGTGCTGGCTCGAATATACCTACTTAGTATAAACATCATAAAATTGTATAAACGACACGAAACCGTCACAAATGAATAATTATCTTTTCATGCGACTCCTGACATCTAAATTGATGTACAAACATCGTAAAATTAATTATCACGATAATTAACAAGTGCGTAATGTATTCGGGGATTCGCAAACTAATTCCAGGACATCGACTGACTGAAAACTTTGTTTTAATAGCGCTAAGGTTGCCTTTAGAATGTAATCGTCTGAAACATATTCTGAAACTGACTAGAAGCAAAAACAGACTCTATTTTAATCACTGTATACATTATATTGGATTGGATTGTGTGTTGTGAACATTTATCCACGACAATTTAAAACGCCCACTCTACCATATTACAAGTAGCATGATAAGATTAGGTATTTATTAATTTCATTGCAATTGTTATGGAATAATCCAAAGGCTAACTGACCACAAGAAAGTTTAGTATTCCCTTTTCAGTAGGTTAGGTGTTAGACCACATCTCATCGGATTTTAAATGACGGTGTGGTCGGAGATGGTGAATACATCTTAATCAAAAATACTTAAAATTAAAACAAATTAACATGATAAATTATTGCAAACACAGGTATACCTACAATGTTAACTTAAAAAGTCGCCTGTAAAATAGCCACAGTAATTATTTAGTATGCTTGTAGAAATATTTCCTAAAAGTCAGATAAAATTCTTTGCCTAAAGTAAAGTATCACTCCCCTAAGCCAAGTCTTATAAAGTACCCGCCCTGGTCTCCGGAGAGCCGTTAACGGCTAGGAAAGGCCTTAAACAAGAAATAACAGTTTCGACTTGTTTTTACAACCGGGGGATAAAAGATGAACTGGAAATAAATAATAAAAAGGCACTTTGTCTTTATAACGAGATAATATTTTGTGTAAAAAAATAATTCGTTCCAAAATACGCACAATTAGGTAAAACTAGCTTAAATATTAAAATTTCCAATAGGACACATTCGTTTACAAATGACTAATTTGTATGATCAATTCAATTCAATATCGAATGGATCTATATTATATAGGCATAATATGACTTACTTAACCACGGCATTGCGACATGGCCAAAACGTAAAGGTAAATAAACAAAACTAAACTGGTCATAGACATAATTATGAAGTAAATTATAGAGATTGCTTGTATTGCACTATGGTATTGTAAAAAACCTACTCGACTATAAAAATCTAGAATAATTTTTTTTCTTAGGTTTTGGCGTCGCATTTTGTACATTTGCCAGTGTCAAGTGTTTTATATTTTCATGTTTCAAAAGTTAAATACATAAGTTGCCTCGTAGCTATAGTTATAGTCAAAGTCCAGTCTTGGTCAAGTACAGTCTGTGTCAGTCAAGTTCAGTCATGCTTTAGTAAAGTAGTGGCGACTTTACTATAAAGCTTCGATGAAGTTTTGGAAGCAACACGAAAAGTTATGTTTCACCACATTATATCATTTTCCCACACTCGCGCTTGTGATTCGGCACTTTATGAATAAAACGCCACAATTTATATGCATAAACACTCGTCAAAACACAAGTTTTGGAAAAAAATACAACGGGTTGACACGACTCTTTCCGCGTTCCCGCCAAAACTCCATCTTGAATCTTATTTACGTATTAAAAATACCTGCTAGATACTCGTATCTTAAAATATCAGAAGTTACCAACTATCTACCACTATCGAATATCGCAGCATTTCGAATCTTGTTTTTTTAGGTTCTTTCCAGTCGTCGCTACTCAATGGATCACGATTTACGGCAGACATCGTGGCTACAAAAAGAACCTACCTGACTTTTTTTTTACTTACTGGCCAGTTCATTCATACATCTTTTCGACAAAAAAATTTTGTCAGCATTTTATTGCAAAGCGATTTATGCCTAAAAATGCCAAGCTTTCGTATTATTTACACTGCTATGTTAATTTTTTGTGGAAGTTTGTTTAGGATGACTTATGTAATTAGGGTATGTGGTGGTTTTTTATGGTAATGGTATCAAAGGTTAAAATATTTTTATTTCAGGTGAAGTTTTGGCAGTAAGAAAAAATATATTTGGTGATTAGATATGCGAGTCTTTTCGGTACTGATTAAAAGTCTGTTTTGTAGTTAATTTTTCTGTGCTAGTATAGTTTATTAAGCATATATTTTGTAACTTAAACTCTATTATATGGTTTGTTAGACTGGGTTTCCCGAAAGGTCATGTTCCATACTAAATCGCACTAATTTTTGACATCAAACTGGGTGTGATCGAACGTGAATCTATTCAGAATAAAAGAAAAGTATAGCTTTAAAACATTGTTATGTATTTGACGCCGCGCCGTTACGGGCCTAATAGGTACCCAAACGAAAATGTTCACAAGCACTTTTGAAAATTATAGGTGTTTGAGCACAGTTCAGTGACGGTGTGGTCTAGCCTGGAATAGGAACTGGCTCTCAAGTGAGCGCTCTAATAGGTGCTTAGTGGTGGATACTATACTTGAGGGTGGTTGTCTAGCGATTACAAGAAAGTACCTTACCACCATGCTAGTGCTAAAGCATTGCATTGCAGCTAAAGAATTTGGATACAATTAAATTTAACACAGACGGAAGCTAAGATGTAGAATTTCAGATAAACAGCCGTCTAATGCGTTAGACATTAAACAAGGGTTCAAGCATTACATTAGTCATTCTCCTGCTTAGCATCCAAGCTATTGTTACCAGATTTCTGTGAAGATGTTTATCTGAACGGACGAGATACATACGGTCGCTCAGAATATTGCAAATCACTTTACACACTAATTTTGGCGGTACGGAAAATGTATTATGTGCAATAATGCACCGACCTACTTAGATTGTAGAAAAATACATTCCATATATCAATGAATTCGTTTGAAACAATTTTACGGCATAATAATACAAAAGACAGGTAATAAACAAACAGTTGCGAAAAAATTGCAGTAAACTTTTTTTTTTTTTTAATGTTTGACAGGCCATGTGTTTGACCACAGTTCACCTGATGTTAAGTGAAGGTGTGGTCGAAGATGGTAAAGCACACCTAGCCTGGAATGGCTGTGACTACGTTAGAACTGAGAAATAGAAAAAGAACTCGTTATAAATTAGAATAGAACAGAACAGAGCAGAAAGGCGCAGCGCAGAGCTCTGAGCAAAAAAATAACAGGAAACACCTTCTTTTAGTTTATTTTATGAAATGCTTAATTGCTTATGACATACGGACTAAAACATTTTTGACCCCGTCTTATAGTCGACTTAAAGAATTATCTAAACTTTGGAGACATTAAAATCCATGGTGATATTGGAACACTATAACATTAGAATAAAAGCGATTTAAATTCAAATCTCAGTGAACTTCTATTCACTCCAACAACATCTTTTATTCTCTTCAGAAATTAGAACGAACCAATGAATTTCATTTCAAATTATAGCGTCAAGTACTTAGAGAAATATCCAAAGACATCCCTCGCCACTCTAAAAGATTAAACTTTAATTCGTTCAAACATAATTTATTTTTATACAAATGGTTTCAATGAGTAATAGAGAATTTAGAGGTTCTTACATCAGATTTTACTAACTAATAGATCATCAGAATAGAGGATAAAGTCACCAAGCATCATTATCATTGCGTGTGATTACACGCAATGATAAATCACAAAGATATTTATTTTATTAATAAAAAAGAAAAATAATTTATACGACCTAAAATATTTTTTTAGACAATAGGTATGATAGGTCCTATCATACCTATTGTCTATGACAATCAGCACCCAGTAGGTTAGTATTTATATGTAAATACTTATGTAATTCGTTAGTTATCGAATTTAATCCATATCTCAATTTTGCAATTCGAAATATATGCATTTATAAATAGATATATAATTGGTATCGAACGCGTACAAGTATGTGTACTTCGTTTATTTATCTGCGTAATCATTCATTCATTATTTTATTGAAATAAAAGAATGATTCCCGCCTGTCTTGGAAACATTTAAAGGAATCCAAAGGCGTATCGGGGCGGGTATAAAATCCGAAGATTGCTCCCAAGTCACATTCTTACTGGAAGTAATGACACGGCCGTGATTGTAACCGCGCCTTTCCTCCATTGTACTGCTGGCAGATAAATTAAAGTATAAAAAAATACAACACTGAAAGAAATACTAAATGAATAGTTAGTGAGTATAGGAAAATGAAATTTAGGTAAATATATGGGCAAAAGTCATAATTACTCTCAATATCTGTTATATTCACGATAAATAAATCCCACTAATATTGTAAATGTGAAAGTTTGAAAGGATGGATGGATGTTTGTTACTCTTTCACGCAAAAACTAATGAATGGATTTTGATGAAATTTGGTATGAAGGTAGCTGAGACCCTGGAATAACAAATAGGTTACTTTTTATTCCGAAAACATGTAGCGGGCAATACCGCGGGGCGCAGCTAGTAAATAATAATTTGTGAATGTAATGCCACCAAGATAGCGCTGCATGTATGTAAACGTGGCTACTAAAAAAAAGCCAGCCAAGTGCGAGTTAGACTCGTGCACGAAGGGTTCCGTACTATAAAAACGGCAAAAAAAATAACACTTTTTTTTTTTTTATGTGACATATAGACTAACGAGACGCTCTCTTGATGGTAAGCGATAACGCCTGTCCATGACCATTACAGCGATACACAGAACTTTGAGTAACAAAACAAAGTCCAGGGCATCGCTGCTTTGGTGCTCATTACTTTGAGATTTTAGATGGTTAGTTTCAACAGCCCAGTAATTTCGCTAGCATTGTATGAGAGCCCCCTTAAATATTTATTTTATTCTGTTTTTTAGTATTTTTTATTATAGCAGCAGCAACAGAAATATGTACATCATCTGTGAAAATTTCAACTGTCTAATTATCACGGTTCATGAAATACAGCCTGGCGACTGACGGACGGACAGCGAAGTCTTGGTAATAGAGTCCCGTTTTACCCTTTGGGTGCGGAACTCTAAAAAAATATCACATCAATTTGTAGGTATAACTGTTGAATAGCGAACATTTCTCAATCTCTTGACACAGAGGAAGTTAGCAGTACCTTCCAAATTATGTAGTTTACTCTACAAATTGTAGAGCAAATGAGACTAAATTGGGTGCTTATACACGAAAAACAAACAGGCGTGTATTTCCCATCGGTCCGTCCCGCTCCGCTAGCTATCATCATTCGACATTATACTGCATCACAGAATAAATAATAGTAACCCACCATCAGCAAAAACGCTAATAACCCATTGTTTTGTCGAAAACAATCGCGACTCACTCAAATCGCTTTTTTCGCTCGATTGTAATTTTGATCCGACGATAATTCGACTAAATTGCGACTCAAATGAGTTATGCAATGTCATATTTTTCGTCTGATGATTGTTTTCGTTTTTTTTTCGTAGTTCACGTATAGAAAGTCGAAAGTCTCAAAGTAATGAGCGCCAAAGCAGTGATGCCCTGGACTTTGTTTTATTACTCAAAGTTCTGTGTATCGCTGCGATGGTCATGGACAGGCGTTATGTCTTACCATCAGGAGAGCGTCTCGTACGTCTCATCACTTTTTACATAATATATATATATATAATTATGCTTATGGTAGAGCTTACTGTGCAGTCCGAGAGTGCAGTTTGTTATTTAGTTTTAAACAGTTTAAGACTGTTAGTCAATGTCGTGTATGCAAGCAATACCTAAGTACTGTATTGTGTAAAGAAAAATTACTAAACAAAGAGCAAGTCATATATAAATTACATTTTTCGCACATGACGGTATGCTTGTCATTTCTATTTGAGGGTCTTTCTTAAATTGTCAATCAGTGAAAATTTTATTTCAGTAATCTTATATGTACTTATTTGGAGGACATAATTATATCTACATAGTATAAAACAAAGTCGTTTCCCGCCGTCTGTACGCTTAGATCTTTTAAACTACGCAACGGATTTTAATAAGGTTTCCATCAATAGGAAGGTTTATATGTATAATACATGCATATGCACCATATTAATATCTGCATTGCACCCGTGCGAAGCCGGGGCGGGTCGCTAGTTAGAGTATGTTAAATACTTTTGTTTGATGAGATTATTTAATGAGTATGAATAGAAGGTATTGTAGAGTTCAATATTTGTTTTAAAAGGTTATTTTTATAACTTTGGCATGCCTTCTGATTATATTTATAATCTGGCAAATGTAAGCAAAATATTATAAAAGAAATGTTCGTTTTTGGTGGGATAAGACTATTATTAGAGGTTCCTATGAATACAGTTTCTATAACTTTTTTCAGTGGTTGTTATCATAATTTTGGCATACTTTTTTTATTGTCTTCGTAATCTGGCAAACTGCCATATAGCGATGTTTTGCTAGTTTAATTCGCAGTAAACTGGTAGTAAATTCACCACACTTTAATGTTTGAATACAGTGAGATACATTACGAAACCAGATTTTATGGCCGTCTAGCTGCATTCAAATGAATCCTACATGCTTCTTGTGTGGTAGCTAGGACTTGAATTACATGTACGTTACCTATTTAATTATATCTATATCTCTGAATAGTATAAAACAAAGTCGTTATCCGCATCTGTCTGTTTCTCAGTTTAACATTAGTATCAAAGCATAAGAGGCTCCCTAAAAAATGTTTTATGGTATGTATCCCTACGATAAAAGTATAAGGACGAAAATATAATCTACCGCTTTAGCGTTTTGTTGCTTGAAAGGACGCAAACGTAACTCTCAAATCTGGTTAAACTTATTAAGACTAATCAAGAGTAATCATCGGTCTAGAAAAAATGTTTCCTTATAAACGGATATGACTAGTAGGTATGCTCGTTTCATAATTTGTTTTTGTGCAACTTATGTTATAAAAAAAAACTATAAAATTCATAAAAAAATACTATTTTTTAATAGTAAAAGTATCGAGTGAATTTATATCTATCGTGTCTTTAGCTTGTCAATAGACAGAAAAAAGGTTTAAAAATATCATTTCTTGCTTTTACATCGATCCTAATTATGGTTCATTTACAATATCTTAGCAAATAATGTAGAAATTTACAATTTAAAAAAAATTTACTCCATGACCCTTCGGCCAACTAAACGCATTGCTCGAATGAAACAGCGAGGTGTCGGAGTAAACGAAAATATCATCGACGTATACAATTTACAGATTTTTGTTGATTTTTTAAAAACCACTCAATAGATTTCGATAAATTTTATATGGGACCTCTGAAGTATGATGTACCATCGTCATCAAAATCGATTCATAAGTGGCAGAATTATCGCGTAACGTATACATACAACAAAAACATACAGTCGAATTGAGAACCTCCTCCTTTTTTGAGTCGGTTAAAAAAATACATATGTTTTAATGTAAAAAGTAATGAGACGAGCGAGACGCACTCTTGATGGTAAGAGTTTACGCCTGTCCATGACCATTGCAGCGATACACAGAACTTTGAGTAACAGTTATTATTTATTATTATTATTACTGCTTAGCGGCAGAATAACTGGTACTGCGAGTGTACCTACCAAGACGACATCCTGCTAGAAAACACACCCTCATTTCAGGAACATTTCATCGCGTAGACTCCTCTTGACACTATGCGATCAATATCGAGAACATGTATAAAAGATTGAACAATCCCAAGATTGTACCTGATTGTACAATCTATATCGCATGCTCATTGCTCATGTAAACAGTCTTAATCTAAAGTCGATATAGCTTTGAAAACCTTTCATTGTATACATTCATTGTATCTACATCCTAAACCCTCGGACACGGATCTGTTAAATCAATTTAACATCAATAGGTTTAGTTCCAGGACAGGCAATGTGGCGACTGTTTGTAAGTCTAGACCATTCATGGCACATGAAAGGGAGCTAGAAATAGATTTCTTTAGTATTAAATTAATGAAATTGTCTATCGAAGGGACAAAACTTTATTTAACTTGAATTGGGGTAGGTATTAAGTGGAATAAATTCGATCATATTTACCTTATGTTATTTGAAGTTTTATAATTTTTGTCACCCTGGGGACGTAACATCGGTGTTATTTTTGTTCATGCCACTTCGACGAAAAAACACCAGCTGTTAAGTTTTTTTGGCATAGAGCTAGGTTGCTCCTCTGATGGTGTGGTCGAAGATTGTAAACTCGCCTTTTTCCTTTTTTTTATGGTTGATAGGCTAGGTGTTTGACCACAGCTCACCTGATGTTAAGTAACGGTGTGGTCGCAGATAGTAAACTCATCTAGACTGGAATGGTACTGGCCCTCAAGAGAGGCTTCCGGAACACATTTTTAGGCGCTTAGCGGCAGATATTCGACTTGAGGGTGTTAGTCAGCCGAGTATCAGGAAGTGCTATTTAATAATTCTAAACGGATTGATATTTTGAATAAAACCTATTAGACATCCAAATCGAGAATTTGTACGTCAGATAAAAGTGTTTGGCATTCAATTCAAACTTTTTAGCAGGAAATTGCAAGTAATCACTTCATTACATCTGCTCGGATATCTCCAATCCATTACAGAAATATTCTGATGGAAGCTTTCTCCGACCGAACCAAAACAAAAGCTAATCTGTAAATTTGTAATGATTTTTTAATTCAGCTCGCAGGAAAACATGAGTCAGCTGGTTTTGGGTCCGAAACATTTTCACTGGTGGGCTGTGTTGTCAAAGAAATAATCAACGACGAAAAGACACTGCAATCTATTTCGAAAAAAAATAACAAGAATATTTTTTCCATATCTGATCTACGTAACTTAGGTGGGCACGGGCCCTTATTCAAACAGACAGACAGTATACGTAAACATGACGATGTTTACGTGTAACAAAGTTACGGAGGGAAACATTTACTTGCCGTGTCGTAAAATTGTTTTAGATCGTAATAAAGGTGAGGTTCTTGACCTTTTCATTTAAGGGAACGAAAACTTCCGTAACAGACTAGAATTAATAAAAAACAGATCAAATAATAATAATTTCGAAGGTACGGAATTCTTGTTCGTTTTACTGCCTGACTGCCAAAATGGAAAGACTGGGTTCAAATCCAAACTCTGTATTTTTAATTTATGACCGCATTGCTGCTAGTTTCAAGTGTGAAGGAAAACTTCGTGATGACATCTGCATGTCTGACGATGTGTGAAGTCTGCCCGACCCCACAGAGGACATTATATATAGGGTATCCGACCCGTACTTAGGTTGTGTTACTATGTAAGCTTACACTATTCAAACTAAAAGAGAAAACGTTTAATTCGGAAGTAATTTCACATCTAGTTTTGAAATTAATTTACAATGAAAATAATTTAATACAATTTCAATTAAACAAAATAAAATAACTTAAAATAATAACTACTCTAAAAGGCCGCTATCAATGGGAATAGTTCCCAGTTTGGAAGTTCGTTAAAAATTCGGAAGTTATATTAATTAAAATAGTACGGATTGAATTTTAAACCCTTTGAGAATGTCTTATACTCTTTATTTTTACATTGAAGTTTTCATATGTAATACAATAGAAAAGCCGAGCCTATTTTAAATTTAGCAATCATGTCACGACACCATTCTACGCGGGCTTGCTTCCGAGCATCGGTGAGGGCGTGCGGCATCTAGCGCAATACTATCGTCCTCACACGAAGGTGCTCGCGTAAAATCTCGTGAATGCTTCCCAATCCAATCTGCAGTATGTGTTGACTCTCTTCATATGGGATTCGTCTTTTCTCTTGAATTATATTTTTCACTCCTAACATGTTACCGTAACATCCGTCAAAGGGCGACCCCATCGTTCTTCATCCCTCAAAGTTAGTCGACCGCGCCTAAATCCGTTATATCAGTGGTAGGTACACACTTAGAAAAAAAAACCTTTACCCATAAACGCCATTTGACATCTATCATACGATTCGTCTTGTTTAAAGTGACATTTGAGACGTAAAAAACACCATCGCGTGGAAATGTTTAATAATAAAACAAAAATAGTGCAAATTAGCTCGAAAAATGTGGAGGGAAATTTTAAAATTGGAATTTTCGTATATTTCCTTTTAAACAATTGTGCTTTTAAAATAAATTATAAACGGCCAGTGTTTCACATAAACACTTTTTTTCGTAAAACTTTCTGCGTGGCCTGGTATAAGACTCCCCGTTCTTAACTACTTTTTGACGAAATTAGAGTTCCGAAACATCAAAGCTCACTTAGCCATTCCATACATTACTCGCAGCCAACAAATGACAATTCCATCGTCATAATTACAAAACAATTACGTCGAGGCCGACATAACAGCACGTACAACGCTGTCGGCAATTATAAAACGATTCATCTCCCAGCCACCGGTGTATTCTTAGGTTTATTTTATTTTGTACAGGAGTATGAATAGACTGGTTATTAAGCCTGCCCTATATAGATACGGCCTGCGGTAGCGGCTGCGGTCACACTCTTTGTAGGGTTTTTTTGTGTAAAAGAAATAAGGAAAGAAGAATTTTATTGACAAATGAAAATTATAAATGTATCTTACGAATACAAATAGAAGTTTGGCAAGGGATAAAATATATTTATCCTATTATCCTTTGTCCTATTTATATTTTATCTCATTACTCTCGATCTCAGGCGTTTGAGTTATTCAGTACGGCGTGTATTGTAAAATCAACATTTTTGCCAATAACGTAACAAAGCAGGTTAAGGAGGCAACTAAATAAAATTAAATGATAAGAACCGTTATCGATTTAAATTGTTAATAAGGGATAAAAATTTAAAATGAACTTCTGCAGTGTGTTGTATGTCAGTATGTAGGTAAGCAGTAAGTGAAAGTTTGTGTACGGGAATGTGTTGACCATGGCTAGTATCCAGAATTTTGTAAGCGACTGGCCTTTAATGTGGTTTGACTGTGACTAAGTTTAATTTTACTTCATTTTGTTATGAAACACTTAAAGTAATATATAATACTTACTTTGCATTAGCAGAATACACAAATTGCGATGTTAAAAAAAAAACATTATAGGACGTATCAGCTGTTTTCTTGGTTAAAAGTAGCCTAATTGTTAATACATGTTATTTTAAAACCTGACAAACACCTATTTATATTTTTGTGATAATTTATGAACCTATTTCTTGTAAACTTTTTGTTCAGACTCCAAGAGATCTCAATCATTTATGTAAAGCATGAACAAGGCATAAACTCGACCCATAACAGTAAGTTGTCAAATGCACCACAACGCGTGTAGACGGGCGGTGCGGCGATGGTAATAAAATTGGCATCAATCTTAACCCTACTTTATACAAGCGGCCGTCGCCAACTGACATCCTGTCAAGGGGAAACAGAATGTCAAAAAATGCAAAGTGCTAAAACGTGGACGCAAGTTATTAAATACGCCTATTTGATATTTTATTTGTTGATGACATGTACCATAAAGTTCAACTTTTTCGACAGTATTTTTTTCGTTATTTTTGGCATCGCACTTTATGCCTTCTGTCAGTTCAGTTCATATTTTCAAGTTGTTCATCGTTATACAACGATAAAATATAGTCAATATCATATAAAGTTAGTTATCGTGAAGTTAATTCCATGCCGTAGTAAAATCTCACACTTGTGCGTATAATTCAGCACTTTTTTTAAAACATCATTATTTTTAAACAAGCACACTTGAACACACAGGTTTTGAAAAACAATATAACAGCGACATGATTCAATGTATTCCCGCCAAAACTCACATATATATTATATACTTTTAACCTCTTGGCTAGGAATGTGTATGAAACAATGTGCAAGATGCAACTGTAAACTCGGAGCGTGTATAGATCTCTTCGACCAAGTTAAAATATAAAAAGAAAGGTGTCCTATAAGTATTAAAATTCCTTATAGCAATAAATGACGCTCATTTTTCGATTCTTCATATTGAATTTGTTATGTTTTGAGCGTCTCTGTAAGTATTCATGATTTTCATTTACGGTAAATAAAATGAACGAAATGAATAAACATTGGACAAATCTCACACATCACCATCTAGTCCCAAATAAACTAGGTAAGTAACCAGAATCAAGTTTAGGAACCAGGTTTATAACTGTCTATATACACTTATTAATGATCAAGCACGGTAACATAGCAGTAAAGTCATTCGGGGTAAAAGGACGCACTTTTGCAGTCTATGCTTTCATCATCATCATCATCATCATTTCAGCCTTAGGACGTTCACTGCTGGACATAGGTCTTCCCCATTGACTTCCATAAAGACCAGTTGGAAGCGGCTCGCATCCAGCGCGTTCCTGCGGTCTTTACTAGGTCGTCTGTCCACCTTGTGGGTGGACGTCCTACGCTGCGCTTGCCGGTCCGCGGTCTCTACTCCAGAACTTTGCAGCCCCATCGGCATCGGCGTGCTGTGTGCCCTGTCTACTGCCCCTTCAACTTGCTAATCCGTTGGGCTATGTCGGTAACTTTGGTTCGTGTCTATGCTTTACTGAGCCGAAACTATTACGATACAAGGATTGTTTTTTTGCTTTTCTTGTATCACATTAAATATACAGTAAAAGTACAAAACGATTTGGACGACATAAATAAATGTTTTTTTTTTTTAAACTAACATTGCAGTAAATAGTATCATATAATCAAAACAAACCTCCCCAACTTTCAGCCTGTTCAGACTGTTCAGCAAAACGTTGAAAGATTTCTATAAATTGTTTCAAATTGGCCACAAACACGGCTCTGCTAACGAGTCTGTCAATTTCTTTAATCTTCTCTGATTTACACCAGGAAGCTTCGGGAATGTCGGACGCCGCGCTCTGAAGATAGTTCGAATTTATTCACAAGATAAATATAATTTTATTCTTACTTTAGAGAAATTCGAATTCCAGTTTCAAATGTTTATTTTGAGATTCCAGAGACAGCCAGGTCGCTATTTATTTAATTTAATATTTTGATGCTTCAATACAAATTAGTTACGTGCTTCATAAGGCCTAATTAGAATGAACAGAAAATAACAGTATTTTTCGAGCATTAAAAAAAAGGTTATGAAAAGATGTTAAAACATAACGCGTGTCCGTGACCATTGCAGTAACAGGACTTTGAGTAACAAATTAAAGTCCAAGGCATCGCTGCTTTGGCGTTTATTACTTTTAGATAATATGTTAGTTTGTTAAGGTTAAACCTAGCAAGCTAAATTAGAACTTACTTTATTTTGTCTTAACGAGTTAAAATTTAAAATAAAAAATTGAAGTCTTGTTTTTGATCTTGTTTTTTCTTATTAACAATTTATTTGTGTGCTTTTTATAATATGTACAATGTAGAAAGACCAGTATTTTTGTTTCAAAAACTTAGTTTATTAAAACTTGTTTTAAAAATGATTGACAGGTAACTGGCGCCATCCCTAAAGTTCATAGGTATCCGATTTCGTGGAGGCTGGCCCAAGTAAATATTTTTTTACTGATTTTGCAGAAAAATTATGTTCCACCTTTCAACTAAGTTATCACAGGTAAGGCTTAAATGGATCGGGAAATTTAGTTTCAAGCAACTCATTGCAACCACTTAAAGTAAAAACCCCATAAATTTTATTGAACGTTAATAACATAATTATTTCCGTAGAGCTGCTTTTTTACAGTTTTGACTATAATTTACTCATATAAGTTCTGTACACGCTCGCTATATGTAACTTGGTTTGAGATGAATTTGTAATATTCACAGATATTTAAAAAAACACGTAAATAAACAAAACTAGTTAAAATGCAGCAATTAAAAAGCTTGTAACTTTGCGTAAAATAACAAACAAAGAATTTGAAACCGTTAGCCTATCACTTATTCCATTCCTTAACCCTTATATTTTGACAGGTGTCATTTAACGTACGACGCGCCGAACGCGCCGATTCTGCTTTTATTTTTCTTTTTTGTCATTTGACACGTGTAGGTAACAGTATAGTGCGTGCCATGGTATTTTCAGATCATCTATTTTTGGCTGAGGTATTTGCGTAGTTTTTAGACTGACTTTGTTAACGTGGGATAAAATAAAATGTCTTGTAACAATTAGATAATTATGTACTAATGGTGATCTTTTTATTTTGTTCCAGGTAAAGAATCTTGATGGCAGCTGATTATAGTATGATATGAGTACAAAAAGTTTTAAATGTAATCTCATTTTAAATGAATTTTTCAAGATATTGAAAATGGGAAATACTTGATACTGGTAGAATACAAAAAGTGCGATGGCAAAAATAAATAAAAAAATTGCATCTGTACCTTAAATTTGAAGTAAAAACCCAAAGTCCAAGAACTGCTTTGCCACTCATTACATTGAGACATTCTACGGTTAGTCTTAAAAGCTAAAACTTGAGAATTGGCATAATGCACGAATGTGCCATGGCCAAAGAAAAAAAAAGTTTTAATATCCATGTAATTTCTATTTATTTTACACAATAAATGCAAGTTAATTTTCGGTAAGTACTTATATTATTATTTATAAGGTCTTTGTTCAGGTAGTTTCTCTTTCAATTCTAGAAAAAAAAGATTCACCACATTAGAAAAGAATGGTAAGTTTTACTTGATATAAGAGCAACAAATGTACACAACCATGTCTTATCTCTGTAACTAGTAAATTTAGTAGAAAAATCCAAGTTATTCCATCAACAGCGCCAGTTTACGAGCGCGAA
This sequence comes from Biston betularia, assembly GCA_905404145.2. Taxonomy (NCBI): domain Eukaryota; kingdom Metazoa; phylum Arthropoda; class Insecta; order Lepidoptera; family Geometridae; genus Biston; species Biston betularia. Next base: position 12,400,001 of record FR989873.1, read on the forward strand.
GTTGACACAAGCTGTATTTACGAGGTATCACGTTCCCACAGGACGATAAGGACGAAGTCATAAAACGGACCAACTGCGGGTCCTTGCGAGGGTTAAACTCATACAGTGATAACATATAAATTGATTTTGACATGAAAACGTAAATTATTTAACTCATTATTACAAGTCTTTTAAAGTCAACTGGTATAAAAACTGATTTACGTTTACCCAACATTTAACATGTTTCGTCCTGAAAAATACTTGAATTTTGTGTATTTCCGAATTAAACACTTCCCAATTAGCTCTTGTTTTGGTTCGTACGAAGAAAGGTAAGATAAAGGTAAGGAAAGGAATATATTTCTGTAATGAATCGATATATTATCTGGGCCGATGTAATTAAGCAATGTTAAAGATTTGTGTGAAAACCCACAAGACAATAGTTGAAAAATATAATTCTCATGAAGCCACTAATTGATTCTCAAAATGCATATATAAATCCACTCGCTATAATATATATGTATTCAACCTAAGGTATCGAAAAGAATTCATATCCTAAATAACAAGTAAAAATCTTTAAAATAATCGATTTGGGCACTCAAACATAATCTATATGTTGTTCCTGAGTAATTTATTTTATGATATGTAGAGCTAACAAAATATCTAACAAAAAGACACGTATCTATCTACATCAGTTCATGAATATCGATTAAAGGTAGGTACCAACACTTACATAGCACACATTAAATCGATAACGGTTCTTCTTTCAAGAAGAAATCTTTTAGTAGAAATGTCACGTACAGCCTGTATTTTTTTCCCAAAGTAGGTATTTTATCTGAAGTTCTATAAAATTCTTCCATCTATTTGCCCAATCGTTTATTCGACCTTTCGAACCTATTTCCCGACCCTCGTTGGTAACCGGGCATATAATCATAGTTACGGCCTACCAGTCGGCCAGTCTTCCAGTATTTCTATAACTCAATCTTCTTTACCCATTTGCGGCGTTGAAACGTTCACCGTCTTGCCAATTGTACGTGTCAAATAAAATAGGCCAACCTTGGTAGTAGGGTTGAGCATTTCGATTAGTTTTAGTATTTCGATGTCGTCAATCCTTGCCAATTTACTTGGTGATAGATCTCCTTAGCAGGAGGTCGTTTAGGTAGGTACTACCACAGCACCAGATATTCTGCCGCCAAGCAGTGGTTTGTAAACAAAACAAAAAAAAAATTACTGTGTTCCGGTTTGAAGGATACTGCAGCTAGCGAACTTACAGGGCTATTGAGACTCACCATCTAATGTCTCGAAGTAATGAGCGGCAAAGCAGCGATGCCCTGAACTTTGTTTTGTTCAAAGTTCTGCGTATTGCAATGGTCATGGACATCTTTGTAACAAGAAAAAGCCCATAGCTTCGTTGTTTTGCCGCTCATTACTATGAGGCGTTCAAAAATTTTTTTTTTTTTGCTATTGAACCCGAGCACAGCTGTTGTTACACATTACTGCTTAGTAACTTTGTGACAAACAAATATTGAACCAATCAGGAAAAACCATTTCAATTATTTTGTTTCCAAAACGTTTTTGGGAAAACTAGATAATAAAAGTAAATCGTAGAACTTGTACTTAACAAAATTAGTTCTAAATCACAAACACAAAAATCTACGATGCCATTGACTTTCAGACGACCACCGCCGCGCCGCGAGTTGCCACAGACGAACAAACGACAGATTTAGTATTTAGAACGGAATTACCCACCAACTCGTATTAACTGAGATAAATTCTAGTAAGCTAACACACTGCTTGGCGGCATAATATCTGGTACTGCGGTGGTACTGACATACATGACCTCCTGCTAAGGAGATCTACCACCAAGTAAACCTGTTTGTAAATAAAATGTAAAAAAAAAAAGTTTTTTAAACAAGCTTTTATCTGGGCAAAGGTATTTGGCTTACCTATAAAAGTTTGATGCACTACCCGTTACATGTTACAGCTTAGGTACTTACTATACTTTTGTGCTTCATTTAAGCTTGCAAGATTTGATTACAGACAGACAACGGGACAGGTGGGAGTTTTGGCGGGAACGCGGAAAGAGTCGTATCACTTTTGTACACCGTAGTATTTTTTTCTAAAACTCGTATTTTGTCGAGTGTTTAGAAATAAAAATGGTGGTGTTCTATTCATAAAGTGCCGAATCACAAGCGTGAGTGTGGGAAAATGATATAAACGCGAACCTATTTTGAATTTAAAAAAAAAAAAGTTGTGTAACATGAGTTTTCGTGTTGCTTCCAAAACTCCATCGAAGCTTTATTGTAAAGTCGCCACTACTTTATTAAAGCATGAAACTGACACGGACTGTACTTGACCAAGACTAAACTTTGACTATAACTATAGATACGAGGCAACTTAATTTACATATGAAACTTGAAAATATAAAACATTTGACACTGGCAACTGCTCAAAATGCGATGCCAAAACACAAAAAATAACGGGACAGGTGAAACTAAAAATAAAAAGAGTTTTGGCGGGAACGCGGGAAGAGTCGTGTCGCTCCGTTGTATTTTTTTCCAAAACTAGTGTTTTGTCGAGTGTTTATGCATAAAAATGGTGGTGTTTTATTCATAAAGTGCCGAATTACAAGCGCGAGTGTGGGAAAATAATATAATGTGGTGAAACATGACTTTTCGTGTTGCTTCCAAAACTCCATCGAAGCTTTATAGTAAAGTCGCCACTACTTCACTAAAGCATGACTGGACTTAACTGACACGAACTGGACTTGACTAAGACGACTTTGACGATAGCTATAGCTAAGATACAGCAGAAATAACACTTAAGACAAGGCAGTATGGCTTTATAGCTTTAGCCTGCCCGAAGGGGCAAATTATTAAAAAAAAAAAAACTAAAAATAAAAAAGTAAGTCTAATGGGTTAGTTGTTTTAGTTAGTTGTGCGGCATCGCTTCCCCTGCGCTTCCAATGTCAACGCGAGTGTAAATATAAACATTTACCCGCGCGTCCCACGCGGAGCGTGTCGTGCGTCGTGTCATTAGCACCCAATAACCGCGGCAAACATGCCGCGTTATATGTACAGCCACGCTTACAGAAACTTACCTAAAGCATGTTCTAGACAGTATCAATTTGCGAGATTGCGAGATAACCTATACGTAAACGAAAAAAATATTACAAATACAAATATATGTTATTATATACAAATGTAATATGTCATTAAATGAATTTTAAAACACTGATTACATGTCAAAATAACGTATGTCCATATAAAAAAATGTTGTCAATACAAAATATGTTAATATAAAAATACATATATGTCAATACCAAAAAAATATTGTCAATATAATACAATGACATGACAATCTACTTGGTGGTAGATTTCCTTAGCAGGAAGTCGTCTAGATAGGTACCACCGCAGTACCAGATATGCTGCCACCAAGCAGTAGTGTATAAAAATTACTGTGTTCCGGTTTGAAGGGTACTGCAGCTAGCGAAATTACTGGGCTGTTGAGACTAACCATCGAAAGACTCAAAGTAACGAGCGCCAAAGCAGCGATGCCCGGACTTTGTTTTGATACTCAAAGTTATGTGTATTGCTACAATGATCATGGACATGCGTTATCTCTTACCATCAGGAGAGCGCATCGTTCGTCTCATTACTTTTACATAAAAAAAAATCATAATTACTTACTAGTAATTCAATAATCTTTAAGTTTGAAATACTCGTCAATGTCATAAAACAAGGTCTCTAGCAGCCAAGATCTTAACTTGGTTCTGAAGCACGCGGTGGAAGGTGCATCCCGTACGGAGGCGGGTACGAAAAGTTAGACAGCACCCGTGGTAATTATTAAATGGTAGTGGTAAATATCATTAGCATAATCTACTGTTTTATTCAAAAATCATAAATTCATAAATCATTTATAAATTTGATTGTATGCCAATAAGCTACTGTTTTATTCAAGCAATTGTGATTTACCTCAAATAAAGACCAAAATAAATGCTAGTAGCTGTAATTTCTGTGTAAAGTTTGGCTTCATTTGTCCATAAATGGCAAAAACATATTTGTATGGAAATCGAACCACCTTAAATACATTAAATATCGTTTACGTAGAAGTACAACCCATGGAAGTTAAAACTGTGTAATAAAAGTTACTTAGACACATTCCAAAACATTTCAATAAGCGCGAATATCGCCGTAACTACGTTACGCGAAAGTCAATAAAACTCGTCGATCGCGTTCGACAGCCGACGATAATTTATTTAGCTTTGATCGGATCTCCGACTTCAAACGTTCTATTTCGAACGCGTCGATTGATCGAATCCACGATCGACGGAACGCAGCCATTCGATACTGTTAGAGTATCGATTTGGGAACGTGCAGAGATTAAACGACAATATCGAGTCGAGTAAAAGGACGGTGATAATGTGTGACATCATTTTGCCAGCCGTGTTCTAGGTACAATAAGGGCCGGTACACACCTAAGCCCCGCGAGTGAATTTTGACGGGATTGCGTGAAAAGTCATTTGACTTTCCCCTCTACGATTTTATTTATTTTTCGAAACTTGATTCTCCGATTTATTATAATAACAATGGTGTTTTATTTATAAAGTTAATTAGTGTTGTTAATTTAAGCTTAATTAGTGCGTTGGTTCAGAAAAGTCATGTAATTTAGTGAAACACTACTTGTCTTGTTTCCAAAACGCAGATAAAGCTTGTAGTGGCTTGGCTAGATTTTGGCTTCACTTGTGTGACTTTGAAGCAATTCTTTACTTTTTTTGTTAGCAGGTTTTTATGCTATAGAGAGGAAAAATATTAAATAATACTCCATGCAAATTATGGTCGCAGTAGCACAATTTTGAATTGAAAACTTCTAAGATAAGTATCGCAGCAGCACAATTTTGAATTGAAAACTTTTAAAATAGGTGTCGCAGTAGCATAATTTTGAATTGAAATCGCATTGAGCTATTTTTAGGGGCAAAACTTATGGGTTCGCGTCACCGATATGCTAATGTGACGTGATTTAAGATTCACTCCTGTCTGAAAACCCCATTACTGCTATTTTTTTCATGGAACAATGTACTTTGTGGTTTTAATTCTTGTATATTTATAAGCACAAAGAAATAGAGAAAATATAAGTGCTACGGTAGTTACGCATCTGGTGCTAATCTCTGATGGGTAGCTATGTCCTATGAGAATCAGTTTAGCATTTACAGATTAATAGTTCTTTCTCGAGATGATTTGAGATATAAGTTAATATAAGTTTACTTTACAATTTATATACATATATGGTAGCTACCGAGCCTAATGTTCAAAACACAAGCTTAACGAAGATTAAAGACTTGATTCAAAGATATACTCAAATAGAATAGATATTTTACAGTTATTAATAAAATTATACTTAATTTATTTAACGTCTATCATTTTATCTTGATCAAAGCGCCATAACTACAAGTGGGTAAATCCGTGGGCAGAAGTCTTATGTCATGCAAATTTGATGCGCTAACGGGAATTGTGATTAATGCACGTGTTTATATGAGCAATAAAATAATTTATACGCTTTGCGTTCTATCCCTTATTTGTAGAGATCTAAAGATGTTGTTACATATGTATCTATGTACATATTTAGTCGTAGTAGGATTTAAGATTTTTGTTTTGCACACGTAGAGTCATTTCAATTATTATTTATTCTTCTTTGTTTTTGGCGTCGCGCTTTTATTTATTTGGCAGTATAAAGTATTCCGATATTTTTAATATTCTAAGATTAACTAAGTGAAATATTTAGAGCTATGGGGACTTGGGGAGGGCTATACTCGGGGGTTCTCCACGATATCGAAAGGATTACATTTATTACCTAGATTAAAGATTTTTAATTAAGATACTAGATTTACGATCCGTAGATGAACTAAAGTTACCGACAAATTAGCAAGTTGAAGTGGCAGTGTGCAGGGCACATAGTACGCAGAACTGATGGCCGATGGGGCAAAGTTCTGAAATGGAGACCACGGACAGGCAAGCGTAGCGTAGGACGTCCGCCCACAAGGTGGACATGTGGACAGACGACCTAATGAATACCGCAGAAACGCGCTAGATGCGAGCCGCTTCCAACCAGTCTTCATAGAAATTATTGGGGAAGGCATATGTTCAGCAATGGACTTCCTACGGTGATGATGATGAATAAGTCTATGTTACGGCCGTCAAGTCTAAGTCAAAGTCAGACTTGACTTGACTTTATAGCTTCGAATGGGTTTTAAACAGTAAGAGTATAAAGTAATGTCCCAGCAGAAACAGTTCTTCTGTTTTTTACACTATCTGGATAATCACTCATCCTAAGCATGCGAAAAAACACATTAGAAATCTTAACTGACTATCAAAATTCATATGAGGAATAATCACATAAATCTTAAGCCCCCTTTCCACTGCGCGTTATCGCAACAACTAATCGCGCGACCGACGCTCGACGCGATTGTATCGCGCGACAAATCTGTTTGAGTCGCCGCGACCCGTGTTATGATTTCATTCCGACGGGCTGATGCCGCGATGTCGTTTGACACTTGGATTTTGGGATAAAAAATGAAAGTGGAACAGGTTTTTTTGTTACTCATGTGTTTTTACTGTCCAGGATTTCTTTCGGAACTTTAGATAAAGGCTTTTGATAAGATTTATATTACTTTATTTTACCTGGTGGTTTATGGTTTATGCAGTAACTATTTTTCCAAGACGTATTTGTCCACGTTTGACTACTAACTCGCCTGATGGTAAGTTAAAATGAAGTCGAAGATAAAGTAAGCTGATTATGGGGATGCATATTTACTCTGAGAGATCGAAAAAATCTAGATTATATCCACCAGGAAACAATGGGAAGCCGGCAGCTTGTTCCATTTCTTGGCCGTACGGATGAAAATCGTAAAGTCAGAATAATTAAGCGATATAAGCCTAAGACATTTTAGTACTGTCGGCAGTTTCAATATCACGTCCAAAAAAAAAACAAGTGTCGGAAAATAATAAAAAGTAAATCATATACAGTAGCGGCCCTTTTCTGCGTTCCCGCCAAAACTCAAGCCATAGTAAAAAGGAAAAGCTCATTATTATTTTTCTTTTTTTTCTTTGGTCTGTGTTCTCTGTCTTTGGTCTGTGCTTTGAGTGAACTGCCTCGGTGTATTCGCAATGTCTGGCAACTCTTTTCATAACAATTAGGTATAAGCACGAGTGTGGCAAATTATACATCTATAATATTCTCGTTTTTTTTAAAGCTTCTGGTAAAGTGACAACTACTTTAATAGAACATAGACAGGTCATGACCGTGACTTATTTTTTGTGACTGATTGCGAGTAAGACTTATTTTACTTGTTTAAATCATGATACGCTTAAAGGTATTAAATACTTAGCACAAAGCATCACGTGCGAAGCCAAAAATAAGAGAAAAATAGTTGTTTATTATGCTATACTGACGATGCTCTATGGAGATTTTTAGTTGTTAGACCAATAATTCTGTATACATATATGGGCGGTTAGCGTTATTATTAATGTATCAAAGTACTAAAGCTGCAAATTCCACTGTTTAAAATACGGTGTTCAGACTTGCGTTGGTAAAGCCGCAACCACCGTCAACAGGTGTCCGCCGTGATTTATATCGCTAATCCTATACACATCCCCTGAGTGAGGTCCATGTGCACAGCACGGCTACAAATTTATGAAATAAAAGAAGAAATATTTTGCTTTATTTATACGAGATTACTCAAAATATATCAAAACTAGGTAAATTTCCACTTTCATAGTAGAAAAGATAAGATACAAGTAATGATACACAATGTAATATTAATAAAAAAGTAATTTTACGTAGTATTAAATTACCACTGTACTCAGCCAGCGTTTAAAACAGAAATCTAGATAATTTAGCGTATCTATAGCTTTTTTTTAAGAAACTACAGTCATAAACAAGCGCAATAATTTTCTGCAAAATTTCACACACGTCAGTTGGATTTATTTTTCGTAGAATACACAGATCCTCTCACGATGTTTTTCCTTTCCTGAAAGGTATAATAACCAATATAATAAACCAAATCATCTCAAACTGAAAATTTTTTCCATCGGCTATGACGATACATAGCAATATCATAGTTAAAATAGCTTTAAAGATGTTTAAAATATAATATGACGAGGTGTTGCTAATTAATTATTTATTGCTACTATTACTATACTATTATAGCTGTTAGTAAAACTGTATATTATACTACTTTCAATACAATATAATCTCTCTAAGCAATACAATTTATCTACTTACAAGCTGTTTCACTTTCACTTCAAATACTGTTCAAATTCAAGTAATTTATTTGCTTTAAATTAAGGAACTTACAAAAAAATATGAATAACAAAGCTCGTATTCTAAATTATCTTAAACCTTCATTATAAACGTCAAAATAATAATATAGCACGTATGTAATTTTTTTTTTTTTTTTTTTATAGTTGATAGGCTTGCGTTTGACCGCCATCCCGCCTGATGTTAAGCGAAGATGCGGTCTACGGTGGAGCACGCTTGCCTAGAAGAAACCGATTCACTCGCGACTTGAAGGTACCCAGACTATAACCTAACTATAATCTATAGTTAGGTTATAGGGGTTCAACACAGTTAACCTTCAAAGGTAATATTATAGCACCACTGAGCTGATGTATAATTATAGCTTTAAAGTTATGCAAAAAAATCGCATAATTAATATGCATAACATGCGCTGCAACCTTAAATGCGTATTTCTCTCGCACAAAGCGTCATACTTGTAAGACAAGTCATACATGCTCCTGCGAGCACAAATCTTCGTGTAAATCTCACAGTTCAAGGCGTTCAGGGAATCAACGAGTTATTCTGGGTCGACGGTGTAATGTATCAAAATGATGAATGTTTATAAAATTAAGGATTTTCTGACTGGACCGGTTCTGGTGATCTCGGGAACATTGGACATAACATATTTGTATTTGATTACCATAATAATTATGTCTACTGTCAAAGGCGTATTTGTTTAATTAGGCATGACTTGGTAAGTAAAAATACTTTTAATATTTAAGATAAACTATGGATTAACTAAAAATAAACTATTTACAATAAAACTACATAACAGGAAAACAGAAAAATTGTCATATTCAGTTATGTAGAACTAGAGTTTTTTCCCATTAATTACGTTTTTCGAGTGTTTATACAAAATAATGGCGCTTTATTCATGAAGTGCCGAATTACAAGGGCGAGTGTGCGCTTGTGATATGACGTGGTGAATAATGACTTTTCGTGTTGCTTCCAAAACTCCGTCGAAGCGCATAGAATAGTCGCCAAAGGGTACTTCACTAACGCATGACTAGATTCGACCATAAATTACTTTGCGTGACTTTTACTGCAACTGAGACTTTTTTTTTCATTATATATGCGTAAAAATGTCGAAATGCTGGCAAATGCACAAATTGCGGCGCTAAAATCAACTTTAAATTAAGACCCGGTGATAAACATTCATGTCGCGAAACTTTAAAAATTACAGCTATCTGGTTCCCTTAGTACCTACAAGCTAGATAGCGCTGTGTGAAATGTCCTCCGATGATATTATAATTAATTAATCAGTACCTATATAAAGTACCAAACAAATCTTATTTTACAGAATTCGACAGCCCTGTTGGTTCATTGGTAGTATGTCTGCTCCAAAACCTGAAGAGCGTGAGTTCGATTCCCACCAGGACAAGCATTTTGTGATATAAACAAATGTTTGTTCTGTGTCTGGGTGTAGGTACTGTATGTATTATAAGTATGTATTTACAAAAAAAAAAGTATTTAAATATACTATCAGTTATCTGTCTTCCATAGCAAACTTTGCTTGGTTTGGGGCCAGATGGCGCTTTGTGTAAAAAAAAATTTAATAAAAAATACAAAAGTTGTAACACAATCGAACTTTAATATGCGTATCAATTGATCCTGTTTTTCTAAAGGTAATTTTAGTATTTACGAAGTTATAATCAAGCTATTTCTCATAATTTTCGTATAAACATTGAATGCCACAAAAGTTCTCCGAAAATAGCAATAGCTTTCTCCTCTTAACAAAGTTGCGAAGTATCGTAATCAATCACTTAACGCTCAGCTAGAATTCTATAAACATTAGGCACCAACTTAGAACAAAACTTGCATAAATATGTTTTCATAGAATGTCGGTCCTAACGTAACGTATTAAGAAAGTTTGAAAACTGCACAGGGTTGGTAAACAGCAGTATTTACGGTGCAATATGTTTCGGATAAAATTACTCGTTTAAGAAACAATGCTTAATTTTAAAACAAAACTTAATCTGTTCCAGACATATACAGCCTGCGGTAGCAGCTAAGTTGTTTTTGTATAATTACAACTAATGGTCGAAATAAATTATTTTGAATTTGAATGTCTGCTGCTGTGGCTTGTGGTCACGGACACGATATCAAGCAGTCAAGCTTGCTCAAACAAACACGGCCTGCGGTAGCGACCACATTCACGGCCTTTACAACAACCGCTACCGTAGACCGTAACAGTGTGGGGCAGGGCTAATCCTGTTATGCAATAATGCCTTTGAAACTCTAAAGTGTTTTCAAATGGCAGATTTTTATAAACACTTTTATAAAATTACTACTTCAGTAAATACTTACTTATCTATCTACTCGTATATACGTAAATATAAATACATATACAATCTTTTTTTTTATGTCAAAAAAATATTCTCTCTAATATCAGGAGACGCTCTCCTGATGGTAAGAGATAACGCCTGCCCATTCAGCGATACCCAAACTCTGAGTAACAAAACAAAGTCCAGGAAATCGCATATAACAGTGAAAACCTTATCGAAATCCACTATATGTTTTAGAAGAAATAAGTGAAGAAATAGACAGACGCGGGCATCGACTTTGTTTAATGCTACATACAGATGTTGGTAAATTGCGACTAAACTGTGCGCAGTTTGTAAACTGCATTATTTACGGTTACAAACAACAGTTGCGAACAAAACCGCTCGTTGTTTAGGCTGTAATGTCTGTGTTTAATGTTAGTCTAAGGCTAATTATGAAGATCGCTGTTTACAGTTCAGAATAGCCTTGCTTATTTTTAGGTGCTAATTGTAGTGTTATACTAAGTTTCATTGGCTAATTAAAGTTTAGCACATTGTGCACTCGTGCAGCCTGCAAACGAATAAAATGTTGAGGCGAAAATAAATTTAATTTTGTAACACTCGCAATCCCAATCTTTTATTTCATAACATTAAAAATGTTCTAGATACTTTTTTGAAATACGTTAATCATTTTTGATTTTATGAGCACATAGTGTCATTTCTCGTGTGTTCTAGGATAAAAAAGGAACCTGTGTTCAATCAGAGTATATCTATATGCATGTATAGCTCATATTTGCATTCCAAGGTTTATACAAATACACCGTGAAGAAGGTACAGACAGATAGGAAAACACAAGCGCAAACATACATAAATCTACAAAATTACGTAGGTATTTATAATATCACCGTGATACTTACTTATTCATGATCATAAGTATGACATTTTTATAAAAATAACAAAATAAGTCGTGAACATATTCTATGTTAAAATATTTACTTGCATAAAACTAAAAAGACCTAAGTATGAATACTGAACAGAGTTAAAATTAAATAAAGATCGTTTAAACTATGTAAAAACAAGCTAAAAAGTTAAAAAACTATAAGTCGGCCATGGAAAAAAATACTGAAATAAATCGAAAAATTTAGCTTAATTCGATTTGATTGAATAAATCGATTGACAATTCATTCATCGAAATGAGTAGTTTTAGCGCTACGATGGAACATACGAACAAACATACATAGACTGCTAAAAAAAACATTCCTCTGGCTTTGCCGCGGTTTAATAAAAAACCTATTGTAGACTTTTAAAAACAGCAAGCAAGACAAAGAAAAATCTTAAATACACTAAAATCTCACAATGGCATAAGCAAAAGCAAAAAAGATCTAAAATAAATACATAGTACCAAAACATAAAGCAATTACATTCTCATTTGTCGTTTCCGAATAATTTAACAAGTGTGTGGAGTAGACTGGACATTTTTGGAGTCCAGAGCCGACCTAATGGAGGTCTAATCATAGTGTATTTAATGTTGCAATTTAGTATTTCTTTAGGAGACCTTTTGTTTTTTTTTACTGTTAGGAAATAGGATTCAAATTCAAATCAATCTTAGCTGCCTTCAGAAGATAGTGTATACGACAAGCTTAGCATAGGATAGAAATAAAAACCGACAGATGTGGCCGTAATTATTGGTCGGAGTATCCAATATAACTAAGCGTGAGTAATCCCACATAAGTAATATAAAAATATGTCAAAACTACGTCAGTTTCCATAGTAAAATGTCAGAATACAAACATGTCAAAAGTATCATGCCAATATCACTTCTAATACTAATAACAATATGCGATCTACGAGTATACAGGGGTTTTACTGGGTATCTCGTACTTTTACTCACTACGTAAAACTCTCAGACCTATGTTCATTATATTTTTAGAGAAAAGCAATGTTCAAGTACGTTTCGTTTCTATGTTCGTATGTAACAAACTTGGCGATCTATTATAACTTACTGTAAACACTCTGACATAAGTACCTTCCATTACCTCTTAGACGCCTTTCAAAGCTGTAAATCTACGTGTCCCATATCATACTACGCAGCCGGCGCGAGACGTCACTGTCAATGTCAATATATTCTCGAGTATAATCCGACCCGTCATCGGGTTAATTTGTCAACCTGTCATCAGCATCTATATCGGTAAGGTCCAAGTCATAGCCGACCGCGGGATCACAACCTGATCCGATGATTTGCCGGGAGAACACAAAGTATTTTATTAGCCATTAAATTTATATAAAAAAGGCTGTTTATGTTGATTGGATCTAGTACCAAAGTTTAAGATGCTGTAGGTAGCCAAAATAGTTTTCCAATTATTATTTTTATGCCGGCAATAAACCAGACGATTTGCCTGATGGTAAGTGGTAGATGATAAATAAAGCGGAAGATGGTAATTACCGTTGCTTATACAAAAAAAAACATGTCAGAAACTTCGTCTATAATTTCGGCCACACGCGGTGACCTACTTCATGGAGGTAAAGCTGAGTACAACGCGCGCGCGGTCTCGTCTTGCTTAGCACTCCAAAAATCTTGCTTATTCAATAAATTTTCGATATAATATTTCTGAGGGAGCCGTTGTTGTAGAAATACTGTTGCGATACATTTTCTTGATAGAAACATCTTAAAATAATTATTAAAATATTTTGTTGGTAAAAGTTACGCACAACGTTTTATTGACTTGAACGAACTTGAGATTGAACAATACTTTTATTTAAAATTTAATACAATTTATTATTTTGATGAAGATTTTTTTCATCAAAAGAATATTGATTATTCGCTTTTAAAGAAAAATACATATTATTCTTAACTAGGGAACATATAAATTGCAAACAAACAGTAGTGGATAGACGGTAGATGTCAATATTGACAGGTTTTGTGAATGTGAGTGGTAATAAATAATTGATTCTATTACGCATCGCAGCTGGCTTAGTGGGCGATATCTACATAATTATATTTACATAACTATAAGATAAGATAACTCTACCTAACTATGCCTCTCTCTAATTATATCCAAATCTATATCCGTTTTGTTTTTCATTTTCTGGTTTGGGTATTTTTTTTTTTTTTTTAATAATAATAAATAATAATAATAATTTGTTTAAATAATGGTTATAATTTATTATTAGTTCAGTTAATATAATAAATCTATTTACAAATTATACCCTAACGTACATACTACAGTGTTTCTAAAACAACAGAGGAACTAATAATAAACTATCTATCTATACTATTATAAATAAAGAGGAAAGCTTTGATTGTTTGTATTGAATAGGCTTCCAAACTACTGGACCGATTTAAAAGCTACACTATCTCCGGGTGACATAGGCTGCTTTTTATCCCTGTATTCCCACGGGAACGGGAACTACGCGGGTGAAACCGCGAGGCGTCCGCTAGTATTAAATGACTATGTACATAATTAATTGTAACGTTAAATGTAGTTTAATATATCGTTCGAATCATAATTAAATAATAATATCGATTCTTTGGTTTGTTTCGTAGGCTTAGTAATGAAGAAGTTTGAAGAATTTTGTAACGATGATAGTTCGTGATTGATATTGTAGCAACGATCAAAAATCAAACATCAAAAATAACATGACTTCGTTAAAAAAACAAAACCATACTGCAGCAATACTGTTTTAAAAAAAATTGCCAGAATCACAGCCATAGCTATAAGCTATATAGTATTTCTATATAGCTTATAGCTATGGCTAGCTAAATAGTATTTCTCGGTATAATGTAAGAATTCTAACAATACTCCATACATCCAAATCTGTTCAGGAATATAAAAATTATGATGGAATAAAGCAACTCACATACATACATTGTTTTACTTGGTGGTAGATCTCCTTAGCAGGAGGTCGTCTAGGTAGGTACCACCGCAGTACCAGTTATTCTGCCGCTAAGCAGTAGTGTGTAAACATGAAATTACTGGGCTGCTGAGACTAACTATCGAAAGTCTCAAAGTAATGAGCGCCAAAGCAGTGATGACCTGGACTTTGTTTCGTTACTCAATGTACTAAAGTTCTGTGTATCGCTGTAATGGTCATGGACAGGCGTTATCTCATACCATCAGGAGAGCGTCTCGTTCGTCTCATTACTTTTTACATAAAAATTATACTTTAAAACATTACAGTCCGTTTTTGGGCAGTCGTGAAATAGAAAACGTCGCTCTGTAATATAAACACAAGTAATTTCAAGATGAATCGTACTATGTAAATTTATTCCAGCAGCCCAGCAAAACACAATTTGTCTGGAATCGCACACCGTAACATCATTATGATTAAAGTGCGTTCGACCGTACTATTAATATTCCGGACATTTCCCACATTGTCCGTAAGCACATTTAGCATATTGTCCAGACGTGTCGACGCATTCATTATTCTGGCTAATTTGACATGATAAGGGGCCGATGGATTTTTAACTGTGGGTTCAATGGCAATGATTTTGTAAATACCGTTTTATGACCACGGCTATTGCAACTTGGCCGAAACGTCGAGGTAAATAAACATAACTAATTTCATAGTATTTTGTGCGCTGTAAAGACCCGGTGATAAACATAATTAGGTGTTCAAGCCGCGAAAGTTTCAAAATTACAAATATTGTATTGATAACACCAAAGTTACCAATCAAACTCCATAATACAATTACATATAAATCATTGAATATGACAAAAATACTGATTGCATGTCAATGAAAAAACATTGTTCAAATTGATAAGAAATCCTAATAATTAAATATATCGTAAACCGATCGCGCTAAACACTGAGCTTATCGCTATAAAAATAAAAAGATAATATAAATCTCTTCGATTTCTTCTGTTGCACTATGAGCCACGACTAAAAAACGGGACAACCAACAACTTCCCTAAACCCTTTATTAATATGCAATTCCGCAAACTTCCTTACGCTTTTCAAAACTTTTTTTTTACTGATCCTCGAATCACCCTGTATAGATAAGTAAATATATATTCGTAGGACTACTTATAGTAAAGCCTCTTACACATTGCACGCCATTAAAAGCTCCAATTAGAAAGTACTCCAAAATCCTTTTAAATGCCGCCATCCATTGCGTGTCGGCACGGATTTATAAGAAAGGTACGCACTACGACCGATCTGCTTAAAACATAAACTTACTTAGATATTTTTATTATTAACGCTTGGGAAATTAACAGCTAGGTAGTTACATAAATTTCATTACGGATATAATTTCATATGGCCAAATAACTACTATCACTGAAATATACGGTGCGTAGATTGACAAATAATGATGATAAAAGCTACCCATCATACTCCTCCTGATGGTTGAAAAACGCGTCACCAATCGCCTAAGTTGCACGACGGATGTATTAAACAAAGCAATCTATTTAAATACTATGTATTCAAAAAGATGTTGATTATTACTATCAAAATCTATATACAGTTTTTAAATTTCAGTAGTTAGGAACAATGTGGCTGTTACATTTATTTGAGCTAATGATCACAACCTAATCGGCTTTGAAAAACATTTCTTTTGAAATGCAATTTTAGATCGATACCAAACAATGTGACACAGAATCAACTCTGTCAGATTTGCTGTAGGATCGCAATTGTGTCTCAGTTATAAGCGCTTGAATAAACGATGGGAATTCAAAAGAAGCGTAGTGTGGCTGCGGCGTGATAGGACAACTTCAAACTTATAATCGAGAAGATTTGAATTTTATACGCCGCATATACGCTCCCTCTTGTCTATTATGGTGAATTGCTGGCAGATTACATTGAAATTATCTTAATTGATTTTATGTGATTCGTCTGTCCTCAGGTGGAATCGAGCGCAGTGCGTACTTACATAATAAGCAGGTAGCGATCCTAACTCAATAACATTCAATTAACGGCGATTGGTAAGGCCTTAAGGAATAAAGCTACGACTCGAACAATACTGGATAAGAAATGAGTAGAAATTAGTCGAATGGTGATTCGGTGAAGCTTGCAGTGAAAATGTAATAGAGATTTCAAACCTTGAAATGAAATTGAATTGATACCAATAGAGGTGTAAAGCTAAACATTTCTGGTTTGTTTAATTTGATACTCTGTTCAATAAAATTTTATGCACTGCAGCTTCCGTGCAGTTACAGATAGTGTAAATAAATTGAGTCCGATTTAGTTGTGCTAAGGCGGTAAACATAAAATTTTTTCCTTAAATGTTTTGTGTAAAAAATGTAGTGACAATTTGTTTTACTTATGCTACGTTTAATTAACAGATACTATAGTGCAGGTTACATACCAATAAAGAGTTTATAATAAAAGGTTAGCGTGGGCAATCGTTAGCTGCATTATAAATTAATGCACAAATTTTAAACTATTTTGAATATTTTTAGTTTATAAATTTTAACATATAAGCTCGATAATAGTTATGAAAAATAACCAGTGTTTTACTTTATTAATTTCTCGTCCAGTGTACTCGCGTCGAAGTACCACCATCCATGACAAATTGTCGTGTCATGTTTTCTGTAATTTTGTCCTTATCTCAAGCGAGGCCGCCGTTGGCACTGATCTTACCGCTGGACTAGGATGTGATGGTAAGTGCAATGAGATTCAGTTGATAACGGTGATACATTGTAATTAAAATTCCATACACCGCTGTTTCACTCGCTATCCTACTAGTTAGGGCTATTAAAGAAAAGAAAAGAAAAATACTTTTTTTTATGTTTAACAGGCTAGGTATTTGACTACAGCTCACCCGATGTTAAGTGACGGTATGGTCGAAGATGGTAAAGCACACCAGGCCTGGACTGGAACTGGCTCTGAAGTTAAGCTGCCTGAACACACCGTTAGATATTATTTTGTCACCGTTATTTATTTATCCTCTTATTTTTTATTTTTTTTTACATTAAATATTTACAAAACATATATAATATAAAAAAACTTAAAAACTAGGGTGCCGCCGGCAACGGGGTAGGGCTCAAGCTGCCGATGGTTAGGGCTGCAGAGTGAGGAACCTCCTCACAATGCGCGGGTGGTGGTACTAAAGTCGGTACTTTAGTACCACCATGCTATGGTTTCCTCACGATGTTTTCCTTCACCGGCAGCTCAAGCTCATTGTTGGGGTTTGAACCCAGACCCTTCGGCATGCGAACCGACCGCGCTAACCACTGACCTATCATCGCTACAATTTTTTTATTTTGTAACCCAAGCACAATAACAAACAAACAGACAGACAGACAAACGCTGTAAGTTACTTTTTATGGCTGACAGACCACAGCTCACCTGATGTTAAGTGACGGTGTGGTCGAAGATGGTAGACAATCACACTTAGCCTGGAATGGAACTGACAATTATTATTAAATAAATGAAGTAAATTATTATTTAATCCGTGGCGCAAATTTGGCAATAGGCTTCTAAATAATATGTCCAAGGTAACGCTCAGATACGATTTAGCCATCCTGCCTTTCAAAAAACAGCCCCGTTGGCTAATTGGTAGCATATCTGCCTTGAGAGCTGTAGGGCGTGGGTTCGATTTCCACTCAGGGCAAACATTTTGTGAATAAACAAATGTTTGTTCTGCGTCTGGGTGTTCTGTATGTATTTACAAAAAAAAAGTATTTATGTATTCTATTCTATCAGTTATCTGACTTCCATCACTCAAGCTCTGCTTAGTTTGGGGCCAGATGGCGCTGTGTGTATAGTCCTACGATATTTATTTATTTATTTAAAATGTTTAACTCAACTGTCTCAATGGTATGCGCATCTCAAATTCCAAGAAATGCAAAAAGTAATATTATCAGAGCGTGGCTCTTTTCTTCTTTTTAGTGATCAATGTTATTAATGGCTCAATCGAGCCAGTTTATGTTTGAAATACAATAATAAAGTTACAGTATATGTACGTATTGCATAAATGTAAGAGTATCTCAGTCGAAAAAGTGATCATATCTTTTGAAAGTAATCCCTGGTCCACCGTCGGGCTTGTAACTGTTTTGATATTAAAACCAACTATGTTCCAACGTATGTTTCTCTAAAGTATCCGCAACGAAGCAGTCTAAAGAACTAAAGTAACTAATTCAGCTCGGCGTATTAGCTAAAGTGGCAGTAGACTGGTCGACTACCGCTGAGGTAGACGAGTTCTTGAGTGGATACCACGAATAGGCGAACGCGAAACTGTCGGAAAAATTCAAACAAATAATATAAAAAAGACAGTTATAAAAGCGAAACTTACAAAGCCTTTTTTGCTTTTTTTCGACAAAGCGCTATCTAGCGCTATCTAGCTAATTAGATATTTTTAATGTTTAGATTTTCAGTTTATATCAGATTTTAGTTTTAGTTATTGAGGAATATTTCGAAGAGATTTTTAACAATTTTCATTCATCAAGCTTGATTAATATTTAAATTAAATTAAATCCCCTTCACTGTTGAACCAAAACGACCTTTAAGCGGAAATACACTAAAAAGTTATCTCTTGAATACTCAAAGTTTTTACTATGGGAACCAAATAGAATAATTTTTTACTTTTTTTTGTAAATACATACGTATAATACACATAAAGCATCCAGACTATCATCTATGCTCATCACACAAAATATGTTAGTTCTCAGTGGGAAACGAAGCCTCGCCCATCAGTTTTCGAAACAGAACTGCTACTAACAAAAGAAGTTATAATATAGTCTCTTTGGGCACGAAACTCTAAAACTATCTTGTGCTTTTTCAATTATAGAGTTTTTAATTTACACAGGTTTAATTACTATATATTGATGTTTGGCTCCTGGCTCGAGCCTAATTGTCAAATTATACGATATCCCGATCCCGATAAGCGGCACCCAATAAATTCCCTCACGGCAGCTTCGACCGATACGATCCGATAACTTTAAACGTCGCCAATTAAAACATCGCCTGTCGAAAGGGGGTTGAGGATGGAGTATTAGGTATCTCACGTGGTCGTTTGTACACTGAGACCACTAAAATATCGTATGTTATGGTTTTTTATTTGCAAAAATCTATGTGTTGATCTTTCGCAGACACAACCATGTGTTTGTGTACATTTTTGAACTCTGAGCAGTCCTGGATTTCCATGTTTTAAGGACCTCAATTACGAATTCTATGATCCTTTAGCTATCGATTAACATAATACATTTTTTTATGAAAATGTTAGATATACTTAAAATTACAACACCATACTGTATCCCCCGATTTTGTTATCACCAGTTTTCTGATTTACCTAGGATGCAAATTTGAAGACGTACCTATTCATCTCAAAATATTGTACGAAATTTTATCGAAGTCAGATCCCTAAAACAACACTCCCTGTGTTGTCACTCCATAGTGACACAAGAACGACCAGTCACCTTTCCCCACCGTGAGACAAATGGCATTAGGTTACTCTACCACTCGCCACTCGGCTTTATCGCTAAACGATGTAATTCGTACAGTACCTAATTAGACAAGTAAGTCGTCATTTGAGGGTAGTTTATTAAGTATACAATTCATATACAATTCAATTCATATCGATTAATTCATTGTATATTTAATAAACTACACACTAGATAACTATTGATTTACTTTAATTTTTAAATCAGCGGTTTGTTACTGTGTCTTGCAGCTAAACCAGTCTCAAGTCAACAGTGCCTAATAGAATATGAACGCTTGTACCACACGATAAGTTTCAATTTTGCATGTAATTAGGCATCGTCGTAAAAGCGCGTAAATTTTAAAGCAAAAACTCGACTTTTGCTATCGATTAATTCTTCTACACGTTATTATATATTCTGTATAGATTTCTGCAACAAGCACTTTTGTTGCAAATCTATACACAAGCTACAGTTGTTCAAATCGCTGACTTGAATTACCCTAAAGCCGAATACACACTACCAAGTCGTAACTGTATTCGTAATCTTAACCGTTGCAGTTTAACAAAAATCAAAGAAGACACAATTTTTGTGGTTTGCCCACCTGCCGCGTATCGAACGAAAGTTCACGGTGCAAGTAATGGCACGGGTCACTAATTGTTGGATTGTGAACGTGGGAAAATTATATAATGTAATGAAACATGACTTTCCATGTTGCGTCCAAAACTCCATCGAGACTTGTAGTAAAGTCACCACAAATTACTAGGGCATGATCGGATTCGACTTGGACATACTTTGTGTAAATGACTAATACACTTATTTAACTTAAAATACTTATAACAAAACTACTACTAACAAACTATTTGTATATACTTATATAGATGGAAAATACATAAAATGCTATGCCAAAAACAAGGAAGAAGACAAGTTCACAGGTCAAGAAAAACAGTGATGCCTCGCTGTGTAAGTTCCTCACTCAGCTTTACATATGATACGGCCACACTGACTGATCGCGTGTAGATATGGGACGTTGGCATTTTCAAAGGTGCGATATTGAAACGTGATGTGAATTGGTGGGTTAATATATTATGCTTTAGGCGTATTTTGGTATTTTTGCATATTTTAAGAACTCTCCATGAACACGAAGAACGTTTTCTCTTATCAGATCGATTAGTATCTGTGGAAATAATCGATCAAGGTTAATAAACCGAACGAAATAAAATTTGAAAAAAAAACTATTTGGTATTCAAACAAATTGAGAAAGAGACGTTTTAGATCTGTCGTTTTGCTATTGTAGAAGTATTTCAGTTCACCTGATGTTAAGTGACGATGTGGTCGAAGATGGTAAAGCAAACTTAGTCTGTAATGGAAATGTCTCTCAAGTGAGAACAGTTTCATTTCAGCAAGTGAGGTCAGTGGTGTTGTTGTTTAAAAGTAGTTGTAAAGTGTTGTTTTCTCTAATTAGTAGTTATTATAATACTTAAAGAACTATTGAAAATTACTTATCTAATCGTGCAATACATAATATATATACTGTGAGAATTGGAAATTATTAATCCAGACTTTACAACTTTACAAGACTAAAACATACGAAATAATTTTTTTGGATGTGTAATGTTTTCACTTGTCTTGTGTAATTATGTATTTTTTGTAGATAAATGTTACACTAAATTTAAAATATTTAATATTAATATTGAATTTTTTTGAAACCACACAATTTTGCTTTCATACTAAATTACTTAGTCCTAAAGAGAAATAATTTTTAATCAAATTAAAAAAAAGACCTTAAATTATACTATTTACAAAATGTATACAAAAAAACTTAGTATAAAAAACCGTCAGAGGAGGAAAGGAAAAGGAAACCAGAGAGCCTAATGTAATCTAAGGTATTTGTTGAATGACCAAAGGTTCATTTCAACCTTTTACACAATGGATTATTGACAACTATTTAACTGAACACCAAAAAAACCCCTCGTTTATACTATATACTTTTCAGCGACAATATAAACTCAAATCAAACTCAAATATTATTATTTATTTATTTATTTATTTAAATCCGAAACAAAAAGATTTCTCCTGCGGATGTTAAATGATGATGAAGTATCAATACACTGGATTCAAATAAAAACAGTAATTTTTATTTAAATCCAGTGTATTGAAATTTAATTGGTGGTAGCAGTAGGTACCTACCACCAAAGTACCAGATATTCTGCCGCCAAGCAATAGTGTGTAAACATTACTGTGTTTCCGATTGCAGGGTACTGCAGCTAGCGAAATTACTGGGCTGTTGAGACTAACCATCGAAAGTTTCAAAGTAATGAGCGGCAAAGCAGCGATGCCCTTGGCTTTTATTTTTGTGTTTCGCTGCAATGGTCATGGATTTGTGTTTTTATCATCAGGAGAGCATATCGTTTGTCTCAATACTATTTTAAAAAAATAACAAATAAATTACTCCTAATTCTGATCGACGTTTATATAAGTATTATTTACTGAAAGAAGATTTGATGGTAATTAAATGTATCTGATGCTCAATCAAATATTTCTCGTTCATTTTATAATTCAAAGTATTCAACTGAATGGCTGAGGTCCATTCAGCTGTTATTCTTACAAAAAGTCTCGTCGTTTTACAATGGACCGCACGGTACCGATTGTCTCGATTTCAGATTTATTTTTATTCGATACCGACTCGATTCGATTGAAGTGAAGTATCGAGCCGTTTAAGTTTTATGTTAGCTTGTTTATTGTTACGATTGTAATCGAATGTGGTGATGCATAGAATGAGACTTCCGGAACAGTTGCTGGCTTTTGTAAATTTGATTGTATAAAGAAAGTACTTAAGAATCTTTGAGGGACAAAATACTTAAAAGCCGAATTATATTGAGCTCACTGCCGTTGATGTGAGCTGATGTAATTACATGTTATTTAAACCATTAAACTTATTATCTCTTACACACACACATAAACGCACTCAACCATACACACCAACTCCTACACACATACACCCTCATATTGATTTTTATTTATGGTATGCCTAGATTATGTGTAGGCGTTTAAAGAACTGCCTCATAAAATTACCTACTTACTTAAATTATCTATATTTAATTGTACTTACAAATAAGTTTTTGGTCAGATACCTAATTTAAGTTTCCAAATTGTCAATAATATGACCCAACTCTGTTGATATTTGGTCAACTGTTGCGAAAGTAGACGGAGATACTTTAGTCCCAAGAGCAACATGAAATCTAAACTGGGAAACAATGAGCGCCACTGAACGTGGTTTATAGTTACATTTACTAGTTGGCAACAAGTTTGGAACGACTTCCCAACCATTTCTAGAAGTGGGCTTTGCTTTCAATTCCAGAACTGTGGTTGACTGTAAATCTCGCCGCGTGTTTCCCAAGCGACGTGTGTCACATCATAACACGCCTTTGATGCAACTACAAACACACATTTGACCACTATAGGTACACTAGCTGCGCCCCGCGAAATTGTCTGCTACATTTTTTCGGCATAAAAAGTAACAGAAAATGTGTTAATCCCGCTGGATTCACACATTTCACATTTCACATTTCACACACACCACACGGACATTTTCTGATACCCTTGTCTCAGCGGCAAAATTTTATCAACATTAGTCCAGCCGTTTGAGCGTGAAGAAGTAACAAACATACAAACATACTTACACACTCATAAACTTTTGTCTTTGTAATATTAGCGTGATATATTGATGTTTTTTAACTACTTAGTAGTATTACTAGGTAAGTAGTTAAAAAACTACTACCAACTTTACCAACTTTACTACTACTAACTACTTTTATTTTGTAGCGATGATAGCTCAGTGGTTAGCGTGGTAGGTTCGCATGCCGAAGGGCGCGGGTTCAAACCCCAACATTGAGCTTGAGCTACCGGTGAAGGAAAACATCGTGAGGAAACCATAGCATGGTGGTAGGGTACTTTCTAGTACTCGGCTGGCTAGCTACCACCCTCAAGTTTGAAAATCTGCCGCCAAGCATCTAACGGTGTGTTCCGGCTGCCGCATTTGAGAGCCAGTTCTATTCCAGGCTAGGTGTGCTTTACCATCTTCGACCACACCATCAGGTGAGCTGTGGTCAAACATCTAGACTGTCAACCATAAAAAAATAAATAAATAAATAAATAGAGATACAATATTATAGTCCTTGTAGCGGGCAAACCTCCACCTATAAATGAAAATTTTATGATTTTGGATGTCTTGTTTGACGCCGTTTTTAAGTCCGTGTTGACTTTTGAGAGTTTTTAAGATTTTTTAAGACTTTTGAAAGAACGACAAAATTAGTCGAGATGACGACGTTGTCAGTAAATATACTTAGTCAAATTAGCATGACTTTGTAGCGTCCGGGCCTAGAGTTGGGCAACTTTGTTCCATGCCATTTGATTGTTCTTGTAGATCCTTTCAACTTTCTTAAAGCCGCATATTACACTGTCGACAATTTGAAACTACTTAATGTTTGCTTTAAAATTAATTTAAAAAAACTTTATCAATGGAGTTTAATAACTCCAAAGTAATAAATACTTATAATACATACACAACACAGAACAAACATCTATGTTTGTCTTATTATTGTTCATATAATGTAGGCCATATCGAGAATATGGACTACATTATATTGTCCATATAATGAATTATATATATATAATGTTAATTAAAATTGGACGGTATTCAATATGGACGATATTACACAATGTATTCTTTATGTAAATGTAATGTTGTTACGGAAATAGCTTGTCTTAATAAGACGTTTCATTTCTGCTTGAAACTCAAAGTCTCAAAGTAATGAGCGCCAAAGCAGCGATGCCCTGGACTTTGTTTTGTTACTCAAAGTTCTGTGTATCGCTGCAATGGTCATGGACAGGCGTTATCTCTTACCATCAGGAGAGCGTCTCGTTCGTCTCATTATTTTTCACATAATTTAAAAAAAAAAAAAACTTCTTTGTTTCTTCATATACAAATAGCCACCTTTTATTTATATTTATTCTCAACTTTAATATGAAACAATAGAGTCATAACTTAATCTGGTAACAATTCTAGTTGAGAACAAGTTGTACATCATTGACTTTTACGCTCGACATTGTCCATCTTTACGACTGTACTAAGTTCAATAGATTAGGTAGTATTATTTGCAAACTTATCTTCAACAATATTTTAAACAAATTTAAACTTCACGTTAAGAAAAAAACTTCATTGGGATCTTTAAAACCGTTTTTTTACTAGGAATTTTTGGTACGTTAAGAATCGTTTTAATTAGAGCTTCATAAGTCTTAGCTTTTGAATTAAAAAGGTAAGCGGTGGTGTTATCAAGAATCTCATTTAACGCTATGAAATATTTCATTTCGTTTTTTATTAAAATATTTTGTTAGCTAGACAAGGAAAAATAATTGGAAACCTCTTTTAATTTTGTAGCAATGATAGCTCAGTGGTTACTGCGATCGGTTAAAACGTCAAAAAGCATGGTTCCGGATAAGCGTGTTTACCATCTTCGAATACGTCACTTAATATCAAATAGACTGTGGTCAAACCCCACCTTATCAACCATTTTTTTTAAAGCTAAAACGATTCAAAAGTTAGTACTCCATTAAAGTAATACCAAACAAGTATTGCTTTGCCATATTCACACACAAAAAAGTTTAAATAGGTAAATCTATTTACGTCGCTTCCATGGCATAAAACTTCGTATCGCTTCAACTCGGATCTCTAAAAAGAACTTATCGAAAAAAGTATTTTTGTTGAATTACGCTCCTTTGATACAGATCTTTTTACAACTCCAGACCTTTTTCTGAAGAATGTCTTTTGAAACATCCATTTGATATCAAAGCGAGAGCTTTCTCGAATTTTCGTTGCTTTTTTTAAGCTCATAAATGTATGTTAAGAATAGACCAATAATATGTTTCTACATTAACAAACCTATCTTAGCTAGAGGGCAATTTCCTTTCACTGTTATTTTCCCAACTAACCCTACAATATTGCAGGTTTACGTAGACCCTATTGAATACTGTAATTTTCTCTGATGCTTTAGTGTTTGTAGAGCTTAAGATATCAGTTGTCTGACGCGAAAAGCAATTAGATTGCAAGTTCAACGTGTTTAAATCGCCGCATGTTCTATGTCCCCTCAAGTCCTGGAGGAAGGTTCTTAATGAAAAGGGATTCATAAAATTGAGTGAAACAACATATTTAACTTAATTTTATACTGTTTCTTTGAATATATTTTTACTGTTCGATTCCCACCAAGACTAACATTTATGTGGCAATAAATGTTTGTTCTGTAAATACATGTTTATTTAAAAAAAGGTATGTAAGTATTCTATCAGTTATTTGGTTTCCATAGTACAAGCTATGCTTAGTTTGGGGCTAGATGGCGCTGTGTAAAATGTACTACGATGCGTATTTATTTATTATCTATCTATACTATTTTATAAAGAGGAAAGGATTGTTTGTTTGTTTGTATTGAATAGGCTCCGAAACTACTGGACCGATTTCAAAAATTCTTTCATCGTTGGGAAGCTACACTATCCCCGGGTGACATAAGCTACTTTTTACACTTGTATTCCCACGGGAACGGGAACTACGCGGGTGAAACCGCGAGGCGTCCGCAAGTTATTTATACGTATTATATATTACATATTTATTAGTCACCATTAATTAAATCATTGCCCTAGAAAAAAAAACAAGAAAGTATTAAAACTGTTGTTTAACAGCATTATTATATAACCTAGTTTGTGCAGTCCCACTGGTAGTTTTTTAAACTATAAACATTTTGACATAGTGCTCTTCGCTTACGCAGCTTCTAGGTTACAAAGAAAGTAGGCGAAAGAAGAAACAAAGAGTCAATTTGGAATTTTTAAATTTGAACCCCAAAAAGATACTATTATGTAATGCAAACCAGAAATACACTGGATCTGTTCCATGGAACAAAACAGCCTACCAGATAACTCGACCCACCCGAGGCACTGCAAACATTGCCGTGATTGCTTGGACGATATGATTACATGCGCAGACAGCGCACATTACATAGTGGTCGTAGCAAGAAGCCCTGAGGCACACCCGCCTTTGGATCTCAACTGGCAGGAGTAATACATGGTGAGGGATAGCTAATACATAGGAAAGAGCGATTGAGTGGCATAGCGGGGTTTTTTTTCACCCGAGGACGTATTCAATCTAACCTCTCTGAAATCTGAAAAAAAAACCGCAGAGATACCATACGTGAAATATTAACAATAATTTTGAAATGTAGGTTCTTCCTTAAGAACTTTCTTCTTCCTTAAAGATCAGCGTATCAGATACATTTAAATAAGAATAAAATATAATTAGTGTTGCATTCAACAACTGAATTAAATACTTAAATCATTTCTCCGTCAATGAAAACGAATGCTTCTAAACTCATTACAAAACATATCATGTTAGTTGCCTTCAGGCAAATTTCTTCTATAGTTAACTGCTTAGGTGGATATTGTAAGTACTGCAACTGACTGCTAAGCCATTATTATTATCATCATGAGCATATCGTTGCCCACTACTGGACATAGACCTCTACCAGGACGCTAGCTAGTCAGATCTTCGGCTTTAATACATTAGTACTTACGGCATCCTTTACAATGTTTGCGAATTTGCAATCGCTATTCTAGACACATCTACCCCATCATTCGCCAGTTCTACGATAGATATGTGCAGACCACTGCCACTTCAGTTCTGATAAAAAATACACGTTTGTTGTGGCTTTGCAAAGACACAGAAGGAACTAGGATTGCTACCAAATTGCATGAAGCAACTTTATCATCATCCATGTCACCACAATAGACATACTGCTTTTTACCATCTATAACTATATGTCATATTGTAATGTACAGCAATCAGTCTATGCTTCTATCGCATCCACTACTATGCCAGCAGGCTAAAATTTGTAAAATGCCTAACATACTGTTGTCATTCTAGTTTAGATACATTTCGTAAGACCTCTTGTTTGCTGGTTTTTGATCGTAATAAATCTCAAATTGTACCCAGAAGCCATACTTACAATTCGATCGAATTTTTTAACCTTATCACGTAAACATTTACTCAGAAAAAACTTCGAAGAGTTGAGTTACCGCACAGGTCGAACCTTGTTAATAAAACCAAACAAGTTAACTTCATGACGGTTTGTTAAAACTTTCCACTTGTCGGAATATTCCTAAACATTTTCTTGTTGTTCGCAATTTTCAGATTGTTATTTAGGCTTGTTAATGGTTTCTTCACAAATTGAAATATGCTTCATTTAATATTTCCGCAAACCTCCATTCAGTGTTTGAGGAGATTTTTTTTCAGAATTCTTGAAAAGGACTACTTTGATGGTTTCGTTTGGACTGCGCTAATGAATAATTTACGAAATACTTATTCAAACCCCGTTGTTTTATCCAATTATTTGTACTTTATAAGCTTCTACTTATTTTCATAAGTACTTTTAACTACTGGTACTGGTATAATATTCTCAGTTGAAATTCTATCACCAAGCATCCTATAGTGTGGTCCAGCAACCTTACTCGAAAGCTAACCTACATTCAAGGCTCGTTGTACCATTTCTGATACAATCATCTGTAGTCAAACCTCCCATAAAATATTATTTAAACCAAAGACTATTTTACATAAAAAGCAAACATAAACAATATGCAGCATCTGAGATTGATAGTGGTGAATGTGTTGTTGGACACAGGTAAGTGGAGCGTTGGTCGGTTAGCTGCAAGGTACATCGATGATGTCGTCACCGTTGCGGGTTGAACCTGAATCAGTTACGCCTAGGACCGATATAAGTGGCATAGCAAGAAATTGGTTGCAGTGCAATAATGAAGGTTGTGGACGATAAATGTATAGGTCTGACACAGTAACGAGATATTCAAAAAAGAGTTATTTTTAAAGTGTTTTGCGATTTTATAAATCACTACGGAAACGGGCTTTTTTTTTTATTCTAAATAGGTTCACGTTTGACTAAACTCTGCCTGATGTTAAACAGTAGTGTGGCCTAAGATGGAGCACGCTTACCTAGAAGAAACCTATTTACTCTAGATTTGAAGACGTCAATATTGTACCTAACCTGCCCTGTCACGGCGGCGGCGTCTGAATGACATCATGCCATCTGCATGGCAGTTGTTCTATGAAAATATCAACAGAAGCAATAGAGTTTAGCACGGCGTGACGTAACATTATCCGTTTGGTGTTCATGGTCACGTAACCTACTAATATATCCGAATATATCTTCTAAAAATGATTATAACCTTTATCTTTTATAATACTACTAGCCGCTTGCTTTTGTAACTCTCTTCTTTATTAAAAACACTTTTGTCATGTTAGTGTTGAATTCCTGCCTACGTCCAGTCAAGGCGCTGTGTCATTTTTATACATTTTAGTATCGAATACTTGCCAATAGTGTTTTCTCAAATAGCATATAACATAATAACATAGACATTTATACTAGAGTTAAATTTATTATACCCATTGCCTACACAGTAGAATCCCAAACCATCACCACCATGCGAACAAAAATAATTGATATTACTTTGATATAGGCCGCGGTACGCGCCGATTATGAATGATTAATTAATCAAATAAAACCACAGTGTTTGTAATTAAATATCAAGCTGGTGTGGGATTTAATATCAGCGTATTCTGTTCGTTTGCGCATAGTAGGTAAATATGTTACCTGAAACATAAATATAAAATATAAATATCGTAGGACATTACACACTGCGCCATCTGACACCAAACTAAGCAAAGCTTGTACGATGGTAGTCAGATTACTGGTAGAATGCTTAAATACTTTTTTTTTTTAAATACATACTTATAATAAATACAGAACACCCAGACACAGAACAAACATTTGTTATACCTACCACAAAGTTTGCCCTAGGTGGAAATCACCCACGCCCTTCAGCTCTTGGAGCAGACATACTACCAATGAACCAACAGGGCTGTCATAGGTAAAACAACAACATAGCAACATAGGTTTACATAGTTATTTGTATTTCAATGTCATAAGATTTAGTATTTATTATGTTAGATTTTTAAATAAATTACTAGAAGAGATGTTGCTAGCGTTTTCACCCTATGGCTATTTTAATTTCTTTATAATGAATAGGATTGCGTTTGATCGCCATCATAGCTGATGATAAGTGAAGATGTGATCCAGTCTCGACTTGAAGACACCCAGATTATATCTATCAGGGAACACCCACTCGGAAAGTGTATTCCACGCTTTAGCCGTTCGAACAATGTTCAATTTTGAACAATGTTCGTTCCCAATTTAGTAACAGCGAAAATAAGTAATTAAACTAATAAAAACTAATGTAGTGGAATTTCCTTGGGTACGTATCAAACGTTTCTCATCCGTACGGCCAAGGAATAGAACAAGCTGCCGGCTTCCTTGCTTCCTGATAGATATAATCTAGATCTTGTCAAGGTTTCTAGGTCTGCGTTCTTCATCTTCGACCACATCGTCGCTTACCATCAGGCGAGTTGGTGGTCAAACGGACTTATCCGTATTAAAAAAAACGGGCATAAACTTACATAATAATTTATATAGCGATAGACGCGTTTACATGAAGGAATCTTAGTGAGTTAGAGAATGGAGCCTCTGAAAAGTTAGAAAGGAGTTCTTGTTTTTTGTATTTTCTTAGTAAGATTCTTTTGAGACGGTTCGCTTGAATGAACTTTTCTGACTGGGCAGACGTAACGCTCCACTGCTGACGGGGATCGACTGATGTCACGAACGACAAATGCACGAAACGAAAGAGAAACGTGACTAATTCACGATTTCGGTCTCGATCCCATGAGTACTCATCATCAATCGCAGTATTCTTCAATTTTCTCACTGCTGGGTATATGCTTCTTTGCGTAGATCTAGAATAGAATAGAATATAACTTTATTATACCCCAAAAACAAATTACAATGAAACAAAGATCACAATGGATACAAATATGAAACAAAAAATAATAATAAAAAAAAGAAGAAGACATAACAAAACAATATAATAGATACTTGATGTATAAGGGTCATTAACATAACGGTCTTATCGCCTAGAGCGATTTCTTCCAGACAACCTTTGGATGGAAAGAAAAGTAAATAAATATTAGGTTGGTGTATAAAAAAAAAGAAAAATACAATAATCGTATGTACATATGAAATACTATAGATTAGCAGGAAATACTATAGATTAGCATTGAAATATATAGATTAGCAGGCTGATAAATAATGTTTATATACTAAATTATTAAAAATATGAATTGACTTGGCCTGTCTAATAAAGTACTAGTGCGGTTACCAGTCATTTATTTAAACAATATATTACTTAAAATCAGTTTTGTTTAAATAGTTTATTTTGGATAGGATACCGTACTTACAGACCTTTAGAGTGCAAGTGCGACACGTACTTGTCCGCTTTCTTCTTTTGGATTAATTGAAGCTTGCCGGCGCTGATCGTAACTTTGCAGGTTTAAATTTGCATAGCCATGGGGAATTAGAATACGGCTTCGGTATCCCCTGTCTATCATATGATCCGATTAAAAGGCATCCTTTATGCGAGGTCAGACACCAGCAGTTGACCTTTCATTTATTTGATTGAACGTTGTGAAGATGGCACAGCGTGTCCCGCGCCTTGGAGCTGTAGAAGGACGAAGGGGAATGCGGTCAGCCTTTTCTATAGGAGTAAAGATAGGGGGTATAGGACTTCCCAGTGCCTTGTCTTAGGCATAGAGGCAGGCCACCAACATTGAACATTTTCGTTAAAGTACTTAAATATGAGTCACGACCTCACGAAATGACGTAAGCGGTTGAAGTTTTCGCTTCATTAATTTTCGTAAAGTGCACTTTATCATCTTTTCTGTTTTGAAGTCTTTTGAGAAACCACTTCATCTTTGTAAAAATTAAAGAACTAGTCACTACTTTCGTTTAAACCCAAAGTCAAATTGTATTTTGAGTTGGAAACAAAAAGTGACTAGTTTTTTTATATAATTCATAATTCATAATTCATAATCCATTTATTTGCGCTATGGGTAAGTACAGATGTAAAATATTTAGTGAAGTAGCACCACAGACTACCTTTCGGCATGCAAGTTAATTTGAAATTTAAAATAAGACATCATTAATACAATAAAATAAAATGTCAGGAAACAAGATTAAAAAACGAATGTCAAACAAAATAATTCACAATAATAATAATGTCAAAAGCAAAAAACTAAAATAAAAAATAATAAAGCAATGTCAAATTCAAAAAATAATAAAAACAATACCTAGCTATAATAAATAATGTCAAGACTAAAAATTTTCATTAAGATATTCCTTAGTTGTGTAGTATGCTTTTTTATAGTGTTGCATTCAATCGGTATCTTCTAGGCAAGCGTGCTCCATCATAGACCGCATTTTCGCTTAACATCACGCGGGATGGTCAAATGCAAGCCTATCTATTATAAAAAAACAAGATATTTCATAATTCATTCTTTAGTTATCCGAAGCTAGTTGTAAAACCTACATCCGTAGATCTACCTTTACCTATTAAGCCAAAATTTTCTAGTCTAAAAGTTTCACGTTAAATTACAAATTTAAAAACAAACCTCAATAGTTACACCAGACGATTTTGCATGATGAAGATCCCCTTTCTAATTTTTCTGTGATATATAGCCAAACTATGGTAATTTAGCCATATTTCAGCTGCAAACTGGCTGGCAAAAGGTATCTCCATACATGTGGGAGTTTTATGATGAATGACCTATGCCACAGAATAAATAATAGCACTACAGTTTGTGGTAGACTAAAGATTGCACTGAGGGGAATATATTAAAAAAAAGTTAAGATAAAGGAGCCTGAGGGCATAGCATATAAATTTGCGTGAAATATATACGTAGCAAATAAACCAAAAAAATGCATTTTATAGCAGTTTCCATAATACACGATAGTACACGAAACCCGCTGATTCAGATATTGTAAGTACACTTTTATATTAGAACAATTCATAAGCTGGGTTGGTGGCAAAATATATATACCTACTATAAATTATAATAAAAATAAAAAGTGCTATTTTACGGATATTACAGAAAATAGGTATCCATCTTGGCATTTTCTGACAGCTGTCTGTAAATACCAAAAATACATACATCCATGTCCAAGAAACGATAAGCTATACAAATACAAATTATTACAGGACGTGGGGAATATAAGTAACCACATTTAAAGCGCTGACTAATAAGGCGATAATAAATAAAAACTCTGCAAATGAGCTCGTTAATCGGCGCGAGCGCAGCTCGTAATTCCAGCTGTCATCTTTAAAGTGGCGCTCGCATCGCGGATTCGAAATTCGAATTTTACTTTTTAAAGAATGACTAATAGCGCGAAAGACGCATCAGCAGCCAATGACAGTTACATAAGAATTATATTCATCCTCTTTGGTGGCCACAGAATCAAAATAATATTAATATCAATCAATGTCACAGAGTTCCCATTCGCATATTTTGGTATGAAAATATTTTTTCTTTTGATTATGTTCAAATTAAGTATTGATTAGTGGAAGCGTTGTTTTGTGATCAGAAAACTAGCACCTACTTTGGCCGACAGTTTAGTACTGTCATCCAGAATGACCAACAAACTGAATTTCTTCGCGTCGGCTTGCAGTTTTAAGCTGTGGTCAAATAACTAGCCTGTCAATCACAAAAAAAGTTAAAACAACTTAACTTAAAAACTATGTACAAGAAAGTATTGTCTGGTTCCCTTAGTACAAGCTTTGCTTGGAGCTAGATTGCATTGTATAAAATGTATTACCCAAAATATAAATGTATGTATGAGTTTTGGCGGGAACGCGGGAAGAGTCGTGTCGCTCCGTTGTATTTTTTTCTAAAACTAGTGTTTTGTCGAGTGTTTATGCATAAAAATGAT
The DNA here is from genome assembly GCA_905404145.2 of Biston betularia. NCBI lineage: Eukaryota > Metazoa > Arthropoda > Insecta > Lepidoptera > Geometridae > Biston > Biston betularia. The sequence goes on from FR989873.1 coordinate 12,433,853, forward strand.
GGTGTTTTATTCATAAAGTGCCGAATTACAAGCGCGAGTGTGGGAAAATGATATAATGTGGTGAAACATGAGTTTTCGTGTTGCTTCCAAAACTCCATCGAAGCTTTGTAGTAAAGTTGCCACTACTTTACTAAAGCATGACTGGAATTAACTGACACAAACTTGGACTTGACAAAGACGACTGACTATAAAACTAGCTACGATGGCACTTATTTAACTTTTGAAACTTGAAAATATATAATTACTTGACACTGGCAAATGCTAAAACGCGACGCCAAAACCAAAGAAACAAAAAAAAATGTATGTATATGTAGGTACATACACTGCCAAATTTTCGTGTGATTGGCCCAGTAGTAAAAAATCTTTGTTTTTGCTTTTCACAAACTACAGACAACTCCTTCAAGAATCTAAATAAAATAACAAGATTTAAACCTCGGAAAGTTTCTGTGTACCAAACCTGTAGAAGAGAGACGGCGATAAAATAAAACAATGAGAGTTGTTGCGGCGTTTGTAAAGAAGTCGAGAGCGGACGGGTCTTGAGACATAAATTTTAGCTCTACCTAGGGTTCTACTTTTATCAATTGTATTTTGTTACTTTGCTTCGTATCGTATGCTGGGAATAGATAAAATGTTAGATGTTGATATGAAATACGCGAATTTTAGAACTGAAGCCATTAAAGCAATAAAAAATATCTAAGCAATAATTGATTGATTCAGGCGTTACTTTGCGGAAATTCATTTTGAATATTCAAGGTATATATTTAGTTTGTTTCCGCTTAATAGTCGTTCCAGCTACAATAGTGATGAGGACTTAAATTTAACTAATTTGATAACAACTTTATAATTAAAAACCTAATCTTACTTAATATCTAGTACTAATTTGACATAAACTTTAAAAATATAATATAACAAAAATTTAATTAAAATAATCACAAGTCTTAAAATCCTCCTCTCTCTGCAGTAACCATTTGCCGACACGTGTTTCGCCTCTACACGAGGCATCCTCAGGACGTGTTGACTCTTCGAGCGCTTGGTATGGTAAAAAGCAACAGTTTACAATTTCCATAAAACAATTAAATTTTATGAAGTTGGTTAAAACTATAATTATATTTATACAATAGTAAAACTAACAACAATATAACTACAGTGTTCATTGTTTCGAATACATGTTTTTTCTTATTTTTTGCTAATCTGCTCACTCTGGATATTGTTTTATGCGGGAAATACAGACTCCGACTAAAATGTCACATCCTCACTATAGGGGGCAGTATAGTATAAAATAAAAATAAAAACTTAAATTTATAATTTTGTACAAATTCAGCTGTAATAGGTTCTTTATTTTTCTTTCAACTAAAAAGCTCGGAAATATTTACAACGTTCACATAATGAATATATTCTTATTTATAATTGTAGTAAGGGTAAACATTGTTTTAATTTTAGCGGCACCTGTTTCCTGATTTCCAAAAACCCAATAAGATATTTATATTTGATAGCTTTGTCTACATGTTATAAAATCCATTCCAATCCATCCACAAATGCATCTGCGGCATGATGGTGGAGGATGACGGTCATCATGCGCTGAGTTGTCGTCGTTGCACTGGAAGGTTTCCGCGCCACCACGCCTTAAACGACATAGTACGGAGAGCTTTAGTGTCCGCAAACGTTCCCTGTGTGCTGGAGCCTCCTGGTTTGTCCAGATCGGACGGCAAGAGACCGGATGGGTTGACTTTGGTGCCCTGGAAAAACGGCAAGTGTCTCGTATGGGACGCCACATGCGTCAACACTCTCGCCACCAGCCACCTTGGTCGTACCATCCACTCGCCGGCGGCTGCAGCAGAAGACGCCGCTGACACGAAGCGTCTGAAGTACGCAGCGTTGGAACCGCAATATTTATTTGTGCCCATCGCTGTGGAAACTTTGGGTTGTTGGGGGACAGAGGCCAAGGGTCTGGTGCATGAGATAGGGCGCAGAATAGGGGGCAAGACAGGTGACACTCGCTCCGGCTCGTACCTGGTGCAGAGGATAGCCATTGCCATACAACGCGGCAACGCCGCGAGTGTTATGGGTACCTTTGCACCGGGTACAGTTAGGGGTGGGTTATTTTGTTAGTGCTGTCTTGTGATTGTTTTTTTTTTTTTTTTATACATTAATTTTTAACAGTTGTGTAGGTTATTTAATTAAGTTTGACATATTATTCGTAATTAATATTGTATGGATTGTAATTTGGTCGTAGTGAAAATATCGTGTTAAAATTAAATTTAATTATATTGACATAAGATATTTTAAGAAAACATAAAACGAATGCGCCCACCACCGTCGCTGTCGTCATTTACTGTATTGTTGTTGTAAATTAGCTAAAATAACGAATTACTTTAAACACTTTACACGGTGAGCTCATTTCTGATGGCAGATATTTGTGGCGTATTTTGAAAAGCGCTGAAAATAAAACATATAAAATTATTTCTAAAATAGATGCGATCAACTTCTTTCCACTGATGGAAAATCCTGTGCGGGTCGTTCGTATTTTAACTAACATTGCCATCATCAAAAATATTGTAAAGATTTCAACATAGTTTACAATATCCGTTATTTAAGTCCTCATCACTGCTGTAACTGAAACGACTGTTAAGCGGAAATAAACTAAATATATACCTTGAATATTCAAAATGAACTTCCGCAAAGTAACGCCTGAATCTATCAATTAATTTGATATATTACATATATTGATATATATTACGCCTGAAACAATCAGTTACATTATTGAATTTTCCATACGGATCCTTAATTGTTTTTTAAATAAAATATAACCTATGTCCATCACGGATAGTGTAGCATTCTAATAATGAAAGAATTATTAAGAACAGTCTAGTAGTTTCGGAACCTATTCAATACAAACAAACAGTCAAATTTTTCCTCTTTATAGTATTATATAGATAGATAAAAGTTGTATATTACAACGTAATTAATATATACATATACGTTATTTTACTTTATCTAACCAACGTGTGTTAAAACTATTGGGTGGGTCACGAAGGGGTAGTATGAAAACTACCGGACCATGGTAGAATAAAGTCTGGGAAACACTGGTCTAGGGCAACGGAGTAAACTATCGAAGCGATTTTTCTCGAATACAAATTATGTAGTTAATTTTTTAAGCAGTGATTTATCTTAAGTATATAGTAGCGCTTTCCCCATAGATGCATCGCCATAAATAAGTAGATCCACAAAGGCAGAATACGTTACCATTTACCCCCGGGCGTACATGCGTTCTGTTTTAAAGATAAAATATTTTTAATGTACTGCTCCCTCTTTGCCCGAGGTGCTCTACCGACAAATTTACAGTAAAATCGACTCTATCCTAAACTGAATAAACTTAAAAGTTGAGTTTCATAGATTAGTTTCATGAATAAAATATTGTTAACAAAATGTTTTTAATAATCAACTTTATTTCCGTAGCGTAACGCTCAAACTCCCAACGCTTTTAAATTTTGTGTAATAAAATATTGCCGTAGAAAATCGTCTCTATTTAGAAGGGACTAAGGTTTACGATTCAAAATAAATTTCGTGTAATAAAAGTTGGCAAACGTGACCGTGTCAAATTAGGACCTTGTTAAATGTCTGGGAAAGGATTTTAAAAGTACAAGTTCAATTGCATTCCGGTATTACTGCTCGTCTTGTTATCTAGTTGAGAATACAAATAGCTGGTGAAACATTTTCATACAGGGTGTCAAGCGAAACGGTTTCAAAAATGAAGTCAGAAAGGCCGTATATTAATCATTTACACTATAGATGTACCGTATGTATTTACAAAAAAAAAAAATGTTCATTCACCTATATGGTCCCCATAGTACAAGCTTTGTTTAGTTTTAAGTTAGATGGCGCTATGTGAAATGTCCTATTGTTTTCAGCACTTGTTTTTATACACTGTATATGATATAGAGTTGATAAGGATATTCCCCATCCGAACGTTTGCTCCGAGTTTCTAGTACTTATATGAAAAATTAGTGCCATTGGTCACAATCTCTACTAATTACGTCCCATAATTTTATTAAACAACTTACTTATCAGTCAAAGTGAGTAAAGAACATCACACTAAAGTGAAGAGGAGTAAATATAAAAAAATATATTAGCGCACACCACTGAGTCTATACTATAGTTAATGTTAAAATAGCCATGTCCTCAAGCAGTAATATATGTAAGTCGATGCATTGAGTTAATCCTAATAAATACATTTTCAGATTTTAAACTTTTACTTTTATTAAAAATTAATTACGTTTAATTACCCTAATTATCAAATCGGTTTCTTCTAGGCGAGCGTGCTCCACCGCAGACCGCATCCTCGCTTAACATCAGGCGAGTTAGCGGTCAAACGCAAGCCTATTTGTAATAATAATAAAAAAAATGATAAAACAAAATCATGATCTTTTATTATCTTTCGTTACAATAACCTTTAAATTACTTCAATTCATTTTATTCTGACGTTTTGACGTGTATTCCATATAAAAACGCTCGTGTAGAGATGATGTAGCAATAAGTTTGCTTAATACTGCCATTTACCTTCCGCTTGTCTGTTTTGTGAAGATAAGCATCGGTTCTCAAAATGTCCCGACACCCGACGCGTCGCCATTTTGTATCACAGTTTGGCGCCAAAGTTAACCTATTCCTTGTAAAGTTTCAGCAAGACACTTCTTCCTCGTTTGTTTTTGGCGTATAGCTTTTATTTTGAAGTAGGTATAGCGCGATTTTTTCCAACTTTCTTAGTTTTAAAATAACTATGGTACCTCCTTCTTTGATTTTGCCGTCGCATTTTGTGCATTTGCCAGTGTCAAGTGTTTTAATATTTTCAAGTTTCGTACGATAAAATGTAGTCAAAGTCTAAACTTGGTCAAGTCCAGTCCGTGTCGGTCAAATCCAGTCATGCTTTAGTAAAGTATTGGTGACTTTACTACAAAATTTGATGGAGTTTAGGAAGCAACATGTAGGTACACATTATGTCACTTTCCCACACTCGCGTTTGTAATTCGGTACTTTATGTTTAAAACACCACTACATATATCTAAATATGACACGTTATTTTGGTTCATTGTAAGTAACGAGATTACGTATTTGTCCGCCGTAATGGTGAAATGGCGAAGACGGGCATTTCACATCAGAGGATAAAAGGAATAAAGCGCTTAATGTAATTTTGTTTGACATTCATTTGCGAAGAAAAATACTTGAAAGCTTGCGTTCATTTTTTTATTAGAATTTTGTATTGAGGATTTCCAAAATAGCTATCTGATAATTTTGAGCTTCAATAAGATATTTTTACACGAGCTGACCAGCGCACGTAAAAATAAATCATTATCATACTGACATAGAAACAAAATACTTACTTGACTTTACTTTACTTGGTGGTAGATCTCCTTAGCAGGAGGTCGTCTAGGTAGGTACCACCGCAGTACCAGTTATTTTGCCGCTAACCAGTAGTGTGTAGATATTACTGTGTTCCGGTTTGAAGGGTACTGCAGCTAGCGAAATTACTGGGCTGTTGAGACTAACCATCGAAAGCCTCAAAGTAATGAACGCCAAAGCAGCGATGTTCTGGACTTTGTTTTGTTACTCAAAGTTCTGTGTATCGCTGCGACGGTCATGGACAGGCGTTATCTCGTACCATCAAGAGAGCGTTTCGTTCGTCACATTACATATTAAAAAAAAAATAAAAAATAAAAACTACAGGCATTGTAAAAATGCCTGTAGTATTTCTGTAATGTCAATAAGGAGTTTTGAAATATATTAACGATCTTTTACTCAAGTCAATAAACGTAGGTAATAAGTTAGCGTCACCCACAGATAAAAAAATACTTGTGCTCTACATAATATATAGCGTTGCGAAAATGATGACCCCTTTCATATTTTCGATTAATATACGGGATATGGTTAGGCGGGGCTTATAAAATTTATTATAACATATCGCATGCTATAATTGTAAAAACGAAAAAATCATCAAAACCCCTTCTTGTGTCATATGAACATTCACAACAAATTAAATTTTACACAAAGCTTTTAAATCGGCATAAAATGCCGGATTTCCACTCGAATAAATCGAGACGTCTGCCGAACCGATTCGCACAATATCGATTCGAGGCTAAAAATCGATTGATCACTGTCACCTCTGTATCTTGGCGGATTACTCACGGCGACAGTAATCTTGATAAAGCGAATAAAGGATTCAATGCGCGCGCGCATCGTATGCATGTTGCAATAATGCGTTTATGATTTTAGCGACGAAGCTGCAGGATTAATCGATGTGAAATTACGCTTTTTACGTCTGTGTCGGATTAACTGAATATTAATGTGACTGTATTATTTACTGGGTGCCATTATTTTATTCCTAAAGGATTGTGGGCGAAGATAACTCAGTGGGTAGCGCGGTCAGTCAAACCACAAAAATGAGTTTGAGCTACCGATGAAGGAAAACATCGTGAGGAAACCATATCATGGTGGTAAGGTCATTTCTATTACCCTGGTAGTTACCATCCTCAAGTTGAAATCTGCCGGCAAGCCACCTAACGGTGTGTTCCAGCAGCCGCACTTTAGAGCCAGTTCCTTCCCAGGCTAGGTATGTTTACCATCTTCGGCCACACAGTCACTTAAGTAGGTACAGGTGAGCTGTGGTCTAAGCCAACCATAGCAAAAAAAAATTGCTGTAACGGCAGCTGAAGCCGAAGTTTGGGCAACCTACTTGGGAGACCGTTGTGACCGACATTAAGTTTGTTCGAAATTTGTATTTTTTAGAGTGTTTATTCATAAAAATAGTGGTATTTTATTCATCAAGTGCCGAAACAAACATGGTGAAACATACATTTTCAGGTTACTTCCAAAACTACATTGAAGCTTTGTAGTAATCGCCACTACTTAGCTAATAGACTTGACTCGACCAAGTCTTATCTACTTCATGTGACTGTGACTGTGATTAAACTTTTTTTTTTTGTAAAATACTTAAAATACAAGTGCTTAAATGCACTTGACACTGGCCAAAAACAAAGAAGAAGAAAAATCTATTTTCCAGACAACTGTCACTATGACGCTTATTTCCTGATTAGGAAACGTTAACAAATGCAGATAGTTACTGCTTAGTATTCGTCACTTTTGAAATAAAGGAGATAAAATATATTTTACATAATTACAGAACCCTACCATGTATGATGACAAATATCTACAAATAGTATTTTACATTTTTGCTTCATAAATGTGGCGGCTGTCAAGTAAAAAGACGACAAAACAGACACTTAAAAACCGATACCATCAAGTATCAGGTTACCTTTCGCCCCTCCGACGCCCCTGGTGCCCCCATCACGCCCTCCAACGCCCCTCTAATCCGCATTTCACGCCGAGCCCCCGAAGAAATAATTAATAATTAAATAATTAATTTTAACCCTGTAACGCATCCGGTTGCCTACAGTTAACACTAAATTGAATTTAACCCTTTCATCTCAACTCTGCGTTATGTTAAGACGGCTTGAAATGTGATGCCATTACAAAAAATATATTAAGGACAATTTTACTGTTATGTTTCGACTGTTAGAACAAAGAGATGAGAGATTCATTTAATTTTACTGAATTTTTTAACTGATATGGTACGAATTTATTCTCATAGGTTACCATCAGGAGAGCGGATCGTTCGTCTCATTACTTTTACATTAAAAAATAAATACAGTCTATACTGAAAATTAAATTACACATTAATTACAACTTAATAGCTAAAGGATCTAAGAATTCGTTGCGACACACACGACAAGACACCTTAGCGTTCAAAAATCTACACGTATCGACGACACAGCCCTATTTTTTAGAGTTTGATAACATCATGCCTGATTTTAAGCAACGATGGGGCCTAGAAGGTTACCTAGAAGGAACTTGTTTACTCAGTATTTGAAAATACCTATATTATTGCTACTGATAAGTAAATTAATACATGTAGGTAAGTACCTGGTTTATGGTAAATACTGACCATTTACTCTCTTACCTTTTTTAAGTAAAACTAGCTGCGCCCCGCGGTGGTTGAGAGACATCCCTGTAAAAGTTTTTTCTACAGATATCGCTTTGTATTCAAAATGTTGTGCTAGGAAAACTCATGAATGTCATTCCACCGTCAGCAATCGAATCGAGCACAATACAGACCCTCGATCTTGCGACCGCAAGCCAGCGAATATTCCCTCCTTAGGGGCACAACCCTAACACAACAGTATGGTAGGGTTGTCCCAATATTTTAATCCTTTATTTTACAGTTACATACATTTCACGGTTTGTAATTCAGACGATATTAATACTTGTAGGTACTACTTGCAGTGAGATTAGAAAGTGTTTTGTTACGTGCTGGGTATGAACTTATAAACTTTATAATCCCACTAATATTATAAACGTGAAAGTTTAGATGGATGGATGTTTGTTACTCTTTCACGCAAAAACTACAGGACGGATTTGGATGAAATATGGTATAAAGGTAGCTGATACCTTGGATTAACACATAGGCTACTTTTTATTTCAAAAATATGTAGCGGATAACACCGCAGGGTGCAGCTAGTTTTACATATAAAAAGAGTTTTGCGTGCTGTGCAAAACTCACGCAGAAGCTGCTCGGTTTGTCGCTCTGTTCTCTAAATTAATCTGAGTGAAATTCCTGTACACTTGTTAACTGTTATTCATATTAAATGAAGGAAAAGCATGGTAATCCTGCAGGTTTTCTATTTGCAAAACACTTAAAACAGAAATATAATACTTTTTGGGCGTATTGAACAAGGTGCATGGATTTGAGTTGAACAAACTGAGTGTTCGGATCACCTCATCACATCATTAACAAGTACTTAGTAGCTACATATGGTAAAAAAATAATTCTTATATTTAGAAAATGCATCAACCCTACAGTCCCTTTACGCTACAAATTCGCACCTCGCTGCACCGATTAGGGATTCCGGACGCGAATTATCCGATGTTCAATAATGACGGTAAATATTAATACAGAATTCACAGGAACGACACTTGGGACAAAAGGACGAAAATTTGAGTTCGGTAACTCAAGAAAAATATCGCAATAAAATCACATGATGGTGTAGGTGGTGGTGATGGTGATGGTGTGCTCTGCAGTACTCGGCAAGCTAACTACCTTCCCCAAACTGAATATCTGCCAAGAACCTAATGATGTACTTCAATTGAGAACCAGTTCCATAGCGCTTACCATCTCAGACCACACCGTCACTTGAAATCGGCTGAGATATGGTCAAAAACAAAATTATAAATAAATAAATAAATAGACTCCTCTAAGCATAGAGCTACCGATACGCGTAGCCCAGTATATCAACTGGGTTTCATGACGATCCACCATCTGTCAATTCACATATCATGACAGTTCACTCGCCACGCGAGGGTTAAGTAATTTATTTGGTCGCATTCACCCCTTCATGGCCGCAGGGTGAAATGGGAATCGCGTTCGCTTCACCAGGGTTGTCTCTATTTATCAATATTTAGATTAAAAATTTCATCAAAGTAGTCAACCTCAACTTCTGAATGATCTTTGCCAACATACGCCACTACACTTTCGATCTTTGGCTTTGCTTTTACCAAAAACAGCTAGCTCAAATATATCTTCACGCAAAGTATATCTCTTATATACATACATAATTATATCGTTACACTAAGTCTCTCAGGGCGTCCTACGCACTATCGTAAAATTTAATGATAATGACATAATCGTCCTATCATAGCCCACTAAATAAAGGCACCTCCGAAGGCAAAAAATTAATTATTATGAATATTGCAATTTTAATATTTTTTTATTAGGTAAAAGATCGATTTAGCAGATGCAGGTACCACTGCAGTGTAAGATATTCCGCCGCCAAGCAGTAGTGTGTAAACATTACTGTGTAATGAGCTAATAATCAAAGTAATGAGCGCCAAGGCGCCGATGCTTTGGACTTTTGTTTTGTTGCGTAAAGTTCTGTGTTTCGCTGTAATGTTCATGAACATCGCATTAGGTGATAAGGCCGCTGATAAAAGTAGACGTTGTATTGTTCAATTTTCTTTTTGAAATATATGTTACGGTGTACAATAAAGTTGAATTCTATTCTATTCTATTCTATACACCTATGTACTTATGTTGGCAGGAATGTAAAACAAAGCTCGATTAGGCACCTAAAAAATAAGATGTATATTACATTTCGTAATGAGCGTCAACTTTGGCATATCAAACCAATTTGCTTACAGCAAAAACAAAAGTTAAAAAGAAATCTCAAACAAATCTACCCAAATTAGTCGTACAAAGCTTGCCGCCGAGCCGCGTTCGCTCGCGCCAGCCTCTCGCCCGCCCACTCGCTCGAACACTTGACTGATCGCTTCCGTACGAGTAACTGGAATGAGACGATAATCAGCTTGCGACACGAAACGGAAATCAAATCAGTTGTTGATATTAAATTAACAGATTATGATTGAGGTGTATTGATATTTCAACACTATTTGATGCGATTATTTGGATTCGATTAATTTTATTGCTAATACCGGTTACGTGTCGGAACAGATACGGTTAAATGTTCAATATTTTATTACATGTCTTATTTATAAGAAACTTACTAGATATCTCCTAAGCGCCCTGTATGGACATAGCAACATTGTGAAGTGGTGCATTCTATATCTAATAAATGCTATGGTACATTTGTATCGTTACAGTATTCCTTCGGGTTACAATAACCTTTAGATATGAGATGAAATAAGATAAAAACATGCGATTACAAGATATACCATTAACAGTATTTTTAATAATTATACAACAATTACCTAATTGGTGATAGATCTCCTTAGCTGGAAGTCGTCTAGTAGGAAAGTGTGTAAAAATGACACTGTTCCGGTTGGAAGGAATAGCGAAGTTATAGGACTGTTGAAACTAACCATCAAAAGCCTCAAAGTAATGAGTGCCAAAGCAGCGATGCCCTAGACTTTGTTTTGTTACTCAAAGTTCAGTGTTTCGCTGCAACGAGAAATAACGCCTGCTCATTACTCATTGGTCGTTATATTTTACCATCAGAGCGTTCGTCTCAATACTTTTACACAAAAAAACGAAGTTACAGCTTATTAATTTGACTAGATATGTAAATAAATTATTTGTACTACAAGTACAAGTTAATCAAAATCTCATGAACCTCAGTTAAGCTATAAAACATCTTATTTAAATAACTCCCTCCTGTGTGGTCTTCTAAAATAGCTGAAAGCTGTAAAACCCGATAATCGGGCGCGGGTCGTAAATGCTGAAACCGACCTCGACCAACGACTTCATATTATAGACTCTGTATATGTTGAACATTTTCAATTAACACATTGGCACGAAATGTGCCTAAATACTCGAATGGTTTTCTGTTGAAAATTTGAGCAAACGTGTCAACTTTCCATATTCTTTTTTATTGCATTCGAGTCAGGTCGGTTTTTTATAAACTATCCCACTGCTCGGCGCGGGCTCTCCTCTTTGTGAGAAGGGCAAGGTCAAATGCGGGTTGGCAGACTTCACACATCTTCGAGAATGTCTTTCTTTTTTTAAGAACTCTCCGATAATTATGTAAGTTTTCTCACAACACATATCATTTAGAAAAAACAGAGGTGCGTGTTATTGCATATTTTTACAGTATTACATGATCTGTAAATAATTTATTGCGTTTGACAGCTAACTTGCCAAAGTACGTTAAATAGTAAACATAATATTAATCCAATGATACAGTTACGCAACAATAATTTTTCCTTGAGAAAATAGAATGAGAAATGAAGAAATGTTTAACCGATGAGATGCGTTACAGTAATACCGATTTTCTATTGTTTAACTTAAAAATTTTGAAGGATTTTTTTAAATGACAAGAAAACATTGTTATAATTTTGAAATGAATGAATGAATGAATTTTTATGCTGACAAAAAAAGATTCATTCATTCATTTCTTCTTCATTTAAAAAAGTGAATTAAAAACGACCGAATACCGAAAAACATTAACTGTTACAGATTAAGAATAATTTATTTAATGTCTATCGGGTATTAATTCGTTGGTGCCGAGGGTTCGCGGCTTTTCCTCGAAACCCACACGGTTTCAAATGAAAATGATGTTTCACCTTCACAGTTTTGCATAATTAAAGGAATTAAAGCGAGTTTAAGCGTAATTGAAACGAGATTTAGTGTCTTTTCACGGTTTTTCGTGTAAAAACCACTAAGTGTTTCCCAAACACTGTAAGGGTGATGCCACAAAACAGTTTTATTTGACGATTTCAGTCGGACGGGAATGAAGATGTAGACTACATTTTCATTTGGGACGGATACCACGAATTTCAGTTTTTTTTTTGGTAAAATAAAACTACGGACCTTCCTGATATTAGCAAAATATAAAATCAACGTACCATTTTTTTCCTATTCAAATGATTATAAATTTTATTTATATTATTATCTCATACGTTTATTTTATTTATTAAACAAAATAAAAAATACCTTAAATTATACTACCTATTTACAAAATGTATACAAAAAACTTAGTCTAAAAAACCGTCAGAGGACGGATATGTGGCCAGAATGCTGGCAACATTGCCACGCTAAATATACGTTAAATATGTCATATTAAAAAAACATAAATAATACAATTCAGCGTGATAATGTTACTAGTAATTTCAACTACATTTTCTTCTTTTCCAGTGAGAAATTCCATGTCATACCATAAAATTTGTAAATAGTTGATATAAGGAATAATTTTCTGTTTTTTTCAGTATTTTTTTTTATTTATCCGTTATAATATTATGCCTACTATGCTAACTTTGTTTTGGGCATTAAAAAAGCCACTGGCTTCCAAAACACAGTTTTAAACTATTTTGAAGGTATTTTTTATTTTGTTTAATAAATAAGATATTTAAGAAAAACATATTGAGCTGGGTTTAATAAAAAATAACCATTCGTTTTGAAGTGAGTGGATCTAATTTTTTTCAGGAATGTTCGAAATAAAGAATTTTAATTTTTTACTTACCTACGAAACGTTTTCTACACTATCATGATTAAAGAAAAACTATTTATTTATAGCTTTTTATGATTTTTCTCTATATTAAGTGACTATGTTTTCTGTAGGAACATTTTATTATTTCTGAGATGCACAATAAAAAGTTAGTATTTATCTATGTAAACAAAAGAAAAACATTGTCAAAATAAAACAAATTAGCTTAGAGTCACGAGTACGTCAGAGAACAATCACGACAACAAAAAAAAACAATGGAATAATATCGTTGAATGTAGCAATGATTTTAACCACTAAGTAGCCCCATTTATCCAAAAACTACAAAAGTATTTAAATATTGATCTCGCCTGAAAACTTGAAATTGGTTGAAAAATGTATTTGGAACTGGAAGAAACTTGTCATAAATTCTCAAAAAACACGCTATACGTTCACAAGATAGATTTTTGTAGCGGGGATAGCTCACTGGTTAGCGCGGTCTGTTCGCATGCCGCAGGGCGTGGGTTTAGCCTCCAACAATGAGCTTGAGCTGCCGGTGAAGGAAAAACATCGTGAGGAAACCACCATGGCGGTAGGGTACTTTCTAGTACTCGGCTGGCTAGCTACCACCCTCAAGTTAAAATGTGCCGCCAAGCTTTTAACGGTGTGTCCGGTAGCCTTACTTGAGAGCCAGTTCTATTCCAGGCTTGGTGTGCTTTACCACCTTCGACCACACCGTCACTTAATATCTGGTGAGCTGTGGTCAAACACCTAGACTATCGAACAAAAAAAAAACAAAAACCAGTAAAATTGAAACATGCCCAACTTCAAATATAAAACGAATACCTACGATTAAACTTTTGTCTAACCTACATTTACATTGTTACAGGTAATTAAGAAAAGCAGTAGAACAACAACCATTCTACATTCACCGCAGAAAGCGAAAGTGGACTCACTGTATTCACAAAATTCATCCAATTTCACTATACGAGCAAGCTACTAAAATCTGCAACTAATTGTAATACATGCCAAATTATAATACCGGATGAAAATTTAACTCCGTTCTGAACATTGGCTGTTTGCTATTGTATTACCGTGAAAATGTGTTTACCTCAACCTCGCAAGAAATGGCACACCATTGCAAACTTTTTAGCCGTCTCCTAAAAGAAGAAAACTTGCAAGCTGGATGACACGCGGCTTCACTATTATGTAGAATCATATAGCGAACTAATTAACGATCTTTTTTAGTATTTCTCGAGGTTGTCCTCAAAGTTTCATTCCCATTAGTACAGTAATTTTCATCTTTTTTTTTACGGTTCCATACCCAAAGGGTAAAACAGGACTCTATTACTAAGACTCTGCTGTCCGTCCGTATGTGTGTCTATCTGTCACCAGGCTGTACCTATCTCATGGACCGTGATAGTCAGATAGTTGATTTTCACAGATGATGTATTTCTGTTGCCGCTATAACAACAAATACTAAAAAATAGAACAAACTAAATGTTTAAGGGGCCTCCTATACGACAAACATGATTTTTTTACCGTTTTTATAGATAATGGTACCTTTCGTGCGCGAGTCCGGCTCGCACTTGGCCGGTTTTTTATTATACATTTCAAAGAACACGAATAATTCTCATTACGCAATTGATTTAGCATTATAATTTTTGGTAATTGTTAATAATAATGTAAACAAAATAAGTGTTTAAGCATTCTGTCAGCTCTCTGGTTCCTAAAGCGTTGGTTAGTTTGAGGCTAGATGACACTGTGTGAAATGTCCTCCGTTATTTATTTATTTAATTAGATAATTTTTTTATTACATTCAATTAAATTATTTATCAAGAATTATGTCAAATACGATTTCTAAATAAACTAAAATAACACGCTCCTGACCGTTCCCGGTGCAAAGGAACCCATCACACTCGCAAATAGATTAGATAATTGACAAGTGTCATTTAAAATTGGTAATTTAATAAAGGCACACTATATCTATTTTGCCTACGTTAAAAAGACTATATATGTACGCATTTTCTTTTTCATATTATGATAGAATGATGGATGTAGCTTTCGGTTTGTTTTTAGTAAGTTGCACGGCCCGGAAACAGTTAGTTTAAAGTTTTGTTTGTTGATTTGAGCGTGGATTGAAAAAGATCAAACCGGCCATAAAAAATGGCACGCACTACTTATCTCTTATCGCTGTCATAACACTTATAACAAACAAACCTAATATCACAGAGTAACAACAAAGGGAATAACAGTAAAACAGATATGCCACCTCATCACAATGTGGGACCTGCTTAATTGTTCTGTGAGAACAATTGTGCGCGAATCAGCGGTCCCATCTCTAATTCTGTGGAAGTACATTTCCTTTCATAACTTGGATTGGAATAGTTTAGGATAAAGGCATGGGTTTAATAAGTAACCTTTGAAATAAAAGGGCAAAGAAAGCTAACATGAAACGTGCAACCGTTAATTTTCTTAAAAGCAGCTAGAGTTGAGTTACGCGCGTAGGTATTAATCTAAAAAGTAAGTTAGTAATATTTAGGAAAGTGTTTTTAACTGTCATCAAGTTGGTTATATTTTCATTTCAATCCGACTTACTGTTGTAACCGAAACGACTTTTAAGCGGAGACACACTTAATATTGTGATTAGTTTAGTAGAGATAATTCATTGATTGATTCAGGTGTTAGTTTGCGGAAGTTCTTTTTGAATGTTCACGGTATATATATATATTTAGTGTTTCCGCTTAAAAGTCGTTTTGGTTACAACAGTAAGTCGGATTTAAGTTAAAATATAACTAACTTGATGACAATTTAAAAAAAAAACTATCCGACATATTACACTAAACTTACTTTTTAGATTTTAAGTTTATGTGAAATTTTAGTAATATTTCGGACCTCTTTTTTTATTGACTTTAAATTAGTTAATTTTTAATTTAGATCCTCATCACATGTAACCGAAACGACTTTTAAGCGTAAATACATACCTTGAACATTTAGAAGTTGTTTATAATAATGACCTCCTTTCCGCTAAATACAAGATTATAGCCTTTTACAAATAGACGTGACTTTAACACATTCTATATCACTTGACCAACAATTACATTAGTCCTATCCTTACTAAGTAAGGCAATGTTTTTATGACATTACCCCATAACAATCCAAGACAAAGTCTTATCTGCCCATAGGAGGCGTAAAAGACCACGACGAGTGATATCAGTGTTCGCGTAACGTTATGACATGTTATAGCACGTTATAGCTTACAACGGTCGTTATGATAACGTTATTGTAACGGCGTTATATGGAGTGGTTTGTCGGAACGGGCGATAACCGCTGGAAATGAATGGGAAAACCTTTAAAAAAAACTCAAAGTTACTGCTCAACATTAAGTATGTTTCAGGTTCGTGTTTATTACTTTCACTATTTTATTTTGCTTTGATCTCATTTTATTGAAACTTTTTAATTACTCGTGTGTTATGTTCATCTTCGCTTTAATAATAAAATAATCCTGTATAAAAATAATTGAGCAATTTGAAAATTATAATATTAAGAATGTAATTATTATTGTAGTTAGTTGAAACAATTTTCGATTTACTAAGCGGGTTTAACTACTCACCTTTAATTATGTTGCATATTCCGACTATAGACTTGGTCACATCTAGTTTTGCACAACGAAATAGTGCTAAGTCGCTCAGTGAGAAGCAAGACGAACCGCATGCGCGTTGTGCTCTGCTTTCACTTCTTGAAGAAGGCCACCGGATGTGCAGAAACTATAGTTGGAGCATCCAACGTAATTAATCGCGATTAATCTCGCATAAGTTGTAACACATTTTTTCTATCACAGTTCCACACAGTTTCTATCTATAACTTTGTTTAAATTACAACTTTTTATGTAAAATAAATGAGGTGTTCAAAACTATTTCCTAATGATACGAGATAACGCATGCCCATTAAATAATAAAAAATATATAAGAAATGTAAATAACATAGGACATTCCATCCATCCATCACCATCCAGACCTGCCCTTAATTGCTGGGAAACTGCTTGGGCGCACATTCATCATTATCATAATCAGTCTATCATAGCCCACTGTTGGATATAGGTATAACTCACCACTTTACGCTTCACCAGAAGTTACAAAAAGAGAAACCACTTCATGGTTGATGCCTGAAAATTTTGAACTAAAAGACTCCATTCCACCTTCATAGTACGAATGGCTAAACAATGTAATTTGCAGCTCGGGAGTGTATTACCTGATAGATACAATCTGGGTGCCTTCAAGTCACGAGTCAATCGGATTCTTCTAGGCAAGCATGCTACATCGTAGACTGCATCTTCGCTTAACATCAGGAGAGATAGCGATCATACGCAAACCTATTTGTAATAAAAAAAAAAGATAATTACCAATATCATATTAGGTACTTAGAAGCAATCAAAACTTTCACTCCAATCGTAACCTAAAAAACGAGTATGAATGAAATAAGTTTACAAAATAAGAAAACTTCACAATAAACAAAAGAACCACGACGTAATAAAGCCCATAATATTTTAATAGCCCACACGCATATCACGACAATCAATCTTGATATGAAAAGAAATGCATTAAACTATCCGTTACAATATACTATACATATATGTATGCGTATGTACTTGTACCGCCTATCAAATGTAACTGCATCAAGATGTATGGTACTGGTCATAAAGGCAGTACACACTTGGGAAGCGAATACGAGCGTCCGAAAATTCGCTGAGATTGACAGCGAGTTTTCGAACGAAATTTCTGACGAAGCAACTACAAAACCAAATCAACTTCCAACAATTTCCGTAGGGATACTTTAAGTATTTTCGCTGTAGGTTTCGTTCGTATAGTCACGATTCAAAGAAAACTTTTCGGCATTCTTTTTTTTTTAATTGCCTCATTATACTGTAAAATTGTGACTTGTGAATATAGGTTAAGTCTCTTTTAGTTTTATTTTATATGGAATTTTTAATTTTAATTTTATGGACTAACGTCTGAATTAAATTATTATTACATGGTGAACATCGCTACATTTTGAAATTCCACCTAAAGTGGATAAAATAAATGAATTTACCAATTAGTTAGTACATACGGTACCACATGAAAATTAATTTTAGCTAAAAAATATAACTAACGAATTATGGTTTAAAAACATAGTTGAACAGCTTGAGCTGCCGATGAAGGAAAACATCGTGATGAAACCATAACGTGGTAGTAGGGTACTTCCTAGCACTCGGCTGGCTAGTTCCCAACCTCAAGTTAAAAATCTGCCGCCAAACATCTAACGGTGCGCTTCGTCAGCCTCACTTGAGAGCCAGTGTTTACCATATTCGACCACGCCATCACTTAACATCACGTGAGCTGTGGTCAAACGTCTAGTATATCATCAATAGAAGAAGGAATATGTGACATGTTTTGCTACCTTTGAATGTGACTACGTAGTATATTCTGTGGTATGGGTAAAACATAAATAAAAAGAAAAAATGTCATAACTATTCCGGGCATAAAATGTGGAGTCATGCACGCGCCAGACATGAAATTGTAACGAAATAAATAAACTGTCCCTTATCTCATTATAATGCAAATTCAATGCCTCGGTTGCTTTTCACGTTTCCCACCAGCGGACTTTTTCATTTCAACCAGCAGTCTGGACAGAAGTTGCAATTTACGGTCGTTCCCAATCTAGTCACTTATTAAAAAAAAAAAATAAGCAACTTAAATTTGTTGCGTGGAATTTCTTTATTTTAGCATGAGGTAGACGTTGATTGTCACGACTTTCGACAAGAGTTGAAAAAATTTCTATCTGCAGTTGTCTTAGGCGTTTTAGAAAAGAATGGCTCAAAAAAGGAGAAATTTAAAACTAAGCACACCTATGTATATAAAATGTAAGTCTTCTAGTGATTCTTTCTAAGCGGATAATTAATTTTAAGTTAGAACTGGTATATTAAAATTAAGTAACTTCCTTCTCCCTGTATTGCATATAAAGTAAAAAAATATTGTAATTGAAAAGTTGACAAAAGTCACGGCTCGTGTCTGTGGAGAGTGTATCATATTTTGTTTTCCTGAAAAATGTACTGTCATATGTCATTGTACTCGTCAAAAAGATTCATTATCTGCTAAATAACAATATCAATGCATTTCGAACAACGTGCGTGACATAAAATATGCTCAAATTTATCTACCGATTTTTTTCTATCACATTCTCAAAATTAACTTGAATCCAGACATTTAGTTTGTTTATCAGTTAACAAATGAAGCTTATTGCTGCTTTACCTGCGATGCTGATTATTTGCTATTCTATTGGCAGAAACTTATAATTGACCTAGTTTATAAACGAAACTTTCTTTCTGGCTTAATTGGGATGTAAATTTTCTACAAATGTAAAAAATCCATTAAATTCATAGAATCTTGTAAGTTACGTGAATATTTCAACAGTTTCCGAGTTCTACAGTGTAGGCTCAGCCTTTTATGTAGCGACGCAAGCAATAATTCTGACACTTTCTCCGATGCCCGCGCTGACCCCCTAACGATCGGGCATTTGTTAAAATGTCTACCATGTATGACTCTATTATACGCGTTATTGTACGTTAAATTGTGTTTTGTTCGATAATAAAGGGCATGCGGCTACTTGAAAACTTGAAACAGTTTTGTGTTATGAAATCGGTGCTTGTTTCAAATGAACTAATAGAATAACCACTTAATGATAAATGACGTGGTCTCTTTGTTCGCTTTCGTCCGAATCAGCCCTTTTTTATCAACTGTCCCACTGCTGGGCGCGGGCCTCTTCTCATTGTGAGAAGTGTAAGGCCATACATAGTCCACCACGCTGGCCAAGTGCGGGTTGGAAGACTTCATATATTATTATTTTTTTTTATTGACTCTCTGACATGTAGGTTTCCACACGATGTTTTCCTTCACCTAATGCACATAACAAGGTGCGTGCTGTGGGATTCGAACCCAGAACCTCCAGATTGGAAGTCACACGGTCTCCCAACTAGGCTACCGAAACTTCGTTTACTTATTGCTTCTAAACTGTGCAACGAATTTTGACTCGGTTTCACTGAAATTTGAATAATTTCTTCCGTATGATTTAGCCGTCAGGAACGCCAGTAGTAAATTCTTACAGAAAAAAAATATCTGGAAAACTTAAAGAGTTTGCACGTGACCAGAATACCAACCTTTATATCTCGCTGGAAGGAAGTGTCGACATCCAGCGGAGCACGTTGCCTGTAATTAGATATCTATAGGACTTTCATTTTACTTTAGATTTTTAGTTCTACGTAAATTTTCTACCATAATTAGTATGAAAAGCAGCGTTGATACATTTTTAATTTTTATCTCTAGATCTAGGCACCTATAGTGCATTATCAGTCGTGAACCAATTTAAAATATGGCAAGACGGCCAGTAAAAAAAAAATGATTTCACCATATTACAAGACATGCATGAAATATTTCAGAAAATACATAACAAAATATTGGTATAATAATAAACGTCAGGCAAAGTTGACAGAATAAATGTGTTTGGAATAATTGAATTATTAAAAGTAATTTTTTTTAATTTTTTTTTATTTAAAAAGTAATGAGACGAACGAGACTCTCTCCTGATGGTAAGAGATGACGCCTGTCCATGACCATTGCAGCGATACACAGAACTTTGAGTAACAAAACAAAGTCCAGGCGTTGCTGCTTTGGCGCTCATTACTTTGAGACTTTCGATGGTTAGTCTCAACAGCCCAGTAATTTCGCTAGCTGCGTAGTACCCTTCGAACCGGAACACAGAAATTTTTACACACTACTGCTTAGCGGCAGAATAACTGGTACTGCGGTGGTACCTAACTAGACGACCTCCTGCTAAGGAGATCTACCACCGAGTAAATAGAATAAAATTAGAAATTATTGTAATTGTTGAAATTGTTTGGTGAATTTGGTTTTATGGGTTCGATTCCCACACACGATAAACATTTTGTGGTATAAACAAATGTTTGTTCTGTGTTTGGATGTCCTGTATTTATTACGTATTTACAAAAAAAAAAGTATTTAAGCATTCTATCTCTTATCTGACTTCCATAGTACAAGCTTTGTTTAGTTTGGGCTCAGATAGCGCTGTGTGTAATGTCCTACGATGTTTATTTATTTTATTTCGTTATTTTTTCTTCGTCCCTACATATAACGAAAACTCTTTATGACGAAAAAAAAATCGTTATAGCTAAAGAGTTTACACTGTATTTTTATACTGGGATTGTTTCGTTCGGTTCCAATATGTAGCTCGGTAGCTGTATATATATTCGCAGACACGCGCGTCCGCGCCATTGTGACGGCAAAGTAGATTCGGAAGTAGGCACACACGTCGTAGTACAGCTAGGGGTGTCAACCTTACTTTAATTTTAAATAGCGCTAATAAATATCACACAGCGCCATCTATGAAAATTTGTACTATGGAATCCAAGTAACATAATACATTTGTATCAGTTACATACCATTTATTTTTTTATAATTAGGGATATTAAACATACGTCATTGCTTGGTGGGAATCGAACCCGCACCCAACAGTTCAGGCTACTACTAAATGAAATAAAAGGGCAGTCAATCAAAATCACATTATCGCTTACCATCAGGTGAGTTGGTAGTCAAACGCAAACTTATACCAGTTAAAAAAAACACAAATACAAACGAAGTTTTTTTTGTATTTGTGTGTGTATGTTTGTTACTTCTCACGCTATAACGGCTAAGCAAATTTTGAAGAAATGTTTAAAAATAGATAGCTAACATAACATAAACAACAAACTTAGCATAACATAAAGGACTTAATATAAAGGTTACTCTATTCGGCGTCGACGTTTATTGTATGTATTTGACATATTAACTAACTATAAAAGTAATAAATATTTAATTTATTGATTAACTTGCGTAACGTTTTTAAGCAAAGCAATTAAAGGGTTATTTTTTCAATTCAGTACCTAACGTTTTTTGGCAAACATTTAATTGTAACACCAAAGCTGAACATTAAATTACTCCCAAAAGGTTAATTTTGTCAAAAAATATTCGACTAGCAAACTTTACCACATTTATACATTTGATAATTATTAGCGATGGCATTACAATTTCTCAAATAGTAAATGATGTTCTTACAACTGGAGTGAACCAACCCTGCGGGTGCGTTTCTCTCACGTATCGAGACGCACGTGTCCACAGACTGGCAGATGCGGAAAGTGGCCAATCAGTTACTTTTAATTAATTTCCGAGGGTCGGAGGTTTCAATTCGGTAGATAATGGTACCGACTACGGATTAATGGGGAGCATCTTTATTTTTGTATGAAACGTTTATGTATTACGAGTTTTGAAATATTAGCACAGAAAACTAATGTTATAAATAGGAAAGATTTGTATTTTTGTATGTAACGAATAAATTTAAAAACTACTGGGCTGATTAGAAAAATTCTTTCACTGTTGGGATGCCTATGTCATGGGCTACTTTTAATCCCTGTATTCCCACGTAAACGGGAACTACGCGGGTGAAACCGCGAGGCGTACGCTAATTATAACATACGTGTGTCAAAACTATGTCAGCTTTTTTTTATAGCAAATAAGGTTACGTTTGATCATCAACTCGCATGTTGGTGCGTTTTCGCCTCAAAAAGTATCAGCCTCAATGTGGCTGAAAATGAAACTCGCATACTTAGAGTCTATCTACACACACTGAACCTTGAAAAGACCTAGATGTTATAAATAATAAATATCGTAGGACATTACACACAGCGCCATCTGACCCCAAACTAAGCAAAGCTTGTACTATGGAAGACAGCTAACTGATAGAATATTTCATTACTTTTTTTTTGTAAATACATACTTATAATACAAAGAATACACCCTGACACAGAACAAACATTTTGGGTATATCACAAAATGCTTGTCCTGGGTGGGAATCGAACCCACGCCCTTCGGCTCTTGGAGCAGACATATTACCAATGAAGCAACAGGGTTGTCTCTAAGGGAGCGTTAAAAAGCGGCTGATAATATAATATAACGCTGTACTAGTTGTATGCTGTCATACGTTTTTCTCCCATATGTGCGATCCATAGCATGTAGGTAATGGTACACAGTATATTTTTAGGGATGACTTCGACAGCTGAGGCACGCCATAGCAAACTCTTAGTAACTTTATTTCTGTAAAATGTCTAGTCGATGATAAAGCGAGTAATTTATATTGTATCAGTGAAAAGTACCTTTTCTCCCGAGTCATGCCAGACGACGGTAATGTATTTAAGGGTTCCAAATTGGCACACTCGAGATAACGACTTTATTAATTTGATTAATCCCGACTGTGTGCATGTGTCTAATAACTACGGCATCCAGGGGATGTAGGCAAGGAGACAATCGGCAAGAAATACATCGATATTGGCCTTTTCTAGAGAACGGTACTAGTGAATGAACATCGAATAAACAGTTGATGGTGGGTAATACAGAGTGGATAATTAACAAGTGTGCTCACCGACTCACTCCGAAACTATCACATTTACTTGGTGGTAGATCTCCTTAGCAGGAGGTCGTCTAGGTAGGTACCACCGCAGTACCAGTTATTCTGCCGCTAAGCAGTAGTGTGTAAACATTACTGTGTTCCGGTTCGAAGGTTACTGCAGCTAGCGAAATTACTGGGCTGTTGAGACTAACCATCGAAAATCTCAAAGTAATGAGCGCCAAAGCAGTGATGCCCTGGACTTTGTTTTGTTACTCAAAGTTCTGTGTATCGCTGCAATGACCATGGACAGGCGTTATCTCTTACCATCAGGAGAGCGTCTCGTCCGTCTTATTAATTTTTAAATTTTTTTTTTTATTAAGTTTAAAAGTATTTTTGTATCTGCAGAGATACCAAAACTACTAGATTATTGATAGCAGGTACTGCTGCAATGGTCATGTTTAGGCGTTATCATTTCCCGTCAAAAAGGATTTAGTTCGTCCCGTCCATATGTATGTATGTATGTATGTGTTTGTATTATGTTGATTACTACGTTTTTTCGTAATTATCTCTGTCAAATCTATATTCCACATCTGAAAAACACTGGCACTTGTAAGTACAACTTTTATGTATATGTTTTTTAGTTTCTTTATTAAGTAATTTAAAATCAATAAATAAATAAACCGGTAATATAAACCGGTAATACCTCGTAACCATAACCACCCTAGGCGCTCTATCTACGAGTAGCGCCGGCTGCTCCAGACATGACGATAATTAGTTCCACCTCCTCCGGCAAGTGTATCGTACATGGATCGTGTGTTGCACCCTTTATCTTTGTTATTAGGTACTTAAATACATACAGTCGATGCTGTGTGAACGAACCTTTAAATCGGCAAGCTGGCACCCTTCTTTCTTTATCGCTTTCTCTCTGTCTCTTGTGTGTTATGTAGAGTTGGTAATGAAGTAGTAGGTACTTGTAGTGTAGCTTGAGTAAATGTTCTTGAGTTAAGAGCTTGAGTAAATCACCGATGAACAAAAACAACAACACAACTTTGTTGCAACAAACATTCTGACCAGACTACAGATTGGTGAGAGACCGAAAGAGATATTTATTTCTTAGGGCTACCATGTGCTTGATAGTACGTTAAATTGTAAGTTCCAGGTATTAATTCTTCATTATTATATGACGCACTGATCGTCTATGGAGTAACGATATACATAAGGAGGCTGGCAGTAGCTGGAACCAAAAAGCCGAAGGTAGCGTATGAGTAGCCTGTAGGTATTGGAATAGGAAAAACTGAAATATTGTGTAAAACAGTGAACATAGAAACATACACAGTTTCACACAATTTTTAACTTTTCCCACATATCCATGAAAAATTATCGTTTATCTCATATTACATTCTACTAACGTGGCAATTTTTTTCTAAAATCGGTTGAACCGTTCAGTCGTTAAAGTATAACAAATTGTCAGAGTTCTGTTAATAAATACAGGGTGATTACAAATAGGTAGGTACCCCGAGTTTCATTTGCGATATTTCCCGAATCCGTTTGAAGGCCACCCATCAAGCTAGCCTGTCAGGCTACCCGAAGGCCGCCTGTCGGCGTCATTCGTCAATCAACGCCACTCGCGATGATAAACGACGCACGGATGACAATCGAATCGGTATACTTCAGCTGAATTGGGGAAAAATGGAGACAAATTAGTTATTTTTGATACGGAAAAATATTTTCATTCGACAACAGAAAGATAAGGTTAATTAAACTATTCTATCAGCTATCTGGTTCCCTTAGTACAAGCTTTGTTTAGTTTGGGGCTAGATGGCACTGTGTGAAATGTCCTCCAATATTTATTTATTTTAAAATACCACTAATTTTTTCTTGAAATGGGGCAAATTTGTATCCATGTCCGGAGAACAATTTAAATATTAGTTATAAATACACAAAAAAAAACCCATACATAAACCCTGAAAACATTAAATGACGCATTACATTTTTTTAATGTAAAAGTACGATACGAACGAGACGCTCTCCTGATAAGAGATAACGCCTGTCCATGACCATTGCAGTGATATACAGAACTTTGAGTAGCAACACAAAGTCCAGGGCATCGCTACTTCGGCGCTCATTACTTTTAGACTTTCGATGATAAGTCTCATTAGCTCTGTAATTTCGCTAGTTGCAGACCAGAACACAGTAATGTCACATGACATTATTTGAGCATCATCGTAAGATCTGTCTCGGCTTCCTACCGAATACATTTCGGGCATTGTGCCTTGGAGTTGCGCGACTTGGTTCCCCCTGCCCTTTTTTACTACCGGACGGCCAGACAAACGCGACCAAAGCGTCACCCGTACATGGTGGTCGTTCCCCATGTGCGCACTAAGCGCTTGCAATCCACATTATTTATTCGTACAGCGAGGATGTGGAACTCTTTTCCGGAGTCTGTGTTTCCCTAAAAGTACATGAAGGGGACCTTCAAATCAAAAGTAAAACGGGTTCCTTAGGTAGGCGTGTTCCATTCTAGACCACAACATTGCTAAATTTTAATAACATCACTTTATGTTAAAATATGTATGACATAATATGTTTAATTAAATTATTGAATGCCCGATAAGGGTACATTCATGGCACAATCTTTGCAAGAACGCCTAGCATAATATTAAGTTATATCAGTGTGTTTTTAGTCAATAAATATTTTTGATTCTGAATCTGAACATCAAGCAGGATGTAGCCAAACGCGAAGCTATTCCGTATTTTAAAAAAATACTCCTTTTTTGGGCAGCCATATAATAAAAATAGCATGGTGGAATTCGGCACGCTCTTTAATAAAAAGCCTATGGCCAACGGTGTGGTAAAGACTGTCATTTAGTGGTAGTACTACTTACCTATCCACATACGTAGGTGTCCAATGAACCTCCTAAATCACGCATCATCTGGCCACACGACCCGCGCTCCATAAATCGGCTAATCTAGTCCCGTGACTAACCCGAGCTACAGAACAATACCAATCAGTAACCTAACGTGGATTTTTATTACTACCAATAAAGAGATTTTAATTTTAACGCATGCATTTTTTACTCGACTGCAGCAATGCCAAAAAGTTAATTTACAGGCTAGGTGTGCTTTACTATCTTAGACCACATTATCACTTATCATCAAGTGAGCTGTAGTCAAACACCTTGCTACCCAAACATAAAAAAGCGTGTTCCACCGTAGCGCTATAACTACTCTTATTTTGATGATTTGATGTATTTGACATCCACGTCGAGCTTTTTGGGGTAGGTACACAAACTCCCGCAGGCACAAGGTGCCAAGCCCTAAATAGACTAAATAAACAGATATAATACAGAATATATATATACAAATTTTGAAACATTTGTCATTCGCAATCAACTCGCATATGACAAGCAATATTCTACGCTTCATATCGGTACTACCTACTACACCCTTTTTGTACTTTTTGGGAACACATCCTGCTGGAGAAAATTCAATACCATCCAATTTCCTTCTCTACCAGTTAGTTTCCATAATTAGGCGATCTAATAAAAACCACAGTAGGTAAGTTAACATACTACTTCTATTCTCTATTATATTATTGGATCAGGTTCAGTACTGGCGCCCTATATATCACGCCCTGGCCCGGCGCCAGCACGCCCTGCTTGATCTGAATACAATTGCACTCTTGCAATATTTGTGTAATTAACCTCGAAAACGGTTGCTTAGCTTTCTGATAGACAACCATTTTTCTTTATACTTGAAAGCTCGCTTGATATCAGAAAAGCTTGCATAATGCTACACAAAATTCGATGACCATAAAACCTTAAGAAACTTCTCACTGTAAGAAGGAGATGGCCATAATCCACCACGCTGACCAAATTAATATTATTTGATTAACACATATTCTAGAATAGTATTCATTTAAGATTTTTTTTATTTTCTTCAAGAAATGTAGTAGCTAATTTAAAAAAAAAACTATAATTTTTCTAGAACATTACAAATTCTCAGATGATACGATTAGGTTTATTCACGATGTTTTGTTTTAACATTTGATGCTAGCAGCATTATAAATACGCACATAACTTAGAAAATCATTTATTTCTATGTCTAATTTAAATTAACTTGCATGCGGAAAGGTAGTCTGTGGTGCTTCTCGACTAAATATTATTTGTTTTACATCTGTACTTACCCATAGCGCAATTAAATGGATTATGATTATGAAAATATACAGGTGGAATTTGAACCCAGAGATCTAGATTGGAAATGAAAAGGTTTCCCAACTAAGTTGCCATAACTTCAACTATACCAATATCAAGTAACAATTTGAAGTGGCGCTCTACTACGATGACTTGCACGTCGCTCGCTGCACGCGTATGAATAAAACATGCACCAATTGTAACTCTGTTGGTAAAGGACTGGCGAAGGACACTGTGGAAGCAGGAAATTGAACTCATAACAAAAAGTGAAGGTATCTGCAAACGTGCTCCACCTTACACTTCGCTGACGTAAGAACGCACGAAACCTCATTCGTCATAATTTTATAATAAAAAATTATTACAAACAATAAAAAAAGAAACACTAATTGGTACGATTCAAACCTACTGAAAAATCAGGGTAGAGTAATCCCGTATAAGTAAAACAAATATTACTTAGTTATTTTCAATATAACTTATCGGAGATTTATCAAGATCGATATGACAGTAATCGCTCCCGCTTACGCTCTCCTCTCAGCCTAACAGCAAACGCGCACCACTTCTTTTAAGGAATGCATCGATTCCCGACAAGCTGGACTCAGCTGATTGTCTTCGAATAAATATTTCATGAGGGGTGTAAAACTTCTGTCTTTTCTATGTGCGAGCCGCCAAAAGGCGTAGGTACCTATACGATTTAACAAGGATACTGGAAACATTCTATTGTTTCCAATTTGCGAAATATAAAAAAATGTGTTGAAATGTCCAAGTCATCACTTCTTTTATCTTTTTTAATTTCGACAGTAAAATCCTACTAATATTATAAATATGAAAGTAAAATAAAAAATCTTAAATGAATACTAGGTATTTACAAATTTATGCAAAAAACTTAATCTAAAAGTCCGTCAGAGGAGGGATACATGGCCAAAATGCTGGCAGCATTGCCACGCTGAGTGGCAATGTTAAGCTTTTGACCAAAGTAGATACCAGCATTCTGGTCACCTGAAGCCTCCTCCAAACGTTTGAACGTGTGACAGTTGTATGTTTGTTACGCAAAAACGGTAGAACGGATTTCAATAAAATTTGGCACACATACAGTTTACTACCTGGATTAATAATTGTAATAATTTTCGTATCAGAAAAATTTTCGGTTCCTCTGGGATTATCAAAAAAACTAACAATCGTATCCACTTGAAATATGGTATAGATGCGTCTTATGGCACATTATTCCGAAATAAATGTATCTTATATCTAAGAATAAAATATCGCAAGTTTCATGACTATTGCTTATTTGGGTTTGAAGGGTACTGCAGCTAGCAAAATTACAAGGTTGTTGAAAATAACCATCTAGTCTCAAGGTAATGAGCGCCAAAACAGCAATGCTCTGAACTTTGTTTTGTTCGTCAAAATGTTGTGTATTGCTGCAATGGTCATGGACTGGCTTATCTCTTACTATCAGGAACTTTTACATTAAAAAAATATAAATATTTTTCTCTAAAGCTAATTCTAAAGTTAGCTTGTGGTCTTTATAAATAACCGTGGAAAACTTTGAATCTAGCAGGTTTCATTAAAATTTCACGCTCGTTTTATAAACTTATAAAAGAGTGGGTGAAATTAAGATCATTAACGGCCAATTTATCGACACATAAAACGTGCACTTAATTGTAAAATACCTACTTAATAGTAATTAAAATCCAATCGCTTTATCACATTAACACCCTATCATATAAGTAATTTAAACCTTTAAATCATTCCTATCCAATTTCAACCTTATCAGCCTTCATATAAAAACTGTAAACTAACTTGAAATTTAAATAAAAAATATCTGATTTTGAACTTTATCACGGTCACACAAAGATTAAAAAACTGTTTTTTTTTAATGGCGATTAGTGTAATTAAAGTGTCGTAAAAAGGCGTTAATTTTGAAATGCTTAAACTGTTTCTAAATCGTTCATAACTAAATGTTCACGATTCACGTGATAGCTTTCAATGGACAGTCGGGAATAGAATACTAAAAAGTAATTTCCCAGAAAAATGAATTTTAGGCGATGATAACTTAGTAGTTGATTGATAGCTTGATTTTTAAATATAAGCATGAAATTGTGACCTATGGACAATTATACATGCGTTATCTTTTACTATCAGGAGAGCGTCTCGATCGTCTCATTAATTTAACTTAAAAAAATAGAAAAATTTCCTACAGTAATTTTGATCGATTTAAATCTGACCGAATACATAAAATCAAAATCAAAATATTTTTTATTTGACATAAACATAGCCCCAGCATTATATTATGTCAAACGACAACAAATACATAATGAATAATTAATAGTTTTAAATTGTTGAAAACAACTTCTCTTGTCCACTTTAACTTTAACAACTGCCTTAAAAAGAAAATAATTCAAATAGCGGGAAAAATTCACGTGCTGTCCTCATCATTTTCCCGAATTTTAATTATTTATTTTTGAATGGTATCAAAAATGTATTTAACTACGCTTAAATTGTGCGTGTTTCGTACGAAAATAATTGGTGCCTTTGACGGCCGTCAACTAAGAGAATTTAATATGCAACCTCCGCAGATCAAAGCAAATTGAAACATCCACGGGAGATTAAGCTGTAGGTAACACGGCTCATGGTCATATTTAGCATATATTAGTAATTTCATAATCTTTATGGGATATTGTAAGATTTTTTAATCCAAAACCTGCTTTCGTGCCTTATTAGTTCAATAGGTAGTATATCTACTTCAAGAGCACGTGTAGGGTACGATTCCCAGTCAAGACAAATATTTGTGTGACAAAATATGTAAATGTTTATTCTGTGTCTAGGTGTTCTATATGTATAAACAAAAAGAAATCAGAAATCAAAAACATTTATTGTTTTCTAACTTCTGATTTCTGAAAAGTATTCTGTCAGCTATCTGTTCCCAGAGTTCTGGTTCCAATATGTGCTTAGTTTGGCGCTAGATGGCGCTGTGTGAAAGAAATGTCGTAGGATGTTTACAAATACAAATACTTTAATGATACCACCAAAATTACAGGTCATTTTTCCATTCATATTTAAAAATAACTTTAAAAATTACAAAATCATAACATAATTATGTAACGAAATTATATTTTATATTTCTTAGAGATATGTACTTAAAAAAACTTTAAAATGAAGAGACAATAATTAAATCTTTATTGGCAAATACGACGATTACAACGATCAGCTGATATTATTGGTCAGCTGTTCATGGCGTAATAATTTTTTTCGGCTTGATACACGCCGATCTTAAATCCATTAATACCCTATTTGTAATATTTATACTATTAAGTTTTTGTGTAGATTAGGTAGTTCGTTCGTATTTTAGTGTAGGTAATAAAAGTATTTGCTAGTATAAAAAGAACATCTTATACGGAACCCACATAGCGCGAGCCGGGCTACAACTTGACCAGTTTTTAATCCCAAGATTTTATTTGATTAGTTCTGGTTCAATTTTGTCCCTTGCTTGCCTCCGAGGCACTTGCGGGCAAGTGGCTCGGAGGCTTCTGCCCTCTGTTTGTTTTCCAAGCTACCCCTTAATCTTTTCTCCCTTCTATAGTCTAAAAAGCAATATTGAGTAATATAAATAAATGTATGTCTTAAATATGAAAATAAATTAATGCGTGCATTTCAAAGTTTGTTTATGTGTATGTTTGTCACTTCTTAACGCTCAACTTACAATTAAGGACGTAGAGTAGCGCTATGTTTGTAGTGATGATAGATCAGTGGTTAATGCGGTCGGTTCACACGCCGAAGGTCGTGAGTACGAACCGCAACTATGAGCTTGAGCTACTGGTGAGAGATAACATCGTGAGGAAACTGTAGCATGGTGGTAGGGTATTTTTTAGTACTCGGCTGGCTTGCTAACACGTTGAAAATCTACCACCAAGCACCCAACGGCTTTACCATCTTCAACCACGCCGTCACTACACATCAGGTGAGAAATGGTCAATTACCCAGCTTGGACCATAAAAAAAAGGTACTGTTCTTACCTATGGGACGGCTTTGCTAAATCTTAGTTTGAAGTTCTAAAGTCGATGAAGAGGCACACTAAGAGACTCATTGGCGACGATACTCTGGCTACATGTCAGCTGCAAAGCCTTAAACATAGGCGTAAAGTTGCTTGTTTATTAATTTCTAACGGATACATTTCGGAGAGAGTGCTCTGGAATGGCACAATGTTCCATTTGCCACGTATTAACATCGGACGGCTAGGCAGACACGGTCAAAGCGCCATATGCACAATATGTACATGGCAGACATACCCCACGTACGTTGGGTGTCTTCAAATCCAGAGAAAACAGGTTTTATTTTAGGTAAGTGTGCTCTATCTAAGACCACGTCAGGCAGGGTATGGTCAAACGCAAACCTGCATTAAAAAAAAATGTTACAGGATTTGGATAAAATTCGGAATGCCACTTTTTATTCCATGCCTAAACCCGTGACGCGTAGTAAGTGTTAAATAAACTACGAATACTAAACATGTGATCGTAATTCATTTTAACTTACCAGATAGATATATACGAATGTATCTACGTTTCTAAGATAACTTAACTTTGTATTAAACATTTACTGTAATGTACGAAAATATCCAATTTTTTCTACGTCCCGAAATCAAAAGGTAATAGGATTAAGGTTGTACACACTGTTAGGAAATCGAGTCACGGGCCGCTTCGTTAGGCCGTGTACACACAGACGGTACAGGGTATATTTTGGTACCGGTGAATACCGGTATTTTAATACCGCCAATTTAGAAACGGCTTAGTAATATTTGCACGTAATATGTAAATAACGTCGGAATCAAAGTTAGCTTTTTGTATCAAAGGATGTAAGGCGGAACAGAAATTGCACCTTATTCGGAGTTTTTATAGTAACTATGCTATAATATCTTGTACCGATGATAGCTCAGTGGTTACCGCGGTTGGTTCACAGCTAAATTTTACTGTGTTACCGGTTTGAAAACTATCGAAATTACTGGGCTATTGATACTAACCATCGAAAGTCTCATAGTAATGAGCGCCAAAGCAGCGATGCCCCGGATTTTGTTTTGCAACTCAAAGATCTGTGTATCAAAATAATGGTCATGGACATGCGTTTTTTCTTACCATCAAGAGAGCGTTACGTTCGTCTCAAAACTTTTACATAAAAAATAAGAACGACAGCGCTAACCACTGAGCTATTATCACTATAAACCTAGAAGTAACCTAGTTAATCTAGATTTGGATACACCCATATTATTATTCCTTACACACAAATACTAAACTTGTCGGAAATTTCCACAAGCTCGCTAGAAATAAAAATATAGAAATTTGTGCAGAAAAAGTATAACAATAACCTAATGCGTAGTCTGAAAGCGCCTTAATACGTAGGCGGATGCTAAGTACAGTCAGACAGAAGAGCGCTAATTCGATTATGCATCGATTCCACGCGATGTGATAATCGGCAGAGTGAGATGCTGTGTTGCATCTTAAGGTGGTAAAACAAAGGTTAAATATGTATCTAAACAACATATTATTCAAGTTTTGTATATTAACACTCCATGTTACATGTAATTGTTGTTTGAATCGTATTAATATTGTAAAGACAAAAGTATGTGAGTGTGTAAACGTGCTTGTATGTTTATTACTCCTACACGCTCAAACAGCGAGACCAATTTTGATGAAATTTGGTGTGGAGGTAGCTGACACACTGGATTAACACATAGGCTACTTTTTATCTCGAAAAAAGTTAGCGGGTAGTTGTTCATGAATAGTTTGTACGCAGTAGAAATTATACCGAGAGGCATACCAGCAAACCCTTTTAGAATCCATTTAAAGACTTCCCCTACCAAGAACAAGCATAAGTTAACTACTCGACTATATATTATATATTATAAGTATGTAGCACATGTTGCCAGGCAGAGTGATGGCAGATGGGCTAAAACGTTGACGGATTCGTCACATTTCACGGCCACGAACTGGGAAACGAAGTCGTGAGAGTGGCGGGTCGAACCTGGACAAGGTTAGCATAGGACCGGTATTAATGGCGTAAAAGAAAAGAGGTATATGCTCAGCAGTGGGCGATTACGGGCTGAAAATGATGATGATGATTAGGATGATGATGATTTACAAAAAAAGTATGTAAGTAGTCGATCAGTTATCTGGTTCCCATAGTACAAGCTTTACTTAATTTGGGGCGAAGATGGAGCTGTGTTAAATGTCATAAGATATTTTATTTTGTAGCGATGATAGCTCAGTGGTTAGTGCGGTAGGTTCGCATGCCGAAGGGCGTGGGTTCAAACCCCAACAATGAGCTTGAGCTGCCGGTGAAGGAAAACATCGTGAGGAAACCATCGCATGGCGGTAGGATACTTTCTAGTACTCGGCTGGCTGGTTTGAACCATCCTCGAGTTGAAAATCTATCGCTAAGCATTTTTTTTTTTTTTTTTTTTAATGGTTGACAGGCTAGTTGTTTGACCACAGCTCACCTGATGTTAAGTGAAGGTGTGGTCGAAGATGGTAAAGCCCACCTAGCATTTAACGGTGTGTTCCGGCTGCCTCACTTGAGAGCCAGTTCCATTCCACGCTAGGTGTGCTTTGCCATCTTCGACCACACCTTCATTTAACATCAGGTGAGCCGTGGTCAAATAACTAGCCTGTCATCCATAAAAAAAAAATTGCGTATAAAATAATTTGTATCGCGAGTTCGCAATGTGAAATGACCACATAAAAATCCGTAAATTGGGTCCTGCTATAAATTCAAAAGAGTCGTTTTCACAACTCCTTATAAATCCTTAATGAGGTTCACACAACACGATGCATGTCGACTACTTGTAGTCGTAAACATGTCAAAGTGTCGAATGGCGCCCCGTATACACACCACGCGAAAATCGTGTAACGAGTGAAAGAGAAAGCACCGTAACTCCTACAGAGCGAATGAAACAGAACATTTAGCAATGAAATTTCTTAAGTTAGTGGTACGGATTCTGTGGCAAGGTGTAATCGTAAAGATGTCGTGCCAACTGTCGCCTGCGACAAATGTCGACAAGTTGCGGCGATTTGTCGCGTGTACAGCAGGATAAATAGTACATGTACGTGTAGGCGACTGTACCTTGCAAATGTCATTTATTCTATATTAATTCGCTCAGAATATTAACTTTCCATTCTAAATTTGTGAATAAACTGTACCACTGCTAAGTTTCTTCTTATTATGAGAAGGTGTAAGGCTGTAGTTCACCACACTGGCCAAGTGCAGGTTGGCAGACTTCACAAATCTTCGAGAACTTTTTTTATGAACTTTCGGAGATATAGATTTCTGACGTTGTTTTCCTTCACCGTTTTAAAGTCAGCGGCAATACAAACATAACTTAAAAAGACAGAGGTACGTGCCCTCTAAGTTGGAAGAAAGTCGCTCTCCCAACTAGGCGGCCAAAACTTCTAAACTTGTGTAAGTTGATCTATTTTTCATATCTTTTGTAAGTAATAATATGTGACAGAAAAAACAATAGTACTATTTTATGTTATGAAGTAATGAGACGAACGAGATGGTCTCGTTTTCCCTTTTGGGTACGGAACCCTAAAAATAGACGTATTCGCGTGAATTTTGTTTGATCGTTAGAAACCTATGCGTAGGTACTTCATACTTCAGTTGAGCATGTCAACTCGAAACAAACGAAGCCTGTCTACAAAGCTATTCAATATTACATCCATGTCAAGTATCCAATTTACAATCACACAAAAAGAAGTCTGTATGTCTGGTTAAAACCTTTCAGGCTGCTTTTAACATTGTTACAATTATTCACAGGTTGTCATCTGTCTTTTATTATAACATAAACGATGAAGATTCGACCAACACAACTTTACAGTTCAGTGGGGGCGCCACTATAGTCAATATAGGTCTTTCTGTACAAAATTAGCAGCAAATCGTAGAGAATGTTATAACTAACTCGTTTGACCATTTTCGCAAATATGTTGGCCGTATAACTACTTCAAGCCTCATGGAAATGGGAACCATGGCTTGTTGTGACAGGAGCCTATTGTAAATTGATCAATCATTTTCCTCCTTTTATGAAGTGTCTGTGATGTCATGATGAACAGATTTAGACCCATTAGTAATTTTTTTTTAATTGTTTCATCTATTCTGAAACAAATTAAATGGGAACCATACTTATGTACATTTAAGTGTTTTAGCGGAAACCTGTAATAATTATGTCGTTGTATTGTAACATTTTTCACAAGTTGTATATTTTCAAGTTTTCATGTTTAAAAATTTACCACTAAGAATTTTATTCATAAATTGCTGAATTATACAAACGAGTGAATGATATAATATGTATTTTTGTGTTGTTTCCTAAACTATATAGAAGCTTTTTATATTAAAATAAAATTGCAACATCTTTTCTATGAATGTGACTTTGGCTGTGATAAAACTTACATTACTTGTTTTTATCTTGTAACATGAAAATGTATGAACTATTTGGCACTGGCAAAATGCATAAAGAGCTATGCCAAGAAATAAAAAAAAATCTCATATTGTGATAAATATTACTAATAGTTTTTATGTAATAGTAATGCGACGAACGAGACGCTCTCCTGATGGTAAGCCATAACGCCTGTCCATGATGACTATTGCTGCGATACACAGAACTTGAGAGCAAAAAAAGTCCATCTATCTGTACTATTAAAAAGAGGAAAGATTTAATTGTTTGTTTGTATTGAATAGGCTTCGAAACTACTGGACCGATTTCAAAAATTCTTTTACCGTTGGGAAGCTACACTCTCCCCTGGGGACATAGGCTACTTTTTAACCCAGTATTCTCGCGGGAACGGGAACTACGCGAGTGAAACCGTGAGGCGTCCGCTTATTACCAATAAATATATTACTTGGACATTAGCAAACTTCTTCTGTTCGTCTATGATATGCGACATTATTTTTCGGCGATCCCGCCAAAACTCCGGTAATAATGGTTAATCCAGTGTTCCTACTAATAGTGACGCCAACCCATCTCGCGGCCTACAACTCTGTCACCACGCCCTATTCATAGCTAGACTGATGTATTTATAGTATGAAAAATACACTACAAAAGAATCTGTGATACACTAACAGCGCCATCTGTTCGCTGTAATAGCTGACGTGTGAGCCACAGATCATAGTTGTTGACAGGTTTATGACAGAGCAATGATACAAACTCTTGAAGCAGTAGCAAATGAAACTTGTTGTAGTGTTTTGGCGGGAATACGAAAAAAAAAATATCAATGCATCTATATTTTCTATAGCAACTTTAACTTTTACAATGTCTTTTTCGAGTGCTCCTATATGGAAAGACACAATGTCTCTTTTGAGTGCTCCTGTATTAACATAGTGGTGTTTTATTCGTAAACTACTCAATAAGGTGAGTGAGTATAATAATTGAAGAAAATGAAAGGAACCGATCGGATGCGAAATAAAACATAAAATAGACTATAATCAAATGAATTTCAGATCCATTACTTTTTATTATAATAGACAAGCGTCTAAAAATCCTTAGTTTTATTTCAAACTAGACCCTAAAATAATTATAACATTTAAAAAAACCCGGCCAAGTGCAAGTCGGACTCGCGCACAAAGGGTTCTAGCATTATCTATAAAAAAGGCAAGAAAATCACGTTTGTGAATGGGAGCCCTTAAATATTTGTTTTATTGTTTTTTAGTATTTGTTGTTAGGTATAGCGGCAACAGAAATACATGTGAAAATTTCAACTGTCTAGGTATTATGGTTCATGAGATACAGCCTGGTGACAGACGGACAGACAGACAGACAGACAGACAGACGGACAGCGGAGTCTTAGTAATAGGGTCCCGTTTTACCCTTTGGTTACGGATCCCTAAAAAGCACGGACCCCGGAGTCCGTGAAGTTATAAATCAATCAAATGATAACAGATGAGGTAACGCTGGAGGACGATAAAGACAGCTATCCTGGAATGAAAACTAGCTTTCAAGTATGGCCGGATATTGGGACAAATATTTGTTAATATGGGCAAATTTTTTAACTAGACTTTTTTCTCAACTGCTTGAGTTTATGTACTGAATTAAAAAATATAATAGTGTCGTAACATCAGGGATGCGCGGGAGTGGTCGAAACTCCTACTTTGTGGCTGAGTTACTGCTCTGGCATGACTGTTTAAACAGACCGATAAAGAAAACAATATCACACTGTTGAAAAAATAACATTAAATACCGTAAATCTCTGGATTCCATTGCAGTGAGCCGGTAAACAAACCCCGGTGACCTATTCTAGATTTGGATACAAATACAGATAGTGATAGAGATACTTTATTAAATATTAAATTAACTCGTCGTTACTTATAACATAATTTTTTTTTAATGTAAAAAGTACTAATGAGACGAACGAAACGCTCTCCTGATGGTAAGAGATAACGCCTGTCCATGAACATTGCAGCGATACACAGAACTTCGAGTAACAAAACAAAATCCAGGGCATCACTGCTTTGGCGCTCTTTACTTTCGAGACTTTCGATGGTTAATCTCAACAGCCCAGTAATTTCGCTAGCTGCAGTAACCTTCAAACCGGAACACAGTAATGTTTACACACTACTGCTTAGCGGCGAAGTAACTGATACTGCGGTGATACCTACCTAGCCTACCTCCTGCTAAGGAGAAATAATAATAATGGCGCATAGATGATGATAGGAAGCTAAAGTGGTAGCTGGCCATATCTGTCACACAATCGATAAACTCTAGGATGTAGACATGTTCTAGACAGCAATTTGGCAAACGTGTTGTAGGACGCCCTGAGACTGAATGGAGTGAAGATATACGTAAGACAGCTGGCGGTAGCTGGAAGCGAAAAGCCGAAGATTGGGCTGAGTGACGTTCTTGAGACAAGCCTATGTCCAGCACTGGCCTATGATAGGCTGATTGTAATGATAAATTTAAAAAGAGGTAGGCTATATGTGTGGAGCTTCAAATGCTTCTAAAAATGTATAATTAGGACCTTATTTTTGAATCAAATAAAAATAATTCGATAAATAATAAATAATCATTGTCCCGATAGTTGTCGCGCAAATTGTCAAGCCAAAAACAAAGAAGAAAAAGATAAATATTCTTATAACAATAAATAGATGCATAACCGCTAAGACTCTTCAAAGTATTGTTTAACAAAAAAAATATATGACTAGGTACATAATTATGTGGGCATACAAATGCCTACAATATGCCAGCCAACATCAATCTATGTTATAAATTGGATCGCAACTTCCCTCAATATTTTCAGGAAAACTTCTAGACGTTTTCACGGAACATGCCAAACAACCGTTATTTAATATACCGATCAAACTTAGCTTTCTATATTAATATAAACTTTCAAGAACAGTCCTCTGAGAAATTCCACTAAATTGAATGTAAATACACCTTCATTACTTACCAGTCGAGTGCGTGCCAAAGTTTATGACTCCTCGCTAGAGTCACCGAGTCTTGACATAAAATTATGCTGACGGTAAATTTTTGTGAAAGACTAAAATTTTTTTTTTGTCTTTGGACTAGATATCGAAACATATTTTGAACACAACTTTATTTCACTTTAACCTATGAATGAACATATAACACGTAACACGGCCGCATTTACGTAACGCGGTGAAATTTGGGTTCAATTGACGTAGAATGCTATTCTCTATACCATTATTCAATTTAAAAACATGAATAAGTATGTTTTGCTCTTTTTGAACTATAGATATTCTTGATAATCATATTATTATAATGTTTTAAATGCTTAACACGTTTTGGACATGGAAATCTCGTGTTAAACATAGAACCCCTTAGGTAGGTAGTCTCATATTTTCAACAAAAAATCAAAAATACATTTTTTTATATTTTTTTAAGCAACAAAATACACTACAGTGACAAAAAATCAGAATCCAACACACTAATATTATAAAAGTGAAAGTGTGTAAGTGTGTTTGTTACTTCTTTACGCTTAAGCGGCTGGACCAATTTTGATGTAATTTGGTATAAAGGAAGCTGACATCCTGGATGAACACATAGGCTACTTTTTATCTCGAAAAAATCACGTGAGCTGTGATAAAACACCTGGCTTTTCAACCAAAAATAATAAATAAATATATTCTGTATTTACTATAAGTATATATTTACAAAAATAGTAATTATGTATTCTATATCAGTTATCTGACTTCCATAGTACAAGATTTGCTTAGTTTGGTGTGAAATGGCGCTGTGTGTAATGTCCTACAATATTTATTATTATTTTTATTTATTACATATATAATGAGGTAAAGGTTGCAGAATTGACAAAAGTTTTGAACGGCCATTTAACTTGGTGTCAACTATACCCGGAAACGGCATGATATTAATAGCGGTACATTTAAAGTAATGAGCCAATAAGTCACAGATCCTAATGCCCCTCGAATGACCCCAGGGTCTTGGAAGCTAATGCGCCTATAGTACATTTATTTGACCTCGAAGCAAAATAACTATTTTGGTTTTAGACATGAGGTCTTTTAATTCATCTTATATTTGTCAGAAAATATAATAGAGCCGATCTCTAAAATAATTTGTTTTATAGCGATGATAGCCCAGTGGTTAGCGCGGTTTTCCGAAGGGCGTGGGTTCAAACCCCGACAATGTGCTTGAGCTACCGGTGAAGGAAAACGTCGTGAGGAAACTATAGAGGGGTGGTAAGGTAATTTCTAGCACTCAACTGGTGAGCTTGAAAATCAGTCGCCTACAACGGCGTGTTTCGGCAGCTTCACTTGAGAGTTTGTACCATTCCATTTTTCCCTTTCCAGTTAGGCACTAAGTGTGCATACTATCTTCGACCACACCATCACTTAAAAGAAAGATGTGTGTGACTTATAGAGATTTAGTTATATTATTTTAGTAACTAAATAAATAAATAAATATCGTAGGACTATACACAGCGCCATCTGGCCCCAAACTAAGCAGAGCTTGTGTGATGGAAGTCAGATAACTGATAGAATACATAAATACTTTTTTTTTTTGTAAATACATACTTATAATACATACAGAACACCCAGACACAGAACAAACATTTGTTTATTCACAAATGTTTGCCCTGAGTGGGAATCGAACCCACGCCCTACAGCTCTCAAGGCAGATACACTACCAATGAGCCAACGGGACTGTCAACAAACTTACGTGACAACTTACTTTGTAAACCATAAAAATTAAAGAAGTATATTGAAAAACTTATGTTCAATTTGAAAGAGAAAACACTGGCTTTCTTTGAAATTCTTCTTTTTTTTTTGAGCAAAATTTTCTGTCATTATAATATCATCAGTCATTTTAGAAAGCTTGTTACAAATAAACTAGTGACCCGCCCCGACTTCGCACGGGTGCAATATAGATACTAATGTGGCGTTCTGTTGCGTAGTTTAAAAGATGGGAAGCGACTTTGTTTTATACTATATAGAGATATCATGGGACGTTTCACAGCCCAAATCTAATCAAAGCTTGTATAAAATACAAAAAAAAAATTGATAACACCAAAGTTACAATTCGAACACTATGAAAACCAGATAACTGTCTAGTGTTACAACATCTCCCGTCTGTTCTTAAGATATATGTGTTTTCCATTATTGGTTGCCTGGAAGAGATATCTCTTAGCGATAAGGCCGCCACTTGCGGCACTATCTCATAAGATTATTTTATTTTCTGTACTTTTTTCTATTTTTGGTGTGCTCAATAAACAGTTTCTATCTATCTACATTCTATTCATCTATATATCTATCTATAACTGATAGTAGGTATACACAGTACACACTTGTATTTTTTTTTATTCATACATTTTTTTACGGTTGACAGGCTAGAAGTTTGACCACAGCACACCTGATGTTAAGTGACGGTGTGGTCGAAGATGGTTTAGCACACCTAGCCTATACATATAATATATACATTAAATGTATTAAACTACTTATACTTGTATTTCCAATAAAAAAACCATCACTTAATTGTAAAAATTCTAGAGATCAACAAAAATAATATAATTTACTAGCTGCGGTGTTACCCGCTACATGTTTTAGGGATAAAAAGTAGTCTATATGTTAATCCAGGGTCTCAGCTACCTCCATATCAAATTTCATCCAAATCCGTTCAGTAGTTTTTGCGTGAAAAAGTAACAAACATACATCCAAACTTCCATCTAACATATAATAATATTAGTTAGATACATAATTATCTACACTAATATTATAAAGAGGAAAGATTTGTATTTTTGTATGTTTATAACGAATAAACTAAAAAACTACTGAACCGATTTCAAAAATTTTTTCCCCATTAGAATGCTACATTCTCCCTGAGTATCATAGCCTATATTTATTACAAGAGTTGAATTAAAAAATAAATGTCCACCCGTGCGAAGCCGGGACAAGCCACTAGTGATAAAACACCTAGACATAAAACAAACCATGTTCATCACTGTCCTGAGTGAAGTGAATCCAAAGAAGTATAAACAAAAAGATGGAACGTGCAGAGCTCTAAAATTTTGTATTAAACTAAAACATACCTTCAAAACTAATTCAATGGAAAGGCAACAATATTTGCGCTTTTAACAAAATTGCCCGCGAATTCAATTTCAAGACAATTTTGTCTAGTAGTTTGTCGATGCGTGGGAAGTAATAACTTGAGCATGTACTTGTAGTAATGGAAATTGTGGGAACAAACGTAAAATACAATTTTGGTCGAATGTAAATGCCAAACTGTTTCTACCGCTACAATACAGAAACCTACATATTTAACTATGGTATCTTTACTACGTTCGTCTCGAAGTTAGTTGTGAAAGCTTGAAAACATAAGACTTCGAGAGTTTAATATTGACAGAGGAAGCTAAGCTAAGCTAAGCTTTCATTTTTGTAATTTAATGATCATGGTAAATCATGGAAAATAAAATGTATTTATTACTAGTTGCGGCCCGCAGTGTTACGCCCTTTTCCCACGTGAACACTACACATTTTTTAGGTAATAAGTAGCATATATGTTATGTATCTATATGGTGTGAGCTACCTCCATACCAAATTTCATCAAAATTAGTACAGCCGCTTGAGCATGTAGAAGTAATTTATCTTTAAGAACAGTCTGGAATAAAATTTTAACTTTTTTTTTTTTTTTTTATGTGACAAATAATGAGACGAACGAGAATCATGACCAGTTTTTGTCATTGGTTTCGTAATGAAATGGAATTTTTTTTATTTTATTTTTTATTCAAAATAGGTCCGCGTTTGACCATACTCTGCCTGATGTTAAGCAGTAGTTTATGATGTGTCTATATTACAAGCTATCCTCATTTCAAATTTTAGCTAAATCTGTCGAACCATTTTAACGTGAAGTGAAACATACAAACTTTCGCATTTGTGATGTTATAGTTATATTATAGATTGCAATGAAAAAGGCGACAGCTTTTAAATATGTTTGGATCTGTCAACTAAATCCAATGAAATCAGTGTTATTGTCAAACTAATTCCATTCTCTATTTCAGAATGCAACTGCAACGGGCACGCCCGCCGCTGCCGCTTCAACATGGAGCTATACAAGCTCTCGGGCCGAGTGTCGGGCGGCGTGTGCCTCAAATGCCGTCACTTTACTGCCGGTCGGCACTGCCACTACTGCCGTGAGGGGTACTACAGGGATCCTACGAAGCACATCACTCACAAGAAAGCGTGCAAACGTGAGTGCACCCATTATGAAAATCTTCTTCTTTCTTTGTTTGGCGTCGTACTCTGTGCATTTTTAAGCGTAAATCGCTCTTTACGAATTATATTTAGGTACTACCAGTAATGCAGGAAGTACCGTATATTCAGATATTAATTAATATCCCTTCTAATAATCTTCATGGAGCATAAAGATAAATTATTCCTTACAGATAGATAGAGAGATAGAAAAACAAAAATAGAAAAACCAGCCAAATGCGAGTCGGACTCGCGCACGAAGGGTTTTGTACCATTATCTATAAAAACGAAAAAAAAAACATTTGTTGTATGGGAGCCCTTAAATATTCATTTTATTCTGTTATTTTTTGTATTTGTTGTTATAGCGGCAACAGAAAAAGCGAAAATTTCAGCTGTCTAACTATCACGGTTCGTGAGATACAGCCTGATGACAGACGGACAGATAGACAGATGGACGGACAGCGGAGTCTTAGTAATAGGGTCCCGTTATACCCTTTGGGTACGGAACCCTAAAAAAGTACAGAGAAAAAAAGAAAAGTATAATACAGTATTACAGTACAAGTAGTAGTACAGTTTAATACGAAAGTTTAACATAAGTCATTTGTTATACTGTACAGTAATTGACCTTGAAAAGTTATAAGGTTTTGATTAAAAAGTTGCCGTATATAACAAATCTTAGTTTTCCTTTGTCATGCTATGCTAAAAGTGATTATCTCCTTCACAGGTACGATGCTATAAATTTCATATTAAATGTTCCAGTAAAACGTTACTATAAAAACATTATACCTTAAATATCTCAAAATGTCGTCGTTTTAATAAATAAAGGATGGATTCAAGTAAACTGTAAGCTATAAAAATGTTAAAAATATACGAAATGGCCGATAAAAGTTTAACACCTGGCTAACAAATAAATAAAACTGAGAGAATTCAAGCTACGCCATCTACGTTTAAATAGGTATATCTACCTTTTATAAATATACCTACGCCTTTGAAATAAAGAACGTTGGAAACGTCTGGCTTTTTTGGTGCTTAAAATACTTTTAGTTTAGTTTTGACAGGCTGTATTTGACCACAGCTCACCTGATGTTAAATAACGGTGTGAACACATCTGGCTTGGAACTGCACTGGCTCTCAAATGTGCGGCAAATTTTAAGTTTGCGGGGTAGACTAGCCAGTCGAGTACTTGAAAGTATCCGACCACCATGCTATGTTATCTTACGCCGGTTGCTCGAGTTAGTTGTTGGGGTTTGAAACCACGTCCTTTGGCGTGTGAACTTACCGCGCTAACCACTAAGCTATCATCAAAACAAATACTGAAGTTTTTATATGAATAGGTATCTAATAGTTCCATTCCAGGCTAAGTGTGTTTACCACCTTCAAACACACCGCCATTCAAATCAGGTGAGCAGTGGTCGAACACCTAGCTTATTAACCATAAACAAGCTACTTTCCTACACGAAAACATAATTTGTTCACC
The DNA here is from genome assembly GCA_905404145.2 of Biston betularia. Taxonomy (NCBI): domain Eukaryota; kingdom Metazoa; phylum Arthropoda; class Insecta; order Lepidoptera; family Geometridae; genus Biston; species Biston betularia. The sequence goes on from FR989873.1 coordinate 12,478,666, forward strand.
GAAATATTACTAAAATTTTCTAAAATGAATCTTAATATAATACTGATTTTGCATAATCGTACTAAATTAACAATTCTTAGACGTTTCCGAAATATCTTCCGAGAATATTTCTACTTATAATTAAGAATTTATTAGATCGTGTTTAGACAAAGTAAAATACATAAAAAAGTTCTAAAGAATAAAGTGTGACAAGTTAAAAACGGAACGAAAAAAGTTGTATATATGTATAACCGAGCTTGTTTTGGAAAATCTTTAAAATATTTTCACATTGAAAATTCGCTTTGAAACAATAGATTTTTAGATAGCATTACGTTTTTTTTTATTCTCTTTTTTTAGGACTTTTGTCAACACTGACATGTTAGTCCCATAGTTCTATAAGTACTTACAACTATTTATCATACTAATACAAGAGATAGCATTACATGATATTTATTTTTTATCTTTAAAATTGCTAGAATACCGTACTGCGTGTACATTATAGACGTGGCATTTTTTTTAAAAGGCAGAAATATTTTCCTTTCTTAAACGAAAACTTGATTCTACGCCTACGTTTCGCGACCTCACAACCTTTCGCGAATCTAATTCCCAAACAAAACATTGAAATAGCCAACGACGAAGCACATAAAAATAAATGTAAACGGATAATCGGTTTACGGACATTCCCCATGCTCGGTAACCGAATAGTTTTCCTATAAAGTCTTGAATCGAGTTGTCCTTTTCTTCGTGCATTGCCCGTCGTTGGTCCCTGTGGAGCAATTCTACGAGGTACAAGGGTAACAGGGGTAAAGTTGACACGGTTTTGTGCTGACTCTGATTGAGTGAAGATGTCACGGGTAGGGTAGCTTGGGGTAAAGCGATTGTTTCGCCGAATTGTCCAAATGTTATTGTTTGTTTTATTTGGATGACGTGCATGGATTCAAAATTGGGATTTGATAAACGCAATAGAGATTGATACCAGCCATATCAGTTGCATGTTTTAATACAACAAAGATTCAGCAATTGACAAGCAGTATGAAGACACAAAAATCACATTAATTTATGTGGATGTGTCATAGTACTCTTAACATAAAATTAAAGCGTTCGCAAAATGGCATCTTGTGATAAAGCATCCAACATGTCAAGAGTTGTGTATATCACATGGGAATCTCCGCCGCTCCTCCCCACTTAAAACCTCAGGGTGTTCTTTCGCCGCGCTTGCAGTTAGGGCCACGGGAGCGCTTGCACACTCGTTCGCAGCAAGGTTGACACCCTCTAGCCAATACCGTGAATAAGTAGACAACATTTCCAAATCAAAATAACACATAACTACACGCCAAGCGCCAGTTTTACCAATAATCCAATATCCCAACGAAAAATCAACAAGGCGACACAACAATATTTTATTTGCTCTCCAACCAATCTCATCAAACGGCCAAAACAAATATGTTTTGCTTCCAACTCCGCGGTTTGGCGGGCAACAGTCGGTGGCTATCCTATTATCGTGTGTGACCCGTAATGCGACCCTCGTAAACAGACCCCTAGGGGTTAGGGGTCAGGGCATAAGGATAATTGAGTCAACGATCTGGCATGTAAAAGATCTGAAGCTGTAAATAGCGGTACAGAGGAAATTTGCGCCAGAAAAAGGTAACCATTTTAGGGTTGGGTTTGATGATTGATAAAGAAAATAAATTATAGTATTTTACTCAAGGGCGGTTAAAGTGAATGAACTTTCCAATAAATCCTATAAATAATAAAATAAATCAATAATACTTGGCCAAAAGTCAATCTACTCTATTTTCCCCTACAAATTGAAATTATAGATGTTGTCTCTTAAATTTGTCGTTGTTTTGCAATGCCCAAAAGAGACTTAATTTTATTTTTCTAACATGAAACTTGTGTTTTTTAACTCACGAATCTCGAAACAAGTTATTTTCCATATCCAATCTCCAATGCGACATCTCCACGAATAGAACATCTGTTTTTACAACACAAAGAAAATTTGCTACAAATACACTCCAAGCGACAGAAAAACTTTCATATTGACAATAGTTTGTAACAGAGAAAAATATGTTCGCGTCATAACGTGGAAGTTACAGCAGTCTTCGCAGTATTGCGAACTTGTCTTCTTATCTATTGAGTTTGTTTTTCTTCATAATAAAGTAAGTAAAGAATAAACAAGATAAAGTTTGAATGCAAACTTACTTTTTTGTTACATTTTTAGGGTACCACTCTCAACAGTATATCTACTTATCGTCTAACATGTATGTCAATGTATGTTACACATATTTTAATATGTTTGACAGGCTAGATATTTGACTACAGCTCACCTAATAATAAGTGACAGTGTGGATGAAATATATTTGTATTTGTATTGTCCTTTAGCATGCGACTGCCACCCAGTAGGAGCAAGCGGCAAGACATGCAACCAGACGAGTGGTCAGTGCCCGTGCAAGGATGGCGTCACGGGCACCACCTGTAACCGATGCGCCAAGGGCTACCAGCAATCTCGAAGCCACATCGCGCCTTGCATACGTGAGTGTTATTCCATCTAGCATGTACGTTACTTTCAGCCTGTAGTAATTTTTTACTACGTAAAACAAATGAGACGAATGAAATGATCTCCTGATGGTAAGAGATAATTCCTGATTGTGACTATTATTGCAGCGACATCTAGAACTTTGAGCCACAAAATAAAGTCCAGGGCATCGCTGCTTTGACGCTCATTACTTTGAGATTATATTGAATGATTACTCTTAGCTGCTGTACCATTCACTCCGGAACACAGTAATATTTACAAGCAACTGTTTGGCGGCAGAATATAAGATACCGCGATATATGCTTCAATTGATAAATGGAGTAGAGAGTAGAAAGAATGAAGATCTGTATAGTAGCGAAAGAAATTACTTGCAATAAGCCCTGAGTAAAATCATCGTTACATTGTGCCTTCTTTTGCTTTGCTATGATTAAATGACTCAGGAAACATACTATTTAGGACATTATTTGACCATTAGTCTTTTAATGAGTATGTGTCTCACCACTAACAAAAAAACTGTTCTCAGGTTCTATTTCTTGGGCTGCGCGTGATAGCAACACCTGAATCTTTATCCTCGATTGAATAATTTATTGATCGTAAGTCTCGCTGGTTGCTTTGGAGAACCCGTCCCAAGTGATTAATATTGTATCTCCTGTGCAGGTATCCCGCGAGTGGTGACAGCAGTTCAAGCGATGGAGGCCGTAGAAGGCGAGCCGGGCCGCGGTAAGTAGTAAGTGGACCTTCATGCACTCTCGCCTCATCATCACTGCAAGAAGAGGCACTTACTTCTTCAGGTCTTGGACTTCTATAACGCCTAAAATAATAAAAATAATAAAGTACACGTCGTCTTTCTTATGATCTGGATTTTGATAGCCATCATTATTGATAAAGCATGGCTAGCAGTACATTTAGATTAATTTTCAAAAATTCAGTATCATTAATTTATGTGTAGTTCACTATTTTAAATATACGTTCCGTTCTACTTATACATATAGTTCTTTAGAAACTTGGGAAATAATATATGTTTTAAAGAAGACTTAGACCTTAGAAGAACTTAGACCTGATGCAGTAAGTGCTTGTGTCTAGAGAGACTGCATATAATTTTATGTTAGTAACTAAGTAAATATAAATTCAATGTTTTTAATCATAAGACGTACTCGTTGTACTACTTTAATTGTGATGCGAGCCTTACCCAACCCCCTCTAGCTCATGAGCCGTAATACAAGTATGTCTCCTCCATGAAAACGTAACAAAGCCAGGGTATGAATACGCATGACAATGTCTCTTTTTCCCGAGTGGAAAGACTTTTATCACTCGCGTTCTAGCAAAACTGGGCCCATAACCTTTCCCGTAGTAAATCATCTCTGTATATGCAGTCACTCTATTAGTTCAATAATTTGCACTTTAATTTAATTTCTATTTATTTTACCTAACACCACCTTTTAACAACTACATCCCTTGTTTACATATTTCATCGAAAAAAATTACAGTCACGCTATAAAGTGTTAACCATTTTGAGATTGATTTCAAATACATAATTATGAAAGGTTGTGTTAGGTTGAAGTTTTCACATAAAACATATTCCTAACTAATTTAATATCTAATTTAATAATTTAATGCCTATCTTATGTGAAAACTTTAAAATATCTACTTAAATGTGTCTTATGAAATTATTTTCAGGCTTGTTTCTTAATCATTCATTAACTGATTCATTTTTATTTTTAATTGTCAGTGGCAAGTGGAAGGTAAATTAATCATTTAACTGTAATATTTTTGCTCAATTTTTATTTATATCATTTTTCTTACAAACAAATATCTGCTTTACACTTCTTTCAAATACCATTATTACTTATAAGTATTTATTAAACACTATAATTTTCTAATACCTTTTTTAAATTCCTTAGAAAACTTGTAAGTGTTCTATCTAAACGATAACTAAATGCTTTTCTTTACATATAAATATCACTCTATTCACTGTTTTGAAATGTTTTGCTTATCGCAGAATGGACAGTGCATTGCTAATTTAAAGGATAAGCCTGAAATAAATATGTCTCAATATATGTTTGTGTGTGCAGCGACGGATCAGTGCGGCCGGTGTCGCATCGGCGCTCGCACGCTAAACCTCAACAAGTTCTGCAGCCGAGATTACGGTAGGTATATCCTTTTTGAGTGAAATGAGTCCCTTTCGGCTGAATACAAAGTCATGAGGCATTTTTTTTGTCTGCATCTCCTGATAGTAGGAGACAACGCTTGTAGTAGTGTACCCAGAACTATGAGATTGGCTTGACTTTGTAATGTTTGTGTTGTGCAGTCATAATGGGCAGAGTGGTCGGTCGCGAGGCGGCCGGCGCGGGCGCGGGCGAATGGGCGCGGCTCGCGCTGACCGTACAGGCGGTGTACAAGCGCGCGCCGCGGTCGCGACTACGCCGCGGCGCCGCCAGCCTCTACGTGCGCGCAAAGGATCTCGCGTGCAAGTGCCCCAAGATCAAAATTAACAAGTGAGGAAATAAGAACTCTTCTTTTTTATGATTGATAAGCAAGGTGTTTGATCACAGTTCACTTGATGTAAAGTGACGGTGTGTCGAAGATGATCAAGCACACCTAGCCTAGAATAGAACTAGCTCTTAAGCGAGGCTGCCTAAACACGCCGTTAGATGCTTGGCGACAAATTGTCAACTTGATGGTGGTAGCTTGGCAGTCGAGCACTAGAAAATACCCTACCATCATGGTGTCCTCACGATGTTTTCCTTCACCGGCAGCTCAACCTCATTGTTGGGTTTGAAAAACCGCGCGTCGGCGTGTGAACCGACCGTGCTGACTACTGAGGTATTAAAGAAGAAAAACTAGTATTTTAATCCACTGTTGGCATTTTTATACCTTCCTTATTGCTTTCAACAGCAGACCTGGCATGCAAGTCATGATATAAATTTTATCAGTATTTTCTTGAAGTAAAACAAACGTATCCCTTTAGCTTGAATGTCCTCGGTTGAACCAGAGTTATTTTGCAGTATTAGATAAGCTACACAAGCCAAATACTGCTTCGCGTGATAGTATGTCTTCTGTGGTGTGTAATATGGTCTTGTCGTAGGCGTGGGAATGTCTAAGGAAGATGACTGCTGAATGATGAGGGCGCAGCGCTGAGCCTGTGCCCCGTTGTGCAATAGTTTACAATTGAAATAATACCTACTTCATATTTGATACTAACCTTAATTTTTAAAAGAATAACCAGCATTCGAACTATCGAAACGGAAAATCGGTACAAAAAATACAACCCCTGCTTATTTTCCAGGTCTTACCTAATCCTAGGAGTGGAAAAAGAAGGAATATCTTCCGGTATGCCCGGATTGACTATCGGGGAAAGGACCCTCCTGTTAGAATGGCGCGACGATTGGCACCGACGCATCCGCCGCTTACAACGACGCGCTATCAACTGCCACTAACCACGCGCCATCTTGAATTAACTGTCATTATCATCTGCCATTTGCCGCTCGCCGTTTTCAAGGCAAAAAGGCTATGGCCTGTCGCGCTTATACAGCCACGAAGCTGATCGTTGGTTCTTGTTGTTCGATTGTAAGTTATTCCGTCGTTGGTTCCGTGCAAACGTGAATTGATAATGTAGTTGATTTAACTGTTACTGCCATAATATATTGTGCTGTCTTTAACTTCATACAATAATGTACGTTGACAGAAAATAATATTAAAACAAATAGCAAACGGGTTCTAAAGTGATCTAATTCATAAAACATTATGCAAACTGCTCTTAACTATTGAGCCTTATCGATTTATTATAAAATAACATAATACAGATACCGTAAAATGTTAGTTTCTGTCAAAGCAAATTATTTGCCTAGTCCGTTAAGATTAACATTAATGACTAGTACTATGATATTGTAGTATTTTTGACGATATATTGTACGCATCGTTTTATATGCCAAAAATGTGAGAGAACCCCACATCAACGCCAACTCTTCTATAAAAACTTTGCCCTTAATTTTAGCTATAGTGAATTCAAAAATAATAAAATTGGGGGTTCCATGACTAACTCTTTTTCTCCCTAGGATTTTGTTACAAATTGTATAAAGCTCTCAAAGTTTTTATTTATTTTATATACATAGTTTAGTTTAATAATCTTACTAATAATAAATATATCGTTCCATTTCTTGCATTTTATGTATAATTGTTATTTTATAGATGCGCATGTTAATATTGTTTTTATTTTCACAATGGCAACATGGAGTGAAGGCATCTGTCAAAATATTTACTGCTATCGCAGCACTAACGAGTGAAGATTGTTTTGACAGATGCTAAGACTTATGCCGACGATTGTACAATGTAGTATTTAGGTCATATTCTCGAGGATGACTCATCTCCAAATAGTCACAATGGTTTAACGTACCTCATTTATAAAATAATCTTAGGTAAGGGTTATGACGTTAATTTATAATCTAGCGCGTAGAATTTTCTACAACTTAAGGTAATTATGTTGTGTTCGCAACTTCTTTTATTTTTCATAAACTGTAAATCAATTTTTATCTTGCCAAAGTGACATGTTCTTTTGTACAGAGTACTTAATAATGCGTTTTGTCTCTGTCTTGGTCTCAGCACAAATAATGCGTCGCTTTTGAAACTAGTTATTTGATTTAAATAGCGCGTGTAGCGATATTTTGGCTAGTGCTCGCAAAATGCAAATGAATTTATTTTAATCTACGCATTACTTTGCAGTGACTTAGTTTCTCATATTAAATCGCCATCTACGAGTATCTTGGATCTTGAACTTACTCAATGCCAACTATTGACTTCCCGCTTTTGGAGATCTTTAGCCACCTCATCTTTCCTTGTATACTTGGAACGGTCGACGGGACTACATAACCTCACTTGTTCAAAATGTGACTGAGTAAGCTGCATAAAAGCCTATACGGCTTTTATATCACTCTAAATTTAACAAAATTTCAAGTGAGTAAATAGTTTCAAACGCTGCGTAGGCGTGCGGAGCCCAATTTCTTAGTCCGTGTGTCTTGAACACGATGCGTTGCCTAATTGAGGTATGTACAGTATTACTAGCTTTACTAAGAGATATTATTAAGAACCTTTATTTTTAAAAAGTACAATCGCGCACAATTTTCAAAATATTTTTTTTAATAATTTTTTTTTTTATTTTAACATATATATACATTTATGACATTGCTTAAATATGTCATTTACAAGCAAAAAGCTTAAATTCCATACTATTTATTTTAGCTATAAAATAAAATAAATAAAGTAAAATAAATATGTGAACTGGATAAAAATGTTTCCTGCCCAGTGCCCATGTCAGATAAGTATTGCAGAATCCCGTTGGAAATCGTAAAGGCAACAAAAGTTTTATCGTAAGATATCCAAGGTATTCGAAGTGCGGGCATCATTGTAATCATTCACAATTGAGCTGTCAGGGTTATTTATGTTATCTTCCTGGCGGGGTAACAGCATGATTGTGCTCCACTGGTTATCGGAGCGACAAGATATGACAAGAATTTTCAAGTAACCTTCTTGTATTAACAATGATTATTGATCAGAACTGTGGAATCTAAAGAAGATAAGAATGCTTTTTTTTCTAACTATTTTTTTTACTTTAACTTTTTTAGCTAAACAAAGGATGATATAGAAAAAAAAACAGACAATCTACCTTAATTATTATAACCTAAGGTTAAATAAAAACAAGAACAGTTTCTAATCGTTGTTGGAATGTATCTAAAACAATGTTGCTTGCTCAGAATTACATTACCTTTGCGGCAACAGAAAATGATACAAAATTGGCCTCAGTGCAATCCATAAGTGGATCTTGCCTTAAGCACACAATGGCATAAATCAACTTGGTACAGACAACTGTATTAACGTATAAAGCGTTTAGTACCTGGTCGTATTGAAGATAATTTTAATGTCAGATAAATTCGTAGGAAACAAAAATAAATTTACTACGATAAGGTTGTAAAGAAATAATATTTTTATAGTTTATTCAAGCAAGCCATTGAGGATAATTCAACGTATTTCCGATCATGGTTTACAACAGAAATGAAGCTAAGCCAACGAACTAACTTCATCTTAAACATTTACAACATAATACAACGTTATATTACACAACAAAAGCATTAAGTCTTTTAAATATTATTTAAGACTGTCGTCATGCCTATTCAGTTTAAAAGTTTGTCATAATAATTATTGTTATTAATTTATTTTGATATTGCTTTTTTGCGCGTATGTACTTTTTAAATTAATAGCTGATGAATAAACATAGATATACCTATTTAAAACGGCTTAGTAATTTCGCTTGGACGTTCTACGATTTGTAAAAAGTGTATTTAGTTGTAGATTTATCTATTTACCTGTTTCTAGTTATGCATATCTTTAGATTTGGTAATTTTGACATAAAGACGGTAAGTACATAACACCACACGTATGCTTTGAAAATATATTTATTCAAAATGCTCTTTTACGAAGTGTGGTGCACAAAACAATTGTTAATACGAGTAGGTATATTACATTAAATATTTCATTTAACATTTTCAATTACATTAAAACAAAAACAAACAAAAATAATGTATAGATCACAAAAATTATGCCTAATTAATTAATTTAAAAAGATACAAGATATTCTTGTTTTCCTTAATTTTTGATATCGCACCTTGCGTATTTGCCAGTGTTTTTAAATTTTCAACTACGTAAAATCTTGTAAAATAAGTTTAAGTCACACAAAGTAAGTAAAGGGCAACTGGAAAAAGTCATGTTTTACCACATTCTATCACTTTCCCTCCCTCGCGCTTTTAATTCGGCACTTTTACGAAAAAAACACCACGATGTTAATACATAACACACCAAACACACAATTTTTTTTCAAAATTATCTAATGCGGTGACACGACTTTTCCGAGTTTTCCCCAAAAACTCACACAAATTATTAAACAGAAATCCAATTTTCTCTAAAAAAGTAGTCTCACAATTGCAAAACAACTTATTTTTAAGCAGACTTTCAAAAATATAATTTCTGAAGTAGTATCATACAAAATCATCAGAGCGCATTCATATCAAAGAGGTCTAATGTAAACACTGGCTTATTGATGCCAACTCATCTTGTTTTTGTTTGTTTTACGTCAATAACTCATGTAAATTACGTCGAAAGCAGAACTTGCCTGCGGCGGTCACCGCAATTTTAATTTATCGTAGCTCAATAAATACATATTACTTTTGAGTCTCACAAATATACATTATACTTTTTTGTTTAAGTATATATTTACATTTTATTTTAAAATACAATATTAAAGTATCGAAAAACAATTTTGGTTTGTCACAGTATCAAACACACTGCGTTAAAAAAAAAATATTAATACAGTACAGACAATATAAATTTAATTATAAAGCTACCTACTTACTAACAACATTCTACATCAAATCCAAAGTGAACTCACTTTCGTGCATTCACTAACTTTGGAGCCATATCGGTTTTTTAACTTGCTGACTACAACAGCTGTGGAACCAGAGAGCTTAGACAAACTAACTTTCGATTGTTTGATATTCGATAAGGCTAATAGAAAAATCCAAAAATATATGGCATTGACATAAGCTGTTCACATGACACATCGGCAGTTTTTTTTTTGTTTTGGCGTCACGTTTTAGCATTTGCCAGTGTCAAGTATTTATATATTTTCAAGTTTCAAAAGTTAGATAAGTGTCCTCTTACCTAAAGTTATAGTCAAAGTCCAGTCTTGGGCAAGTACAGTCAAGTTCAGTCATGCTTTTATAAAGTAGTGGTGACTTTACTATAAAGCTTCGATGGAGTTTTGGAAGCACCACGAAAAGTCATGTTTCACCACATTATATCATTTTCCTACACTCACGCTTGTAATTCGGCACTTTATGAAAAAAACACCACCATTTTAATGCATAAACACTCGACAAAACACTAGTTTTGGAAAAAAATACAACGGAGCGACACGATTCTTTCCGCGTTCCCGCCAAAACTCTCAAATTTAAACTTTTCTATTAGCGTTATTGCTAATCGAATTTTGCGTTGTCTATGCTCTCAGTGCTAACACCGGGGTAAACAGCGCTTATACAGGTGTACATTAAAATATATCACAAATTGTACAAGCAGATTTATAACAACGATTTTGAGCGTCTTATTGTCACAATAAATATTAATTTTCATACAAAGAAAGTATATGTGTTTCTATTATATAGATAAGTTTTATTTATGAATCATTTTAGAATTGGATTTAGAAATGTAAAAATAAATTATTATAATTTAGTTTAAAACGCACAAATATAAGGCCTACTTCGCTTCCTCATTAATATTAGAAATTAAATTAACAATTTTCTTCGCGACTGTACTGTTTTTAATAAGTATCAATTTTAATTAAGTAATAATTAATTTATGAGTAAGCTATGTCAATTGATGGCATTTACACTGTTTGAGTGAATCATAGACAATTTAATTTAATTTAATGGTGTCCGTCCGTGCACTTAACAACTCTACGCCGATTCAAATTAAAATTGGGGTTACAAATTATCAATTTTACACAATAGTTAATTGTATCACATACAGTATTTTAGTGAAAGTGATTGAATTTGCAATCACTTTCACTTGAATTTAATTGCGTGTATTTACAATAAAAATTGCATCAGAAATAAAAAAATCTAAGTTATGTGCATAAGCCGATGACTTCAAACGGTGAAGGAAAAACATCGTGCGGAATGTCCGAGAGTTCGTAAAAAACGTTCTCAAAGATATGTAAAATCTGCCAACCTGCATTTGGCCAGTGATAGACTATGGCTTTATCCTTCTCACAATGAGAAAAAGCTCGCAACCCAACAGTGGGACAGTTTATAAAAACAGAATTGATTGGGATTCGAAATAGTTGCTTAATAGCGTTAATATACTGTATTTTTTTTTAAATAATACAGTATATTAACATACAACCATTTCCATTTCAATGTGTGAAAAAATCGTAACGATTATTTAGTTAATTCATAAAGTTATTTATAAGAGAGGACACCATTATCGCCTTAATTGGAAAGGTCAATTGTTTATGATTAATCTCAATGGAATTAATAATGTAGTGTATTTGCAGCAGACATAAATGATTTGTGTTTTATACCCTGCTCCTGTGATGTAATAAATGTTATTGGTTATATTTATTTAAAAATAAAAGTACATTAATATACGGAAATGTTGTTTTTATTTCTTCTTCACACACTAGATGGGTGTAATGATCTGTGCATCTGTATATTGCACCAGTGTTACATAATAATTCACATACAGGGTTACACGGAGCATTAGGACTAAGAAAAAAAAGAGGGCTTTCACTCATCAACATGAAGCTTCGACCCTGAAATCGCAGAAAAAAGCGAGCTCTTCAATACAAAAATATTAATTGCAATCAACACTATAATTATATCATTAAAGTAAAATGGGTTGGTGGCATCTCCCGTTTAGTCTATTATTATTTTTTCCAACCTATGATTCCCCGTTAAGGCAGCCATTTGTGGTAGATTTGTGATCACACATTTTTGACTGTTTTTTTTAATTTTGATGTATCTACACAATATCTATACAAGTATCTATCTATTCAAAATGCATCAAAATAGCTGTTTTATTGGGTTTCAGAAATGATTTCAGAGTAAATGTTTCATAATAATAAATAAAATTGCCTTATTTTGGCTTTATATTACTGTTCCGCGTAATCCCGTATAGAAGCAGTGTTATGTCCGCAGTGTCGAGTTGATGTAATGAGCGATGACCGTAATTGAAAATAAAAAATATTCTCGAAAATAAACAAATAATGTTTTCATGATTTCTAGCGCAGCTGAAATATTCGTTTTTAAATATTATGGTTTGGTTCGATTGAAAGCATATTATTCTAAAGAAAAGTTAAAAGCTCGGAAAGCTTTTAGAAAGTTTATCTTCAATTTTCAGGTACGATGTATAATCGAAATATTGAGCAAACTTTTACAGTTTTCTTTAAGCACTGCTTAAAGAAAACTGCTTTAAGCTGGAAGCTTTATTTTTAACCATTGCTTAAAGTTATAATATATTTAAAGTAGCTTGTCTCATTTCCATAGGTACGTAATATTTCTTGACGGCGAAAAGTTGTCGGAGCATTATAGCATTAAAGTCAACACTTTAATAAACGTTTACTAACGTTTAGGCCTCGCCTGTCTAAAATGTAATTATTTTGTTAAAAGGATGCTATAATTTGTGTGAGGTTTGCTGCCTTTTTTATAGTTGTCAGGCTAGGTTTTGACCATAGCTCACAAGACATCAAGCCTAGAATAGAACTTACCTTGTTGCTATCAATAAAATATTGAATCTTAAATCTATCTGCAGATCAACTAAGGGCTTTTCGCATCCGCACTTCAATAACAAGGGAATTAGGTTCATCAACCCAATTTGGAGACCAGTAGGTACGATAGAGACTTCTCTATCGTACCTACGTTTTTTTAATTTGATTGGCACTTGCCAATCAAATTTAAAAAAAATGTTTTACCATAAAATAATTTTTAACTACATAATATAATAGGAGTATCCGATGTAATCAATCGTGAGTAATAGCGTACAATTAAAAAGAAATAAGTAAATATCGTAGGACTAAAACAAAAAACAAAACAAAAATGTGGCAAAACCACGTCAGTTTCCTTCCTATAAGGATAGTGATTGCGGAATAACAATTTCAGTAGTTTATGAGTATGTTTTTGTGGTTAATAGACTATGGGCCGCCTTACACGTTCAATCATGATCACGATCCGCGATCCGCGATCATGATTTCAAAATTTCTAGATATTATGCGATAAGGAGCATCAGTCCGTCAATCCGCTTCGTACACGATCAGTCTGGATCGCGATCATTGATCGCGGATCGCGGATCGCGGATCGCGCGCTACGTGTACGGGCTGCTATAGACTATGGGCCGCCTTACACGTTCAATCATGATCACGATCCGCGATCCGCGATCATGATTTCAAAATTTCTAGATATTATGCGATAAGGAGCATCAGTCCGTCAATCCGCTTCGTACACGATCAGTCTGGATCGCGATCATTGATCGCGGATCGCGGATCGCGGATCGCGCGCTACGTGTACGGGCTGCCTTAGCGTATGACTACAACTTTTTTGACATTTTGAATTTTTATAATTGTATATTGACTAGCACCATCACATTAGGGAAACCCTGTAAGGATGGTGTCAAATTAAGGAATAAATAAATAAATAAAATAAATAAATAAATAACTGCTGCTCAATGATTGAATGAGTCGAAGATGCACACTACACCTGAAATAGTAACTGGTTTAAAAAAATAGACGAAATTCACTGTTGCAAATGCTTTACAATGCAACATACAGCATAATAATATCAACATGCTATGGTTATCTTACGATGTTTTCTCACGACGACAGCTCAAGCTTTGTGTTACTATTTGACCCCACATTATAAAACGCGAACCCTGAATGCGCTGACCCAATGAATAATATTACTCACGAGCGCTAACCATTGAATTGTACCTATTCGCCAGAAAATTGTAAAATAATTTAAAAAAAAAAATACGTCTGATAGGATTTAGTTGCATATACTTAGACAGAATTATAAACTTGGGGTATACTAAGCCAAAAGCCTCATTGCACTCACAATTGTCATCCAGTTTTACTAACGATACAACGCTGAACTTATAAGAAAAAAATCAACTGTTCCATAGAAAAAGTTTCATGACCTTTGACACAATGTACGACTATGGAGGATCTGATTTTTATTTCGCGATTTCAGAGTTGTTTCTATAATAAATTGTTTATGATGATGAGTACAATGACGCCATTTCAACTTAGATATATATATATATATATATTTATATTTGAATCTGATCTACTATTTTAAATTAACATTGTATATTTGGGTTTAACATGATAGATAGATAGATAGATATAACTCTTTATTGTGCACACCACAAGCAGAACAAAAGAACCTTGGTATAGTGGTATATGAATTTCATTTTATTTTGAATTTGACGTATTTTGTTTTCACATTAATTGTGATTAATTTTTGAACATGAAATCGATTACATTTAATCAATAATTTGAATTATAATTTGTAAGCTCCAAGTTTATAACCCTATACAGACTATACAGACAGCACCACCAATCCTATACATTAATATATTTCCCAATAACTAGATAAAAATGTTTAGGACCTAGTTACTTCAAAAATTACAAAAGGTTTTACATTTTTTTGTAGCAGACCCCGAACAAATCCTCAAGATAATAAAACTCATATGCCATTACTATCTATTCTATAACGGCGAGTCGACACCTCCTGATTTCCCCAGGGCGCGGGTAATTCCTTTGATGGCTGGTAACATCATATTTTATTGCCATTTTGTTTCGAAATAATATGTCATAAGGTTACGAACTATTCAGATAGTTGTACCACGCAGTATTAGCTAGATTTACGGTTCCGTACTACACGAAGTTTCCAGCGGTGCCATTTTTATATGCCCATCAAGGGCGCTACTCCATTTTTTTGTTCGCGAAAGTAATTATTGACACGCTGTCTGCCGTTGTATCGCGATGATGGTAAGACTGCGAAACGGAACATTTCAGTTTATGATTGCACAGCATTCGCTCTATCTTCTCTCTATCTCTCTATCTATCTACCTTGATCAAGTAAGAGGGCGCGTAGCCTTGCGACTTATCTAAACCTTTATGTGCTTAGATTATTCTATAGCGATAGTCAGTGGTTGAGTTGTCCGTGAAGGAAAACATCGTGAGGAAACCATAGAGCATGGTAGGGTACTTTCTAGTAGGTACCCGACTGATTAGCCCCTCAAGATGAAAATCTGTCTCCAAGCACTTAGCGGTGTTTGTCAAAGATAATAAATATACCAAGCCTGGTTTTGTTATGGCTGACAGGTTAGGTGTTTGACCACAGCTCACCTGATAGAAAGTAACGGTGTGGTTGAAGATGGTTAACACACCTAGCCTGGAAAGGAACTTGCTCTCAAGTGAGGCAGCCGGAACACACCGTTAGATGCTTGGCGGCAGATTTTCAACTTGAGGGTAGTTGGTTGCCACCCGAGTACTAGAAAGTGATATGGTTTCCACACGATGTTTTCCTTCACCGGCAACTCAAGCTCATTGTTGAATTTATCTGAATGTTGGTGCAAAATACGTTTATATTCCTCTTATTTCGTTGTTCTGTGTATCGACAGCCGCAAGTGCGTCACGGGCCTATCCTAGCCCCTCGACGCTACAACAATGGCAGTAATAACTCTCATTGTGTCGACACACTACGCACATTTTAATCACGGCATTGTTGCTCGTGTAAACACTGCCTTAGAACCGTTATAGTGTAGGCGATACTTCGGACGATCTGTTTGTTTTGACTAGCTTAATTTTTTACTTATTTGGATATGTCAATGACGCTTTGTCTGTCTGAAATTTGGAGCAATCTACTCGACAAATACCGTTACCCAATAGAAGAATATGTACTGAACACACAAAGATATGAAACCTAGTCAACAGATATTGGTAACTTACGCACAACCTCCTAAGGGTGACTTTAATACATCAAATCATATAATCTTTGTTCTAATACTTTAGTCAAAATGTAATACATTCCACAAAAAACTTATTTTTAGTGTTTGTAGGGATTTCTATCGATTCTTAGCTTTCTGTATCTCGTGACTCATGGCGCAAACTATTACTACCTTGTGTTTGCGTAGAGTTAAAATTGTTTAGAACTGTAGTTTTTGATTGAATCAATTTATTTTAATTATAATTTTTTTTAAATTATTTGGCTTTTTTTTAATAGTATTATTATTAGTTTTGATTGACATTTTTCCCCATATTTTGATTTCGACTTTTATTTTGTATTTAATTATCATTTACTTTAATAATTTCATGGGATAATTAGTTAATAGTTTAAATTGATTATGTTTAGTATTATCATAAGTGTAATTCGTTTCATGCGGTACTAATTTGAAATAAATAATCTGCTTACTTATTAGATACGTAAATTGATATGCTAGTTTTCTGTGGAACAGAAAAAGGCTGTAGCAGCTAAATTCGGGAGCGCCACCACATAACCTCCAAGCCGTGTCTGTTTGAGGTGGGCTTGATAGAGAATATACATAGTTGTATCCGACACGTAGGACCTATCGGAAACTAAGCATTATTTTATTCCTGCAACACATATTATTTAAATTGGCAACATTTCCTAGACGATAAGCGCTGTGTAACTAGTTGTCCAACCATTGTAAAGTACTACTAACTCACTTGAATATTTGAATGAGGGAGCCACAACTGTATCTTTGAAAGAAAAGTAATACTCACGTGTGGAAAGTATAAAGTAATTTTATTTCGCCGTTTCCGATGTTAGGTTGGTCGTATAGAACGTAAATTATATTGTTTTATGAACCGCAGCACACCTGCAACGCTTGTCACGAATGTTGTAATGTTAATTGTTATAACGAGAGCAAGTGATTTGTTCCGTTTTGTGCGGGAATTAATTTTCTCCAAGACTGAACCATCATGATTGCTCAATTTGTACTTCGTACGAAGATAACGTAGGACATACACAGCGCCATCTAGCCCCAAACTAAGCAAATCTTGTAGTATTATGGAAACTATATAGCTGATATAATACGCTCATAATTATTTTGTTAATATTAAGATTTATTTATTAGTATTTTTTTTCATTTGTAGATATAAAGCAAAAGTTTAATTTATAAATGTCAATTAAAATAAAAGGCCCCTTATAATAAGTGTTTATTCCAAAAAATGAATTGAAAAAAAAACAATAATAAAATGTTTATATTATAATAAATTTATACATCTTGTTTTGAATTTATAAAATTAAAGTTTAGTGACGTAGTCATATAACTAGATTTCCCTCTAGTTTAAACCTTTTACGTATAATTATGTTACAGTATGTAGTTATATTTCTAGGCATATAATTATATCACGGCTTTAACAATCTTACTGCGACATGCGCTTTGTTACGCAAACTCGAGAAGACAAATAGGGTTTGTTAATTAAGTTTTATGAGAGCGTTAAAATTAATATTTATTTATTACAGTGAAGAATTCGAGCACATATGTTTGTTATTTGTAATTGTATTGTTGCGTCGTTAAATGAAAAATGCTTTGAGTCTTTTGAAAACGGAAAATTATGAAGTATTGCTTTGTTTTGCGTTTTTCTACATGAAGAATCCATAATTAACATAAAAACACACACAAAAACACTTAAAATAGGCGTGTTCGAAACACACGGCTATTTTAAGTGAAGAACTCAAAAACTCTGTTCGAATTAACATTTGAATTATTTATTATTTTATATCAATCATTACATATTAAAATTGGCGGCAGATATATCTGAAACTCCGTAAGAGCGTATAAATTGACTACCTACAATTGATATTTATTCTAAAATATTGTCGTGTCCCCCTGATGCTCTCATATTTTTATTACGCCACCATTTACAAAAATATCATCTCTAGAACTAAAATAATTAGGAAATTATCACTATTTAAACAATTAATTTTAATCTTTCGAAAGAAATTCACTATATGATCGTGAAATCCGTGGCGTAGTTTAGAAAAGCTATAATAATAAAAAGAAAAAGGCGCGAAATAAAATTCATTTTGCAATATAACATTAGAGATTCAGATTCAGTCGCCATCTATAAAAATGTAAAGATGAATTCTAAATAACTATTAGTTTAAAAAGGAGTCGTATTTCACGTGCGACAATCAAATTGGCCAAATACATATCCTGACAAAAGTAAAATAGCAAATAAATATAGACGTAAAATCGCAAAATAAAATTAAAGTTTAAAAAATATATATCATAGGTATTACGTTTACGGTTAAACAAGAAATCGCACACGACTCAAAGCTTTCATCGGAACATCATCCCGCAGAAACTTGTAGCATCACTGTGATTATACAAACACGCAGAAGGTAAACATCGTCTTTCGTCGCCAGCCGTCGACGTCGGTCGCGGATCATCTACGGATCACACAATACAGACTTTCAAAACAAATTTCACGTTGAAAATCTGGCGAAAATCGATAGATCTTATCTCAAAGGTAGAAATATCAATTTTGAGTGCCACAATTAGCTTGCAACTACAAATATAAAATGGTTGCAACGGAGAAAACGTTTGCCAAGTCATGGTGTTTGGCGCCGTCATCCTCTGTGAGGCACGTACGGCGTAGGTAAACCTTGTTAAAAAAACATTTCGGGGTTTCATCTTTGGTTGATCTGGACTGAGTTTTCGTTTCTTCAAATATTTGCATAGTTATAAAGTTGTATGGTTGAGTTATATTAAATAGAATGCAATGAAATTTGAGTGGCGCAAATGAAATTAATACGTTCTTTGAGAATCATTACCCAAAACATTGTATGAGACCTTTAAAAGACACAAAATAAGCAGATACAGTTTATGAGTGCCATTTTTTAATATAAAAAAAAAATTATATCGTAGGACTATACAAACAGCGCCATCTGACCCCAAACTAAGCAGAGCTTGTGTGATGGAAGTCAGATAACTGGTAGAATACATATATACCTTTTTTTTTGTAAATACATACTTATAATACATACAGAACACCCAGAAACAGAACAAACATTTGTTTATTCACAAAATGTTTGCCCTGAGTGGGAATCGAACCCACGCCCTACAGCTCTCAAGGCAGATATACTACTAATGAGCCAACGGGGCTGTCAAACTTGTTACTCTACTGATGTTGAGGAACACAAGTATAGGTAATTTATTTTTTGATTCCTACCCAACGAATAGGCCGTAAAGTGACAAGGCGACTAGGATAAGAAACTATAAAACACGATAAATTCCCGCCAGATAAATGGTGATGGTCCCACTCGTTATATTTTACGATGGTCCCTCAAACTATAAAAAGGAAATGTTTGATTGTCACTCCTACAAAGGATATGAGATAGCTAGGTTTATTGAATTCAGGAAAATACATCTACAATTTTTCATTTTGCGAATGAATCGGTTTCTTCATTGTATAGTAGAATTTCACCATTCTCTCGACCGCGTTTTACCCAAAACTCCGCTAAAACGCTTCGGTGCAGAAGTTTGTTATGTTTTGGGTCACGTTCGCATATCGTTGGACGTAACTAAAATTCACATATCAGTAATCAGTAATATTTATTGGCCATAAATAACAATAATGTTCCATTATTAGACAGGCTAAGTCAATTCATATTTTTAATAAATAATGTTTATATACTATAAACATTATTTATCAGCTTGCTAATCTATATATTTAGTTTATTTAGTATCTCATATGTATATACGTGTATTGTATTGTTCTTTTATTTGTTTATTTCTTTTGTACACCAACCTTATATTTATTTACTCTTTTTTCCATCCAAAGGTTGTGTGGAAGAAATCGATCTAGGCGATAAGACCGCCCTTATACATCATGTATATGTTCTATTGTTTTGTTATATATCTTCTTTTTTTTATTTTTTTTTGTTTGTTTCCTATTTGTATTAATTGTGATCTGTGTTTCATTTTTGGTGTACAATAAAGTTATATTCTATTCTATTCTATTCTAATGTTAAGGACATGTCACTTGTACAAAAAAAAAAGCTTACGATTACACTTTAATGAATGAAGCTATATACGAGTACTTAACCTAATCTAACAACAACAACGAACATACTACAGCGAAGGCTCCGTTTATGTGCTACACATAAATGAGGATTCCGAGAACCTCATTAACTTTACCTACATTAAAAGTTGTCATTTGTTTGAATAGCTAATATACCTACCTATTCCATTACTTATTTTGTTTTATTCAAAAAACGAACAGTGTTCTTAAAAAAACTAGTTTTGAAGTTTTCGCAGTGCTATTATAATTATGACGACTAAATTAAAGATAACGAAATTTAAATAGGTAATCTATGTAACCGTGGTAAACCTCTCTGATATGTTAGTGCAAAATGAATCAAGAATTACTATTAGTCCTATGGGCCGCCTTACACGTTCAATCATGATCACGATCCGCGATCCGCGATCCGCGATCATGATTTCAAAATTTCTAGATATTATGCGATCCGGAGCATCAGTCCGTCAATCCGCTTCATACACGATCAGTCTGGATCGCGATCATTGATCGCGGATCGCGGATCGCGGATCGCGCGCTACGTGTACGGGCTGCCTATATGACCTATTTTTTTACTTCCAGCCAAACTGGCACACTTATTATTATTTAATATACTTGCAAATCACCACGAACCTGCGATGTGCCGGGTGAGTTTTGGCGGGAACGCGGGAAGAGTCGTGTCGCTCCGTTGTATTTTTTTCCAAAACTAGTGTTTTGTCGAGTGTTTATGCATAAAAATGGTGGTGTTTTATTCATAAAGTGCCGAATTACAAGCGCGAGTGTGGGAAAATGATATAATGTGGTGAAACGTGAGTTTTCGTGTTGCTTCCAAAACTCCATCGAAGCTTTGTAGTAAAGTTGCCACTACTTTACTAAAGCATGACTGGAATTAACTGACACGAACTGGACTTGACAAAGACGACTTTGACTAAAACTAGCACTTGTTTAACGATGGCACTTATTTAACTTTTGAAACTTGAAAATATATAATTACTTGACACTGGCAAATGCTAAAACGCGACGCCAAAACCAAAGAAAAAAAAAAAAAAAGATGTGCCGGGTACACAGAAATATACTACAGAGGGGCTATGTAAACCGAGCATCTGAGACAGCTACATGCAACAATCCGCGTCTACGCCCGTGTAACATAGTTAACAAATTAGCCTTTCCATTTTGGTTTGTCTACGAAAATATCGGAATTTTTAAACGGTTTTATTTAGCATGTTGTTATTGTTTTTTGGGTTAAATTTAGTAATTGAAATTTTACTTCCTTCCTGTTGACAGACTGATCTGACATTTGGCACACACCTTTTTTTTTCTTTGGTTTTGGCGTCGCGTTTTAGCAGCTTCGATGGAGTTTTGGAAGCAACACGAAAAGTCATGTGTCACCACATTATATCATTTTCCCACACTCGCGCTTGTGATTCGGCACTTTATGAATAAATCATCACCACTTTTTTGCATAAACACTCGACAAAACACTAGTTTTGGAAAATACAACGGGGCGACACGACTCTTCCCGCGTTCCCGCCAAAAACCAACAGTTCTCATTACAGTAATAAAGTATTAATAAACCCTTGTTTGTTTCCTGACTAACTTTAAAATTATCACATTTTTTTTTTGTCTGATCAATGCCCTATATTAACGAGGAGAGTTGTGTGATGACTGGTACCTAAAACCTGCCGAAAATTTGTTAGCGTTTAGTACATTATCTACATCATTATTTTCTTTATTTTCAATGAAACCGCTTAACTTAAAAAAATACTTTTTTTCGCTCACTCGTGAACCTCAACAAATGACGTTTTATGATTATACTGTTGTATGCAATGATTTACGAAAATAAAGACGCAATTTATTGCATCTGTTTGTCGCTATCATTTGATCATACTTTACATAGCACGTAGCATATCTGTGAAGTTTGACTATTAAATTACCTAAAACATTCCGTTTTGCACTATGCAGCAATGGTTCCCTTATCCTACTAAGAAGAAAAATATAATCCAGGTTAAGTTCAACACGTTCGAGAATTTTTCTATTCCTAAAAAAACTGACATGATTCCGAAAGCTCCAGTATAAGTAGAGACAACCCCAGTTTTGGTTGTAGGTCCTAATTAATAAGTGTTGTGAAATGTACTAGGTATGTAATTACCTGGTATCTGATGAAATAGGATTACTGAAATCTCTCTCTCATATGAATCTATGGCTGTACGTATTTAATAAAGTCGTGACGTGTATATGCTAACGGTAAAAGGCGCCGAGTGATTCAATTCTCCCAGATTTGGAACGGTACAAAAAATAAAAGGTTACGTAGGCACCTAGTTATCTACCCTTCCATGGTAATGTGTAGATTTTGTAATGTCGTGGCATTTAGGAAATCATTTTCACTGTTGCTACAAAACAGAAATGAATTTGTATATTTCGTTTTATTTTTATTTAAATAAATGAATATCAAACGATTTTTGTTGCTAAGCGCATAACTTGAGAACCTCTGAAGCGATTTAGCTAGTTTTTTCTGTTTGTCAGGCTTGTGTTTGACTACAGCTCATCTGATGCTAAGTTACGGTCAAAGGAGATAAGCTTACCTAGCCTGTAATGGAACTAGCTCTCAAGTGAGGCTGCCGGAACTAACCGTGAATGTTTAGGTCCTTAGCGGCAGATTTTCAATTTGAGAGGGGTAGCTAGCCAGACGATTACCAGATGTGCCCTACCACCATGTTATCCGATTCAAGGCTAGCATGCTCCGTTAAGACAAATCGAGACAAATAGAATCTAATAATTAAGCATTCTAATCACATCAAGATAATTAAACGTACAAATAAACAAAGACAGTTTCTAATTGCGAGTGTGCGTGACAACCATTGCAATTTGATTAGCGCCATCTATTGAGGGGTGATGTCAAACAGTTAACACAATTAGCGAATTAATAAAGGTACAGATTAAATAATTAAACGGCAAATGAGCTCATTAAAGCACAGCAAGGAGTATTAACAGGGAAATTGCCAATTATAGAATCAGGTACCTCAGGAAATATCCCGTGGGATGTCACTAAAATTCCTTCGTTACAAAAAGATACAAATGTCATAAAATTAATTATGGTTCACATAATCTGACCACGGTGTAACCCTGAGGCGTAACCCAATACGACTTTGTGTACAGCGCCATCTGCACCAAACTAAGCGAAGCTTGTATGATGATGGAAGTCTGCTAACTGTTAGTGAAGTTCTACCCTTAGAGGAATTACCTATATACCGTTCTACCTTTATAATTATTTATCTACCACCATGTTATGAATGTTTTTCATTTCATGATTTTACAAATCAGATATATGTATGTAATTATGAATTAGAATGTAAGTATTTAAAATAAATAAATTAAAATTGATGTCGATTATGAATATTTTTGTACCTAAACTAGCCGCGCCCCGCGGTGTTACCCGTTACATGTATTCGGAATAAAAAATAGCCTATGTGTTAATCCAAGATGACAGCTACCTCCATACCAAATTTCATCCAAATCCAATATTTCACATTTATAATATTAGTGGGATTAATTTTCATTGTTTTCCCTGGAATAAAACCAATCCCTCCGCAATAAAAACAAGTCCATTTGGTACACCTATAATATTCAAGTCTGGCTAATATAATATTGTTGTTTACTCTGAATTTGAAGACACCTATGTATATTGTACATTTCGGGAAGTCTCCGGAAGAGCTCCACAATTCACATCCATGCCGTACGAATAAAACATTTGGAGTCGAAGCGCGAACATTATGGTCGCGTTATTAATTTTACTTAACCTCTAACTATATAATAATTATTTTATAATTTTGAGTTAATTAAAAAATACCTTAAATTATACTATTTACAAAATGTATACAAAAAACTTAGTCTAAAAAACCGTCAGAGGAGGGATATGTGGCCAGAATGCTGGCAACATTCTCTCTAACTTCATTTTATTTAAAATAGGTTCGCGTTTGACCACACTCTGCCAGATGTTAAGCAGTAGTGTGGTCTAAGATGGAGCAAAAGATTTGAAGACACCCATATTGTACCTAGTACACAGTAACACAGACTCCGGCAGAGAGTTCCACGCCTCGCTGTGCGAATGAAAAATGTAGAATCAAAACGCTTTGTGCGTACATGGGGAACATCTACCATGTACGGATGACGTTAACCAACTTAGTACTTGTTTGAGTTCAATCTGTTTTAATCTCAACTTTAGTTGATATTTTTTCCATGTAATATATAAATAACTCCTATCACAAACATCGAAGTTAATCCCGAGGCGCTGTCTAAGAGCCTCGAGCAAACACTCGCTTAGAACTTAACCCAATAAAACTTCGCTAAGTCCTCTTTACAGAGGTGTCTTATATCTCACTTACCTACTTGACTTTACTCAGTGAAACGCTTCTGCCCCTAAGTATTTACTAAGCTTAGAACGACACAGGATTTTCAGTAGGAAATGTAATACCGAATACAAACTTTACGTATTATTAGTAGAGGTTTATGTACATTCATTTATAGATACATGTGGATATATAATAAATAACGATAAAAAACGATTTATAACAATACTACCAAATTTATAAAAACAAAAACGTTTTCTTATAGTTCAAACGAGGAAAGAAATGTGGCCAGAATACTGGCAGCTTTGCCACGCTGGATAGCAATGCGAAGTTTTTTATTTTTTCGGCAGCGAAGCATTAGCCCTCACATAGTTCCACAAAGCCATGAAGCGGCCAAGGAGATCAGAGGGTGATCGAGCTCCACTCGGTGATCTGGACGTCAAGATCACACCCCCTGGCCAGGCTGGACAGCCTCGGCAAGGAGGTTCTAATTCGATTCGATTAAATAAGACGTCTATTTCTTTCCTCTCCGAGACAGGAATTGTATGAACTGAACTATTAAGTTTATGGCCTAAGGTCTCTTTCATTCTAAGGGTGCGATACTATGAAGAGAATCTTTACGTGCCACTCAATTGTTTTTGTAACAAGCTTGCTTAAAACGTCGTAATATTTCTCATACTTTATTACAAAGTTCTGAGTACCGCTGCCGTTCTGAGCATACCTTATCTGTCACCATTAGTAGAGCGTCTCAATCATCTCATTACATCTTACCATTAAAACAACACTTACTGTGTACACTGTAGCAACAGGTACGTAAGCAATACATAGTAGGCCATTTTCAACACAAACTGCCAGCTAATTACAGAAATAAAGCTCCAGAAAGTTCCAGAAACTTAATGACCGCGGCAGAAAAAAGCTGAAATGAACGCAGTCGTCGGAAACGCCTTAATACGTCATTAGTGAGGATTAGCTGAGTTTTTGCTAAACGGCTTTCACTTGGATAGGGGTGCTTCAAAAAATGCGCGGGATGAACCGAGAAATAAAAAAGGCTATGATGTTTTTATGGTAACAAGCAATGAGACTTACGAGTATCTCTCATGACGGTAACAGATAACGACTAAAGTAAAAGTGTTTAGTTATTTTTCTTTTGTTTTTTTTTTACGAATCAGCTTTGTTTTTATAAACTGTCCCACTATGCTGCTCTTCTTATTGTGTCCTCACGAACATAGCCTACCACGCTAGCCAACTGCAGGTTGTACTTAACATATCACATGGAGTTTTGGCGGGAACGCGGGAAGAGTCGTGTCGCTCCGTTGTATTTTTTTCCAAAACTAGTGTTTTGTCGAGTGTTTATGCATAAAAATGGTGGTGTTTTATTCATAAAGTGCCGAATTACAAGCGTGAGTGTGGGAAAATGGTATAATGTGGTGAAACATGTCTTTTCGTGGTGCTTCCAAAACTCCATCGAAGCTTTATAGTAAAGTCGCCACTACTTTACTAAAGCATGACTGGACTTGACTGAAACAGACTGGACTTAACTAAGACCGGACTTTGACTATACTAGCTACGAGGACACTTATTTAAATGTTGAAACTTGAAAATATATAAATACTTGACACTGGCAAATGCTAAAACGCGACGCCAAAACCAAAGAAAAAAAAAACATATCACATTATTGTCTATGGAAACAGTGAATTACCTGCTACAATATTATTAATTTGCTATAGTGAAAACATTATTTCTTTTTTAACTTAGCTCAAGTTTAAACGCATTTATATACTTTTATAATTAACACTGTAGATGAAATATAGGCTTAAATTAAATCATACGTACTGACGAACATAAATAACGTATGACATTGTTTGTAAATTTTCATCGATGAATGGTATACAATCACGTAAGACGAGGCAGTATGGCTTTACAGCTTTAGCCTGCCCGATGAGGAAAATTATTTTAAAAAAATAACACGTTTTTTTTCTAAAATTGACTTGTAACAATCATTATTATTTACGGCTAATAAATTATTATGAATAACTAAGATAGCACCTAGCTAAAAACTTTCAAACGATAACTCATTTCAATGATTCAAGCTTCTCAAGACATATCTACGAGTACGTCTGCGCTTTTACTTGGCAACCCTTAAAAGCCTCGTTTGTCTAATTCTACGTGATTTATATCACAGCTTCGATTGGAGGCGGGCGAAGTCGCGGGATTACAGAATATCTACCCAGATAGCTTCAGCGAGATAACGTAGGGAAATGCAGCAAACTAATGGATTGGGTCTGTACTTATCGAATTCTTCTTTGTCTGGAATCTGTTTACTTGACGGTAGATTTCCTTCGCAAGTGATCGTCTGGGTAGGTACTGCCAGTTTACTCTACCGCTAAGCAGTAGTGTGTAGCCATTACTATGTGCCAATTTGTAAGACACTGTAGCTGAAGCTAGCGAAATTATAAAGCCAAATAGGATTCACCAACAAAAAAAGTAATAATCCCAGATCTTTGTTTTGTTTCCCAAAATTCTGAGTAGCATGACCATCAGGACAGCTTAGCATCAGGAGAACGTTATTGTCGTGTCATTACTAAACAAAAGAAAGCAAAAGATTCCTAAAATCCTTTGCCAAAAGCATTAAATATTTTAGTTTTCCAGATACAAAACGTGGTAGCGCGGTTGAGAGAAAACATGTTTCACGAAAGAGAGTAAATAAAAGTTCGAAGTAGATTCGAAGTTTCGTAGTTCAATACGAAACTTTGCTAGTTTTCAAAATACGTATTTGTATTTGACTGCCCTGTTAACTCTTGGTAGAATATCTGCTTCTAGAGTTGTACGACGTGGGTTCGATTCCCACCAGAACAAACATTTATGTGACGATAAATAAATGTCTGTTATGTGTCTTCTTTTGATGTACTGTATGTATGTATGTATGATAAGTATATATTTACAGAAAAAACAATGTTAATATTCTACTGGTTTCCGTAGTACAAGCTTTGCTTAGTTTAGGGCTAGATAGCGCTGTGTGAAACGTCCAAAGATATTTCTTTATTTGTAAGGAGGAGTTTAGAGGAGGCTTCAGGTGACCAGAATGCTGGTATCTACTTTGGTCAAAAGCTAAGCATTGCCATCCAGCGTGCCAGCATTCAAGCCACATATTCCTCCTCTGACGGATTTTTAGACTAAGTTTTTTGTATACAGTTTGTAAATGGTCTTTTTTATTTTGTTTGATAAATGTTTTTGAAAGTTTTATTTGTAAGCAAAACAAAAATGTGTCAAAACTAAGTCTATTTAGATAAGAAACCTATTTTCGTATTATATTATCTACATATGTATTTATTATAATTGTAGCACAAAGATAATCTACTGAAAATATCGTCGAAAAACATTTTATTACTATTGATTGCCTGTGAAAAGCATACTTGCAACTGGCTTTTAGAAATGCTTTCAAGAAAAGTGTGAAAATGTGATAAATTATTATGTTTTCCACAAACCTGACGTATTTTCTATCTATCTTTCAATGGGACAGATGAAAAGCTCTGTGAAAGGATTCGATGAAACGCTGAGAGCGTGCCTGTCTATAAGAGACGTATAAAAATCTTTATGCAAACTCTTTTTAAGATACCTATTTTATTACACAACTGCTCAAAAAAGGAGTGTCATGTTCATGAGTTTTTTTTACTCCACTACAATTTTTAAATACTTTAATGTTTATACGCTACTGCTTGGCGGCAGTAGTGTATAAACATTAAAGTATGTATGTATTTACTGTGTTCCGGTTTGAAGGGCACTGCAGCTAGCGAAATTACAGGGCTGTTGAGACTAACCATCTAATATCTCAAAATAATTGAACGCCATAGCAGTGATGCCCAAGACCTTTTTTTGTCATCAAAGTTCTGTGTATCGCCGCAACGGTCATGGATTGGAGTTATCTCTTACTACTACTTACTTAAAAAACATAAACTTAACAAAAATTACTAAAGTAAGTAAAAACAAATAAAAATATTACTGACCTAGCCCCAAACTGAAACTGGAACCAGTTAACATACTTATAAGTATTCTATCAGTTAACTGGTTCCATTTTAAAAAGTTATGTACTTACAAAAAATTATGTAGCTATAGGTACATATTTTTTTTTAAGTACATAACTTTTTTTTAATAAGGAATTGGCTTACGTTTGACAGCCATCTGACTTGATGTTAAGTGATGATGCGGTCTAAGACAGTTATAACTATAATACATACTGACTCAGGCACAGATCTAACATTCATGGTCGTCATAATAATATGTTTGTCCTGAGTGGTAATTGAACTCACACCCTACTCTTGAAGCAGACACACTACGAAATGAATAAACAGGACAGTCAAACATATCACTATATTAAGTTATATGCCTAAACATTTCAATTTAAAAAACATTTCCCAACAATCTGCAACACAATGTTTGCAGTTTGCACTACGTTTCCACACAAATACTTGTGGTGAAAAAAAGTTTTATTAAGTACTACATAGTTTAATTTGACCCAAAAACAAGCTACTATTCAAATAACAAGAAACAAATTAAAGTGTGCATGTAATTACCAATTACCACGGATAATTACAGTAGATAGTTCAATGGTCTCGAACTTAAGGATATGACGTTTCGAATGTCTCAAGCCCAATATGTGGAACTAGCACCATCTGTCAACCTTTTTGTAATCCATGCCGTTCTCTACTAACAACGCCCTTTCGCTTTCAAATACTTTCTTTTTTTTTTAATGGTTGACAGGCCAGGTGTTTGACCACAGCTCACCTGATGTTAAGTGAAGGTGTGGTCGAAGATGGTAAAGCACACCTAGCCTGGAATGGAACTGGCTCTCAAGTGAGGCTGCCGGAACACACCGTTAGATGCTTGGCGGTAGATTTTCAACTTGAGGGTGGTAGCTAGCCAGCCGAGTACTAGAAAGTACCCTACCACCATGCTATGGTTTCCTCACGATGTTTTCCTTCACGGGCAGCTCAAGCTCATTGTTGGGGTTTGAACCCACGCCCTTCGGCATGCGAACCTACCGCGCTAACCACTGAGCTATCATTGCTACATTTATTAAACCACGCGGTAATCAGGAAAATGTAACAAAAAAAAATACATACAAGGCAAGATAATAAAAACGTGATGCCCTGATGTTGAAAAGAAGTAACTATGCTTTTTTGAATGCCCTGTTTGCTTATTTGGTAGTATCTATTTCAAGAGCTGTCAGGTTCGATCCCACCAAGCATAAACATGTATGTGATAAACATACATATTTGTTCTTATACCATACAAAAAAAGGATTATACGTTATTTAGTTTCCATAGGAGAAGTCTAAGCAAGACTTCTACTATGGGTTACTATTGGCGCTGTGTGACATGTCCTAAGATATTTAGTTATTTATTATGCCCACTTTCTGCATCTCAACTCGAGCCGCAAAATCTAATCTAATCTTTCTTGCTGTGTAACCTCCATTTCACTAGTTACTTGACACACACTCCAGTGTATGTCGTTAGTAATAAGAGTTCCAAATAAGATAACCGTACCCGCAAATCGTTGTCCCTAACATTTGCCCTGTCCTTACTTAGTTAAATATACTTATATGTCAATGAGATAATTATAATTTACGAGTCACCATTACTGCCAAGTGCGTAATTACTGAGAGATGCCGTGAAACGTTGAGTAATGTAGTCATTTGTAAGAAAGTGCGGCATAAAATTATATTAATATGTTTAATGGCACATGCCTTAAGCCTCATTAAGTTGTTCTTTGATTAAAGTTATTCCGTGTAATCCTTGATCAAGGGCCGTACAAGTATTCTGTAAGAGTTAAACAGAAATGGGGGAAATTTGCTTTGCTCATTTTTGAGGACATAGAAGACGGGGGAAGTCTGAATGGTGATTTTAGTATAAATGCGCCATTTGGTTTCTCCTGCACCTTTCTTCTAACGGACGGCCAGACAAACGCGACCAAAACGTCATCCGTACATGGTGGATGTTCCCAATGTACGTACAAAGCGTTTTGATACCACATTTTTCATTCGCACAGCGAGGTTGTGGAACTCTCTGCCGGAGTCTGTGTTCCCTGTTAGCTACAATATGGGCTTAACATCAGGCAAAGTGTCGTTAAACGCGAACCTATTTTTAATAGAAAAAAAATGCTGACATAAGCATAAGAGGGGTATGAGCTTTGTTTCTTTCACTGACAGCTTCCCATACTAGGCGTATCTAGTGGTCCAAATCAGTAGAGATTACAAATTCTATATGTAATTGTATTACGTACAAATTTTAGATTCTATGTAGTTATATAGAAATGAGAAGAGGGGATGGCAGCCTTGAAAAGCTGGTTATTGTTGGCAATGCCGAAGGCATGAGAACCCGAGGCCGGTCGCCAGCACGATGTTTTGAACAAAAGAAGCCACCTCCTCTTTCAAATTCTACCACATGGTAAGCGCTACTACGCACCAGAGTCGATGGAGGCAGATTGTCTGTTTAAGGGGTTCCAGTGACCACAATCTTCAGAAAGAAGAACCGATTGAAGAAAATTCAGAAGAGACCATTTTTAACAGTTCTTCTGTTTTTAATCATAATTATGTACCTATGTCAATGATGCAAGCCATTTTTGAGTAATGTTAGAAAAAGAACAGAAAAACAAGGGAATCCGCAAAAAAAATATTAATTGAAAAGTGCTTGTAGATTTTACTTATTGATGATAGAAGTCGCCACAGTGTCTCGTTTACTTGTTTCCCGCAAAATTAAAATCAAAGACAAACTTGAATCAGGGCGCACTGTACAGTTAATACTTTTAAACTTTTTTCGATTCGTCTCCCCATAAGCCACAGACCAGACATTTTAAAACCCCTACCCACCCCTAGCTAGACATACGTAGGTAGATAAATACAATAAACATAGAGGGTACAAACGAGCAGCGGAGTGTTTACACGGCGACCAATATCGAAAGTATCGGTATGGAAACACGAATATTGTTCGATTTCTACTATGTGACAGTACAATGTTGACTGTAGGAGAGAATAAGCAATGTTTTTTTTATAAAATGTAAGGTTATCCAATTTTTAAATTAAGTACACTCTGTAAATTAAGTACATACAATAATCTATCTATGATATTATTATTATAAAGAGGAAAGATTTGATTGTTTGTTTGTATTGAATAGGCTCCGAAACTACTGGACCGATTTCAAAAAATCTTTCACCGTTGGGAAGCTACACTATCTCCGGGTGGCATATGCTACTTTTTATCCATGTATTCCCATGGGAACGGGAACTGCGCGGGTGAAAGGCGCGCGAGGCGTCCGCTAGTCTTAAATAAAGACTATGTATCCATTAATGCCAAATGTAGATATCAAGTACATTGTAGACTGTTGATGATTTTGTACCGACAATAGCTCAGTGCTTAGCTCGGTAGCTAGGACGGTTTACACGCCGAAGGGTGTGGGTTCAAATCCTCATAATTGGCTTAACCTAAGCAGCTCAAGGGTACTTTCTAGTACTCGGCTGGCTAGCTAATTGTTTTCTCCGACCTTAATAAAACAAACGAATCTTGATGCAATATACAACATTAAAATAAATAAAAAATGTTTGAATTGACGAATTTTAGGGGAAGCTTGCCACAATACACCAGTGAAAACCACATTCAAATCGGTTAAGCCGTTTCTGAAATTAGCGTGCACAAACGCACAGACAAAAAATCTAAAAAAAATTGCCCTCAGCAACGTAGGACAACGTGCATAAGTTATTTTTTTTTAATATTTAATGTACAGACACGGCTCGTTTACGACTGTCAGTTTCCATAGTAAAAAACAAAACTTTTAAAACTAAAAACTGTTTTTTATTATAGTCCCACCTAGTTTATTCTAGCTCGAAGGCTAACCTTTGTTTGCCGGCGCTTTTGTAGCATCGACCAACGACCGCAGACCCCTAACTTGACGTTACACTATCGTTTTAAACGAGTGCTTCATCTTTGACAACCCTTTTAATAATATACTACGGCTATTTATCATTTGGATACCATTTCTTGGTGATAGATCTTCGTAGCAAAAAGGACCCCTAAGTATCACCGAAGTAACTGATATACTGTCGCTAAGCGGTAAATATAATTGTTTTGTTTGAAATGTCTAAGTAGCGAAATTACATGTCTAATGAGACTGCCCATTCAAAACTTCAAAGTAATTAGCATCTAATTGGTGGTGCGCGGGAGTTAACGTTATTATTCTTAGTTTTAGGCACGTTGCTATATCCACGCGGGTAGGCGTCATCTCTTACTAAATTCTCCATGCAAATGAAGCTTCAAAGAATAAATTCTAAACGAATTCTAGAAGAAACCGATAGACGAAAATAATTCGAAATCCATGGCCCAAACTAAACAAAGCTTATATGATGGAAGTCAGATAACTGATAGAATACTTAAATACTTATAATGCACACATACATAAAACGCGGATACAGAACAATCATTTGTTTATACCACAAAATGTTTGTCCTGGACGGGAATCGAACCCACACCCTACAGCTCTTAAAGTAGATATACTAACAATGAGCCAACAAAGCTGTCAAGGCCGCCGTTGTACTGCCACTAACCTGTCATTGCATTAAATGTGTATTTTGCTAAACGTAAAACTATGCTGTAAGAATATCTACAATTGTAGAGATGACAGCTCAGTGGTTAGCGCGGTAGGTTCTCATGCCGAAGGGCGTGAGTTCAAACCCCAACAATGAGCTGCCGGTGAGGGAAGAACATCGTGAGGAAACCATTGCATGGTGGTAGGGTGCTTTCCAGTACTGTGCTGGCTAGCTACCACCACTAGTTAAGTTGAAAATCTGCCGCCAAGCACAAAAAAAAATCTTTGTTTTGTTTTTTTATAGTTAACCGTCAAGATCTTTCGTCCACTAGTGTCTCGTAAAAACAATTATTTGTATCTACTTCCTTTCATATTAGATACATCGCGTACTCAAAGTTAACTAATTTCCAACTCTTAGTTCTCCAGAGGTCAAATCTCATCGGTCGTGACACGAGCATCCTCGACCGAGTAGATACTAAAGCGTATGACGGCGGCATAGTGGGCTCGAGATGTTTCCAATACATTCTTTGTCTTCATAAACTTAATAAGGAATATCTAGGATGCGATATTAAAACGTGAAGCTTGTGGGATATTGATATTAATATCCTGGAAAGTTATTAAATAGTACAGGATAAGTAGTAAAATATGTAAAGCAGCTAAACTTTATGTTTAGCTGCTTTGTACCTTGTTATTTAAACTATCTCTGTTGTTTGATTTTATAAATAGACAGTATATGATCAATTTTGAGAGCTTTAAACTTAGCTGACAAATCCAAACTTATTTAAAAAAAACATCCCAGTAAAGTTGACCTTGATTTATTTTGTGTGATTTAGATTGATTTAACCAGATTTTTTATAAAATACTTAAAATGTCGAAATATTTGACACAAATGGCAAATGCACAAAGTGTGTCGCCAGAAACGCAGACGAAAAAGTAATGATCACGACAAACAAGACATTTTTCTTCCAGAAAAACTGTAAAATATCGGGTTGAAGCAGTAGGACGCAGTTAAATATTATTGCAATATCAGCGTTTAGCAGACGTCCGGCGCATATGCTGCTTGACGCTTGATTGATCGAGGACTAATGGCTCTGGAGCTGCATGGATGACGAAAAACAATTTGCATATATATGTAGTTTTTAATCTGAGATATTTTTACTTTTTTCTTTGTTTTTTGCTTACACACTTTATGTATTTTGACACTGGCAAAATACATAAAGTGCTTTATGTATTTTGCCAGCGTCAACTACATCGATATTTTCAAGAATTTAATATAAATCAACTGCAAATACAGTCATTGTTACACAAATTAAATCAGGGTCAAGTCTGATCATGTTCTAGTAAGTTAGTAGAAGCTTTGACAAAGTTTTCATATACACATAAATACTAAAAACCACACAAGTGTTTCCATTCTCCGTTCACGCCAAAATTCTTGCATTCAAGAATAAATTTACATGCAGCGGTGACCTACGACGTGGTAGCCACAAATTTAGCCACTACTAACGTAATTGCTTTTTCATAATTTTAGTTTTTGTCAGTAAAAGTAATGAGACGCTCTCCTAATGGTAAGAGATAGGACACTCAAACTTCACACACTACTGCTTGGCGGTATTGTATCTGGTACTGCGGTGGTACCTACCTAGACGACCTTCTGCTAATAAATTTAAAATTGAAAAAACACCCGACTGGTGTATTTTATTTTACTAATCAAGCCCTTTCATTTGATACCCATATTGAGGGAGTTGTAAAAAAAATATGTAATCCACCATTCCGTGGCGGCGGCCATCTTAGACCGATTTTCATCAAACATAGCTAAGAACACTCCCGACTAATTCACTATTCAAACAAAAAAAAAACCAAAATCGTAATCGGTTCATCTGTTCGGGAGCTACGATGCCACAGACAGACATGTCAAACATATCCCCGTCGTTTTTGCGTCTGGGGTTAAAAAGAAATATGTATGTATTTTCTGGTGCCAAAAATAAAGCGAATACATATATGTAGGTATATCTTTCTGTCGGACCATTCCGATATCTACCAATTCCCAGCACAACCAGGATCCTTGCAAGGGCCCATCCTGTAGGTTCGAATTCCCACACGAGCGAGCTGTAATTTGGCTCACGTATCGCTGGCGTCGACTATACGTGGCCCACAATACCCTTGACACTATTGACGGTACTCGAATGTAACTCGCTTTCATAAAATCTAAGTGAATCGCATTCGAATTCAACATAATTACATTATTTTAAAAGTATCGGCAGCCTACTTGAGAAACCGTCTGGCTCTATCTTCTCTATCTTTTCTATGTAGTGTGCGTATTGCTGATAGCTTCAAACGATGTTCAAGTTAAAGTCATTTAATCGCGTTAAATTGTAGTTACATAATCCTATGGTTATAATATAAGTACAGCACAATTTTTGCTTTAATAAGCATGCGAAACTTTTAGTAAAATATCCAATGTGGTCAGACCGTTTAATTACAGGCATGGAGACGCGTCGCCATGCGCTTGTAACTTTGCTTGCTTTCCAGTCGGCTCGGAAATCCCCCCTGAACAAAATGTTTTCAGTTTTACATCTGCTGGGCGACCTGCGACGACAATGTTTTTTCTATGTAAATACTACTATACCCAGACAGAACAAATATTTATCTTCATCACGTAAATGCGAGTTCTACCTAGGCGGGATACGAAGTTACACCTCATGGCAGTCATAGCTCATAAAGCAGAATTACTACCAAATGAGCTACGTTTTCGGCAAAGAATCTCATGTGACTTATAAACAATAAAATATTTTCTAGAATAGGGGTATTCTACCAAAATGTAGTAGGGGTACGTGATTAATTCTCTCATTGAGCTGACTGCGCACCCTTGGATATGTTTGTGTTGCTGAAATAATTGCATTTTCTTATCCTACTTGTGCGAAATATGCACCATGTGGAACTTTATCGGTGGTGTTTTCGATTACATAATGTATAAAAAATGGGAGAAGCCCCTTGCATGAGTATGAAATTATAAATACCTAGTCTTGCCATAAATATTGTAACAAAGAAAATTTATTTTTTTCTTTTGCAAATAACATTTATTACTTTTACAGTGTGTTAGTTTAATACATAAATATAAAACAATTTAAAACATAAAAAGCTTATTCGAAGTGGTCTCCATTGGCTACAATACAGTCCTTTAAACGTTGAAGCCAGTTATCAATAGAAGTACGCACTCTTTCTATGGGCAAATTCTTCACTGCCAATCGTATGGATTGTTTTAGGGACTCCAAATTATCATGGCGTTTAGAGCAAGCCGTACTCTCTAAAACTGACCATAAATCATAATCCAGCGGATTAAGATCGGGACTAGACGACGGCCAGTCTTTAGCTCTGATGAAGTCCGAAACGTTCGCTTCCAAACAAGACTGCGTGGACCGAGCATTATGACCGGCGCCGAGTCTTGCTGGAAGGACCATACTTGGTTATTGAACATGGTGTTGTTAACTACTTAACTACCTTCTCAAGAATGGTCTTGATACACTTGTGCCGATGTTTTGATACCTTTTGAGACCTTTTTCACAAAAATATGGCTCAGTCACTCCTTCATAGCCAACACCCCACCAAACCATCACTGAAGTCGGATAATGCCCACGTTGCACTCTGCCGACTAATTGGGAAGCTTCCTTAGAGCTTTGAGCATAAATACGGTCATTTTGTTTGTTAAAATGTTGCTCAATTGTAAAAATTTTCTCATCCGTAAACAAAAATTTTCTGTGACCTCCTTTTGCGTACCGCTTCAGTAGTTGTTTCGATTTTACCACCCTATTCTTTTTTAAATTATCAGTTAAGAAGTGACCAGTGCTTCTCTTATAGGCTGCAAGTCCTAAGTCATCTTTTAAAATACGCGACATGGTTCTAGGTGCCATCTTCATCTCCCAAAATAAAATCTTTTGCTTTCGGACAGGATTTCTTCGAATTCTACCCCTTACTGCTTTGACCACCTTTTTCGTACGAACTCTACGTGGACGGCCAGATCTTTTTCTGTTACAAACAGAGGAGGTCTCATTGTACCTATTAATAGCCCGGTACACAAACATTTGCCTAATACCAAGCGTATGGAGAGTTTTAAAAATTGCATTTGGCTCCATACCTACTTTGCGTAATGCAATCACAGCGATTCGGTTCTCTTTGTCACCCCACTCCATTTTAATATCGCAAAATATTGTACAATTTATTGGCGCCAAAATGAAAAAACACCATGAACAGTCATATAAAAATTACAGATTCCAAATTCAAATGTAGTATTTTGTTTATTTTTAGTTTTAACAGTATTTATGGCCAGACTAAGTATATAATAGGATAGTTGATACTGTAATTATTATTATTCAAATATTTTGGTAGTGACTACTTGACGTAAGTTTTTTTCGTAAATTTTCATGGTAGACTTGAAAGTCTACCATGAAAATAGCCTACAAGTCTGAAGGCTATTTTTCTTCTTGGTAGCGTCCACCAATTTTCCGACTAAATTGGAGTAGGTATCCAAAACACGCGCCACGCCATTTTGTTTAAATTTGTTTTGCTCCCGTGAGACTCAGAATTGTAATCAAGAGAAATGTTCAGATGTTCAGTGGGTACGGTTTAAACCTTCAGTCTATCTACTAAGCGCAAGTACCTAATGTAATTATTTTGTAATAGTAAAATCAACTCAGATAAAAAAAATCAAGATGAAGATTTTGTCTATGCTTAAGTTTTTCTTTATCTTTTTTAGAACCACACTTAGTGCATTTGCCATTGTTAGAAATATTAAGTTAAATAAGTTTAAGCCACAGTCAAAGTCACATAAAGTAGGTCGAGTTCGATCAAGCCCTGTAAATTATGGAGGATGTTAATACAAACACAATTGTACCTGTATAAAAAGGTATGTAGGTACAATCAGGTACCTGAATAATTAAACACGTAAACGAAACTAAAAAATCGTGCTGTCAAAAATAACGCCTTTGCACCCTTTGTCCCCGACAGAGCAGGGCGCTCAAATTAGTTTCTGGTTTCCATTTTCATGCAAATTACTTTTAAAAGTAAAATATGCATTGCAACATTTTGTTATCATCCCGGCTGAAGAGGAACAGGATTTTCTGAAACTTGATTAAAATAGCAAACCTTTTTTCGAATTTAAATTATAACAATATTTTTCCATAGATAAAAAAGGGTATGTCATTTTTTTTATTGCGTTCGACCTCATTTCTGCCCAAATAAACTGTCACACTTAAAAAAACAAATGAAGCCCTATAGCTCAGACCCTATAGGCAGCCCGTACACGTAGCGCGCGATCCGCGATCCGCGATCCGCGATCAATGATCGCGATCCAGACTGATCGTGTACGAAGCGGATTGATGGACTGATGCTCCGGATCGCATAATATCTAGAAATTTTGAAATCATGATCGCGGATCGCGGATCGCGGATCGTGATCATGATTGAACGTGTACGGGCTGCCACCGTGTAAGGTAAAAATACGAAATTAATTTTGGTGATTACACTAATAACTTATCTTCAAGAGAGCTTGTGTAGAGAGGTCACCGAATAGAATTAATAAGATGTAAGGAAACAGAAACACAATATGGAAAAGTATTTCGCTGTCGCAAATAAGATATTTATAATTTAAAAAAACTTTACTTAATGTAAAGGCCATTTTGAAAATTAAGTGAAATAAAAACTATTCCCGCCAATCTGCCATCTTGATCAATCGTTTCGTTCGGAAATCAAGGCGCGCGGGATTGGATGCGTGCCGCGAATACGCACCCAATCTACGTAACTATAGGGATGGGACTTTTTAAATAACTATTAGGTATCTCCATTTTTCTATTATGGATATTTTTCTCTATTTTCTATCTCTACATAGCATGAAACAAAATCACTGTAGCGTCGGTCTGTTTCCCCGTTTAGATACTTCTCCTAAAACACACAATTAATTTGGATACAATTTTTGTTGTCATATAAATATTTTTACGGAATTATTCGCGTTTAAAGTAGGTACATCCTAAGTATTATTGTTTTATGAGTTATTGTATTTTTTATGAGTCGCTAAAATGAATTGTATTTTTGTTGATCTGTAGTATTTTTGCAATTAAGTAGTGGCTTGCCTTAAGGTAACAAAATACAGACCTAGAACTAAAAACAGTTGAAGTTATTGTCATATCTTTTGTACATATATGTATATTTTAAATATTCAATAGGCTGAAATCATAATATTTTTTTTTTATTAATATAGCTCAAACTGTCCCACTTCTGGGCAAAGATCTTTTCCTCTTTTCCACGGCTCTCTGTTTGCTAATATTAAGGTCCAAAATATTACTAAAAATCTACTCATATATAACGTATAAGTAGGTAGGTATACAATTTCATGTAAAGTTACTACCCATATTACTACCCAACAGTTCAACCATTTTCATGTAATCCGAACATCACTACACTTTTACCAAAAACGTTTTACATAAGAATGCGAATTCTCGGCTCACTGATTCGAATAATAGTGAATGTGAAGTGAATTCGGAAGATCACTTGGCTGAGTAATACTCCGCGCCTATGCCACGCGTCAACTTAAAAAAAGTAACGACCGGAAAATAGAATTGGAAGCTCACATGACACCGGAAACGGGAAAATGGGAGATCAAAAGTTGACAAAGTACTGTGCGCTTTTTGACGACGAGCAACATTTAGGGATATTAACTTGATAATCGCAAATGCACGTTGTGCGACGCCAAAACTGAGTAGAAGACAAAAAACTTTTAGGGTACATTTTATATACATGGTGGTAGAAAAATTACTTATAGAAAAATTATTTATAAACATAATAGTTTTGACTTTTCAGGATGAACCAGTTCTGTTAATTCGTATTCAAGAATTTGAAGTAAATAAAAAAAGGAGTTTGGTAAACAAATAAATCCTACAGTAAGTCGATTTGCTGCAAATAGTGAAAACGTGCTATAAGTCTCTGGGTCCTTATTTCCGCAGAAATAAACGAGACGCGAGACGTGGACAAATCAAGAGGATTCCTTCTCGATCGCAATGAATATCCCGCGATAGCTAGGGTCAGGAAAATGGCGTTATTGAACGAAAAAACTAAACTTTTGTAATCAAATCTAGAATAGTGGGAAAATTGTTTATTATTTAGGTAATCGATAACAAAATATGAACAAACTATTTTCCATTTACGCCAGACATTTTTTTTTTAATTTCCATTTATTTTTCGCAATCTCTATACAAGAGCGAATTAAATGTTATATTGTTTGTCCTGAATGGGAATCAAATCCTCGCCCTAAAGTTCTTAAATGAGTTTACATTAATTTATTTATTTGAATTCTACTAAGCATGACCTACGGATATGTCAGACATGGAGTTGTACAATGAAAATTAACAAATCACTAGAAACTTGCCAACACCGAGTGGAAAAAAGCATACTCAACATAAAATCAAAAGACAAAATTAGATAGGTTAAAAACAATCAGATAACAAAACAAGAGTATTTAATAATATTCAGTTGTTTGTCATCGTGAGGAAATTGAAGGAAAAGGATGTTTTCCTTCACCGGCAGCTCAAGCTCATTATTGGGGTTTGAACCCACGCCCTTCGGCATGTGAACCAACCGCGCTAACCACTGAACTATCATCGCTAAAAAATAAGGTATTGGGCAATATGGCAGCATTAGTGAGAATAATCGCTATACTCATGGCCATACCAGTTCGTATCCGCTCTCGCGATCGGATATTCGTCTGTCTGCAATCCTGTCTCCAAGCCTTACCCTACTCATTGTTCTCGATTCTCATCATCATAAGCCTCACCTAATGCACGCTACACGACCCTTCTGGTGTTCCATTGCCATTGCCATTGCATTCCGCTGCCTTTCGTTCATAGTCACTTCACCAAGCCACCGGGCGACCAACCCTTTTTTCGATTTAGATAACGTTGGCCGAAGGCAGAAAAGAGAAAACTGTTGTCATAAATAGCGTCTATATATGTACATGTACATACTAGCATAATTTTACAGTGAAATCACAGCGGCAAATCACAATTGCTTGAATAAAACATCTACTGTTTTCTTCAAGCAATTATGATTTACCGCAAATAAAGACCAAAATAAATGCTCTATAGTAGCTGTGATTTCATTGTAAAATTATGCTCCATTTGTCATCAATTAAAAAAAAAATTGTACGGAAATCGAACCACCTTAATAGCAAAAGCTACAAACTACTTTATGGGTACCTACTGAATTACTGATATAGTACTATATGAATTTACAAAAAAAATGTATTAGATCAGTTTTTTTTACTTTGATTTTGGCGTCGCGTTTTAGCATTAACCAGTGTCAAGTATTTATATATTTTCAAGTTTCAAAAGTTTAACAAGTGTCCTCGTACCTAAAGTTATAGTCAAAGTCCAGTCTTGGTCAAGTACAGTCAAGTTCATGCTTTTATAAAGTAGTAGTGACTTTACTATAAACAACACAAAAAATCATGTTTCACCACATTATATCATTTTCCCACACTCGTGCTTGAGATTCGGCACTTTATGAATAAAATACCACCATTTTTACGCATAAACACTCGACAAAACACTAGTTTTGGAAAAAAATACAACGGGGCGACAAGACTCTTTCCGCGTTCCCGCCAAAACTCCCATTATATCAGTTATTTGGTTCCCATAGTTCCCATGGTTCCCAAGATTTACTTAGTTAAAGGCTAGATGGCGCTGTGTGAAATGGTATGACGATATGTATTTATTTTATCTATGGTATCTATTTATAACAGGCTCCTCAATCGTAGTAGGGGCCACAAGCAATAAAGTGAAACTAAATACACCACATAAATACTTCGACACTATCGTGGCTGGACAAAGGAACAAATAGTTTGTTTAGAGGCAGCGACCTCGGTGAAATATCGTCGATTGTTTTATAAGGACGATTGAACTGTAAAGTGCGAGTTGTATGGGCGAGTTGCTTGAAGTTCGCGTGGAGCTATCGGAGAAAGTTGTCACAGTAAACATTTAAAAACATTTTTACTTGGTGGATCTCCTTAGCAGGAGGTCGTTTAGGTAGATACCACCGCGTTACCAAATATTCTGTCGCCAAGCAGTAGTGTGTAAACATTATTGTGATCCGGTTTGAAGGATACTACGGGTACACCCAAATACAGATCCGATCCGATATTATATCATCGTCACAAAAATGTTCGTTCTGGGGGGAAATCGAACCCACGCCCTACATAAATAAGTCAACAGGACAGGGTTATCTCTAACTAGACGCCTAAGCCCAGCTGTGGACTTGGACCTGGTATAAGTCCACAGCTGGGCTTAGGTTAGGTTAGGTTAGGTTAGGTTAGGGCTATAATATACCTAGGTTGTTTTTTGGACTACATTAACACTCTATCTGCAGTTCTCTTTAAACTCTCAGCCGTGTCTTTACTGAATATGTAAATGAAAAAAATATTAAAATTGCATTTTCTATTTTTTTGAAATTCATCGAAGCATGCAATAACAGATAATAGAATCAATATCTCCAGCACAAAATTTAATAAACACCAGACGGAGTTGCTTGAGAAAAGTCCAACGGTAGGAAATTAAAAAGATTTCATATCACGTCGCGTCGATTTAGAAAATGTTTTCATTCATGGCGTGTTTACGCAGAAAGGAGATATTCGGTATCGATATAGAAACTGTAAATACTTTATTGCAGCAATGTGTACATATGTACATGTGCATATGTAATATATACCATTTTTAAACCTAATAGGTACCTACGTAGTTATGAGCCCAATATGGATATGTCAAAAAATTACAAGTGCAGAACATTCCAATTTTAAAATGATCAAATTAAAATTAAATAAAACAAATTAACATTTAAGAGTATTATATTAATTAATCGTTTTAAACGTGAAAAAATCGTCAAGAGTGTAATAAATTAGTCTCAAAGTAATGAACGCCAAAGTAGCGATACCCTAGACTTTGTTTTGCTACCAAAGTTTTGTGTATCGCTGCAAAAGTCATGGACATGCGTTATCTCTTGCGATGAGGAGAGCGTCTTGTTCGTCTCATAACTTTCACATAAAAAAATAACATGACTTTCAGAAAGAAAAGAAGATAAAAAGAAAGTTTTTATTTTGTAACTCAAAACACAAAAAAGGGACAGTTACAAAATAGGGTACCTACAGGATAGATTTTAACTGATAAATAAAGGAATCTTTATTTTACATATCCTTGCAAATTAGGCAACTTGTTGTTTAATATTTCTACATAGTAAGTACCTACAACTGTTTTTTTTGAAGAATTTGCTTTTGTTTACGCCAGTTCCATTCCAGGCTAGGTGTGCTTTACCATCTTCGACCACACCGTCACTTAACATCAGGTGAGCTGTGGTCAAAACACCTAGCCTGTCAGCTATAAAAAAAAAAAAAAACGTACTTATTTCTCGCAAACGAATATAATATTATATGTTAATGATATTACTGTTCCTGTCAATGAGCTTTACAGAAAATAAAGCCGAAATCTTGCTGTAGCTAATTTTGTTGTCTTATCTGTATAAATGTTTAATTGAAGTTCCCTAGGTAAAGATAAAGTAACAGGCAACCACCATAACAGGAAATTGCCTGTCAGACCTACCTCGGGCATAACACCTACCGATTCGTTATCTCGGCAAGGACCCCCAACTCCTGCGGAACCCCCGTAGGCAATAAATCACCGTAATCTATCTATTTGCATAATCATTGTTCGATTATAAGCGTTTTCCTTTCTTTCACTTATTGTACGTAAGACGTGTAACGTTTGGTGAAATCACAATAGCCTGCCAGATAAAAGAAAAATGCTTAAGTGCCTCACTGATTTTTAAACATACTATATTTACCTATATCATTTTATTATAAGAACTGATAATTTGACACATCTTTGTTCAAAATTCAATTCAATTCAAAATAAAAATTTATCCGTACGTTGTTTAAATTTAAACTGGTGATAAGATTGAAATTATAATTGCTAAACAATGTAATTATTTGCAACATATTACCTAAATCAAAATTGGAAATAAATTAGATAAAAGTACGTTGAATAGATTATAATATAACACCATAGATGAAAACTCAAATGTTTCAAAAAAAAGTTGAAATCATCAGACGCCCAAATATCGAAAGTAGTTAAAAACTTTAATGATGACCCTGCGAAT
The DNA here is from genome assembly GCA_905404145.2 of Biston betularia. Classification (NCBI taxonomy): domain Eukaryota; kingdom Metazoa; phylum Arthropoda; class Insecta; order Lepidoptera; family Geometridae; genus Biston; species Biston betularia. The sequence goes on from FR989873.1 coordinate 12,522,934, forward strand.
TAAATTTATAATTACCTATTAGGTAGGTAGGTACAACTGTTTTGAAGCAAAACTCTCAAAACAAATGACATCATTTTTATACTTTTCCGCCAAAACTTCTTGCATACCTATACCCCTGAGCCTATACCTATTTTCTATTCAGTAAAGTCAACACCAAATTGTACGAACGAAAATGTAATGAACGAGCAGACAATGAGCGAGTGAAATGGTAATGTCATTAGTGAATGGAGTAATTACTTGAGTGAACAACTTAGCAAAGAAAATGCATGACGAGGGGGAAACTTACAAACATGAGAATGAAAATTTAAGAATCTGTTAACTCATATTATTTAGTGTTTTCGCACGTTAATTTTTTATTGATATTCTTTGACAAAAATGAAAAAAAATAGCGTCATCTGGACAGCCTTTTCGAAATTAGTTATTTACTTGTTAGTTATTTAGTTACTTATTTTGTAATAAAGGAATTAGGGAACTAGAGATGTACTCGTGAGTAACGTTGCGTAGAAAATTAATAAAGACTCCTTGGTCCTACAATTTAACTTGATTTAAGAGAACTATTCTGGATCTAATTCTGGAACGAATTCCTGGCTGTGCATCCAAGAATTTTTAGAATGTTTGTGCGTGTAGAAAATTGCGTATGCAATAGGGTCTTTCTACGTAATATTATATCTGTAGATAAACCTAATATTTTTAATTTATCAAAGTAGGTACAAACGTAGTTTTGGCGGGAACGCAAAAATGTTGTGAAAATGTGTATTGTTTTTTACCTTTTTGAGAATAAAAATAGTGTTTCATTTATAAAGTGCCGAATTACAGGGATAGTGTGGGAAAACGATATAATGTTGTGGACTGGACTTTTCGTGTTGCTTTCAAAACTCTGTCGAAGCTTGTAGCGTAACTACTTGGTACTTATTTTGCTAGGGTGTAACCAAACTCGATCCTTGGTTTACTTTTCCTCTTCTAAACTTTTGAATAGTCTTATCCAAACCTCGCAGTAGGCAGTAAAAGCAAATCGATGACCAATAAAAACGTCATCCAATATCGAAAGAAACTTGAACTGTCTATTTAACATTCCTCATGCGTCGGATTCTGCGAACGTGCCTTTCCAATCAAACTTGGAGGGACCTAAAACGGCAGAAGATTTAAGTCTGATGGGTAGACTTCAGAGTCTGATGGGTCTTTGGCGCTGTGTGTAAATGTCCTACGATATCTATTTTTATTTACATAATTTTTTCGAGTCTTAATGATATAATATTACATGTACTAACATTAACTTTAAATTTTTATTTGCATTAGGTTGTTGGGTAAGTGTCCTAGACTAGTACTAGGAAAACCTGTGTCACGAGATATTAGTGTTTTACGTTCTAATACTCATTTGACTCTCTCACTCATTTCATAATACTAGCAGACGCCTCGCAGTTTCACCAGCATAGTTCCCGTTTCCGTGGGATTACAGGGATAAAAGCCTATGTCACCCGGGGATAGTGTACCTTCCCAACGGTGGAAGAATTTTTGAAATCGGCTTAGTAGTTTTTGAGTTTATTCGTTACAAATATATAAAAATCCAAAAATACAAATCTTTCTTTTTTATAATATTAGTATAGATAAATTGTGGACTTAAAATAGTTCTAATTGATTTCTTGTTTGAGACAAATAAAATTAATTGATGATTTTGTGTTAATTTTATGTAGTAGGTATGTATATAAAAAATGTAGTTTATAAATTGTTAAATAAATTTTTGGATTGTTACAAATTAATGATATATAAAAAGTAAAAACATGTTTGTTTGTATGTAAGATGTCTGTGTATTGTAAAACTCCTTTGAAGCACGTAGTAAAGTCACTATTAGTACTAAAGCGGACTTACTTTGCATGACTTACGCTTTAACTTTTCACAAAGTACTTGAAAGAATCGAAATACTTGTCACTGGCAAATGCACAAAGTGCGCTAAACGCCAAAAACGTAGGAGAAAAAGAATTACAAAAATTGTACCTATATAGATATTATGTTTATCAAGACTAATATGCGAAATCTACCGCCTCCCCGTCTAATTGAAAGCAACTCAAGTGTGGCGTAAACCGAGTCTTTCTACCTTTATGGATTATGGCTTTACTTTTTATGCCTGGGTTACGCAGGACTGTGAAAACACCCTCTTTCCCCGTACCGTAATATGATTGCGTCATTTCATCCGTTTTTCAACTTTTACCAGTTTTTTAGGAATATTTAATTTCTGCGCGGCGTCTGGTTAATTTTTTTTTAGAACTTGCAACTGCAGGGAATGATAGAAAAAAAGTAATTATCCACATATTTATTATTCATTTTTACTCCAAAGCTAATTCCCGCTCCAGGCTAGATGTGTCAATCATGCAGTCATCGCTTAATTTTAGATGAGCTATAGTCAAATACCTAGCCAGTCAATCATAAAAAAGTGATAAATAGTCGCTGCTTATTTCTTTTACGAGAACAAGAAAGTAACAATCGATCTAACCTAGTAAACACTGAGAGTACCTAATTGAGTTTAGATACTTAGATAGCTGCTACATCCTAAGTGAGACTTGCCTAACAGACTTGCAACTCCCGAAACTTATGTGATCAATTACAAGAAGCGGGTTCGATTCCCGTTGAGTAAGTAGTCCGATAAACAGCGCTGAAGCGCACTTGCAAGCGGTTTGTGCGCCGACAACCGAGACGAACTGAAAGGTATTATATGGCCTGGACAGTTGAGATGTGAGGTCACGGTGCGAAATAGTAGACTGTAGAAAGCAGTTTCGTTGTTAGTCCTCAATAGTTATTCTTCTTCTTTGTATTTGACGTCGCAGTTTGTGCATATGCCTATGTCAAGTGAAATAAATAAATAAGTCACACAAAGTAAAGTCCAGTCATGCCGTAAACCAGCAATTTTAGAGGCTTTGATGAAGATTTGGAACATGTTTCCCCACATCATATCATTTTCCTACAATAGTGCATCCAATTCAGGACTATCCACGAGCCCACGAACATAAATATTATTCAGAATTGAAGCAATTTTTTTATTCCAACAGTTTAGAAAGTTATCAAAAAGTTCCATTCCACGCAGACATGTTCAAATTAAAAAAGAATTCAATTTAGGAAGTGTTGCAAGGGCGACGGCGGCGGCGTCGTCGGCACAAACTTTGCCCATAATATGCAAATGGGGAAAGTTGGCTCAAGTTTGGGCTAATTGCCGCAAGTCTGTCGCATCGCACCAGACGGACTCCAGTTAATTAAACGAGATTCCGATGTTAAGTAACTGTGTGATTATCTTTTAAACTTTAAATTTAGTTGCCATTTCCACGTGTTTCTTACCTCCAGGCGAAAAAGTTTGTCTGGGAAACCTGTTTCTAAAAAGTTCATACTGAGCAACTAAATAAACAAAACTAAATAAGTTTTACTGAAAAAAATAAACACTACCTACTTAAGCTTTTTCCTGTTTCGGTTATTTAGAAGCTACGCATAAAATGAAAAGATTTTATCAGGTTATCAAATAAAAAATGGAAGTAGATACATAATACTACATAAGTATATAACTACGCCTACATATAACTTATTATTATTATTAGTTTATTTCTTCTATATTGTATTGTGTTTAGTATGTACAATAAAGAGTTAAACAATCAATTATAAACGCGAGTGTGGGAAATTGAAATAATGTGGTAAACATAAGTTTTCGTGTTTCTTAACTCCGTAAACTCCGTTGATACTTATAGTAAAGTCGCCACTACTTCACTAAAGCATGACTGGATTTGACTGACACGGAAAGAACAAAGACTGAACTTTGACTACTTTTTAAATTATGAAACTTGAAGATATCAAAACACATGACACTGGCAAATTCACAAAATGCGACGTCAAAATCAAAGAAGACTTAGTGCCGTGCAGAAGAAAAATAAAAATTTGGTACCTATATATTCACAGATCTCTAAAACTAAAGATCTATGTATATATTATTTGCTTACAGGTTAACATTTCAATTATTTTTTTGTTTTTTTTTCGTGTTCATTGTTAATGTAAGACCTGTAGATAAATTTATTTGTCAATTAGATGAATTGAATTGAAATAAAAAGTAACATGTACGCACACGTACGGTACAAACCCCCAGTGCCGGCGCTGGGAATCTTCAATTTATACAGGATTTGTGGTAATCCCGTGATCGAGTGGGTGCGAGTGCAGGTGCCACTGGATACAGATAAACCCGGCGCGATGGCTCCATTACTGCTAGTTTATGAAGTCTTGCGAACAATGGGTGGGGTGACGGTTGAAAATGAAATAGTGTGGCGATCAGAGGTGTGGCGGCTCCAGTAAATAGACATGTAATGTCATCTTTCCTCTTTAGTCGCAACTCGTCCACCGCGCGCGCCTTTACTTTACAGGTATAACCACAGAAGGTAAAATTTCTAAAGTGGGAAATACAATATTGGCCGTGGCTAGCCGAGCGAAAGCGAGTGTGGGCAGGTTATTTTACTCAGACACGCCATCGTTCGTGGTCTCATCACTCGTCTGGGTAGTTAGTGACGAGTGACAAAGCTAGCTAAGAGAAATACCTACATATTATAAATCTGGCCAGTTTTCATTATTAGTGAAGAGAATTTATAATGGCGTACATTAGGCGACATGCAACTGTAACAGCTCGTAATAACGTGGTAGATACCTAAACCAGTTTCACTAGCTCTTTTTCTTCTTTGCTTTTGACATCGCATTTTGTAGGTACACAAAAATATGTTTTTTCGAGATTTGAAGTTAAACCAAGTGAAAGTTTAATTTACCGACATTTACCGCACTGTTTCTACTAAAAAATATCTTACCATGATGCTTTGGTTTCCTCGTAATGTTTTCTTTTATCAGTAGCTCAAATCTCATTGTTGGGATTCCAACTCATGCCCTTCGCCATGCGATCCGAATGAGACTGAGTTATCATCGCTAGAAAAGCTAATAGGTTCAACTCTCATTTATTTCAAGGGGTGTCCCAATGAATCATTTAGTAAATTTTTGTAATCAGCTCACCTGTGGTTAGTAGATTAAGTAGTCGAATATAGTAAGCACACGCCGGAGTCAAATCTATGTACAGGTTTTTTCACACCCGTTAACTTCCTTAAAGCAGTTGTCCCGCATGAAAGCAAACAGCAACCTCGTTTTATTACATTTATAGATTTTTGGAAGTTCATTTATACTTACAACTACGTGATTGAACTGTCAAAAATTTGGTACACATACTTCTCCTGGTTTATGACTGAATGTACCTCTGCAACAGCCTGAATTATATAAACTTTTCAATACCTTCACGTTAACCTGCTATGAATATTTTGTAGGCACTAAATCAAAATTTATATCTGTAGTATTTCTTCTTTACCCTATAAGTATAGGAATCCTATCAAGTTTTGCATATCAAATACTACAAGTCACTTGTAAGGTGGCAAATTGGAGTTTTGGCGGGAACGCGGGAAGAGTCGTGTCGCTCCGTTGTATTTTTTTCCAAAAGTTGTGTTTTGTCGAGTGTTTATGCATAAAAATGGTGGTTTTTTATTCATAAAGTGCCGAATTACATGCGTGAGTGTGGGAAAATGATATAATGTGGTGAAACATGACTTTTCGTGGTGCTTCCAAAACTCCATCGAAGCTTTATAGTAAAGTCACCACTACTTTACTAAAGCATGACTGGACTTGACTGACACAGACTGGTCTTGACTAAAACTGGACTTTGACTATAACTAGCTACGAGGACACTTATTTAACTTTTGTAACTTGAAAATATATAAATACTTGACACTGGCAAATGCTAAAACGCGACGCCAAAACCAAAGAAAAAAAAAAAAAAAGGTGGCAAATCAACTTGAATTTAGAATATTTTATCGAGCAGATATAAAGACATTAGCATGACACTAGAACAGAATAGTAAAAAAATATGATATTGTCATAATAGCTGTCATTTTCGTTTAACTCTCAATGTCAGTTCAATTGTCAAACTAAAGTTTGCGTTGTGTCGGAAAACGCAACGCAAGTAAATTAGCGAAATTAATTTTACCTAGCCTCCTAAAGGTGTTTGTATAAAATATTAACACATCACGCGACCACCAGTTATGGCTGGGAAGCTGAATAAATTCGAAACACCAAGCTCTGCCAGCTCAGATAGGTAAACCGAGTGTGATAACCTTTCCAAATGTTTATTTGAACAGCTGGCTCGTGTTACAAAAAATTGTGCTGCGGAGGATGCGTTTTTATTTCGGTGTACGCTAGACGTCCTTCAGCCTGTGAAGTGTGCTCACGTGTCGTGATATAGTGCTGAATAATTCTCCTGCAGTTTTGTGAAATTAACGTTGTCCATATAACCTCTGCATGCATTGTGGGTTTATTTTTAGACCATTATTTAGTGCGTTGGCAGCTTGCTTCACGCTGAACGTTGGACGCACGTGCTCGGGACGGTCGCGTGGTTCTAAACAGGCAGTCTCGTATGGGTCAGGGATTGTGAAGTCCAACCATGGAGGCAACTCCCCTGATCATTCCAAATCCGTAAGATATCTAACTTCTATATAGGTGTCACAATTTTGTCACAGTGACTAGCAGTGATTCTTGACGCTTATGTGTTGTGCTAACACGCCTTTCTGTGATCTGCTTAATTTTACCTCATCAATTAGTAGATAAATATTTGGTTATTATATCATTCTCTAATTTCTATTCACCAAGCATGAGTTTCAACGAAATTGTAATTTAAGTCTCACTCATTTAGAGTGACTTAACAGAAAAAACATAAACACACAGGAAATGACCTTGAAATGATAAGTCTTACGCTAATAGGATAGTTGTGTACTACATCCATATCAATTGATAAGTCTGCTAGATAAATTTACTGATACGTTTGTTTGATTTGGCAAAACAAACAATGTGTTAAAAATATTCAAGGACAAGATATCCTTCTAGAAGCTTATGACACTTGATTTATGGTTAAAATTCATCAAGCAAGTCCACTGCAATCTCTTAAGTGTATTCTTAGTTTATATTTACAATGGACTTTTTTTAGCTCTATTGTTTACAATGTGAGAGAAAAACAAAATACATAAAAGTCTTTAAAATGATGTACTATGGTGCAAGAGCTGTCTAAATTTCATCTAAAATAAACTAAACTCTGCTTAATTCTTTGTAACAATGTCATCAAGTATGAAATATGTATTCATAATATGGGGTTAAATATAAATAGTAGTACTAAACAAAAGTGATCTCATTGTACTCAATCACTGTGAACAACTTTTAATATATCGCCAACCTTGCAATCATGAAAAGCAAACAATCATTTCAAGCTAAAATACCTATAAGTTGTTGTAATAAACATTATTTACAAATTGTAGCGTAATTTCTTTTACATGCCATATTTAGGGTTATAGTAAAAGATTTTCATAATGCCCTCGTTTCTGCATAACACTACCAATCTGTGTAACCCTGCAGATGTAGAGATGTAGATATTTTTTATAGAATACAGACTCCAGTAGAGAGTTCCACATCCTTGACAAAACATTGTAATTAATTCTGATTTCAGATATCTCACTTAGGGCTTGAGCTTAAACGTTTAAGTTTATTTTTTCAAAATGTTGAGAATTTCCTCTTTCTTCTTTGTATAATAAAAATGCATGCTTTGTCTAACAAGTAGGTATATGTATATTATAACTATGTTGAGCATAGCTTCCCTAGCTCTATTAAAACCTAGATATAACTTAAACTTAAATGAGACTTACTCGACAATATTATGAATGGCAATGACATGATAGTTACTGAAACTTGTGGACATAAACAGGCCTGGAGATCTGGTATTTAGTGATTCCATATAGAACTTAAAATCTTTTCCACAAGCTGTGGTAAAGCAAAATAACATATGAAAACCAGTTAAGTACTTATATATTTATGTCCACAGAAAAATTTAACAGTTTTGTGTTGCGGGCAAGATGGCCAGTTCATTTTTAAATCATTTTTTTTACAGTTAATAATTTTTTTTATTTATATTTTGTCCGTGACTTTCAATTTTTTTTTATAAATATTATTAATATTGCCTCTCTCTTATCTATCTCTGATCACATTTTCGGGCATAACATGGAGTTCTCATACAAATAGTAAAGACATAAAACACATGTTAATAATTTCTATTAATGTTAATAAATGTAATATTTATGATTAGAAAATGGCTCAATCCAAGGGTCAGCACAGCTGAGGGATGTTCAAAGCTGATACAGTACTAAAAGGTTAAAACATTTACAGACATAGACAATAAATAAATCTTATGATTACAAGCGATCACATCACAAATTCTCACAAAAAATATAACATTTTCACCTTTGTAATAAATCACTATCAAGTTCATTGATCTCTATAGATATCAAATCACACAGAACAAATGCAGTTTATTTAGTAAATAATGAAGCACCTTTTGTATGCTAAAATTTATGTTATTGTATAATTAACTGTATGTTATTTATAGGTTTATTTGCTCAAGTGGCCAGCTTGATGATAGCATACATTGTACCTAGTATTCAAATGAAGCAAAAATTTATAAACTCGGTATATGTTAGTGATTTTGCTTGGCCATCCTTAGAGGTAATGGATTATTTCATATTAGTATGTCATAACATAACATGAACAGATGTTAACATAGCATTAGCATGTTAGCCACATGTTTTAATTTCTTTATTTAATCATTAATTCCTACAGACATTATACAATACTTTATAACTGTAATTTAAATGTAACATGAAAAAATAAACTTTTCACATGAAAATGAATACTGTTAAATTGCCCACAGAAACCTTTCACTCCTTATATAATAAATATATACGTATATTATTAAGTGACTGTGAAATAAATTGGCAAGACTAAATAAATCAAAAATCCTTATTGTTATTTACATACATATATATATATATATATATAGCTAGCATCACATTTGTGAAAATCTGTGCAGATTATGTTTCTATTAATAGCTAATAAAAAGAAATTATGCTATATATATATAACTGAAACGTCGAGGTAAATAAACGAAAAGAAATCCTTTTTTTTTTTGCGGAATTAAGTCCCGGTCATAAACATAATTCATTATATTATTAGTAGGTTTTAAATTTTTAGTGACAGTATACTTGCAAATTAGTATTGTAGTAAAAAATATTTTTTTTTTTTTATAAAACAGTTTTTGGCCTGTCTCCCAAAAAAAAATCAAAAACACTATTAAGTCATGATTATTTATTCAAAACGAATTTTTTGAGTTACAATATTTACCACCATACCGAAAAGCAGACCGAGACTGGTAACCGTTTCTACAAACGAATCTCAAAGTGCAAGTTTGTCTCACTATCTGTTGCAAAACGGAGATCAACCTTCAACAACATCCACAATTAAAACAATTTCACGGGAGTAATTTTCAATTAATAACGCATATTTCTTCGCGGTATCATTAAATTTTGGTCTGTGGTCCCGAGCAGAGAGCTGATTGCCTCCACTTCAGCGAGCAAAGCACAGATGCATAAGTTTTCGCTCTCCTCTCTGCTTAGGATTCATAAAAGAAAGACTATTTGACATGATATTGTCAAATAGTCTATTCCAACTGTCAGAAATAAACACGTGACAATAATGGTGTCGTAAGATTCCTCGCTATTGCATATCGACAGCCTATGAGGTCTCATGACATTGTTTCACTTTTCGTGTCCACTGAAAACGAAAACCTTGAAAAATGTCAAACGCATGTCAATGAGATACAACTTGAACGAAACAGAGAACCTTTTTCCTTCTTTTCTTTATAAAAATTCAATCGAAGTTGCAGCTAAAACGACTAATCGATGAATAAACCTTGAAAACATTATTTCAACAACGAATATTTCTTAGAAACATCTAATTATAAGACTTGAAGAATAAAATCGTAGCGCTCGTTCTTGGCAAATAATCATTTTCCAGGAATATAGATACGTATATATATGAAGAATTGAAGAACTCCTATTCATGATATACAATATATCTATGGATGTAACTAGGTAGGGTATATATACCTCATAATAAACCATGAGTCTCATACTTTATAGCTAACTATAAAAAGTTATATTTACAACGCCCTGTAATAAGAGCGACGACCGCCACTATAGTGTTATTTCTGTTCTCTAACCGTCTAACCTTTGGATGCTGGAAAATTTACGTCAAAGTAACCAAAGCAAAGCCGTCTGGGAAATACTCATGTGTGAATTGTGAGAGCGAGGTTTAAAATACTTATGTTATACTTCAGTTTTCAACGTGATTTTATTGAGAAATGTGATTTGTGAAAACTCATTAGTTGCATGAATTTCGAAGTGTTGAATTTTTTTGACTTGCTATTCCGTCGTCATCCCGTCTGATGCGAGTTTTCGATGAGGCACGTTTATCGAAAAGAAGTTACAAGATCCTGAGCGTGTTCGATTCCCACTCAGTACAAACATTTGTGTGATGACCTTATTAATGTTTGTTCTGTGTCTGGGTGGTATGTATGTAGGTATTATAAGTATGTATAATGTATATATGTTTAAAAAATCTCTCTGGTTCTATCTGGTTCCCATAGTACAAGCTTTGCTTTGTTTGGGGCTAGATGGCGCTGTGTGTAAAATCTATTAGATAGCTAACTATTTCACGATCATTGTTGCGATGTAACAAAATAAAGTGGAAAAACAGCGCTTCTGTCGGGGTTATGAATATAAACCATGTAACGATTACATTTTCGTGCACCTAGCTTTTCTATAGTATAAAATGAGCAAGGAGAATTGATCGCGCAGATAGGATTTCTGATTAGCATTCGAAGCAAGCATAAAGCTTAAGGTAAGGCGGGCTACATTGTTGTCTCGTCACTTAAATCCATTATGTTTAAAAACTCACTATAGTGGCGGAATACTATATCTCCGATGTAGCTTCGGTAGAGGAACAATTTGAGCTCCCTCAAGAAATCCCACGTTGCTTATGTAATTTATCTTATTTTAAAGAAAGAGGCTATAGGATAAAGGCTAAGATATCTGAAAAAAAAGCACATTGTTAAATACCTAATAAAAGTATCGGGGGAATTTGTATCTGTCGTGTGTTTACCTTTAGTTTTGGAGATCTGTGTTTTAAGCTTGTCAATAGACACAAAAGGGTTTGAAAATAACATGTTTTAGTTTTACATCAATCCTAATTATGATTCATATGTATATATATACATACAAATATCATTTTTAATAGTGCAGCTTTTGCGTGCCACAAAAGATTTCGAAATTCCTAATTACTACAGTTTTTACGACGGCTACAACTGCCTTGATAAAAAATATATAAATTATATGTATGGACCTATAGTACAAACATGTTTAAATTTTCTTCGCTGGGGAAACTAATTATTCAAAATAATCCATTTTACTTTTAATATCTGCATAAGTTCAACGAATCGATAATTCGTTTCAATGAATAGTTAATTCGTTATACAAAATAAAAATTAAACACATCCGTATTGAACTGTATATGTAGGTATATACATAAACTGTCTAGGTCATCTGTCTGACCCTGAACTTATAGATATATTTATAAATGTTATCATTTCTACTCTACTGCTGATTCAAACTGGATGTTGTTTGTGTGTCATACAGTCTGTTTCCTTTCACTTTATCAGCTGCATTGATAAATGTTTTTACTGAGTTTTAAATCTAATTCATAATCACCTATAGGTGTTCTGTATAACCTTGATTGTTCAATGCAAGAGTAATGTCACTGGAAAGAAAATTATTTATACTTATGGTATTACTATAATATAAAGTTAAATATTATCCTATAAATCTACGCACAATTTACGAAAGACTAGCGTTTTATTACAGTGTACACTCCAATAATTAAGCACATATTAGATAATTTATTACCATGTCTAGAGGATAGAGCTAATCATGAACGTAGTGACGTCATAGTTTTACTGTTAACTTTATTACGTTGAAATTAATGTCCCTATCACAAATCAAATCAATATTATATCATTCAGTGCGTTTGGTTTTCACCTTCTAAAAAGCAAATATCATTGCACGTACTTTCAAAATACCTGCATCCCACCGTGCACCCATCTCAATGTTACCACCGTATTTTCCGGTGGCGTATCAAACTGTTGCATGTATGTACTTATATGTGTAGAATTAATGTTGAATTAATGTCGTAGATTATAATTATAAAAGATGAAAAGGAAGATATGAGAGGCAAGACACTGACTTGGGTTGGACGTTTGTGAAACATGAGCTATATTAAATGTCTCTTCTGATTAGAAAACAGTTTGTAACGGAAGCTTGACACCTAGTTACTTATATTTTTTTTTTTAATGACTAGCACTATGACTAGTGCTGTTGGCCGTAGATGGCCTCTACAGCGTCACCGGACTGTGGTTACTTATAGTAGGTACTTGTAGTTTTTATACTTGTAACTCCCGTCCCGAGTCCCGCTGCTGACGCAGATGTTGACGCGACGCTCATTGTCTTTCTTACTGTTATAACTACACTTACGTCATGCTGACGTCATTTTGCCCCACCTCCGTTGCAGTGTTGTCTTTTATAGCGATGATAGCTCAGTGGTTAGCGCGGTCGGTTCGCACGCCGAAGGGCGAATCAAACCTCAACAATGAGCTTGAGCTGCCGGTGAAGGATAACATCGTGAGGAAACCATAGCATGGTGATAGTGTACTTTCTTGTACTCTGCTGGCTAGCTACCTCAAGTTAAAAGTCTGCCGCCAAGCATCTAACAGTGTGTTAGATGCTTGATTTTATCCAATACTCGTAGAAATGTGCCATGTTAAGATTGTGACTGTTAAACCAAGTAATGACTAAATTTACAACCAATGAATATGTATGAACTGGAATGAAAGTTTTTGTATAAATGTAATGAGAGGAATAAAACGTTCTCCTGATGGTACGAAAATAGCGCCTCTTCATGACCATTGCAGCGATACCCAGAACTTATAGTAACAAGACAAAGACCAGAGCATCGCAGTTTCGACGCTTATTACTTTGAGACAGTAGATGAAAAACAACAATCCCAATATTGTTTTTTTTTTAATTATAAATAGACTTGCGTTTAATCGCCATCTCGCCTGATGTTAAGTGAAGATGCGATCTACAATAGAGCACGCTTGCCTAGAAGAAACCGTTTCACTGGCGACTTGAAGGCACCCAGATTGTATCAAACAGAGAACACCCACTTGGGCAAATTAGTGCTTAGCGGTTCGCACAATGAATGTGTTTTCGAACCGTTTAGTTAGAGTTTTAATAATCCCGTAATTTCACTTACTGCAGTATCTTTTCTAACTAGAACACAGTAAGGAGTGAACGATACGAGCTGATCGTAGCAAGAAGAAACAAAACCTTTGCGGACTGTAGAAAACCAGTACAGTACACCAACAGAAATAGGCATTATTGTATACGTATGCATGTACAATGTATGTATGTATGTAATGACTAAATATGACTAGACGATCTTATATGGAGATAAATGAGATATCCGCTGCAGATATATGTATGTAGGTATATGTCATTTCTGACGAAAACAATAGTTTTTTAGTTAGATTGTGCTAGCAACATATCAAAGCCATAGTGTATCCAGATGGGGGTATGAAGAGATCCAAAGTTTTAGCTTGACAGTTCAAACTGTTAACGTACGTGTAAAACTTATGTAGTATGTATGGTTTCCAGCGACACGGAACTTGCGTTGGAGCTGAACGAGCAGGTGTTCTTGGACGATGACGAGTTCAGCAGCCGCGCGCCCGCATCTCCCACCACCGTGCCCAATGTGCGACCTTACAGGCCTCCTTCCACGGGTAAGCTCAAAGCAAGTTATCGCGCAGAGGCTGTGGTGTCATTCATTCTGCATGACTGATTGCGTGGAAGGATCCGAAAATTTCCAGAAGCACCGAAACTTCGACAATATCACGTTAGCTTTTTCAAAAGGACAAGAGGATCATTTTCAACTTGTTGGTGGGAGATAGCTAACCAGGTATTGAAAAGCTGTTTTTTCTTCACCAGCAGCTCACGCTCATTGTAAAGTTTGAAGCTATTATTTGCGGTATGCGATCCTAACATGCTAACCAAAAAAAAAAAAAAAAATGCTGCTGCTTGAATTAGTCTTGTTGTTTACACATATGTGAGGGATGTAGTTCGGATCGAAACCAAAATCTGTTCACCTCTGTTAATTATTGAGACTGTATCCTGTTTTGTGTAATATAATTAAATAATAAATAATATTAATAACCATAAAGTTGTCTTCTGTACAAACTGAAGTCTTTTCGGCCTCACTATAATCCGAATTCCGCTACTGAAAACCAACGTATAGACGTACAGAGATTATTTAGAAACAAAAAAATAATATGAAGCCCCACTAACATGGCTTATGTTATATTCGAAGCCGCTATCACAACTAAAAGCTTCAACCAGCTTGTCTACCATATTAAAAAATATCAACCTTCAAAAGGACGAAAGACATTAAGTACATTGTGGATACACGCCGGTTGGCAACACACCGTGTTATGGTATAATCACGGCTCACCACAAAGCGATAAAATAAAACAGTAACAATGTTTATAAACTGCTCGTACGCGTATCAAAAGCTATTGAGGTCATGACTCGTGAAATCGTGACTAATGCCTCATACGGCAATTTCTTCAAGCAAACATTGTAGAGAGATGAGTTATAGGTAAATTCGTGTAGGGCTGCCTTAATGTGCCACTTTTTTATGATAAGAAATAAAGAAACATCTCTCCTGATGCTAGAGTTGATAAAAAAACCATTACAGTAGCGGTACTCAAAGCTGTGAATAACAGACCTTAGCCCAATGTCACAATGCATCGCAGTTTTGGAGCTAATTACTAACAATCGATAGCGAATCTTATGTTCCATGTTAATCCGCTGGCAACACAGTTACCTCTTGGTGATAGACAGCCCTACAAATGTACACATTATCTGTCTCACGACCAAGCCCAGTTAAAAGCAGGTTCCCTCTAAAAAAATCTACGTGCACTCCGCTGATACCCTATTCCCTAATTATAAAATAAGGATAAAAATATAAATCTACTGCTTAACCTTATTCTTGCTCGGAAGTACACTTACGTAACTCGCAAATCTTATTGTAAAATTTATTAAAAGTATAGTAATTCTTTGTAGCGATGATAGCTCAGTGGTTAGCGCGGTAGGTTCGCATGCCGAAGGGCGTGGGTTCAAACCCCAACAATGAGCTTGAGCTGCCGGTGAAGGAAAACATCGTGAGGAAACCATAGCATGGTGGTAGGGTACTTTCTAGTACTCGGCTGGCTAGCTACCACCCTCAAGTTGAAAATCTGCCGCCAAGCATCAAACGGTGTGTTCCGGCAGCCTCACTTGAGAGCCAGTTCCATTCCAGGCTAGGTGTGCTTTACCATCTTTGACCACACCTTCACTTAACATCAGGTGAGCTGTGGTCAAACACCTAGCCTGTCAACCATAAAAAAAAACCCTCTAGATTTTTTTTTTCTTTTAAACTTATAACGAATGGTTATTAGCTTTTTGTTTATGTAACTTTCGTTATTTTTAAGAAAAACTAACATATAGATCTAGAAAATACACTATTTTTAAAAAGAAAAAGTATAGGGTGAATTTCTATCTATCGTGTTTTTAACTTATTATCGATGGGCAGATAAAAGTTTGATAAATGACATATTTTAGTTTTACAACGATCCTAATAAAATTATAATTTATTTTTTTTAATTGTTAATCGCGCTGAAATCAACCCGTCTGAAGACCTACTCATCTTTATTGATCGAACGACAAAACTAAGTCTTTGATTCTTGTATATAGTCTTTATATTCGTTAGGCCATTTATAGCCAGCTATTTTTTACTCTACCAAGTACCGATGAACACTTAAGTGTCTTACGAGTAATTCTATATTATTATCT
Organism: Biston betularia; assembly: GCA_905404145.2. NCBI lineage: Eukaryota > Metazoa > Arthropoda > Insecta > Lepidoptera > Geometridae > Biston > Biston betularia. Next base: position 12,538,857 of record FR989873.1, read on the forward strand.
TATAACCTAATCCAATGCTCCGAGAAACCCCCTTAACAACGTCATAATATGGCCACAATCAAACCCTAGTTTTATGAGTGACGTCTCCCTTGACATCAATTCTGATCTACGAAAACACCGTGTCTGACCTCCGACGATAACAAACAATAAATCAGCCAGTATCTAAAAATAGTTGAACGGCGACCACTCGCAAAATAGTCTGTTTACAAACATCAGCAGATAGCGAAAATTGTTCACACTACTATGTATAATTTTACTGTCTAGTATATAACTGCATGGATATTCCGTATTGTCAGAATGTACTTGATTGTTTTTTATGGTAAGAAATGAGACGCACGAGACGCTCTCATGGTAATAAATTGCGTTTGATTATTGCAACGGTAAATAGATATTAAATTACAAACTAAAAGGTTTAAAATTCTATAAACCGATTACGGAAAAATTGCCCTTGTTACCGGAAGCATAATGACGAATCGATTGACACCTCATTTATCAAAACTGTATGAGTACTGAGTAGTTTCGGCGCTGAGGTGAAACATGCGTTAATACAAAATGACTTAGAGAGAGTTTAAGTCTTAATTGCGAACATCTGGGGCTTACTAAGTCTAACAGACAAAGTAAGGTTATCGGTTTTTGAATGGGCTCTTGCATGCTGTAGAACGTAGGTTCAACTCCCAACAATGGGTTTGAGCTTGCAGTGAAGAAAACTATAGCATACCCTTTCTAGTATTCCAATAGTTGGCTGGAACAATCTGCTGCCAAACCCGATTTACCCATCATTATTATATTTTTGCCAGCCTCACGAACCAGTTTGTATTTCACGCTAAGTATGTACTTATGTTTACCATCTTGGACCGCTTTGTCATTTAATATTAGGTGTAATAAAATGAAACAGTTGGCCTATCAACCAAAAGAGAAACGTACGAGGCGCACAGCGGCCCGCATTGGGAAGCAAGACGAGGCCGCGCGTGCGATGTACTCAGGTTTGTCTCCTTGATGACGGCCACCGCATGTGGCCGAAAAAATCCGATCCGATATACTATAGTACGGTATTTTAAGTCATGGTTTGTGACATAAAAGTTATTGTATATCTTTCTTTTCGTTCTTTGTCTTATTTATTTTTGTAAATATTGTTTATGTCACAAATAAAGTGTTGTCTATTGTCTAATATACTAATAGATTTCTCGTAAGTATTAAATCTATAAATACAATGCAAATCATTTTAGAAAGAGTTTCTATCTCATGTTAAGATACCCTACCAATCGATCACGGCAGAACGTGTCATGTTTCGATGATCCTGGTATTGGCACGGTGAGTACGCCACATTGTAGATAATAAAGGAGTAGACAAAACAGCAATTTAACCTTGAACTTGAGTAATGAATGCCGTGAACCATACTCGCAATTATGGCGATACCATAAAGCTCTTATTACGCCGCTTATTACCATGGCTCGACCACCTATGCGATTGACCTCGTCTCTAGTGTTACCAACTGCCCGGATTTGTTTTTAGAGTTCCGTACCTCGAAAAGGAACCCTTATTATATTACGTATCCTGATGAAACAAGCACGTTACTGCAGCGCGTCGGGCATGTTCGCCGATGCGCGGGTTCCTGACTTTTATGCCGTCATTAGACCTAGAGTAGCTTCCTTCTGGAATGGGTTGATACATTCGAAAAATAGCAGCTTACGAGGCCTGAGTGATTGCTACAAAAGTCTAATTTTTAAAATGTGGAGGAAAGTGCACCAGAGTGCGAAACATAGATAAAATAAGTTTATCTGGAATTTAAAATTAAGTAACGTAACTAAATTTTAATTTTATATGGGATTATTTTTATGCCTGCAATAAAGGCTATTCTTATAACGTTTGTCATCTCTTGTCTGTCATTACCCTTTGTCTCAGAATTGGGTGGAAGTATCAAGTTGAAATTAATATCTAATATGGATAATTGGATATATTCAAAATTTCATAAACGACTCATTCAAAAGATACGTCGTTTATGCCGCATGTTTTGACACTCGCAAGAGTGCAAGACTGAACCTAGGTATATGGTACTTCCCGTTAACCTTCAATAATAAAATTTGACATGACCTAATACATACCTACAAGTTTATACGGAACTCTCACTGCACGAGTTTGACTCGCACTTGGCCGGTTTTTATGGTTGCCGAGCTATGTTGTTGCTTGACAACAAATCACCTGATGTTAACTGACGGTGTTGTCATATGGTAAACATACCTAGCTTGAAATGGAACGTGCTCTCAAGTGAGGCTGTTTTCAACTTATGGGTGGTAGGTAGCCAGCCGAGTACTAGAAAGTACCTTACCACCATGCTATTGTTTTCCTTTAACGGTAGCTCAAGATCTTTATTGGTCATCTCATGGTAATCGAAGATTAAAGATGGTCAACTCGCCTATCCTAAATAGAAATTGGTTCTTAAATGAGGCAGCTGGAACACCGTTAGGTGTTTGTGATACAGATTTTCTACCTGAAAGTGGTAGTTACACAGCCATCTTACCACCATGTTACGGTTTCCTCACGTTGTCATAGTTAGCTTGATTACTTTAGGATTTGGACCCACACCACAGCGATAACCACAAATCATCGCCTTAAAAACCTTTCTGTACGGATATTGTCGGGTTTCCTGATTTTGTCCAGTCTATCTACACATGCCAATGAAAAAACACATCACATCAAAAATTCATCACTTATGAAAAAAAAATTAGACGTTATCATAGTTGCAATGAGTCATTTACCAGGAGTTTTGGAGGGAGCGCAGAGAGTCGTGTCGCCCCTATGTATTTTTTTCCTTAACTAGTGTTTTTTCGAGTGTTTATGTATAAAATAGTAGTGTTTTATTCATAAAATGCCGAATTACAAGTGCGAGTGTGGGAAAGTGATACCATGTGGCGAAACATGACTTTTCACGTTGCTTCCAAAACTTCATCGAAGCTTGTAGTAAAGTCGCCAGTACTTTAATAAAGCATGACTGGACTTGACTAGACTAGACTTTGACTGTAACTAATGATGTTAACATGACTTGCAAAAACCTAAGACAAGGCAATAAAGATAAAGACTGAAGACTGCACAAAAAATACAGAAACATTAAAACTTGCAGAATGCGCAGAGTGCGATGCCAAGAAGAAACAGAGTAATTACCAGAAAATAATTGATGGGCACAGTTTCATCCTCAAAGATAAGAATAACCTCTGAAGATAAGATAAAGTATTCATTTTGGATCAAACATAAAATAGATTCATCGTGTCTCTGCTAGTTTAGTCAATCTGAAATTCAGATGAAAACCGCGGTCGTCAGAGCATTGTAACTATTTTAACTCCAAAACGTGAAAACAACCTAATTGCTGAGTTGATAAAGTTGAATGTAACTTCTTTTCAACTTCGTTTCTTCTTTTCTAGTCAAAATAGCCTCATTGAACATTCTGTTACTATGTTACATGTCATACAATTTATGCCAATTTCTATGTCGACTAGAAACTTTTCTATGACGTATTTATATTATGTGCGGATGCTAATTCCTCTTATTTCAGAAGCGACATTGACCGAAAAACAAATTAATTGTCCTTGTTTCGTTACGGTCATAATTCGTGACACTATTGACGGCAGTACTTTAACTTTCAATTTATGCTTTAACGCATACTAGTAAAACACTTTATACGTTAACGTCTCACGAAAGATACTGCATTTATGATGTAAGAAATGTATTTCCTCAAATTAATGCAGGTTCACTTAGCAGAGAAAATGCGGGGTCTGCATTATAGTAATTTTACAAGCGTCGTAATTTAACACTTCACAAACGTGTTGTTTATTTTTACCGGTTTGTGAACTAGCGTCGCGCACGTGATGTCGCTTGTGTAAATAAAATGATTATGTAAAGTGTATATGAAATGTTATGTTTGTGTGTAAATTATATAAATTATTAGATAAAGGAAGTAAATAAATAATTTGTGTTGTGCCTAATAAATTATTATTATATAAAGTGTGAATATTAGTCGCAAGTCACCTACATAGGTCCATCTACACTATGGCTACAAAAACACCCCATGATTTTTTTTGGGTAGGCTGCCATTATGGTGGAGAGTCCTACATAATCACCCTTCTTCCCTTGGAATTTGTGGTATTCATTAAGGTATTTCCCCAGGAAAAACAAAGATCCATCAATACTGTGTACACCAATGCATTGTCAAAAACTTACACAAATAATGACAAATGTCACAGTAATTTCAAGGGCTTGCAATAATTATTTTTTTTAAGTAAACCTAAAATATCATGGAATTATCGCAAATAAAAATGACAATTTAAATTCAAATTATAGGTAATTTTCAGCAAAATTCAAACTATAAAAGTCTACTAAAATAATTTGTAAAGTGATCAACTTACCATCAAAAATAGAAACGGTATGAAGATGAAATGCATTTTCTTTGTATTCGTATAAAGTACCAAATCCAAGGAAATTTCATTCGTAATTCCAAGGAATGTACTAACATGCTAATTATGTATCTTATTTCCTTTGAAATATTATCCAGGAGTATGAAGTGAAAGTTATCTTTTAGGTCTGCGACCACACTGTGGCTAACAAACTGCCAAGTTTGTAGTCAGTGGGAATAGTTTTAATTTGTTACGTAAATAAAAATACAGAATTCAAAGAGCTATCGTAACTGTAACGTTTTCTTTATAGTATACTAATATGTATAAACATAGTATGTTATTTATCAAGTCAAAAGGTTACAAGCATCTTCCTATTTTAGGTCTAGAATATGTCATTATAAATATTTCTTTATTAAACAAAATAAAAAATACCTTAAATTATACTACCTATTTACAAAATGTATACAAAAAACTTAGAACTTATAAAGCGTGTGTCTGCTTCGAGAGCTGAAGGGCGTGGGTTCGATTCCCACTCAGGACTAACATTTGTGTGACTAACATCGATGTTTGTTCTGTGTCTGGGTGTACTGTATGTATTATAAGTATGTATTTACAAAAAAAAAGTATTTATGTATTCTATCAGTTATCTGACTTCCATCACACAAGCTCTGCTTAGTTTGGGGGCAGATGGCGCTGTGTGTAATGTCCTATGAAATTTATTTATTTATTTAAATTGTACGGACAGATTGCGACGTAGCTTTAGTAATACTGACCCTTACGTTTTCATGTAGTAAATACGTATACCTGACGATTAAAAAAAAATCTCACTGTATTTTAAACATACAGTTAATTACTTTGTAAATGTAAAAGCGCAACTTTTTCAAACCAATCAATCATTCTAATGATTGATTGGATTGAAAGTTTTAGTCAAAAACATCACTAAAAGTTTTTTTGAGATCTATTAGAGAATTCCATTGTATTAACCTGCAAATGTTACAGCAATAGATAAGTTTTTTATTTTTTTTAGATAAGTTCATTTTTTAGAACTTCGTAAAACATAATGGTTCAGTTTTATTTTTTACTCAAAAATAATGTGAGAAAATTTTCAAATGTGCTAAAGACCAGCACTGGTATCATCACTTAGTATGCATTATGCTGACGTGAGCCCCTATTCTGTAACTTTTGTCTTTTTCTGTTTGTTTGTTTTTGTGCTTGTTACAGGATTAAACGTTTTTTCTTTCTTTCTAAACTCGGCTCTATGTGACAAAGCTTTGATGATAGACTGCAGTAACAGATATGCTCGAAACGTCAGAATAAAGGGCTTTAACTACAGCGTGAATTCAATTTATGCGCCAGCTTCACGACATAATTCATAGAGACGTCACAGATTAATAAAAGTCACTAGCGGTCACTAAACTTTACATATATAGCGTTAGTCAGCTCTGGAACGGCGTAGGTTCCGGTACTGTTTACTTGTATACGGTGTTTTTAGTAGGTACTCGAATATTTTTATATCCCGAGTGCTTGTAAAGTCTCGAGTCGTGATAGAGTTAAAAGTTTGGAACATTTTTTCGTCAATAATGCTTTAGTGGTTTTTAAATAAGAGTTACAAAGTGTTTTTTAACGAAATAGTTCCGAAAATTATTGAAAAGAACAACATTATTTTTGTTATGAATAATTAAATAAGTGGCCAATCAAGTGCCCAAGTCACGTGTTAAAGTTTAGTTTTTTTTTCTCCTTTGTTTTCTTGTTTTTGTATGTGAAACGTTTTATTAAACGTGGAGATCAACTGTGTGTTGCGGTTCAGTGACTTTTAGCTTTCAGTGGCTTCTGTTTTGAGGTAATTTTTTTAGGACATGGAAAAGTTTTACTTGGCTGTTGTTTAAAAAATTAATTCAATTCGACTTTTATCATTATCCTTTAACTGAATTTTGTTTGAGAGAGATTTTTGTCTAATTTAAAAAAAAAAACATTTCCTGTCTGATGCATCTGATACTTGCTTATAACTGAATACATTTTAGAGAGTACTTTCTAGTGTAGCGATGTTAGTTTAGTGGTTAGCGCGGTTGGTTCACACGCCGAAGGGTTTGGGATCACCGGCAGCTCAAGCGCATTGTTGAGAACATTGTAAGGAAACCGTAGCGTGGTGGCAGGGTACTTAATAGTACTTGGCTGGCTAGCTACTGTCCATGAACTTTAGGCCCTCCAAAAATAGATGAGGCCAACAATTATCAGAAGCTGCTCGAGAACCGCCCGTTAAGGAACTTTCACTGCTCAGTGAACTGAATCAAGAAATTTGAGTAACAAAACTAAATCCAAGGCATCACTGCTTTAAATGAAAGTTATTTTTAAATAATTCAAAAAAGGATTGGCTGGACATTTTAACCGACTCAAAAAAGGAGGAGGTTCTAAATTCGACTGTATCTATGTTGTTTTTTTTTATGTATGCTAAGCGATAATTCCGCCAATTATGATTCGATTTTGATGATAATTTTGTTGCTTAGTAGATCACAGATGGTCCCATATAAATTGTATTGAAATCGATCGATCGGTGTCGAAAAATCAAAACAAAAATTTAAAAATTGTATACATCGATGATATTTTCGTTTACTCTGAAACCTCGCTGTTTCATTGGAGCAGTGAGTTGAGTTGACCTAAGGGCCATGGAGTTGGTATTTTTAATTGTAAATTTGTATATTATTGTATTTAAGTTTTACCTATCCAATTAGGTGATATCTTTGTTCTAGGTTCAAACATCCTGAAGTCGCCGCGCGCTCGCCGCGTGCGAACCACGTCCATGTCTCAGTCTAACAAGAAGACAACAGCGGAGAGCATCCTACATGCCGACCGCAGGACTATCTACACTGCCGGGCGCCCGCCCTGGTATAACTGTACTGGGGGGCAAGAGGTCGAGCCTTTTCTTATAGGTACGAAAATCCGACGAACAACCAAAAACAACCACTTAACTTTTGTGTGCTAGCCTTATCAGGATTTCGTTTAAGAAGGTACCACCGCAGTACCAGATATGTTCGCCAAGCAGTAGTGTGTGCTGTGTTCCAGTTCGAAGGGTACTGCAGCTAGCGAAATTAGCAGCTGCTGTTAATACTAACCAACAAAGTCTCAAAAGAATGAACGCCATAAAAACGATGCCATGCGCGATGACTTTTTTAAAATTCATATAAGAGTAAATAATTAGACGAACGAGACGCTCTCATGATGGGACTCTTCCCATGGTCAATCATTATGTCTATAATGCCTGTCCATGATTGACCATTGACCAAAGCGGCGGGAAAACAATGGGCGCAAAAAGCTGTCGACCGAGCTCAGTGTCGTGCATTGGGAGAGGCCTACGTCCAGCAGTGGACAGCGAAGGGCTGATGATGATGATGATGATTGACCATTGCAGCGATACATAGAACTTTGAGAAGCAAAACGCAGTCCTGGGTATAACTGCTTTGATACTCAACAGCCCTATAATTTCGGTAGTTGCACAGTACCCTTCAAACCGGAACACAGTAATGTTTACACACTACTGCTAAGCGGCAGAATAACTGGTATTGCGGTGGGACCTACCTAGACGACATCCTGCTAAGGAGATCTACCACCATGTAAAAATGCGTTGCCTATGATTTTCGACCCAGATGTAGGTATTAGTGTTTCCGTAGTGGTGAATTAGAAATTTAGTTTCTCTATATTAATGATTAAGGTGGTTCGATTTCCATATAAATAAATTTTTGCCATTTAAGGACAAATGGAGCATAATTTTACAGTAAAATCACAATTGCTTGAATAAAACAGTGGATTATTATTAACTGTTTAGTGGTTCTCTTATGTTTTATTTAAATTTTATTGCTTTTTAAAAACGGAAATAGATACGTATCTATATTTATGTACCTTACTAGAGAAATACATCTTACGTCCTATTAACACAGCATATTTTCCTAAAGGTATTTGCGGTGCAAGCGCATCTGGCAAAACGACAGTGGCCGCCAAAATTATTGAATCTCTGAACATACCGTGGGTCACCATTGTCAGTATGGATTCTTTTTATAAGGTCAGTGATATTTTGGGGCCGATTTTTCAGTTTGCTATTTAGTAATTTTGAGTTTGAAACGACCACGATCAGCGATGATAGCTCAGTGGTTAGCGCGGTCGGTTCAAACAACAATGAGCTTGAGCTTCCGGTGCCGGTTTTCTAGTTCTCAGCTGGCTAGCTAACACCCTCAAGTTGAACTTTTGCCGCCAAGCACCTAACCGTGTGTTCCGGCAGCCTCACTTGAGAGCCAATTCTTTTCCAGGCTAGGCTTTACCATCTTCGACCATACCATCACTTAACATCACTTAGCCTCAAATTTTGTAAAGTGATCTCGTAATGTTAATTTATTTAAATATTGTTTTCGTATTTAAAAATTTAAGACTGAACATATTTTTTTTTTTAAATCTTACCATGTCATCACATGAGTGACAGCAATGTCGATAATAATAAAGTTATTTAAACTTAAAACTAACTTTATGGTTGACATAGCTCGTCAACCATAAAAAATATAAATAAAACCACACGACTGGAGTATATTCAATTGTAGTCCAATTGCGATACTTGCAATTGTTTCTTTACGTAAGCCATAGTTTCTAGTACAAGGCAGATATAATAAACCAAGTAAATATATCAATTGGCAAGCAGTTGATTCACATGGCTTATTTGCGAGTCCGTAACGAGCTCCAATTGATGTTACTATTGCTTACTAAAAGGAAATTGAATTTACCGTGAATTGAAATTACGAGCTTGCCCGTTAGTTAATGGTTTTACATACACAAACATACAAGGTACATACATACTTTTTTTTCATTCTGAACATATGACAGTGATATCACTGTACATGTACAATAGCTTACTAGAAATACACACGCAATAATTTATTACTAAATATAAACAATTGACATCGCAAATAACCTACGTAAATATCAAAGATATAATTATGTTACTTTTTTTTTTTTTAATGGTTGACAGGCTAGGTGTTTGACCACAGCTCACCTGATGTTAAGTGAAGGTGTGGTCGAAGATAGTAAAGCACACCTAGCCTGGAATGGAACTGGCTCTCAAGTGAGGCTGCCGGAACACACCGTTAGATGCTTGGCGGCAGATTTTCAACTTAAGGGTGGTAGCTAGCCAGCCGAGTACTAGAAAGTACCCTACCACCATGCTATGGTTTCCTCACGATGTTTTTCCTTCACCGGCAGCTCAAGCTCATTGTTGGGGTTTGAACCCACGCCCTTCGGCATGCGAACCGACCGCACTAACCACTGGGCTATCATCGCTACAAAAAAGACTTTACGTAGATTCTGATTTAAAGTGGGAAAAGCTAGCCGAATACCTATCTATTATTATTATATGGCATATTTCAAATTATATTAAAACATTGTATGTCTGTAAAAAGGCACATCGTTTTGTACTTTACATCTTTACATTATAAATAAATAAATTGATACCACATTTTTCATTCGCACAGCGAGGTTGTGGAACTCTCTGCCGGAGTCTGTGTTCCCTGTTAGGTACAATATGGGTGTCTTCAAATCTACAGTAAATAGGTTTCTTCTAGGTAAGCGTGCTTCATCTTAGACCACACTACTGTTTAACATCAGGCAGTGTGGTGAAAAAAAAATGTATTTATTTTAAAATCTTAATGTCACACCGCTTACAATAAATGTTCTAATTTCTTCGACCACTCCGTCATTTACCATCAGGTGGGCTGTGGTCAGAAAACCTGGCCTGTCAAAAATTGAAATACCCACCTCATCATCCTATGGAAGTCCACTGCATGGGCATAGGCCTCTCCCAAGACACGCCACGCAGTCCGATCTTCGACTTTTCGCTTCCAGTCCAGTCTCAAGGCGACCTACGCTACGTATGCCAATACGCGGCGTAGGACTCTATTGTTTAAAATTATAGTTAATATTGGCCCTCTTTTTGTCATAGGTGTTAAATGAAAAACAACACCAAGCAGCGACACGTAACGAATACAACTTCGATCACCCGGATGCGTTCGATATAGAACTATTGACAGGAGTGCTTCAGAGACTTAGGGAGGGCAAGAAAGTAGAAGTTCCTATTTATAACTACGTCACGCATTCTAGGGAGAATCGGACCGTGAGTAATATGCTTTTATAGTTTATGCAGGCTTGTAAGTTTAGGGTTTACCTACCAACCCTAAAGAAAATTCATCATTAAAAAAAACGTTGAAATACTTCAAACTGAAGACATCTTTCCTGAAAACTATTAATAATTATTAATTAATTTGTTAACTTTATGACATTTGTCATTCTTTTTTTTTAAGCTATTGCATAGCTTCTATCGCGGGCCTTGAGTGTGGAGACCGAATCCAGAAATTCCGTAACGAGAATAACCTAACACCCCCCACTCCCACCGGCACAGCGGTGATACTTTTTAGTTTTGCCATCTATCGATGAATAGCAGAACTTTTAATGGCTTTTTTGAAATATCACGCTTGTCTCTTTAGCTCAGCAACTCGCCTCTAGGTGGCATTGGTTGTATCGGCGTAAAAATGCTATGCAATAGCTTTACCGCGGCAGTCCCCGAGTGCCACACGTCTTTCGTTATTATTGTATTTTTACTTGACATCTGCATTGACTTTTCTTTTGTTTTTTAATTTTTATAATTTTAGTATGCTTTTTATTTTTTATATAATAAAAATTTGTGAGATTCTGATGTAATTGGCTTGACCGTTTCCTTATCTCAATAAATACAAATTAATTTAATTAATAACTGTAAACGCGTTGCCAGAAAACAATATTCAACTGCAAATGTTTTTCCAGAAAACAACTTTCAACTGCAAACTTGTTTCCAGAACACAATTTTTAGCTCTGGATATATTTCCAGAAAACAATGTACGGCGCGAACGTAATAATCTTCGAGGGCATCCTGGCGTTCTACAACGCACAAGTGACCAGCATGCTCGATATGAAAGTATTTGTGGACACTGACGCGGACATCCGCCTCGCGCGTCGCCTTAGAAGGTGAGAAAAAAAAATCATTTCAGAAACATTAGCAGAAAGAAAGACGAGTTATTTTTACTATAAAAGTATTAAATGACGGACAAAATCTTCCCGACAGTCATTTTTTGTAGCGATGATAGCTCAGTAGTTGGCGTGGGCGCGTGCCTAAGGGCGTGGGTTCAAACCCCAACAATGAGCTTGTGCTGCCGGTGAAGGATAACATCGTGAGGAAACCATAACATGGTGGTAGGCTACTTTCTTGTACTCGGCTGGCTAGCTACCACCCTCAAGTTGCAAATCTGCTGCCCTGTAGGTACCTACCTAGCGGTGTATTCCAGCAGCCTCACGTGAGAGCCAATTCCAATCCAGGCTAGGCCTGTTTACCATTTTCGACAACACCGTCACTTAACATCGGGTGAGCTGTGGTACTTTACCCTCACTATCAAATAATTATATTCTGTGTAAACTTACACTGTGTTCTATATTTGCAGGGACATAGTTCAACGCGGTCGCGACTTAACGGGAGTATTGAAACAGTACATGACACACGTGAAGCCAGCGTACCAAAGCTACATAGCCCCGTGCATGGCCCACGCCGATATCATAGTGCCGCGCGGCGGAGAGAACAAGGTCGCCATACACCTCATCGTACAACACGTCCACAAGCAACTGCAACTGGTGAGAACACAGAATACATTTGTATTTGTATTTTGTACTTTAGAATAGAATAGAATAGAATATAACTTTATTATACACCAGAAACACAGATCACAATTAATACAAATAGGAAACAAACAACAAACAAAAAAAGAAAGATAAAATAATATAACAAAACAATAGAATAAATGATGTATAAGGGCGGTCTTATCGCCTAGAGCGATTTCTTCCAGACAACCTTTGGATGGAAAGAAAAGTAAATAAATACTACACTATACTATACTATACTTTATTCATTGTTAAGCTCGTGTAGTTTACGGACGGCCAGACAAACGCGACCGAGGCGACACCCGTACATGGTGGATGTTCCCCATGTGCGCACTAAGCCCTTTGAGTCCACATTCTTTATTCGCACAGCGAGGATGTGGAACTCTTTGCCGGAGTCTGTGTTTCCCGAAAAGTACAATATGAGTGTCTTCAAATCAAGAGTAAACAGGTTCCTTCTAGGTAAGCGTGTTCCATCTTAGACCGCATCGATGCTTCACATCAGGCAGGATGTGGTCAAGCGCGAACCTATTCACTATAAAAAAAAATAAAAAAATAATAGTTTTTTATTTGTTTACTCTTTTTAATTATTTTTTTTATGACTAGTTTGTATTGTAATAATAGATAGATATAACACTTCATTGTGCACCCCATAAACAGAAAAAAAGTACAGAGAACAAAGAACCTTATGAACTAGTGCCACAAGTGGCGGCCTTATTGCTAACAGCGATCTCTTCCAGTAATGTGATTTATTCAATTAATTTATTTTTGATAATTTTTTGACATAAATTTACACATTTTCAACGCAACAACATTTTTTGACTTTGCTTATACAATTACCTTTTTAATATTATTTTTATGGACTATTGTAATTGGCATAGTGTGCCGTTTTAGTCTACAAGCAAACAATAAAAAAAAAAATTTTTTTTTAGTTGACCACAGCTTACCTGATGTTAAGTGGCGATGTGATTGAAGATGTGAAGATGTTCGCTTAACATCAGGCGGGATGGCGGTCAAACGCAAGCCTATCTACTATAAAAAAAAATCTAGTATCTATTATTTATCGGTACCCAAAATACTCACTTACTAGCAATGACTGTATCTATTTTATTTTGTTTCAGCGCGGCTTCAAAGTGCGCGAAAAGTTAGCGATCGGACACATCGGTCAACCCGTCCCCGATTCGCTGTTTGTTCTCAAAAACACACCACAAGTAAGCTGCTATTTTATTTATATGTCAAATTCAAATTCTTTATTTTGCAGAGACATGAAGAGGTTACAGAGATAAAAGTCATAGGTTTTATAGAACCACCATGCTCTAGCACCATGTCATGCAAATATTTATGAAAACTTAAGTCTAATTAATTAATTATTAATGATGTTTTACTAGCTGCGCCTCGCGGTGTTACCTGCTACATGTTATCGGGATAAAAAGTAGCCTATGTGTCAATCCAGGGCCTCAGCTACCTCCATATCAAATATCATTTAAATCCGTTGAGTAGTTTTTGCGTGAAGGAGTAACAAACATCCATCCAAACTTTCATATTTATAATATTAGTAGAGATTTTTACTGCAGCTAGCGAAATTACAGGGCTGTTGAGACTAACCATCACAAGCATCAAAGTAATGAGCACCAAAGCAGCGATGCCCTGGACTTTGTTTTGTTACTCATAGTTATCTGTATCGCTACAATGGTCATGGACAGGCGTTATCTCTTACCATTAGGCAAAGGTCTCGTTCGACTCATTAATCAAAAAAAGTTTTAATAGTCCTATAATTTTGCTAACTGCAGCATCCTTCGTAGACACTACAAATCTTGCACGAGGAGAAGAAAACATCTTTCAATTACAATTTGAAAGATGCTTTCTTCTTTTCGTATGTATTTCACAATGGAAACTGACATGTTTTGACATCCTTTTGTTTTATTTATACTAAAAATTTACTTACGTTTGACGTGGATAATCCAACTTTAGTTTCGATCACATCCGGCACCTACTATTTTCAAGAAGTCAAAGTTAAGTGAATTCATGGCGTACTCTGCTATGAGTCCTTGAAAACAGCTACCGAATGTAACCGAAATTATTATACAAAACTTGTTACAATTCCTAAGTAAGTAGATTTATTTTCCACTAGCGACCCGTCTCGGCTTCGCACGGGTGCAATGTAGATACTAATGTGGTGCATATGCATGTTTTATATATAAAATAATAAAATAATAAATATCGTAGGACATTACACACAGCGCCATCTGACCCCAAACTAAGCAAAGCTTGTACTATGGGAATCAGATAACTGATAAAATACTTAAATACTTTTTTTTTTGTAAATACATACTTATAATACATACAGTACACCCAGACACAGAACAAACATTTGTTTGTTCTTATAAACCTTCCTTTTGAATCACTCTGTCTATTGATGGAAACCGCATTAAAATCCGTTGCGTAGCTTAAAAGATTTAATCGTACATACATACTGTGGGAAGCGACTTTGTTTTATACTTTGTAGAGACTAGCGACCCGTCCTGGTTTCGCACGGATGCAATGTTGATACTAATGTGGTGCATATGCATGTATTATACATATAAACTTTCCTCTTGAATCACTCTGTCTATTGATGGAAACCACATTAAAATCCGTTGCGTAGTTCAAAAGATTTAAGCGTAAAGATTTAAGACGGCGGGAAGCGACTTTGTTTTATACTATGTAGAGATTTATTTTTCTTCTAGGTGCAAGGCCTTCACACATTTATCCGCAACAAGGACACTCCTCGTGACGAGTTTATATTCTACTCGAAGCGACTCATGCGACTTGTTATCGAGTTTGCGCTCTCGCTCATACCTTATAGCGATTACACTGTTCAAACACCGCAGGGATTCACTTATTCCGGTTAGTATACACATACAGGGTTCATAGATTGGGATGTATTCAACCGAAAACATGTCTTATAGTTATTCGGAATGGTTCGAATAGGATCTACGTTTATGTCCCATTAGCTACGCCCCGCGGTGTTACCCGCTACGTTTTTTCGGGATCTAACTCCTAGGGTTATAGCTCCTACCTCCATGCCAAATTTCATTCGAATCCGTTCAGTAGTTTTTACATAAAAGAGTAACAAACATCCATCCATCCATCCAAACTTTCACGTGTATATATATATTTTTTTGTTACACATGACAGGCTAGATGTTTGACCACAGCTCACCTGATGTTAAGTGAAAGTGTGATCGAAGATGGTAAAGCATATCTAGCCTGGAATGGAAATTAGTAGGAGTTTAGGTGTATTATACATGTAAAGAGGTTGTTACACTCATTATTATTAATTACTTTTACTCTAAACACCATAATAAATCTAAAAAATAACAGCTGTTCCGTAGAAGAAGTTTAAGAGAGCGTCACGCCGTTTGCCGTCACGGCATACGAGTCTGTTTTACTGTCAAGGCGTGCCAATAGATGTTTCACATGAAAAATCTTATAAGCCTATTGTATGTATAGGACGCAGATGCGACGTGGAGAAAATCTGCGGTGTGTCCATCCTCCGGGCCGGCGAAACAATGGAACAGGCCGTCTGCGACGTCTGCAAGGACATACGCATCGGGAAAATACTCATACAGACCAATCAACAGACCGACGAACCAGAGGTATGTTGCCGTCCCTTTTACGCTAATACGAACGGAAAGAGATGCAGATTTCAGGCTGATATTTTTAATTATCGTAGTTCTATCCTAAATTAATTTATTAATCATAAAAAATAACCAAAATGTCAAAATTAAGTAAATTAAATAATAATGTCAAATTCGATATCTTATTAAACTAAAACAACCCGCCCCTGGCCGTTCCCGGCGCAAAGATGCCCGTCACACTCGCCGCATTCCCGCGCTGAATGGCAATGGCCAACCTCTGCACCAGGAACGAACTGGAGCGGGATTCACCTCTCCTATCTTTAAGCCTGTGTCCTATTTCATTTACAAACTTTTATACCGCGGTCCCCCAGCAACCCAGAGGCACGAAACGGTATAGCGGTTCGATAGAAGCATATTTTAGCTTTTTTCTATTAGGTATCATAGTTTTGCAGAAATGTGATTGTTGTCATTTTGAAATTAACAGTAACTATTAATACTTTGTAATTTTGTTGTGGTGAGCACGGTTGGTTCACACGCTGGAGGGCGTGGGTGTAAATCCCAACAATGAGCTTAAGATGCCAGTAAAGGATACGTCATGGTAGTAGGTTACTTTCTATGTATTGGCTGGGTAGCTAGACCACATCCAGTCGCAAACATTCTAGAAGTCATATTTATAACGGCCCTTTAAATTATACTCTTCCAGCTATACTACCTCCGTCTACCCAAAGACATAAAGGACTACCACGTGATTTTAATGGACGCTACCGTGGCCACAGGCGCTGCGGCCATCATGGCCATACGAGTTTTACTTGACCACGACGTGCCAGAGTCTAGGATATCGCTCGTCTCTCTCCTTATGGCGGAGATCGGCGTACATTCTATCGCCTACGCATTCCCTCAAGTAAGTTTGAAATAACGCAGATGGCGTTATTTGTACGAATGTCAGAACTAAAGATGTCAAGGCGACAGGCGCGATGGGCATCATGTTTATACAAGTTTCACTAGACGTGAAAGAGTGCTGCGGAACATACAATTCAAATTTTTAAACAAATACTAACTCTAAAGCTGCTCAAAGTGACTGTTTGTCTCGAACACGACCCGAATGGCAGCTAAACGCGGGCGAAATGAGTGCAAACTGCTGCACCGACGAGTATTGGCGGAGTTTTAAGTAGACCGCGACCGAATGGATCTTGCGAAGTCCTTCGTTTCTTTAACCCTAGCTAACTAACGCAAATTTCTAGTAACGTTTATGTTGATAATTAGGTAATTTTACAACGGTTTTAAACATAGATTCTTCATAGTAATTAGATTTGGTTTACCAAAAGTATATATTCAATCAAATATTATTTGTAATTTTTTTTATAGCGTTGAAACCTTTTTCTATATGTATACAAGTAATGAGACAAACGAGACGCTCTCCTGATGGTAAGAGATAACGCCTGGCAATGACCGTTGCAGCTATACACAGAACTTTGCGTAGCAAGACAAAGTTCAAGGCTTCACTGCTTTGACGCTCATTACTTTAAGAGTTACGATGGTTAGTTTACACTACTGCTTGGCGGCAGAACATTTAGTACTGCGTAGTACCTACCCAGACGACCTTTTGCTAAAGAGATCTTACCACCAATTCAAATGTATACTACTACTTGTTAATAAATCACAGTTTCGCTCAGCACAACCAATCATTCTTGATTGATTGATTGATTAACTCTTTATTGCACACACTAAAAAACAATACAGAAGAAATAAAATTAATTAATTTGTGTAACAACTGGCGACCTTATCGCTAAAAGCGATCTCTTCCAGGCAACCGTAGGACGGACAGGATCAGAGGAAGAAAAATACGGGGTGTGTCAATAACGAGGATATGCACAAAGGATAATATATGACTATAACATAAATACTTATATTTAGGTCAATTCTTATGTGTTTATTATATCTGAATGACATAGACTATATTTATATTATTACTTATATCTACACTCTAATAATAATATATCCTAATACATAAAATAGGTAACTAAAAATACACTAATATATATAAAATTAATTTATTCTTGCAGGTGAAGATTGTGACATCGGCTTTAGATCCGGAAATAAACGAGAAGTTCTATGTATTACCAGGTATAGGTAACTTCGGGGATCGATATTTCGGCACCGAACCAACTGACGAAGAGTGATCATTTTTAAGGTAGGACCACACTGTCTGACTTTACAAATATTTTGTTTGTTATGTATGGGCTTTGATAGGATTCGATGTTTTCGTAATTGGGTACTTTTGTCGCTGATGATTGAATGATTTCAGATTGTCACTTTGTAAACGGTATATACCCATCAAAGTGTATAATTAATAACACCATTTGCTAAAACAAAATTGTGCCCCGATATCCAATCACGTCATTTCAACATTCATTTTGTTTTTGTCATTTGCTAGTCATTTTGTAAGGGAACACATTTTTTTCTTGAATTTAGCAAATTTAGTGTCCACTTTGTTGGGTAGAAAAGCATACTTGAGTATTGCTACACCCGGTATTCTAATGTTGATTTCTAGTGTTGATGTTGTTGTTGTTGATAATAGTGTTTGGCATTTAAAATGATCAAGTTCTACCTGACATTTGAATGTGATCATCACATTCAAATAGACATTTGAGATGATCACAATCTGGCACCATGATTGCATCCTAGAAGAGTTGGAAAAGTTCTTCTTTACTTATATTTTTTTTCTATCTAAGCCCATGCAGCATTTTAAGTTTTTTGAGACAAAAAAAAACAATCACGGCAATGTTAACTTTACGTGCGAATCTTGTATCGTGTGAATTAGCTTTTAAATATTTATGAAATACTAACACGCTGGCCAAACAACAGGGTGTTTCGCTAAAGTGTAGTAATACTAATGAAGAAGCTGATCTACTCATCAATATGAACAACTTTTTATGTGAACTGACACTGAAATTTAAAAAAAAATGTGCTTCATAATTATTCTTGAAGGTTAAGAATATAATTATATGAAATTATCTGTTCTATAGAAGAGTAAAAAATTGATCATTTTGATGGGTAACGTACCCAGCTCCCGTCAGTATTATATATTTCACCGAATCACCCTGTATAATTACTACCAACTAAATTATTTAAAGTTTATATCGTACCTAAACTAGTAGCTTTGTCAGCTAATAATTTACGTATAATAATCCCAATTTCACAATAAATCTAAATTAATATCTAATTATTATTTATATTAAACCAAAAAAAATGTAATTTCAAAATTGTTGGTCATTATGGGCTATATTGACGTCATTTTGCTATGGAAGTGCATATATATTAAAAAAGTAATAATAATAAAAAAATAAATGAAATAAAAAATCAATGTAGTTATAATATTTATTGTAATACTTATTTCGAATCTAGTCTAATTTAATAATATACAATGTAGGAAGATCTCTTATTTTTTAGCTTGATCTATATAAAAGAGACGTCGCAGTACTTAACAATATTTTAATTAAATTATAAATAGTACATAAAAAAAGTTTATTACCTTTCCAATGAATTGAAAAATTATACCTATTTAGAAAAATGTAGTCTATGATTTTAAGTACATAGACAAGAATCTGAAGTGGTTTACACACTTTTTTTTAAATAAGTCACACTCGACTTTGATGAACCTGAGTATTCAGAATAAATCACAGTTTCAGCAAACACGGAGACGCATGCACCGTGCTGTTTGAAAAATGTTTGCTCGAAACTTTAGACTGTAGACCCAAAGAAATTAAACTTGGATAATCATAAATTGAGACGCTATTTTTAGTGTTTGAATCTAATCCACTTCTTGTGGGTTTTTTATTTTTTGAGATTTGATGCAATAACTTTATTGGTCTATAAAACTATTTTACCTTTATTTGTAACTTTCAAGAATACCAAGTCTGACGTATGCGTAACCAAAGAAAATTTATACAAAATCGGTTGCAATTCAGTGACATTCGTATTGGTATCAATTCTATTGCTCCGTTCTCTTATACAATCTGACAGCATCCAACTATCTACCTCTCTGTACATTAGATAAATAATAATTGTAACTGGCACGACTGTTAAGCGGAAATATACTAAATATAATATACCTACCCTGAATATTCTCTACACATTTTCATATTTGAAAAAACAAGAACAATTGTACACTTTCAATTAATTGTACAAAATGGTACAACACAATCGACAAATTCTGATTTCGTCTACAAATAGCTTAAAGCTTCCATAGCAACATGTCTGTCTGTACTGACTGTCGTTTATCGAATCACCTACATAAATATATTGTAATTAGTACCTAAATAAACGCTTTTAGCTTAGTTTAAAAAGTATCGTAATTCGAAGAAATGTATTTTTTTTGTAACATTGTTCACTGTACCACAGATTAGATAATTGTACCGTAAACTGTTTTGTATACGTAGTTTAAGAATGTATTTGCATTGAGCACATTTGATAAATTATATATTATATGTACCTATCTGGTGTCGCAATTATATTTATTATTATTCTAAACTACAGTTATAATATTAATAATATCTCTTACGAGGAAACTAAAATGAAACTAATGTTCAAACATAAAAGCATAATATGGTGTCTCCTCTTTTAGTCAGCAGCAGCTCTCGTTACTTCGTTGGTGACGACAACTTTAAGGTGGTTCGATTTCCATACAAATAAATATTTGCCATTTATGGACAAATGGAGCATAATTTTACAGTGTAATCACAGCTACTGGCATTTATTTTGGTCTTTATTTGCGGTAAATCACAATTGCTTTAACAAAACAGTAGATTATTGGCATAAAATCAAATTTGTCAATGATTTATGAATTTATGATTTTTGAATAAAACAGTAGATTATGCTAATAGTCTACTGTTTCATTCAAGAAATTGTGATTTACCGCAAATAAAGACCAAAACAAATGCTTGTAGCTTGGATTTCACTGTAAAATTATGCTCCATTTGTCTATAAATGGCAAAAAATGATTTGTATGGAAATCGAACCACGTTAACAATTGATTTTAGTTTCTCCGTAGAAGATAAGCTGTAGTTATTCTAAAGTGAGCTAGCAGTAATAAAAATAATTGGTAGTCCTAAAAGCAGAATGATACGGGTTTTTTTGCCCTTTTGGAACGGTATGTCCAAATACAAAATGAACTGAAATATTATAAACATTTAGAGTCCCATATTGTACTACTATCAAATTCATCTCGAATTATTATTTGAATCGAATGAAATATCGGGACAAGAATCAACATTATTTTTTACCTTTTCAGTAGATTTTATTAATATACAGTGTGATTTTTGGATTAATTAATTACCAAAAGTAATTTTCAAAACATTCATATCACGTCTACAATTTTTAAGTACATAGGACTTGGTGGTAGAACTCCTTAGCAGGAGGTCGTCTAGGTAGGTACCACCGCAGTACCAGTTATTCTGCCGCTAAGCAGTAGTGTGTAAACATTATTGTGTTCCGGTTCGAAGGGTACTGCAGCTAGCGAATGTTAAGACTAACCATTGGAAGTCTCAAAGTAATGAGCGCCAAAGCAGTGATGCCCTGGACTTTGTTTTGTTATTCAAAGTTCTGTGTATCGCTGTAATGGTCATGGATAGGCGTTATCTCTTTAACCATCAGGAGAGCGTCTAGTTCGTCTCAATACTTCTTACATAAAAAAAACACTCACAGCCGCTTATAGAGCTGATTGATTATAATCTACAGAATGTACGGAACAGCTTTCCATAGCGAATTCACGGAAGTCTTATAGTAAAATTGTATTAATTTTGTCATAAAAAATACAATAGTATTTTCGATAAAAAAAGATAATAATCCTTACTGATATTATAAACGCGAATGTGGCCTTGTTTGTCTGTTACACTTTCACCGACTCAACCCGATGATCATGATTTTTTGCGTACACGTCAGGGGTACAGAAAAGGACATCGGGAACCTTTCATAAAGAAAAAGTACTACTTCTCTGAAGGAAAGCAATCGCTAGTACTTTATAAAGGCCAAAAATACTTTTAAATAGCCAAGGATTTTACTGTTAATACCTATTTATTCTTTCTCTTTCAATCGTGAGCTTCTAGCTAGTTTAGTTTGTGTTCTCTGCAATTTATAATATTTCCTATTCTTGTAATAAATTTAAAGTTGATTCATGTCTCGAGTTTTCTGTATCATTCAATATTCAAATCGTGGTGCTTTTACTATACGAAAAATTTATAATGTTCCGATATGTTAGACTTATTTAAATACTATAATGTTTCATTCCTGTGTACGCTGCCAGCTTTTTTTCAGTATTAAAGCATGCGCAGACGATATATCTACTTCAGTCTGCACAGAAGCTAAAAATATAAAAAAGTATACAAGCTTCAAAAATTAAAAATAAAAAGCATTGTGGCCAGTGTCACTCGCGATGATACAAATACAAATACAAAAGTTTACCAAGTTTACAAATTGGGTAGCCGTGTAATAAGTAAGCTTTCTAAAGCATAATAAAAGCTGCAAAAGCCTTTGTGAAAAATACTTTTTTTTTAGTGGCGCGGTTTTATACCCCACGGACATAAAGTCGTTCGTCTGCGCATAATATTTGGCAATACTTTGGTCTTCTTACAATCGTTTGTTCTAGAGTCTTATATCTGTATATATTAGAAAATCGGTGTAAATTTTTGAAAAAAAAAATGAATTTGAAATTAGCAAAATTTTGATATTATTTTTAGTTTAAATTATAGCTTATTTTTAGTTATTTATTATACAGTATTAGTGTACTGTTTGAAGGATTAGTTTAATTTGTAGCTGTTTATCTCAGACTTAACGCGCGAGCCCCCACTTCAAGTTATTTTCGTACAATCGTACTAGTCATAAATAAATAATTAATCGATTTTTGATAAGACTTGGTACGCATATTTGGCAATACGATTGTTTATTTGTAAACTTTAAAAGCAAAAAGTTAAAATAATAGGGTATTTGACTGTTTTCTAGAAACTATTTCGTCTAGTTATAATTTACTTTTCAGTATTTCACGTAAAAATCATACAACAAATTGGAATTAGTAAAAACCCCACGTAAACGATCCTTTTATTTTGACACGAGTCACGTGACGACACGTGTCGTGTGCCGTCACAAGGTAGTAAGTATAGCTACTGAAAGCAAACTAGTTTCACTTCCCAAGTGGAAACAAAAGGAAAACCGAAATTTGGCATTTTTCCACTATCAGTATTTACAAAATTAGTTTCTGAATGAAAACTGAAAATAGTTAAATACCTATGCATTTAAATTTGTATTTTACAGGGAGCTATCAATCATTATTTTGTAGTTTTTAATTGAGAAGTATGATATTTTTAATAGAACAATATTCCGGGATTTTTGATACAGTCAAATATCGTATTAAATTGCACGATTTCACATCTCTTAATCTATTTACTTAAAATAAGTTCGTTGAAACCTGACTAGAGTTTCTGTGAAATGTATCTACTTTTTTATTTTTTTCTGAAAAACACTAGATGTCAGGGGAATTCCTTTTGTGTTTAATTTTGTCGTTCCTTTTCAGAGACAAGCGTATACTTAGTAGCATTATTTTTGCATTTTAGACTGTATTCCCGACTTTTTAAACTTTATTTTAACTAATGACTTTGTAACAATATTGTACAAGGACTGTTTATATTTCCTACTTAATTAAGAGCTTTATAATAAGTTTTAAGGCTTATAAATATTAAATTTAAAAAGGATTAATTGTCACGTAATTTAATTATATGCCACTTTTGGTAAATCATTGTTAGTATATATTACAGTGCATAAACATTGCCAAAACAAAAACAACCTATACAATACCTATACAACCTTAACAACCTTGCAGCTTATTAGTAAAATAGTACAGATAAAAAATAGCATGAGTTGTTCGGTTTTCCAACGAAAAAAGAATAGGTACAATGATTTGTCGCGGCTGGAATGCAATGCCGGTAGGTATCGTTACGGATCTCGAATCGCAAGCCAAAGCTAACAATTAAAAACATAAAGCTTTTTTTCGTAGGTTGTTCGAAAATCCAAATACTACAGGCGTTCGGTCAAGAACGCCGTGGTAGGTACATCCGTAAAGTGTTGACCAATAGACAATTAAAATATACAACTACTAGCGACACGCCCCGACTTCGCACTGTTGCAATGTGATGCATGTATTATAAATATAAACCTTCGTCTTGAATCACTCTGTCTAATGCGATGAAAACCGCATTAATTCCGTTGCGTAGTTTAAAAATCGTACAGACGGCGGGAAGCGACTTTGTTTTATACTATGTAGAGTAGTGACCTTATTTCAATTTGAACAATTATATTGGTTAACATTTGGTCGCTCGTAAAGTGTTACAGTATGCACAAATCATAATTTAATCGAACAAAAATAACAACCAGATCTAGGCCAAAAAGCAAGCATTTAGAATTTAGACCACTTATTCTTGCCTATTATTCTGAACTTATGCAATCAAGTTGTTTGCGCTGTGTATAATGCACAATTTGTGTATAGTATCTCAATGGTCTTTAAAACTATAGATTCCATAATTGAAGCAAAGTAATGCGCGCCAAAGCAGCGATGCCCTGGACTTTGTTTTGTTACTCAAAGTTCTGTGTATCGCTGTAATGGTCATGGACGGGCGTTATCTTACCATCGTTTTAGTCTCGTTCGTCTCATTACTTTTTACATAAAAATAGATCCAAAACAGAACAAAAATGCAATGCTTATTACTTGAGCACATGCACAGCCGCGCATTCAAAAATAGTTAACGAGATAGTTGGTTTTTTTTTTCAAGCATTTTGTATTGAATCTATAGTTTGAAATATCGTTACTTGTGTAACTATTATATATGTACTTAGATATAAGTCGCTGTGAACATACAAGAAAAATACAAAAAAAATAATTAAATTGAAGTAATCTGACATTAAGATGAAATATAAACTATTGAAATACAGATGTGTTTTTTATTCGACTAGTGATTTACGCTAAGTTATTATGTCAATTATTCCTGTTTTGGAATTTCACTTGATATTAATTTTCTTGCAAATGTAATTATTTAATTAAAATTTACTTGTTTGTGCCGTTTAACTTTAGGTCTGCGGGGGTCGGCCGCTCGCGATTTATGTTTACATTCCTATAATATAGATCGCTGGCCAAATGTTTAAACGGCTTCAGATAAACAAAATGGTGACATCTACTTCGGTCAAAGGCTTAGCCCATCCGACATGGCAACGCTGCCAGCATTCCGGCCACATTTCTGTTTTCATAAATGTTAAAATAATATTGTTATTTGTAGGTTACATTACCTAATATTATAAATGATAAAGTTTGTCATTTATCACCGGGTCCTTAATCGCACACAAAATACTATGAAAATAGTTTATTTACTTCGACGTTTCGGCCATGTTGCAATAGCCGTGTTCACGATTTAACCACAGCTATGTTTCGCTTTATGTATGTTGGCTTTTTATTCCGGAAAACGCGAGTGAAACTGCGGGTACTGATAGTTAATAAATTAAGAAACTTTTATTTTGCTTTTATACTTTAAAAAAATATAATGAAATTTTTCGTGTCTAAAAATGTAATTATGTATAATATGCAAAAATACAGGCGTATAGTACTTATTCTATTTTGTTTTACTTATGCAAGTTACTCACGTTAATGCGAAGCTAGACGAGGCCGCGCGCGCGTTGTACTCAGCTTTGTCTCCATGAAGAAGGCCACCGGATGTGGTCGAAACTATAGTCGGAGCATCCGATATAATTAAACGTGAGTAATCCCGCATAAGTAAAACTAATTCTATTATTACTTAATTGTAGTAGATCAGATGTGATCGGAAGTATCCAGGTACCTCTGGAACGCTAACTCCTGCTGTTCACACTTTGACGACGCTACGTCGCCGTGGGTTGCTTGATTCTTTCTGGAACATAATCATTTTTTTTAGCTGTCACGGGTTAAATGTTGTATTACTGCTAACGTCATCTAAGTGATTTATCGTCAAGCCCAAACTGTCTGCGTGTGTGGGGTGTTGTAGATAATGAAACTAGATATATTTCTGAGCCTCGATCACGAACGACTTGCGAAAAAGCATTCGTATCGACATCGACAAAAATGTGCATGAGATTTGTAAAGCTTTGTATGCTACGAGAACGAATCAGGAATGAGGAGATCCGTAGACGAACCAAAGTTACCGACATAGCCCAACGGATTAGCAAGTTGAAGTGGCAGTGGGCAGGGCACATAGCACGCAGAACTGATGGCCGATGGGGCTGCAAAGTTCTGGAGTGGAGACCACGGACCGGCAAGCGCAGCGTAGGACGTCCACCCACAAGGTGGACAGACGACATGGTAAGGACTGCAGGAACGCGCTGGATGCGGGCCGCTTCCAACCGGTCTTTATGGAAGTCAATGGGGGAGGCCTATGTCCAGCAGTGGACGTCCTACGGCTGAAATGATGATGATGATGATGTATGCTATCGAGGACTCGATACCTTTATGATACGAATTCGATCAATTTTCTTGATCGAGGCTCTGGTGATCACCATTTCTATTTCTCACAATAGTTACATAGACATATTATATAGTTGAAGGCATATGCGCTCTAGCGCGGGTATGGGACAACTGACGAGTGGTGGCCAAGCTATTGAATACGCCACTGTCAGCAAAGACACTGTGTCCCTACAATACCTTAGCCGTGAGAGTTCATTCACTAGTTAGCTCTGTCTACCCATACAAACATGATAAATTTGAACGCAGTGGCGTCCAAAGCACTTCGCAGCAATAAAAATAAACCGGTAACGCCATCCTCTATTCAAGTCGGGTATTTAAGGGCTCGCTATAACCGAGTATGTCCTTCCATTCAGGATGTTTCTTCGACCGCATGCTTCAAAGTCAAGCTTAGCTTGGCTACAAAAGATTTTTTTTTTCATTTCACAATTCAAACTAAGAGATTCTTTACCTTATATTCAGGAGGTGTATACATCAGGAGAGTGTATCGTTCGTATCATTACTTTGGCATTAAAATATATAAACATTTATACCTAACCTAAATGCATAGCATATGTCTATGGCAATATCTAAAAAAATAATATAGCGCTTACTTGAAAAACTCTTCGCACTCTTCGATGGAAACGTCGCTGCCGACGAGCCTCGAGCCAAATCCGCTGAGATAAGACGCGTATCTTTGCTGAAACATTGTGATTTTTTTTACATTTCAGCTCCGGTTATTCTCTTACGTTGATATCTATCAGATTTTTGCCCGTCTACACAAATAGGACGGGAGCAGAAGACGTGAATGTAGGTACTGATTGAATGTGTCCGGAACCAGGTTGAGAGTTCAATGTGGACAGTACTCAACTCTAACGCCAAAAAGACCGGAATCTATAAATATATATATGTGTAGATATATTATGCTCCCTATTGACTCCAAAACGGCGTGTCAGATTTTGATGAGACTTACAGGCCGTCTTCAGAAACTGCCTTTCGACGAAGTATAAGAAATATCACTGACTATTTATTCGCGATTTCAGAGTTGGTGCCATAGTAAAAGTAGTTCACATTAAGGAAATCCTAAAAGCCTACCTGTAAATGTTTAGCGAAGAGCTGTTCGGAAGCAATACTGCAAGCGTATCTCAATCCTCGCGCGACTGCGTCCGCGTATTGAAGGTAGGTGGTAACACGCGCGCGCAAGTCTGCGCCGCGCCGCGTGCTCAGCTGCAAGGACACTCCGCCAGGCGGCGCTGTTCCCTACAAATATTTAATTTGTATCAATGCGATGATGTCTCTAGTAGCGATGATGGCTCAGTGGTTAACACGGTCGCTTCACACGCCGAAGGGCGTGGGTTCAAACCTCAACGATTAGCTTGAGCTTCCGGTGAAGGAAACATGGTCATAGCATGGTGGTCGAGTACTTTCTAGTACTCAACCGGCTAGGTACCGCCTTCAAGTTTAATATCTGCCGCCAAGCACCTAACTTGGGAGCCAGTTCCATTCCAGGCCCAGGCTATGTGTGATTACCATTTTCAACCACTGTCACTTAACAGCAAGCTGTGGTCAAACACCTACCTACCATTGTAAAACATTTTAATAAAACATACGCTAATAACATACTTTCTATATTTCATTTTCAAACAGAAGTTATAATAATAATAATATAAATTTATTTCAGAGTAAGTTCATATCGACACTAAATGCCAATCAATTTTTAGGTTTCATTTCGTAAATTCTATCACATGGGCACTGAAATATTTTACACTTGGCATAGCCGAGGTGTTATCTCGTTTTGTATCAATATAATGAAAAGACGATATGCAAAAGGTGCAAAGTGAAAGTGTGTGAAGAGCGATGCCAAAAACAAAGAAGACGAAGAACTCCATAATCTGATGATGGAGCCGGAAGGTTTATAATTCTGGCAAGCCTTTGAAAATGCTACTGTAAAGTAAAGCCATTGAGTTATGGTTGTTTTCGTTTATTTTAAACAGTACCTACCCTTACATTACGGTAACTATAAAAAACGAGTGTTTTTTATCTATTGTCACATGACTGAGTGTATAATGCATTAACAATAATAACAATTATTTTTAACCCCAGCCCGGAAAGCAATAAAATAATAAACATTCGTTTTTAGTTTTCCGAAGAAGGAAGTAAACTACTTTTGTGTAGTAAGTGGTGAACAAAATACTTGTCCAATCAAAAAAAAACAACGAGTAACACAATTAAGTTTTTTTTTTAAATTTAAGTCACATTTCCTGTTACGAAACCAAGGATTTGAGACAGGTCACGTCATGTCATGTTAATAGCCAGTTTAAAACAAATTAAAAAACTTGATTATGAGAATGACTTTTGATTTTTACCTTACTTTTCGGGTTTTGTAATACCTAAGTACAGGGTGTATTTATGAGAGGAAAAGTAATTTCCTGAAAGTAAAGATTAAGTTGCTTTAATATTTGTAGACATTTAAACGATAAAAGACGTTAAAAGCTCATTTTATGAAATTAGGAATTTGAATAATATTCGTATTTATATTTCTACATGTTCGAGTATTTTGTGCCACGTATATCGTCACTCCATCTAGTCTCGGCGCGTCTACGTTTGCTGATTCGCGTTTTCCACTCTAAAACTCATCCACCCCAGCGGCATTCAGCTCTGCGATAGACATGTCTAACCCACTGTCACTTTAGCTAATTGGGCTATATCTTTTACTTTGATTGTCTGGCAAATTACTTCCCGACACGATCCCAAGCATAGCTCTTTTAACTAGATTTGTTATGACATGCGCATACATACGTACCTATCAATATCGACACTACAGTATGGAACGATATTTATGTGGAGCAAAAGCAATGTTTTTTTTTAATTCACCATATATATGATAATTTAATTTTATCTAGTTATATCTGTATTTTTTTTAACAGCAGTTAATGCTTAACACAAGGATTTTATTTAGGCTTTGTAACTTCATCAGTACAGTTCTTCATTACATTGTTTGCGCTTGGCTACCTGTTTAGTTTTAAATTAAATCGCTACATAAAAATAAAAATAAAAGCCAACAATTTACCATGATAATTCTTAAAGTGTTTTGTGTTTTGATGGCTATCGAAATAAGTTCAGCTAAAATAACGTCTAGATATATGGAAGGTTATCCTACGGGATATTTATCTGACTGTGAGTATAAATGTAACATTTTTTACTGGGCATTCTTAAACAGTAAAACTTTACTAGATCGTCAAGTTTTGGCAGAAAAATCATATTGCTACCAAAGATTAGAAAAATGAACAGATATACCTAATGTGCGTAGAATAAACGTGAAATAAAATAACAAATAACTACATGAAACTCTATAAGTGAGAAAAAAATCATGAGGAGAATTAAGAACAAACGTATGAAACATTGGCAATGAGCTTTTTCTAGAGTTATCATGTATCTTCGGGGCATTGTATTATTATCCAAACAGTGTTTTTTTGAGTGTTTATGTAAAAAAAGTGTTTTATCCATTAAGTGCCCAATTACGAGCGTCCTATAATATACGAATAGATATGCGCATGACGTTTCGTGTTGCTTCCAAGACTTCGTCGGAGCTTGTAGTACAGTCGCCAATATTTTACTAGGGCATGACTCAACCATGACTTACTTTATGCAACCATAACTGTGAGACTGTGACTAAGACTTAAAAACTTAAAATATTTCCAAAAACATAAAAATATCGAAATCTTGACATAGGCAAATTCACAAAGTAGGTACGACTCCAAATACAAATAAAACGAAGAGCTTTTTGTATGGATCAGCAGATTTTCACTGTTTCAGAGGTGTGAAGAAGTTTTATAGAATAATGACTACAATGACTACATTTTCGTCTTCAAGCTAGTTTATTTCTTCTGTATTGTATTATTTTTAGTGTGTGCAATGAAGATTAATCAATCAATCAAGCTTATAGCCATATTTATTATTTTTAAATGTTTCAGGCCCAGGATCGACTAAAGAAGCTAGAATAGCGCCGAAAAGCCTCAAAAATCTAAGATTCTTAACTTTGTACGATCATAACATTGTGTCCATGATTTGGAACAAAACCTCCTACAATTATTATCAGATGAAGGCCCTAGCTCGGCACATGGATTTCTCTAAAAAGACCGTTGTGAAGGTTGTTGGATACTTGGACAGCAATTATCTGACGATTGTCGGTCCGCTCATGGGATTGGTGTACAAGAGCTTTGGATACAATGTTTTATTACTGGAGTATCAGGCGTTTAATTTCATGGTTTATCCTAAGTAAGTGGTGACCTGTCCAGTCGCATAATATATTTTGGCAGCGTAGATAAGAGCATATCAAATTTGGCTACGCTAGGGCGCGGGCAGTGAAAGTAACCTTCGATCCATATTTATGGAGACTCCTAAACCTAAATCTCGGTCGCGAATACTAGGCACTGTACAGGTTCTCGTCCCCGTAACGCGATGGACCCCCACAAGGTCATATAATGCTAAAAAATATTGTCTCTTTCAGGGCAGCTCGCTTCCTCAGACCAGTTGGAAAGCACACTGCAGAAATGCTGGTAGAACTAACGAAATATGGCCTCAATCCAAAGAAACTAGAACTGGTCGGCATCAGCCATGGCGGCCAAGCCATCGGCTTCATAGCCAAGAGTTATCAACAAATCACTGGTGTGAATATATCCAGATTAACTTCTTTAGACCCTTCAGGACCTTGCTTTAGACACAACAAGCCGGAAGATAGAATAGACGCCTCAGACGCAGATTTTGTGGAAATTATCCACACGAATATAGAAGGCTATGGCATGGCGGGATCGGTCGGCCATATTGATTTTTACATCAACGGTGGAGAGTTTCAACCGGGAGATATCGTAGCCCTCCCTTGTACTAGCATGTGCAGTCATACTCGAGCCTATACTCTATGGCTGGCATCACTATATCATCCTAAATCTCTAATAGCTATGCAGTGCGACTCCATTCAAGATGCGAGAGATGGGAACTGTTTTGACAGGAAGCCATTTGTTACAAACGTTCTAGGTTTGAAAGTCAATAAGACAAGACAAGGAATATTTTACTTGATGACTAATAATGCATTTCCTTACGCGTTGGGGGTGAAAGGTTTAAAAAAGAAGAATGATATGTATAATACGATTATGGAGGAGTTTAACGAGGCTGATATTGCGGAAATGTAAGGTATAGAAAATAATTTACCGCACATTGGTTATAATTAACATCGCTTACATCATCATCATCAGCCGTCGCTTTACATCAGGCGAGTTGGTGGTTGGTAGATCTATTTAATGTAAAAAATAAAACCGGCCAAGTGCGGGTTGGTCTCGCGCACGAAGGGTTCCGTACCATTATCTATAAAAATGGCAAAAACACGGTTATTGTGTCGGAGCCCCCTTAAATATTTATTTTATTTTATTTTTAGTATTTGTTTATATAGCGGCAATAGAAATACATAATCTGTGAAAATTTCAACTGTCTAGCTATCACCGTTCTTGAGATACAGCCTGGTGACAGACGGACGGCCGGACAGCGAAGTCTCAGTAATAGGGTCTCGACATTTACTAAACTTATAACAATCTGGGTAAAATTTTGCATGTAGGTACTTTGGGGCCTGGAATAAGACATAGGATACTTTTCATCATCATCATCGTCATCCATCCCCACACGGGTAAAACCACGGGGCGCAGCTAGTAAAGAATAAACCTTACCTGATCCGTGATACATTTCATCATGAGCGTCATACGTTTGCTGTCAAACTGGTCGATATCCTTAGTGATCGTCACGCCACCTAGCATATTATACCTGTAAATATAATAATACTAATAATTGACAGCAGATATAATAATAATAATAATTGACAGCCCCGTTGGCTCATTGGTAATATATCTGCCTTGAGAGCTGTAGGGCGTGGGTTCGATGATTCCCACTCAGGGCAAACATTTTGTGAATAAACAAATGTTTGTTCTGTGTCTGGGTGTTCTGTATGTATTATAAGTATGTATTTACAAAAAAAAGTATTTATGTATTCTATCAGTTATCTGACGTCCATCACACAAGCTCTGCTTAGTTTGGGGCCAGATGGCGCTGTGTATAATGTCCTACGATATTAAAAAAAAAAAAAAAAAATTATATTCATGGTGATTTGATTTTTTAGTAATGGTCTTTTAAATACCTAGGAGCTTCGATAATTATCTACCTAGTGTCGTATTTAGTTAATCTATCTCCATGCCGTTAAGTATTATGTGCACGGTGCTAGACGTAACTAAAGTGATTTCCAACACAAGGGCAGCCTTATCGCGTAAAGCACTTTATTACAGGCGACAAGCCAGTTGTTTAACCACAGCTTACGTGATGTTAGTGACAGTGTGGTCGAAAATGGTATTTATACATACCTAAGTTACATGGGAGTCGGCTCAAGTGAGGTTAACGGAACACACCGCTAAGTGCTCGGCGGCAGATTTTTAACTTGAGGGTAGTATCTAGCCAGCCAAGTACTAGAGAGTACAGAGAGTACTGGCAGCTCTAACGCAATATTGGGATTTGAACCTACGTCCTGCAGCGTGTAATCCGAACGCGCTAACCACTGAGCTAACATCGCTACAAATACTTATGTACGTACTTACACATTAGCCATATACATATGATGACCAGGCGGCGTACACACTTTATAAAACCGATCTAGATTATAATTCTTCAGGAAGTACAAACAGCTGGTCACATCCCACATGTAAACCTTTATCAAATCCCGCTCCCACCAACAGTGTTGCCAGGTATTTCCACCGAAAAGCCTACCAAAACTACCATTGTAATATGGCATTATCAACAATTGGCATCTATAATTCTGCTTGTCTCTATAGTCGGCGGTAATTTTCAGTAATTTCGCGAACAGTTTTATTTCTTTATGGACGTCTGTACGAAAAATTGTGTCGTATCCTTCTTTATAAGGCCAGATGAGAAAGCAGTCTGCGTTCAGTCGTTGAGATATTTCGAGGCATTTTTTTATTTGAGAAGCGGCCCGGGTAAATGTTGACGCGTCGTTGCTTGTAAAAGCGCCTGATGCGAATCTACAAATTAAATATTCAACTCAATACTCAACAATTTATTGCTGCTTATAAAATAAACCGTTTCAAGACCTTATTACGTATTTACGTTAAGTATTATTGTTCCATAATGTCATTATGGCAACAATAATACTTATGACCCCATTATCCATCTGACCCCAGTATTATTTTTGCCATACTATAATGTAATTATGGTCAGGCAACAATTAGGGCGTGCAGAAAGTTTTATTAGTTAAAAAAAATATAATCAAAATTAAGTAAATAAAATCAAAATAAAAAATAGTATAATTACTTAATCGTTAAAAAATCGTCAAGAGTATAATTGCATTTGGCTTTGAGGATAGATTTCAACCGATAAATAAAAGAATCTTCATATTGTATGTTCACAGCTTGTTACATATTTTTACCGCCATTGAGTTATGGCTAGAACTGTACGTGGCGACATTAAGTCTAATGGAAACTAAAGACAACATTTTAAATTTGTTAAAAGACAGACTAAAAGATCATCAATCTAATGTTACCATGACATCTTACCGGGGATGTGAATGCAAATCTGGCGCGAGCCACAATAGCCTAACGTGGTATCTGTGACTCAAATCCGCTACATATTCGACCATATCGTCCCAACTCGCCCGCGTCTCCTCCCAGCTGTCCGTCCACGGAACGAGATCCGAATCAAAAGAGGTCCAGTATTTCAGACCCAGTTTAGAGATAAATTCGAAGAATGCCTTCACGCAGCGTTTGTGATTTTCTAAGGTTTGAGTGCGATCATCCCAGGGTGCGTGTGATTGGATACAATGATCTGAACCTGGGGGAGGAAAAATATATTTTTTTGGTTTTTTATTTTTAGGTATTGATTTATGTCTGCTATTAAAGCACATTTTTCTTTGCTGTGATATTTGTATATAATTTACTACCATTCTTTCTAACTCACCGTTGTTCCTAACTTACCGTTGTTCCTAAATTCGGTTAGAGATACGCTAAGCTTAAGCCACTCTTCCATAGTTTTGTTATGAAACCGTTCTGTAGCGTTGTAATGCCGGTAGCTCGAAGCTTCGTTAGGGGACGCCATGTTGTTGAATTCTATCTTGTCTATACCTAGAGTGAGATAAGTATTTAGTTGTTTTCCTACTTCGACCTTTGACATCCCTCGGCTAAACTTATGTAACGCTTACTATAGAAGTTAATGGCTTATATTCCACCACGCAAACACAGTAAGGATCGTATATTAACATGCGTCATTCAATTTTTCTGCAGAAATATACAGGTATCGATGTTTTCTTTTACCAACAACTCAAACAGGCAGTTGGAATTCAAATCCAAGCAATTCGTTGCCAACGTAAAAAAATATGATTGGCTCATTATTTGAAAACCAGGCCTTAATTTTTTATCTTAAGTTTTAGCAAATAATGTTGGGTGTATACTTGTATAGTTTAGGTATAAATCCATGGACGTTAATAAGTATAAAGGCATAAGCAGTGGCAAAGTTAAGGATATTGTTTTAATATAATCTAGCTAACTTTCCATTGCGAAAAATCACTGTGTAAATTCATAAATGTTTTACTTTACGAAAAAAATAAATTTTGTCGGAAATAAACAAATCAATACACCACTTACCTTGAAAGTATTCTGTGTCAGCTTTCGAGTCTCGAGTTTTCTGCCTCTTTGCAGTTTGCTGACTGTATGCCGACATCGTTATTGCAACTCTTTGACCTAAGTTTTACGATGACATAGGTACACAATGTACCTACAGCTTTATAGTTTTGATGACAACGTGAAAAATAATTTAAAATTGTAATTATGTTCCAAAATTATACTCCTCTATCTAAAAACGAGTAAAATTAATAAAGTAGGTACCTACTAACCTTTTGGATTTGTTTATCTCTAAATAGTATAAAACAAAGTCGCTGTTGACGTCTGTTTGTTGAGACAAGCAACACGGTGTCATGTGTTGTCGCAATGTTTACTTTTGCGAAGCCCTACATAGAAACAATTGTCGTATGCTATACGGTGCAAAGCAGCAACGTAAATTTTACAAAGAAAAGTTACTCAGATACAACTACGCAACGCATCGACGAAGCCTGTGTGACCTCGCTCTTATTTCTTCTCGCTCTTATTTCTTCAAAACCACGCAGTGGGTTTTGTTAAGGATTTTCAGTCTTATAGAATTTTTTAACAAAAGGGGTTATTGTACCTACTTATCTTTATAAATAGCTTTTACTAATGGCACAACCCTTAACGGGCAAGTCTTGTGAAATAAGGCAATCGATGTGTTTTTGTCAACATTTTTGTGCCGTTATACATCATGTGGAAGTTTGAAATTAATGAATACTATAGTACATATCCTGAATTATTATGCTTGGAGAAAAAATAGTTTCAAACGCTTTTCGTTTCTTGAAATTATGAAATAGAATATGGCCAAATTATTTTTAATCCGTAATCTTGACATCAAAATAATTATAGGAAAGGCGCAATTTTATAGATGCTAACTTTGATGCAGATACATTTAAGGCTTAGACCTTTTATTGTACGTTTTGTTTATTCTATTAGCAGATAAGTACGGATAGTTTGATGAAAATTTCTGATAGTGCCTGCTGAAAATCTCTTTTCTGCGTTACGTCTGTTGCTGTTTTATTTTGGTAGGCGCTACAAACCATCGAGAATCTCTGAATCTGACAATCTAACGTCACGAGTCTCGTGGTCGTGTATAGCACGTCACGAGAGGGCGCGCGGTGGCGGCGGTACCGAGCACCGCGCGCATGCTTCCCGCCCGTTTTGTATTTGACACTTGACACTGGCAAATATTCAAAACGCGATGCCAAAACAAAAAAAAAAACTTCTGTCATAATGTAACAGATAATCAATGTAAAATCCGCTTCCGGCAATAGGAATAAACATTCTGCCTCCTTCTTGCTCGTGGCTATAGTAATTTAACTCTCCTTATCTATTTTAGCGTGACGTCAATGTATTCAAATCTAACGTCAGACGTATATACGTCTGTGTGAGTGGAAAATATCAATGTAGGTGTTCAAGCAGAAGTTCCCACGGTCGAGGACTTGGCCCTTAAATCGTGAAAAAAGCAGCTGTTCCATAGAAAACGTTCGTTATTCCTTGATCAAATGCCTTCACGGGGGTTACTTAGCTGATTTTTTTAACAATTTCAGAGTAAAAGTTATTCCCAATGATGAGTGTTCCCCCTTTCGGCTTAGTACACCCCATGCTTATAGTCCTATATACAATAGACGAGTGCATATAGTGCTTTATATTAGTGCGACGAACATAGATGTTTGTTGTCTAGGTATTCCTTATCTATTATAAGAAAGTAGGGTATATGTATTTACAAAAAAAAGTATATCCAAATGTATTTGGATTATTAGTCATTTGGTTACTTAGTTTTGGGGCTAGATGGCACTGTGTTAAATGCCCCCCTATATGTATTTATTATTTACTAGTGGACGCCTCGCGGTTTCATCCGCGTAGTTCCCGTTCCCAGGATACAGGAAGGAATAAAAGTCACCCGGGGATAGTGTAGCTTCCCAACGGTAAAAGAATTTTTGAAATCGGTCCAGTAGTTTCGGAGCCTATTCAATACAAACAAACAAAAAATCAAATCTTTCGTTTTTATAATAGTATAGATTAGCGACCCGCCCCGGCTTCACACAGTGGCAATGTAGATACTAATGTGGTGCATATGCATGTATTATATAATACATATAAACATTCCTCTTGAATCACTCTGTCTATTGATGGAAACCGCATTAAAATCCGTTGCGAAATTTAAAAGATCTAAGCGTACAGACGGCGGGAAGCGATTTTGTTTTATACTATGTAGAGATTGAGAAAAAAAAACTTTGATTTGGAATAGTCTATAGCATACCTGCCTATTTAACAACAACCTGTTTAAATAAATCTTAACACACTACAATCACTTTTCACAATTTTTTCACAAACTTATGGAAAATCTACTACCATAACTAAACATCAAGCTTCGTATGGAAATCTGGCCGGCTGGAGTAGAGTTATATAACATAGTATGAAAAGAATCGACGGACCGTGATGTCCTTTGTCGGCGCAGTATTGTGTTACTCGGCGTACTATATGCTATTTAAAACTGAGAGAATATATAAAACGAAATTTTGTTTGAGTGTTTGACGTGAATAGATGCGTCTAGTTAGTAATATGATAACTTTTTGTTGACAAACTTGATTGTAATTTGTAGTGACTGTTTCACAATAAAAGATCAAGCTAAGAGAGATATTATTTGATAACAATAATAAAAAAAAGTTTGTTTTTCGTAATACATCGGGCCCCAAACTAGGCAAAGCCTGTATCTTGGATTAACACAAACGAGATACAACCTGGAAAACTAAAACCCGTCTACTTCTTTTGACATTTTGTTTCTATTTATTTGCGATGCCAAGCATGTTAACTGTACTATCAAAATCGTTTTAGGCGATAATGCCTACTACTACCGCTGTTTTGTACTACCATTAATTAATCATTATGTTGGTTTTTTTTCCGATTTAAGATATATAGATTCCTTGATAATTTTATGTTATAATACATCGGTGTACTACGTAACTCTCCTTTTTGCGTACCGTGATATGTATACAAAATATTATCACGTCTAATTTTCATTACTACGCCCAACCATGGACAATGTACCTTAATACTAATACGTCGTCCATAGAAAGTGACGTGGTTTTGACACATTTTTGTCAGTAACTCCTCATAAGTAGGTAAAACAAAAATAACACATCATCCCATAAAAAAACAGTATTATTGTTGTTTATTATTTACCCTGTCATTGCACGAAGTAATATAGGTTATTATAGAATGATCTTTGATATAAATGAATTGTAATATTTTTTTCGACTAAATCTAAAATCAAAATCAAAGTCTTGACAAAATGTATATTAACTAAAAAATATCCACAGTAACCGGACAACAACCGCAAAAAGCAGCATCAGAATTGGCACAGGCACGTTTTTTCTCTTCACTTCGACACCAGAAACTTGTCCCTTTTTCAACGGCTCAGTTAAACCCGCCATCTTAGGTTTGTCTATGGGCTGGCCGACCATAGAGAATTTAGTTGCGCTAGTAATTTTCACGGTGAACATTTTTCCCATGTATTTATTTTCTTTTGGCACTAACACTTGTTCATAGTACTCGTTGTGGGCGACAAAGTAATTTTTATCGTGTGATATGTCTGTCACTAGCACCTCTTGAGTTTCCCCCACTTTATGCCCGTAAGGTTCGTATGAGCGGAAAAGGTCGGAAAGCTGTTTTGTGCGTTTTTTCACTTCTTGCGCCGGGACCTGGAATTTACAATTGTTTATGG
Organism: Biston betularia; assembly: GCA_905404145.2. NCBI lineage: Eukaryota > Metazoa > Arthropoda > Insecta > Lepidoptera > Geometridae > Biston > Biston betularia. Next base: position 12,577,492 of record FR989873.1, read on the forward strand.
CAAAAATTACAAAAAAATCTCCTTTATATGAAAGAAAAACAAGAAATTAATTAATTTCATTTCGTAACACAAAACCGAACATACAAACAGAGACAGACAGTTACAAAATAAGGGCTGTGTGTATTATAAACTAAACAGCATTATATTGACACATAATGCTGTTTAGTTTATAATAGACTAGGTGTTTGACAAAACTCGACAGCGAACGAGACAGTTTAGTTGATTCTAGCGCTTCTTGAGTTAATGCTATATGTATGTGGATATGTTTAGGTATTAGGGTGTTTCATTTTTCCAAAATATTAAAATATGGAAACGTCATACTTAGTTCATCCTATCATCTTGTGATTTAGTTGGTAAGGTAGTTCACAATATACTTATTTGAATATGAAAAGAGACTATTACTCTGTCTTATCGATTATCATCTAGGGCTGACATATCAAATTAATAAAATAATATTGTGTTTTAGATAGCATGAAATCAAATTTATGAATGATTTATGAATCTATGATTTTTTTTAATAAAACAGTAGATTATGCTAATAAGCAATTGCGATTTACCGCAAATAAAGACCAAAATAAATGCCAGTAACTGTGATTTCACTGTAAAATTATGCTCCATTTGTCAATAAATGGAAAAAAATATAAAATTTGTATAGAAATCGAACAGACTTTAAAGCATAAATTCTAATGAGTGAGAGAAATAAGTGTGTCACGCTTAGTAAATAATCGATCACATGCGTTAAATTAATTTTATAACAACATTCATAATTTTAGAATTTCTAAAATATTACTTTTCAAGATTGATTTTCATGTGACTTTAATTTTCCCTTGAGCCTCACTGCCACAAAACACATTACAAACTAACAAATTTCATTAAAACTTAACAATATTTAGGGTTAGCAGTAGCACAAGACCATGTTGGTCACTTTTAATTTACATTAGTGAAACATCATTACAAAATACATTTTTTTTGTAACCTTAAAATGTAATGAGACGAACAAGACGTTCTCCTGATGGTCAGAGATAACGCCTGACCATAACCATTGCAGCGATACACAGAACTTTGAGCAACTTAACGTCCAGGGCATCATTGCTTTGGCGCTCATTACTTTGAGACTTTCGATGGTTAGTCTCAACAGCCCAGTAATATCACTAGCTGCAGTACCCTTCAAACCGGAACACAGTAATGTTTACACACTACTGATTAGCGGCAGAATATCTGGTGCTGCGGTGGTACCTACCTAGATGACTTCCAGCTAAGGAGATCTATTACAGAGTATAAATAAAAAGTATTAACTAATGAAGTAGGCACTCACTCGTTGCATTTTAGCGGCGGGAGTGCCAGGTCTGGGGAAGAACTGGTTAATGAACAGCGACGGGAACCGATACTTGTCGCAGAGCCGCATCGTGTCTTCGAAGTCTGCCTCTGTCTCGGTGGGGAAACCGCAGATTATATCTGTCGCTATAGTTATACCGGGAACCCTGGAAATTTTATTATATACAATATACATACATACATGTTATGTATAGTGATCGAATTGGACTTATTTACGCATTTCCCTTCTAACCTTCTGATAGGTATTTTAATTAAGTTATTATTTATAATTATTTCATTTGTTAGTAGGCACTCTGCCTACTAATAAATGAAATAAAGTTTTAACAGTCGACTTTTCTTTAAACATAATAACTTTTATTACATAACATACAACTTTTATTCTACAATTTTTTTGTGTAAAATTTTCCACAATAGTTATACAACAGTTTCGCTATTTTGTCGAACCAGAACGATGACGAAACGGAACGGTTATTTCACGAAACGGAACGGCTTTCCGGTTCATTTTGAGCACTGTGGTAGCAATATATGTATATATTGCTACCACAGTGGTAGTAGTGGTGGTAGTGGTAGCAATATATGTATATATTGCTACCTGCCATAGTACACCATAGTAGTCGTAGTTTCCATATACCTTATAGATTTTGTAAGGTATATTTAGGTATTTATTTTTTACAATATAGTTTATTCTTGTAATATTGTTTAATTTTTTTTATTCTCTTGTCAACACACCCCGTCGTTAACTGATTAGAATCCTCTCTATACTAAGGTTGCCTGAAAGAGACCGTTCTTAGCGAGAAGTCCGCCATTGTTCCACTAGTGTTAAGTTTTGTATTGTTATAATTGTTTGTAAGTAAGTAATTGTTTGTTGAAAGTTTTGTATTTGCAAACCTTTCTCTGAGGAAATCGACGACATGTTCGAAGTCCTTCCGCGAGTATTCCCGCTTCATATCCGAAAGCACCTGATCACTGCCCGACTGCACTGGGACGTGGAGAAACCTAGAGATAAACTTTGATTTGAAGTTTTTCACTGTGACTTAGTTTAAAGTTAAAAAGATTAAAAACTTGAAAATCACTCATCATCATCCGTTCAATACAGGCCTCTCCTAATACACGCCACTTAGCGCGATTTTTGCGTATATAGTAGTAACTCGGCCAACTCTAAGGGCATCCTACGCTACATGTGAACAGTAAGTGGCAGTTGACCAATTATATCTGTCGTAGAATTGAAAATTTTAGTTTGGAACCAATTCCAACTTGACATTTTGCGAAATTGCTACAATTACCTACTTTTTTTTTTATGGTTGACAGGCTAGTTGTTTTGACCACAGCTCACGTGATGTTAAGTGAAGGTGTGGTCGAAGATGTTAAAGCACAACTAGCCTGGAATGGAATTGGCTCTCAAGTGAGGCTGCCGGAACACACCGTTAGATGCTCGGCGGCAGATTTTCAACTTGATAGCTAGGGTGGTAGCTAGCCAGCCGAATACTAGAAAGTACCCTACCACCACGCTATGGTTTCCTCAAGATGTTTTCCTTCACCGGCAGCTCAAGCTCATTGTTGGGGTTTGAACCCACGCCCTTCGGCATGCGAACCTACCGCGCTAACCACTGAGCTATCATCGCTACAAAATGACTACTGCATAAACAATCGTAAAATGTATGGAATTAGGGACAACAGCCTCTCCATAAGAGTAAAATAAAAAATAAAATAGAAATTTATTAAAACAAAAATAATAAATACAATATAAAAATACACAAACTAATACTTAAAAATACATCGGGAATATATAAGGAGATAGTTATAACAACAGAATCTCCTGTTTTGTTATTATTGCTAATAGCCTAACTCACTAGTTCACTACGGTGTCAACAAATGTTCTGCCTACCCGCCACTGTTTGTTTCGTCTCGCTTGTATGTTTGCAATTCGTAAGAACCTACCCTAATTAAGGAAAAACATGTATTTATCTCATATTTAAGTGAATATTATATTCTTTTTGAGAAAATAAATATCTTAAACCATAAATGCTTGAGTACCTAAGATTCAAATTCAAATTATTTACTCACATAAAAACAATTAATCAATTACATTTATGTCACAAAATTACAAAACAATAAAAAAAAACAATGTCAAATTCAAATATAATGTCAGGTTCAAATCCAATGTCAAGTTTAAATACAAATAAAATGTCAAAACTAGATACAAACCACTAACAAAATAATAAAAAAAAAAAGTAACTGCAAATACGGTCAACACCGGACTATATACGCCAGATGAAAAATATACTACTACCAGACATTGGCAAAATTGTGGCAACACTGCAGAAGCCAAGAAGAAAAAGTTGAAGTTAAATGTCAGAAAGAACATCGTCAAGACCTGAGTTTTCCCGCCTCTTGCACCTGTTCCACTGATTAGTCAGACGGTAAGACAAATCGTACTCACTTGTAAACTCTAGGATGGTGCATGATTCTGGCGACTTCCTCCAAGTGTTCCAGTATGTAGGGCGGGTTGGTCATCCCGAGCCGCAACCGGCAGCCCTCCGGTATCACCTCCACCAGCTTCCACAAGAGCTCCGGCAACGAAGTACCGATGTCTCGCCCATACGTGCCTATTAAAATAAACAATGTGACATTCACATTTTTAGGGTTCCGTACCCAAAGGGTAAAACGTGACCCTGTTACTAAGACTCCGCTGTCCATCCGTCTTTTTTTTTTTATGTAAAAAGTAATGAGACGAACGAGACGCTTTCCTGATGGTAAGAGATAACGCCTGTCCATGACCATTGCAGCCTGTCTGTCCGTCTGTCATCAGGCAGTATCTCATGAACCGTGATAGTTAGACATTTGAAATTTTCACAGATGATGTGTATCTGTTGCCACTATAACAACAGATACTAAAGAAACAGAATAAAATAAATATTTAAGGCGCAAAAAAATATATATTGTGTGTGACACAAGTAACTCTTAACTTAAAACTACTTACTAGATAGATAGATAAAACTCTTCATTGTTCACACCAAAGATAAATATTTAATACAAAAGATAAATATAACCTAATATATAATAATAATAAATAATTCTTGGTGGTAGATTTCCTTAGCAGAAGGTCGTCTAGGTAGGTACCACCGCAGTACCAGATATTCTGCCGCCAAGCAGTAGTGTGCAAACATTACTGTGTTCCGGTTAGAAGGGTACTGCAGCTAGCGAAATTACTGGGCTGATGAGACTAATCATCTAGTCTCAAAGTAATGAGTGCCAAAACAGCAATGTCCTGGACATTGTTTTGTTACTCAAAGTTCTGTGTATCGCTGCAATGGGCATGGACAGGCGTTATCTCGTAACATCAGGAGAGCGCCTCGATCGTCCCATTACTTTTACATTAAAAAAAACTAATAAACTACAACAATTACTAGCTATTTTACTAACAAAGAATCTGTGCAATTGTACATCTTTAATACCTGTATCTTCACTAGTCAGCCAGATCTCGACTACTCCCTCTTGAAAGGATAATCTCGCTCGCTCCACTATTTCCTCGGGAGGATAGCTCCCTAGCTCTCCCCTCGCGTGCTTCGTCTTACAGTATGTGCATTGGTTCAGGCAGCCCGTGTTAATAGCGATTATCTCTATATGAGGATTCTTGCGGACCTTAGGAAGAAGGAGGGATGCCCCGCCAGCTTTGCGACCCTCGTTTGTCTTGCGTTGACCAAATAGTCGGACAGTGTGTCCTGGAATGAAACAGATATATGTAAATCATTTATTATCATAGTCCACTGATGATGTTTACTTGGCGGTAGATCTCCTTAGCAGGAGGTCGTCTAGGTAGGTACCACCGCAGTACCAGATATTCTGCCGCCAAGCAGTAGTGTGTAAACATTACTGTGTTCCGGTTTGAAGGGTACTGCAGCTAGCGAAATTACTGGGCTGTTGAGACTAACCATCGAAAGTCTTAAAGTAATGAGCACCAAAGCAGTGATGCCCTGGACTTTGTTTTGTTACTCAAAGTTCTGTGTATCGCTGTAATGGTCATGGACAGGCGTTATCTCTTACCATCAGGAGAGCGTCTCGTTCGTCTCATTATTTGTCACATAAAAAAAAAAAAATGCAAATATTTATGTTATGAAAATAGGTGTTCACTTACCACACAACACAAATAGAGATTTTTTAGCGATGGTCACTCAGTGATTCACCCAACCAAACCAAAGCATGGTGGTAGGGTACTCAACTGGGTAGCTACTACCTTTTAGTAGAAAATCTGCCACCAAGCACCTATGGTGTGGCACTTGAAAACCAGTTCATCCTAGCTTTGCATAGACTTATAATTGTTTCAGAAGATATTTTGTACATTACAGTGAAAACTCTACCAAAACCCATTATTTATGTAACTTAGAAGGCCTAAGAAAACTGACACATGAATATAGATTGTTATTAACTTTCATAAAAAACATATCCTATCAGCCATCTGCTTCTGCTTAGATGATGCTGTGTAGAATATTTCCCAATGTCATTTTCTCCTACTCTTTACCTTTGAGAGTTTCCTCAACTATCTCAACGATCCTGTCTATCTGTTGCACGCCGACTACACTGAGTCCTGTGAGGTAGTTGGCTCGCGGAGCACCCTGCGGTACGCATCCTGCCACCACCACATGGACACCACGGTTCTGCCCGAGCTCTATTTCATTTCTGAAATACAGAAAATGAAATATTTAAAACATTCTTATATACAGTATGGACCAACTATAAATAAATAAACTAAAGTTATTCAAAATAAGTTGGTCTTTATCCAACTGGTATGGCAACAGAATTGGAAAACAACCAGCTCCCTTAGCATAAAATGATGTTCATGAATGGATCTTAATTGTACTCTAAAACTCTAATGGGCCGTCCCGGCTTCGCATGAGGAAACAAAACTTGATTAACAATATAAATATAGCCTATGTCACTCAGTGATAATGTAGCATTCTAATGATGAAAGATTTATTCAGATCAGTCCAATAGTTTTGGAGCCTAATCAATACAAACAAAAAATCGAATCTTTCCTCTTTATAATTTTACGTAACATTTACCCTCACAAATATCTGGTCTGGCTTGAGACTAACTATAGTCAGATATTAACCCCCAGTAATAGTACAATTGCCTTACTTGAAGTGATCTTCAGCTGGGTTCTTGACGGTGCAAGAGTTGAGCAGCCAGAGCTGTGCCTGCCACTTGTCCTCGGTGAGCTTGTAGCCATGTGCCGCCAGCAGACCTGCCATGTACTCTGAATCTGAATTGTTGTGGGCACAGCCCCATGTCTTCACATAGATTGTTTGTGTACCTGGAAAGAATACCACAACATTTCAATAAAAATTTTAATAGTAGAAAGGTCAAAGTTTGTCTGAGTTAGTAAGCATATTTGTTATTTCTTCACCTAGTAATTCCATAATAATATGTTTGAGTGAAGTTCGGAAGAGACAGCATATCTAGATTAACACTTAGGCAATTTAGGTAAATAAATATATGGTTTCCACAGGATATAAGGAAAAATCTCAGTTTGCTAATATAATTTTAACTAAACTGTATTACCGCATTTACTTAATGCCAACTGCTTCGCATTTATGTTTTAGGAATGGGTTTTGGTTAGCTATCATTGTGCAGTTACCCTAAGCAATGTTACTGCAACTTGTTGAAATAATAAATCTGTAATTATGATCGTAGGTAAACATTGTCTGTTGTGTTAACCACTATAATTAACTCAGATAAATTGTTTTTATAGATGAAATTAAAAGTATGAGATGGTGTATGGTTGTTCTCATTTAAGTCCATAGTGCCTAGATGAATTTGAATGAAATTGGTATGGAGATGGCTTATATTGTTATTAATACACGCTTCTTACAAATATACAGGTGTAGGTAAGCGTATAAGCCAGCGAAAGCAATGTTTTAAGGTTACCTGGTACTATACTCTCCAGAAAAACTTTTTCCACAGGATCTGTATCTTTGGTCTCACGCTTTCTGGACCGCACGCTTACAGACTTTCTGCTGGCATATCTTTCTTTCGGTGTTATATCCTGTGAAGATATTAAATCTTCAATATCGTCGATAAATTCTGAAACGGCACCAGGCATTTTGCGAAGAATGTTATGACAGAAGTCACAGAAGACGTGATGACTGACAGTGACACTTTCTGAATGTGATATAGACATCTAAAATACGGTATCAGAAAATAACCTTTTTTATGCAGAAAGTAGAAAAATAATGTTAATAACGACAGAAAAATATGGAAAAGGAGAAGAAATCCCTTTGCCAAGCAGTGGGACAAGATGGGCTAAAATAATAACAATAATCATGTATGTACAAGTTTCACTCAAGAAGAATCGCATGAGTGTTGGCAAGTGATAAAATAGGGAGAAAGATGATTTTTCGTGTAGTTTCCAAAAATCTGACAAGGTTCTAATGAAGTTATCATTATTTTATTAGAGCATTATTGGACTTATCTCTGATTTAATTTAGTTATATTCTGTTCTATAATTTTGAGATTTTGAAATATTTTAAACCAACTTTTAACTATTACTTCTCAATAGCAAAGTACTTAACACTGGCAAACACACAAAGTGTAATGCCAAAAACTAGGAAAAAAGTGATGACAGCTGTAGAGTAATATCTTTTCTATTCAATTTTACAGACTAGGAAGGTTCTCAATTCGACCCCTCCGAACTTAGAAGATCCACACCTAGGATCTATATCTACACTGCTTCCGAAGTCGAAAGTTTGTAAGGTGCCATGGGACTATTAGATACCGGAAATCCGTGGTAAATGGTAACTAGTATTTCAAACACAGCTAAAACATTGATGAGATGTAGTATGTCCTATTTTAGATAGATAGAAATTCTTTATTGTGCACACCAGAAATAAAAAAGAATGTACTGAAAACAAAAAATCTTACGAGCTAGTACCATAACTGGCGACATTATCGCTTAAAGCGATCTCTAGATCTTTAATATGTCTTAAAAATAATAAGTCTTATCTTCCACATTGCTTTATAGCTAACGCGCTGAAAAACAATGTGAAAGAAGATGCACAATTTTCTCTAAAGCTTGAATAACATTTATCACTTCAACTAGACCCTGCAGTTGAGACCGTTATTATAAACATACAATAAAACCCCAATTTAATCATCATTTCTGTTTAGTAATACTAATAGCAGATCATTCCAGTTTAAGGCGTTTTGAAATTTTTACATGTGCTGTATAATAATCCTTAATCCACACAGTTAAAGTTTAAAATATTAGAAATATTACGAGGGTATTCTGCTTTGATAACAATGGGATATAACAGCTGTGGCTGTTATGGCGGGAAGGTGAGGAGCGGATGGTAATCATAAAACAAGACCTTACCGGTTTGTTGTTGTTTAAATTAAAATAATAATAATCCCGATTTTATAAACTGACTACATGGCAACAGAGTTACAAGCCTACACTTTCGGTACGATATGTAGCAATATTTTATTATTATTATTATTTTTTTATTATATGGCACTGAGTTTAAATACACAGCATCTAGAACTAAATCTATCACTTAATAGCATTAACAACTGTAGGGTACAGTTTCATTCGTACATTTTAGATCATTGGAAATAGAAATTAAGATTCGTACTTTAATAACGTTTTCTTATTTACTTTTTTGCTAAACAACTTTAAATTTCATATCACTTTTTTGACTTTGGTATTTTTTTTTTCATTTAATAAATCTTAGAATCGAGCGTTTTATTAGTTGTTTAATACAATACATAATTTCGAGTCTCTAATTCTTTTTTCTCACCTAAACTGTGTTGCCGAAAACACATTATAGTTATTAGCATATAATAACGATTTTCACAGCTCAAAGAATACGAGCGCGAAATATATCTCGTTCAATTTTTTTAATGTTAGTTTTAGGGAATACCATTCCAAGCGAGTTTAACCCGAATAGCGACGCGTTTCACAAACGCAGTCGGCGTTACATGTTGTTAAATTTACGCATAGGGAATAAGACCTCAGTTGGCAGCACTGCATGCAGGCAAGGCGTACCGCGACGCACGATAGTCGAGCATCGGGTGCGCGCGTTGATGGTAGTGGCGTATTTTAATTGTGAACTTTCGAATGTCGAGTTATGAACTTGTGTCAACAACTTCCAGCGCCACTTTTGTGATCTGTTATTTTTTTTGGTAAGTTCTAATTATTTTAAGTATTTTTGAAGTTCAGCGCGACGACTAAATTTTATTTTTTTAATAAAGTATTGCAAATGGAAACCGATGTTACAACTATTATTGTAATGTTATGTTTACATCATTACCTATCTGCAGCTTGGTATGTTTAATTTTTAGTCATTATTTCTTTGGGTTTAGTAAAATTTAAAAATCCATGTAAGTACAAACCAACCTGGATAGTAAATTGGGAAAATCCGAACTTTATTTTTAGTAGTTACTTTAAAATATGAAACAAACTACAAACGTTATAAGTTCCTATTTATTGTGAATATGGCTCGTATCAGGACCGACAGATGACAGATATTTTTCATCAGAGTTCGTGTCTAAAAAATAAACAATAGAAAGGCAGGTGTGCTGGCACGCGACAGACCCTCGGTACAGAATAAATAACAGTTGGACCCATGAGTTGAGTTTTGTAATGGTATAAGGGCCAAGGGAAGGGCAGAGCATTCCTCACAGTGACCACTAACCCGTGACTACTTTCGGCTTTTGAAGTTTTAGATTAAGACAGGCACTGTTGAGGATTCATAGGTACTTTTTGTAACTGAAATATAAATAACTAGCGGACCGGCCCGGCTTCGCATGGGTAAACAAAACTCGATTAACAATATAGCATAAATGTTACTCGGTGATCATGTAGCATTCTAATGATGAAAGAATCATTCAGAACGGTCCAGTAGTTTCGGAGCCTATTCAATACAAACAAAAATCAAATCTTTCCTTTGTGTAATTAGTGTAGATAACAACTGTAATAGATAGACATATGATTTATTGCAGACTTTTTTGTAGCTGACAATTTGCTTAAGAAAACATCACTTTATTCTATTGTCAAAAGTTATCGATGCGCATGCTAAGTGAGGGTTTCTCGGTAAATTTTTCAGAGCTTGGGTTACTTTTTTGAAGTTTCCATAGGGATCCTTAACTGTTTTTTAAATAAAATATAGCCTATGCCCATCACGGATAACGTAGCATTCTAATAATAAAAGAATTATTAAGATCGGTCTAGTAGTTTCTGAGCCTATTCAATACAAACAAACAATCAAATCTTACCTGTTTATAATAGTATAGATAGATAGATGACCTAAGTCGCTACCAAGTCTAGATACCTATATTACCTACAGTTAACTATGATTCTCATTAGAATTAAAATATTAATTTAATAAAAATATTTGTTACATATTCACAAAACAATACGACAAAATAACATTTATATGGCTCGTGTTATTTAAAAATAACTACGACTTTTACTCTGATAGTTATCCAAAGCATGTAGGTACATATTGCTACTATTCGACCGCTTTATCTCGTCCCAAAAGGACGCGATACGAGATCGCGTAACTGCGAAGAAGTCAGGAACCCGCGTCAGAGAACATGCCGGACGCGCTGCAGAATCTGGGTATTTTCATAAGGATGTGAAATGCATCATTATACGAAATGCAACCTTATGGTTAATTAGAGGGTTGTCTGGAAAAGACTGCTTGTAGTGATAAGACCGTCTTTTGAAATTTTCAATGTGTTTATTCAAAGAAAATTATATTATACTAGAATAAATGGATATAAAAAAAGTAGGTATGCCTATTTTAAGAGCATTTAAGATTGATAGGCTTGCTCAAGGCGTAGAATTTAAAATTTCTTACGTTCATTGACAACTGCAGTTCAATTACCTTAAAAACATAATGAGATAGATATACACCAGAACTATTACATACACTACAACTAGACTATTTAGGTACCCACTGTACCACATATTCTACTGCCAAGCACTAGTGTGTGAATATTACCGTGTTTCGGTTACAAGGACTGCAGCTGCTACAGGACTTTTGAGACTAACCATTGGATGTTTAAAAGAAACGAGCGCCAAAGCAGCGATGTCATTACACTCCCTTACTGTTGATGGCAAAATTGCCCTTATCAATAATGGTCAAAAAGAGTGTTTTGGCGGGACCGCGGGAAGAGTCATGTCGCTCCGTTGTATTTTTTTCCAAAACATGTGTTTAGTGTTTATGCATAAAAATGGTGGTGTTTTATTCATAAAGTGCCGAATTACATGCGTGAGTGTCGGAAAATGATATAATGTGGTGAAACATGAGTTTTCGTGGTGCTTCCAAAACTCCATCGAAGCTTTATCGTAAAGTCGCCACTACTTTACTAAAGCATGACTGGACTTGACTAAGACTGAACTTTGACGATAACTAGCTACGTGGACACTTATTTAACTTTTAAAACTTGAAAATATATAAATACTTGACACTGGCAAATGCTAAAACGACGCCAAAACAAAAAAAAAATGGTCAAAAAGAAAAAAAGGTTCTTTTTTTATGCCACAGGTGGCAATCAAGCTGACGGGTTGGCAATCGCCGTCGCCTATAGCGCCTATACCTTTTGTTTTTTGCAAAATAATTTGATGTGTAGGTACAACTCTCGTTACGTTACAGTCGTCAAAGATACTTTTTGTTTTATCTTCTTCACTTGACCTATTTTGTAATTATCATTTGCACAGGCATCAACTTATAGATAAAGCTTTCGGGTTCAAATCGAGTGCCAAGGAGGACCGATAAGGGCAAAGCGCGAAATAACGCATAAAATTTATTATTGGGTTTATCGACAGGTCAGGATTTTGTATAATTTTGCTATCAAATAAAGTTCGCCGGCTCGATGACTTTAGGGAAAGAATTATTAAAAATATATACACTTCAATAGCTTAGGTAACTAAACCTGTGCATTGTATTTTACGTACCTACTATAGATGCCGCGAGCTGAACACTCAATCAACTCAACTGCAGAGCAGTGTATACACCTAGTTAATACAGTAAAATACAATCTCAGTTGTTTTTAATATGTATTCGTAAATAATCGAGTTCTGGGTTAATTACTATGTTCTACCAGACCGTAAATCAAAATTGAATTAAAGCAATGAATGTGAAAAAAAATAATTGTAAATGAGTTCAGAGTTTTGGAACATGACACATGAATTTTTTGACATTTTAGTACATTGACAATATTTTTTATATCGACTTACTTTATTTTGACATTTTGTTTTTTATTCATTGACATACTGTAAACAGTACTCTAAAACTTTTTTTTATACATATATATATACTTTTACTTTTTTTGTCTAGGTGTTTTCAATGTATTTATAAGTAGATAGGTAGGTAGGTTACCTATGTATTTACCAAAAAGCATATATGTAACTATTTATATTATTCTATCGGTTATCTGGTTCCTATTGCACAAGCTTTATTTAGTTTGGGGCTAGATGGCGCTGTGTGAAATGTCCTATAATATTTATTTATTATGAACAACTTTTACTATGAAACCAATATTGAAATCGCAAAAAAAAACAGGTACCTATTTCAAGCATTTACATTTTTTTCCACAGAATTTTTTTTATATTTTTTCTTATTCGTATGACAAACTAAGCGGAGCTTGTACCTACTATGAAATTCAGATAGATAAAATACTTTTTTTTTGTAAATACATATTTATAATACACACAGAACACCCAAACACAGAACAAACATTTATCGTCACATAATTTTTTGTTCTGGTAGGAATCGAATCCACGCCCTACTGCTCTTGTAGCAGCTTTTTTTACTAAATGAGCTAACTAAAATTCAGTTTTGGTTTCAATAATAATAGTTATTTATGATAATGAGTATCATACACTCGAAACTTATAGCACTGCCTAACATTTTTGCTCATATAGTAATAAAAGTAGTTCGCGTATGATTTAGGTATAAAAGCTGGAAGTATCAATAGCTGTGGAGTATTTTTGGATCGACCGAGCAAACAATTTAATCAGGGTTAATGGAAGGCTTTGGCCCGCCTCTGTTTCACTAAGCACACACCTGTAGCGCTCGCGAACTTGGAAATAAGCTACTTCAATAGAGTACCGCCACTTAGTGCGATTCACAGAAAGCTCGCAAATGCCGCAAATATTGTCAAGGCTCTCAAATAAATGCAATTTTTGTTATAATATGTTTTAAACGATATCCTCTTCAATTCGCTGTAATTTGAATTAGAGTAGATATAGTAATATATTATATTTAAAAACGACTACTACTTTTGATACTAACGATAAAAATAATAGGTATATTGGTATCCTGCTTTAGCAATAGGCGATGGAAGATTCTTGGTAACCTATCTCTCACAAGTTCTCAATTTTTTTTTTTATCATTTTAGGTTTATCTAGATGTTCATTTGCCTTTTGATGAGGAAAAAACTAGATGAGAACATCATAATACTAAAATAATATATGACACCATCATGGTTTTTTTATTGTATTGTCTAGAATTATAGATAGTAGATACAATACGTTGTTGTTGCAATTTGTATGCACCTACAGGTGTTTGTAGGACTAATGTAACATGTCATATGCCTGAATGTAATACATATAACCTTATTAAGGAATGTCAAAAGTTTGAGAGTGCAGAACGTTCTACTTTTTTTTCAAGTTTGTTTTTCAATGCATATTCTTAAAAAACAAATATTTTATTGATAACACATGCTACAAGTCAATTCATAATTTAAAAATATGTATGTCATAATATGAGTTTTAAAACACTGATTACATGTCAATGAATAAAATAAATATTTTGTCAATACAAAAAAATATATACGAGTATAACCTATATTCGTTATAATCATCTACTTTCTGTGTTGTCTTACTTAATCATTTATTATGTTTATAAACGGTCATAAATGGTCATGTTGTTGATGGTCACAATTCAAAATGGTATAACATTCTTAATAATAACTGTGTTAAGGTAAAATGAAGCAATGTAGGTAATTACAGCATTTATGCATCACTTCATGAGTCGCGTGAAGGTATGACAGGCCGATTTGAATGCCCGAGATATTTCATAGATTTGCATACAATACGATTGTTCTGATACCATCTTTACATAATTATGTAGGTATGGACTATAGATAGATAGACAGATCCGTTTGTTTTTTTCAACAAACTTTAACGTGTAGCCAAAACAATATTTGTCTACTTTAAACAATATATTTTTTGACAGCCCCGTTGGCTCATTGGTAGTATATGTGCCTTGAGAGCTGTAGGGCGTGGATTCAATTCCCACTCAGGGCAAACATTTTGTGAATAAACAAATGTTTGTTCTGTGTCTGGTTGTTATGTATTTATTATTACAAAAAAACGTATTTATGTATTCTATCAGTTATCTGACTTCCATCACACAAGCTCTGCTTAGTTTGTATAGTTCTACGATATTTATTTATTTATAAAAAGTTATTTATCTACATTTTTTTTAAATATCTTATTCATTTAGATAGATAGATAGAAACTCTTTATTGTGCACACCATAAACAGAAAAAAGTACAGAGAACAAAAGAACCTCATGAACTAGTGCCATAAGTGGCGGCCTTATCGCTGAAAGCGATCTCTAGATCTCTTTAGATTAGTTACGTAGGTACATATATAATTAACTTCGTAATAGTAGAAAAGTAAATTAGAACAACATCCATTATGAGATGCCTTTTCAAACCAAATTTATCAAATAAACAGATTTTTACATTTAGAATGATTGAATCAAAAGAAATGTAAATAAATGACGTAAGTTTTATATGAAAGCAACTGAGATGTCTTTTTACTTTTTTAGGACTTCGTGAGACAGAATTGAGTTTATTTTTTACTTTTCTAGTAATGTATGTAAAACCGAAAAAATTTAAGTCTTGTGTAACCAACATATTTTTGCTCGGCTATTGATTCTAACGATATCCCATACATCCAAATCTGTACAGGCATTTATAAATTATGGTGGAATCACAGAGCCTAGTATATTAGGCTACGATGGCATAAACAAATACACACATACTTACATACCTAAACCCCAAAAAAAACAATCGCACACACACACACACACACATTTGAACACTCATTTTTAGGTAGTCGTGTAAAAATAAACATTTTTTCATATCGTCATTGATTGAAATCACATAAAAAAATATTATAAATTTGAGTTTTACTTTTAATTTTTATTCTGTAAATAATATATTCATAAACTTTGTAAAATCACTGTAATATCTGGTTTCTGTAAGTGTCTAAAAACATAACACTCAATTCTGGTCTCATTTTTTGCTATTTTTTTTTATGTAAATGTAATGAGACGAACGATGCGCTCTCCTGATGGTAAGAGATAATGCGATAATGCGCATGCCCATGACCATTGCATTGCATTGCATTTGTTATTTTATTGTCTACTTTACTTGGTTTGGTGGTAGATCTCCTTAGCAGGATGTCATCTAGGTAGGTACCACCGCAGTACCAGTTATTCTGCCGCTAAGCGGTAGTGTGTAAACATTACTGTGTTCCGATTTGAAGGATACTGCAGCTAGTGAAATTACTGGGCTGTTGAGACTAACCATCGAAAGTTTCAAAGTAATGAGTGCCAAAGCAGTGATGACCTGGACTTTGTTTTGTTACTCAAATTCTGTGTATCGCTGCAATGGTCATAGCTAGACTAAAGCGCATGAAAGAGCTAATATTTCATCTAAATACGTGTAACTATGTTGTGAAATTAAATTTTCTGTTAGACAAGTAGACGCATTGCATAGACTTCCGTTTACCATTATGAATTATATTTTGGTTCCGCTACATAAAGTCGAAAGTTTGTTTTATGACGCTCGCTGGTACGTGTATGTACCTGTTTGACTTTTCTGTGACACGTCCGCTATATTGATTTTATACGTTTGAGTATAAATACATACATCTAAGTAATTATAAAATGCTTGAAGAATCATAAATCGATGTAGCCATAGATATGCAAATATTTTATCTGAATGTTTTATACTAGCGGACTTCCCGTTCTCGTGGGAATACAGGGATAAAAAGTAGCCTATGTCGCCCGGGGATAGTGTAGCTTCCCAACGGTGAAAGAATTTTTGAAATCAGCCCAGTAGTTTCGGTGCCTATTCAATACAAACAAACAATCAAATCTTTCCTCTTCATAATAGTATAGATAGATATATAGATTTATGGATATGTGCATTTTTTTGAGACTTCTGGGTGTTCTGTATTTATTGGTAATTACAAAAAAAAACTAATTAAGTAATCTATCAGTTATGGTCATGGACAGGCGTTATCTCTTACCATCAGGAGAGCGTGTCGTTCGTTTCATTAAAAAAAAATCTGACCTCCATACAAGCTTTGCTTAATTTGGGGTCAGATGGCGCTGTGTGTAATGTCCTACGATAATTATTTATTTATTCTGTTGGTACCATACAAAAAGTTGTTCATGTTGATGGGTGGAGTATGTAGGTCATTGTAGGTATGTCCGATGGTAAAAAAAAACTAATCCATATACCTATAGGTACCTACTTCAACGAACTAAACGATTTGATTTCATCTTTATGCGAACCGTTTAACATTGGAATTTTCTGACCTTGGGTGTTCCCCGATAGATTTGGAATTTTTTCAATTAGGGATGAAAGATGTCGCGAGTGAATCGGTTTCTTCTAGGCAAGCGTGCTCCGTAGTAGACCGCATCTTGTAAGATGACGACTATGATTGCATCTGCAAATTTTACCTACATCTAAACTAAGGTTTAACAAGATTATTTAGAATAAACCGGCCAGAAATATAGACACGCGACTCAAAACAGCTGTTGCATTTTTTACGGTTTTTTAATGATCGCGTCGTAAAGTTTCGTTCACACAAATGATTATGTTTGCACTGGTTTCATACACCGTTTAAAACTGGGGATGGTGCTAAAAACTTGGCTAACATTTAGCTGTTGCCAGTTTTGTTTCTCAACAATACGTCCGTGTAATGTTTAGAAAATATAGTAACATACATGTTCAAAATAACAGTATGAACAAGGTTTATTATGGGCATAAGTGAAAAATCAGCTCGTCCATACATTTTGACTAGGAAGACACAAAGAACTTTCTTCATTATCTAGAGTCTATAGAATAATTTGGACCAGATACAGTGAAACCTGGTTAAGTGAGACCTCAAGGGACCTGCAAATTTGTCTTACTTATAGAGGTATTCCACTTACCCAGTGTCTTAGATATCCGGGTATAAATAAATATCTGTCTCATTTACAGAGATCAGAATACAGGTAATTTCAGTTATAGAGGTGCGATTATTAAATAAAATAACGTGTTATGTAATCATTATTTGTGAGTTTTAATCTTTATTGGGAATTAAAAAAATATAAGAAAGGTAATAAATTGTAAAAGGCACGTTTTTTTTTATAAATATGTACACATAGTACAAAACGTTATAGAGGTAATTATGGCTATGAAATCGAAAGAACGAATCCCAGATATAGAGGTTTGCTTCGTTCCACTAACAGAGATAATTCAGTGCCAAAGTGATGGGACCTCAGCATCAGTTCCAGTTATGGAGATTTCTCACTTATCCCGGTCCTACTAAACCAAGTTTCAGTGTATTACATTTGTGAACTGGCTAACGTATGACCTGGAATAACTAGGACGGCGTGTCTACACATGATTAGAATAGCAGGCACCTAACTACTACCAGTTAGCTCGTCGTTATAGCAAATACGATAACATGATCTTGTACAACGCACTTGTACAAATTAGTACATTCACTCTTGGAATTGAATAATATTCGGTTCAAAATTACGAGAGTGGCTATAACTACATTCTTTGAGCTACAAGAGCTGTAGGGCGTGCGTTCGATTCCCACCCGAGTCAAAACTTTTGTGGTATAAACTAAATGTTTGTTCTGTCTGGGTGTTCTATATGTATTTACAAAAAAAGTTTGTATGCATTCTATCAGTTATCGACTTCTATTGCACAAGCTTTGCTTAGTTTAGGGTAGATGGCACTGTGTTAAAAGTCCTACGACCAATGTGCCATATTAGATAATTTTGACTTTGTGATTACTGGGGCATTTACTAAATACTATCAACTCACAACTCTTTACTTACCTACTAGCGGACGCTCGCGGTTTCACCCGCGTAGTTCCCTTTCCCGTAGGAACTCTATGTCACCTGGGGATAATGTAGCTTCCCAACGGTGAAAGAATTTTTGAAATCGGTCCAGTAGTTTCGAAGCCTATACAATATAAACAAACAAACAATCAAATCTTTCCTCAGTTTTAGTATAAATAGATAGATCATTAAAAAATAACATTTTGCACTATTCATTTGATGGGTGGCGTGCCATCCTTGTTCTGTGTCTGGGTGTTCTGTATTATTATTATATAAAAAAAAAGTATTTAAGTAATCTATCAGTTATCTGTCTTCCATAGTGCAAGCTTTGCCTAGTTTGGGGGCAGACGGCGCTGTGTGTAATGTCCTACGAAATTTATTTATTTATTGGTTTGCCATCCTTGCCCTACGATGTATTCAATGTTTGACAGAAAATTTTCATTGCTGAGATCATCGACCCTTTTACCTGAATGCAAATCAAACCAATGTCTTTGGAGTGTAGAACATCAAAATCAAGGTAAAGTTTGAGATGTTTTTCCCCAATGACCTCACAAACAACTAAATCTTTCTGCGTGTGTTCTCCGGATTGATTGGTTCCGATACAAAAATACACACACTTGTGTGCGATGCGTCCAGCTGTCTGTTTCGTTGCGTCACCCTTTCACAATACTAACGTAAATAATTCAATTGCACTTGAGGTTGTAGGTTTAGCGATGATAGCTCAGTGGTTAGCGCGGTAGGTTCGCATGCCGAAGGGCGTGGGTTCAAACCCCAACAATGAGCTTGAGCTGCCGGTGAAGGAAAACATCGTGAGGAAACCATAGCATGGTGGTAGGGTACTTTCTAGTACTCGGCTGGCTAGCTACCATCCTCAAGTTGAAAATCTGCCGCCAAGCATCTAACGGTGTGTTCCGGCAGCCTCACTTGGGAGCCAGTTCCATTCCAGGCTAGGTGTGCTTTACCATCTTCGACCACACCTTCACTTAACATCAGGTGAGCTGTGGTCAAACAACTAGCCTGTCAACCATAAAAAAAAAAGGTAAAACTTCGATAGATACGTTACTAAGAAAGTTTATTTTTTTTTAGAAATCTGTAGCGATAGCTTATTGGTGGACCGGGTTTGGGTTCAGATTGAGCTGCCAAAAAAGGAACATCATCGTGAGGAAACCATAGTGTTGAAATGAAATGAAATTCACCCTATTTTTTGTGAATAAATTTCATTTCATAGTCGTTCATCGTTGTGATGTAGTACTTAGTTAGCAGTAGGTATTCGGCTGGCTACCGACCACACTCAAGTTGAAAATTTGCTGCCAAGCACGTAGCACTGACAGCCTTACTCGAGAGCCAGTTCCAATCCAGGCTAAGTGTGTTTACCTTCTTCGACCATACCGTCAGAAACACACATTCTCAAAGTAATGACCGCCAAAGCAGCTGTGCCTTGGAATTTGTTTTGCTACTCAAAGTTCTGTGCATCAGCCATGGTCATGGACAGGCGTTATCTCTTACCATCAGGAGAGCGTTTCGTAAGTCTCATTACTTTTACATAAAAAAATTACATGAAATCGATAACTATGTTAATTCTACAAGAGCTACCAAAATAGATATGATTACTTGTAATTTAAATAGATTTAGGTCACTCATCACTTAACACTTCCAACATCTAAAATAGAAGTTTAATCCCCACTAATGTTAGCTTGTTAGAAATATGTCGCCATCATTCAACAAGCGGTTAACTCGAAGTTAATTGACTGCTCGTTCTTATTTCTAAAAATATTTTTATTTGTCCAGTCTATATAGGAAGGTGAAATTACATTTTTACCAAATTACTTACTTACTTTAATTAAATACTTGATTTTACTTTCTAGTTGCGCCCCGCGGTTTTACCCGCGTGGTGATGGATGATTATGATGATGATGATTACCATACTACTTTGACATCTTCATTAAATTTTTTTTTTCTCTTTGTTTTTTTTTAATTTTTATAATTGTATTTACATTTTTGTTTTATTGGTACGTCAAAATTTGTGAGATTGGATGCAATTGGTTTAACCGTCTTCTTTCTCAATAAATAAATAAAAACCAAATTTCATCCAAATCCAGAAAGGATTTAGATAGATTTTGCGTTAAAGAGTGTACTTTTTTATTATATTTTGGCCACAGATGGCAATCACGTTTACGGGTTGCCTGATGGTGCAAATACAAATACAAACATTTTAGACGATATCTGCAATACCACTGCATCTTTTAACACGCCTTTTGAAGATTCCAATATTGTAACTCCGCGGGAAAACGAAAGAAGGTAGATCATTCCACAATTTGTAAGTGTATGGCAAAAAGAAACGCGTGAATTGCACAGTGTGCGATTATATGTGGATGACCAGTGGCGGCCTTAGCTGTTGCGAGGCCAGGGGCGACAGATCATTGTGAGACCCTTTTTCTTTGATTCGTTTTACTAAAAAGAGCGAGGCCCCGGGCGGTTGCCCTGCTTGCCACCCCATACGACCGCCACTGTGGATGAGCTTTCAGACGATGGTGGCTAGTGCGGAGATGGAACCGTGACGCTGGCATAAGATTGAATAATTCTTCCCCGTGTATTATATGAATATGCGACAGGAAACGCACAGAGATCCGTCATCTCTACTTTATTTAAAATCCGTTTAAGTCTAAGGTCACCAGAGCTCTTTGACATAACCTAAATAAGCTCAATATTAAGAGCAGAGTCAATTGTAAATATAAAAGGTTATCATAATAATAAGAATTGTTTAATCACGCACTACCGTTTGGCCTTTGTTAAGATGACCCACTAAAAACGCTGATCTTTTCTTATTATTTGCATTATATCTTAGTCATTTGAGTCACCCACTCTCGTTCTTGACTCACCTGTGCACCTACATTCACTTTTTAAGAAAATCCAGTTTGACTAACACGTCATCGTATTACCTAAAATGAGGTTAGGCATTATATTAAATGACGAATGTCATATGACATTTGATAAATGTATACTAATATGGTGATTGTTATTAGAGTTGTGTTATTATTACCATTTACTTAGGTCATAGTATCCCAAACCAACGCTGTATTTTTTATTGGGTTTTGATTACTAAGTTTAATTTCTTTTATACTCTCATTTTGCTGATTTTTAACCAAACAACCTTTTTTGAAAAAATCTTTTTTGTTTTTAGTATTACACATTGAATGATGCCAATGTTAGGTGTTTCAATATTTTCAAGTATTTTATGAAAAATGTATTTAAGTCTTAAATCACAGTCAAAGTCACACAAAGTAATGGTCGAGTCCGAAGATGCCTTAATAAAGTAGTAACACTACTGTACGATGTAGTTTTGGAAGCAACACGGAAAGTCATGTTTCATAACATTATATCACTTTCTTTTAAGCGTGTCATTAATTAAAACTTTTCTATTTATTTATGATTTTACCGCATTCCCGCCAAAACTCAGATACAGGGTGCGTTAATAACTTAATAACTCTTATTGGCAGCTATTACAGTTCGACAATAACACAGAAATAGCGCCTCCGCTCTGATGCGTATTGCGTCATTTATCGTTGTAGACTTCGTAAAAGAAAAAGCTTTCAATCTTTTTACGATTCATTATATGAGAGACTGGACTGAGTCATTTCCTGTCTCGTCTGAAGTTATCTAAGCATCATTCATCACGGTTTGTGGAAAATGGGCAGTTGATATGGCACCAAATAAACTTGCATGATCATGAATGGCGGGTCGTCAATCGGAGAAGCGATCGGAACGTCATTGGCCAGCTTGTAAATACTGTTTACTACTGTTGTATACTGCGTAATGACCCGCAGTACGAAGGAAGACGACGCGTGTGTACTCCCTGAAAAAAGCCACCGAATTGGGCCGAAACCAAGCCAGCCTTGGGAGCTAGTTCCATTCCAGGCTAGGTGTGCTTTACCATCTTCGACCACACCTTCACTTAACATCAGGTGAGCTGTGGTCAAACAACTAGCCTGTCAACCATAAAAAAAAACTATACCGCCATGGTACTATACAAACATAATTAAATGTAACTAATCCCACATAAGTAAACCACGCCAGTTTCCATACTGTTGAGTTGGCAGCGAACGAAAATCGTAAGAGAACCATAGCAGCATAGTATAGTAATAGGATACTTTCTAGTATTTAGCTAACTAGCTCAAATAAAAAATCGGTTGGCAAACATCTAACGGTGTGTCTGGTGGGACGTGTGTGTCGCGCTTAAAAGCCAATTCCTATTTCAGACTGGGGTTGTTTACCATCTTCCACAGCAACGTAACCTAACATCGAGCGAGTTCGTCAGTACTGTTAGATAACTAATTGTGAAAGTCAATCGTATAAAACTGCATAAATTTGTAGTGTTGTTTTTGAACTCAAGTGAACCTGCCGGAACTCCTTTACAAATACAAATCAAATACAAATATTTTATTGATAACACCAAAGTTACAGGTAATTTTTCCATTCATATTTTAAAATATCAAAATCATAACATGTGTCAGTACAATGTGCTCAATAAGTACTTAGCGGCAGGTTTTCAACTTGAGGGTGGTAGCTAGCCAGCCGAGTACTAGAAAGTACCCTACCACCATGCTATGGTTTCCTCACGATGTTTTCTTTCACAGGCAGCTCAAGTTCATAGGGATTTCAATGCACGCCCCTCGGCGTATATATGGTCCGACCACGCTCATAATTCGCTCATTATCATCATCATCAGCCTATCGAAGTCCACTGCTGGACGTAGGCGTCTCCCAAAACACGCCACTCAGTCCGATCTTCGGCTCATAATAAAATAATATTAGTTAGTATTAAATTATTATATAGTAATTTTAATTCGCTAATAAGTCTTAATACCTATTTATTGCAACTATCACAAATTCACAACCATTTTGACACTTACATTTTTTTTTTTTTTTTTTATAACATACAAAACAGAATGCAATAACATTTACAACAATTCAAATACCTACACAATTTTGATCTGTATTGCATTCCATGACTATGCATGTCTAGGAGCATTACAATTACATTTAAAAAAGTCGTTAGATGATAATTATAAATTAAATTAAATAAAGTAATAATAATTAATTAGTCAATTGTTTAGTCAAAAAATATATAGAATGTCATAACTAAATTGTATTAAAATCTAAGATAATTTTAATCTGTCTTTGAAATTGGTATAGGCTTGCATGAAAAATATCGATGTCGATGTGACTGCTGGAGACGAGGATTTCATTGTATTGGCGACTCATTCTGACAATAGGGTTATAATAGGATGTGTTGTTGGAAAATACCTGTAAACTAAAGATATTATAATTGCGGTTACGAGACCTAAAACGAGTGTTAAAATTCAATAACGAGAGAAGGGATGGGGAGTCAATATTCTCGAATATTGACTCCCTTTGAATGATTTTGTAAAGCAAGGTAAAGTCAATGTATTTGCGGCGGATGTCTAGAGAGGTTACATGAAAATATTTTAAACGCTCGTTATAAGATGAAAGTTTACGGCCCATGCCACACCTGTAGCTCAAGATTTCCAAGGTTTGTTTTTGAATGCGCTCAATCCTGTCACTGTGCACACTGTAGAAAGGCGACCAAATTGATGAGTTATACTCCAGTACGCTACGAATAAGAGTGTAGTAAAGATACAGAAAACTCCCCGGTCGGCGGAACGTTTTCGTGGTTCTTGCTATGAAACCGAGTAATCGAGAACCACGTTCCACAATGTAATCATAGTGACTGTGAAATGTGAGTTTTTCATCGAAGAAAACGCCTAAATCCTTAACAACGGATTTTCTATTCAAAACGGTTCCCGCAAGTGAGTAGTCAACAATAAGCCTATCCGCTTTCCTCGTGAAGCTAATGGCATGGCACTTACTGACTTACTGTCTGAAATATAAACGAACAAACAAACTTCGAAATAAAATTCAAAAGGAGCATCAACGCCTAAACAACTATATTTACATACATAGTAAAAACCTTTACGTTCTATAATGTTACTGGAATCCTTTCCATCAAGGGCAGGTTTTAAAGAATTTCGCCCGACCATTTCCATCAAGGGCAGGTTTTAAAGAATTTCGCCCGACCATTTCCGGGAGAGGGTTCAGTACTTCCAAGTTATTGATACATCGAAATACAGAACGAAGGACAGGGTAATATTTTAGCGATTGGCCATGTCGGTCTACAGTCGAAGGGCAGGCTATTCTCACTGTTTGTCTTCCTGTCCCTCCGAATCACCCCTCAGTTTGAGTTACCGCTCGCCCGTAAACGTTCAGGGGATAATTTTGTTGGCGCTTAAGCGTTAGCAGTCAACTAACACCGATATCCATCGTAAGTTGATCCTTTTTCAGTTAACTCACTAATCTAGAAATGAGTCAACTTGTATTGGACCCCATGGCAATCGACTGCTTTCTAAGTTATGCACGGCATTTCGCAGTACCCTGCAGTCTGCTTGATAACTTTATTGGATTGTGTCAATATTAACCGAACGTCCCCTTGGGTTCGCTAGTTACATATTGAGAGATGCATCGAGGGTGCGCACGGCAAGAAGTGTAGGTTATATGACGAACGTGATCGTTTCCCGCGCGCAGCAGAGGTAGCCTGCAGAGAGTTGTATATGGTCGACCTTACCACATAAGTGCATACGGTCGAGGATGGCACACGCCTAGCCGCTGCTCGTATTATTCGAAGCAGGCGGCTTTAAACTTGTTAAATGGGCCTCAAATTCGGCGGAGCTTTTCGCCCACGTGCCCGAATCGCACAACACATAAGAACAAATATATATTGTGTATATATACTAAAAAAACAGAATAAAATAAATATTTAAGGGAGCTCCCATACAACAAATGTGATTTTTTTGCCGTTTTTGTAGACAATGAACGTACGTACGCAATGAATGTACGGAACCCTTCGTGCGCGAGTCCGACTCGCACTTGGCCGGTTTTATTAGTATTTAAGAGATATATTTTTATATATATTTCCGATTAAAAGTCGTTACAACAGTGATGTCCAAATTTGCCGCCCCTACATATATCGCCTTAAAGTCAAGCCTATACTCAGCCTACTGGTAAATCCACACAACCGTTTTGGTGTTCTTTCGTCTGGATCCAACCCTCAGATCAATCAGATCATGCTTGCTAAAAAATTCAGTGTTAAATTTTAACTCGGTAGGATAAGAGAAAGTCGTTCTAATTCGGCTTGCAAGATTTGACCTAAACATACTAACATCACAAGTCAAATAAAGGCTTGGTTTCAGTCTATAAAATTGTGCATACGTCCTTTCGCATGCTGACCCAGTAGTAATTAATGAACTAAAATAGACTTTCCAAGATAAGAGGTTCGATTCGAACTCTTCGGACTAATGAAAACCACGCTAGCGAATGGGTTATTTCTATTTACTAAATATTACTAGTGACCCGTCCCCCTAACAAATACAAATCTTTGATGTTACAGGCCATTTTTCCATTCATATTTAAAAATATCAAAATCAAAATATATGTATTATTACACAGGGGTAGGTAGGTACTTTATTTTTGGCAACTTAATACCATGACTGACTTTTCCCGTGGATTTTTCTAAAAATATTTTTTTTATACAAACCTTTTCCGAAAAAACAGCCTTATCGTTCGAACTATTCTCAAGTGATGAGAATTTAGATTAAAATTAGATGCTCTCTCATAATTTATATACTATTAAACTTAGACAAAGTATTTCTGATAATTTAATTGGTATGAAAAAGATAAAAATAAAAGGTATATGTGTAGAGCTTTGCAATAAAAGAATAGCAGTCTGTTCCCTACAGATTTCTACATATACATAATATGTTTCGAGAATTCTAGAAAATAATATAACAGTGAGTATATACATTTTGTCCGTTATTGTTTTGTAGAATGTAAGTTTAGTTTACGTTGTCAAACCTCAATTTCGAAACGCATTTAACGCGTAGTGACGCGACAGACGACCTACCTATCGATTAGACAGCTCTTAGCAAATTAGTGATGTCCGCAAAAAAGTACATATTACTCGATTAATGAATTTGACATTTACGCACTTATTTGAACCTTTTTTTTTATTCTTTCGGCAAACAGGGTACTATGTAATTTGCTAATAACTGCGAAGATTAGTTAAATATTATTTTGGATTTTTGATGGGAACGCGAATAGTACTCGCCGCATAAGGTATTTTTTTAAACTTGTGTTTTTTTTAATGTATATAAATATTGAAATAGTTATATAATGTTGGTTTACAAAACTCAATTTAAGATTGTACTAAAGTCTCTACTACTTTAATAGGCCATGACCGGTCTTAACCAAGACTTACCTACGTATGACTTGACTAATTAAACTTACGATACTTGAAAATATCAAACACTGACACTGACAAATGCATAAAGTACGACGCCAAAGAAGAAGATAACATTGTCATTTGAATACAAAAAAAAAAATATTTTTATAGTAGGTACTAAATGAACTAAATGAAAATCCCAAGACTAAATCAATACAAAAAGAGAGAAGAAAGAAGAGTGTAAGAAGAGAGAGAATGTCTTTCGTGCATTTCAAAATGATAAACTCGTAAGTTTATGTGACAAGCAGAACGCAGCCATATTTCTTGTAAATAACTAACCCACATTTATAGCGCAAAATAATTCATAAATCACGAACGATAGTTTCGTTATTAATTTCTTGAATGTTGCCACGATGATAATGATAGAGTTATTAGCTGTATTGTAACTTCGCAATGATGACAGATTTATTAGTCATCAGTATTTGAGACAGCCCTGTTGGCTCATTTGGTAGCATGTCTGCTTCAAGAGCTGTGGGGCGTGGGTTCGATTCCCACCCAGGACAAGCATTTTGTGATACAAAAACAAATGTTTGTTCTGTGTCTGGGTGTACTGTATGTATTATAAGTATGTATTTACAAAAAAAAAAAGTATTTAAGTATCCTATCAGTTATCTGACTCCCATAGTGCAAGCTTTGCTTAGTTTGGGGTCAGATGGCGCTGTGTGTAATGTCCTGCGATATTTATTTATTTATTTATTTATTTAGTATCTGATACTGGGGTTGAGCTGTTGCGGCTATGATTATTAATAATTATCTATGGAATAAGTTGAGTAGATAATATAGTGAGATAGTACCTACGCGTGGTAAACTAAATATATGTATCAATACGATCTCCTTACTTCTTGAGCATTGAGAATGTTTTTGATTCAATGAAAAAATTAACCCTCAAAACGGTTTGTTACGCCTTATTTGAGAGACATAAAATACAAAATCGTTTGAAAGGCACTAGTAACGGAATACCAAATATCGGCTCCTGTGGAAGATACTCACATCCACTCATCAACTAGAAAAGAGTTACTAATATTCAAACGGCTAAACTGATATTTTAGCTAAGGACACTCTTGAACAAGTCACTTAAAAAAAACTCTCACCGAAATAATCGGTTCAGCCTTTTGGGAGCTTCAATGCCAAGATAAACAGCACGTTTAACTTAAATAACACTTTTTTTTTTCTTTTAGTCAAAGTCCAGTCTTGGTCAAGTCCAATCATGCTTTAATAAAATAGTGGCGACCTTACTATAAGCTTCGATGGAGTTTTGGAAGCAACACGAAAAGACACACTAGTTTTGGAAAAAAATACAACGGGCGACACGACTCTTTCCGCGTTCCCGCCAAAACCCCAACACTGTTATTCATATTCATTTATTTCGTAAATGATAATTACATGTCAGTTATTAAACAAATTAGATTAGATCACATTAAGTCGTTACAATAATAATAATTTTATATTTAACAATAAATAAAATACAGTGTAAAATAATTGTACCTACATTGTTAGGCTTTATGGCCAAGAAAAATCTTTATAACTGTAAAACGTCTGATCAACAAGCCAGCGCTTCAAGCGGGACTTGAATCAAGCCAGGCTCGGAGTCGGGGGTTAAAATAGGGATGATACACACCGCGATTTAACTCGACTGTGTCTTTTCCTTACTTAGTTTCTTGTTCATTTTCCTCTATTAAATCAAAAAGGTTAAAAGATCTCCGTTACGTTCTTGCGAACTCTTAATAAGGATGCGAACTCATCGATTCCGTCTTTCATCATAAGAGGGCACGATCATTAACTTCTAAATTAACAGCAGTTTGTATGCAGCATCGATGCTAGTGAGGAGCTATGGGTGAGCACTACCATTGAACTGTCAGTATTGTCAGTAAACAAACGTGGCCTTGGATTGGCTGATTTGAATTTCAATTGAGAAGGATTTAATGCAATCGTAAATCGAAAATGCTCCGACAGAGACCATGCTTGTATGAGTTTTTAACATACTTAAAAAGATTTAGATTTCACATTCGACATTCCGATTTCATTGCAACAGCAAATACGCGCTTATGAATCGATCCCATCGTTTCGTCCCTTTCCATGAAGGACCACTTCAACGGTTAATAAATCATCAGCACAAACAAACATTGACAAACGGATTCACTTCACATTGTACGTAGAACAGTCCGACGTCACTAGGCCTTTATACTCACTCTTATGCCGTTACCCTTTCGGTAGGATTTTGAGCTCAACGTGACTGCGCTGTCATAGAACTTTAGCTTAGCAAGGCAAATTAGTTTTTTGTAATTCTTGTGTCAAATGTTTTGCGGCTGATTTTATCTGAAATTTGTAAAGATGAGGAAATAGAAGTTTCTATGAGAAACATTTACATTATATCTACATAACAAGATATAAAGGAAGTTATACTACTTGTAACTTAGTTTTTTTTAAAGTTGGATCAATGTGGGAGGCACTCAATTTAAATCTCAATTACGTGACTTGGTTAACGTGGTTGAAGATATATAAACAAGATGTCGAATTAGACAGCCCACACGGACATTTCCGCAAAAGGACAAATTGCTTGTAAAAGACTATAATAAAGCTTATTTATTGTTATAATATGACTAAGAAACAACTCTGAATTAATGTAATGTAACCTCATTTTTTCTCTTGTTTCAGATACGACATTATGCGGCTGCTACAGTACGCATAAAAAAAACAAATGGGCGGCGTTGAAGTAAAAGTCTAATTGTGATTTAAGAAAAATAAAATGTCAAGAAAAAGTTCCAAATTCAAACCAGTGACAGTTTAGTGAAGTGCATTTGTTATTGAGGAAAAAAGCAAAAATGTTTGAAAACGTTTCAAACATGGAAATTGTGCACAATATGACTATATTTTACCCGAAAGAAGCAACTATTCTAGCTGCAGTATGTGCCTGTATTTTTAGTGTTGTAGGTGTAGTTGGTGAGTAAAAGTTTATAGTTACGATTTTCATACACTTTACCTATGAGACTATAATTCTTTTGATACATTTAACGCTTGCTTAGCTTTTTTAATGCAGTTTTTTTTTCTTTGGTTTTGGCGTCGCGTTTTGAGCATTTGTCAAGTATTTTTACATTTTCAAGTTTCAAAATTTAAACAAGTGTCCTCGTAGCTAAAGTTATAGTCAAAGTCCAGTTTTGTTCAAGTACAGTCCGTGTTAATCAAGTCCAGTCATGCTTTAGTAAAGTTGTGGTGACTTTACTATAAAGCTTCGATGAAGGTTTGGAAGCAACACAAAAAGTCCACCACATTATATCATTTTCCCACACTCGCGCTTGTGATTCGGCACTTTATGAATAAAACACCACCATTTTTATGCATAAACACTCGACAAAACACAAGTTTTGGAAAAAAATACAACGGAGCGACACGACTCTTCCCGCGGTCCCGCCAAAACACCTTCACAAGAATTAACTGTTGTTCAATTGAAAAAACAGTAACAATTGTAAATTGCTTCGCCGAATTACAGAAATGAAAATGTCGATCAAATTATACATTTTTAAGCAGCTAGTATTATAAATGTGAAAGTTTGGATGGATGGATGGATGGATGTAACTCTTTCACGCAAAAACTACTGAACGGATTTGGATGAAATTCGGTATGAAGGTAGCTGAGACCTTGAATTAGTACATAGGCTACATTTTAACCCGAAAACACGTAGCGGGTACCACCGCGGGGTGCAGCTAGTTCTAGATTAAACGTATTTATTTGTGTGAGATTTATTTTGCTAGACGCAAAA
Organism: Biston betularia; assembly: GCA_905404145.2. Taxonomy (NCBI): domain Eukaryota; kingdom Metazoa; phylum Arthropoda; class Insecta; order Lepidoptera; family Geometridae; genus Biston; species Biston betularia. The sequence goes on from FR989873.1 coordinate 12,608,080, forward strand.
GTAGGTAGGTACCTAGTATTACAAAAAAGTCTTAGTCTAATAGTCACGTGCGATTTACCAGAGAATGTGTGCATCAGTTTAACGCGATGTTTACAGAGTCGATACACATCGTTGATCAATTAACAGTGCGCCGTGCAGTATTCGAAGAAGGCGCGGAAACTGCGTTTGTTTATTGACTGTCGCCCTGTACAAACAAAATGTCAAGTTCCATAAACACAGCATTCCCTAGAGTTTCAAAACTTACCGTTATAATTCAAATACTTGATCCATAAAGTACACTAGCAATTTTTATTGTCTCAATAAATTGTACATCTTTAAAAATACAGTATCGCTTCTATTTTAAAGGTTTATACAGAAGCAAACACTTGTAGTACAATGTATAAAAATAATAAACTTTATGTTCTATGTGTTAGGGTGCATTTTAATCTTATTCTATACTAAATTTCATGAGCTCCCGTAGTTTCCCGTAGATACACCTGTAATGTAAATAATTTAGTGAGTGCAGACGTATTTTGAATACTGGTTTTACTAAACGAACTATGTAAATAGAATCAACCAAATAATTCCTACCAGTCTAGTTCAACACAGAGCACACTGCGTCCTCTTAAAATATTTACAAACGTTCTCAACTTTATTACCAATGGAAATGGTTCAAAGTTATTTGTTACGGTTCGTATTTATCTTGTGTACATTTATTTCCCTAAGGTATAGAAAGCGTTCAATAATCGGTCACTTAACACGAACGCAACATAAAACGCTAAGTGCCCGTAATCGGACATCAAACGATTTGTTACCAACTACTCGATATCTATGCTACCAAGCACGAATCGAATACCAGCTGTGTAAACAAACATTCTAGGTGCACATCACTAGTCTGCGTTCGATGTTTGAATTTTGTTTCTTAATTTTAAACCAAAATGTTGCCACATTACATTGGGTTTATTTGTTGATGTAAGCATAATTTTATAAACGATAGAATGTACTTGTATTAATATTCTACAAAATCATTGATATAAAAGTATAAATTTAGAAACAGATGCATAAAGAAAATAATAGATTGATGTATACGGTTATACCTATTGCATTATATTGACACGTAATAAAATCTATACATACATATGCAGCTATAATAAAAACCATGTTTGTAAGTGTAGATAAACATGAAGGGTTGTATCCACTCGTACAATGAGAAAAATATGTTTTTTATCGGCTCGATCTTGAACTACTCGCGAGTAAACAAATTGGTACAACAACCTTTGTGTGCAGTGAGCTTTTCATATCGAGGAACGCTTCGCTAAATTTATAATAATGCTCACAAAACTAGTAATAGAATACTTTACCTCTCCTCGTATTGCGTATAGTTTAAATTTAAAAAAACTGTGTTAAGTTGACAACGATCACGTGACCCTGGTGTCTATACATGGCCTAGTTGTACGTGCAGCTGAAATAAAAAAAAATGTTCAACAGTTTCTTTTCACTAAGATTTGATTCCCTCACAAAACTTTGTTGTTGGCAACCCAATTAAAAATGTGTTGCCTTAAGAGTTTTAGCGGAAAAGAGCCGCCGCCGAATCGCCCCGTTGTATTTTTTCCAAAACTTTTTTAATAAAGTGCCGAATTATAATCGCTAGTGTGGTAAAGTGATTTAAAGTGGGGAACCATGACTTTTCGTATTGCTTCCAAAACTCCACCGAAGCTTATTGTAAAATTGCCAGTACTTTACTAGGGCATGACTTGACTCGACCGGTACGGACTGTACTTGACTAAGACTGGATTTTGACTGTAACTAAATATGTTAGATATAAATAGGCATCATGGACTCCGTATCCATTTGCTGACGAATTATAAAAAAATACTATTACCATAAAAAAATCAACCGTAATTTAAACTTCATCTTTCTCTCACATAGAACTAAACTCCAGTGATTATTGCCGCGTAATAAAATGTTAATAAGCCAGTAGGGCTGTTGCCCCTCGGATGAAAGACCCTCTGATGCCGTGACTCAGCCCAGTTTCTGACGATTAAATAAGTAGATACGCTTATGATCACCATTGATTTCGACAGAGAAACTTTTAGCCTCCCATAATACAGACTAAAAAGTTAGAATAATCTGTGGGTTGTAGGATGTCCATTTTGGTTTACTTTAGTCTAACTATACATAGTATCTGGCTACCGACTTTATTGATGCTCGAAATTACGCAAACGTAACTCGCAAAGCTAATTAAATCTATTAAAAGCAGAGTAAATGGTCTAGAAAAAAAATATCTTATAAACTGATGATGAATAGTATGCTCGATTTATGAGTATTATTTTTGTTTAGGTAGGTACTAAACATATTATGTTATTTTTAGTAAAAATCTAAAAAATACGTTATTTTTAATAGTAGAAGTACCGTGTGTAAGTGAAAAGTTTTAAAAACAACATGTTTTAGTTTTACATCGATCCTAATTATTTACAATATTATGGCAATAATCATGTTAAAAAAATAAACGGGAACGCAATTCTCTTCTTGACCCCAACGGAAAAATACAGGGTTACTCACTTTTCATTAGATTGGATACTGCGACTATAGTCTCGGTTACCTACTCCGAATTCAATATTTGCTTGGAAGCTAGACGAAGCCGCGCGCGCGTTGTAGGTACTCTGCGTTGATTCCTTGAAAAAAGTCATCGGATGTGTTCGAAACTAAATACATAAACGTGTCAAAATCACGTCGATATCTATTGTATAATTCTTGTTAAAGTACCTAAATGTTTCACGTTTGTTTGGTTACTCTTATTGCAACAGTAATGATGACGATGTTTGAACTTTGAAGGATAATGCTCTGCAACCAACACTTGAGACAGTTGTCAATTGCAGCTGGGGCTGGTAAATGACATTTGAGATCATTACTTGCACGCGCTTGCACGAGTCAATCGGTGTCAAAAAACCGACTTACTACGTTGGTCTGATTCATAAACTTCAGTACAAAATCTTTCTAAAAGTCGTTAGTAGGTGATCGCTAAAAATATATATCTACATAATTATGTATATGACAGTGACAGTCATAGGACATCGCCTCCGGCATCGCGCCGGACTATTTTCTATCGAACAAAATATTGTGCAACATATTGTTCGGAGGATTTTGTGTTCGGCAAAGAATTTTATGTACAAAACAAAGAAGAAGAATGATGAAGAGAACTGCAAAACTGTTATTAGTTAACAGTTTTTATAAAATTGCTTTACTTACTAATTTAAACCCTTCAACACAACATCAAACAATGAAAAAGTTTCCCCATACAAATAAAAAGAACTCACTAATTGTTTCTATCCAATTACTATTAGCACCTAATGACTCTGTCCATGTGGCCTCTGTTTATATGGACGTCTGTCTTCTATCTGATTACCCTTCCTTCGTAGTACACTACTCGTTTGTAATAAGGACAAAATGTCACTTACATACAACATGGACAATTGGACATACGTCCTTATTACATCACAATTTTTTACACTTCGTGCGTGTATCGTGAACGTAATTTCTCCGTTTGTTTGTCTCCGCACTTATTTTTATCGATAACAATAAGAGACGGAATGCCCTCGCACTATTTTTGTCATAGATTATGTGAGTACAGAAAATTCAATTGAATTGAACAGAGTTCAAAGTCGTAAATTATATGCCTATTTTACATAGTTGACTCTTATATTAAGAGGTTATTAGGAATAATACTTTTCTATCATTCACTACTTATGTGGGTCTTTATAAATCTCTATTAGGGAACTAGTGGTAGGCATTTTTGTAGCGACGATAACTTAGTAGTTAGCGCAGTCGGTTCACAAACCGAAGGGCCTGGGTTCAAATGCCACTTCACTTTTTGGCGTCTTATACCCGAAGTTTATACAAGGTTATAAGCTCAGAGTATACTTAACCGTAAGGTATTTTTCTACTCATCATTGTAAATATAAACAAAACATTTATTATAAGCACAACTTTTTAATAGCGAAAGAAAATCAACTGCTTCTGATTTGGTATTTTGATCAAAGAACTTTTCCTATAGAACAGTAATTTTTTTCGTGATTTCAATCCTGTGCCCATAGTAAAAGTTATTCATAATTATGAGTGCTATTACCCACTTTCTGATTAGTATTCCACACTGTACTGTGTAAGCTCGTAACACACACATTAGCCACACACGACAACGGCTACGTGCGTAAATCAATCAAGCTGTCAATCTGTCAATCGGCAGATGACCACCGAGCGGTCCCAGGGAGATAGCGAACAGATGGTCCACTAGTGATGCAGTATTAGGTGTGGGGTGTAACAGGGAGTTTTAGGGTAAAATAAGGAATTCAGCGATACAACGTAATATTTTCCAACTCAAAACATTTTTATCTACAACTAGCTGCGCCCGTTTTACCCGTGTGGTTATGGATGATGGAGATGAAAAGTACCCTGTGTCTTATTCCAGGGCCTAAAGTACCTCCGTACCAAATTTCATACAAACCCGTTCAGTAGTTTTTGCGTGAAAGAGTACCAAATATGAAAGTTTGGATGGATGTACCATCCAAACTTTCACATTTATAATATTAGTGGGATAATAAATGACTTTTAAATAAGCTTCTTGATCTTTTGTAGCGATGATAGGTCAGTAGTTACCGTGATCGATTTACATGTTGAAGGGCGTGGGTTTAAATCCCAACTTGAGCTTGAGGTTCCGGTGAAGGAAAATATCGTGAGGAAACTATAGCATGATGGTAGGGTTCTATCTAGTACTCGAGTGGCTGGCTGGCAGGCTAGCCACCACCCTTCAAGTTGAAAAATCTGCCAGTAAGCAAGTCCTTGACAAGGCGAAAACTTTTAGTAAAATAAAAGTACATAATTAGGTTTTACTTAAAAAATGTTCAAAAAAGTATAAATAAAAGTAGAATCGTAATTTTATCATTTACATATACTATTTTCAACAATAAAAAAACACTCAAAAATATGTGTGAAAGTCTCGTTAAAAATACATTACGGAATGTAATATCTACAATTAAGAATAATTTTATTCACATTCGAGAAACTAGATTGTACTATGGATAACTGAGTACGCGAACGAGTAGAATGAGTGATTTTAATCAAAACAACAAGAAAACTGCTAACTGTATCTTTTAATTGAGTGAAATCGAAATACACGGACCGAAAACGCCTCGTCAATTATTTGTTGCATCTCATTTTTGTCTACACATTACATATATACATGAAAGAATATGTACCTAATATTTTACAGAAACAAAAACAAATCTAAAAAAAACATTCATATATTTTCAAGTTTCAAAGATTGCAATTTTTTTATTTCAATACATTTCGGATAAACAACTATTCAAAATAAAATCATAAATAAACAAAACAAATAAACTTTACAAGAAAAAAAAAAGAAAAAAAAATGAAACAAAATAAATGGACTGCTGGACTGCGTTCGATGTGAGTTACCTACCAGTTGCAATGTGACACTTCCGACCGTCAATGAATATAACAAATGAAGTGCTTTTGTTATCGGACGATGGAAACAAAATAATAAAAAACAATAAACAACTAATAATAAAACTACTAACTAAACTACTAAACAAACGAACTACTAACTATTAATATTTTACTTAACTTTTTTTTAGAAACAGATCAAAGTTAGATCGCCAGCTCACTGGTAAGCGACGGTATGGTCTAATATTCACTGTAGTCTTAAAAAACTCTGGATCGTACAACATACCTACTTTACTTGGTGGTAGATTGCAGTACCAGATATTCTGCCGCCAAGCAGTAGTGTTTAAAACATTGCTGTGTTCCGGTTTGAAGGGTAGGTACTACACCTAGCGAAATTACTGGGCTGTTGAGACTAATGATCAAAGCCTCTAAGTGATGAGCGCCAAAGCAGCGATGCCCTAGATTTTGTGTTGTTACTCAAAGTTCTGTGTGTCGCTGCAATGGTCATGGACAGGCGTTGTCTCTTACCACCAGGAGAGCGTCTCGTTCAACATAATAACGCATAAAATGCTGCATAGAAATGAAAAAAACAAATCTGAATGGCAAGACACTGCACAGTTCGCGGCACTGCACAATTTTTCTCTGTTTATATATTTTTCCCTCTCAGTAATTAGCACACGAGAAATGATTTATTCGTCATATATATCTCTTGCAGTTCAACACTCCGGACGTAATAATTCATTACGAATTGTTTCTTTTGTTACGTATTTGCGTAAAGTCTGGTAAAACTCTGACGTGTAATTAATATTAGTCACTGTTTGAAAGATTAATTATGAAACTCTAATTATAAAACACATTTTATAAACGACATCATTCGTAGTTGGTGGTAGATCTCACGCCTAGGTAAGTACCACCACATTATCATAAATGTTCTGCCGCCAAGCAGTTGTATGTAAACATTGCCGTGTTCCGGTTTGAAGGGTACTGCAGCTAGCGAAATTACAGGGCTGTTGAGAGGTTAAGACAAATCACTGAATGTTCAAAGCAATGAACGCTAAGTAGATTATTAGCATAAAATCAAATTTATGAATGATTTATGATGTTTGAATAAAACATTAGACTATGCAAAAAATCTACTGTTTTATTTAAGCAATTGTGATTTACCGCAAATAAATACCAAAATAAATTCCAGTAGCTGTGATTTCACTGTAAAATTATGCTCCATATGTCCAAATGAAGTCCAGTGTCTAAAAGAAAAAATCTATTTGTTTGGAAATCAAACCACCACCACCACCTTAAAGATAAACAATTTTAGTATAACACTTTTATTTCAATTAACTAATGCTGTAGTTATTAAGTACAGCATTAAAAGAGCATAATTATAAATTGTATATAATATATATTACATATTGTAAATAATACATTTTTGAATTAAATGTTTAATCTCAAATATCTGATTAACGTATGTACAACCACTTGCACGATTAGTCATCTCAGTAAATAAACCACTCCCTTCAAGGAATCGATATTAAATAGGCCAACGGCCGCAATCGTTAAATTAATATTACTTATATTAATATTTGAATTTAACCCCGAGCTCAGTAAATGATATCACTGTCAAGTAAACATCGCTATCGGCTCAAGTGCTGATAGGTACTCAATTTAATTCTGCCAAAGTTAATGTAGTTTTTATCACGTAAAATTTTTACCGAGTTCAAAGATCAATTTTGTGATCTAGAATTTTGTAGCGACCTCGCACTGTACATGATAGTATCTACAGCAACGTCCAAGTTCCGGGATAGAGTTCTGTATTATAGAACTGTTTAATAAAGAAACAATTTTATTGCCATCATCGCTTTTAATACATGGAAAGAGAAAATAGAATGTAGGCTAGTACGCTAACATGGGAAGATCAAAGGAAAGACAAAGTGCTATTCAATTCGACATGATAGCTGATTTCATTCTAATGCTCTTTTGAAATTCAGTAGCGATATTGGTAACAAAATTAGAAAATCAAATGTTAAATCCTTGGGTGATAAATTGACCTTGTTATGATTATCTTTGTAAAATATCTATTGCGAGAAACCAGTGGCTACCGAAATACGGTTTACCATACAACACAAAAGCAAGATGCACTGACGTCACTTCATCCAGGAGAAAACGAACCACAAAAAAATCTGCCTTGTACTTTTTTCACTCCATAGCACCAAATGGCAGAAACAAAATAAATAAATATCGTAGGATATTTCATACAGCGCCATCTGACCCCAAACTAAGCAAACCTTGTATGATGGAAGCTAATAGAATACCTAAATACGTTTTTTTTTTGTAAATACATACAGAACATACATTTGTTTATACCACAAAATGTGTATCCTGGTTGGGAATCGAGTCCACGCCCTATAGCTCTTAGAGCAGAAATACTATCAAGGAGCCAACAGGGCTGTCAAATGGGATTGATGGATCAGCCAAAACAGTAAAAGCATTCTTGTTTCTTTACATAATTTTTTGCTTTTCATTAATTGAATACATCGCCATTCTTTATTTATCAAAGAATAGGCTTTCGTTTGACCGCTATCATTTCGACGATGGAGTTAATAATTTCGATGTAATCCGCTAACATAGAAGAAAACGATTCGCTATTTTGAAAAAAGACTACTAAGATTTATATATCTTGGACACATGATAATATGATTTTTTTTTGTATCAGGTAAATCTGCATTATTCTTCTATGTTCACATACTATTGTTTAGCAGCATAATTATAAAAATGTTAAGACGATATCACTTACATAGACGAAATCTTGGACACTCTTTTTATTGTCAAGGATTTTAAACATCTTGGACAGCCAATGCAGCGTTGTCCTGGACTTGTTTTTGTTACTTAAAATTTTGGCTACCGCTGCAATACTCATGAATCTTTTCGGAAGAGTTTACGTTATTTTCATAAAATAGCCGTTTACTAGTACCTACCTTGTTCAATCAGCTCACAAAACTTCCTTTTCTTCCAGGCAACTTCGTAACCACAGTGGCGCTACTTATGCATCCAAAGCTGCGTGGGCATGTAACCACCATGTTCGTGCTATCTCTCTGCGTCTCCGACCTTCTGTTCTGCAGTATCAATCTGCCGCTCACGGCGAATCGGTACATCCAACAGCACTGGAGTCTGGGCCCGAGACTCTGTCAGATGTTCGCCTTCGTCTTTTACGGCAACGAGGCGGTCTCATTGCTATCTATGGTCGCTATTACTATCAACAGGTGAGATATCAATTTTCATTTTCGAATTAACAAAATTTAATTTTGCATGGTGGTAGGGTACTTTAGTACACGGCTGGCTAGCTACCACCCTCAAGTTGAAAATCTGCCGCCAAGCACCTAACGGTGTGTTCCGGCAGCCTCACTTGAGAGCCAGTTGCATTCCAGGCTAGGTATGCTTTACTATCTTCGACCACACCTTCACTTAACATCAGGTGAGCTGTGGTCAAACACCAAGCCTGTCAACCATTAAAAAAAAAACTTAAATCAATACTATTTACAAACTTTATATAAATAACTTAATCTAAAAGTCTGTCAGAGGAGGGATATGTGGCCAGAATGCTGACAGCTTTGCCACGCTGAATGGCAATGCTAAGCTTTTGACCAAAGTAGATACCAGCATGATAGCATGATAGCAGATCGTCACCGTCGCGGGTCGAACCTGGACCAGATTGGCACATGACTGAGGCAGATGGCATGAAAAGAGAGAGGCCTATACCCAGCAGTGGGATAAAGAAGGCTGTGGATGATGATGATGATGAGATACAAGCATTCTGGTCACCTGACGCCTCCTCTAAACGTTTGAATTTACATTTTACATTTCAATATTACAATTTATGGTTTCCTCGCATGAACGATTGATTTGAACCTACGCCCCTCGGCGTTCCGAACGCGTTAACCACTGTGCTATCATCGCTGGTGATTCACACTAAATTCATTTTATGTTTGTTGTATTCTTTTGCCCGCTCTAAGCCGGTTGCTGAGTCAGTCGTCATGCATATGCGGGGGAGTGGAATGCATTTCCGGCATCTTTGACATTAAAATTTGTGAGATTAGGTGTTTGATTTGAACATTTTCATTTCATGAAGACAAAGCTGAGGTACAATACGAATGAAGTAGGCCCCCGGATGTGGCCGAAACTAGTTAAAGTATCCGATATAATTAAAAGTGAGTAAAAATGTATCAAACGTCAGTTTCCGTAGTAAAATTACCATTAATTGAAATAGAAATATTATACGTAATTAAATTTTTTTATTATTATTTGTTATTTATAGTACTTTAACTTTTACGGTGAGGTACGACAGCAGTTAGTAGTGTGAAACAAGACAAAACCGCGCGTGCGTATTCAGCTTTGTCTCCATAAAGAAGGCCACCGAAAGTATATCTAGTCGAAATATCCAATATAATTAAACGTTAGTTAAAATTAGTAAAACAAAGATCGGTTTTTTCGAGTGTTTATGTAACGAAATATATTTTTTATTTTTATTAATAGTTTTTTTTTAAGAATCACATTATCTGTCTAACCTCCTTTTATACAGCTTCGGTAAATTTCCCACTAATGCACTTTAAACTTTAGTTCTTGTAGTTTTCAGCCGCAGACCAAACGTCGACATAATCAAAGCATATTAAAAAAATATTATTAACCTCTTAGTCGTGTTTTCGAGCACTTTTCGCCCAACACGAAAATCAAATCAGCAGCTGTCATAAAAAAACATTTGCGGCTTCAGTACACATCATAAACTCCCAAAGATTTATTGCCAAGCACTCTGAACGAAGTTATAAAACAGAACTTCTATTTCAACAATTTTTTTATTGACTGTGAACTCTTGTAGGTATCTACTGTTATGTATTCTGTGTCTCGTAGTTTTGATATGACTGACGTATTCCATCAGAAATCGTATGTAAATATCACAGAATAACCAAGAAGTGTGAGCACAGTGGCGCCACTGTTTTGGTATTAGGGAGTGGCGTGCGTAAAACATGTACTAGTAAAAAAATATTTGTACAAACTACGACCTTGCCTTTGTGATTTACAATCGGACAGTCAAACAGCTTTTGAGGTAAACATCCTGTAGACAAACGTGAACGCTAAAGGTAATTTTAGATGTATAAAAATGCTTTTATTTAAAAATCAAGTGTGCAATTACAACATTGCAATTTTTCAAATTTTTCAAATTGCAATTACAAATTTTTATTTTTTACTGAAAAAAAAAAAACAAAAACATTTTAGTTAAAGTTAAAGTGTAAGTTAAAACTGTATGAAAATCCGTTGCGTGGTTTAGAAGAAGTAAGTTAAGTGGCATTATAGAGCGCGCGAAGAAATAAATGCCAATTACTATAAGTAGATGAAATTATATATAAAATACGTCCTAATAAACTACTTTTTTCCATACTCTGCCTGATGTTAAGCAGTAGTATGGTCTAAGATGAAGCACGCTTACCTAGAAGAAACCTAAGTAATCTAGATTTGAAGACACCCATAAAAGGAATTCCTTCCATTGAATCCCTTTTTATAAAAGCAATTCAATGTTTTGTAGTAAAGTAGTCTAAATAAATTGTACCCGATCGACACCGGATGGTTCGCTAGACTAGGCTGTTGCTTTTTAATCTAAAATGCATCGTATAAATAGCGACCAAGTAGGGAAGCACTTTGAAACCCATTTGTTTAGACAGTTTAGATCTATCGCTTTTTAGAAAGAACTTTTTAAAGTAAGTATACTTTTATATTTTATGGGATCGATAAAAGTGGCAGTGAAAATCCGATATAGTCCGAATCGGACAGGCGTACCGAAGGATCCGTACGGTCATGCAATCTTCTATACTAATATTATAAAGAGGAAAGATTTGTATTTTTGTATGTAACGAATAAACTTAAACACTACTGGACCTATTTCAAAAATTCTTTCACCGTTGGCACGCTGTCCCCGGGTGGCATAGTCTACTTTTCATCCTTGTATTCCCACGGGAACGAGAACTACGCAGGTGAAACCGCGAAGTGTCCGCAAGTTTATTAATAAAGTTAATCTATTATTGAACTAGCAATGATATCTCGGTGGTTAGTGCGGTCGGTTCACTCGCCGAAGAGCGTGGGTGCAAACCCCAACAATGAGCTTGAGCTGCCGTTGAAGGAGTCGTGAAAAACTAACTACCTAATGTTCTCGAAGATTTATTTTAATATCTAATAAATAATTAAAAAAAGAAAATTGAAACATCGACTCGTCGAAGAAGAATGTCTAACAAACCGCATTTGGCCAGAGTGAAGGACCATGGCGTTACCCATCTCACTATGGTAAAATGCCGCACCCAGCACTGGGCCAGATTATAAAAACAGGGCTAATCTGGACAAAGTTACGATGCAACTCTTCTTGTCGCTGATCATCAACTAGGTACCATGCTGTAGGAACACGTTGATGTTTATCGACCTTAACATTCATTCCCGATTTTTTGTAAGATCGTGCACTTCCCAGTTCGTTCACCCTGTCACTATGTCGCTAGGCTCCCATTAATATTAATGGCTTGTTTCCAATTCAAAATATCCTATAGAATGTACCTCCATAGCTAAAGGTGGCCAGTCAATTGTTTTATTGGATTCTTTTTGTAGAAAAAGTGCATTTTTTTCGAAGCAGCCCTGTTTTTAAAAACTGTCTTACAGCTAGACGCGGGCCTCTTCTCGTTGTGAGAAGGTTAAAGCCATAGGTCAGCACGCTGGCCAAGTGCGGGTTGGCTTCACATACGTTCGAGAACTTTTTTGCGGACAATGACTGGCGGACGCCTCGCGATTTCACCCGCGTAGCTCCCGTTCCCGTGGGAATACAGGGATAAAAAGTAGTCTATGTCACCCGGGGATAGTGTAGCTTTCCAACAGAAACATTTTTTTAAATCGGTCCAGTAGTTTTTGAGTTTATTCGTTGCCAACATCCAAAAATTAAATAAGCCAATATTCAAATCTTTCCTCTTTATAATATTATTAGTGTAGATATATACAATGAAATCGATGTTTCCATAGAAAATATGCGTATTGTTTTATCCTAGGCAGAATTTAATTACATAAGTAAACATTATCACTAATGAAAAATTATGGAGATAAAGCTTATTGTCAGTGTTGGTACTATGTATTTGTTATGTTGCACAGAAGCTGTTAGCTAGCAATAACTCTGTTTCGAGTTGTTCTAGTAACCGACTTCGAGTTTGTAGAGTATCCACTGTCCACTACTTAATTTTACTAGGTACTGCCGCTAAAAACTATTAAATATAATTGAGGAAATGTAACTTTCCAAGTAAAACGCAAATAAAAATTTACATAACAATCAGATAAAGAGGGAAAGCCGTTAATTATTATTTCTTTCGCGCGTATCTACGCATGCTCCGTTACATTTTTCTCTCAATTTTCTACAGTTAGCAATTACTGGCGCTCACTATGCCCACTGGCTCGTGCCGCTTGTGCTAGTCCACTGGAATGGCGACTGGATCGAATAGTTTGCAATCAAGTTGATTGTTATATTTAGTGAAGTCATGCGTGGGTGTTCGCTTTGATTGCTTTGATGAAACGTCGCTGCAAAAGTAATAGGTAACGTGCTTCACTAGCGACCTGCCCCGGCTTCAAATCAAATAACTTATTTGCTATTATAGTAAATATGTCCAAAACTTCAATTCGCTACCACAACGTGTTCAGAGTCTGCAAACAGACAAATACGTATTACATGTTACTGTCCCAGATACGAGTATGTCTTTGTGTGTTTGTTTTTTGTTTCTTTTGTTGCAAAATTATTTATAAATTTCTTTCTTTTTTTCTCGTCTGATGGTAAGCGACGATGTGGTCGAAGATGAAGCACGCAGACCTAGAAGATACCTATTCACTCTGACCTACATTGGATTTTAGGCTATAAGTGATATAAGTGAATTAAATGTGCTAAAAAATGATAGTGCTGTACGGTTTACGTTTAATTCTAGTTTTAAAAAACAGTTCATAGTAGGTAGTTAAATGTTTGACACAAGTTTTATAAAAGTTTCGTAACTTTTACAGCATCTTTTATGATTCCACTCAGTCCAGTTGAGTTTCAGCCATGCATACTGACACCGATACAATTTCATTAACAACTCATAAACGGATAGCGATTTTTGTTTTGGCTCTCTCTATCTCTCTATCTGCGTATTCTTTTCGTGTATTCGTAAGATGAGAATTACTGTTACAGGATTGAATGTAATTAAAATAAATTTATTTATTGAGATAAAAACGACTTATATTTATATTTATCTCACAATTAAATAATAATTATTATTATTATCTAGTCTAATATAAAATAAATTTTTCAGATGTCAAAATAAATTTGGTTTATAAATGCCAAAAAGGTTATACAAAATCAAAAACTATACAAGTATCAATATTAGGTAAATAAAAATGTCAAAGAAATAAAATTATACAAATGTAAAAACAAATTATCTAAGTGCAGTATGCTTCCTACGAAAGTCTTCCTCTGAGGATATTCTATTCACGGATGATCATAGACACGTCTCCGTGTTGGCAACGCATTTACTTACAATAGTGATAATGATGACGTTTAAATAAACCCAGTTCAGCTTAATAATTAGTTGGTTTTCGATACCAAATTTCATTCAGATCAGCCGTAGGTACTGTTTGTCTGTAAGTTTACACATAACATAGAATCTATCTGTCATTTTTATCATCTATGACATAGATGATAAAATGACATGGCATCTATGTCATAGATGATAAAAATGACAGAGAGGAAGATTCATTATAATATTTACTACAATTAGGATTGTCGCTAGTAACTTAACCATACTGACATGAAGGGCCTGCACCATAAAAATAAACCCCATTGATGTGGGCGGGTCACTACCCGTTACATAATGGCGACGCTGTTCGCAGCCCTGCCTGAAGCAGCCGTACTTTGTAACTCTGATACGCGTACTTAGAAATTTATATTGAATTCAGTACTTATTTCAAAGCGACAATAACTGCGATTGGATAGTAGGTACGCCAAAAGGCGTAGGTTTAATTACTAACAAAGAGCGTCAACTTAAGAGCTAATTTCATCCAAAGCTAGGTGTGTATATTATCCTCTACCGCACCGTCAATTAATATCAGATGAGCTGTCGTCAAACACCTAGCCTGTCAATCATTAAAAAAATGGAATTAAGTATTGTATTTATTTACGTTTCAAATCAATTTGATAGTATCATAGTAGGTTAGCATGATAGTACGATAACTGTCTACAGCTAAATCATAATGCTATGCTAATTAAGCATTAATTCTAAATCAGAATGTTTTAATATATCCCTCTGCTGGGTAGATAGGTCTGTTTTCATTGTGGAAAGGGTAAGGTTCGCCACGTTGCAGCGCTGGCCAAGTGCGGTTTAGCACTTGACACATCTTCGAGAACCTTTTTTTAAGAATTCTTGAACATGTATGTATTTTTATATTGACAATATTTTTTTATATTGACATACCTTATTTTGACATTTTTGTTTTTTATTAATTGACATGTAATCAGTGTTTTAAAACTCATTTAATGACATACTTATATAAAATTTTGAATTGAATTGCATTGGTATTATCAATAAAATATTTGTATTTATTGTATTTGTAGGTTTCCTCACGATGTTTTCCTTAGAAAAGACAGAGATGCGTACCGTGGGATTCAAACCCAGGATCTCCAGATTAGAAGACGGCAGTCTCCCAACTAGGATGCCGAAAATTCAGCCAGCATTTATTAATCATTAATAAAATCGCCCCTTTATAGTTAATTCAATCAAATAATTGTATTTGTACATCAATCTTATCTACAAATCGATTTACTCCTAACATAATAAGCTCCAGCAACGTAAACACATTACAAAGTGGGCTTCGTTCGTTATCTAACACCATGGCAAACATGCTTGCTTTCCCACGAGAGATAAGCCGAGAGCTTTATAAAACGCCTTTCGATTTCGTAATGAAGCACCAATAAGCATTCTAAGTGGCCCTTGTGCTGTGAGAAAGAAAACAGGACACTTGCTTCAATCTCTGTTAGAGTACCCATGCATTTGCACTTACCTCTAACATTGTTTTTAGGGTTCCGTACCCAAAGGGTAAAAACGGGACCCTATTACTGAGACTTCGCTGTCCGTCCGTCTGTCACCAGGCTGTATCTCAAGAACAGTGATAGCTAGACAGTTGAAATTTTCATAAATGATGTATTTCTATTGCCGCTATAACAACAAATAAGATAAATATTTAAGGGGGGGCTCCCATACAATAAACTTGATTTTTTTACCGTTTCTTGCTCGATACTGATAACGGTGACAGGTAGACGCTTTAACTATTCACAGAATATTTAGTTTAATGTTCTCTTTAAATATAATTAATTAAAATAAAATATATAATTAAGGGGGCTCCCATACAATAAAAGAGGTTTTTGCCGTTTATTATAGATCCGGAACCCTCCGTGTGCGAGTCCGACTCGCACTTGAATGGTTTTTATTTTATTTAATTCATAATTCATTTATTACGCACCCGTAACCAACCGTAGCATATTTTATATCTACACTAATTGTAAAGAGGAAAGATTTGATTTTTTCTTTGTTTGTTTGTGTTGAATAGGCTCCGAAACTACTGGAACGAATTGAATAATTGTTTCACCATTAGAATGCTACATTATCACCGAGTGACATAAACTATTGTTAATCGAGTTTTGTTTTCCCATACGAAGCCGAGACGGATCGCTAGTTTTGCCTAACTAGCATGAATCCAATGTCACGAACAGCAAACTAATGTCATACTTTTATACTGACATGTTTTTATATCGACATATTATCATGTACTGTCTTTGACATTTTGTTTTTATTTATTGACATGTAATCAGTGTTTTATGAATTTTTTAATGGTACATATATATAAGCTCATAATACATTCGAATATACAGCCTGTTTCTCTAGATGACGGACATATATAAGGACGTTATAATTTAGCTTATATGGTACGGAAAAAATTGAAATATATTTTTTTACGTCAGTAGATATTAAAAATATATTGTTAGCATTTTAGTCACGCGTTACATTAACCAATAAGAGCGAAACGTCAAACGTCATCATAGAATTACAACATTATATTCTGTAGAAACGATGATCGTTTGGAAATTCCCATTTATGATGTAAGTCACTATTTCATTATAAATTGAAAGTTTTCAACTGAAACGGTCTCAAAATATTCTTAGAAATTCATACGGCTATTCATACAAATCAAGCATCTGTGTTGCTATAAAACTTTAACACCCAATTATTTCACCGAATCTTCGATTGAAAGCTGACATCTGATTCATTAATTATAATCCCGGATAGCGAAACATTCGGTTTGTTGGATTAAATACTAATAAACCGATTGAACGATCGCAGTAACAGAAACCACAGTGTGGTTGGGATAAATCAGCAGGCTCCATCCACGTCACGTCAGAAGATCGTTCCAAGGATGGTTTTCTACAGATGCGTCATTACGAAGAATTCTGCTAAGACAATGAACGCTAAATTGAAAATTATTCGCGAGCGATTTATTTATAATCTGTTCAAAAATAGATCAGTTATTAATACTTGAGCACACGGAATTAAAATCTGGAGCTACATAATGTAAATAAATATCACCCAATTCAATCCTACAACTTCTATACCTACTCCGGTTTTTTATTTCAAGGAAAATAAATAAATAAATATCGTAGGACTATACACACAGCGCCATCTGACCCCAAACTAAGCAAAGCTTGTGTGATGGAAGTCAGATAACTGATAGAATACTTAATTTTTTTTTATTTTTTTTTGTAAATACATACTTATAATACATACAGTACACCCAGACACAGAACAAACATGATTGTGTTTATTCACAAAATGTTTGCCCTGAGTGGGAATCGAACCCACGCCCTACAGCTCTCAAGGCAGATATACTACCAATGAGCCAACGGGGCTGTCAAGTATAAATATGTAAACAAAGGTGTTAAAATGTAAACCTAGGAAAAACATCAAGTTATAGTAGATTTTAGAATTTCGTGAAAAACTATAGATTTTTACTTATGTACTTCACCATGTAGGTCAACCTATACTTCCAATAATTTCAAGAAAGACGGTTTCGGCCAAGAACAGCTTTTTTCTTTTTTTATTGTCATACCAACAAAGCAACTATTAATAAAGTGTATTATATATCGCCAAATTTAAGACATGATTTGTTTTACATCAATCAATCAATTTGTTTATTTTTTTATGGATTTCTTATACTATTTACTGGCAGAATTCACAAAGTGCCATGGCAATACGAATTACGAAAAAAACGAACATGGACATAAGTTTATTTTTAACCGACCAAAAAAGGAAGACGTTTTAACTGTTTTTTAATGTTTGTTACGCGATAATTCCGCCAATTATTATGAATCGATTTTGTTGATACATATTTTGCTTGGTAGATCATACTTTAGAGATTTTTCATTGAAGCAGTACGTTTACTTGGCCTAAGGGTAATGGAGTCGGTTTTTTAAATTGTAAATTTATATATTTTTTACTTAAATTTGTATATTTTTTATTTATTTGTTCTAGGTACACGTTGATAGCGTACTACGACATGTACTCGCAGATCTATACGACCACCAAGATCTGGGTGCAGCTGCTGCTCATCTGGATCGTATCCTTCGGGTTTATGGTAAGTTGGTTACTTTCTTGGACAACGAACGGCCTAATTGTGATAAGCACGTATAGTTACGCGTCTTCCACTCAGTCACTGATTTTAAACGTTGTGCTTTTGTAAGAAGTATTGAATTAACGCAATTATAGTTTAAATTATGAAACTCTTGTCAATGTCCAAAATGCATAAATCATTCTCTAAATGCTTATGAAGACGTGGAATAATAATATAAAAAAAATCGCAGGACATTACACACAGCGCCATCTGACCCCAAACTAAGCAAAGCTTGTACTATGAAAGTCAGATAACTGATAGAATACTCAAATACTTTTTTTTGTAAATACATACTTATAATACATACAGTACACCCAGACACAGAACATGAACATTTGTTTGTTCTGTGTCTTACCACAAAGTAAAAAAGTAGTAATTTGTTTGTAATAATATACCTAACTAAGCCAAAAACTTCTATAGTCCGTGTCAAAGTCTTGATTCGTAGGAAGCTGGTAAGTAAGAACGATATAAATCATGATCTGAACTATCAGCTGCGATATTATGGTTATACAATCTAGGTACGAATAATAATAGTATATTGTAGGTTATGAACTTCATTTCGGAAAGTTTGTTTACCAAAGTTTTTTGAAAGAAGTAAGCTATTAACAATTAGCTATTATACTCTTGTGCTAGATCTCCTTGGCAGGAGGTACGTATCGCTTCGGTATATTTTACCGCCACCCAGAAGTGTGTAAACATTACTGTGATCCGGTTCGCAGCTAGTGAAACTATAGGGCTGTTTCATTTACCATCGAAAGTCTTAACGTAGTCAGCACCAAAATAGCGATACTTTGGACTTTGTTTTGTTAATCGAAGTTCTGTGTATAGCTGCAATAGTCAATGGGCATGCGTTATCTCATACCATCAGGAGAGCGCATCGATAGACTCATTACTTTGACATAAAAAAATCTGTTTGTAATGTGTATATATCGAAATCGTGTTAAATAAGTCATTAAAAAATATATTAATAAAATATTGTCGCTGACAAACAATTACAATTTAATTACATACATATACTATAGAATCTCACGATAATATTGTATTCTTTATCATGGGCTACATTGAAACAATTAAATGGAAATTGTGGTCGAAACGCTACATTGTTGAAACAGACCCTACATTCATCTAAGTTTATCTCATGAGATAGAAACAGAGCATTTCATAGAAAAATTAATATCATCACGAGACCTAACGCAGCAAGAATAAATAAACGCTGTGAAGTCAGCGTGCACACGGTGGCGATGAATCTAAGTGAAGTAAATCTTTTTTTTTCTAAACATGTTGTTCTAAAACTATATTTTAATATAGTGTTTTTTGATTTCAATAGCTTTTGTTTGACACAAAAAATACTACAACCTACAAACATAAATTAAAATTGCATAAACCTACCTGTGTACAAACCTGAAAACTATTTTTTAAATACTAAAACATACAAATTTATATCATTGAGGTAGTGTACCAAGAAAACTTAGCCAGATGTTTTATCTCCAGCAGTGTTGACACTCTGTGAATGCATAGATTTTATAATGTCCTTTGTTAATTTGTATTTTTTTTTTCATTGTCGACGCCGAGCGTTTTTATATGTTATTCGGTGTACAACGAAAACTGTCTGTACGTAAAATTACATAAATAAATAAATAAAATTAGCTGGCAATGCAAATTAAAAATCTTTTTTGGGACCAATTACTGAATAAGTACTTTTAGAGACGTAAAGTATTTAGTGGTACTTAATTAAAGAGTACCTCGTATTTCAAAACGCTTGTTTTATTTTGTACTTTTGAGTATTAATGTGGTACTGAGGAGCAGCGTTTTGGGAAATATTCCAATTGATAGCGGCCTCCCGGCAGATTAGTTTATCAGATTTGCCAAAACGCAAGGCCATTAAACAGTGTAAAAATATGTAGGTAGGTATGGTGAGTGTGTGCATTGCATTTCTTTTTGATATTAGAACCGTTCTTATTACAATCGTCATCGAGGCATAAGCTGGCAACGCCCTTGCCTACCGCGCTAACGACTTCGCTATCATAGCTACAAAAAAATATATATTTATAAAAAGCAGCAAAACCTATATAAGATTTAGGAATGACAGTAGCCGCCTAGTGTGCGCTAACTCCAATAGTTATTGAATAAATAAACGGTGTAAAGGAAGCGCTTCGAATTAGTTCATTGCACTTCCATGTTTGTAATATGTGTTTAATTGTCTCGAATTAGGGAACATCCTCCCTCATTGCAAATGGTGTAAGGTACAGGATTAATCCGTATTTTGTGAAGATTAGGAAAATAAATTATCTCGTGAAATTTCTAATGTCCTCATTAGTTATTTATTATGGAATACTTAACTAAGTACTATACGTTTTTAATTCTATTAATATCTATTTAATATTTCTAATAGAGCCCGGCGAACACAAAGTGTCAGTACTCAGTAAACATTATTATTATGCAATATAAGTTTTAATTCAAATTATAATTAACTTTCTTACTTACTATAACTACATTGTATATTTTATTAGTAACACAAAAATATCATGAAATTGGTTTGCAATTGACCGCCATTACGCCTGGTTTTAAGCGAAGGTTTGCGATGGAACAAGCTTTTCTAAAAAAAGATTCACTCGCGATTTGAAGACACCCATATTGCATTTATCGGGAAACACCCGATCAGGAAGCGCATATCGCTGTTATCCGCTTTGCAAAATAAGCGGAATTAAATAAAGTGTATTTAATTTCAGATTTTTTAAAGGTATATTGTAATCGTTCAAGTATGAAAAAGGTATGTGTGTGTATGTGGTATAGAAATACAAAATTGCCTCGTTACAATTTATTCATATTGTATATGTTATTATAATTTAATAAACATACTTATCACATTTAAATAAAAGCAGCAGAGCAATATTTGTAATTTACAATCTTTATGATCTGATTTGCATTTACTCTACTTTTGATTATCGGTAGTATTAAATGGCGGTCCCGCTATCGCTCGTGACTTGGGGTGCGGTTTAAATATTATGATGAGCGATGAGCATCGCCGCGCGTAGTATTTTAATGTTTCTCTACATTTGTGTTAATGGACTAGGGCAGCTTAGGCCATTTTAGTTTATTTAAGAGTCTTGTGGATGTAGAAAGTTTAATCTGCTTTTTGATGGGTTTTTATTACAGTTAAGGTTTTTATTCAAGGCACGAAAGTGTGACAATTATAATTCTATTCAAATTTACCGGGCTGTTGAGACTAACAATCGTAAGTCTTAAATTAATGAGCGCCAAAGCAGCGATGACTCGGACTTTGTTTTGCTACTCAAAGTTCTGTGTATTGCTGCAATAGTCATGGACATGTTTTATCTCTTACCATCAGGAGAGCGTTTCGCTAATCTCATTAATTTTACATTCAAAAAATATATTATGTGACGATAAATATTATAAAAAAAGTATATTATATATATAATATGTATTCTATCAGTTATTGGGTTCCCTAGCTTTGCTTAGTTTGGGGCTATATAGATGACGCTTTGTAAAATATCATTAAAACAAATATATAAAAAAAAAACTGGACCGCCATTTACCTACACTATTGGTGTTATTGCTGTTTCTGATGTGGCATAATTCACATGCTGGTCATTTATGTTTCTGTTTTATTTTCAGTATCTTCGTGGTAGGCCTTTAAAACTCCTAATATTATTTTCCGGCTTAACTTTTAACGGCGCGCCATTAACCGTCAATTGCTGTTAATTGTTCGTCACATTAAACTGTAATGAAGGCTCATTTCTATTCTCCCCTCGTGCTACCTCCGTGAATCTATTACTACCTCTACCTACATCGACCGCTCACTAAATTTAACAGATCCTTCTCCATTGTGTCCCACAATTCTCATGTTTAATAGCTTTTCTCAGTAACTATTTGTTTTGTACGAGATTTATTACTTTGAAAATATATTACTTGCCTATTATAGGGCTTGTCCATTCTCTATCAACCTATTATTTTATTTTATTTTATTGATATTAGGGAAATTAACAGCTAGTTACACACATTTGGTTACCTATGTAAATATATAAGCCCAATTAAAAATTTCCACAAAGGCCAATTATAAAAAAATTATAGGTATAAAATCTTTTTTATCTGAAATGTACTCTTTACTCAACTCAGCTTCAAACGAAGGGTGAATAGGGTCCTTAAAGGTAGGCAACGCACTGGCAATGCCCCGGGTATTGCAGGTCTCCATCGGCGGCGGTGACCACTTACCACCGTGGTGGCCCGTCGCTTGTTTGCCACATTTTTAACATTAGAAAAAAACGATTATATCTACCTGCCTATATCAGTTATTTATTAATTTTTTTACGTTAAACCTAATTATACCTAAGTGACGGTATTGCTTCCTTTTTGGTTCACCCCGTGATGAAATGTCAATTTCTCAATTCCCATTCTCCCTGTTCCAGGTGCCTCCTCTTCTCGGCGTTTGGGGCCAACTGGGTCTCGACGAGAACACATTTTCTTGTACCATCCTGAAGAAAGATGGTCACTCTCCCAAAAAGTATCTCTTCGTGTTTGGATTCGTGCTGCCTTGTGTCGTGATCATCGTGTCTTATTCCTGCATTTATTGGAAGGTGCGAGAAAGCAAGAAGAAACTGGAAGGCCGCAGGTGTGTATGCGGGTCGGTATGGCTTTGTGAGTTATTGTGACTAACGAGGGGAGTGAAGTCAATGACGCGACTATTGTGGGTAGTGTTTGATTATTAGTACAGGTAATATTGTTGATAGTTGTCGTTTTGCATGACTTGCAGCCTGTTTTTTATAAACTAGCCAACTGCAGAGCGCATCTCTCTTCTCATTGCGAGAAGGATAAGGCCATAGTCCGTCACGGGTTGAAGAATTCACACATCTTCGAGAACTTTTTTTTAAGAACTCTGTCATGTTGTTTACCTCACGATGCTTTCCTTCACCATTTGAAGTTATAGGTAATACGCACATAAGCTAAATAAGACAGAGGTGCGTGATCCTGTAAAATTGCAGCATGTTTGCAATGAGGACATGATCGGCGGTTTCATTTTATCTCTTGTAGGTAGATACTTGCTTGATATATGTTTGCCTTTGTTTGAGAAATTTTAAGCTTAAAACTTAGCTGACAACAAAATCAAATAAAATGCTGCAGCCTGGGGGCTGGTTCCCCTATTTTTTGACTAATAAGATGACAATATAATTTTTGTATTTTCCTTTTTGTTTTTGTTATTGTAACGCATGTCTTTGTATAATTATGTCCAGTTTTGTGAAACTATAAAAAAAAACTTTTGAATGGCATGCCACGCACTTTGCACATGTCATGAAAGTAAACATAACCGGGAAATCGACACAAATAACACTTTTTGCTTGATGTGGTCACTGTTCAATAAAAACCTTATCATTACGTCAATAGCTTGTATTTTGAACCAATCAGAAAAACAAGTAAATACGCATGTAAACGTTACCCATGGTTTGTTTTTACGCGTTTTTAGCTATTTTTGTTTGCTACTAATACTTACGATTGAATAATGACTTTATCACGAACTTTGAAAATGTGCTTAAATGTAACATACGGGCTAGAATCATCACGGCAGCATTCCTTCTTAACCGACTTCCAAAAAAGGAGGTGGTTCTCAATTCGTCGGAACCCACACAATCTCTAATTTATGACTTCAACTAGCTGTGTTACCTGCTGTTTTTTTTGGGATAAAAAGTAGCCTATGTGCCAGGTTGTCAGCTACTTCCATACCAAATTTTATCAAAATTGGTCCAGCTGTTTATGCGTGAAGAAATAACAAAATATATTACTCAGAATATAACACAAACATTTTCGTATATTATGTTTACTGTTTTTTATTGCCGGTGTGTACCGGCAGCTTCAGTTGAGAGCCAGTTTCATTCCATGCTAGCTGTTTGGCATCTTCGTCGTCGACTATAAAAAAATGCTATATTTTTTTAGGCTTGCGTTTGACCGGTATACGATAGAACACGCTTGCTTAAGAGAAACCGATTAGTTAAATAACATTTAAGTTTTTATATTTCTTACTAAGTACTTATTTGTTAGATCTATTTAAGATGTTAATAAATATCTAATGATTTTTGTTCACAGCAAACTAAGTGGCCAAACAGCGAAAGAAAAAGAAGAAGATTCCCGTCTAACAACACTAATGCTGACTATCTTCCTTTGCTTCCTAGCCTGTTTTCTGCCCTTGATGATCATGAACGTAGCTGATGATGAGATCTCGTATCCCTGGCTCCACATCATAGCTTCGATCCTCGCCTGGGCGTCCAGTGTAATCAACCCACTAATCTACGCAGCCACTAACAGACAGTACAGAGCTGCGTATGGAAATTTACTAAAATTGTGCAAAAATAATCCAGTCACGCGACGGACTACGTGGGGTAGTCGGACAGTGGGGCAGTCGAGTAACTCTCCGCACTATCCCGAGAAGAGAAGCCCTAAGGATAAACCTACCAATTTATGAATATAGTTATGTAGTAAGAAAATAGACTAAAAATTGTGTTTTTTGATGGTCACCAATTGAAGCGCATTAGGTATACCATTCGCACCCACATTGTAAGGTAAACAATGGGATTGGTTTAAGATTTAAAGTGTTTTTGTAGCATAAATATGTAACACAGTCAATGATATTATAAAGATACGCTACGTTCATACTAAGCGGCGTTCAGATTTCGTTGCGCTGTTATTACAAAATGCACTTACAACTGCGGATGCGATAGATAATACGGAACGTATGATACAGAAAGAGATAGATGTAAGTAGTGTGTTGCGTTTGAAGTACACTAATGCAAAGCAAATTGCAACAATTGTCTGAATTTGCAACAATTTGTGCGAGCTTGTGCCTACCTATGTCTAGGTAGGTACCTACCTCTTTTTTATAAAATATCATTGAACACAGTAGAAAGCATTGTTTTGTGCAAATGAAAGTTATTGGTAAAGATTTTAAGTGTATCAAATACCTACTTATAACCTGTTTTAAATGCAAAAAATAAATTCTAATAATTAATTCACACTAGAGTTTATTTTTCTGTAAACGAGATGTGATTAAAAGGGTGGCGAAAAAGTTTTTTTTAGTAGGAAATTCGACTGATGTCGAAATAATGGACCAATAAATAATTATTATTATTAATATTTTATTAGCATTTTGTATGATAAGATATTTTATAAAAATATATAGATAATTAGGATAGAATTAATGTGACAATTATTTATATGTGTATTATCGTTGTCTATAAAACAAATCAAAAGTCTTGGAAATCACTATAGCTTGTTCTGTAGCCCAACCTATATCGCAGTTTCTAATATTTTAATGCCATTATTATTAAATTTGTTTTGTTAACATACCTACATACAGCAAAAAAGCTCTGGCTCGCTCAGTCTTTTCTCGTTTTTATCACAAACGGCAAAGAGATGTGTTATTTCCATTTTTGACCGCCAGGAGCGCTGATTATTTTTTCATACAAAAATTCACAAATTTTTTTTTTTGCAAATTGTGCCAGACGCCTGAAAACTTGGAATAAACCTTTAGACTAAATAGGAGGTATGATACTTGTTTGTGACATCATCGTACCCACAAGAAGTGTACCTCCCATGACTATTATTCAAGTGTAATAATTTTTTTGAACGCATTTTATCATTTATTTCTCTTCACATTAAATCAATGTAATTGAATGCTGAATAGTTATAAGTATATAGGATTCCATAGAGTAGCCTGTTGTTGTACTGTTTTTGATATTGTTAACATTCAAAATTCGTTAAAAACAGTATTTATAATACTATTTATGTTTGTAAAAGCGAATAATCCAAAATCTAATAAGTTAGCTGTAGTAACCGAACCAAAGCTTAATACATTACCTTTTTACACAATACCATTATTATTATGATAACTGTAAGCAATATTTATTTACGATTAAATTTGTTACCTTCGCTTGGACAGAGAAAATGTAAGATTGATTCGATCAACAGCTAAACTAAATACTTAGGTATCTATACGATTAAAATTTAGCTTAGGATAGTTTGTCCTAATACCTACCTACGGACTTTAAATTACCTACTTACTTAAATTAAAAAATAAGCTCCTAATCTAAATTGCCTCAGCAAACTAAATACTAAACAGTAATTGTTTTTTTATTTATTTTAGCCATTGGTCGGAACGCCTTATCTATGATTGTTTTTTTTTTAGTAATGTCAAAACCTTATCTACGACGACTGTGACACATCAACTTTTTGGGTTAGTTTTTTGGCGGGAACGCGGGAAGAGTCGTGTCACTCCGTTGTATTTTTTTCCAAAACTAGTGTTTTGTCGAGTGTTTATGCATAAAAATGGTGGTGTTTTATTCATAAAGTGCCGAATTACAAGCGCGAGTGTGGGAAAATGATATAATGTGGTGAAACATGAGTTTTCGTATTGCTGCCAAAACTCCATCGAAGCTTTAGAGTAAAGTCGCCACTACTTTACTAAAGCATGACTGGAATTAACTGACACGAACTGGACTTGACTAAGACGACTTTGACGATAACTATAGCTAAGATACAGCAGAAATAACACTTAAGACAAGGCAGTATGGCTTTATAGCTTTAGCCTGCCCGAAGGGGCAAATTATAAAAAAAAAAACAACTTTTTGGGTTAGTTTTTTGGCGGGAACGCGGGAAGAGTCGTGTCACTCCGTTGTATTTTTTTCCAAAACTAGTGTTTTGTCGAGTGTTTATGCATAAAAATGGTGGTGTTTTATTCATCATGTGCCGAATTACGAGCGCGAGTGTGGGAAAATGATATAATGTGGTGAAACATGAGTTTTCGTGTTGCTGCCAAAACTCCATCGAAGCTTTAGAGTAAAGTCGCCACTACTTTACTAAAGCATGACTGGAATTAACTGACACGAACTGGACTTGACTAAGACGACTTTGACGATAACTATAGCTAAGATACAGCAGAAATAACACTTAAGACAAGGCAGTATGGCTTTATAGCTTTAGCCTGCCCGAAGGGGCAAATTATAAAAAAAAAAACAACTTTTTGGGTTAGTTTTTTGGCGGGAACGCGGGAAGAGTCGTGTCACTCCGTTGTATTTTTTTCCAAAACTAGTTTTTTGTCGAGTGTTTATGCATAAAAATGGTGGTGTTTTATTCATCATGTGCCGAATTACAAGCGCGAGTGTGGGAAAATGATATAATGTGGTGAAACATGAGTTTTCGTGTTGCTGCCAAAACTCCATCGAAGCTTTAGAGTAAAGTCGCCACTACTTTACTAAAGCATGACTGGAATTAACTGACACGAACTGGACTTGACTAAGACGACTTTGACGATAACTATAGCTAAGATACAGCAGAAATAACACTTAAGACAAGGCAGTATGGCTTTATAGCTTTAGCCTGCCCGAAAGGGCAAATTATTTTAAAAAAAAAAAAGTTTTCGGGTTATTTACGTTCAGCATATTTTCTAATTTCTACGAATTTGCAAAACGCCGTAATTGTGTATTAAGACGGAAGGGTAACTTTAATTTTGATATAATATTTATGATGATTGCAAATTTTATTGATATCAGAATTTTTATTAATATTTGCATTCCTATTGCTCTCGTAGAATATGTTTAATTAAAAAGTCGTAATTATGGCATGATTATGATATCACGCGATAGAGAGAGTTATAATTATGTAGATACGAATTTCATAGGAATAAAACTAAGAGCTACATGTGTTGTTTCTTTCACTCCTAAGAATGTAGCTATCTCTGTCGAGTTATATTATAAATACATAATATATAATGGGCCTTTAAATTATTATAGTTTGTATTTTTTTAATAAAAATTAGGTAATTAGGTTGTTATAATATAAATCTCTATTATTGTAAATAAAATATATATAATTATCTATATCGATTTTAATTCGCAGTTTAGGATGTAGGTAAAATATTATAATTAGTAGATTACTGATAAAGACTGATGCGAAAAACTCAATTAGAATATTGAACATGTTTCTATAACCTTGAATGTATAATTTTGTAATGCTAAAGCTTAACGCCAGTGAAATTAATAACACTATAATAAAATATAAGATGTAGGTAATCCAGTGTTTTATTTGTGTGTAGGTATTTATTACGTTCTTGAGTACCTAAGTATGTAGTACCTACCTACCTACATAAATGTAAACACTTTTTTAC
The DNA here is from genome assembly GCA_905404145.2 of Biston betularia. Lineage (NCBI taxonomy): Eukaryota > Metazoa > Arthropoda > Insecta > Lepidoptera > Geometridae > Biston > Biston betularia. Next base: position 12,636,436 of record FR989873.1, read on the forward strand.
GTTACAGATCTAATTATTATAAATCTGGGTACTTCATGGGTTGATTGTATTAAATTAATATTATTATTATTAAAATTGTTAATTATTAGTTACGCCAAGATCAAGAAAACGTATGGAAAATCATAATTTATAACAGCTATGTTCAGTGTATTTTAATCAAACCAAAGGTAAATTAAAACATTTTTGAATGACAATTCGGATTTTTTTTATTTTCCTTAACTCTACATAGGTTAGCTGATATATTTTGAAAAATTTGTTGGCACCTTCACATTTATAGTTCTACTTCGAAAACGTTTTTAAAAAAACAACGCAAACCTTTACTGAATGGTTACATAAATCATTGACGATTTTTTTTCTAAAATAATGAATAAAGATAATAAAGATCAAATTTATCCATTTACTATTAAACATAAAAAGATCATAACTATTATTAAATAAACTAATCATTAAATCATTTCATTTTTCATTTTTGTATCATTAAGTATCTTTTTATCATTTAATTTATGTTGGTTCCAAAACTCTAGAAAAGAGAAAGACGTTACGCGCCATACAATATTTTGTTGCGAAAAATTCTACAAGTAGGTATGGTGATACTAGACGAGCCGAGACGAGAAGATTCACAAGATCTTCTAAGCCTCAACCAAATAATTTTATGAAGTTTCCAAGACTAGAGCGAAATAAATTGGTGCTTTACACAGAGGACATTGTGGCTTTGCCTACTTGTTTCAGTAGATGGCGCTACTTGATTTTTTTTTCTTTGGTTTTGGCGTCGCGTTTGAGCATTTTCCAGTGTCAAGTATTTAAATATTTTCAGGTTTCAAAAGTTAAATAAGTGTCCTCGTACCTAAAGTTATAGTCAAAGTCCAATCTTGGTCAAGTACAGTCAAGTCCAGTCATGCTTTAGTAAAGTAGTGGTGACTTTACTAAAGCATGACTGCTAGCATAGCTGCTAGCTGCAAGCTTCGATGGAGTTTTGGAAGCAACACAAAAATTCATGTTTCACCACATTATATAATTTTCCCACACTCGCGCTTGAGGTTCGGCACTTTATGAACAAAACACCACCATTTTTATGCACAAACACTCGATAAAACACTAATTTTGGAAAAAAATACAACGGGGCGACACGACTCTTTCCGCGTTCCCGCCAAAACCCTCCAACTCGATTTTATTATAGATAAAATATCTTGTTTTTTTTTTTATTGACAGTGACAAAAGACAAGCCACTGGCAAATGCTCAAAATGCGATGCCAAAGCCCAAGAAGAAAAAGATTTATGTTGTCTCTGGTCACTTGACGAATTCCGCTGCGCTGACAGATCGCATATTCATAAAAATTTTATATTATAAAATCGCCGAAACATGGCGAAAAGGATTGCACAGAGCTCTGTTAATTGGGCCGCTCTCGCCGAGAGGGTCCCAGCTGAGCAAAAGGCCAGTCTTGCGGCTTTTAAAATCAAGTCCGACTCATATCTTCGAAGGTTAGTTTTGACTTGATCGATTTGGTTACATAATTTATGGCTCGGTTTTTGGTTAATTTTCATACATTTTCAGGGTCCTTGCCAATCCACCGGAGCCACCAAAGATCAACTGGGCTGTATACAAGCAGTCTGTTCCTATCCCTGGTATGGTCGATAACTTCCAGAAACAATATGAAGCTCTGAAAATACCTTACCCCGCCGATACCTTATCGTCAAAAGTGGACGCGCAATGGGCTGAAGTTAAGAAAGCTGTCGAAGCATTCATTGCGGCGTCGAACGCGAACATTTCCAAGTAATAATTAATTTACTTTTGTCTAAAATTCGTATTGAAGATTGATCTTTATTTCAGCTTACATGTCTATTGTTCAATTGTCAAATATTCGTACGATTTTGATATAGCCTACTCTACAAATGTACGTATATCTACAAGTCTCAAGTGAATTTGAAAAAAATATGACAATCTCAACAAAACATCATTATGAATATTAATTTCAGGTATGAATCAGAAGTAGCGGAAATCAAGTCCCTGCTACCATACGACCAAATGACGATGGAGGACTTCAAGGATGCATACCCAGAGGAGGCCCTCGACCCTCTCAAGAAGCCAACATTCTGGCCACACACCCCCGACGAACAGGAGGGCTATGTCGACCCAGAAAAGCAACAAGTTGCTCACTAATCATCACTTGATATCACTACTAACATCCAGTCAAGTCACAAACACCCAATAGGCCTCTAACAACATGTGCCTTGAAGTTTTTTGCAATAAATAAAGGCTTGCAAGACCACTTTAATAGCAAAATTACCTAATTGAATGTTTGTAATGGATAAGTTTCAGCTACATCAATTCTTAAGTTCATACCAGAAGTGAAATCAACTGTTCTGTAATTATTTATGTAGGAATAAAGTATAATTGTTTATTGGACTTGTTTTTTTCACTGTAGAGTTTACTTAGACACTGAAGAATTATTTATTAAAACTTAATAATATTATGACCTAACATGTTCTCAAATCAATAAAATCTCTATAATCTAATGATATTGGGCTATCCCGAACAGCATCAAGTTGCTGGAAAGGGTATACATATAAAGTAGCATTCATCAAATTTGGATTGACAAGAATAGGAACAGGTAATGAGATTCATATTATTATATATCTGTATTCTTTTGTGTAACAAACAAAAAAGCAACAGGCCACCTGATGGCAATGGTCACAATTGCCTATGGACATTTTTAACTGGACATAGCATGTCGCCTACCTCTAAGGACCCTATTCATCCTTTGAAGTGAAGTAGTTTATAATTCAGAGGAAAAACCAAAGGTGGTAAGCCTTACCATGTAAGACAGGCATGTGCAAAAAACAGTCAATTAATTAAACAGAATAGTAGACTTCTATGCATCTGTGGGTCAAACTTTTGGAGATGACGGCTGGTTCGATAGAACCAAGATGAAAGGTAAACCCAAGAAGTTGATCAGAATATTCTCTATAATAGTATCTGTAGAACAGACTGAGCAAACCAATGTCCTGATATAAGCTCAGTAGCTCTTACTTGTTGGATAATTCACGCATATCAAATCTTACACCAGTCCTAGGCAGGGTTGCTCCCATCCCTGCAATGTGATAGACCAATACCATTATAGTAAGTTTATTTATTCAATACTTTATTGCACACTTACAAAATAACATGTACAAAAGGAGGACTTAATGCTAAAGCATTTTCTGCCAGCTATCCCCACAGTAACCAAAAATATGGTTATCGGCGCGCATCAAAACAAACAAATGTATAAATAAATAGAGTAAGTTTCTTCTCTATCAGCTTGCTCCCGTAGTCTAAGGGCCTATTAAATTAAAGGGACTGTTAAATGTAGCTGGCTTAACTAGTAAACACACTGCTGATACAGCTGAAGACCATGAAACTTATTTGTTTTAGTCAAAGTTTTAGATTAGAAATTAGATTTAGATTCAATTTAGCTAATAGTTCATCTAAATTTAATTTGTTTCAAAATGTTTAGCATACTTTCTTATTGAATGAGGTTTATACCTATAATTGAGGCAGCACTTAATTTTTGCCAACCTTGTTTATTATGTTATCAACTGTATTAGTAGCTGCTTTGTTGGTATGACTATAAAATAAAATAAAGTTAAGATTATTTAGGTTTTGTAAATAAAACTTCTCTATAGTACATAACATCTGTTTATTTATTTTTATAAATTGCACATTATTACAGAAAGGAAATGGATATAACAAATGGGAGAGGAATGTTGTAAATTCAAGGAGCAATATAAAAACAAAGATCTAATTTCATGACAAATAAATAATTTTCAACACATTTTGTTTTTTTTTTATTATTTCTTGATAACAGTTTTACCTGTTCATTTCTTCATTAGTAAACTTTAAATTCTTTATTGAACGTAATAATACCTATAATACCTATAATAATATTTAAATCAATATAATTAGCGACTATTAAACTTTAATGAAAGGTTTTCTGTTTTCTATGTCTGAACTAGGATCTACCTAGGAAGTATTTCAAAACAGGCAAACAGAGATAATGATAACTAAATATGTATTTTTAATCAATCCTGTAATGGTTAAATCAACGCTGTGACAATTTATGTATAAAAAATCTTAATACATATAGAAATCATGTAATGTAGGATACCAAATTAAACGGTAAGGCATTTCTAATGCATATATTAAGAAATTTTTATTATCAGACCTAAAAAATACAGGTTCTGTATTCAACCAGAAATTTTCACTAAAATTATTGGTTTGATGATATTTTTTACTATTGTAAACTATCATAAGTGTACTGGAAAAGCCAATTTAGTCTAATACAGATATACTTACACATATTAGCTATTTATAGATATATCATATCATCATATGTTGAAGTTTTTGTAACAATCCCCTTGTGTACGAATTTTAAGATACCTTTGCCTCTAAGTTAAATAGAAATATAGAATTAAAAACATGCTGATTTTGCATACTTTGCTAAAATAGTGAACTAACTTGGTTTCAGTATGTTTCTAAAGGTATCATGATAAACTGTTACAGAATTAGAGACTGTCAATGATCTCCTAAGGGCGCCATTCTGGGAAAGAGAAACATAAATAGATAGATATTAGCACAAGTCGAACAAAATACGGCCCATAATATAAACTTTTACCAAAGTTATTTTGGTATTGGGTGGAGTCTCAGGATGTTTTGCACTAGCCTGACCGGGCTGACTTTACAGATATTGTGTTCCAGATAATCACTGTTTAGTAATTACGCTGATGATAAACCAAGATAGTACTACCATGTATCAAATCATACAATATGTTGATATTAAGGTTTTAGCATATTAATTTTTATATGATAAAGAAAATAATAGTTTATTTTTAATTTATTTCTATTTTAACTTGTTATGTTGCACTTTCCCAAGGCCGCCAACCGAACAGTTCTTATAGAACTAAATAAATCACAATACAATTATTCTATCTACTTAGCGGCGAACTTCCCTGCGGGAGGCGGTGGCGGTTGCGCGTACATGTTATAGTAGCTAGTCGGTGGTGGAGCGGAGAAGTTTTGTTGGAAACCTTGCACCGGAGCCTGGTAGCCTTGGCCCTGTGCTTGGTAGCCCTGACCCTGTGCCTGGTAGCCTTGACCCTGTGCCTGGTAGCCGCCACGACCTCGGCCTCGGTCACCGCCCCGCGAGCCGCCGCGACCCCTGAAACCGTTGTCTCGACCGAAGCCCCCCTCGCGATTGAAGTTGGATCGACTGCTGTCGTCACCAGCGTCGTCCCATCTTGAACCTGAACACACAATATTACAAATGTATATAACTGTATGTACTAACAGCTTATAAAGGAACACGTGCATATTTTTTTCAATATATTATATACTAGCGAACGCCTCGCGGTTTCACCCGCGTAGTTTCCATTTGTAGCCTATGTCACCCAGGGATAGTGTAGCTTCCCAACGGTGAAAGATTTTTTTTAAATCGGTCCAGTAGGTTCTGAGTTTATTTGTTACAAACATACATAAATGCAAATCTTTCCTCTTTATAATATTAGTGTAGATATATTGCGGTGAAACATGTTTTTTCGCGTACGTAGGTAGGTTTCGGTAAGATCTTGGGGTATAAAAAAATACAAGCACACAAACATACAAAATGCACAAGGCCCAATGCCAAAAATTAAAAAAAAATCTTCTGATCATTATTAGGACTTACCGGGTCCATCTCTCCCCCCACGGCCGCGGCCACCTCGCGCGCCGTCTCGAGAGCCGCGCCCACCGCTGCCGTGCCGCCCGCCTGAACTGTCGTCACGCTCGCGGTAACGTGCCCGTCCTGCAAAATTGCACAACAAGCTATAGATTGTAAAACATATAGGTTGGAATATTACAAGATACAATTTGGAAAACTAAAAGCCACTCGTCTAATTTTTTTTTTATGTGATAAGTAATGAGACGAACGAGACGCTCTCCTGACGGTAAGAGATAACGCCTGTCCATGACCATTGCAGCGATACACAGAACTTTGAGTAACAAAACAAAGTCCAGGGCATCACTGCTTTGGCGCTCATTACTTTGAGACATTCGATGGTTAGTCTCAACAACCCAGTAATTTCGCTAGCTGGAACCTTCGAACCGGAACACTGTAATATTTACACACTACTGCTTAGCGGCAGAATAACTGGTACTGCGGTGGTACACACCTAGACGACCTCCTGCTAAGGAGATCTGTGAGCTGTGGGCAAACAACTAGCCTGTCAACCATAAAAAAAAAAAAAAATCTGCCGCCAAGTAAAAATTACTATGAAATAAAATAAAAAATGCATATTGCAATTATGCAATGCAATATATAATATTATATGCAATATATATAATATGCAATTATATAAGTTGATCTCGAAAATTTTATGATCTATAGAATAAATACTTTATTGGTTATGCAAGGTGCTTACCGTATTTCCCCTTGAAGCCCATTCCACATTGCGCCAGCTCTAAAAGCTTGGGGTTGACAACCTGATTCGCTTCTTGCAACACTGACATCAGATCTTTGGCCTGGAAATATGATTGATTTAAAGAATTTTTGATGTACATCTACTGTTCTACAAATTTTATTTTCAACTTGAAAAATATCGTCTTTAATACGCTATCTACAGCATGTTTCTCTAGACGACGGACATATTTCATGACGTTATAATTTAGGTTTATATAGTAGGGAAAAAAATAAAATAAAAAAAATTTACGCCAGCATTAAAAAGATATTGGTGTTCAAATTTTGTCCCGGGACTACAAGACTCACGGTCACCAAAAACAGCTGATCAGCTGGCGGCGCGACGCGCCTATCGTTCGAGTAGGCAAGTACAGCGGTCGTCGCCCGCCCGCCCCGCGCCGCGCGCTCGCTCGAGCAGACGCGATGTTTGTATGTACTTATCGGTTAGTTAAGTACAAGTGTAATACGTACCTTTCTCCTAAATTTTCCCATTTTCCCTAATACTTCTAAGTATAACGTCAAAAAAGGAAAACTCAACGTCAAGTAGAGTTCATTGAACTTGTTGAGTTAGTCCCAACGTAGCTTAGAACAGGCAAAAACATCTAATATCAGCTGTAGCTGTAGGTATTTCTCGAGACAGTCCAATAGTTCGACTAAACGAAGTACACGTATTCGTAATATGACCCGATAATAAAAATAATATCTCGTCCTGAGTAGGTACTTAGGTATTCGCGCGGGATGGAATTTTGTCAAAGTACTCTTGTACATACACACACAACTTAATTATCTCAATACTCTTCGTTGGTGTATTGATAAGGAATCGTCACGATGAGCGATAAATAATAATAATAATCATCACTCGACGCGAGAGCGGTATGCGGCGCGGCGGCGACCCGGCGGGACGGTGCGGCGTTGTAATCGCGCTGAACGCAGGTGGCGAACTGACTGCGTGACCTGTTGACCCGAGAATCGCACGCACCCCCGCGCCACCCCCTCAGACGCCGCCGCAGCTTTGCGCCCGCGCCGCGCGACGTGTAGGCACAGATAGCTTACGCCCGGATTTGTTTATGCCTACTTGGATTTGTTATGTGTCTGATTACATTAGTTTGTGGGACAATTAGGTCAAATTGTAAGGTATTGTTTTTATGACGTATTTGAGTCCAGTATCGCTTTCTGAACACCCCCTTGAAATATGTCCGTCGTCTAGAGAAACACCCTATATACCATAAACATCCTACCTCTCCGATTATCGAGTTACAATCAACAAGTTATCGAATTAAATCTAATTACTAAAATCAAACCTATTCGTACACTTGCTGTCAAATATAAAATCTCTTACACATTCTCATCACATCTCTCACAACACATACACACGCAATCTCTCTCTCACACACACACACCTCATGCACATATATACTTTTCTGCATTCCTTGCTTATTAATTTATTAGTGTCAAATTATATAGTTAAAAAATGGTACAAGTTCTCCATTAAATTTAAAATATTTAATCGGTTCCAGCCTCCCGCGATACAGGCTAGCCCTAGTGCGGGGACTATTGTAAGATATTACGATCTTTGTACACATATTTTAATTTTTTTTTTGTATTTTGTATTTTTGTAAAATTAATACAAATAATAAACTTTGTGCAACAGAAATTATATTTGTATAGACCTCTGTATTTAATTATTAATAATTTATTATTATTGTATGCCCAAATAGGCACAGCGTTTTGACGTTTTATCATAAATAAAACCCTATGTTACACAGGCTGACAATAAAATATTTTAAATTTTGACAATTGTTTTTTTTTGTTTACCTTCAATGACTTAAAAATAAATTTTATTGTGGCAGCCAGTTCACACTTATGTTGAGGTGGTAGAGAAAGTGTGGTGTCTATGAACTAAATAGTTTAGTAATAGTACCTGTACTATTATGTATTCTGTGGTAATAGACAAAAGGTTGAAGATACCTTGGCAGAGTTGTTAGGCGTAAAAAGGGTGTAGGCAGTGCCGGTGTTCTGCGAGCGTCCCGTCCGCCCGATCCGATGCACGTAATCCTCAGAGTTATTCGGATAATCATAGTTTATCACAAATTTCACGTCTTCCACATCTGCATCCAACATTAACACATATTAAAGCGTAAAATAAAAACTAATCTCGCTGAAAAATGATTAAAGCACAAAGAGCACACTGAGAGTAAAAAATTTGAATTTTAAAATTAAATTCGAAAAATGTTCTAGTATGAATTGTAAAGGTCCCATGTCTACCTTGTGTGACACCAATCTATTATGTTAATTAAATTTTAATAACAAAATCGTTAGTCGTCTCTTAATATTAGTCTATAAATAAGAGAATGTAAAGAAAGAATGATAAACATGCAGCACTAAAGATAGAAAAAAATGTATAGTTAATAATGATGAATGTACAATACCAAAGGCCTTTCTCAATTCATAGAAGAATATTCATCTCACAAAACTGAACAGTAAAATTACCTTAACAGCTCGGCGCCTGTCGAAGATGTTGGAATCAGCTAGAAATAACTGTATTATGCCCGTCAGTCGTCCGGAGTGTGGTAGGCCAAGAGTCGGTGTTGCTGACTTAACATGTACTCCTTCGTACTTAGTGTACATTAGTACCGTTTGTTTAATTTACATTGTCAGGTGGCGTAAGGCAGGCCTTTTAGAGTTATGATTAAATCTCTCATGACAGTTAACCAAGCATGTATTGCTCTATTTTTGTTCTTCTTGGTCTTACCTTTTATTTATCTAATCTAAGAAAAAGTTTTGGTTTCAGTTATATGAAATTTTGTATAACCCAGTCCAAATATGTTTAGCACTGCCCAAATATCAGTTTCGCTTACGATAAAAAATTTGTAAGACCAAGTGCCTACCCTCGAAATCTAATTCAGTCCCTCAACATCTCAATTTTAGAGGCAGCATGCTTTTAAAAACAGTGTGCGCTGACGGTTGATACAATGCTGTCACAAATGATTCCATCATTGAGAATCAGTTATATTGCGGTCATATAGTCAGCAACACACCGAATGACTAGCCCATATCTCTGCACGCATGCGCCTCTGAAATGAAAAAGAACATTCGAGAATAATGCCAAGTCAGTCATGGAAATTTATTTGCTATTGTCGGGCTAGGATTGCATGTTCTGTGGTAGATCGATTGTAGCAGCTTGAGTTACCTGATGGAAAATGGTTACCTCGGCCCCTTATTTTCTAAAACAAACTTCCTAACTGGCAGTCCACAAAATGGTGTTTATCAGATTTGCCAAATCTGCTTTAGTTTCAGAAAACCAATACTGCAATCTGCAAATATCTACCATCAGAAAAATAATATCATGGCCCGATAATACGTCCAAACGATAGCACATATCAATTGCTTTCAAATCCATGTTCCAATATTCACTGTGTCCCATTGCATAGCAGAAATAACATATTTAGACTAAAATCCTACCTATCTTAAATGAATAATTTTTTTATTCATCAATCATTATTTATAGCCTTGACGAAAAATTAAATTTCTTTTTCACTGTGGTTTCTGTGGCATGTCGTTAATTATTCTACTTAGATCGTCTTCAATTTCTTCAACTAGTTTTTGTGTCAGTATTAACATAGGTCAGCAGTTCACCAAGCTCTAGAACCTCTTTATTTATTAGCTTGTGAATCCTAACTAATCGCTGTCTTGCCTTGCATAGAATCGTGAATATTGGAAGCACATTCTCAATGGGTTGTAATATAAAACAACCGGCCTAAATTCAGCTATGTCGTCAACCTTCCGTACGCTCCTGACACATCTCTTAGACCTTTGACACCCCGGTGGAACAGTGCGAGATGATTTAAGTCTTGCCCTAGATAAAAAACCTCGCGACTGTTTGCTTTCCAATCTTCTGTTTGATGCCTTGTTATTATATATCTTTGGCGGGATGTATCACCATCATTTTGAACGTCATTATTTGGACGTCAGATGTGAGTTTATCCAGGTAAGGTGGCACAAACATAAGATAGTCTACTTCTGGGCAAGCTACAGCTTTATAATTGACCTACTTGTTCTTAAATCGTTTACTCAATCATTTTCCTTTTTACAATACAACAGAAATGTTTTAATTTTAAGATTTTGTTTTTATTACCAGATTTTGACTAGCATTGAATCCAAAATTATTATCCCTATAAACTACCCTCATTTATGCAAATGTATATCAAAATATTATCGATGTAACTTTTGTATCAAAATATTCGTGTTTCTATTATTGTAACTGGAGTATTCTGTCAATATTATTATCAAAAAAGAAATACGGTAAGTATTTATTTTTGTAGACTTAAGTAATTTTTTTTAGAATTTATAACCTAATATCTTCCCCATAAATTGAGTCTTCCGTGACTTACCAAGTCCTCTAGCGGCAACGTCAGTGGCGACGAGGATTCCCCCGTTGGATCTCCTGAATTGAGAGAGTACGTAGTCCCGATCCTGTTGGTTCTTGTCGCCATGGATGGCGAGCGCTCGCCAGCCAGCGCGGTTTATTGACTTTGTTATTTCGTCCACCTGAGTTGGAATATTGGTTTGGCTTCCAATTTTTAAAAGAACAATTGATAGTGATTTCCATGCAACACTATTTTTATAAACTGTTCTTCTTGACTTTGGCAATTTAACAGGTGATAAATATAAAATGCAACTCTAAGTATATAATGTGCATCATTGCTTATTGTCATAATACATTGTAATTTTATGAAATATAATGAAGACATTCATAATATTCGAAAAATTGTTTTTTGCGTTTAGCATCAAGGTACATACTTTAAATCGCTATCCTTCTGGTTTCATGTATTTTCCGGGATGAAAAGTACCCTACATTTTCACTGAAATCCATTACACCAAACACCAAGGAGTAAATTTATAAACTCTATAAATTTGTGAGTGACTCAAAAGTGAAGACAGGTGTTTGACCCCAATTTACTTGCCAACATTCTAGTCAAAGACATCTTCGCTGAAATGAGCACAAACGCAAACCTATTTTAAACAAAAAAAAGAACTAGGATTTATCATATTAGTGGGACTAACCTTCCTCTTGGTCTCTGCAAATATGATTGTTTTAGTTTCTTCCTCTGATGAGATCTCAGTTAGCAGTGTAATGAGCTTGTCATTCTTCTCCCATTCCTCGCAAACATCAACTATTTGCAGGATGTTGTGATTGGCTGAAAGGCTCAGAGAGCCAATGTTTATCTGGATATAGTCTTGAAGGAACTCCTCAGCTAAGTTCTGGACTTCTCGGGGCCATGTTGCAGACCACATCAGTACCTGGTAAGTGATGAATTTACAGTGAGAAGAATAGAGAAATAACTAACATAAAGACACACACACACATTGGCAGTTCTAACATGAGAATTGCTTATCATTAATACAAGCTTTTGAACTGGGGAAAAATGTAGTTTTAGTTGATAATGCAAAACAAATAATACTAACTGGCTTTGCATTAAATTCAAATCAAAATCCATTGCATATTTGAAAAGAACTTAGCAAACAAACAGACACATGTAAATATATTAATAAACTTTGGCTCAGTTCTCTCTCTAGCTTGTTATCCAGCATTGGTCTCGACCTGGGATTTTTCATCCCCTTCTATTTCTGCTTCCAGTTCATTCCAACTGTTACCTGTCTGTCTGGTCTTATCTGCTCGATGATTTTGCGTATTTGTGGCTCGAAGCCCATGTCCAGCATTCTGTCAGCTTCATCCAAAACCAAATATGTGCAGCGACGCAGGTTGGTCGTATCTGGAAATGTTATCAGAAGATACTTAAGTTAATAATTGTCAAGCAAAGTCAGTTTTTATAGCACACAGGCAAGGTATTTTACCACAGCTTATCTGATGTTAAGTGACAGTGTGGTCAAAGATGATACTTAGGTCGGAATGGCTCTCAAGCTGTCTGCAAGAACAGACAGTTAGGTGCTTGGCAGCAGATTTTCAACTTGAGTGATAGCTAACCACCAAAGTACTAGAGAGTCCCTAACCTAATACAATGCTATGGTTTGGTTTATGAGTTCGAACTGGCACAGTAGGTCCAGTGAGATGGGTCGAATTGATGATGAGAAGCATTCAAGGTATTGCAGCGACATAGACCCTACTGGCAATTCTAGTACCTCCTATGGCTTTGCAATGCAAAAGCATATGTTCTCCCCTCAATCCCATAATTTAAGCTCTTTATAACAAAAAGTACGATAAGCTCCTTTCGGCTTAGTTGAGATGAATTTTGTAAGTGTTTGAGACTGAGTGGCCACACTTAATAAAGAGAATAGTTTACCATCTGAAGTATTCTGATACTGCTTGGAGGTAAGGTTTCAAAGGCAAACTTAATGAAGATGATAGCCCTTACCTTTCTCCAAAAAGTCGATGAGTCGTCCCGGAGTGGCGATAATGATCTCTACTCCCCTTTCAAGGCATCTGCCCTGAGGCCCCTTGGGTGCTCCACCGAAAATGCACGTGTTTCTTACTTGAACACTCTGACCAAAGTCTGTGGCCACCTGGAATGATAACAGTGGTTGGTGAAGGTCTTACAAAGATACTAGTTTCACCTACATTTTGCAGTATAGCTAACTATACTGCAAAATGTAGGCTAGAGTTGGATGGATTACAGGCCTGTAGCTATAATGGTTCAACTATATAATGGAATGTGGAATGGGGAGTTTTTTTTTTTTTTTTTTTATGTAAAAGTAATGAGACGGTCGAGGCGCGTGGAGTGACTCGGGAAGAGCAGAAGTGTAATGTCACTTCATTTGAGAAGGGCAGGGAAATTGCATGGGAAGTCTATGAAAATGGGAGATTGGCATGGCGAGACCAAGTGGAAAGTGGAAGCATGAAGTGGGGAGAGCAAGACTGACATAAGATAAACACAACACTTATATTCATATAGTGTTCATCCTGCTTAAATAGTAGGTTATTGTGGGCATATGTTTTATTTGCTGATTTTTTTAGCTACAGGCCTAATTTTTTTATCAAGAGAAATGATAGAGGTAAGCTAAAACTATAATGAACGTTGGTAACTAAGGTGAAGTCAAATAATAAGATAATGTGAAAGGCTAGTTACCACACTGAGTTTCTAATTAAAAATACCTACATGAACTTGAAATGTAAGGGGGTCTCTAGATCTTCTAGAATATTGAATAACTGATTGGTAACCCTAATCATAATAACAATGTCCTATTCAAAACATATTTTAACTTCAGACACTCAGACTCTGTTTAAAAGTTATAAACAATTTTTTTTTATGGGATGTTTGTGTACACAATATACCCTAACTATGTATTGTAATAAAGTCAGCACCAAAAACAAAGCAAGTGCTAGTCCTTTGATAATTAATTTGAAGTTTTTTGATTCTGTATGTTGGTTTAGACATAATTATATTTTGTCTTTGTTAAAGTTGCATATGTGTCCAATAAGGTTGTGATATATTTTTTTAGGTTTTAAATGGAGAGGTATTCAACTACTTTTTTTGTGTCATTTCATATTATCATACATTTTTTGTGAATAAAATTTTTTGTATGCTGTGTTTTTTAGCTACATTTCTCATTGATTTAATATTATTTTCAATAATATGAACAACTTTGTTCAGGCACCACCACAGGTTTAAATAAAATGTTTTCTACACTAACATTATAAAGAGGAAAAATGTGTATTTTTGGATTTTTGTATGTTTATACTCTCAAAAAACTACTAAACCGATTTCAAGAATTCTTTAACTGATGGGAAGATACACTATCCCCGGGTGACATAGGCTACTTTTTATCCCTGTATTCGCACGGGAACGGGAACTACGCGGGTGAAACTGCGAGGCGTCTCCTAGTTGTGTATATAATAGATAGACAGATAACTCTTTAAACCAAAATTACAAAAATGTAAATTAAAAACATATTCCACAATCAAAATATAGTAAAACAATTGGCTGTATCACTTAAGAAATCTCTTCCAGGCAACCATGGTTAAGAACAAGACTCACTGAGGAGGTAAAAGAGACAGAGTGTGCCATCAAAAGGAAAAACATGTACATAAATACCTATATTCATAATATAGAAAACTTTTACACATTATAAATGAAACCTACATAAATAGTAACAATATACACATAAATCATGAAATGATAGATTAAAATAAGTACTCAAGATAGTGATAACCCTACGGTCAAAAATATCCAGTACACTTTGGATTTTCATTGGAAGCTCATTCCAGTTTAATTGGCTTCACAGTGAAAGAGCTACTATATACTGAAGTTTAGTGTGCCAGGGTATTCAATGCATGGGCATCTCAGTGTGTATATTACGCAGTAACATAGTGTAGAATTATGATACAAACGGTAATCAAAATAAAATCAATTCTGATTACCAGTCAGTCAGTATTAGTCCATTATTTATAATAGGGGGTAAAGTACTATGCATGAAAGAAAATAAATGATTAGCTACTCAGTATGACCACAAGTAGCTAAAGCTTAATGAATATGCAAAAATATCTAGTGCTACAGTCACAAGTGCAATAAATTCCAGAAACTAAGGTTACGTTCAGAAACCACACCTAGCATCAAAAACAAATTTAGAATTTTTGATTTTTATTTTTAAAGATTTAAAAATTTCAAAAACATGTCAAAATATAGTCTAGGTTTTCGAACATAGCCTGCCCATGTTAAGCTAGATGCTACAGTAATATTTGAAAGTTTACTATTTCACAGTCGCCGCTCGCGTTTTCCATTTCTGCGGCGACTCCATTCATTGCAATCAAGGCCTGGTGTGGCATAAGGAAAAACAAATAATTTTCTTTACAAATGCAGCTAAGTTAATGTTCAACTCAGGGGTACTTTTTCATCTGTACTGGAATCTGTAAACTGTTATTGTAAGTTTCCAATGCAGGCCTAATGTATTTTAGTGCATTAATATGCAGGGCAAACATCCCAATGAAAATAAAATGGTTAAATTTAAGTTGTAGAATACTACTAACCTGTTGAATCTGCTGCGCAAGCTCCCTTGTTGGTGCTAATACAAGCACAATGGGCCCCTGGTCTCTTAGCAGCCGTGGTTGGTTAATAATGTGAACTATAGCCGGAAGGATGTAAGCCAGTGTTTTTCCTGACCCTGTCTGAGCAATACCGACCATATCTCGACCAGACAGTGCTATCGGCCAGCCCTGTGCTTGGATAGGAGTCGGATGAGGAAAACCTTGTTTCAGAATCTCTTTCATAGCATAATCTGGAAAGCCTCCTTCTTCGAAATACATGCTTGGAGGAGGTACATCGCGTCCTTTGACTGTAATCTGATTCTGACTGCGGTAAGCCTCGATTTCGGTGAGAGAGCGCCTAGACGTGTTAGGATGGGGGACATAAAAGTTTTTCTGAAATGGTGTCAGTTCGATGTTGTCCCAACGTATCTTACGCAGGTTCCCACCGGGTTGCTCGTTCTTGAAATTGCTACGGAAGTCATCTCTGCCGCCACGGCTACCAAAGCCCCGGCCACCACCGCGGCCCCCTTCACGACTGCTATCTCGCCCGCGGCCGCCGCCACCAAATCTACTGCTTCCGCGGTCCTCAGACCGATCGCTCCTGTCACCGCGACCACCGCGCGAGCCTCCTCTACTACCTCCTCGAGGCCCACCGCGACCGCCGCCACGTCCACCGCGACCACCACGTCTATCATCATACCTATGTAAAACAAACAAAAAAAACTCCGTTAGAATCACCATGTAACTAAAGTAACTATGACAGAATTAGTAATAAACTTACATGACTGTTTTTGGTAGAAGCTCTTTATTTTCTCCTTGCAAATCGGGTAAGCGTAATTATTTTACAGCAATCCCAGTAATTTAATTGTAATATCACAGTTTTATAATGTAAAAATAGATATAAAGCGTCGAATGATATTTTGGCGAGAAGCTAATCGGAGTCAGACGCCATATTAATTATTTTTTTCACAGCAAAGGAAGTTAAAAGCACTAACCTTGCGAGCAGTAAAAATTCAGTGTTGCAATGCTGCTGCTGGCGTAGAAAATTTTGTTTTCTTAATTTTTGACATTACGCTATGTGTATTCTGCCAATTTAAAAAAGAATCTAAGCATAAATATTTATTGTAAATTGTATACAAAAGATTTTTTAATAGTTTTCCCATTGCAAGAGTGCAATATTTTTAATGTATCTGAAGATGGGTTCATACACAGACAAGCATATTATTAAATGGGCCGCCTTACACGTTCAATCATGATCACGATCCGCGATCCGCGATCCGCGATCATGATTTCAAAATTTCTAGATATTATGCGATCCGGAGCATCAGTCCGTCAATCCGCTTCGTACACGATCAGTCTGGATCGCGATCATTGATCGCGGATCGCGGATTGCGGATCGCGCGCTACGTGTACGGGCTGCCTATGAGTGCTAATCTATTTACGTACTTAAAAACTAAAAATAAATATCAGGCAGTCCATGTTATAAATATATACTCATTCACTAAGAGTAAACCTCGTCCAGCCTATAAGTTAGTCAAATAATGGTGACTTTCTAAAACCTTAGACAGAAAAGCAACACGAAAAGACGTGTCACAATATTATATTACTTAGTTACACTAAACTTATGCACGTGATTTGCTACTATAAGAATAAACACAGTAAATAATACAGGTTTTGAAAAATAATGTAACACGGCGGCACAATTTTAGCCACGATTATTGACGGGAACGAAAAAAAATAGCAAATAATTATTATTCTCTCAGACGAATAATCAGATGAAAGGTTCAAGATTATTTTTGACTGCGTTTGACAGGACTCGGCTTCTTGAATTGAACTTTCAGTCTTGAAATCTGAATCTTAATTATTCGTCTGAGCTCGACCGCGGCTTACTTTGTGTGTTCCTCTTTTTCTTCGTTTTTGGCGTCAGACTTATTGTACTTGGTTTTTTCTCATTTTTATGTATCGCAATATAATCATTTTCATTACTTTTATTTTGTGAGAGCTTTTATGGTTTGTTGAAATACTTGACACTGATTAAATGCACGAATTACGATGCCTAAAACAAAAACGAACTTGGCGGTAAAATCGAAAATCTTTTACCGCACAAAGTACAAAGGAATGCGAAAGCAAGAAAATAAATTATTGTTAAGCCTAACTTATTTCTTACAGCTTGCCAGAAAGCACGCATCTAAAATAGATTATTCAAAACCTGAACAATAAATACTATTCGTTGGTTCAAAACCTTTAGGTAGGTACATTATGGCGGTTATACCAAGTGGAACAGTGACCTATTTTATGTTATCGATCAAACTTATAGTACCATTGAACTGAACTTCCGCTATTTTCAAAAGATCTACTAATCCTTCTTAAATATCTTCTAAAATGAACGCATCAATACCTGTATTCGAAAAACCCCATCCTCGCCTTAGTGTCCTAGATTGGACTAGAAACATACAGAGATTACAAAACGAGGCGAGAATTCGTCGGTTTGAGTCCTACGACCTAAGGCAAAGGGCAAACCAACTCAGGAATGAAACCGATGTTACTACTAGATGGGATAACTTTGTTAATACTGAGCTGCTGCGGGATCGGTATGTATAATTTTGATAGTATTTCTTGAATCAAAATTAGAGATTATGTATTCAAATCACTAGATGAACTTTTTCTATGGAACGGCTGATTTTTTTTACGGCTTCGGAGTTGTGCCTATAGTAATAATATACAAATTTTCAATTAAAGAATACCGACTCCATGACCAACTAAACGCACTGCTCCAATTAAACATCGAGGTTTCGGAGTAAACGAAAATGTCACCGATGTAGACAATTTTTAGATTTTTGTTGATTTTTACAAAACCTCTCGATCGATTGCGATAAAGTTTATGTGGGAAGTATGTAGTATGATTTACCAAGCAAAAAAGAATCATCAAAATCGATTCATCGCGTAACAAACATAAAAAAATACAGTCGAATTGACCTCCTCCTCCCTTTTTTGAGTCAGTTAAAAATTGTTCACAATGAGGAGTATAAAGCCACTGTATATATTTTATTTATGGTGTCATATTCTCGATGTCACATAATTAATCACGTGCTTAGATTCTTGCTTCATGTAAAAATGTGATATGCGGTCATACTTTAAACGATACAAATTAATATTGGAGTAGGTATATTTTTTCGGAAATTGGTAATGTACGAATATGGGCCTGATTATAATAGGAAAAAACAAAGACAAGACGGTCATGAGCGATATTTTATTTACTAAAAAAAGATGGGAAAGTGTAAGTCCAGTTGTTAAATTCAGCTGTTTTTCTAGAATATTCGAAGTGGAAACATGGCGTGAAAAGCAGCGGTATACGCGCGAATGCGTGCGCGACGAGATTAGAGCGCTACAGGAGGAAAAACGTGCCACCGAACTGCATCTTGAATCACTGCAGGTTAGAATATAAACACGCAAATAAGTACTTAGCTACCTACGTACGTGTAGGTAGGTAGGTACCTACTTGTTTATGTACCTACTTGTACAATCTTAAATAAGCATTTACTTGGTGGTAGGTCTCCTTAGCAGGAGGTCGTCATGGTGGTACCTACCACCGCAGTACCAGATATTCTGACACCAAGCAATTATAATAGTGTGTAAACATTACTGTATTCCGGTTTAAACAGTACTGCAGCTCAGTCTCAGTCAGTACTCAGTCTCGACCAAGCGCTCGAAGAGTCAACACGTCCTGAGGATGCCTCGTGTAGAGGTGAAACACGTGTCGACAAAGTGGTTACTGCAGAGAGGAGGATTCTTGATTATTTTAATTAGATTTTTTGTAGTTTTAATTTTATATATTTGTCAAATTAAGAATATTTCTAAGTTTATGAGTTCTAGATTTTAAGTAAGATTAGGGTTTTTTAATAAATAAGCAGTGTAAAATTAGTTAAATTTAAGTCTCCTCGTCACTGTTGGAACTGGAACGACGGTTAAGCGGAAATAAACTAAATATAAACATTGAACATTCAAAATGAACTTCCGCAAAGTAACGCCTGAATCAATCAATTATCTAGTACTGCAGCTAGCGAAATTGAAATTACAGGGCTGTTGTGACTAACTATCGAAAGCGCCAAAGCAGCGATGGTCTTTTGTGTTCTGTTTTACTACCTACTCAAAATTCCGTGTATCGCTGCAATGGTCATGGATCATGGACAAGCGTTGTCTCTTACCATCAGGAGAATCTCGTTCGACTTATTAGTTTTATGAAAAGGATTTACTAAACATCACCTGCAAGTTTATAATGATATCCTCGATGAAGAAACTCAAAATTGCCTGTATTTAGCACGAAAATATTGTTAAATATTGTCGTGCTAAAGACAGGATATTTTTTTAAATCTACGTGCTTCGTTTGTGACTAAAATATCGTCAATTACCAATGGATTGGTGCATTGAGTGGTTGGTAGCATACAATACTGACTTAAGGGCCAAGTCCTCGACCGTGGGAACTTCTGCTTGAACATCTACATTGATATTTTCCACTCACACAGACGTACATACGTCTGACGTTAGATTTGAATACATTGACGTCACGCTAAAATAGATAAGGAGAGTTAAATTACTATAGCCACGAGCAAGAAGGAGACAGAATGTTTATTCCTATTGCCGAAAGCGGATTTTACATTGATTATCTGTTACATTATGACAGAAGTTTTTTTTTTGTTTTGGCATCGCGTTTTGAATATTTGACAGTGTCAAGTGTTTTATATTTTCAAGTTTCATAAAGCAACCGTGGGAACTTATGATTACATTGATATTTTCGCTCTGGAAACGAATAAATCTACCTTCGGTGTTTCGTACAAATTAAATGTTCATTACGACTTCGTATTCGTATGACGTTTGATGAAAGTCACAGAGAACACGAATGTATTTAGTAATAGTTAGTTGCATCGCGTAGCCTGCGGGCACGTAGCAAGTAGGCAGCAAAGGGTGGGGCGTAGATGGAGAAAACAATGGGGCCGATGGGTTTTTGAGATATTAAATGAAAACCGTTTTAATATCGGGCACCATCTTTATTCACCGTTCAGAACCGACGCCTTCCCATAGACCACACGATTCAACATTTTCCATAGAGTAAGGTGGACCGCACACGGATAAGGCTTACTACATACATTACAATATATTTAACATGGGTTAGCTAGTCTACACTAATAATATTATTATAATCATCGAATTATCGATGAATATAATATTGTAAAGGTTCTGTCATTTTTTGTTTATCTACGTTAGTATTGCATGTACATGAACATGATTATTTTTGCACGGCGCAATGCAGAATATGGCGCTCTTTGAGTTTTTTAATATCCATTTATCCATTTTATACCCATTTACGCAATAGGTATGAATTATGAAAAACTTCTGGACCCATTTTAAAAAAGTAGTTTAGAGTAATTACTATGAGGCTATATTTATTACTAGAATTTAATTAAAAAATAAATGTCCACCCGTGCGAAGCCGGGACGGGCCACTAGTCACTACATAGTATAAAACAAAGTCGCTATTTTTGTCCGTCTGTTTGTCTGTATGCTTAAATCTTTAAAATTACGCAACGGATTTTGATGCGGTTTTTTGTAATAGGTAGAGTGATTCAAGAGGAAGGTTTTTATGTATAATAACATCTATTAAATAATGGAGAAATACTGTTATTTTCAGGGTTTCTAATGTGGTGTCGTAAATTCTAACATTTCTTGCCGCTTACATTGCGTACGCAGGCTTAACCTTACAGGATTTATAAAAATAATGTACTAAGTATTGTACACCTTGAAAAGGTCTACAGAAAAGTCCGTGATGGTATATGTCTATCTCTTATCGATATCCCACAAAACCATTTTTTGTCATTTACTTTTTACGGCAAATAATAGCTAATTTTCGAAGCGATTTTAAGCACTACAGCATTATTCCTTATTTAATTAAATACTATAAATAGATTGTTGATTTAACATAGATTTATATGGCCTTTTACAGCACATAATTTCTTTGAATATTTTCGAAGATATTACAGATTTAAAAATACATTGCGTAGCGTTTGCGGCGGTACCTATAGGCCGGCAGCCGCCGACCGCAGCGCGACGCGACGCGTTCCTATAAATAGCGCGTCGGAGGCCGCACTTCTCGCTATAATAATTTGAATTTGGAAGCGATTGGACGTGGTTTTCGGAGCTCTCTAGCAAGGATAATAACATGACTATGTAAATATTGACTATCAAAAAGTGATGTGGTGCATCCTATTTTGATAAATAAACATATTGATTTTTTTCGAATTTTGCACCCGTGCGAAGCCGGGGCGGGTCGCTAGTTAATTATAAATACAAACAAAAAGATAATAATTAAACTACTGAAGCGTGTAGAGGTAACAAACAAACACAGACATTTTCTTTTCCGTCCTTGCTTGTTTCCCATTTTTATAATATTATGTACACAAGATGAATAATAAAAAATAAACAAAAAAGCGTCTGTGCACTAATCACTGATTCACTCCACTAAATTACATAAAAGCGTCAATATCGCGGTAACGTATCATTTACTCAAACTAAAGAGGTAAGACAACAAAATAATACGACCGAGCGCGGTCGGTCGGTATTTAGTTGCACACTAGAAGAATCAAAATACAAAACGGCCGGGAAGCATGCGCGCGGTGCTCGGTACCGCCGCCGCCGCGCGCCCACCTCTTGCGGCCTCTCGCGACATGCTATAGGTACACTTGTCTCGTGACGTCAGATTCGTCAGAGAGATTGATTCTTCGAAGAGAGAGATGGTTTGTAGCGCCTACCAAAATAAAACAGCAACAGACGTAACGCAGAAAAGAGGTTTTCAGCAGGCACTATCAGAAATTTTCATCAAACTATCCGTACTTATCTGCTAATAGAATAAACAAAACGTACAATAAAAGGTCTAAGCCTTAAATGTATCTGCATCAAAGTTAGCATCTATAAAATTGCGCCTTTCCTATAATTTTTTTGATATCAAGATTACGGTTTAAAAATAATTTGGCCATATTCTATTTCATAATTTCAAGAAACGAAAAGCGTTTGAAACTATTTTTTCTCCAAGCATAATAATTCAGGATATGTATTATAGTATTCATTAATTTCAAACTTCCACATGATGTATAACGTCACAAAAAGATTGACAAAAACACATCGATTGCCTTATTTCACAAGACTTGCCCGTTAAATTATAATATGAAAAAAAAAATTGCATTGTGAAATTTTAAACGATCCTAACACTTGTAAACGGAGTAGATATAATAAGGGTAGAATGCATTTTTGTTTTAAAAAATGTGTTTAAAATAAGTAAGTACTACTAACTATTATTTATTTCAATCAGGTGCCCTTGATGGTATCTTCGCAATGTCTCTCCAACAGAGATCAACGAGTGCCACCAGAACTTACTCGCGATCAGCTAGGAGAGGAGCTTGGTAAAGTAAGAAAGATGTATAATTCTATATCTTATAAAATAAATATCGTTTGACTACTTACAACTTAGAAAACATGTTCAGGATTCATCATAATATCATCAAGCCACTCTATCCTTTTCGCCAATCTATCCTACTTCCTTTTTAGCATTAAATTTGTCTACTAATATGTAGATAGCTTTTACGTATCTTCTAAGTGTAATATGTAGATAGCTTTTAGGTATCTTCTAAGTGTAATATGTAGATAGCTTTTACGTATCTTCTAAGTGTAATATGTAGATAGCTTTTACGTATCTTCTAAGTGTAATATGTAGATAGCTTTTACGTATCTTCTAAGTGTAATATGTAGATAGCTTTTACGTATCTTCTAAGTGTAATATGTAGATAGCTTTTACGTATCTTCTAAGTGTAATATGTAGATAGCTTTTACGTATCTTCTAAGTGTAATATGTAGATAGCTTTTACGTATCTTCTAAGTGTAATATGTAGATAGCTTTTACGTATCTTCTAAGTGTAATATGTAGATAGCTTTTACGTATCTTCTAAGTGACGTATCTGATTTAATATACCTACCAACTAAACTATTAACAACTTAGAAAACATATTTAGGATTCATCATAATAGGTATATTATCATTAAGCCGCTCTATATTTAACTGCGTGATAATGTTCGTAGTTCATAGTTTATTATCAAATATTTATAAACAAATATTTTGTTACGTATATTTTTGAAGTCTCTTAACAACTGTTTATCCTTTACTTTACAACGTTCTGTTATTGTGACTTGCCTTAAACATTATTGTTATTTATGGCCAATAAATATTACTGATTTACTGATTACTGATTTACTTTGTAGCGATGATAGCTCAGTGGTTAGCGCGGTAGGTTCGCATGCCGAAGGGCGTGAGTTCAAACCCCAACAATGAGCTTGAGCTGCCGGTGAAGGAAAACATTGTAAGGATTAGTAAGGAAACCATAGCATGGTGGTAGGGTTCTTTCTAGTAGATACTCGGCTGGCTAGCTACCACCCTCAAGTTGAAAATCTGCCGCCAAGCATCTAACGGTGTGTTCCGGCAACTTCACTTGAGAGCCAGTTCCATTCCAGGCTAGGTGTGCTTTACCATCTTCGACCACACTTTCACTTAACATCCGGTGAGCTGTGGTCAAAACAACTAGCCTGTCAACCATTAAAAAAAAAAAAAAAACGTATTTTCTCAACTAGTTAATATACATATTTGGATAATTGTAACCCTGTATAAATACATGTACAATGCGATAAATTTATTTGTATGGTGGGATAATTGAGTATAATTGAGAGAGACAATTGCATTATTTTTCTAAATCTGATCTATAATTAACTTTATTATTCAACATTTTCTACATCACTCATCAATTCTACTTCCAGTTTTATTAATTCTTTTGGTATTATCAATGATTCAGTCAGTAGCAGGTTATTCATGTTGCTATCTTGCTCTCCGTTCTTCGAATCCAAAACTGCTACTAATTCAGATTCTGTAACGATTTCCTTAGTATCATTTAGAAACGAAGCAATTCCTTTACTGGGGTTCTTACCGAAAACAAGCTCACTTGGGGTTCGGCATAAAGTCTCGTGAAAGGTCGTATTCAACGAATGCTGGATATATTTCACACCGTTTTGCCATTTAATGTTCTGAGTCATAACAAGCCATGCGTTCAGCTTCTTCAATATGTCTTCATTTGATTTGCCTTCAAAAGCGGATTCGGGGAAAACATTTTCCGAATAAACTATTTTAAAATCAGGATACAATGAAAAAATTCGCCTGCAAATAGGTTTTAGAATCGCCACACCGTTTTTCGATTGTAATATGTTTGGAGCTCCGAATACGAGGAAGATTTCCAGTAAAACATCGGCAGCCTCGTTTACGCTTATTCCTGCCATAGCTTTAAGATGGATGAATTTGGTTGCATAATTACGATATACCATCAGGTATTTGTACTTTTCGTTTGGTTCGTTCGTGACGCTCAATAGATCCATCTGGGCTCGCGAATACAACTCTGGATGTTTGTGAATTGTCTCACTTAGCACCTCTTTTTCCATTTCGATAGCGGTTGAAGTTTCTAAGGGATCTATCGATGAATCGATTGTGGATGCGTTATCTATTGGAATTATGTTCTGTTTTTTTTTAGTTTTCCTTGCCCATGCTCTATTTACTTTACAATCATGGCACATAGACAAGTATAGCATTATACATTCAGTAGTGATGTTATAGTACGTCTGTTTTAATTCTTCCATCATGCGTGTTCTTCCACCGTGGTTCGTTTGTTCCAAATGGCATTTGTGTATAATATCATAAGTTTCTTCCAAAGTAATCATTATAATTTTTTTATTATTGAGTAGTGCAGGTTTATAAAAAAGTTTTTGTTCACCGTTTGGCATATCTATAAGCGCATATTTTCGGTTCCGTCTAAAATCTACGGAATTTTTACTTCCACGTTCCTTAATTAACTTTACATGCTCAATCAATCGATGGTATTTATCTTTAGGAATTATTTTAGTGTTGATACTATGTTTTTTGGCCAACTTGAGCAATTTCTGGTTATACTCATCTCTATTCGTTTTCCAGACGTCGACTTCTTCGCTCTTTACATCTTCATCGAGAATTACTATATCTTCGCTCATATTCTGCATAGTTTATCGTAAAACAGCACTCTAAATCACAACTAAATGCGTTAATAAGTCTGAATTGCTCAAAAGGAACAAAGCGCAGCGTTTGATACGTAAAAATAATCACAACCAACACAGACCGGTTAGAGCACAAAATGGCTGATGTATTATTATTATTGACGTCTCGGTGAATGTTCGGACACAGCCGGTTCACGCGCGACGGTAACCAGGCGAAATCGAAAATATATCTCCGTCTCTTTTACTCGCGCACAAAACTTACCTACTCGATTCTTTAGTTTGTGATTTCATCCGAGACTTTGATAAAATACAATGATAAGTAACTAAGCTAAATACCTAATAAAATATTGGAGGCAAATGTAGTAGGTATACACTTTTTTGCATATTAGCATAGTAAAACTGTTTTATATCATACCTACTAGCAGCTCGCCCCGGCTTCGCACGGGAAAACAAAACTCGATTAACAATGTAAATATAGCAAATTATGTCACTCAGTGATAATGTAGCATTCTAATGATGAAAGAATTATTCAGATCGGTCCAGTAAGTACTTAGTTTCGGAGCCTATTCAATGAAAACAAAAAAAAAACAAATCTTTCCTCTTTATAATTAGTGTTGATTATGCCTGCCATATCTAAATGTTAAGTACAGTATCAGACAACTAGATTTTCTCACAATGTTTTGCTTTACCGTTTAAAGCTGCTAGGTAATACTTACACACAAAAATCCAGGCACAATCAACGATGTAGGTACCTACTATAGGTAAAACCTCATTGGGTACAATCCTCAAAGCTACCCTTCAATGTAAAATTTTGAAGAATTACAAATCCAGACATAAAATCTGATATTCTAAAACAGTCCGGACATATCCGTGCACGTAACTAATATAATTTATTCTCGAATATTTCAGGAGCTTCACATAATCGAGAATAGCAAACGAACACTGACAGACGTATGCCATATGGGTTGGGAAAAGCTGAAAGAGCTCGACAACGTATTCTGCCGACTGGAGCGCGAAATTCAGAACAAGGACGACGCCCTAATGCTGGAGTACCACGTTAGAGAGCTCGACAGAAACTGCTCTGGGATATCGTATAAGCTGGAACCCACCAGAGTACCGATAGAGTAAGTCTTAAAATGTGCTACTAGCTTACGCCCGCTACTTCCGCGTTAACTTTAGAACTAGGTACAGAGAGAAATTAAACATGTGTCTAACAAGCAAAAGTCATGAAATATGCGCTGTTATATTATGTAAGTATTAGATTCATTGTTATGCCTTTGTATTAAAAACGTCTTGTATTGTATGGAAGCAATAAATATCTTGAATATTGAAGATAAAGGATAGATACTTTTTATCCCTGAATAATGTTCGAGACGTACCTATATCTACCGACCAAATTTCAAGTGGATACGTCCAGTTGCTTGTTTTTCGATAATCCCACAGGGAAATAACATTTTTTAAATTTAATGTGTATGCGATACGTTAATCCAGGTAATAAACTATACCTATGTGTGTCAATTTTCATTCAAATCCCTTAAGCCGTTTTTGCGTGATTGAGTAACAAACGTCCAAACATACAAGTTTTCACATTTACAATACTAGCTGCGTCACGCGGTGATACCCGCTGCATTTTCTCAGTAGCCTATGTGTTAATCCAGGGTATCAGCTACCTCCATAATAAATTACATCAAAATTGGTTCAGCCGATTGAGCGTGAAAAAGTAACAAACATACAAACACACTCACAAACTTTCAGCCTTATAACATTAGTGTGATTACTAGGATAGTATGGAATAGGGATTAAGTGATTATTCACCGGACAGTCGGTTGTCATTCTTATCAAGGCATTTGTTTGTGTAAGTTTCTATTACGGTATCTGTTGTAATATTTGTGCTAGGGCATTGACAATCACTTTTTTTTTAAAGAGGAATAGACAGGTCGTCATTTTTTACGAGGTAGGTTTTTGGTTTAGGTAGGTCATTATGCCTCCGAAATAGATGATTTGTTATAATATTCCAGATCGATGACTGAAGAAAGTTACGTCGACTGCATAGAAAACACGATAAAAATAGCTGAACAGTTGATGGGCGAATCCAAAACCTTGCGTGAAACAATGTTCAAGAGCCGCGAGCAGGCGCGCAATCAAATGTATGCGCAGAGCCAACAGCTCGAAATGATAATGCGGCGGCGAGTCTTCGATATACAGAGGGCTCGGAACGAGATGGAGTGGCAGAAACATAAGGTAAAACCATAAGCCAATATCTTCTTAACAGCATAAGGAAATGTTTGTTCCAAACTTCCAAACCTAACTCACTAGTACCTTAGGTATTGGTGGAAGGCATGAGTTGTTGAGATGGCAACGTTTACATTGACTAATATAAGGATTGGAGTAATCCGACTTCCATCACACAAGCTCTGCTTAGTTTGGGGTAAGATGGCGCTGTGTGTAGGTAATGTTCTACGACATAACTAGATATAGGCTTTTTTTCTAGTTTAAAGTTTAAACTACCGGGTAGGTAGTATAGCCTATCTACCCGGTAGTTTTAATATATCGCTTTGTTCCAGTTGGAAGAGCACATGGCTAAGGTAGATCGGGAGATCGAATCGTTGCGGGCGGCCGTGGCGGACAAACTCAACCCGACCAAACTGGTGGAAACCAGGCTTGAGACTAGAACCCGCCGGCCGGTGTTGGAGCGAGTACAAGTGAGTCCTCAGCAATTATTATTTACTCTATCAGTGGGTACTGGACGGTACGGCTTGCCAAGGTGAGCTTTGTAATTCAACAGCTCCAAGCTTAGTACTAAGCCAAAAAGAGGGTATAGTATAGATTAAGCGCATATAGAGATAAATCTGGTATCAACATTGCTTTGACTCCCAAGTCAAGGTCATTATATAAGTGAATTAAATTCTAGGACAAGCCGATGCGCGGTCTTATCGAAGAGTACGAGCGTGTCCACATGAGCTACAGCATGCTAGAGAAGAAACTTGAAGAAGCATTGTAAGTTAATTTGTAACCCGAAGAACTTCTGACTGTTCAAAAATGTATCTACGCGTATTCGCACACACGATAAAGGCACACTCCAATTTTTTTAATTTATTATCTACATATTTTTTAATACTTTTTGTTTTGTAGGACAACATACCACGGTTTATACAATCACCACCAACGCGTAACGAAAGACCTTCAATACAAGAATCAAGCTCTGGAGACAGACAGACGACTTATAGAAATAAGGAAACCGATACACTCTCCAGAGGAGACGGAGTTGAAGAGAAACATCGGTTACTGCCACATGGCCAATGAACTTGTTACCGACTAAAGGACAAGAATGTGTATTTACCATCGATTTTGAGAAAGACGACCGCGCATCAACGAAGTCAGCTAGCGACTGAGTTCTAACTGGAGAGAAATACACTTAGGCACACCACTGAGTTGGTACTGTTGTTTTAGCTAGGTAGATATTAACGGCACAAAGTTTCAGTATGCTCGTATATCTATAATGTACTTATTGGCACTTAGATTTTCAAAGTTAAAAACTATGTGCCTCTCCTCTTAGTATGCAATTAATGTGCAGACGCACATAATTAACATTGCATGTTAGTATTAATTATAACTACGTAGGTATACACACCGATAAGAATTTTGAGTCGTAAGCTACAGTAGTGAAGGTTTATTGCACGTCCGTAGTCGCCCACAGATAATAATCAAACTAGTACAGATATATTATGTACATCGTATGGGCGTATACGTGTCATCGCCTTAAATTAACGATTTCTTCATAGTTCATAGAACATTTAGTAGTTTATATAAAAGTTGTATTTTCCGTCATCGCTTGAAATTGTCATTCACAGGTAAATAATTGAGCTAAAGGCAACGGTGATGGTTTACCATCAGGTAACAGGCTTATTTACCACCTGTAGCATAAAAAAATAATAGTTTCTTGAGGGTGGTATAGATGTCGCCACACTATATGTTCGTTTCGGGCTTTACATTGGCCACTTTGGTATAGTTAAGTATGAAATCAGTAGATGGCGCTTTCATGAATTTGTTTTAGCTCTTCATGATGAAACGCAATCGTTTGGTACATAAATTTAGAAATGTTTTTTTGCAGTAGTGCTAAACCATAGACACGATTACAGCACTATACTGGATTGAAGAATTCTCTATGAATAGTCGCGTTAAGTTATTTGCGTTTGTTCCGCATTACCTATACTAATGTACCTACAAAACCACGACGAAGCGTGTTACGAACTGACAAAATAAACGTTATAATGTACTTACATTTTCGGCAATTAATGTCCTGTCATCCATTCCAAGGAAGGTGTGTTTACCATCTTCGACCACACCGTCACTAAACATTAAGTTAGCTAACTTGACTGGTTTGTTAACCTGTCAACTAAAGAAAAACTCGTGTGTATTAGGGAATAAGGTCTCTGCAGTTCTGAGAAAATGAGTTCTGAGCATTTATGGTCAAATTTTAAAATCCTTGTGAGACGTGGATGCCTCTATTCAGGGTATCAATAATTCATTATTAATTAATATAATTATTACGCTTTAACCCACCAACGGCTGTGTTCAATCTAGAGTAAACAATTATTAAAAAATAAATTTAAAAAGTATATGCATTTTAATTACATTTTAAATAATATAACAAGCAATGTGTAATATTAAAATATTATATTTAATTCACTGGTTATAAAATATTATATTTAATTTACTGCTTAACATGTCTAACTTATGAATTAAGCAAGATTTATTGGAGTTTTTATTACGAATACTTTAAGATAAGTAACTATACTAATCTAAAATAATAATGCTTTGATAAATGCAATGACAGTAAAAAGCTAATTGAAAAGATATTTTAAGCTATGGTATTTTTCATGAAGCAACATTTTTATTTTAGCCAAACTGACACGGCTGAAGGACTAGTATCCATGGCCATGATTTGTGATATTTTCATTAATCAAAGTACCTACTTACATAAATGTTAAACAAAGATGGCGTATTGACAGTGACACTGACACCAGAGAATCAAGCGACGTTACTAACGGAGTGTAAGCGGAAACGCGCGAAGGTCGTGTCACCCCATTGAATATTCCAAAACATGTGTTTTGTAGAATGTTTATTTATCAAAATAGTGATGTTTTATACATAAACTGCTGATTTAGGCGCGTAATTGTGGATAAGTGATATATTGTTGCGTAACATGACTCTTCGTGTTGCTTCCAAAACTTCATTGAAGCTTTAATTATTGTTACGACTATTTTATAAGGACATGACCGGACTCAGCTAATTTAACTAAATTTTTCATAAAATACTTATTAATATCGACAAACACTGTGAAGTTGTCAATCCGTCATATTTGTTCACGTTTGAATGTGTTAAAAAAAAAAATTACCATATTTTGGCACCTAAACATTTTAACAAGACGTTAAGCAGAAATGTTAGTAAAAATTGGACTCCTATCCAATTTATAAGGCGGCAACAACTGTCTGTATAAATTTTTGGTCTTAAATATTTTGTGCCCTCTATAAATAAGTAATACTTATATATTAGATAACATAGAAAAAAATAAGTAATAATAGACGTTCCCCAACATATTCTGGAACATTCGAATTGTTATAGTAGAATCTTAGGAATTCACGTAAGCACATATCCTAATAACTGAAACTTTCACACAAATTATAGGTACTTGTCTATATAATAAACCAAAATGCCCTATGCTTTTAAATAAACACTTGAGAACCAGTTTCCATTGCATTACATTTCCATTCAGACCACACTGTCACTTAACATCGGATGAGCTGTGGTCAAACGCCTAACCTGTAACTAGTGAAAAAACCAATGTATCATTGAAGTGTAGCAATATACATAATATAAAGATGTAAATCTAACCAGTTAAGAAATTTTAAAACAATTTGATAAATCGACAAAAAACTTACCTTATATGAGTTGACAATTTTTCTCAAATGTCTCAAACTAGTATTCTTAGTTATTATTTCAAGTAGAAACCCCATAAGTATTGCTACACTTTGATGAACACCATGTATATATTGATTGTATGAGTAAACGAGAATTTAAGATCTGTTTTCTACTCATAAAAAAACGAAGGACATAACACACAGCGCCATGTGGCCCCAAACTAAGCAAAGCTTGTGTGATGGAAGTCAGATAACTGATAGAATACATATATACTTTTTTTTGTAAATGCATACTTATAATACATATAGAACACCCAGACACAGAACAAACATTTGTTGATACATAAAATGTTTGTCCTGAGCGGGAATTGAACCCACGCCCTTCAGCTCATAAGGCTGTGCCAACAGGGCTGTCAAATACTTGTAGTTTGTTCTTAAAAATACTATTTCAATACATAGTTTTCGAATGCGATTAGAAACATAACAGATATCACTGTAATGTCTTTAATACTATTTTGAGTGTACTTTAATATTTAAAAAAAACTGAAGAAAAACGTTCATTCGAGCAGCTAATACAAATTACAAGACACATCACATTTGACAACAAAATCAGATTATATCTGCGCATATATTTTACAAGGCACTTGGCTGTAAACTAGCTTTCTAACTGTCTTATAAATACGTAATTTCATAACTACATATATTATGCACTATCACCTGTGCTATATAAGCCATTGAAGGCAAAATAAACCATTATAGTAGCTTTAGAACATTTCCTGATCGCAAACGTCCAAAAATGGAATTGTCACATACTTGAACTAAGCCATAATATCCTATACTCTAAACCTGGCATCACATGTTAGTCGTAGCTCGCCAATCTTCAACCAATACAAGCAACCGCTAATTTATACACGACAAATGCTCTCCACGTATTGGTCAGGTAAAGTTGGCCAAGTGATTAACGTCAACGTCAACTAGGCAGGGATGTTAGATGGCCACTCTGAAATTCTAGTACCAGCTAAAAAGCGGGTATTAAACACGGAATACAAGTATCAGGATTGCGAGATGTAGAAAAAAGTTTTGTAACGATGATAGCTCAGTGGTTAGCGCGGTAGGTTCGCATGCCGAAGGGCGTGGGTTCAAACCCCAACAATGAGCTTGAGCTGCCGGTGAAGGAAAACATCGTGAGGAAACCAAAGCATGGTGGTAGGGTACTTTAGTACTCGGCTGGCTAGCTACCCTCAAGTTGAAAATATGCCGCCAAGCATCTAACGGTGTGTTCCGGCAGCCTCACTTGAGAGCCAGTTGCATTCCAGGCTAGGTGTGCTTTACCATCTTCGGCCACACCTTCACTTGACATCAGGTGAGCTGTGGTCAAACACCTAGCCTGTCAACAATTAAAAAAAAAAAAGTTAAATATCGCTTAAAAACTTTGTTTCACACATATATTAAAATATATAAAAATATGTATATATATTTTCGGCGAGTTACGACCTACATGTAATAAGTTTAACGAACTTCATCTCACAATGCCATCAACTCCGGTTGCGGACCAACTTTTTCATAAGCCTCATCGAGCAGAGAAACCACCAGTTCAATATTATTATGATTTAACTTCCTACTCGCCGCCAGTCTTATAGACGGTTCCGGGCAGTTAACTTCATTGTCTCTGAGGTAGGCGCTGGTGGTGGCGGCCACGCCTTTCTCGAAGCAGTATTTGGTGATATTTTGAAGGTAAGTCTGTTTGAGACGGTCAGTTAGATCGTCACGTTTGAGGTAAATGTGCTTTATTGGTGAGATTTCGTCGCCGCTGTACGTGAAGTTTTGCAGGTTCGACAAGGCTCTGGAAGAAAAATATTTATTGATTTTTAAGCTATATCACTAGGTGGTAGATCTTAGCGATACATCTACATAGATAACTGCCATAACAGTATCAGCTTACTGTCATATACATTACAGGGCTATTGAGACTAACTATCAAACGACTTAAAGTAATAAGCGCCAAAGTAGAGATGCCCTAGACTTTGTTCTGTTTAAAGAGAGAAGGTAAAAAATACAACAAAAAGAACAATTACAAACATTAAAAAAGAAATCTTTTTTGTTTGTATCATTACTTTTATGTTTAAAAAAACTTCCACAGATAGCCTTAAGTTAAATAATTTTCCACTCTCAAAAACTAAACAAGACATGTCCTACATTCTAGCTTTATCACGTTTACTTTTAAACTACCCAAGTTTCAAACCAACTTACGCGCAGTTAGAAGGTTAGTCTTAAGTTAGGATAAAAGATGTAAAATTCGAAGAATGTACAGACTTCTACTGGTTTGTACTTTATACCATGACAACCCTGGCAATAGGCAGTTTGGATTTGGTATTGGATACATACCTGTGTAACATTTTGGACTTTTCGTTGAGTTCACATATGATGTCAGGCGTTTCTTCCAGAATGTCGAGTGCTGTTATAGCAGCCTGCGTTAGCATGGGAGGTAGGGAGGCACTAAAGCAATACCCTGCAATATCGACATATTTATATTATAAATTAATACTATATTATCTGTACTTACCATAAAATAACATTTTAATGTTATTTATAAATTAAAAAGAAACATTTATTTTATTACACACAAAAGCTAGCGGGACGTCAGTGCAGGACTTATCGCCCCCATTTTGAATAAAAATAAGAATACACACAAATCACTAGGACACCTTTAAACCTTTCAGGAAGCGATTCGATCGCACTATGCCATCATCAATGCAAGACTAGACTAGTAGACTCACCGAGTCCGGAGAGACGCTGGTGCTCTACTAAAAAGTTTGAGCCGGCGCAGAAGCCGCCGATGGTTGCGAACGAGTGCTCCAGCGAACCCACAATCAGGTCTATCTCTGAGCGAGGCACGTCTAACAGTTCTGTTAACCCGCGCCCGTGCGCGCCAACCACCTGGAAGGAAAATAAAATGGCTATCAATATGTCGACATGAGGAAATTATAAAGGTTTGCTGAACAAGCAACCTATGTAAAATGTGTTTCCATTCAGAAAACAAGACAGATGTATCAATATTTTAACTGTGTCACATTTAATTGCCAAAATGTTGCAATAAGTTGAAACTTAGAATTCAATGGTGTCTCCATGCAGGGACCAGGTCCATAGTATTGCAAGGATTACTAGATTAAAGATACAAACATACATAAAGACTACCAAACGAGTTTTTTTTAATAATTGGTTTAAAAAAATATAAATTTAGTTACAGAACAGCTTAGCTTTAAGTCAAAGAATAAATCTAAGGAATTTAACTTGGTTAGCCAGTATACGATTGGGAACTACAAAAATTTAGAGCATAATTTTTTTGATATTATATTTTATATCTTAGTTTAATATAATATTGGACATTAAAATTAATCAAGTTTTAACTACACTACCTATCTTTAAGAGTCATGTTAGTGAACCATATTATTACCATATTACCAATACAATTAATATAATCAGGTTATGTTAAAATGAATTGCAGCATTTGAATTTTAGCCTCAAATAGAAACAATTTTTATATTAATTAAGACAAGGTTTCCTCACAAAATATATCTATGCTAAATTCTCATTTTTGTAGCCAAATTCATCTGCTAAAATTTCCACATTATACATTTTTTTTTAAATATCTTAGGTCATTACACAGCTTCATCTGACATTTGTGTTCAAAGGTTTTTTTTTTTTTTTTTTAATTTATTCAAACACACAAAACAAATTACAATCATTAGGAAACTAGAGTACAGAAATGTTGGATCAGAGCGGGATTGCAACTCAGACCATGTGTGCAATGTTGGTTTAGCGTTTAAATAACTATGATTATGGGTATATATCTATATGATTAGCTAGGGGTCGGACTGAGCCAGGCGCTTAGGACATAAAGAATTTCTGATATGGGTTCTAAATTTGGGAGAGAAGATGTCGACAATTACCTATGTCCTTATTTGCCATCTCATTATACTGGCGAGCCATCCGTACTAAGGGGTTGTATATGGAAATGTTGTTATTATAAATTTTTATTTTGAAGTGTCTAGTTTAAAATTTAAAATGATTTCCTAATGTAATATTTTTTTTTGTGACAATGACTTGCGTTTGAACACTATCTTGCCTGATATTAAGCTAATATGATGGACATGTTTGCCTGGAATAAACTAATTCACTCCCTACTACATAACTTCAGCATTTTGAAATAAAAGTGTGTTATACTAAAATTGTTTATTCTAAGCTACATTTATAAATAAAAAGCTTATAAGTAATAACAATTGTATGTAAACTTACCCCAATAGTTAAACTTTCATCCAATATTATCCTCAACTTGTATTGTCTAGCAAGTTTAACGAGCTCCTTTAACGGGCACATTTTTCCTGTGTTATAGTATATCCCTTCAGCTATTAAGAATGCTCGTCTTTTTGGGTTCAGTTCCTTTTTCTTCGCAGCCTCAGTAAGCTGACACTCGAGGTCTGCCATGTCATTATGTTTGAAGTACCGAACCGTACTTCGGGATGCTTGGATGCCTTTTTGGATGGCAAACCATACTTTTTCATCACTGCAAAAAGTAAGTGGTCGTAAAATGTTTTTAAGCTTTTAAATGGTATGAACTGAACTCATCAAAACTTAGCTTTAGCTAAAAGAGTTACAATGTATACCTCTTGAATTAATTATCAATTAACTTTGATGGTACTAAACCAGTTTAAAATAGAATAAAATTTACTTTTTAGATTTGCATAAATAAGTAGGTATAGTGAAGTTAAAGTTAGAGGTAAAAAGAACAATTAGTTATTCTTTTATTTCACACACAAAAACTACAATAACACATTAGAATATATTATACATAATGTACAAATACATACAGTACATGCATAGTAAAAGAAGACAAGAATAAACAAAAAGAATAAAAAGAAATATTTTTGCTGCAATGTCCAATGTAACAAAAAAGGTTATCAACATTAATAGTGTTAAAGTTTACAAAATATTATATGTGATGATTAAAAAAAGTTAAACTACAGCTTGACTACTCACGCAAATATAATATCAGCTCTCTTAGCATAGGAAGGAATAGCACTGGCTATAGTTGAAAAACCATATGAATAAATAATTGTTTCCTCCACCTCCAGAAACTTAGCCAGGCGTTCTTCAAACTCCAAATGCACGTCTATTGTCCCGTAGAATCCCCGAGGACCACAAGAACCAACTCCATACTTATCCATAGATTTTAAAGCACTTTCTATGATCCTCTCTTCTTTGTCGAAGCATAAAAAGCTAGTAGCACCAACATTGAGATTATTATCGTCGATTTTACCCATTAGTAGAGGCTCTTCTACCTCGTAGTCTACTTCAACCAGCGGTGCCGGTTTCCACTCTGCAACCTGACTGGTAACTCTATTGAAACGCCGAGACTTCTTTTTAGACCAGAAATAATACGCGGTGATTAAAACCACTTGAAATGTGACGATAAGAGACCACCATCCCGCCTGTAAGAGTTTATTACGTGTGAATTCCTCAAGAACATCATGTTAATCAGTGACTAACGTTAGAACACTTACCATATCATAAATATCGATTAGAATCATTTTTACGAGTTAACACTAGGTTCGTGAGCCGCGTTATTGCAGTGCAATGAGGATAGCGACTAGAAGTTTTTTTTGGAAGAAATTCGCGGCTATTAAATTAAAACAGAATTAACAAGGCAAACGTGTGTACTGTGTTATCAACTCGTCAGTGTTGCCCTTGCCAACAAGATTTTTTTAAGTTCGCCAAGTTCGTTGTGTATTTCCGTCAAAATTATTTTTATCCGTCAAAAATAGGCGATATATTTCTAAAATTATATATTTGCCCAGGTTAATTTCAATTTAAATTATAAATACCAATCATACTTTTAAAAACACAGCACACATACATACTATTCTGACTCTACTTCTTTTAACAATGTTAACATATTACCTACTTAAGAGAGTTAATTTTTGCCAAAACTTAAAATCTAGAACCTCAACAACGTTTTCAGAGCTATCATGCTCTGATGTCATTGTTGCAGAAGCTGCAGAAGTTAATGACTAGATAATTATGATATGATAGCTTGACAGCGTTCCAGAATTAGAATTAGACTCATTTAATGGCCATAAATGATTACTTTTGTTACAGGCAAGTCAATATAACAATGAAAACGCGTAATAAAATTAAATTTCGGTTAGTGTTTTTTTTTGTTTCAAATTAAAAATAAATAGCAGGAAATTCCCTATTATTCCATGTACAAAAATGAGTTCTCCGAGATATTCATTGGCATGTTTCCGTTCATAAACGAGTTTATAAATAACAAAACATGTCTATGACTGACCGTCTTGCCGTCATACAAAATAATTTGTTTATAACAATTCCCATAAATTTGGAGAATGTTAAAAACGTTTTCGAGTTTTGGCGGGAACGTGGAAAGAGTCTTGTCGCTCCGTTGTATTTTTTTCCAAAACTAGTGTTTTGTCGAGTGTTTATGCAAAAAATGGTGGTGTTTTATTCATAAAGTGCCGAATTACAAGCGCGAGTGTGGGAAAATGATATAATGTGGTGAAACATGACTTTTCGTGTTGCTTCCAAAACTCCATCGAAGCTTTATAGTAAAGTCGCCTCCACTTTACTAAAGCATGACTGGACTTAACTGACACAGACTGGACTTGACTAAGACTGGACTTTGACTATAACTAGCTACGAGGACGCTTGTTTAATTTTTGAAACTTGAAAATATATAAATACTTGACACTGGCAAATGCTAAAACGCGACGCCAAAAATAAAGAAAAAAAAAAACGTTTTCGGCTCAAGATACATTCTTCCCGTCAAATATCACGTCAGCCGTTAGAAAGATATTATCCCGTTTTCAACGGATTCAAATCCACTCGATGTGACGAAAATCTGTTAAATTGGCAACACTGACTCAGCAGCTTCCAGTGAAGTTTTGTATAATTCTTCGGCATTAATTAAGATACATATTTCGTAACGCCTAATCTTCATAACACGGCTTTTAACATCATAAGTAACAATCAAAGTTCAGTCTTGGCCAATTTCAATTCTAGTCCGTTCCGATGCTCTAGTAAATTAATGGCAGCTGTTTTAAAAGCTTCGAAAGAATTTTGCAAGTAAAGCTTATTTATGATTCACCACATCATCTCCCTTTACACATTTGCGTTTATGATTCGACATTTTATAAATAAAACACAATTATTTATTACATAAACACTCGAAAATACAATAGTTTTGGAAAAAATACAGTGTAGAAAAGTGGGATAACTTGCTGAAATATGACTTTTCGTGTTGCTTCCAAAACTCCACCGAAGCAAAAGTCACCACTACTGTACTAAAGCATGACTGCCCTTGACTAGACTTGACCAAGACTGGACTTTGACTATAACTTTAGATGTTATATGATGATACTTTGATTAATGGCAAAATGACCTGTAACATCAGTGTTATTAATAAATGATTTGTATTTGTTAGACATGACTTGCAAAAACCGAAGGCAAGATAAAGAAACTGAAGACTGCACACAAAACATTGAAACTGGCAGAATGCACAAAGTAAGAAGAATGATCTGTCATTAACAGCTGTGCTGCGCACATATTTGCGAGTTGTCATTGGTTTGTCAGTCGCTGTGCTGACAATGATAAAATACACCGACTTAAATCTCGAGAAAAATTATTAATTTCAATTTCGTCATTTTTGTTTAAAAAAACACAATGGTAAACTTAGGGGGTACACTGAGAGTTAATAAATTCGCCTGTTTCACACTAATTTTTATTCTTTTCCTCATTATTTATTGGCGTTCTGGTGCGACAACTTATCCCACCGAAAAAAGTGATCTCGTAAACCTGAAGAATCTGCTAAAAGCTTCAATTCAGGCAGCTGAACGGGGCGGGAAAAAGGTGTTTGAAGGTAAGAACCATGAATTGAACACGAAGAGCAAAGGGAAGACTCTGGAAGGGGCAAATGATCCTGTGACCGACGCCGATTATGCTTCACACTGCGCGATGTATTTTGCGCTAAAGAGTACATTTCCTAAGTTAGCGATAGTGTCTGAAGAACATTCAAAACACGATTCAGCATGCGAAGAGCAACCATTAATAGACGTGGAAATGGAATTGACTGAACATGGCGAAATTGAGATGATGCTTGACGAGCATGTCTATGCTAAAGATGTAACGATGTGGATCGACCCTTTGGATGCTACACAAGAATATACAGGTACTAAAGAGAATGTTCCTTATTGCATATACTTAGGTTACATACAAAAAAAAGTTCAAGAAATAATTCTTGAACTTTTTTTTGTTTCGCCACATATTGTTTGATCACAGCTCACCTAATGTTAAATGTTGGTGTGGTTGTACATGTAAAGCGCACCTAGCCTGGATAGGAACTGATTGTAAGTGAGGCTGCTGGAACACAGGAAAAATGTGCAGAAAACAAAAAAAATGTCAAGAGCTTGTGCCACAAGTGGTGGCCTTTTTGCTAAAAGTGATCTTTTCCAGGCAACCATGAATGGAAAACATGTCACTGATTACAGAACAGATAGATGTATAAGTAGTGGGTAATTTGATTGTAATTAAGCATATTGTTTTGATAAAACTGTAATTTACCTGTAGTACTTGTTTGAAATTATAAAGAAATTAATAAAAAAAATGTTAAAATTACTTTGTGATAAAATTGTTGTGAATGGTAATTATACTACCCTTTTATACAAGACTAGCGGACGCCTCGCGGTTTCACCTGCATAGTTCTCGTTCCTGTGGGAATACAGGGATAAAAAGTAACCTATGTCACCCGGAGATAGTGTAGCTTCCCAACGGTGAAAGAATTTTTTAAATTGGAGCCTATTTTAGAGCATATTCTATACAAACAAATATTTCCTCTTTATAATAGTATAGAAAAAAGGTTAATCTATTTTTGTTGTATTACTAATTTGATCTGAATCTCAAATTAAATTTTAATTATAATAATGTCAGATAATAATTGTTTAGTTTAGCTTCTGACCTAAAATCAATTTTATGTTGTGTAACAAAAGTAATTCATAGTGCTTTATGTTCCTGAATGTGATTTTGTGATCGAATGATGAAAATTCTAAAAATGTGTTCCAGAGGGACTGTACCAGTATGTGACAACAATGGTGTGTGTGGCCATAAGGGGAGTACCCATTATCGGGGTCATTCACTACCCCTTTCCACAAAAAAGAACCTATTGGGGCTGGTTTACCAAGAGAGCTTCCAGTAATATACATAGTATACATCATGTAAGTATTCAACAAAATTATATCACATTTTTAATGCAATTTAAGAGCGAGCCTTTGTTATCAGATCTATATTCATGCTGCTCAAAGTTAAATGATTTTAGAGCAAATATACTTTACACTTTTGCTTCGAGATTAAAATTAAGTTGTTTTCGTGATAGAAAATATTTTAATTCGGGTTTCCTAATCACATGTCCAGTTTATTTTGAAGTTTTGGTAAAGCATACCTACAGTGAAGGACAAGGTTTTGAACTTTTTCAAATCCAAAACTGAATAGTGCTGAGCTGTTGCAGACAATTGGAGAGAATTCCTAGAGAGAGCAAATAATTAACTTGATTTTTTTAAACAAATATAGAGCATTTTCTCTTAAGTGAAACTGTGACTATTGTTTTTTATGTAAAAGTAATTAGACGAACGAAACGATCTCCTGATCGTAAGAAATAATGTCTGACCATTGCAGTTTAAGTAACAAAACAAAGGCCTGGACATCACTAATTTGGTGCTCATTACTTTGAGGCATTAGACGGTTAGTGTTTAATGTAGCTTTTCAAAAATATATTATATCATAAATATATTATGCTATTTCAATCATACTTCATATACCAATAGTTATACATACTATTGCATGTTCATACTGATCATAGCTGTTGATATCTTTCAAACTACTACTAGTACTCGGCTGGCTAGCTACCACCCTCAAGTTGAAAATCTGCCGCCAAGCATCTAACGGTGTGTTCCGGCAGCCTCACTTGAGAGCCAGTTCCATTACAGGCTAGGTGTGCTTTACCATCTTCGACCACACCGTCACTTAACATCAGGTGAGCTGTGGTCAAACAACTAGCCTGTAAACCATTAAAAAAAAAAACTTAAGACCTCAATGTAACACAGCATATCAATAAATTATACTTTTGAAAATTAGGAAAGTTTGAAATAGTATTAAAAATGTCAAAAATTAATACATGTGTAAATTTATCACGTGGAATGTTTCCAGTACGAAATCATTAAGGCTACAAACTTGTCTCTTCCAAAAAGTGTTTTACGATATACTTTCGTTATTCATTTCAGAAAATTGAAAACAAAAACCAACCCAAGATTATTGTATCTCGCTCACACCCGGGCAAAGTTGCAGATCTAGGCAAAGAAGCTTTTGGTCCCAAAACATCCATTACATCTGCAGCGGGAGCTGGATACAAAGTCATGGCAGTTGTAAATGGGTCCTATGACATGTACCTTCATACTGCAGCTATAAAAAAATGGGACATATGCGCAGGGGATGCTATAATTAAAACTGTAGATGGAACACTAACAACAACAAAAGGAGACAATGTGGATTATTCATCAGACGGTAATGTGAAAGTAATCGATGGTATATTAGTGTCTAGATTCGACCATGATTACTATTTAAGTAAGATGCCTCAAGTGATGGAGGCAGCGTGACGTGTCAAATATCTGGATGTTTTTATTTTTTTTCTCGGTAGACATTTTTTTGTCTAAACACGGTAGGTATTTTTAAAGGTGCTTAAATCAACCATGTTTTATGCACATGCAGTATGAAATGATGTGAGAATCTAGTGTAAAATATAGTACTTAAAAGGATCTAACATAAATAATTAGGCAAAATTGAGTAGGTACATCGTTTTAGACCTTTGGCCGCTCACCTATTCATTAATAAAATACATGTTTAGTAAAAGTTAACTATTGAAAAAGTTTTACATTCTATATTTTTGCTAAGATACGTACATAATAATATGTTAACAATAACTGCTTAAAATTTTGTTTCATTACTGCCAAATCTTAAAAAAACAATCAAATTTATTGTATTTCACGTTGTAGTCTGGGGGTGAATTAATAAATTAACTCGAATTTGACAATTTTGAATTTTTAATGCAGGATTTTTTTTGACCAATTTGAAATACCTAATTAAGTGTCCGAAAAAATATTATAAATAAAATCTCGGTTATCGAAACTAAATTGTTATAATCATATTAAATTTGATCGATATTTTATCTTTTCGACAAAATAATAATATATGCACTTTTCTCTTAGGCCAGAAACTATCGAAAAATAGCGTACATAAATGGAAAACATCTAATTTTTATTGATTACGTGCTTATGTACTTTTCGATAGTTTATGCGCTAAGGGTGCCTTGTTAAGATTATCTATATAGGCTATGTGGACCATCGGTGAGCCATTTACTGTCTTACTGTTGACGCGTTCGCGAGGCGAAAATTACATTTTATTTATTGTTGGTGTTTAAATAACATACAGTCGTATAGTAAAAAGCACTGTGAATGATTACTTGGTACTATTTGCAGTATATTCCTAACATATTTTTAAATGATTCACTTTCCCACGTGGACTAAATGATTTATCATTTTATGGCACACCGGTAACTATCATGGCTCTAACAGAACATTCTAAATTTTATTCGTCAGTAAACGTGTTAAATATATACACTACTAGCCCAAGGCGTAAGTTGCAATACTATAGACAACGATTTTGTTTTAATACAAAATTGACTATATAAGTAAATAAATAAATATCCTAGGACATTTCACCCTGCACCAACTAGCCCTAAACTAAGCAAAGTTTGTACTATGGCCACCAGATAACTGATAGAATACTTGTATCATTTATTTTTTGTAAATACACACATAACCATCCATTTATGCTCGTCACACAAATGTTTGTCTTGAGTGGGAATAGAACCCACGCCAAAGAGATACATGACCAAATGAACTAGCAGTCAAGCAATGCAAATAATAAATATCGTAGGATATTACACACAGCGCCACCTGACCCCAAACTAAGCAGAGTGTGTCATGGAAGTCAAATAATTGATAGAATACATACTTTTTTTTTCTAAATAGTACATACAGAACACCCAGACATGATCAAACATTTGTTTAAACTATAAAAAGCTTTGTCCTGGGCGGGTATCGAACCCACGCCCTACAGCTTTTAAGACAGGTATACTACCACTGGGCCAAAAG
This sequence comes from Biston betularia, assembly GCA_905404145.2. NCBI lineage: Eukaryota > Metazoa > Arthropoda > Insecta > Lepidoptera > Geometridae > Biston > Biston betularia. Next base: position 12,680,184 of record FR989873.1, read on the forward strand.
GGCTGTCGAATGTAGTAAGAATTAATTTAAGACTGGATTTAGAAACAATGCACAGCAACTTCTTTCTGCTCTAAAAGTATTTATGTATCTCCTAAGGTTACTAGTACAAAACAACTCTGTCTAAAACTAGTTTGTCCCAAAAAATCATTACTAGCTGAATTATTGGTATATCGTACCTGTTGCGGTAGCGCTCAATCTTTGCCCTCGCATGTATATTGTATGGCAGCCCGTACACGTAGCGCGCGATCCGCGATCAATGATCGCGATCCAGACTGATCGTGTACGAAGCGGATTGACGGACTGATGCTCCGGATCGCATAATATCTAGAAATTTTGAAATCATGATCGCGGATCGTGATCATGATTGAACGTGTACGGGCTGCCTATACTAAACCACATTCGAAATACCACGAACATTAAAAAAAAAAGAATCCGCTTATCTGTTCAGCCAGTCTCAAGAGTTATTATATTCGCTCACCAACGAGTTTCATTTGATTTTTACTTATTTAGAAAATTCCGCTTACTGCTAGATGGAGCTTATAATTCGTCGCAAAAAAATATTATTCTAAGAATAAAATTTGTAAACGAAATTACAAAACAACGTTGAACACGCAAACTTTAACTAGGTATTTTTAAAATTAGTGCATCTTAGTATATAAGACAGAAAAAAATAAGACCTCAGTCAGTTGTGCGTTTATGTAGTGATGTAAATATAATTTATCATTATTTAAATGTAATGTTTTCAATGAGAACGTATACCTATACAATACATATGACATACTCTCTCTCTCGCTCTCAAATTGTTTGTAGTAAAAAAAATATTATTATTTTTTTTGTGTAAAAATATTTAATTTTGTAACCATGATAGCTCAGTGGTTAGCGCGGTCGGTTCATACGCAAAAAAAAAAAAAAACATTTTTTTTATAAGACAGATATAACCAATAAGTACAAACAAAACACAAATAAAAAGATTTAAATTAACATATACCGACACAATTAATTTTAAATGTCAGAAGACGTGAGTTCAAATCATAACAATTAGCTTGAGCTGCCGGTGAAAGAAATATAGTGAGGAAACCATAGCGTGGTGGTAGGGCAAGATGTTTGAGCTCACGTTACATGATGTTAGTGTGGTGGAAGATGGTAAATGCACTTAAATGGAATGGAACTGGATCTCAAGTAAGTCTGTCTTTAAAACTGTTCGGGGCTTGGGAGCGGATTTTCGATTCGAGGGCGAGTTAGCCAGTCGAGTCCTACAGATTACTTTACTACCACGCCATGGTTTCCAAGCTCATTGTTGGGATTAGAAAACGTACTTTGGAGTGTGGAACGATCGCGCTTACCACTGTGCTATCATCGCTACATAGAATTGTAATAATCTCTATTTACGCCCGATAATGGCGTTGCCCAAGTTTTTTATTTAGATATCTTTTGTATTTATCAGTAATTATTTTGCTAAGGGTACAATCTGTGTGAGTAGTCTGTGACTAAGGTTTGTGTCCGCTATAGTAGACTGGAGACAAGCAGTTTTTCAATTAATGTTTGTTGACAAGTCTCGAAAGCGAAGTATTTTTACATTTTATAAAGTTGTGTTTACCTAAATATCTAATGTAATATATTTTCTAATTTTATTATATTTATTTTGTATTATTCTGTGTGATAGATAAAAAAAAATTGTTTACATTTTACAATGTGAAATAAAAATCATGAAATACTTTAGTTATATTTTTTTTTATTTTGATAATAATAAATTAAGCAGGTCAATTGAGCGCTAGATAATTAACAATTGCATTTAAATTATAAGCATAACTGCTCAATTAAATTTTTTATCATCTAAACAATACAGGAATGTGATTACAATTTACTTTTTCAATTAGCACCGGAAAATCAGAACCAATCTTAAGGTATTATTGCATAAGTACATCCATTTTGTTTCGTATTTAGACTGAGACGAAACATAACTATTTCATAAAGATTACAAAAAACACAAATTGATTTACATGTAGGTTTGGTAGGTAGGTTTGATTACAGTGTAACCTCGATACAACCAAGCTGAAGGAAATTAAAAAATATTCGTTATAACAAATAATGTGTTACATAGCCGTTAGGTTGGTCTACGATTCGTTTTAACAAGGTAAGAAAATTTGTTAAAGTGGTTCGATTTCCATACAAATAATTTTTTGCCATCTATGGACAAATGGAGCATAATTTTACAGTGTAATCAAAGGTACTGGCATTTATTTTGGTCTTTATTTGCGGTAAATCACAATTGCTTGAATAAAACAGTAGATTACTGGAATAAAATCAAATTTAACAATGATGAATAAAACAGTTGATTATGCTAATAATCTACTGTTTTATTAAAGCAATTGTAATTTACCGCAAATGAAGACCAAAATAAATGCCAGTAGCTGTTGATTTCATTGTAAAATTATGCTCCATTTGTACATAAATGGCAAAAATGTATTTGTATGGAAATCGAACCACCTTAACATTAACTCTTCTACTATTTTTTTCTGTTATAGCGAAAGGTAGGATATGAAAAGTTATAAGTTGACAAAAATCATTAAAATATACTTTCTATTTATATTCTGCAAGGACTGAATATTCATTAGATTTGTGACAAGAAGTATTCATAATGTACTTAAAGGCATATTTTGCACTCTTACGGTATTTTAAAGAATTTTGTTAAATCGAGGATATCGTTATAATAAGGTTACACTGTAAAACAAATATATTCAGCAAAAAAAGAAATTCCATCTCAGATTATAAGTATTTTAACTAAGGTCATATTTTTTTTATTAACTGTTTAGATGTCCACATAATAGTAATTGTACTTAGAAGTCTCTTGTTGTCTAATATTGCTTAGTTTCTCATCTCGAGTCATGTGTGGACGTTCATATTTAAATTATCATACTCAGTCATCACATAATAGATAAAGCTGCTCACAATACAGTTTATAAGTAAGCTTGCGTTTTATTCATTCAAATCATAGAACTAATCCAATCCGATACGTTTTAAATCACTTTGCAATTGTCAATGATGCATTTTTAGCTTGTAACATTCTATTGCACAGTTTTTGTATTGGTTTAAGTCAATAAGGTAATACAAGATTTGTGTGAAAGAGATAGCATCATGAGATAGATAAACTCTATTGTTCACATTAACTTTTCACTGATATCTAATACGAAAAAAAATACCTAGAGTAAGTATTGGCGGCCTTATCGCTAAAAAAGATATCTTCCAGGCAACCTCAGTATGGAAACAAATAAAAAGTAGAAAACGGTGTGTGCCAATAATGGTTAACATAAGTATAACATAGACATACATTCAAATAAAGATACATCCTAGTACTCAAATTGGAGATAATTAAAATATACCATTATAGTAAAATTAAAATATTAGATATAAATACATATGGAAACAAAATCAAGTAAACAATAAAAATGCAACATCAACATAAGAGATCAGAATCTCTATCAAATCTTGATCTATTCTCGTTTCGTATGATTTTATCTTATTCCCAAATAGATAACGACGATAATAGATTAACTGAATAGATATCCAATAAATCACGATTACGATTAAGTTTTTAATTAATAAATTGTTGTCAAATTAGTCAAATTTAAGTGTTCATCACTGTTGTAACTGAAACGACTGTTAAGCGGAAATCAACTAAAGATATACCTTGAATATTGAAAACGAACTTCCGCAAAGTAACGCCTGAATCAATCAATTAAACTAATTTTTCATGTCTGCCATGGAACATCACATACACGCCGTTAATATAAACCGAATGATCATACGTTGAGAGCTTACAATTCGATAATTTTACAGCAGCACTATTCGATAAATAAAGAACAGTACAATCTTTATCGATAAATCTGCAGTGCCCCTAAACAGTAAATAAATAATGTACACAAAGCTTTACACAAAATATATTTATGTGGACAAAGCTAAATAGACCTGCAATCAGCTTCATAAAAACACAATACAAGTAAAAATTATATATACAACTAAATATGGATTGACTCGACTTTTACAAATAAAAATGGACAAGCGAAACAACAATATACATGTTTATAATTGTCTACTTACATTGTATTCTCCAATTTTGGCGACAACTCTTTTTGTGGAAACAGTGAGGTGCGATAGAAATTAAAATTGAGTTAGTACACTTTAAAAAAATATATAACGAGAAACGATGACCCCCGAATCGCTGTAAGAAGCACCTTGACAGCTACAATCACACTAATATTATAAAAGCGCGAGTTTGTGAGTATGTAAGTGTGTTTGTTACCTACTTCTTCACACTCAAGCAGCTGGACTAACATTTTACCAATTTTTATGAAATTTAGTATGGAGGTAACCAACACCATGGATGTAGTGTTCACTTGAGAACAGCGGGTAACTCCACGGGGCGCAGCAACTACAATATGTATTGGCTGCATGAAAAACGAAAATACTAATCACATTTTTTAACATGCCATACCAAAGTGGCTAACATATACAGTTAGCCACTTGAGTATTGTTGAAGTTGCTATCAACCTTTACTGTCAAAAAAAATTGTTTGTCAATGACCGGTAAAGACCATAAAAACGCTGCTGGTCGCATAATAGCAATTGTCTGTCTGTTATCAGTCGCAATTACTTCCATAATGAAGTATTCTGGAGTAAACAGTGATTATATTTTTTTTTGTTAAAATTAGCATAGCTAATGTAATTTTATGAATGGAAAAGAAAAATAATTATTAAATATCTTGGCCCATTTCACGTTGTTGTTTAGCATGTTTAAGAACTGCGCAGTTTTTTTTTTTTTTTTTTTTTTTTTTTTTTTTTTTTTTTTTTTTTTTTTTTTTTTTTATAATTTGCCCCTTCGGGCAGGCTAAAGCTATAAAGCCATACTGCCTTGTCTTAAGTGTTATTTCTGCTGTATCTTAGCTATAGTTATCGTCAAAGTCGTCTTAGTCAAGTCCAGTTCGTGTCAGTTAATTCCAGTCATGCTTTAGTAAAGTAGTGGCGACTTTACTATAAAGCTTCGATGGAGTTTTGGAAGCAACACGAAAACTCATGTTTCACCACATTATATCATTTTCCCACACTCGCGCTTGTAATTCGGCACTTTATGAATAAAACACCACCATTTTTATGCATAAACACTCGACAAAACACTAGTTTTGGAAAAAAATACAACGGAGCGACACGACTCTTCCCGCGTTCCCGCCAAAACTCCGCGCAGTTTTTGTGTTTAAATCTGTACATTTTTTGAAAGCAAATGGTTTAAAGCGATCTCCGAATTTTAGCATTTTAAGTATTTCACTTTTGAATTAAAAAAAAATCACTAATTAAAGTTGCTCATAGTATAATCAAGACTTCGTTAAGTCAGAAACGTAAACTAGATTTACTGGCTCAATAGAAGAACAAAAAAAATAATGTTTTTAATTTATTATTCTTACCATATTGGCATATGGCTGAAGTAATTAAAAAAAAAGCAAATTAAGACTCATTGAAAAATGTGTTTTTCTTGGTATGCAAAAAGATTCCATAAAAATAAATTGCGAATGCTATAACAATAGATAAATTATATTTTTAAGGACTCCATAAAACCATTATAGGGTTTAGTTTTTTTTTTTCAATAATTATGTAACACGAGAAAAGATATCCAAACGTAGTACTTGTTTTGCTAAATGAGACCCTATATGGCACAGCATAAGATTGATGATCGATATACACAGTGGCGGCCTTAGGGGGTGGGCAAGCAGGGCAACCGCCCGGGGCCTCGCTCTTGCAGGGGCCTCGCGTCCTCGTAGAAAAAAGTCTTTACCATATGTATGTGTATCTCGCGCCTCGCACTTAACAAAACCCCACCTGATTGCGCGGTTTCATTATTAGTGCAAGCATGTTACAGCCACTCGAGCACTCGAACAATTTTTTTGTAAAACGGACTCAAAAGGGCCTCATAATGATCTGTCGCTCCGGGCCTGCCGCAACAGCTAAGGCCGCCGCTGCATATACAGTAAGAAACATGCTTGAAATATCGGAATATCACGCCTTAATAGTTTGATTGCAGCTGTTAAAATGTTTCACAAGCTCCATTTACACAGTTTCTGTATGTCTAAGCGTATTCCACGATTATTATAGAGTACCAGGGGTCTATAGCATCATTTCTAGGTTCCTTCCTAACTGTGTATTAACAAAATTCAACGTATCTTATAACTAAGGCACTAAAATTTTGACCTTTGTCGTCAACTTATACTGATAGAATAATTTATGAAAATGCATTTCACCTTTTCTCCTCGGCGTAGAGGGAAGTAAGTTACTACGCATGTGTAACTGTATGTGATCGTTATTTACGATCGTAGAGAAAACACTAGCATAATGGGAGAAAAGGTGAGGCTTAGTTAAGTGAATTTAACCAAAGATCACTAAAACTTTAGATTTGTTAAAACAGTAACAAAATGCATGGTCACTTTAATTGTACGCACACTACTCTTGTAGCATTTCAATTTAGTTGGCGGTTCAATATCTCAATCAATCACTTGGTGACCACTTATTGCAACATGGCCAAAACTTCGAGATCAAATTAAATGAACAAAAACTAACTTCATAGTATTTGTGCGCGGTAAAGAAATGATAATGGTAGTTTAAATGAAAAGTTTTAGTGGTAAAGTCAAATCTATAGTTTTAAAAATCTTTGATATACCTAGACATATCGCATTGATTGCTTTGGAAAAAAGACTAGGTCATACCTTAAGAAAAGGCATTGAATTTACACCTCACGCGAGTCGATAAATGCAGGCATTTACTTGACATAGGTTTTATGAGTGTTGCCCGCATTCAGTTTATTCAGGTGACATTAAAATTTAGTGTTGCCAGCGTCTCCCTCGAACCTCCCCCCACTTTCGCGCACTATGTACAAATAACTCGTTTCACGCTCTTTAGATATAACACTTATCACATACTGAGATTTATCGTCCATGCTCGATATAGCTTAACGATTTTAGGTTACACGGAGTCATCTGGAATGAGAAGAAAATTGAGGGTAGTTTTTAAATATTAATACACTGTTGCAGAAATGGGATTGATGGGTCTATGTAAATCTAGGTATATCCATGGCGGAAATAACGTCAATGAGCAGTTCTAAGAAAACACAAACATGGTTTTTATAATATTTACAGGAAAGCATAAATAGAATTATTATGATAAAGTTGACAAATATAAATATCAAATTAAAGAAATAACACCGTTTGATGAGTAGAAGATTACTATCAGACTAACGATTTGCTTGTTTTGATGTTGACTTAATTGAAAAAATAAATTGACTAAATTTGCTTACCGTGGTACCACCATTTTGTTTTCTTGGGATTTTTATTACATGTTTTGACATAGAATGAATTGTCCGGTGGCCGCTTCTGTAACAATTAAAATCACATTGAAATGAAGATTGAACATAGTTATAAATAAAGGACAAAATCTGACTGTATAATATAACCTATGACTTTTACAAGTTCCATAAAAAATATATTTATTAATCATCAATAGGCTGACCGCTAAAGAGAACCGTATGATGATTGATATATAAATAGACACATGCATAGATACATGCATGTGTCTATGTCATTACACGTTATACAGATGTAGTGTTTTTTTTATTACATGTAGGCTTGCGTTTCACCGCCAAGATGCGGTCTACGGTGGAGCACGCTCACCTAGAAGAAACAGATTCACTCGCGACTTGAAGGCACCCAGATTGTATCTATCAGGGAACACCCACTCGGGCAGCAAATTCCATTGTTTAGCGGTTCGTATAATGAAGGTAGATTCGAACCGTTTAGTTCGAATCTTTGGAATATCGACCGTGAAGCTGTGTCGCTTCTTGGAGTTTCTTCTTACCTTCTCCTTACAGCTACTGAGCATGGAGACGATGGACAGGCACACAGACTGCACGGAAAGTGCAGGCGACCAATCGTCTGTTAGGATGGACAGACATATATGTCCGTTGGAATACACGTGCGGGTGGATTGGGATGTTGCTGCCTACGAATGTTACCTGAAACGAAATGATTGAGACTAAGAAATTTTGTGGGACACATTAAACAGCGTAGATATGGACGACTATTAATACTATAATATTCAATTAGATCTATTTAAACAAATACCATTACAAAGATATGCGGTAGGCGTTATCCAGTTTTGCACTGAAGGTGAATGAAGACGAACATTTGTGTTGCTGCGTGCGTATTGCGAGCTGCGTGTTTCAAAGACGTTGTTACATTGTAATTAAATTTTACAGATGTTTTAGTGTAATGAAATCACATAAAAAAGATCCCATTTTACGGAACGACGTATTTCTCGGGAAATCCCGCTTCCCAGTACCCGGAAACGATACCCTTGTGCTGTACATTTATATCTTTATACACCCGCATGTGGCGAGACTTCTCTGAGATTATTTTATATTGATTCAGAATATAGCTTTGGCTGCCAAGTGGATTTATTTCGTAGCGATACATTTAAATAGTTCCCAATTTATAAATAACCTACTAATCAGTCAGTAGTGCCAGCCAGGAATAATGTCGAATTGCACTGAATCGACAATAGTTACCGTTATTGTAAGTATATAAAGATTTTTTTTTTGTAAAAAGTAAAGAGACGAACGACACGCTCTCCTGATGGTAAGAGATAACGTTTGTCCATGACCATTGCAGCGATACACAGAACTTTGAGTAACAAAACAAAGTCTAGGGCATCGTTGCCTTAGCGCTCATTACTTTGAGACTTTCGATGGTTAGTCTAAACAGCCCAGTAATTTCGCTAGCTGCAATACCCTTCAAACCGGAACACAGTAATGTTTACACACTACTGCTTAGTGGCAGAATAACTGGTACAGCGGTGGTACCTACCTAGACGACCTCCTGTTAAGGAGATCTACCACCAAATTATATAATAATTTTTTTACTTAATACAAAAACTATTGTAACTGGCGGCCTTATCGCTAAACACGACAACCAGGTAACCTTAGGCTAACTTACACAAGCTGTTTCGAGAAGTACTACTTATGGGTGCTAAAGCGATCTCACCAAGACGACCTAAGAATTAGGAATAAAGGGGATGTTTTGAGAAGTACCTACTACTTATTGGTACTCACAACAAATGAAGGGTAAAAATTTCTCACAAAAGGAGCAAAGATGCTTGCATTAAATCTATATAAATATTTATTGATATATATGGACAGTTGATCGTATGACAGTTTTTTTTCCGCGAAGCACGAGATTAAGTGACATTGTGGATAACATTTTACAAATTTTTGCTTACACATGTCATGGGGGCCACTGTAGCCCGGAGGCTCCGTATCATTGATACGACTGATATGGCGGTAGCTACGCCCCTAATTTAGGTCCGTAGATGAACCTTTAGCGCGTGTTGATTTATTTATAGGTATAATTGCGAAGCATGGTCACAGAATAATCAAGAGTTCGAACATGGTAATTGAATACATAGTAGAGAGCGCTCGTGCATGGGTAAATCAATTAAGTCAACATGGGTATGTGCGCACTTTAGCCTTAGTTAAATATCAATGCTTCAGTAATTTACAGACTATGGAAGTATAGTGAATTACGAGCCCTGAAAGACAAGTGATAATGTGTACTTCCCAAAATAGACAGCATATTCGCTTAACATCAGGCTAGATGGCGGAAAACGCAAGCCAATCTGTCAATTAAAAAAAAAACTTTGCTAACATGTGCCTACATTGTACATTTTGTGTTCTGTGCTCTTCCAAAATCGTGCATTTCTCTCAAAGCGCACTTCCTATAACGAGCAATTCTCGCAACGTAACTTGTATTTTACAACAAAAAGAAACTAAGATAACAAAATGACATGCCTGTTGGTTCATTGGTAGTATGTCTGCTCCAAGAGCTGAAGGGCGTGGGTTCGATTCCCACCCAGGATAAACATTTTGTGGTATAAAAATGTTTGTTCTGTGTCTGGGTGTACCTACTGTATGTATTTACAAAAAAAAGTATTTAAGTATTCTATCAGTTATCTGTCTCCCATAGTACAAGCTTTGCTTAGTTTGGGGTCAAATGGTGCTGTGTGTAATGTCCTACGATATTAATTATTTATTACATTTAAAATTAAAAGTAAAAATTTGGTGGTAGATCTCCTTAGCTAGCTAGGAGGTCACCTAGCTAGGTACCACCGCAGTGCCAGATATTCTGCCGCCAAACAGTAGTGTGTAAACATTTTTTTTATGTGAAAAATAGTGAGACGAACGAGACGCTCTCCGACGACTAGGTACGAGGTAGACGATTAGATACTGTGTTCCGGATTGAAGGAAAATTTTACCAACGTGATACATGAAGGATGTTGTTTTACACGTTGAATGGTGAACGAAATTCGAATTTATTTACTACACTAGAATACAAAGACGAAATATTGCAAGCAGAAATCAGGATGAAGAAAGCCGTTCCGAGTTTATGAAGTTAACACTAGATTTTACTTCGTATGAAGCTTCGCTTCGTTGGCTGAATGAATGGCCATTAGCGGCTTTTAATTGACGTTTCCTTTACGACTATCAGTTGCCTTGATTTCTAAATGAATAAACCAGCGACACTGGTGTTCTGTGCAATTATTGACCTTTTGTTCTCGAATTATCACATTAGCGAACTCGCGGGCTGACTCACGGCGGTGACATCAGAAGCTACGTTAATGTATGTAATTACTCAACGCGAAAGAGTAATTTTATTTTAAACTATTTACGACTACGTAATTCGGGAGGTTTTACTTGCGCTGCTGAGAAATCGGCAGCACTAATGCTGACCTTTTTTGTCGCACTGGACACTACAGCGACAATTTTTTTTTACTGTTAATGGTTAGGGGCCGTTCAAGTATTACGTGAGCAGATTTCTTACCATTTTTTACCCCCCCGCCCCCCTTGTCATCAAAAGTAAGCAAAGCACTTACCCCCTCCCCCTATGCTTACGTAAACATTTTTAGTAATAAATGTTTTTTTATATTGTTATTTTTAAAATAGGAAAATTCATGAAAATATTAGGTTTAACTGATACACATAGAGTAAATGACAAAAAAATATAATCAGAAATAAAGAACATAACTAACATAAAGAATATTTTCGGAACACATTAACAGTCTTCAGTCCATGAAACCTGAATCCATGATTCTAACTTTTCCCTCTGTGGGCGTGTTTACTTTTTTATGGATCTTCTCGATGTGACGATTTAATGATTTGACGGAAGCATGATAAAGACCACACGTTTTGCATGTTCGGCTTGAGAGCCTCAATTTTACCGTCGGACAAAAATAATCGTAGGGCATTTGCAAAAAATCTTTGAGGGTAGTACTCAAGCGTAGAGCTAAATTGACTGGAAGATCAAGAAATTGTCCTCCTTCATCCAAAACCTAGTCATCAACTGTTTGTTTTACTTTTGCAGGTGGTGGAAGAAACCTGTTGTCTAGTAATCTGAATAGGCCACTTCTTGGACGACAGCATTCTGTATTTTTACATTTTACAATTTGAAGCAAGTATTGGCTTTCACGCACATGTTCTGAGTACCATTTAATGTCTGGAAATTCAGGAACATCTTGTTCATCAGCCTCAACATATTTTGCAGTAACATTATAGCCATCAATTTCCATTGAACTCCATACTTCAGCTAATACATTTCCTGCAAATTCGAAATTATATCTTTCTAATTGTTCATCAATTGTAATGCCACGTTCATCCAAATGAGACCCAAAATGGTCATGAGGCAGTATTAAACCAGCCAGTTCCCGACTCAGAGGAGCCATTCTTCGCTCTACTCTGTTATACGCACTCCTTCCAGGAGCATTGGTAGCTATAAACAATGCATCGAGATCATGTCGTTTAAAATGTTGTATAGCAAACCCTATGACTTTTTGATAACGCGGATTTTCATCTGGCCCTCCATCAACCGTCATAATTACTACTGGTTTTACTAGTCCATGGTCAGTTTTTGCTAATGGTCGAAACTCTTCAAGTTCGAGAAGCGTCTCGAAATCCTGAGCATGAGTATTAGCAGTAGATGAACTATGCTTTCCACTTCGAATAGCGATGAATGTTGGCCCAGAATATCCGACGGCTTGCGGTTGTCCTAGCATATTGGAAGTAACTTTGATACCAGCATAAACAGATGGTATTAATTTATGACGCTCAGCGATTACCCAATCGTGGTCAGGTAATTTGATTCTATATTCCATATGCATTAAAAGAGGTGCTTGCTTATTTGCCGCAGTGACGCCAATAGGGACTCGAGCTTTGTCATCTTGAGATAAGAAAAATACTTGATCTGGTCCAAGTATGGATGCTATGTTCTCTAAATAATGGATTGATGTTTCAGCGAACTTGCTATCTAAGTGGCTCTTGTGGTGATCAGTTTGAGCACGAATGAGCCTAACAGGGACTGTCGATACATGTCTTCGTCCCTCTGTAGAATTCGATTTTCTGGGAATCAAACGAAGATATGTCGCACTGCGACTAATGTCAAATCCTAGTTTACGCAGTTCTTGTGTGAGTTCGTCAAGAGTTTTTACGCTGCGAATAGATTCCGTTCGTCTCTTCTCATCACATGCACTCCCAAATAAAGCTATATCCGCAATTGTTTTCAATAGTAATGGTTGATCGCTTTCAAGTTTAGGATGTCCTACTGAATCCCTCAGAGATAGTCTTCTTTTTATTTCAGGATTTTCCTGACAAATATCTTCTAACTTTCTTTTCATACCATCCCTGTGTTTCTTCTGGGCAACTGCATTTTGAATCTTCCTGTTTAAAGTATTTTTTGCTGTTTTTAGTTCCTCGCGCAACTTAATGATCTGTTTATCAACTTCAGCGCAATTTGGCATAGTATCTCTGGCAGAATACAAAGCGTTCAGATTTTTTTCGAGTAGAGTAATCTTATTTTTCAAAGCTTCTTGAGAAGGTTTTGCTCTTTGTTTATCTGCATTATTATTATTTTCGCATTGCTCTTGTGATTCATTGCCGGTTTTAATTTTATCTTCTTTCTGTTTTTCAATGTTAGAAAATGGCTGTATAATTTGTGTTTTTTCTGCAGGTTTACTGGTAGAAGACGTTGCCTAAAAATGAAAAATTTCTAAGAGTTCTGCTGGATATTCTCTTATTAAGCTACATAAATTCACCGTATTTAATAAAACCAGCGTTTAAATATTATTGAAAGCTTTTCCCCACAGAAACCCTTCACATACAGATATTGAAAACACCGTGTATTTTGTGACCAATTGCCGGAGTCGATCTTAAGAAATAAAATATCAATCATTTACCTTTTTACTTTGAGATAGACCATCATATTTTTTACTCATAAATCGTTTTAATTGTTACAGAACGTAAAGAGAAACTTTGTACTTATATTTACTCACCTTGGAAAAAAAATGAAGCAGATTGGATTTATTTTTAGTCGCCGCTTGCAATTCTTCTTCAATTCTCTTAGATACAATAATATCTAGTTCCTTATCTGACTTTGCTTGTAATTTATAATTTCGCCAAACTTCGTTAACTAACTTTTGTACATTTTGCACTTTCGTCCCAGTATGAGATTTTTTTAAACTTTCGAACAGTTTATGGTATAACTTGGATTTGTCTATATGATATGACATTCTAATAAGATATTTAAATTTAAATAATTAAAACGTTAAACTTTGGCTAATTGCATCAACATAAACACAAATGATAACTTTCAATGCTTACAATACGTTTAGAATCCAAACAAAACAATACTGATAGATGCGCACTTGCAGCCGGCCGGCACGAGAGTGAATTATTAGACAAGTGAATAGCGCACGGTAATTTCCCTAATGCGCGGTAATTCCCCTAATCAGTTCTCAAAGCGAGTGCCTACGCATATGTATTATTTGCGGGAATCCCCGAAAAAACTTAAATAACTAACGATGACGTAATCATCATCTAGACCCCCCCACCGCCCATGTCATCCAAAATAAGCAAAACAGAGACCCCCCCACCCCCCCTTGGTGCTTACGTAATACTTGAACGGCCCCTTACCATATTACGACTTTTATTATGTATATCCTAGTGTGATGTTGTATGTGATAAAAATATATATATATATATAAATTAATGTAAAAGTAATGAGGCGAACGAGACGCTCTTCTGATGGTAAAAGCAGTGGCACAGCGTGCCCTGTATCAAATATTTTTTTTTTTATTTATTCAATATAGGTTTGCGTTTGAACACGCTCTGCCTGATGTTAAACAGTAGTGTGGTCTAAGATGGAGCACGCTTACCTAGAAGAAACCTATTTACTCTAGATTTGAAGACGCCAATATTGTACCTAACAGGGAACACAGACTCCGGCAGAGTTCCACAACCTCGCTGTGCGAATGAAAAATGTGGAATCAAAACGCTTTGTGCGTACATGGGGAACATCCACCATGTACGGAATTCATTGGGGGGCCCAAATGAAGGATAAAGATTTCATACAAAAGAAACAAAAATGCTTATAATAAATTATAAATAATATTTATTGATTATATGGACAGTTGACCGTATGACAGTTTTTTTCCCGGGAAGCACGAGATTAAGTGACATTTTGGATAACGTTTTACTACTTTTTGCTTACACACGTTAGGGGCCTCTGTAGCCTGGGGGCCCCGTATCATTGATACGGCTGATATGGCGTTAGCTACGCCCCTGGGTAAAAGATAACATCTGTCCATGACCATTGCAACGATACACAGAACTTTGAGTAGCTAAACAAAGTCCAGGGCATCGCTGCTTTTGATTACTTTGCGACTTTCGATGGTTAATCTCAACAGCCCCGTCGCTAGCTGCAGTACCTTCGGACCTCAACATACCAATGCTTATAAAATACTGTTGGCAAAATCTAACAGTGCAGTGATACCTACCTAGAGTAGCTATCTACCACCTAGTAAAATTATTAATATTATTTTTTCTGAACAAAATAGTAATAATAAATGTTATTTCTTCAAATGATCTGATTCATTCATCTTATTATTTCCTTATCATATTAAAGAATGACGTGCGTGAAGTCAATAACCTACACTTAGAGACTATTATCCTATGAATATTCTGATATGAAATCTGTGTATCTATTAGAAAGAGGCCTATCCGTGCAACTTTCAATATGTTATAAATAATTATTGTTTTTCAAATTACGAAGATTTATTATTTTGTCAAAGTATGCTGGGGTATTATAGGCGTCGAGTGTAATAAGCCAAAAGAGGGTAACAACATGAAAATCAAGAAAAAATTGCTGTTAAATATAAAAAGTTCATTGAACCGTGACTAAAATATATGGAGCAGTTGAATTTTTTTAGCCATTTTAGATTTGTTTAAAATGATAAGTACAATGACCTCCTGTCCGGTTAGAATACTCCAAAGTTTCAACATTGCATGAGCATCAGTCATATTATTTCATATTTATATAACAACTAGCTGCGCCCCGCGGTTTTACCCGCGTGATGACGGATGATAAAAAGGATCCTATGTCTTATTCCAGGGCCTAAAGTACCAATATGCAAAATTTTACCTAGATCCATTGAGTAGATTATGCGTGAAAGTGTATATTTAAATATATACATATTTAGAGTAATGAGACGAACGATGCACTCTCCTGATGTTAAGAGATAACGCATGTCCATGACCATTGCATCAATACACAGAAGTTTCGAGTTGCAAAACAAAGTCCGGGTCATAGCTGCTTTGACACTCATCACTTTGAGACTTGTATGCATATTATAGTAGAGAAAATCCGAGAATTCCAAAGATTTGTAATGTGATGTAAAAATATGTTTTTGTGCGCTTACATTGCAAACGCTGTCAAATTTCACCGAAATCAAATAACCCATTAAAGAATCAAAGACATCAGAAAGTAACAAACACAGCATTTAACACAGCAATAATCTTACTACATAATTATTTAGTTTAGTAAATTAGTGAGATGAAGTTAAACAATACATTCTTCATTTAGAAACTGACATGGCATTAGCTGTTAACATAATCTTAACTCATGTTTCAAGTTTCACTGAACCAGGTACAGGTTAAGACTACAGTATCGATGACACCAAACAACAACAATATAGGTGTTTGACTACAGCTCACCTGACATTAAGTGACTGTGTGGTCAAAGATGGTAAGCATACCTAGCCTGGAATGGAACTTGCTCTAAAGTGAGGCTGCCGGAACACACTTTTAGTTGCTTGGTGGCAGATTTTCAACTTAAAGGTAGTAGCTAGCCAGTTGAGTACTAGAAAGTACGCTACCATAGTATGGTTTCCTCACAATGTTTTCCTACAATGGCAGCTCAATATTTAACTCGGAATGGTTTCTTTTTTCTAAAAACCTCTGCACCAGAATGAACCTATGGTTATTATCAAAGGAGCATGCAGTTATGAGAAAAAAATACCACCTATCAGTTGCAGTAACAGATAAGCTGATAAAAAAGTTACAATAGATTAATCAATACTTTCTATTTGATAACATATGATAATCACATTTTTGTGTATTGTTTAATTCAGTTTGTACTTAGTATGTTATTAGATATTTACTTTAGTGACCTACCAATACACATAGCTAATATCTACTGTGGTGGTCATTTTTAACAATAAGACAGCATATCCATATTACTTTATAACATCATTTTATTGTACTACTAATATGGTAATACCCAATCATAATTGTAATCTATAGTGTGTGTCATGAGGTTAGATGTAATCACATAAGAAATAAAAATGTCTTTTGAGACTTACTTATTCTGACACTTTCTTATTCTTATTTAAAGTGGGGGTGATAAGTACTGCACTGACATCCTGCTTGGGGTGTTTTGTGCATTTCCCCCTACCAGCGTCTACCCGAGCCAACCCATCTCCTTGAATTATCAGAGGGAGGCTCTGGGTCACTGGCATAGTTAGTAGCTGCAGTTAACTTACAAGCAGCCCTGATTGTCCTATACTTTTACTCATAGACTATACACTGTATTGTCATAGATCACAAAGTTTGTCGTGGGGGATAAACTAATAATTATTTTAGAACAATGAACATATGAATGACTTACCTCAGGTGAGTCAAATGGGTATTTGTTGGTAAATTTAAATTGCAAAACAAATTTTTCCCCTTCATAAAGTGTGCCAGGAACTCCTTCCATATGTACTATCCACCTGAAAATAGTCTGCGATTTATATTACAGTGGTTTTAAACATTTTTGTGATAAAGATGTACCTATAAAAATCAGTTGTTATCTACTTTAATCAGGTAAACGGTGTTGCATGGCCATGTTTACAATGGCAATTAAAAGAAGTAGTTACTGAACAAACTTGAGGGCTGTGGAAAACACTGAGTCAGATTTTCCTACTTGATGTAAGAACATTTTTTTATCTCTATCTAGTTTAGCCTAGATTTAAATTGGAATCATCTAAAACATTTGTACATAAAGCTTTTATCAACAATATTGTTTCATTATTTTATTTACTTTTTTCAATAATTATACAAATATTGTCAAGTACTTTTCCTTTGAAGATAAGGATCATTGTTGTTTAACCGAACAGCTGTTGTCCAAAACTAATACAAATACAAGTTTATACATAGAAAAGTTAATATAATTATACTAAAAAATAATAATACTGACGCTAATAGAAATCTAATCATACCTTCCTAAGGTATGATTAGATACGAAACTAATTTATGCAGGGAAATAAATAGTTTACATAGAGGGTACTTAAGCACTCATATTTAAAATTATTTCAGAAGATATACATCACAAGCAAAAGTTGTGGATACTTACAGGGTTAGATTTTGGCTGGCCTGATCTCCGTCTACGGTGACGCCCGGGGGAGGCTCCCGTATCAAAGACATAAGTTCCTTTTGCAATCTCCGCTGTAACATCAAAAAAATACATGAAACAAGTTTAATTTAAAACTATGGCACATTTAACTGTTTCTGCTATATTAGCTAGTATTTCGTGATACTGAAAAGTTTTGATAGATATATTTATTTTTCTCGATTTAGCCAAAATATTTCGTATCAAAATTGAGAAAACTGACATATAAGTTTCTAGTTATTTGGTAATTAAAACCATGCAATTAACCATGTTCTTGTAATAAATTATTAAGGAGATATCGTAGATAATACTTTGGTGCCTAAATCAGTAGAATTTACGCGAAAAAATAATTAAATTCTGCTCACCTCAGACGGGGACATAGCGGCCATTATAATCCAATTAGACGTTTGATGTTGCTAGAATAAAAAATATAATAATAAAATAGTTATGACACAATCGGTGATCTCAAACATAAGGTTTTAGTTTTGGCGGGAACGCGGGAAGAGTCGTGTCGCTCCGTTGTATTTTTTTCTAAAACTAGTGTTTTGTCGAGTGTTTATGCATAAAAATGGTGGTGTTTTATTTATAAAGTGCCGAATTACAAACGCGTGTGTGGGAAAATGATATAATGTGGTGGAATATGAGTTTTCGTGTTGCTTCCAAAATTCCATCGAAGCTTTGTAGTAAAGTTGCCACTACTTTACTAAAGCATGACTGGAATTAACTGACACAAACTTGGACTTGACAAAGACGACTTTGACTATAAAACTAGCTACGATGGCACTTATAACTTTTGAAACTTGAAAATATATAATTACTTGACGCTGGCAAATGCTAAAACGCGACGCCAAAACCAAAGAAAAAAAAAAACATAAGGTTGAGTTTTGGCGGGAACGCAGAAAGAGTTGTGTTGGCCCGTTGTATTTTTTTTCCATAAACTTGTGTTTTTCGAGTGTTCATGCATAAATATGATGGTGTTTTATTCATAAAGTGTCGTATTACAAGTACGAGTGTGGAACATGATATTATGTTATATTCAAAATATTATGTTATATATATTCAAAACTCCGTCGAAGCTTATAGTAAATTCACCACTACTTTACTAAAGTATGACTAGATTGGACTTTGACTATAACTATGGCTACGAGGCAACTTATGAATCTTGAAAATATAATGTTATCTTAGCACTGGTAAATGCTTTAAATGCGACGCCAAAATAGAAGAAGAAGTTAATTCAATAAGTTTTGGAAGATTTTATTATTACTTGCAACACTAGACTTAGTTTTTTAATAATTTATTCTGGCCAGGAGTTTTGGCGGGAACGCGGGAAGAGTCGTGTCGCTCCGTTGTATTTTTTTCCAAAACTAGTGTTTTGTCGAGTGTTTATGCATAAAAATGGTGGTGTTTTATTCATAAAGTGCCGAATTACAAGCGCAAGTGTGGGAAAATGATATAATGTGGTGAAACATGAGTTTTCGTGTTGCTTCCAAAACTCCATCGAAGCTTTATAGTAAAGTCGCCACTACTTTACTAAAGCATGACTGGAATTAACTGACACGAACTGGACTTGACTAAGACGACTTTGACGATAGCTATAGCTAAGATACAGCAGAAATAACACTGAAGACAAGGCAGTATGGCTTTATAGCTTTAGCCTGCCCGAAGGGGCAAATTATTAAAAAAAAAAAAAAAATTCTGGCCGTGGATGTGCACTAGACTTAGTATTTTGATTACTTGCCATAAATTCAAAAAATAAATAGTAAGTTTTGGCGGAAACACAAAAAAATTAAGCCATGATTCTTTTGAATGTGCCTACATAATATTAATTAAAAAATGTTTTTATTATAAAACTCCGATTTACAAGCACAAGTGTGGCTGTGGGAAAGTCAAGTACCGTGATGCAACATTTTTTTTTGTTTCCACTTTTTAGCTTCGTGTAAAACCTTGAGGCTGGCTATTGGTTGCCGTGGTGGACTGGACTAGCTGTGATTTTAACGGCATCCGTTCATTATAAAATACATATAAATGGCAAATACCTACCAAAGAGAAGACAACAAATGTCGAATTTTTCACTTGTGTTCTTTATCAACGATTTGTGTGTATTTCTAATATGTCTCATATATTCTCAAATTAATAGTGTTTAATCTGAGCATATTATATAAATATTTAGGTTTTATAATTTATATATAGAAGTAGGAGCAAAAGGAATATCAGCAAAATATCTCTATAATCTATAAAGACCTCAGACTCAATAATTACTATCAATAAATTGCTGGAACGAGCATATGTAGAATCATAATCAAATTTGGTTGGACAGAGATGGGAAACAAGTGCAGTTTAGGTGATGCCCCTTTAGTTTGCCTCATCTGAGTTGCAAAATTTAGGGCATGTATGGGTTCCCATCCCTGCAAAATGACCTGGCATCCACACGGCGATATCATTGAAGGCTCAGAAGTTTCATCTGTTTGTTACAATAAATTGAAAAATAAAGCCTAAATTTAGTAAGTGGTTGTAACTGTAGTAACTGGGTGCTTGTTTCAACAATCAAACTATGGTGACATAATACACTGAAAATATTTAATTTTATTAATACCTAGTTCTTGCTTTCTAAATATCCCCAATGTATAAAATCATCAACAATACCAGTGAATCTTTCGATATATCCAGTACCAACTCTAATAGCAGTTTCTTTCAGTGGTTTGGTTGTTTTACATACATCATCTTTTGGTGGGAAGAGATGTGGTAGATAGAACATTGCTATCATCAAACCAAAGTCAAGCTTTTCTTTATATTGCTTTTCAAACTCTTTCTTAGGGAACACATCTTCTATTTCAATGTTAAAGTAGCCTAAAAAAGTTCCCAGATATTGATAGTAAAGCTGCTTTAGGTGTACCAAATGATTTCTTCGGAACTCCTGATCAGTGCCCCAAAATATAAAGTAAATTAAGTCGAGCACTGGATTTCCATAGAAAGTAATTTGATAGTCAACAGCAATGACATCAGTAGAAGAACCCTCCTGCAATAAAGAACAAAGCCAAATTGCATATTCAAAATACTAAAAACAATGCTTATGATAAAAATATGTAGTTAGCCTATAGATTTCATCTAACTTGTTATTATATGTAACAGCTATATAGCTATATGACAGCTCTGTTGGCTCATTGGTAGCATGTCTGCTTCAAGAGCTGTAGGGCGTGGGTTCGATTCCCACCCAGGACAAGCATTTTGTGATATAAAACAAATGTTTGTTCTGTGTCTGGGTGTACTGTATGTATTATAAGTATGTATTTACAAAAAAAAAAAGTATTTAAGTATTTTATCAGTTATCTGATTCCCATAGTACAAGCTTTGCTTAGTTTGGGGTCAGATGGCGCTGTGTGTAATGTCCTATGATATTTATTATTTATTTATTTATTTATTGACACTAATATTATAGGTATGTCAGTTTGTAACTTTTTGCACACTGAAATATCTGGATGGATTTGGATCACATTTAGAATGATGGCTGAAGAAGCTCACACTTTTGCTAGTTTTTATCCCAGAAAATTGAGGTGAATATTTATTTATAAAATATTACTTACAGTTTTTTTAACCATTATGTTACTATGCCTAAAATCTCCATGGCAAATAGTTTTTACACAACATGAAGCATCATTCATGTAACTAGGATATTTATCCACAAGATCTTTGAGATGTGGAGCCACTCTTTCCCTTATATTATTATCTAAAAATTGCATAACATATTCCCGCCACTCATGTCTAAATCTATGAAAGAAGTCACTAAAAACATATACACAATCCATAGTTTGAATCTTCTTCTTAAAATAGTCAGGTTGTTTGACACTCATTGCCAGTGAAACACCATGAAGCCGAGCAAGGTGCTTAACAACAAGCTCTGCATAATCCAATTCAACAATCTCCGTTTTAGGACATGATTCAAATCCAGTTGCTACCAAGTTTTCTAAAATGATTTCTTCATTGTTACATTCATCATATGGTTTAGCAGTCTTAAATCTCTCAGCAACAGGAACATTTTCCTTCTCTTGAAGAGCACACATTTCTTTAAAAATATTTGTGTACATAAATGTCTCCCGTTTGTAAATTTTCTTCACATCATATATTGGGATTTCAACAGATACAATTTGTTTAGCAAATATGTTGGTTACCTTATTTTCATATTTAGTATTTCCTGTAATATTTATTGCAAAGACAGTTCCTGTGTAGCCACCAATAGTGTCTGATAAATTATTTTTTTCAATTTTGTAAGTAACATAGCCTTCTTTTTCCACTATTCTCCTGATGCTTTCATCCAATTTGGTAAAAACATTATTAATTTCTTTGCAATCTTTTGCTTTTTCGCTCTGCATCGTGTTTTGTTTTTCACTAAACCCAGCTATCAAAGCAATGACCAATTTGTTGTACATTCACCCGTATTGTGTTTTGCAATAAAATTAATGCAAGCAACACTTCATATTTTATGTATCTAGCACTCGTGATAATCTTTTGTATTCAAATTTAAACCAAATATTGTGATTTGATAACGTCTATAATTTTTCTCGGTAGGTAAGTATATGCATTAAATTAAACTTAATTAACACAGATTTATTTTGAAATAACGCAACACTTATCAATTGGTTTTTGATTCCAGTCAGTTGTGCAATACTTGAATTAAATGATAACATTAACATGGCTGTTAATGTTATCATTCGTGATTAACTCACACAGTAGATATCAGATGTTCCAAGTTCTTCCTGTATTGAGGTTCTAAGTCCTCACACCTCCTTAAACAGAAGATTTCTTTAGCTGCCTCCACCACTTATTAGGGTAGCCGGTAGGATAGCTCAAAGAACAATATATACCGAACCGGGATAGGATAGCTCAGACAGCTCGTCTTGGCCTTGGTTTGGCTTGCTCGATTTTGTTTTGACTGAGTTTTTTAGCAAAATAGTATTTTGGTTAGATGTAGTAGAATGTGATGTGAAATTGACTGAATGTACACTGTGTAGCGCCATTTATTTCTCTCGGAAGAAAAGAGTTAATTGAATTTCATTAGGAGTTTTGGCGGGAACGCGGAAGCCGGTAAAAGTTGTCATTCCGTTGTTGTTTTTTTCCCAAAAACTAGTGTTTTGTGGAGTGTTTATGTATAAAAATGATGGTGTTTTATTCATAAAGTGTCGAATCACTAGCGCGAGTATGGGTAAATGATATTATGTGGTGAAACACGACTTTTCGTGTTGCTTCCAAAACTCCATCGATGTTTTATAATAAAGTCGCCACTACTTTACTAAAGCATGACGGGACTTGACTGACACGGACTATACTTGACCAAAACTAGACTTTGAGTACAGCAATAGCTTCGAGGCAACTTGAAACTTGAAAATATAAAACACTTGACACTGGTAAATACGCAAAATGCAACGCCAAAAATAAAAAAAAAGAGTTCATTGTTTTCGATGCGACCGGCGACGGCTGTCATGTAAGTTGTCAGCTGTCAAAGTTGCCATCCTATTCGTAGTATTCGTATCCCTATCAGAATGCAAAGCAAAGAAGCTATTTCGCTTGTTGTTTTGAAGATTTATTGTGTAAATACATTAAAAAGTACCATAACTTAATTGTTCTTCACGTTACACAATTAATCAAAGTGCATGATTATTATGTTTGACACTCCTGAAAGGCGGGTAACTAATGTTTCAGTGTCCATTCAGTATTGGTCAATAATTAATGTTTTCTAAATAAGTAATTTCTGATTCTAACACATAATAGGTCAAATCAAGAGAGGTATTGCTTATTAACCGGAATTACAACCACTCTTCTTACAAAATAATACCTACTGGTAGCAATGGTGTCTTCACAGAAGAAAACTTCCGCTGAATGGTTTATAGAACAACTTAATGTAGAAAACGCTAAACTAGCGGCCTTCGTTCTCGTAATCGGGTTTATCGGTTATCATGGCATACTTCACCTCAGATATGGTAAGTTTTCAAGACCATAGCTACTTAAAAAATCTCTAAGGCAGTGGATTCCAATTCTTCTTTCATTTTTGGAGTATTTTTGTGGTAACACCCACCAAAGTGGTTATGAAAACTTTACAGGACAGTTTTAAATTCTCCATGATATAATTGATTTAATTTATATACATACATATTTGTTACAAACATTAATAACTAGGCTGTTTATTTTTTTTTTAACATATATACTGCAGATATGCACATGCATATTTTATCAGAAATTATTCAGTATTATTTCTATTTTGAGGATGCAAGTCCTGCCACTTTGTGGTGAGAGTTTGATGAAGTTTGATGTTAAGTACTCAAGATGAGTTCAGAAGAATTTTGATTACTAAAACATACTTGGTATGTAGTCTATCTATACTATTATTATTGTTGACAGCCCTGTTGGCTCATTGGTAGCATGTCTGCTTCAAGAGCTGTAGGGTGTGGGTTCGATTCCCACCCAGGACAAGCATTTTGTGATATAAAACAAATGTTTGTTCTGTGTCTGGGTACTGTATGTATTATAAGTATTTATTTACAAAAAAAAAGTATTTAAGTATTTTATCAGTTATCTGATTCCCATAGTACAAGCTTTGCTTAGTTTGGGGTCAGATGGCGCTGTGTGTAATGTCCTACGATATTTATTTATTTATTTATTATAAAGTGGAAAGATTTGGATGATAATTTGCAGGTCCCGACTCTTGTACTTGGTTACTATCATCAGGACGGTATAAGGGTGACCATGAATGGCAACCATATGGCTGTATGCTTCACAGGTACTCCAAAACGTAAGTAAAAAGAAAAAAAATGTTTAAAAGGCGTAGTTTTTTTAATTTATGTAGTTTTGTTTGTACGAGGTTTGTTTTATTTATGGGTTCAATTCCCACCAGTACATACATTTATATGATCAATATATGTTTGTTCAGTCTCTGGGTGTTTTGTATGTGTTATAATATGTATGTATTTTTAAAAAAAGTGTAAATATTCTATCAATTATCTGGTTCACATAGTATAAGCTTTGCATAGTTTGGGGCTAGATGGCACTGTGTAAAATGTTGTATTATATTTATTTATTCATTGCAGTTGTAACATTTGAAATAGTCTGTAGGTTTGTTTGATTCATTATGATTTTATACATTATTGCTTATATTTTATATAACATGTAAATTGGACTGTAGCTGTAGATTGTAGACTGTACATTAGAGATTGCTGCCAGGATCTCTAATCTAATGTGCATTTTTTTCTTGTTTAGAAAGTTTTTTTTTTAAATGTTTTGGTCTTATAATGAGACTCTTAATGAGATCTTTTTTCAGAAAAGTACCTACATAAGATTTTTTTTTTCAATTTTTTTAGAGACGCCAGAAGATGTCTCCGTTACCTTGCATTCTGGGGCAAATACAACAGTTTCGCATTCATTGGCGATTCTAGAGTTGAGCAGTTGTATGAATATTTTATAGGTAAGACTTAAGGATTAGGCTTTTATGGACCACTCAAGTCAAAACTATTCATCTCTCCATAGAATTTGCATATTTAATAAAAATGTATGAAAGTGTGAGTTTTTCTATATCTTTAAATATCTCTATTACTTTATTAGCACTTATTGTATTAGTATTGTGAACCTGAAAATAAAATTTTTATTTGGACAGTCCTGTAGTAATATCATTATGACTAACAAGAGATGCATCCCAAATAAAGAAGTTTTTATTTGGTGGGTTGCAGTCCACTCAACTATGCGAACTACTTGTCTATAAATTATACAAAAGTCAAGCAAAGTTAAGTAAATTTTGTTTTCTATACCTTGTTAATAAAAGTATAAGATCTGTTTTTGCAGGGGTTGTAAAGACTCGTCTGGACATGGACTCTTCATATTCTACGGTAGACCACCACATGCCAAACTACACATATGTGGACACCAAATTGCGCCTCTCTATCACATTCATATGGAGTGAAGATGTTTCCAAGACTATGGTGGATCAATTTCGGACATGGTAACATTCTTTACTGTCTTTTTTATTAGGAGTTTTGGCCGGAACGCGGGAAGAGTCGTGTCGCTCCGTTGTATTTTTGTCCAAAACTAGTGTTTTGTCGAGTGTTTATGCATAAAAATGGTGGTGTTTTATTCATAAAGTGTGTATGTATTTACAAAAAAAAAAAGTATTCTATCAGTTATCTGACTTCCATAGCGCAAGCTTTGCTTAGTTTGGGGTCAGATGGCGCTGTGTGTAATGTTCTACAATGTTTATTTATTTAGCTTCTAAATATAGGTTAAGACAACATAATATATTTTTCATCCCCCCCACCCAGAAAGAGTATTTTTGCTCTTCAATATCTGAGTGCAAAAGTCGTTTTTATCCACTAGACGGCTAGAGGATAAAATAAATTTGAATTCAGAACATCGTGTGCACTAAGCTTATGAATTCAAAACATCATTACTTCTACCTCCATGGTGCCGAATTTATCATACAGCTTTTTTTAATTTGTTAAAAACTTCTCGGAACTCGGAACCTCCTTGGTGTACGTGTTTTTGCATTTAGTTATTTCCTGGCTGAGGCGGGATGAAAAGTTACGTGTTGCACTCGAGTGCAAAGATTTTTCACCTCATGCTCTTTTGTTTCCTTCGTAACGTTCGGGATCCTAATTTTTGAATTTTTAATTTTAGAATTCTTTGCTTGCTCGGTCATCAAAATTGAGCACGCGGTTAAAAAACAACTGCACTCTTGTATAACAAATAACTGTTGTAGCGATGATAGCTCAGTGGTTAGCGCGGTAGGTTCGGATGCCGAAGGGCGTGGGTTCAAACCCCAACAATGAGCTTGAGCTGCCGGTGAAGGAAAACATCGTGAGGAAACCATAGCATGGTGGTAGGGTACTTTCTAGTACTCGGCTGGCTAGCTACCACCCTCAAGTTGAAAATCTGCCGCCAAGCATCTAACAGTGTGTTCCGGCAGCCTCACTTGAGAGCCAGTTCCATTCCAGGCTAGGTGTGCTTTACCATCTTCGACCACACCTTCACTTAACATCAGGTGAGCTGTGGTCAAACAACTAGCCTGTCAACCATAAAAAAAAAAAAAACTATTGTTTTTTTATTTTAGGCAGCGGTCCGACCGACCGCCTTCTGTAATAGTGGCGTCTACTGGTCTTCAGTTGTTGAGGACGCGTAACACCACTGATCTGCTCTTAGAAGAATACAAACGAAACTTGACTCATCTCGTGCAAGCTATAGATTCGTTAGCGGCGAGAAATTCACAGGTAACCAATGACAAAAAACCTTATAGATTGATGGCAATGGCCGTTATAGGCCAAACATACGCTTGGTTTTGTTCATGTGTTATTAACTCCGCGCAAATACTGTCGGACTCAGATTTTGCGGGTCAATTATAGCTATTGGAGTATAAATGGGTAAACTTACTTGGTGGTAGATTTTCTTAGCAGGGGATCGTCTAGGTAGGTACCGCGTTTTAATATATTGACAATATTGTTTTGGTATTGACATATTTTTATATTGACATATTTTATATTGACAGTATGTTTATATTGACAATATTTTTTATATTGACATGTTTGGATATTGACATACCTTATTTTGACATGTAATCAGTGTTTTAAAACCCATTTTATGACATCTTTAAAATTTTGAAGTGACTTGTAACATTGGTGTTATCAATAAAGTATTTGTATTTGTATTTGTATTTGTACCTACCACCGCAGTACCAGATATTCTGCCGCCAAGCTGTAGTGTGTAAACATTACTGTGTTTCGGTTTGAAGGGTACTGCAGCTAGCGAAATTACTGGGCTGTTGAGACTAATGATCAAAGTTTCTAAGTAAAGAGCACCAAAGCAGCGGTGCCCTAGACTTTATGTTGCTACTCAAAGTTCTGTGTATCGCTGCAATGATCAAGGATAGGCGTTGTCTCTAACCATCAGGAGAGCGTCTCAATCGTGTCATTATATTCACATTAAAAAAAAGTTACTCCGGCCAGTAATAGTAAACTAAAATACTTTTTTCCTCCAAGTCGCGATTAGCTTATTGATGTCATAATGACGCCACGCCGTGTAAAACAATCATATCTGTATGATAGTTCTACGAAAGTGTTAGCAGCAATGGCGATTCGCACGTGTCTTAGTTCGACGTTCACAATCACGTGACTGGTCCATTTTCGCGAAATTTTCCATTATTTTACAAAAATTATTATAATTAATCGTTTAGAATTAAAAAACAATTTTTTATGTTATCAAAAATTATTTAGTAATTCTAACTTGTCCGTTTTACTTCTAGGCGAGGCACATAGTACGTCATAAGGTAGTGAAGTGAGCCCGCTATAAATGAACCTTTCTTTCCTCAGGTTTTGTGGAAGCTGATTGAACCGGTAGACCAAGCAAAGTTGTCAGATGGGTTCAAACGGATCACCAATGGGGATATAGATGGGTACAATCGAGCCGCAGTAGAAGTATGTTAATAATTTAAATTACCTTTTTTTTTTATTCTTTTTTTTTTATAATTTAAAATACGCTCCACAGACACTGGGGTCCGTGACCTTTGTCAACTTTAGTTACATTTTTTTTTTTTAATTTAAATTACCTTTAAATTGCTTATATGAACTAAGATGGGACAAATCATCCTACTAATATTATCAATGTAAAAGTTTGTATGTTTAGATGCTTGGATGTTTGCTACCGAATCACGCAAAAACGGAGACAGAATGCGCAAGCGCTTTTTGCATAGAATTAAGTTTGTTTAGACCGGACAAATGTAGTTTAATATACATACATAGTATGGAAGAAATTAATCAACAGAAGGTCAGCAAAAGTTGTTAGATTTAATGTACTAAACAAGCATTAAAAGGATACTCATTTGCAGTGGTGGCCTTAGCTGTTGCGAGGCCCGGAGCGACAGATCATTGTGAGGCCCTTTTTCTTTGAGTCCGTTTTACTAAAAAAATTGTTGTGACTGCTCGAGTGGCCGTAACATACCTGCACTAATGATGAACATGACAGCCCCATTGGATCATTGGTAGTATATCTGCCTTGAGAGCTGTAGGGCGTGGGTTCGATTCCCACTCAGGGCAATCATTTTGTGAATAAACAAATGTTTGCTCTGCGTCTGGGTGTTCTGTATTTATTATAAGTATGTATTTACAAAAGAAAAGTATTTATGTATTTTATCAGTTATCCGACTTCCATCACACAAGCTCTGCTTAGTTTGGGGTCAGATGGCGCTGTGTGTATAGTCCTACGATATTTATTTATTTTTGTTTTAATAATGAAACTGTGCGTTCAGGGGGGGGTTTTGTTAAGCGCGAGGCGCGAGATACACGTACATATATGGTAAAGACTTTTTTCTATGAAGACGCGAGGCCCCTGCAAGGGCGAGGCCCCGGGCGGTTGTCCTGCTTGCCACCCCCTAAGGCCACCACTGCTCAATTGCTCACTGATTACCCTGACAATGTCCCTGTATATTCAATTTGCTTTTAATGCAATGATTTTATTCCTAGATCCTTACATACAGCTCTGCAAAGATATGGAGTGCGCCTCATCTTGTCTCTTTAGACGGCCTTTCTGCTGACGGCACGACTTTAACTCACACGGCGCTTCGACACTCGGCGCAAATACTTCTCAACATGTTCTGTAACGATCATATG
This sequence comes from Biston betularia, assembly GCA_905404145.2. Taxonomy (NCBI): domain Eukaryota; kingdom Metazoa; phylum Arthropoda; class Insecta; order Lepidoptera; family Geometridae; genus Biston; species Biston betularia. Next base: position 12,709,658 of record FR989873.1, read on the forward strand.
AACTACAACGACGGGACGTGCTGTGCGCAGCCGGAGCCCGCCACCAAGCTGACTGCTATAACGTTTGCGTTGTTCTTGATATGGTGAGTACATTGCGTTCGAATTGACATCATTCAAATCTATCTAACTATATAAGATTTGATTGTTTGTTTGTTTGTATTGAATAGGAAAAACAAATGAGGCATGGAATCAACAACTGGGCAAAGTGCCAAGAAAAAAAAGCATCTCGTTCGTATCATTACTTTTATATAAAAAAAAAAAAAAGTAATCCGAGATAGTAAACAGAGACCTCTTTCCAGCGCAGTGCTATCCACGCTCCGAGCCGCCTGGCTTTGGACGCAGACCATTCAAAATCGACTCGGGGGCTATACTCTCGTGACTGCGCCCCCCGCTACCGGGCCTTCGCCCCTCACAGCGCTTGCGAAGCTAGGCACGTATATGCATAATTTATATAAAAAAACAGATTGTATTGTTTTCCAAAACTTGTCATTTGTTGAGTGTTTATGTATAGTTTTTTTTAACATATAGGCTTGCGTTTGACTGCCGTCTCGTCTGATGTTAAGCGAAGATGCGGTCTACGATGGAGCACGCTCGCCTAGAAGAAACTGATTCAGTCGTGACTTTAAGGTAATCAGGTTGTATTTATCGGGGAACCCCCACACCGACAGCAAATTCCAATGTCTAGCGGTTCGTAAAGTTTTTTTATAGGGTTTACAAGCTGGTTGTTTGACCACACACAAAAACAGACAGTCAAAGTTCAACTGATGTTAAGCGACGGTGTGGCCAAAGATAGTAAAGCACGCTTATGGATGGTACTGGCTCTCAAGTGCCGGAACACACAGGGTGGTAGCTAGCCAGCCGAGTACTAGAAAATACCCTACCACCATGCCATGGTTTCCTCTCGATGTTTTCCTTCACCGGCAACTTGAGCTCATTGCTAGAGTTTGAACTCACACCTTTCGGCGTGTGAACCGACCGTGCTAACACCAGCTATCATCTCTAGAATGGTGTTTAATGACGGATTGATACATTTCCCAGGTGTAGAGTGTTAAATTTCTGCCACCCTCGTCAATTGTTCACCCGTAAAATCCTAGATACATAAGTACACAGTAGGTTTTTTTTGGCGAGAACGCGGAAAGAGTCGTGTCGCCCCGTTGTATTTTTTTCCAAAACTACTTTTTTTTCGAGTGTTTATGTTTAAAAATGGTGGTGTTTTGTTCATAAAGTGCCGAATCACAAGCGCGAGTGTGGGAGCATGGAAAATGATATAATGTGACTTTTAATAAAACATGACTTTTCGTGTTGCTTCCAAAACTCCATCGAAGCTTCATAGTAAAGTTGCCACTACTTTACTAAAGCATGACTAGACTTGACTGATACGGACTGGACTTGACCAAGACTGGACTTTGACTATAACTATTGTTACGAGGCAACTTATCTAACTTAAGAAACTTGTAAACATAAAATACTTGGCATTGGCAAATGCTAAAAATGCGACGCCAATATTAAAGAAAAAAAATGTACATAGTACATGAACCTTTGCAGTATGGTTCATATAGCATAACATAAAGCAGTCACTTTATGCTAACTGTACTGTAATGCCTTATTATTATTGTAAATTCGATAATTTTTAGAATATAACTGGTTAGTTTAGTGTGGATGTCTACAATGTAATCTTGATTACAGGTATGATCATGGCGTATTTCTATCTTTGCGATAGAACAAATTTCTTCATGAAGGAAAACAAGTATTATTCCGAGTGGAGTTTTTGGCTTCCCGTCGGATACGTGTGTGCGTTGGGACTCTTTTTCACGGATGATTCCAGATCTAATAGGTGAGTTGAGAAATATTGTTTTCAAATCTGTTCAGTCATTTAACAGTCATAATACACTCCTTTTTTGGGCAGTCGTGTAAAATTTTATTTTTTTACCTTTCGCACAGTGTCATCTAGCCAAAAAGAAGTAAAGCAAATAGCTTTTTTCACTGTCGGAACAAAAAAACCTGAAAGTATATACTGAAAACATACTGATAAACTCATAATACATACAGAATACCTAGATACAAAACTTACATCTAGACAACCCCGCGTTCAGGGTTCCTGTCCCTGTAATGCAATGGTCACGCCGTCTGCACAGAGATACCATTAAATGTTAAGAAGATTCATCTTAACATATCGATTAGTCGATGATTCTGTAGACTATCGATAGTCTATCGATATAATGTCAATACTCTATCGATATAATGTCAATAGTCTATCGATATAATGTCGATAGTATAGCGATATAGTCTCAATAGTCTAACAATGTAATGTCAATAGTCTATGTATATAATGTCAATAGTCTATCTATGTAATGTCAATAGTCTATCGATATAATGTCAATACTCTATCGATATAATGTCAATAGTCTATCGATATAATGTCGATAGTCTATCGACATAGTGTCAATAGTCTATCGATATAATGTCAATAATCTATCGATATAATATCGATAGTGAGCCTATATTTGCGCTAGCAATACTTCAATTTGTCTCAGAGTGTTACATCGCGAGCAGACTGCTGAGTGGAAGGGCTGGATGCAGCTGGTGATCCTTGCGAGCCACGGCACGGGCGCCGAGAAAGTTCTGCCCATATATATGCTGGTACGGGCGTTAGACTCTGCTTACCTCTTCCTTACCGGGTGAGTTACATCACTATGTCACGACGTGTACCTACCCACTCGAAACGCGCACAAAATGCTTTTCAGTTATAAGAAGAAATGATATTTTAAGTTGCTATAAAAAAAAATCAGGACTGACCATTAAACTTGGCACCCAGTTAGATCTCACTTCCTCAAGTCCCTCCCTCAAGTTGAAAATCTGCCGCCAAGCATCTAACGGTGTGTTCCGGCAGCCTCACTTGAGAGCCAGTTCCATTCCAGGCTAAGTGTGCTTTACCATATTCGACCACACTTTCACTTAAGGCTAATAATCTACTGTTTTATTGAAGCAATTGTGATTTACCGCAAATAAAGACCAAAATAAAATCTGTGATTTCACTGTAAAATTATGTTCCATTTGTCGATAAATGGAAGAAAATATTTGTATGGAAATCGAACCACTTTAACATCAGATGAACTGTGGTCAAACACCTAGTCTAAAAATTAAAAAAGTTACGTACTTTAGTAGTTTAAAAGTTACGTGGCTGCTAACAAATTTGTAATTTTTTTAGTATAATTTGTTTATTGTGTTCTTATATACATATTTTGCATAGTATAAATACATTTACTGTAATTTTAAGCAACTCGTGTTCTGAACCCCGTAGCACAGACCACGTTGCCTAGTTTGGGGGTCAACGAAACCTTGTAAATGTATTGTTTTTCTTTTGGCAATAAAATTATTTTTATTATTATATTAGGTATTTATTATTATTATAATAGTGCATTATACCTATGTTTCAGATACGGGCATTTCTACTACGCTTGGAAGACGGGCGACCGTCGCATAGTGCGTTACTTACGCGTCATGTTTCGACTCAACTTCCTGACCGTAGTCTTGTGCCTTACTATGAACAGGCCGTACCAGTTCTATTCCTTTATACCGCTGGTCTCCTTCTGGTATACTTTGGTAAGTCTATAAGATTACGTAAAAAATTGTAACTTTGTATAGATTACATTTAGTTTCTAGTTTTTTTTTTTAATGTAAAAAATAATGAGACGAACGGGACGCTCTCTTCATTACAAGAGATAACGCCTGTCCATGACCATTGTAGCGATACACAGACCCCTGAGTAACAAAACAAAGTCCAGGGCATCGCTGCTTTGGCGCTCATTACTTTGGAGACTTTCGTTGGTTAGTCTCAACAGCCCAGTAATTTCGCTAGCTGCAGTACCCTTCAAACCGGAACACAGCAATGTTTACACACTACTGCTTGGCGGCAGAATAACTGGTACTGCGGTGATACCTACCTAGACGACCTCCTGCTAAGGAGATCTACCACCAAGTAAATTGGCTGTCGGAACACACCGTTAGGTGCTTCGCGCCAGATTTTTATTGTATAATTGTCTAAGTTGTTGTTTAGGTTTTTTTTTATATTATTACCTGCAGATGTTCGTAATATTCGCGCTCCCGCCGCACATAACTCCGTGCTCCTCGCACACGCTGGAGACGAAGCCCTATCAGTACCTCTACATTGCGCTTAAAGTCATCGGCCTGCTAGCTATCGTCACTGTCTTATATATGAGCGAGGTAACTGCACGAAATGTATTTTCGGTCGTTATGTGACGATAAGTGTTTGTTCTGTGTCTTTTTTTTTAATGGTTGACAGGCTATGTGTTTGACCACAGCACACCTGATGTTAAGTGACGGTGTGGTCGAAGATGGTAAACACACCTAGCATGGAATGGAACTGGCTCTCAAGTGAGGCTGTCGGAACACACCGTTAGGTGCTTGGCGACAGATTTCCAACTTGATGGTGGTGAGGGTGGTAGCTAGCCAGCCGAGTACTTGAAAGTACCCTACCACCATGCTATGGTTTCCTCACGATGTTTTCCTTCACCGGCAGCTCAAACTGATTGTTGGGATTTGAACCCACGCCCTTCGGCATGCGAATCCACCGCGCTAACCACTCAGCTATCATCGCTACAATGTCTGTATGTATTTACAAAAAAAAAAGTTAATAAGTTATCTGGTTCCCATAGTACAAGCTTTGCTCAGTTTTAGGGCCAGATGGCGCTGTGAGCCAGTAACCTTAACTTAAAGCTTTTTTTTAATGTTTTATTTCTGTTTTGAAATGTTGGTATGTTGGTTGGTATATAACATTTCAAAATAGAAATAAAAACATTTAAATAAAGTGCAACAATTAGAGGCCTAATTGCTTAGAGATATCCTTTCCAGGCAAAATTAGTAGGTATGGATAGGACTCACTGAGGAGTAAAACAATGTGATGTTTTTTTCTTTGGTTTTGGCATCGCGTTTTAGCATTTGCCAGTGTCAAGTATTTATATATTTTCAAGTTTCAAAAGTTAAATAAGTGTCCTCGTAGCTAGTTATAGTCTTAGTCAAGTCCAGTTTGTGTCAGTCAAGTCCAGTCATGCTTTAGTAAAGTAGTGGCGACTTTACTATAAAGCTTCGATGGAGTTTTGGAAGCACCACGAAATGTCATGTTTCACCTCATTATATCATTTTCCCACACTCGCGCTTGTAAGTCGGCACTTTATGAATAAAACACCACCATTTTTATGCATAAACACTCGACAAAACACTAGTTTTGGAAAAAAATACAACGGAGCGACACGACTCTTCCCGCGTTCCCGCCAAAACTCCCAATGTGATGTTACTAACTAAGAAAACACATTAAAAAAACATTAACCAAACCTACATTCATAATTGTGTATTATGTTAGATTGATAAAATGCATGCTAACTTAATTTTATAGTTTTTGATAATTACATATAAACTAGCTCCGCCCAGCGGTGTTACCCACTGTACCCACGTGAACACTATATTTTTTAAGATAAAAAGTTTCTCATGTATTGATTCAGAGTGTCAGCTACCTCCATACCAAATTTCATCAAGATTGGTCCAGCCGTTTGAGCGTGAAGAAGCATCAAACATACAAACACACTCACAAAAAAGATATTTGTGTGATAATATAATTTCTACGTTTGGGCGAGCAGGGGCAGAGCGCGAGTGACAACTTGTTTTGACTTATGTCAAGTTATTTTTTTATTTTTTATTTATTAATTTGCCCCTTCGGGCAGGCTAAAGCTGTAAAGCCATACTGCCTTGTCTTAAGTGTTATTTCTGTTGTCTCTTAGCTATAGTTATCGTCAAAGTCCAGTATTAGTCAAGTCCAGTCCGTGTCAGTTAGTCCAGTCATGCTTTAGTAAAGTAGTGGCGACTTTACTATAAAGCTTCGATGGAGTTTTGGAAGCAACACGAAAACTCATGTTTCACCACATTATATCATTTTCCCACACTCGCGCTTGTAATTCGGCACTTTATGAATAAAACACCACCATTTTTATGCGTAAACACTCGACAAAACACTAGTTTTGGAAAAAAATACAACGGAGCGACTCGACTCTTCCCGCGTTCCCGCCAAAACCCATGTCAAGTTAAATAACTGACATATATTTTGACATATTTAATTATTTTTGTAAGACCGCTTATTTTTGACTCTGTATTAATTAATTTCCATGTAGTAAATCATTTATTACATTTCTACATTGTATATTAAGAACGTATTTATCCTTTCAGGTATTTTTCCAAAAGATATTCGTGACTCGACCGTGGAAGGCGCTGTTTGTTAATTCCGACGACGACATTCACCAGTGGTGGCTGCAGTGGAAGCAAGACCGGTGAGGAAATTGACCACAAAACCGTTTCTACAAATGCACATATTTATTAGTAGGGTACTTTCTAGTACTCGGCTGGCTAGCTACCACCTGTGCTTTGTCCTGATTAGGGCAAGTGGTTACTGCAACGAGATTTTATTACATTATTTATTTTTTGAGTTTTATTTGTTACTGACATGACCATTTTCCAATAGAATATAAATAAAATAAAACACAATACAATTCAATTCAATTCAATTTATTTAATTCAAAATAACAATGAAATTACACACGTTCTGTCAGACTCCGGACAAGGACTTCTGTTTCCCATTATTAAATCTACCACCTAGAATTCTAGAACATCTTACTAATCAAGGTTTAGCTTTTTAACATCTAAAGAAAGAAAGAAAACAATTTATTTTTTTCCCTACAAAACACTAGACACAACAACAGATAAGAGTGGAGTTTTGGCGGGAACGCGGGAAGAGTCGTGTCGCTCCGTTGTATTTTTTTCTAAAACTAGTGTTTTGTCGAGTGTTTATGCATAAAAGTGGTGGTGTTTTATTCATAAAGTGCCGAATTACAAGCGCGAGTGTGGGAAAATGATATAATGTGGTGAAACATGAGTTTTCGTGTTGCTTCCAAAACTCCATCGAAGCTTTGTAGTAAAGTTGCCACTACTTTACTACAAAACTCCATCGAAGCTTTGTAGTAAAGTTGCCACTACTTTATTAAAGCATGACTGGAATTAACTGACACAAACTTGGACTTGACAAAGACGACTTTGACTAAAACTAGCTACGATGGCACTTATTTAACTTTTGAAAATATATAATTACTTGACACTGGCAAATGCTAAAACGCGACGCCAAAACCAAAGAAAAAAAAAACAACAGATAAGTACAGAAAACACACACAAATAAAAAGATGACAGTAAGCGGGTTATCGCCGCAGTGACAAGTGCCACCAAGGAAAAAAACATCTATCAAATCTATCAAACGTATGTCTCTTTATTTCAGGTATTCAATGGCGTACGGTATTATATTTGCGTTCGCGTATCTCCTAGCGCAACGCCACAACTTGCTCGACGACTCCACGCCTCACCTGCTCCCTTCAGGGCTGGCACTTTCAGCCACATTACTCGCTTTTATAGGTATGTAACATAAACTTGGCTGGCAAGCCCTAGTAGTCACTAGGGGTCTCCGTTCCTATAACCGTCTGCCATCAGCAAAGTAATTTTTAAAAAATTCATAATTCATTTATTGCGTATATGGGTATGATAGATATTTAAAAAAGATTACGAGCGCCATATTCTGCCTTGCGGCATGCAAAACTTAAAATTAACGTTAACAAAATTAAACATTACAAAACAATAACAACAGTCAGTGATCCGTCAAATCAAAAGTAACAAAAAAAAAATGTCTATGATATAAAATGTCAAGCAATAGAATACAATTTCGTCAGAGCATAAAAAAATAATAATTAATTAATGTCAAATAAATAATTTTCCTTCTAATGATGTATCTGTTTGTTGTTAGATACCTCATTGTTATTACAATCTAGCCTAGTTGAGACTAATAAGTAATTTTAATATAACTTAAATTGCTAAGTAGAGTATAAACGAAGAATGCGTCCATCGACACTTTTCTTACTGTCTCTATTAAGCGGAAGACACTTTGTTCATGTGTTCTTTAATATGTAGTACTCACTGCACTGACATTACTAACTTAATACACTAACTCAAAAGGTTTTGTCCTTTTTAGTCTTTTTACACTTACATTAGCACAGTAATGCTATTGAGGTCAACTAAACGCACTGCTCCAATGAAACAGCGAGGTTTCAGAGTAAACGAAAATATAACGCCTCGGAACTGTTGTCTGCGGAAAGAGCGCACGTAAAATCATTAACGATCCTACAACAAAACCTGCTTAAGGAGGTGGCTAGGGATTGCAATCCGGAAAAACGGATCCGGTAATCCGGCGGATCCGGCACCATTTAACGGTTACCGGATCCGGTACCAATATACCGGATCCGAAGACCGGATCCGTTGCTAGCAGTTTGTGGCAAAATAATATAGTAGGTCACTTGGTGGTAGATCTTCTTAGCAGGAGGACGTCTAAGTAGGTACCACCGCAGTACCAGTTATTCTGCCGCCAAGCAGTAGTGTGTAAACATTACTGTGTTTCGGTTTGAAGGGTACTACTGCAGCTAGCGAAATTACAGGGCTGTTGAGACTAACCATCGAAAGTCTAACGTAATGAGTGCCAAAGCAGTGATGCCCTGGACTTTGTTTTGTTACTCAAAGTTCTGTGTATCGCTGCAATGGTTATGGACAGGCTTTATCTCTTACCATCAGGAGAGCGTCTCGTTCATCTCATTACTTTTTACATAAAAAAAAAAACTTGTCTTAACATTGGTTAGGAAATAAAGTTGATTTTATTCATTTGTGATTTATTTTTTTAAACTACGTACATATAAGTGCAGTGACACTTGATTAACTCGCTTATTTTTTACTAAAAAGCGAAAATCATCTTGATTTGATCAATCTGGCCGGATCCGCCCGGATTCGGCCGGATTGATGGGAATCCGGTCGTATCCGGCCGGACTGAAAATGACGCCGGATTGCAATCCCTAGAGGTGGCTCTAGCCAGAGAAGAGATAGCCGTGATGAGAAAGGAGACGCAGGCTATCAGAGACTGGCAGAGTTATGGGACAAGGGAGCCACACCAACAAATTAAGGCGACAGCAGACGCAGTGACGACTCTCAGTGGTCAAATAAAAAATGAGTTAGCGACGCCTTCTATCGATATAGAGCCTGATCTCTGAAGTATGATGGTCTACCAAGCAAAAAAAAGAGTCATCAACATCGATTGATATTTGGCGGAATTATCGCATAACATACTTCCAAAAAAAAAACATACAGGCGAATTGAGAACTCCCTTTTTTTGAGTCGGTTAAAAAGTGTCGTCTTTGGGCACAAAAGTAATCGAAAATCTGAAAGTAATGAGCGCCAAAGCAGCGATGCCTTGGGCTTTGTTTTGTTACTCAAAGTACTGTGTATCGCTGCAATGGTCATGGACAGGCGTTATCTCTTACCATCAGGAGAGCGTATCGTTCGTCTCATTACTTTTACATTAAAAAACTTGATTATTTTTCTGACATAAAAATTGCTATGTGATTTTCTAAAAAGTGTGTTATCTTTTGTAGAACTATGGCGCTCGTTATGTTAAAAATAGTTTTTTTTTTCATTTCTAGGCCTGGGAAGCTACGTTACCTTCACGTTCCTCTGCAATAACACATTCGACTGCAACGAAATACACAGCTACGTGGCATTTATACCCATACTCAGCTATATCATCCTTAGAAACATTTCGGGCGTTTTGCGAATGCGCCACTCGACAATGTTCGCATGGTTCGGCCAGATAACTTTAGAATTATTCGCAAGCCAGAGTCATATATGGTTAGCGGCGGATACTCACGGGGTTTTAGTCCTTATACCGGGAGCTCCAGTGTTGAATTTGATATTGACGTCGTATATATTCGTTTGTACTGCGCACGAGATTCATAAGCTGACTGGTATCATATTGCCGTACGCGGTACCTGACGATTGGAAGTGTTTGTTGAGAAATGTGTCTGTTTTTATAGCTGCATTGGTCGCTATTGGTATTTATGATGGTATGTTTTGATTAGCACGAGTCATTTAGGACGCCCCGAGACTCGACGGAGTGACGATATACGTAAAATCGACGGTTGATTGGTTGATAATAAATACAGTCAATCGTAATCATAATGTTTTGATTCTAATTGAAACTGGTATGGGTAGTTAAATGTAATAGTCATGGTTAACATGCCATGACTTTTAATACCATCGCAATGCCTGATATTCTGCCGCCAAGTAGTAGTGTGTAAATATTACCGCAGCCAACGAAATAACAGGACTGTTGTGACTAACCATCGAATGTTTCAAAGTTATAAGCGTCAAAGCAGCGATGCCCTGGACTCAACATTTTGAGTATCGCTGCAAAGGCCTTGTATTGGCGGTCTCTTACCATATTGTACAATTTAAGTTGTGTCCGAACTTCGCACGGGTTTCTTCTCATTGTGAGCAGGGTAAGGTCGTCCTCCACGCTAGTCAAGTGTGGGTTGGCAGACGTTAATTATTATCTTAAATATTTTTAAGAACTCTCGCACATGATGTTTTCCTTCACCGTTTTGAAGTAACAGTATCCACATAGCTTAGGAAAGACGTCCAGACGAACCCAGGATATCCAGATTGGAAGCCGGTCTCCCAACTAGACTTCTTATATTATACTATTATAAAGAGGAAAGATTTGATTTTTTTGTTTGTTTGTTTCTATTGAATAGGCTCCGAAACTACTGGACCGATTTCAAAAATTCTTTCACCGTTGGGAAGCTTCACTATCCCCGGGTAACATAGGCTACTTTTATCCCAGTATTCCCACGGGAACGGGAACTACGCGAGTGAAACCGCGAGACGTCCGATAGTGTAAATATATGTACGTGAAATGTAAATATAATTTTCCTTTAGCTAGCTTTCTTATTATTTATTGTTTATAATTATAATTTATTGTTTTTATATTTATAATTATCTTTCATAATTTATGGCTTGCAAATGTGTTATTAATATTTGTGGAATACCAAAATGCGTTTTCTTAAAGTGTGGTTTAGTTTTTTTGTTTACGCTTAGTAAATGCTCCAAGATTGTGTAGGTATCGTAAACATTTCAGATGGAAGGAAAAAAGGAAGACGCAGGTTCGACTCCCGTCGAGCTGTTGTCTTTTGAATTGTCTGTAACAATTTAATAAACTGTGATCATGTTATTTTTTCATTTTGGATCAGGTCATACGTAAAGGGTATGCTGGTTTTTTTTGTGACAGGGTAAAAAAAGTTTATAGTAACTTGTGAGACCCTTTTGTATTCGTATACTTTTCAATGAGATTCTGATATGTCAACAGATCTTATCACACAAAACCAATCGAAATTTTATACACATCAGAATGAAAAATAAAAACCGGCAAAGTGCGAGTCGGACTCGCGCACAAAGGGTTCCGTACCATTATATATAAAAACGGCAAAAAATCACATTTGTTGTATGGGAGAATTAAAACATGTTTGTTTTAATCTGGTTTTTAGTATTTGTTGTTATAGTGGCAGCAGAAATACATCATCTATGAAAATTTCAACTGTCTAACTATCAAGGTTCATGAAATACAGCCTGGTGACAGACGGACAGACAGACAGACCGACGGACAGTGGAGTCTTAATAATAGGGTCCCGATTTACCCTTTTGGGTACGGAACCCTAAAAATCACACCACAACACCTCGCTATACGTGTAATTATTGTGGAAAACTAAGTAGGTTGGTTTTACCATCGTAACATGCCGCCTATATTGTTGTGTATAGTAAGTACATACCTAAATGTTAATTTTATCAATTATTTATTTGTGGAACGAGCAAGCGTTCTTGTGCAGGTAAGATAATATTAGGTTTTTTTTTTAAATTTATTGGCAACTGTATACACAGTCCTAATGATTACGTAATAAAATGGTACACATTTGCCATAATGGTCATTGCAAAAATCCCGTAAATTTCAATTAAAAAAATAAAATAAATAAATATCGTAGGACTATACACACAGCGCCATCTGGCCCCAAACTAAGCAGAGCTTGTGTGATGGAAGTCAGATAATGATAGAATACATAAATACTTTTTTTATTTGTAAATATAGTACATACAGAACACCCAGACAGAACAGACATTTGTTTATCCACAAAATGCTTGCCCTGAGTGGAAATCGAACCCACGCCCTACAGCTCTCAAGGCAGATATATTACCAATGAGCCAGCGGTACTGTCAATTAAATACGCATGATTGTTGATATGCCTTGAAATGTCACCAATTTCAATACAGCTTTAGTTCGTAGTAATTTATTGATATTATGCTAAGTACATACATATTTATTGTAACTGTACCAAGATTTGAATAAATATGTGTACAAGAAATTATAACGGTAAGTGAAATAATAATTATCTAATAAATAGATACAAGTTTATAAATTATTTATAAAATTGGGTAAAAAGTTGTGATTGTTTTTCATCTGTCGATACAAAACGAAAAAAAAAACATATTTTAGCTAAACTATACAAAATCTCATAATAATAAGTACTTACAATTATTATTTATTGATACCGTTAAGAGCTTAATATCCTTTTTATTTACCTTATATACACGTAACTTTCGAACAGAATAGCATGGAATCATTAGAAATTAAAAAAATAAAATTGTATAAACAGTACAAATTTTAAATGATTTGTATTGTTTAGTTGCGACTGTATGAAGATGAAGAGTGAATATTGTGATAATTATGTGTATTTGTAATCTAGTCCTGAATTTAATATTTTAAGCAAAGATATTTAAAACTATTGATGTCGAGTGTATTAAAAAAAGATCTTTATCCTTAGTAGGAGGTCGTCTGGGTAGGTACCACCGCAGTACCAGATTTTCTGCCCCCAAGCAGTAGTGTGTAAATGTTGTGTTCCGGTTTGAAGGGTACTGCAGCTAGTGAAATTACAGGGCTGTTGAGACTAACCATCGAAAGTCTCAAAGTAATAAGTGCCAACGCAGCGATGCCCTGTTTTATTAGTATTCAAAGTTCTGTGTATCGCTGTTATGGTCATGGACAGGCGTTATCTGTTACCGCCACTTGGTTCGTCTCATTACATGTACATAAAAAAAAAATGAATAGTTTCAATTTTCTTAAGGTTTCTAGTGAAAGTATTGCCATAAAAATATTCTCCTAAAAAGTACGACATTCCGGATATAAAAGCGAAACCAACGGCATTTCCCGCATTGTAATCGGTCAAGCACTGGAAGTAATGATTAGTCGAACGAATATACATTATACAGCCAAAATCTTATTACGAAAATAATGTTCCTGAAAATTTTTAGTAATGTGTCCTTTTCATCGCTAAAAATGGAGTTTAAAAACTTAGTTTCTACACTTTTTAGAAATAGTTCTTAAATATCTTTGTTTTCAAGTGTTAGGTTGTAAGATTGTAAAAATCTCCATAATAATGATATAAGCATGTACCTTATAAGGTTATACACTCATTTGAACGCATAATTGTAGATATTTAATAAATGTATAGGTACATTTTATTTACCTACTATATTCTCTAAGTCTACGTGCTCCATCGTCGACCACATCCATGCCTACCTAGGCTAATAGGTGGTCAAACGCTGACATTTACGTATTAAAAGAAAAAATGTAATTTTCCTCGTGTAAATTTCAAAACTGATTTTGACATTTTTAGCTAAATTAAAAAACTGCAATAAAGCTGATTTTAAATTAATTTGTTGTATAATTTATTTAATGTATTTTTATTACTTAAGTATAAAGTAGTTCGTTTACAGAAATGATACCGCGTGTGATACATAGATAAGTCCAAAGAAATTCTTTCTACGATTTTTATAATCGGCCCAAAACGCCCCGTGAATTTACCCACTATCCGGCAGCAAATGCAAATTTTGTGGACTAAAAGTAGCCTTAAAGTGGCGTAGTCTATCTTATTTTATCAATGGCAAGGAAGAAAAAACCGGCCAAGTGCGAGTCGGACTCGCGCACGAAGGGTTCCGTACCATTATCTATAAGAACAGCAAAAAAATCACGTTTGTTGTATGGGAGCATCCTTTAAATATTTATTTTATTTTATTTTTAGTATTTGTTGTTATAGCGGCAATAGAAATACATCATCTGTGAAAATTTCAACTGTCTAGCTATCACCGTTCTTGAGATACAGCCTGGTGACAGACGGACGGACGGACGGACAGCGAAGTCTCAGTAATAGGGTCCCGTTTTTACCCTTTGGGTACGGAACCCTAAACACTAAAGCGATCGAGTTTATTTGATTTAAATAGTCAAACCCAGAAGATTAATGGTCAACAATATATTATGTTTAAACATTTATAATTACGACTTCTTACTTCTAGATGTTTATTTACTGTTGTTTGGGGTCAGCAGGATCACTTGTTTGAGTTGGTCTTTTGCTTGAAAACTGTTCCGCCTCCTCTATAGTGTTCATCAATGGGCGTCCTTTGGACTCCGGCTAAAATAATGCCAGAATACCAGCGATTAACGGGAAAACTGCAAACAATAAAGGCGGCAACCACTTTCCAACGTCTGCCGTGTCTATGACAAAGGGAGCCATTATGGATCCCACGCGAGCCATCATAGAGCAGAAGCCAACGGCGGCGTTCCTCACTACTGTCGGGAACACCTCACCGCAATACAGATATACGACCACAAACACAATAAAACTCGCCATAACACCTATCACAGCTAAAATAATGGAGAATAAATGATTTGTACTATTCGCAAGCAGTAGTAGACACAGCACGCTCACGAAATTTTGTGACATTAATATAGTTCTTCTGCCCATTATTTTCAAAAGCGGTATCGATAACAAAGTGCCGATGGCAGAGAAGCTTGCGGTTGCGAACACATTTATGAAAAGGTTTCCGTGCAGATGCCCCACGTACTGCGACACCCCATAGAAGCAGTAGGAGCAAGCCAGCCAGTTCATTGACATACAAATTATGTTTCTTCTTATGTTCGGCGTCCGGAACAAATCGAAAACGTTTGCTTTCTTCAAATGATGCTGCTCCATCGTCACCATGTAACTGTCTACTTCGGATCGGATATTTTCGGTGGGAAGCTTATTGCTGTGAATAATAAATTATGGATTAGTTTAAAAGCAGCCATTATGCGTCAAATCATTAGCAGTTTGCACAAAATGTATGTTACATTTTGTGCAAACTGCTAATGATTAAGGATTTTTTAAAATGTTTTGTAAACGGTGATGAGTCACGGGGTCGCCGCCCCATGTATCTACTACCTACTCTACGCTGAGGTCGGTGTCGGTGAATCACTCGAACGGGTTCGATACCGTTTAATCCGTAGGACTAGGTCTACGATTACAAGACAAGTATCGAATCTGAGTTATCTTATAACAGAATGAGAAAATGGAAGAAATACTGTACAAAAAAATGCTATATTTAGATAGTACAGTTATATATAAAGTTATTACGGGACTCTGTCACTACTGCCCTGAGTGAGGCCGAAGGGTCGCGTGGAAGCAGCTAGTGAACGCCTCAGTGAAGGCGTTTCAAAACGGGCACGACCTTCAGTAATGAAGAGCACGAAGAAGAAGATTTATTTTTAAGTACATTTAATTAAGACATATCTTTTTTTGCCGTCCCCTTGTAAATGACGCCCGTGTGCGATTTATTTATATTTATAGATTCATTTTGTGTGCCATTACTTTATCTTAATTGTAATATATGGACATAACATGTCTGAAATAAATCATAAATTGAATTTGAATTGAAAAAAATATTCTTACACAACAGCTACGCGGTGTATAATCTTTATGGCATCTTCAGTCCTTTTCATAGCCAGAAGCCATCGCGGGGTGTCCGGGATGAGGCAGAAGTACATCAGTAGAATGAGACTCGCAACAGAAATCGCTAGTTCAAAGTACTCGTAATCTCTAATAAGGTAAGAGATTCCTGGCATCATCATGTGTCCTAGATTAAACGGAAGTTGATAAAGCGCGGAAATTATTTCTCTGTATTGCGTGCCTACGAATTCCATTATGATGACAAATGAGACAACCATTGTCCCGCCGACAGCAAATCCCACCACGAAGCGAAGGAATGTAAACATCCAATAACGCGGAACGAAAGCAACCAAAACTCCAGCAATTAGTTGCACAACCACGGCGACCAACAACGGCTTCCTTCGTCCGAACCTGAAACAATAAAATTACTCTTATGTACCTTCGATGGTGAGCATGAGTGCTCGAGGCACAATCCTTATTTCTATTTACAACTAATGATTACATTGATTCGTTTTACATTTTAATCGCCTCCTCTAGGCCCAGGGCCTCCATCACTGCCACGTTCCGATCTTTGATAGTCATCTGCAGGTAGGTATGGCTATAGGCATAATAACTTTTCGAAGATAAAGTACCTATTATTTAGATATCGTTGTGTGTAGTGTTCAATATAGTGGACACAAAAAACTCAGCCTGGAGAGATCAGACCACACTTTAAACTGTAGAAGTAGAGAAAGCCGCAGTTTTATCTTGAAAGATCTTGGTAAAGAAGGATAATACACAAATTACCAATTAAGTTACCTGTCTGAAGCCATCCCGAACAGAATACTCCCAACTAATGTGCCAAATTGAAAAAGGGATTGTGAGAAGCTGATAAGCCACTTCTTGCTGCATATCAGATTCCATTCCATGACAATAGTTCTAGTGAACACTGAAGTATCATACTCGGGATTAGAGCATGGACACTTCATTTTCACTCCATCGCAGGTGTATGACACTTTTGGCGCCAGAAAGATGATAGCTACCTGATTGAATATAATTGAAAATTTTACAATAAAAATAACAATAGTCAATCGGAACTGATATTTGCCGTAACCACCCATGAGCTTCTGGATTGCATCTATTTGTGGCGGCATTTTAATGGCTTACTAGGCAATGGAGTTGCTTTTGTAAATGCACGTAATATCACCAAAATAAGCTATTCGTAAGTAAAGGATCTCCATATATATTTATTTTGAAAAAAAATTATAACATAATAAAGTCATGATAATCACGTCAGTGTCAACATTATTACATAACATCTAATCAAATAACTTCAGACTATTCTTGAGGCAGAGGTGCCCAGGGTCATTTTCCCGCTTTCTGGTGCAAGTTTGTGCAAAATCTATGCACTAGAAACGAGTCGGAGCGGGAGTCACTATTCCTTACTCCTTCTTTGTTCTTGGTGTCACACTTTGTGTTACCGGTGTCAAATTTTCTATCTAACTAAGTGTCAAGTCACAGTCTAAGTCATGGTCGAGTCATGCCCTAGTAAAGTTAATGGTGGCTTCAATGCAAGATAACTTAACATTTCGGAGAGTGTGCTCTGAAATTACACATTTCGGTTCCATTCGCACCTTTTTATTACCAGACGGTACGGCCAAAGCGCCGTTTGTACATGGTGGACATTCCCCACATACTTAGGTACCTGCTCAACGCTTCGATTCCACATTCTACTATTATTGTTATTTCATGACTTTTTGTAGGCTAAGTGAGAGGAATGACGTGAGAAATGAATTTGGAGGAATATTAGACGTGGTATTGGTCCAAGAGAGTGACGTTGTGTGCGGAGTGTTTGTCGCATCCACAGAAAAAATCGTAAAAATTGATCCTTATCATCCTCCTTTAGATATACAGTTCAAAATTGACGCGGGCAATCGTCCACAATGTCTTGAACCAACCAATATTACTAATGCTAAAGATTGGAATTTCAAAAAATGCGATTTCGAACGTCTATATTTTTTGCTAAAAGAAACTTCTTGGAGCCCGGTGCTTGAAGCGGGGGATGTCCATACCGCCACTAAACATTTTTACGATATTATTTATAATTACTTTGACGAATGTATGCCAAAAAAGCGGCGTACGCATAGTAGGTCTAGACGCTATCCCGTTTGGTTCTCTAGTGATAATTCATGACATAAAACTTAAGAACAAATTGCACAAATCTTGGACTCGGACGAGAAGCGATGAAATGTATAAACAATTTTCTAATAATCTGATCTCAAATATCGTACTGCAGACGCTTATGGGATATATCTGAAAGGTATCGAAGAAAACATAAAGTTAAATCCGCGACAGTTTTGGCATCACATTTCTAGTTTGCGGACCAAGGGTGGTTTTGAACCTACTGTCTCATACAAAGGTGAATCGTTTGCAGGGGTAAGCGCGGCTGAGGCATTTGCTAGTTACTTTGCAAGTGTCTTCTTACCTGACATTCCGTCTCTTAATACAGAGGTTGCATATGACCTAGACCATAGTGGTAATAGTAACTACGTCAACATTTTTCAAATTACGCCAAGTGACGTCATGTTCGGAATAAATAAGTTAAAGCCTAGTAGCGCTGTTGGACCTGATTGTGTTCCTCCCGCAGTCTTGAAGCAGGTTAGAAGACAATTTTGTATTCCTTTTTGTCACATTTTCAATACCGCATTAAAAACTGGCAGTTATCCCGTACAATGGAAGCTGTCGAGAGTCAGTCCCATACCTAAAAGCTCGAATAAGTCCAGCGTAGAGGAGTACCGACCTATCGCGGTGTTATCATCACCAGCAAAGGTATTTGAGAGCATTATCCATAAATACATATATGCACAAGTAGATAAATACTTGTATAATGCGCAGCATGGCTGATTATCACTGATTTTATATCTTCCAAATTAGATCGTGGTTCCCAGGTCGACGTGTTGTACTTTGACTTCCGAAAGGCGTTTGATAGGGTCAATAACGACATTCTGCTGGCTAAACTTGGGGCTATAGGCTTTGCCCCGGCACTTCTCCGGCTACTCGCAGACTATCTTCGCGATCGCCAGCAGTACGTCCGGCTTGGTTTTTACGAATCGCGATCCTATCACACGCGTTCTGGAGTGAGTCAAGGCTCAATACTCGGGCCATAACTATTCTTACTAATGGTCAACGACCTCCCCTGTGTATTGGAATATGCGCAGTGCTTATTATATGCTGACGATTTAAAACTCTTCGCAAAGTTGGGTCTCATGCCAGCTGCATTGCCTTACAACGGGATATTGACGCAGTTGTACAGTGGAGTCGTGTAAACGGCATGGAATTTAACATTTCTAAATGTTGCGCCGTGACTTTTGGTCGAGTACGGCGCCCGATCATTTTTGATTACAAAATAAACGGTGATACTATAACTCGTTCAACTATTATGAAAGATCTGGGTGTTATATTTGATCAAGGGTTAACGTTTCGTGATCACATTAACTATCTGGCGAAAGAGTCGTTTAGGCGGTTAGGTTTTGTTCTTAGGAATTCTAAGGATTTTCACAATCCTAATGTTATTAACTTGATTTATGGTGCCTTGGTACGTAGTAAGCTGGAAAGTTCTATGTGAGTGTGGAATCCGTACGAAAAGAAATATATACATAAACTTGAGAAAGTACAAAAGGCGTTTCTTAGATTCATGTACAAGCGTATTTATGGGTATTACCCTTTTATGTACCCTTCAAATTTCTTACTCGGTTGTTTGGGCTACAACTCTTTGAAAGTCAGGCGGGAGAAGCAGCAACTTAACATTATGTGCAAAATCTTGCGCCGAGACGTTGATGCACCCGATTTACACGACAAGTTGTGTAAATTATATGTGCCCGACAACTATTGTCGCTGCAGATACCACAAGCTGTTTGCTAGGCCTCATTGCCGAACAGTAGCCCACTCTAACTCCCCCATTCCCCGAACTCTCACCGCGCTCAACGCACTCTTGAAGGCCAATCCTGAATGTGATGTGTTTGAGAATGGTTGGCTGTCTTTGATGTCTGCATGCTTGGCATATTGTGAGGTGAATGCAGAATGAATCATTTAATTTTATTTGTAATTGACTATAATTTTATATTTCTTGTAATTATGTATTCTCTATCTCTATCTTGTAAATGAATTTGACTATTAATTTGATGTAACTGGCTTTTAGCCGTTTTTAATTAATTAATTAATAAATAAATTCTTCATTAGTACTACGAGGATGAGGCACTGCCAGCGTCTGTATTTTCCGCGAAGTGCAATTTAGGTGTCTTCAAATCTAGAGTAAACAGGTTTCTTCTAGTTATGCGTGCTCCATCTTAGACCGCATCCTGCTTAACATCGGGTAAGGTGTGATCAAACGCAAACTTCTTTTGAAAAAAATGTTTCGGGTATTGGAAGCTACACGAAAAGTCATGTTTCACCACATTATAATAATTGCTCACACTCACGCAGACAATTCGGCAGAATTGTGAATGTGTCAGTCCGTAAATTATTTCAGCCTCTTTGGAGTTACGATTGGACAGAATGCCCTGAATCCCGTTTACACTGAACCCATTGTACCTACACTGCTTGAATTCACTCATGTATTTAGTTGCATCTCCTAAACTAGTATGAGTATCAAGTAAAAGAAAGAAAATAATTTTATTTTGTAACACAACGGAACACAAAAACAAACAGAGACAGACAGTTAGAAAATAGGGGATCTCAGTGTTACTGTGTTCCAGTACTGCAACTAGCGATATCACACGACAAAACCAGTTCCATGAGTTTGATAGACTTGCGTACCAGGTCGACAATAGATACGCATCAACTTTACCCACGGTATCCACGACGAAGCTAGCTGCCAGTAGCTGCTCGTCGATTATACGATGACCGGTTTTCTCCCAATTTAGGTACTTTTCTCTGGTCGCTTTAGATGATAGATATGTAGGTACCTTGTACCTAGCTGCAAAACCAAACTTTACCCTTCGACTTCATCACTTTACTGAATTATTTATTTAAAGACGTAGACATTTACATCAAATCAACACAAACAAAAATATACCTACGAAGAACAATCCCTTTGAAAGATAAAGCAGAAATTGGTTTGGTAGAATAAAACCCCAGAGTGAATTTAACTTAATCATAACTTTAATTCTTTATAGTACATTATAAGCATATACGAAGTACATTACACATGTAACATAGAACTTGAACAGAGCGTTTGTTAGTGCACACAAGTTAAGCGTCAGTCTTTGAACAGTCGAATCACATAAAATTATTGCTGGGACTGTATCTAACAATATTAGGTTATCTAATACATACAACACATTCATCGTCTATTTTAAAATCAAACTTTACTACAATTAAAATGAAATACTTTGTTGAAAGGTATTATATGCATAATAGGGTGCTGGTAGATTGAAAAGAAATTTAAAGGCCGTTGATACTTTTAGTGCTTTGATAAAAGAAATTCAAGTAATACTGGAAGATAGGTATAGATCAATAATAAGGACTAGATTACTCGATTACTCTATGGGTAAGAGATAGTTATGACCATTATCTACGTTGCAGTATACTATTCTATTGGTGCGTCAGTTAGTGAAATTGTAATATTAGATTAAGGTAATCGATAAATATCTTAATAATAAGTGCATTATATCCATACACAAGTAGTTGTATATATGTAATAATTGTGCATTTGGTATACAGTTTTTTTGGGCCTTTATTTTTTTTTTACTTAGAATATATAATAGCTTATAAGCTAAATAATTTACAATTACGTAACATTAAATCCGTGAAAAAGAAACATTCTCTCTCTTTGAAATCTGTTATTTACAACAATAAACAATTTAATATTTAAATATTTACAAAACAGCAAAAAGTGCGCAAAAAACGATTCACAAAATATGCATTTGAGCAATACGATTAATTATATTTACAAAAAGCATATAAATACGTTGTAGAATTAATGTCTAACTAAGGTATAGAGGAAATCTCAATGAACGTTTTTTCAAGAGTAACTTGCATTTCGAGGATTTTAATTTAAAGAAAATTTAAAATGGGCATTCATGCGAATTATTTGTTTCCTACATTATCATTCGTTTAGTCTAAGTTCCACTACAGTAAAATATTTCAACTCTACAAAACTACAAATAAGTTATTGCTATCAAGAAATTTTATTTACAATAAGCCACCATTGTTAAAGACATCAAAAGAGAACTGAAGAAAATCAAAGGATTACGTTTTCTATAACTTTCAAGGATCTACGTCTATCTCAATAACTATAACATCCTACTAGTTCGTGTTCCTTAGTTTAATTATCACATTATCTTAGAATTTTGTATACTCATGTCAAATTTCAGAAAGAGTTATTTGTTCCGATATTTAAAGTTACTTTTAAAGGTGAATTACAAAATCTGTCAATATTAACTTAGCTCACGTGAATTTTGGAAGCCGGTTAAAATGGTAGCGTTCAATCTGAGTTATCTTGTCCGGCGGCAGTATTTAAAGTTCTCGTGTCTTCACTGATTAATGCTTTATCGTAACGTCTTTGTCTCGTAATTTTAGGTCTAACTGAACTGAGCAGAGGGGCTGATATCGCATGGCTTGGCATCCGGTTCAATTCCTTTCTTCCCTGAAGCAATGGTGACGTGACACTCGAAGATTCGTCTCCTTCGTCGTCTGAAAGCGCTGGATAGCTTTCTTTCATTTTCAAGCTGCGCTCTAATCTTCTGAGAAACCTGTGAAAAGACAGGCCTACTTTATCTTGCGTCATCATTTCTAATGCGATCAGCAATGTTTCTAGGTCTGCTATCGTATTACCTTATTTGGTTGCTAATAGTCCTCAATTTGCTGACTTTTATCGGCTTTCTCGAATCTTCCGTCAAATCCAAACTGGATGATATTTTCGACGACGTGTCCTGAAATGAAATTTAATTTTAAATATACTTTTAAATATAATTAATATTCATTACAATGTCCAAGTACCACCATGCTATTATAAGTATTATAATTTAATAAAATTAAGTCCATATAACATTGCAACAAACGTTACCTAAGCATTCCATGATTAATTTAGTCTACTTCATGGTAACGGGTTTGTCATAAATAGGTATATGTTTATATGTAAATAATGTATCCTAAGCTAATGATTGACTAGTTAAATATACAGCGTTATATGCTTGGGGTCTACTAAGCCAAAAAGGGTCATTGTACCCATTTATAAACGAAGATCTAAAACTGCGAAAGAAATTTAATGATTACAATTGATTTTGCCATAGTAAACTTTATTCGTAATAACGAGTACAGGGATCCTTTTTCGGCTTAGTACACAGCAAGCTTTATAACCATGTGTTATAACATTGACACAAACATGTTTCGATCATCCAGGTACCTACTTACTGCAAACAAACAATGAATATCTTATAACGATGATACGAGAGCATCACAAATTAATTTAGGCATCCATTAACATTACGAGTCACCTCAGAGCTACGGCACTTTTGTCTCCTTAGCGGTTTCCGTAATCGTAACGGCTCACAAGGCTGAAAATGAAAGTACTCTAAATTTTGTTTCAGGCTAGGTATTTGACCATAGATCACCTGATGTTAAGTGACAGTGTAGTCTGAGATGATAAACACACCTAGCCTGCAATAGATTTGGCTCTCAAGTGAGGCTGCCGGAACACACCGTTAGGTGCTTGGCGGCACATTTACAACTTGAGGGTAGTAGCTAGCCAGCCGAGTATTATACCTATCTACAAATTGCAATTAAAAACGGATAATGAAATATCTATAGCATTTTAAAATATTGAAATAATCGTAATAATTAGGGAGCGTACTATAAAAAAAATGATTTTATAAATTAGACATGTTATGACGTGTCGTATTTACTTTGTTTACTGCGACATGGCGGTTAGCATGCACGTATTAATAACTTTAGTTTATTTGTAGTATTTTAGTTTTATAACTAACGTAGACAAATTTTGGTACCTGTAAGCAGAGGCGTGGCAGTGAGATGGTGGTAATTGGTATGGTATGGTGGTAATAATTAAACTTTCCCAATTTTATAATACAACGAACGAATTCCAATCCAAATGGTTTCTAAATTTAGCTTTAATTTAATTAATATGTATTTAAAAAAACGCCACAGCGTTATTCATGACATCGAAGTGCAGAAACATTAAAAAAGTATGTGGTTAATTTCAAATTTTTGAAATATTTAGAACCTATTTACGCTAATATGAGCACTTTGTTCATTTTTTATTTATTGAACATGTGTAACGAAATTGTCCTTTGTTTTTGTACTAGGGCCCGAGTGCTTCGATGTAAAAACAAACAAACAAACTAGAGTCGCCGTCAGCCACCACCTTACTGCAACTGCCTCGTTCCCCGCTGCCTACAGACTTCAAAAAGCAATTTACAGTTCAATAAAACAATTATATTCAATGCACTATACCTGCATCTCCAAGTCGGGTAACCGCAGTTCCCTCGCTGACGCCACAGAAGCAACACTGGCGTTAGATACGGAATCTTCTGATGACGAGGAGGATGCTGGCGCGGGAGCTTGGGAGCGCGATCGCCGTCGTCCGCCCTTGCGCCCTCGTGCGCTACCTTCGCGACCGCCAGGTACCTAGGACATTTTGAAGAAATTACACGAGTATCTCATACACAAGACATTTCTTATAATGATAGTAAAAAGTGACGTATGACCATCGTAGCGATGCCTAGAACGCTATGTAACAAAACGATGTGTTTACCTAAGACGACCTTTTGTAAAGAAGATCTTAGACAATATTGCATTAGTGACAATGGATGGTTCATTGGTTGATAGGCAGAGGTAGGCAGCGCGTTAAAATTATAATATATTATGATGTTGTTGACCGATATCCTAGCAATAGGTCTTTCGCTAAGTCGTAAAACGTACGCAGTTACTGTAACTGTTTGGTTGCCTAAAGCCGTAATATTCATTGTGTTAAGAGTTTCAGTACTAAATATACTCACCTCCAATAAATTGTGCATAGAATGTGGCATATGCGGAAGTGTGGACTTGGTGGTCCCAGTGGGCTCATGCGACGCAGTTCGCGTGGTTCTCCTATCTCTCCGCCTGCCACTCTTCTTCTGCGTACCACTACCCCCCTTACAACTACTACCCTTTACGCAATCTGAACTAGGGAAGTCGTAAAGACCATCAGAATCCGTGAAAGGCAACTGTCGCCCGTAAAACTGTGGAGAAAACCTCCCTAACCCAGTCTTATCACTCAGCGGACTTTCGCTTCTAGAACTAACAGGACTAAGTGGTCTACTGCCCTCAGACAGTAAGGTCGGAGGGCGCAAGCAAGCTTTCTCATCTAATCCCCGTTCTACACTAACACATTTCACTATTGAACACTTTGTAACACCACTTGGAGAGCACAATACAGGAACTTCTAAAGTCTCTTTTAGTACTATCTCCATTTCTTTTGCACTCGACGGTACGTCATCTATTCGCTCGTCTGTACCTATTCCTTCATCGTTCGATTCTAACAATGGATCGTCTGACAACGTCTCAGAATCAGATCTTCCGCGCCTCCTTTCTTTCGAGTCGTCATTTGATGCAGCCGGACTGCTATTGGTTTTCATTAACGGTCGTCGTCTTTGAAAACATGAAGGTCCTCCCCCTGAACCAGGATCTTCCATCTCTGAAGGGCATAATGGATTACTGGAACCACATCTCGAAGGACCCGGACTTGCCATGGAACTGTATCCAGAAGAAGATAAATTTGATTCTGACGGCGCCCTTTCGCCTCTCGCAGACATTGAAAACGGGCTTAGATAGCACATATTTCCCGAGGACGGCGGTGGCCTGGGTGACATAGGTTCGTCAGATTCTTCACTGGCATTATACGTGACAGTGATAAGTGGGGGTGGTTGGAACTCTAGGTGTGGTGGAGTTCTTCTTGGTGGTGGAGACCCTGGAGAAGGTCTCTCTATAGTTAAGACTGGGACGTGGAGGGCGAGGGGTGCAGGAGAAGGAGATGACATTTCTTGCTCCGAGTCTTGACTCTGGGTGAAGCTTGGGCTTGGTGAGTCCGTTACAGCGGTGGATGGAGTCGGAGTGTCTGTTGTGCTACTGCAGACTATTGGTTGACGGAGCTGAAAATAGATAAACGGGTTAGGTAGATAATATATTATTGCTACAAATTAAAATGTCTTTTAATCTCACCTTTAATTTTAACCCTGAAGTAGGCCGTTCGTTTTTTGTTTCATACTTGATTTCATCCAGTTCATCTTCACTAGGCGATATCACAGTTGCATTTGTCTCACTTTGAGCCCCTGGCTCCATATTAGCTCTAGGCATTCTTGGTGATGGCAAAGGGGTAGGTAGTGGCGTTGGGAGGGGAGTAGGTAGAGGAGTAGGAAGTTCTCGTATAGGAGAGAGGCACTTGTTGATTCCACTTGGGACTTCAAGAAGAATTGTAGGAGGGTGAAGGAGGTTACTACCTGGGCCTGATGATTTGTGCGCACTAAGAGGGTCCAACACCTGCACAGAAGAATATTTTTAAACGTGAAGAAAGCAATTACCATCTTGCTAAGTATGGATTAATCCAGTAAAACGTTAAAGGTTCAACAAACCTGAATTTCAATTGTGTTATGAGGCCTAGTCACTGGTGAATCTGGTGCCAAAGACGGTATATGTGATGAAGTTAGAGATATATCATCAGCATCAACGGTATCATCCTGAGGTGATGATGCGGAAGGAGTGCTAGATATGGATACTCCGCCTGATGATGCTCTTGACACCATAGCCGCTGATGATGAAGAAAAGTTTCGGAACATAGCCAGAATCGAATCAGCACTTGAGATCTTCGGTGTCCTGATAAACAATATGCTATGTTAAATATCATATCACGGAAATAGTTCATAATACTAAGATAGATCGTTATGAAGATACCTGGAATATTTTTTTAACGCAGCATTTGCTAACGTCAAGTCAAGGCTAGACATCGAATCGCTTCCTTGATTACTGGATGTACTGTGAGGAGATCTGACTTCAACACCCGGTGACGGAGGCGTACTAGAAGCCTTCGCTTTTAACCCTCGATCAGAAATAACTGCCATCGGGATAGTGATGGTGTTCACCATATCCACGTCAGAACTAGAACTCATTTCTGCTGATACTTTGTTCAATAATCTTGCAAATGTTACTTTCTTTTCGAGCTTAGGATCGGAGATGTGTCTCAAAGAGGGTGATGTTGAAGGCGAAGATCCTTCGCTAGCAAACGAAGTCTCTTTATTTTCAATCCCGTAGTCAACGAAAGCCGGTGCACTCTCTACAGTACTGAGTGTGCGTTTTTCAGACATCTGTATTAGCTCTCCCATTGTTATCTTTTTGGAGTGATCGTTTGCCGTGGCTGGACTTATAAGCTGTTGTAAAATTTGTTTTTTTTCTGCAGCATTTTTCTTCGTAGGCGTCGAATTGTTGCGTTTTTTTCGCGGCGAAGGTGTACCTGAATCCGAAAGTCTCACAATATAGTTTACTATAGCTTTGTTGATTAGCTCCAAAAGCAACGACATCAAATGTTCACAACAACAACAACAACAACAACTTTAACAACATATACATTAAGTCAGATTCAAGATCATCGTGCCGTTGATCTCTGTGCATCTAAAGGAAGCCAATTCTTTAGGGTTTGTGCCAATTAACTGTCGAAATTCGGACGTGCCAATCGTACTGAAAAGTTTTGTAGTGTTATTAAATTATTATATGTGTTCAAAAACATTAATGTTACATAATTATTGAAATTACGACGATAATTGAATAGATAATAGTATTCATTGAATAGTAGTCATTGGCCGCAGGCAAGTCATTAGCAACACGGAAAGCTATCTATACTGACAGAATTTTTGTCCAAGAGCTAAACATCAAAGGACACTGCTATACTACATAAAGTTATAGATAGAGTAATCACAGTTTTAGAATTAAAATAGTAAACGCAGAACAATGTCCAAAAAGCATGCTAGGGCAACATTCAACAATCAGTGCAAGCCTTCACAATGTCAATTTGTCAAAAAAATGCCGATATAGAACCAGCAGAAAATATTATTTTTAAAATTGACAAAGCGAAGGCTCGTTTAGTTGGACGATCTAAAAAGGTAGAAACGAAGGAAGGAGCGACTAATAGATGCTGTGTTTGTGCATAGTAAGGGTGCACACAACGACAAGTCTCAAGTAACAGTCAAAACGAGGGTAGCGAGACCAGATAACATCGGTCGGATAGCATTCCACATTTAAGGTCATTCACAGCGGGGGAGACATCCAGTGTTATTTGAGCTCCGGAAAACCGCGCGCTCCGCAGTAATGTTCGAAAATGTTTGCAATCTTGCATGATCGTGCAAATTATAACTCGGTAAACCAAACAATTGCATAGTTGGCTGTGCCATTTGTCCGTTAGCATTATATAACTTTTTGTAAGTCTCAATAAATCACTCGTCTTGTGAAATAAGTTGAAAATGCTAATAGACACAAGGCTTTACAGCTTTCGATGTTTTGTTATGAACTCGTGAAAGTGTTATCCTCAACTACATTTAACCTGTATGATGTTCTGTATATGAACTGTCGTGGCCAAAATAATTTGTTGATTGATGACATAATATGTATCTACATAAAATATGTTAATGTTCTTGATAGTATGTAATTTACTATTCTAGTCGTGCTTCACTCAAAAATAACATTAACATGTCATAAACAACTATTGTTCGCAAATTAAACTTTTAACTTGTGTAAGTGAATATTTGGGTAGCCTAACAGTGATAAAATAGTACAACGTTCTAAAACGTTTTCTAGTTTCGAAGCTATAATAATAAACGGCAGACGAAGTCTAGAACATTGTGAACTACAGTTGAAAAAGGGCGCTAACGGGATCGTATGTCGTGATCGCTTATGAGTGCGGAGCGCGCGGGCCCGTCGCCGGCGACCTCGCTCCAGTCCTTACGTCCGGGCAGCGGCTTTAACAGATCGTCCAAGCTAAAGGTGCGCGCGGCTCGCGGGTGTGCCGCGAGTCCCGACACCGACGGCTTGCGAATACCCAGCCGCGTGAGCAGCGTGCGGTGCGCCGGCGCCGGGTCGTGCAGGCTCGCTGTGGACAAACGCGCCGTGAGCCGCGTCCCCCGCGCCCGCGCCCGCGACACCGCCCGCTACCGCTCCCGCTGCGGCACGGCCGCGTATCGCCCGCGGCCCGCGCCGCGCAGCGTCGCTACACCGGCATCGGCACCGCACCCCACACACATAGGATTGCCAGATTTTGTGAGCCAAGTACAATTTTCGAGTAGATTATTACTTCTTGACCGTTACAGGGGCAATGTGTTGAATTTAGAGGTCACTCGAAAGTTAAAAGAAAGATGTTTGGGGCGATATTAGTCCTAATGTAATGGTATTATAAAAAGAAATAGAATAAAGGATTTTTGTAGCAGCAAGCTTCTTTTGACATATTTTAATTGTTACAGTAAACCTATTTTAAATAAGTTTACCTCAGCTCTGGCAATCCTTTTAGCCACTATTTCACAGTCAAAGTAACTTGGAAAAAATATTCATTTATAGTATAGATGACTAACAAACTAGACGATTTCTGCACTTTTAAAATAGTTTCACCAAGTTAAAAGAACTGCGCATCATACGGACTCCAGAAACTTAAACACACATCCCTCTAGATATAAACAACTTCATGCAATAGTATGCATCATAGCAGAGCACTTTTTATATACAGAAGACGATCTTTCTAATAATGCTCAATGCTCTAGTTTCTGGGGCCGCCAGTGAGGAACATACAACAGTAGACAGATAAGAAGAAATTGATAAATTACGCAAAATGTGTCCTTACCATCCCAGAGATAGTGCGGTTATTGAGAAAACATATAAGTATAGCAGAAATGATTACACATTATACTGTTAGGAAGCTGTTTATACTGTGAGTCACAAAATACTCTATTCCTTCAAATATTACTTGTAAAAATACTAGGCCTGGAATACAAACATTGAATACATCAAACGTTGTATTTTTATACTTTTAGATTTATAAAATCTCTTCCAGACCTATGAAGATAAATAAAACTGTGGTTCAGTGATAAGCTTTAAATTGAAATGTGCTCGAAATCAAAATATTCGATGATCTTATACAGACACATCGCCTTTACCAACCTTATCAATCAATTAAAAATTAAGTCTTTAGAACAGGAATTTATTGTACCAATTTAGACCTAAAGATTTGTCCTCCGTACGAACAAATGGTGCTAACTTACGTCTCGGGCAGCGGTCTGCTTCTTCAGCTAGAAGTTTCTCGATTTTCTCAGGGAAGTGTCTCTTGGCACACCAGACAAGGCCAATTATACCCAAGACAACAAACACAGTAATGAGGCCTAACCAGAAAGGTTCTTGAAGCATCCGCTGACCAAGTCCAATTATATTCGGAGTAGGATTTGGGATCTCGCATCTGATGAACAAACAGAAGTAGATGATATTTAATAACATTACATTTTCGGATAGTTTGGCAAAAATAAATAAACGAAGGCGGCTGAATTAAGATGTTTTAGCTTACAAGGTCAAGTACAAATGTTGACAAGGTCTGTAACGTTTCACCTCTTTCCTTTCCAAGAAGGATTGCACTGGCACAAGAAACCTCCATCTCTTTCGCTGCAGGCCCCTCTGCTGTTACACGGACGGGAAGCACAGGGCCGCACTCGTTCGTGACACCTCCTCCCTTTCCATCCCTTGGCACAGGTGCACGTGAAGGCCTCTCCATCGGGGTGAATATCTCGTGTTACCACGGTACAATTACCAAACATGCAAGGAGAGCGCTCGCATGCTGTTACCAGGCAGAAAATTCCTGAAATGGTTTAGGAAAAACTTTTCTTAAGAGTTCCCGATGAAAATAAAAAAGGAATTAAACCGAAAGCAACTAGAAAAAGTACTTAGGCATCTTTTGACTACAGATTTTTAATTGGTCAAATTATGCACCACTATAAGAATTATATCAACAAAAATGATCGTATTTATATAAAGTATTTCGGTACCGTTGCAACTGTAAAGAGATTATTTTAGGAGTTTTTTGAGTGCCAATCGCAAAATTTAATATAACTAACCATTTGATCTTATCAAAATAAGGTTCATTTGCCTAACGTCTAGGGAGATGGTTTCCGAGGTATTCTAATATTTTTTACCTGTGTAATATCCAGAGCATTGACAGAAATGTTTGGTGTCATCAGTAGCACACCAGCCAGCATGCAAACAAGGATTGGGATAGCAAGACTCTAAGTTAGTTTCTTCAGAAAGAAGGAGAACTTTACTGTAGTAATCTGGATCTGAAATAAGGAAATCATCTTTGTAGCTTTGCATGTTATCTTGAATTGCACATGCATAGAAAAAAATGGCTCAGGTTAAATGCGTACCTTTGTATAGAAGAGAAAAACATCAAGCACGGTAAAGGAGTTCGTCATTACGATATTTTTTTGTGCCCAAATAATGAGACGAACGAGACTCTCTTCATATGGTAAGAGGTGATGGATGTACCGTTGCAGAAATACACAAAACTTTGAGTAACAAAACAAAGCTTAGGGCATCGCTGCTTTAACGGTTACTATTTCGATGCTTTCGATTGTTAGTCTCGAGGCCTACAATTTTGTTAGCTGCTTTCCTTTGCTAGAATGTCTGGTACTGCTGTGGTACCTAGTGGCTACGTACGGTTACCTAGATGACTTCCTGCTAAGGAGTTCACTAGTATTTTATTTTGAGATAATATTATTTACTTGGTGATAGATCTCCTTAGCAGGAGTAGAGTAGAAATAGGTAGCTACTGTAGCTAGCGCAATAACAGGGCTGTTGAGACTAACCATCGAAAATCTCAAAGTAATGAGCGCTAAAGCAGTGATACCCTGGACTTTGTTTTGCATTTCAAAGTTTTGTGTATCGCTGCAATGGTCATGAACAGGCGTTGTCTCTTACAACCAGGAGAGCGTTTCGTTACATTTCAATTAAAAATTGCAGTTTTTCAGTTTTTAGTAATTAATAGTTTTTACTGATTTATTATTTAAACGTACTAATTTGTACAGTATCCAATTTTTGTAATGTGTGAAGTCTAAATTAACAAACCTTGTTTGACAATAAGTGATACATCCATGTTCAGGCCAGCATCTCCGGAGTGCTGTGTGACTGTCAGTGAGTTGAGGTAAGAATTGATGACAAGCGGTGCACCTGGTTCTAACTTTCTTCTAGAACGTTCCACTCCACACAGCGTCCATTCGGTGCCGTTGTAATCTGTATAGCTATCTTTCACCTATAAAACCAGAAAGATATATTTAAACTGAATAAAAAAAAAGATCTTTATAGCATAATACTCATTTATCCTGTCACATGCTTAGGCCAATATTTTTTCTGGGCTTTTATATGACTTAAACGAAAATAACCAATTTTTGTGGGGTGCGACTTTCTTCTTTCTTATCTAACCTACTATAGCCTGTAATCAGGCAAGCCACAAAAGAGCTTTAGATAAAATTGATTATTTTAAAATGAAGCCCTAAGGATTTAAGGAGACTTCAGAACGAAGAAGTCAAGGTGATCTTTTAAGGTGATGGTAATTATGGAAACTGTTTAAATTGTTGAAAGTTACTAACCTCAATCCATCCAACGCCTTCCCCACAAGGCCAAGCGTCACTTTTCGGCACAAGGGTTGCTCTTGGTACAGCTATAGTGAGCGTGTGGTGATGGGGAGCGAGTAAACGTGTATGCAGGGCAGCCCGGGGAGGCGCGCGTTGTGGCCAGTTGGGCGCTGACAGCCTACCAGAGCGCACGTCTCCAAGCTCCACCACGTGAGATACGTTTAGAAAACTTACTGAAAACATGTAGAATGTATAAAATGAAGAAAAAAACAATGATCCATTGTAAAATTAAACATAATATGTCTTTCTCGAATGACATGTATATTGTAATGTATGTATTCCATACACATCTTCGAAATACTCTATATAATTTTGTTGTGTTAAAAGCTTGAAACAATTTTTTTAGGTTTATGAATACAGAACATTAAAACCCATGGAAAATTACAAAGTCTACTCACCAGTTTTAAAATAAGCTAAGTAACCTTTCCCAGTAACGTTTTCTCCCGTTTTCAGCCTTAACCTTAGAATTTCAGAACGCGATACAAAAAAACCGTTAGTTAAAATATTCGGATCCGTAAACGGTCGGATAGGATCGCTTTCAAGGTCTACTTGTACTTCAAGAAAGGATTCCTCTGGGAACGACTCGGTTACGTTTACTGAAACTCCTTTGCTGAAGACTCCGAAACCAAAATCGTAATAGCTTATATTGAGGAAAACTCGTTTGCCTGTAAAGAAATGTTTAAATACAATAAAAGATCACGTTCAAATCAGTACAAAATAATTTCAGCACAAATCTTTTTTTAGTTACAAAGTGAATACATTCATGTAGCTGATATCTCATGTATCAGTGGACAGCGTGGTTGGATCAAACAGTAAAGAGTTTGGTTTCAAACCTTTAATGAACTTCAGCTACCGGTCAAGGAATGCATCGAGAGGAAACCATAGCATGGTGGTTGGGTACTTTCTAATACTCGTGAAAATCTACCGCCAAGCACCTAACGGTGTGTACCGGCAGTCTCCATTCCAGGCTAGCTATTTACCATCTTTAACTTCGCGTTATACACCTAGCATGTTACCAATTAAAGTAATCTTTAACTTGCTACTTGCTTCTCTAATGTATGTAAAATGGACTATAGAAAACACACCACGCTCTCTGACTTCCTTACTGTACACTATATCACAGAATGGTATCCGACCCTCAAACGTATTAAACACATACCTGTTGGAGCTAAAATGTCTATGGTACAGTCTAGATTGGGCAAAAGAAATTGAGGGTAGTTAGGGCTTCGGATTACACCTTCTTTCGAAGTGAAGGTTTGCGATGGACATCCTGACAATTCCACTGCACGCCAGGTTACTGAAAACCCTGAGCCTTGAGTGCTGGAACAAAAAGCGTTATTACTTATCAGTTCATTGAATGTCTGCCTTGAGAGCTGTAGTGCGTGGGTGCGAATCCCATTAAGACAAACATTTATGTGACTATATAATTATGTCTGTTCTGTGTCGTATAGGTAGGTTTTATGTAGGTATATATAATCTGGAAGTTTGTATGTTTGGTTGTTTAGAAGTTGTTACTCAATCACACAAAAACGGTTAAACGGATTTGGATAAAATTTAGTACTCATATTTAACATAAATATACTTATGTAGGATACTTTTTATATCAAAAAAATGTTGTTGTTGTTGTTGATGTCGTCATATTTCACTGTACTCAAGAAAATCGTTCACCAAAACTATGCGTATCAAGAGATTTTGTTGATATTGAGACAAAAAATATTTTAAAAACACGAAGCATCGGTTCGCGAAGAAGAAAAATGAGATTAAACTTAGCTTGGGTACTAAACTTATGTTAGCATGTTACGTTGCGAGGAATACAGACTTATTAACTTTTCGCTTATTCTGCAACTGAACAAATGTTTTTGTGTTAAATTCCACGGGAATGAAGTCGCGGGTAACGGCTAATATTAAATTAATGATACCAAGGTTCAACATTTTGGTATCTCAATCTTGTTAAAAAATGTTCTCATCTTGGTAAAAAGGTGGGACCGTAATAATTATGTAACATACTTACTTGTGGGATTTAAGGTAGAGATATATTTAGTTTATTTCCGCTTAACAGTCGTTTCGGTTTAAATAACTAGTCAATTAAAAAAATACTACCTAAACAATTTAAAACAAATAAACAACTTAAGCCAAATCATAGATATTAAGTAAGCAAAGTTTCAGATATTTTTTTTATTTTTAAATAATCAACTAGTTAAATTTTAATTTAAATGCTCATCACTGTTGTAACCGAAACGACTATTAAGCGGAAATAAAACCAAATATAGACCTTAAACACTCAAAATGAACTTCCGCAAACGCCTGAATCAATCATCTATACCTAACTACATATTATATCTTAAGTTATGATTTTATATTTATCATTTATTTCGTATAATAATAATAATAAAGGTACATAGATATACCAAACTTATCAATAAAAAACTTGACTTGACTTTAATAAGAATCTATACTGAAGGTATTTTCGTACATAAATGAGTGGCTGCTACCGAGCTAGGATTAAGTCCTGTATTACGGTATCCTGTTTTAATTATCTGAGACTTACTTGTAATCAGAATGAAAATGTAAAACAGCTCTATTGCCAGAAGCGACCCATCTCGTCTCGGCGACAGTCCCGCAATATCGCGACGACTTCATGGTCCTGAAGTCTCGGACCTGAAATTATTATTACATTAATCCCTGCTTAACGTAATAGAGAAGCTCATTTCCTCTTAACAAATTAGGGTACGTGAGAAAATAACAATCTTAAAATTGTGGGGTTTGCTTTAATTATAACCATAGACTTTTTTGTAGGATAAATAAGGATATTTTTATTTTAATGGTTGTTTTAATGTTGTTTGTTTGTGACTATATGACGCATCTTGTTCAGGTCATGACGCATGTTGTTGTCAACTAGCATGGCAACTAGCCGGGCGGAGCTCGAACACCCTCAAATCGCGTTGGCCGCTTTATGGCATTGTGGATCTGTTGAGGGCCTCATGCCTTTCGCCGTCTCTTCCTCTTCGTCTTCTGGGCCAGTAAAGAGGAGTTCTCGAGAGAAGGCACGCCAGGTACATAAGTCAGGAGGGCGTGCGGACTGCATACTGTACCCTGAATTAATATAGCGCTATAAGGGGTTTACTTTAATGAAAGCCTGAATACTCACTTCTACGAAATCATATAGGCAGTCTTTCTGATACTCCAAATCGATATTCTGAAACACAAGCACCAGTCTCGTGTCATCAGGTCCTACGAAATGCACCCAGTAGTCGAGATCGTTGTCATACAGGCCTGGGTGGTTAGGGCTTGTTAGTAGTCCTGAAAATATATATACACTACAGTGACTTATAAACCAAGAACGTCTACTCGCATAAGTTTTGGATAAAGCTAATAAAAAGCAAACAACATTTAGAATAAATAAATATATAATGTATATTTTTTAAAAAGAATATTGCATGTTTAGAATATACATTTCTTAAGAACGTAGGTGTTTGTATAGGGTTTCAAAGTTTTTGATGAATTATTAGTATTGTTCCTGTTTCCGATTTTATTATGTAAAAATATTTAACGTCTTTTTTACATGCAAGTAATTATTTACTTGCTTTATTATATAAATAAAGTAAGTTTGTAAACGAACATAAGAATATTTTTTTAAGTGTTAGTTCTTTTTTTGGCCGAAAGGTCAAATATCGAGGTCTGTTACAAATTGTTTCTTTCATTCATCTATTGTATACCCATATTTATGCAATAAATAATGCAAAATTAAAAAATCAAAAATGCTTACAAATTAAACAACATAATTTCAGATTTTTTAATTTTTCTAATTTTGAGCTTGATAAGCATCATAAATCATCAGGGCGTCGCTGTTATGGCGCTCATTACTTTGAGACTAGACGGTTAGTCTCAACAGTTACAGCCCAGTAATTTCGCTAGCTACAGTACCCTTCACACCGGAACACAGTAATGTTTACACACTACTGCTTTGCGGCAGAATATCTGGTAATGCGGTGGTACCTACCTAGACGACCTCCTGCTAGGAGATCCACCACCAAGTAAATATGATACCGATGTACCGATGTATGTATGTACCGATATGTTCTCTTACCTGAGGTTCCTTCAACAGTTCTGTTCTTTATAATGTGTTCAGGATTCAATCGTCGCTTGCAGACGTAGCCTCCAGTTACCACACATTTGTGTAATGTCCAGTACAGACCGCTTGGCTGTGATGGAACTGGCGATGATTTCCACTAATTTTCAAACACACAAAAACAGAAATTAAAAAACGCGCGAATTTAAATATTAGAGTTTTAGTTTTGACTGATCACTTGTTAGTAGTTCTGCTTTGAGAAATGAAGGCGTAGTTCGATTCCCAGTCAGGACAAATATTTGATTGACAAACATAGATGTTTGTTCTTTGTCTGGGTGTACCATATGTATTATAAGTATTTACAAAAAAATAATTTGTGTTTTATCAGCTATCTGGTTCCCATAGTATAAGCTTCGCTTAGTTTGAAGCTAGATGGAGCCATGTGACAATTTTTTATTGGAGTACATAAAAAAATCTGTATGTTTAGTTGGGAAGGCTACATAAGGTTAAATTGATGAAACGACATTATTTTATTTAATAGACATTTGTCATACTCTATTTTTTCTTCCAACCTTCTATTCCAAATTTAAAAAAAAAATTGATCTACGTTTGATTGCTAAGTTATTGGATGGCCAAAACAGGTTTGCCCGATGATGGAACATGAACAAGAAGAAATCTATTTACTCTTGCTTTGAAAGTATTAAGATAGTAGAGTTCAATTTTTTTTTTTATGTAAAAAGTAATGAGACGAACAAGACTCTCTCCTGATGGTAAGAGATAACGCCTGTTTGAGTAACAAAACAAAGACCAGGGCATCACTGCTTTGGCGCTCATTACTTTGAGACTTTCGATATTATTTTTTTCGATCGATTCGATATATTAGTTTAGTCTCAATAGCCCAGTAATTTCGCTAGCTGCAGTCCCTTTGAACCGGAACACAGTAATGTAGTACTTTTTTTTGTAGTTGTACTTTTGGTCAATGTAACGACATTTAGGTAATTAGACTCAAATTGTTATTACTTGACCATACCTCACACAACGTGGTCAAAGATGGCACATTAATTTTGTATAGTATAAAGTTGACCCAAATTGTTGCATACGAACTTTGGAAATATCTGCAAAAGAGGTGTGACACTAAATACTTTGTTGTCAAAAACATCGATTTGAGTCCGACCACTGAAAAAAAAACATGAATACCTGAACACTAAGACACGCCTCTTCCAGGTCTTCAGTATCATTGTAAGGCGGCCACCCCTGGTAAACAACAGCGGTTCCATCGATCCAGCTGAAGTCTTCGCTGTCTTTAATTAAACGAGCGCCGAGCCAGTAAACTGATCCGGCGCTATAATCGCTGCTTTGTCTGATGCCAGAGACGATGAACCGTTCTTCTTCTGCCGAGTGGACGGAGGAGAGGTGCATATTTAGGCCTTCACAAACCTGGGGAAAATTAAGAAAAATTCTTATTTAAATAAACGACGGTATGTCATTTTTCTAAATGACGATAGCGATGATAGGTAAGTGGTTAGTGCGGCTTGAAGCTGCGAGTTAAAATACCAACGGATTGAGCTGCCGGTGAAGGAAACGTCGTGAGGAAACCATAGCATGGTGGTAGGTTACTAGTACTTGACTGACTAGCTACAACGCTTGAAAATCTCTGTGTTCCGGCAGCCTCACTTAATCCAGTAGCTTAGAGCCATTTCCCATCCCCTCCCAGGCTAGGTGTCTTCGACCACACCGTCGATTTCACATCAGATGAGCAGTGGTCAAACACCTAACCTGTAGTATGATATAACAAGCTAAGTTACTACATACATAAATATAAACGCCTTGTTCTCACAGGCAATAAGATTTCTCTATTTTTCTAAGCTGCTATGAGTACATGTTTTTATTTATTTCAAAGTAATGAGACGTAGATGAGAGTAAAGAGTAACGAGACGGTCTTAACAGTCCCTTGATTTCGCTAGCCGTAGTACCCTTCAAACCGGAATACAGTTTCACACTACTCCTTGGTGGCGGGCTATTTGATATTTCGGTTGTATTAACCTAGATGACCTCCTGCTAAAGAGGTCTACGGCCGTTATATAGAATTTGATTACTTTCATGCCACTGTTTACACTCTCTTTCTAGTTTACGAAAAAAATTAATTCATGAAAATCATGTATCAACTTCGGGGAATTGACAAAAAGCGTTAATGTTCAAACTTTGCTAAAAGTACGTACGAGTCAATTTTATTTCTCAAAAACTTAAACAATAGAGCTCTCTCATGCTCCTAAAATACTTTTCCAAAAGGCTAACGGATAAGCCACGTCTTATATTTCTTAGAAATTATAATTTAACGGGCAAATGAAACTGGAACGAAGTTGAACTTTGTATTGTAATTGTAGGTCTCGTTCATGGAATATTACACTTTTGAAATACTAATGAGTTTACTCGGAAGGGATTATTTCTAGAGTGTGCTGTTAAATCATCAAAGAAATATTTATTGTAATTAGATATATAATTAGGTGTCTTTATACATCTAATAACTTCTTGCCCTAAGTTTTTATTTCTAAACAAATTTATCTCAGACATGAAAAACATAATCAAAGCTTTTTGTACATTATGGAAATAGAAACATGTAAACAAAATTCGATTAACATATAGCCTATGTTACTCAGTGATCATGTAGCATTCTAATGATGAAAGAATCATTAGGATCGGTCCAGTAGTTTCGGAGCCTATTGAATACAAACAAAAATCAAATCTTTCCTATTTATAATTAGTGTAGATGACAACTGTAATTAGACATATGATATTGCGGATTTTTTTGTAGCTGCCAATTTGCTTTATAAATCTAACCCCACGCTAAGTGAAATATTCTACATTCAGCTGTTTGTATGACGAAGGCAGTGATCAACTATGAACCAGTGTCGGATTTTGGAGCATCTGACTGCTTACCTGTTTCGCTGTAGCCCAAGATGCTTTAGGATATCCGGAGAAGAGATAACAGTGCCCGTTGAAGAGAACCTGCTTGGGATCCATGCACGATTGAGCTGAAACAAGATTATAAACAAGATAAGTATATCTATATCTTCTTTTTTTTTTTGTTTGTTTCCTATTTGTATTAATTGTGATCTGTGTTTCTGGTGTATAATAAAGTTATATTCTATTCTATTCTATAAGTAAAAAATTTAAGTGCCCTTTCATTTGATACCCAATACACTTACAATACAAACTATACAATTACACAATAAACACGTCAAATAATCATAAGAACTGATTTTTATATTTGGCTTCGGATTTAATGTAACGGGTTCGTACAGTAGTCTATATCGCTAATGCTCCCAAAATGAAATGGGACGATTGATGAGCTGACGAGCTAAAGTAAGACCGGTGAGTGAACGACCAGCGAAATGACTTCACTCAAATGGACCGACTAGCTGAGGCAAGATCGCTGAGTGAACGACCGGAGAAATGACTTTACTTAACTGTCAATCTCATGAGTCACCATTCCAAATCAAATCAAATCATTTATTTTCTCATTAACTAAACACGTATTCTAATTAAATTAGTTCTCCAATTTTTGCCAAAACAGTGTTTACAATACATTCACAAAATATAATCAGTTCAGCTTCGGATTTACGAACTAAGCTAAGAGTAGCTTGTGTTTCGGAAATCCGTGCTCCCCGTATGGTGCTGACAGAAACAGAAATACACTGGTTAGGGATCGTTCAATAAAATGAATCCTATATAATTGTGTTCAAAATATGTTACTTACTTAATTAAATTGGTGTGATTGTTACGAATTTGATTTTTGAAATTAAAGTTTGAAAAAAATAATCTAAAATAAATTAAAATCAAAATCAAAATTAAAATAAAAATTAAGATCAAAATAAAAATCAAAATACGAATAAAAATTAAATTTAAAATCAAATAAATAAATATCGTAATATCCCTTCCGATATAAGCAGTGTTGCCACGCACAACTCCATATACAGCATATACAGCAGTCACCAGTCATGCTGTATATACGTATCTAATGCTGCATATATATAAATATATTACGTAAAAAATTCTCAGTATCTTTACTTTGTACTTGTCATCTCCGAACCGAGTGTGATTGAGCGTGAGAGACGAAATGTACCGAAAGTATGACGGATTTGCCGACGCAAAGGCCAATGACGCGTGAATTACCTCTATAATACCTTTTATAAAAGAGAGAAAAAGATAGATAGCTAGCGGCTCGGCTTGTGTGTGTGGGTGGAAAATGACG
This sequence comes from Biston betularia, assembly GCA_905404145.2. Classification (NCBI taxonomy): domain Eukaryota; kingdom Metazoa; phylum Arthropoda; class Insecta; order Lepidoptera; family Geometridae; genus Biston; species Biston betularia. The sequence goes on from FR989873.1 coordinate 12,750,392, forward strand.
AAAGGTTTATTTATTGTAAAGTGAGCTTAACCACGGATCTTTTTTATTTCAATTTAAATTTAGTTACATTATATTACTCAAACATTAATACATTATGTGTAAAAAGAGCGTGTTACTTCCAACTCTTTTCAACTCCTTTACAACTTGTAGTGAAGTTGCCACTACTTTAGTAGAGCATGACCTGATTAAGACTTTGTGTGACTTGGACTTATTTTAGTTTTATCTTAAAATACTTGACACTGGCAAATACACAAATTGCGACGCCAAATCTAAGAAAAAGAAGATCAGACCGTAAGCACTATATTCGTATGGTATAAAATGCAATACGCAATGCACTGTTTCAATTAATTATACGTATTTCAATTAAGCTTGCACACGCGTTAACCAGGAATGGGTAATAAAAAGAAATATTAATTTAGCAAAATGGGAACTGCACCATATTATGTGTAGTCCGTCTAACATTTTAGCATCCGAGCTCGCTCGCTCGCTCGTCCAGTAATAATTAAAAAAACAATAAAAAACACGACTGCCATCTAAAAATTCTAAAAAAAACAAAATTAAAAAATATTTTTATTCACATTTGAAAATAAAACCCTATTGACGCCATATTAATCTTTTTTTGACTTAGACTTAGCCTCAAATATAGCCTTTTTTTTTAAATTTGTTTAAGATTTGTTAAAGATATAAAGCCATACTGCCTTGTTTTATGTGATATAATATAGCCCATGTCACTCCGAATAATGTAGGGATTCTAACGATACCCTACACATCCAAATATGTCATATCTCATAAATTTGTCATGTCATTTTATTATAACCTAGAGGCAATGTTTTTTATATTGACAGTATTTTTTATATGGACAATATTTTTAGTATTGAGATTATATTAAGTGCATTATAGCAGACAAAAGTTCAAAAAACTTCTGTGTTGTGTGTTTTAACAGGGGATATCCCTCGAAAAATTTGAAGACGGCTTTTAGTTTAACGTTTACCTTTATTCGGACAATCGTGTTATTTTACGTTTAACACACATTGTTTGTAGCCTTTTTGATAAAAAAAAATAGAAATATTAAAAATAATCATTTTTTTAAATCGTTATCATCTTGCCTGGAAGAGATTGCTCTTAGCGATAAGGCCGCCACTTGAGGCACTAGCTCATAAGATTCTTTTATTTTCTGTTTTTGGTGTGCAATAAAAAGTTTCTATCTAACTAGCATGAAACAACGCTTTATCTACCCGTTGTCCTAAAGGTGTCAGCAAGCGATAGCCGAAGCCAAAAAGAAAAAAAAGCGACAACCGGTTGACTAAAAATAATTCTGCACAGTTCGCGAGGTCGCATCGCAGTTCGAAAAAATACTTGGTGGTAGATCCTCTTAGCGGGTCGTTTAGGTAGGTATCACCGCAGTAACGGATATTCTACCGCCAAGCATTAGCGTGTCAACATTACTGCGTTCAGGTTTAAAGGGTTTGCAGCTAGACAAATTATTGAGCTGTTGAGACTAGTACATAGTCGAATATCTCAAAGTAATTAGCTCGAACGCAGCAATTCCCTTTATTTTGTTTTGTTGCTTGAACTTCTGGTTATCGCTGCAAAGGTTATACCTATATACAGGCTATTAACATCAGGAGAGTGTCTGTTCGTTTCATCACAATTGCATACAAAAGTGTTGACAGCCCTGTTGGCGCATTGGTAGCATATCTGCCTTAAGAGCTGAAGGGCGTGTTCTGTGTCTGGGTGTTCTGTATGTATTATAAGTATGCATTTACAAAAAAAAAGTATACATGTATTTTATCAGTTATCTGACTTCCATCACACAAGCTCTGCTTAGTTTGGGGTCTAATGGCGCTGTATGTAATGTCCTACGATATTTATTTATTTCATTAAGTTATTAATAAATGCGGAACACTTTCGTACAAACGTTGTTAAAATTTTTGTTCAATTGTCATTTCATGCACTAATAGAAATACAAACAGTGAACAGAAAATAGAAAACGCACGGTCGTCTATCAATAAACCGTTATGTAACTTTTTTCACCACAATAGTTGGCACGTTTTCATGCACAATTGGCTGGTAACTTCTGTGGACGTCCAGTTTGTCCAGTTTTTATTCCTATTGGGAATACAATTCAGTTGAAAACAAAATTCAGATTGCAATTTATTTGATTATCAAATAAAATAAAACTAAAGAGTTTTTATTGAAAATAAATAAATATCGTGGCACGTTACACACAGCGCCATCTGACCCTAAACTAAGCAAAGCTTGTACTATGGAAGTCAGATAACTGATAGAATACTTAGTTTTTTTTGTAAATACATACTTATAATATATACAGTACACCGACACAGTTTTATTAGTGACGGCAAATGCATAAATTGTTCAGAGCCAAAACAGTCGGCGAAAAGAAAAAAAATTACTGATGACATAATTAAAATGCAAACAATTTTTGAATGTACTTATTAATATTAATTTAGTGTTTAGTTTTAGACATGTTTTAAGCTTAGTTTCATTATCTACAATTTCCTTGGGTCAAGATGTGAAATTTTAGAAACGCAGTTCAGAAATACACTTTTTTACACTTTTAATTTTTACTTAAATTAGCAAAACATGTAAGTCACCACGATTATGTTCATTCGGCCTTATTGCACGACTTTTTTATACACTTTTTCATAACATTCTGCTTCCTTTGATGTTAGGGTGAAATGCGATCTACGATAGAGCACAGAACAAACTTTTTATTAAATTCCACGCGGACGAAGACGCGGGTAAAAGCTAGTTATTTATATGTTTGTAGTGTATTGTTCTTGTGTGTGTCTGTGTGTGACGAAATTAATGTTTCCTTTTTTATATGTTTTAATTACAGGGCAGCTTTTGAACGAGTAAGTATTTTGACAGTTCGACCGCAAGATCGCGATTCATTGATTGACTATCGCACGGCAAGACTTCCTTCCACTACACCCATGTTCGATAATACGCAAGATTCATCAGAACAGAATAATTACGACCCACGAGAGAACAGGCAACCTGTGGGGCCTATATCGTATGTTCAACGCAATTTTTTCTATATATTTGACAGCCCTGTTCGCTAATTTGCGTCTTGAGTTGTACGTCGTGGGTTCAATTCTCACCCAGGATAAAAATTATGCTACAAACTTACTCGTAGATGTTTGTTCTCAATGTTTCTTATGTATTATAAGTATGTGTTTACATAAAAATGTATATGAGTATTCTATCAGTTACCTGGTTCCCATAGTACAAGCTTTGCCTAGTTTGAAGCTAGATGGCACAGTTTGAAGTGTGCTGCAATATTTATTTATGTACGTTTCATATTTATTTATGTATGCATTAACTAGCTTCGCAGTTTTTCCGCATTTTCTTGAATAAAAAGTCGCCTTTGTGCTAATTCGCGGTATTATCTGCAATCCAAATTTGATCCAAATTCCGATAAGACGATATAGAGTGAAGGAGAAACAGACATATTTAATAACACAAATATTATAAATTCAATAGATTTCAATTCGTATGTATGTACTTATTAAGTTTGTTAATAATTCATGATGCAACGATTTGATAAATTCAGATTCGGATGAAATTTAAAACACACACATTTACTTTTTAAAAGTACTTTAAGTTTTAAAAGTAAATTTGTGAACGCGGGTGAAACCTTGGTGCGATACCTTCGCACCACATCGTTTGTCTGTATGTACCTTCGTACATACAGACAAACTTTGTAATAAACGTGCAAAAACTGTGTAGCGTATGCTGTAAACTAATTGACTTTTTACTGGGTAATATTTTAAATACAAAAGTTTTGTACTATGTCGTGCTGTAACGGCTGAACCGACTTGTACGAAAATTATTTTGTAAAACCAATATGGATGCAATGCAGAGATAGTTTATATGCCTTACGATAAAGGCTAGTTTCTATCTCTAAAACGTGGTTGAAACTGCAGAGCGCAACTAGCGATCAAATATGTTTTCAACTTCCTAAGACTTTAAGTTGTAACTCTACATAGTATGAAACAGTCGCTTCCCGCCGTCTGTACGCTTAGATCTTTTAAACTACGCAACGGATTGTAACGCAGTTTCTATCAATAGACAGAGTGATTCAAGAGGAAGATTTATTTGTGTAATACATGCATATGAACCACATTAGTATCTACATTGCATCCGTGCGAAGCCGAGGCGGGTCGCTGGTATTATATATTGTCAGGTACCAATGCCTAGCAATGAATTAAATTAATCCTATTTGGTACACCTTTCGAAATATATTAAACTATACGTGCGTTTTCCCCAAACTTTCGGGATAAAAGTAGTTTTTTTCATTGTTAAAGTAATGAGACACTCTCCTGATGGAAAAAGATAACGCATGCCCATGACCATTGCTACGATACACAGAACTTTGAATAGCAAAACAATTCCAGAGCATCGCTGCTTTGGCGCTGATAGCTTTGAGGCTTTTGATGGTTAGTCTCCATAGTTTTGTAATTTCGCTAACTGTAGTGCCATTCGAATAGGAATACAGTAATGTTTACACTCTGCTTTAGCGGGACGTATGTGTTAGTAACAAATACATATATGCAAGTATAAAAAAGTTTCACATTTATTATATTAGTGTGTTTTTTTTTTTTTTTTTTTTTTTTTATTGTTGACAGGCTAGTTGTTTGACCACAGCTCACCTGATGTTAAGTGAAGGTGTGGTCGAAGATGGTAAAGCACACCTAGCCTGGAATGGAACTATATTTAAAATTGAATTAAAATGAAATTATATTTATTATATTAGTTTTTTCTTTTTTAAATAGATTTCTTCCAGGTAAGCGTGCTCTATCTTAAACCACACTATTGCTTAACATCAGGCAGGGTGTGGTTAAACGCGAACTTATTTTTAAGAAAAAAAGTAGATATTTCGTAAAGTCCTAAGAAATCTTAACTTCAGCGAGTAACGTTTTTAAGATTGTGGATGGCGTACTTCAATCTGATCAAAGCAGCGTTCGGAGCGGGTGTGCTCGCCTTTCCTGTGGCCATCAGTCAGACGGGAATAATCCTTGGACCCATATTGGGGATATTCTTTGGTATACTCGTCATACATATGCATATAGTTTTGGTAAATATGTTTATAAAATAATAGTACGCTATAGTATTTTGAAATCGCCTGTCTGCGTCGGTGTGGCAGTTTCTTTTAAACACGGCCACGTTCGATAATGGGAACCGTGGGAACTTATCCTTGAACACCTACATTGATATTTTCCACTCACACAGACGTACATACGTCTGACGCTCAGTATTGGTATACGCCTCAGATTAAACACTACTAGATTTGAATACATTGACGTCACGCTAAAATAGATAAAGAGAGTTAAATTACTATAGCCACGAGCAAGAAGGAGACGAGAATGTTTATTTGTTGTCCCTATCGCCGAACGGTTTCGGCTATTTTCACTGGTTATCTGTCACATTATGACAGAAGTTTTTTTTTGTTTTGGCATCGCGTTTTGTGTAAATGCCAGTGTCAAGTGTTTTAGATTTTCAAGTTTCGTAAGTTAAATAAGTTGCCTTGTACATATAGTTATAGTTAAAATCCAGTCTTGGTCAAGTCCAGTCATGCTTTAGTAAAGTAGTTGCGACTTTACTATAAGCTTCGATGGAGATTCGGAAGCAACACGAAACATCATGTTTCACCACATTATATCGTTTTCCACCACACGCGCGATTCTAACTTGTTTTTTTATGAATAAAACCGCCATTTTATGCATAAATACTCGAAAAACACTAGTTTTGGAAAAAATACAACGGGGCGACACGATTCTTTCCGCGTTCTCGCCAAAACCGTTATATTGTATTTTGGAGCATTATAATATTGTTGAAAGAAAGAAAGAAAGAAAATAATTTTATTTTGCAACAATACAAAAAAAACAAAAATAACAACAAATAGAGACAAACAGTTACAAAATAGGGGCTCACCTCAGCATAATACTGGTCACACTAATTAGTATGACCAGTGAAATATATCGTTAAGTGTTTATGTGTTGTACATATAATAAATAGAAACCAATATACCTAATACATTTTCCTTGTATTTACATGTACAACTAAACAATTAAGTAACATACAAATAATAAATACACGTTCATTCGTTACATTACTTGTAACGTGTTATCAGTAAAATATTTGTATTTAAAAAGCACTTATGTCTATGGGCCGCCTTACACGTTCAATCATGATCACGATCCGCGATCCGCGATCCGCGATCATGATTTCAAAATTTCTAGATATTATGCGATCCGGAGCATCAGTCCGTCAATCCGCTTCGTACACGATCAGTCTGGATCGCGATCATTGATCGCGGATCGCGGATCGTGGATCGCGCGCTACGTGTACGGGCTGCCATTGACATGTATCCTAACAATGCTCATTACGTATTTTGTTTTCAGTTGAATTGTTTGAATGAGATTAGCAGAAAGTTCCGAATCCCACGCATATCATATAGGTACGGATTTCGTATTGCCTTGCTTCATGGCCCAACAATTATCCATAGCACCGGGAAATATGGACCGTGAGTTATCTTTTTATTATCTTTTAAATAAAATAAATTTCATTTTTATTTTTAGCGAAAGTTTTGGATTAAGAAAAGTTGTACGAAAAATTTGACACTTGTTTTTAGAATTGTTGCTGTGGTATGATTAAGTTCATATTGATAAGAGAAACAATTTGTATGATATTTGTATTTAATAGGCTTGCGTATGCAAGTAATGATGCGGTCTAGAGAGAAGACGCCCTGAGAAAACCTATCAGAGAAAACCCACTCGGACAGTGCATTCCAATGTTTAGCGTCCCGCACAATGTAGAGTCAAATAATTTCGTTCGAGATTTTGGATCGTCAACCATAAAACGATGTCGCTTTGTCGAGCTTAGGATGTCCGATATAGGAATGGTGAAATGAAATGAAATTTATTTATTTTTGTTCAAAAAACATGTAACATGTAGGTAGGGACATAAAAACACGGAGATACACAAAAAGATATACTAGACATATAATAACAAACAAAAGTACGGAGGAACACAAAATGAAATACTATAGGTAAGTACATGTAATATGATATAACGGTACGCCCTGGATCCCACACTAGGGTGACCTGTGTCGTGGGATCCAGGCTCTTCCTTTTAACAAGCATTTACAATGGTAGGAACATATTATAATGGTCATGAGGGAATTAGATTATGTATATTCATTTTTAAATTTATTATCAAGACGCATCATAGAATCATCTATTCTTTCTCCAAACTCCAATAAGACCTTATAATAATAATCCTGATAGAGCTCGAAAACTCCCAATAATTCTTTGGATATAGTTGAACTGATAAATATATTATGTTTTGTTGTTCCAGTGCTATAATCGCTACATTTATGCTCTTGACTCAAATTGGGATCTGCTGTGTGTTCATAGATCTCACTTCAGACAGTGTGCGCGATGTAAGTGACAAATACAATTCGTAAAACTTTGCTATTGTGTATGTGCTGATTTACTTTCAGGTGTTAATGGACATTGGACATACGATGTATAAAATTTATTTCCTTTTCCACATTGTCACTTAAGGCGCATCCAAACTGTACTGATTGTTCCAGTCACGAATCCTATGTGATCTTTCGTACCAGTTCCTGTCGGAGCTCGCGAAGACCATGGAGACTATCCACTACATACCCGGAGATTCCATCATCAAGAGGCTCTCCGACAAGACTTCGTATATTTCTCATATAAATGAATGTTATATTATTTCTGAGCAATAAATATCTTAAACCATAAAAGTTTCATGGAACTTCTAAGTAATTCGCACCAAAGCATGTCTTGAACTTCATTTTGTTACTTATTTTCTGGATAAATAGCTGGGCTACGATAGCTCAGTGATTATCGCGAAGGGGCTCAAACCCCAACAATTAACTTGAGCTGCCGGTGTAGGAAAATATCGTGAGGAAACCATAGCATGGTGATAGGGTATTTTCTAGTACTCGGCTGACTAGCTGTCACCCTCGAGTTGGATATCTGCCGCTAAGCACCTAACGGTGTGTTCCGGCAGCCTCACTTATGAACCAGTTCTATTCTAGGCTAGGTGTGCTCTACCATCTTCAACCACTGCGTCAGCTTGTCAACTATTAAAAAAAAAACTTACAAAGACCGTCTGTACGTCTCAATACTTGGTGATAGAAAGATAACAGCACGCTGTTCCTATTTCAGATGATGGATTGGCAAAGTTCCAGGCCGGCTATATTTTGCCTTTTGGTGCCATATATATTATTGCAATACTTCATGAAAACGTTGAAAATCGTCAGTTACATTTCTATGATTGGTACAGACTAACAGTTTATTTTATTGGGAAAAATATAGATAATTATGTAAAAATCCCACTAATATTATATATTTGAAAGTTTGAATGGATGTTTGTTACTCTTTCACACAAAAACTACTAAACAGATTTGGATGAAATTTGGTACGGAGGTAGCCGAGATCCTGGATTAACACGTAAGCTACTTACTATCCCGAAAACATGTAGCGGGTAACCGCGGGGCGCAGCTAGTTTATAATATTAGTGAGACTAGTAGGAGTAGGAAGTAGGACAGGACTAGTTTTAGTTAATCTTTGATTTAACTATAATCTTGTTTCTAGGTAATGTGTTGAATTTAGTGGGCGTTATTTTAATACTATACCTCGTGTTTCTGGAACAGCACGGGGTAATGGAACCAGTAAGAATAGAATCGGTGCCGTTCTATTTCGCGCTAGGAATTTTTCTTTTTAATTCGAGTGCTGTCGGAGTGGTGAGTTCTTTTTCTATAAGCTAAAGATATCTCGTTCCAAAACCTCGTGACAACTTTAAACTTATGTGATAGCTCAGTAGTTAGCGCCGTCGGTTGACACGCCGAAGGGTGTAAGTCAAACCCCAACAATGAACTTTATATTTCACAAATTTTATATTTGACAATAATTTAAAATAATATGTTTTATATCGACATATTATCATGTACTTTATTTGACATTTTGTTTTTATATTGTTTTTATTTTTGTATTGACATGTAATCAGTGTTTTCTTCAATAATAATAACATCTTAAGAAACTCTCGCTAGACGGTTGGGCCAAGGGTCAACTTCAAAAGGCAGTGATCCTTGGACACGGCCCGCATTGTCAGGAGGTTCCTCACTCTGCAGCCCTAACCACCGGCAGCTTGAGCTCTACCCCGCTGCCGGCAGCACCCTACTTTTTAAGTTTTTTAAATTATTTATGTTTTATATATACAGTGACACAATAAAAAAATAAAAAAATCATTTGCCATTTTGACGGCAATTCTTGTAATATGTGCCAAGCTAAAAATTAACTGGATTTATAATAAACTAGCTGCGCCCCGCGGTGTTACCTGCTGCATGTTATCGAGATAAAAAGTAGCCTATGTGCAAATCCAGGGTCTCACCTACCACCATACCAAATTTCATCGAAATCCGTGCAGTAGTCTTTGCGTGAAAGAGTAACAAACATACATCTATGCATTCTTACAAAGTATAATAATTATAACATAGGAAGGATAGTAGGATAGTTCTTTAAGAATTATGGGTTTTATATTTGTAAGCCCGTAAAAAACGCGATATCTGATCAGCTAAGCGTGGTCACACTGCCGCAGCTTGTGATGGCCGACACGGTACTAGACAATAAAGCCTGCACCACACAAGCACAGCTCGCGGTAGCAGTGACAGCGTGCGGCAGGTTTATTTGTTTTCTTTTAGATCCTTTCTTTGGATAAAGCTCTGGCTCATCCAAAAATGTTGGTCAAGAGATGTGGAATTATCACTATTGGGATGGGGGTTCCCACTGCATTTGGGATTATCTTCGGGGCGTTAGTTTATTGGTCCTTCGGAACTTTGGAGGAAAATTGTCTCAGAGCCTTACCCTATGATGATGAGTATGTTGCCTATTCATAGTTATTTTTTATTTTTATTGCTTTAGCTTTCCAGTTCACTTTAAAATAAGAGGGCAGGACTGGCATACTTAGATGCAATAAGACTAAAATGGGATTGAGTAAATCACGGCTATCAAATACAGGTTTATAAATGTACCCTTAGCCGAACGGTCGTTTCCTTTTTTTATGAAAAATAAAAACCTTTTCAAACTCAGGTGTTTTTTCCTGGTTGTATATTATTTATTATCTATATCTATCTATAGATACTATTATAAAGAGGAAAGATTTGTTTGTTTGTTTGTTCGTATTGAATAGGCTCCCAAACTACTGGACCGATTTCAAAAATTCTTTCACCGTAGGGAAGCTACATTATCCCCGCGTTATAATATATATAAGTAAAGTAACTAGTAAATAATTAGTAAATTGAACAAAATTATGTTATTTATTTTAGTGTCTCTATGGCTGTACTTGGCATGTACCTTATTTCTGTGGCATTTTCATATCCAATCCAATGCTACTCTGCTGTCCAGATTTTACTTGAAGTCTTCAAGTATCACGATCCTTACGAAGAGCCTCCCGAGAAAATCGTCAAATTGGCGGAAAAAATTACTAGACCTTTGTTTGTGCTTTTGACGTGTGAGTTTACATGTCATTACTATTAATACACATATCTATTACTTGGTAGTAGATCTCCTTAAAAATATATTTAACTACGGCAGACGCTCGAACTAGGTAACAACAATTTTGAAAGTGAAGCCAACAGAAGAATACAGTCGGGATTGGCAGCATTCGGAAACCTACGTCGAGTCTTCTTGTCATCCATCCCGCAAAGTCTCAAGACAAAAGTCTTCAATCAGTGCTTTCTACCTGTCATAAGCTACGGAGCCGAAACGTGGACACTCACAGCGGGAATGGTCCGTAAGTTCAAAGTCACTCAGCGAGCTATGGAAAGAGTTATGCTTGGCATTTCTCTGAGGGATCGTATCCGGAACGAAGTAATTCGCCAGAGAACTAAAGTCACAGACATAGCGTATTAGCTAGCTGATGTGGCAATGGGCTATATCTCCAGAATATTATTGACAAATGACCGTTAATTTTAGACTTTTTGCTTTATTATGATATGTACATACAATGGTAAGGAGAAATGTGTTTAACGTGTTAATTATATTGTTTCAGTTACAATTTCCTACTGGATCCCTCTACAAACACCATTTGTGTCTTTCGTTGGATGTCTTTGTACCACTATGTTATCTCTGACTTTCCCAGCTTTAATGGAACTATGTCTCATGTATCCCGGTCCGTATGGCAAACACAACATATACCTGATAAAGGACGTCTTCATTGTTTTAATGGGAATCTCATCGTGGATAGGCGGGGTGGTTCATGTAGCTTACCTAATATACATTAAAATCCTTTGCCTCCCAGCGATAAATGATATTGAATTTTTTTAATAAAACGTATTATTAACAAGAAAGAATAGCTTTTTTATTTATATAAAAGAAAGATTACTTTTTTATTTGACAGCGGCTGTTGGCTTTTTGGTAGTTTATCTGCCTTAAGAGCTGTAGGGCGTGGGTTCGATTCCCACTCAGGGCAAACATTTTGTGGTATAAACAAAATCTTTGTTCTGTGTCTCGGTGTTCTGTATGTATTACAAAAAAAAGTATTTAAGTATTCTAACAGTTATCGGACTACCATAGTACAAACTTTGCTTAGTTTATTTTTAGTAACATTATTTTGCTTTCTTGTGACATTTCAGTGGTGTTTGCTATCACTACAATAGTTCCAACAGCCTAAACAGCCTACCCTTGTTTCATCATTTTGTGGACTGGAACCGGAAGGTTGGTACCGGAACTCAATAATAAAACAATGTACATATATAGGCTTAGTGGAACAGTCGTTTTTTTTGTAAAAAATATTTTACTAACATGTCTCTACCCTACTACCCTATCTTCTGGTATGAAAAGCATTCGTTGATTTAAAATAACTGACCGTGCCATACTTGAAATTTCAGAGATAAAAAATACTCGGTCGGTGTTTCCTCGTTAACTAGTTTCATTCATTCGGTTTTTACATTCATTCCGTAGCAGGGAGCAAATGCCGGTATGAGAGAGAGTTGAGACTAGCAAGAACTTGCCGCGATATATTGCAAACGTACTTGCTGCGAGTCTTAAAAACTAAGCGCTAGTTGTGAGTATTTTATACTTAAGATGAGACTGCGCAATTAAACACTCCTCGTCACACATCGTTCATAGAAGTTTTTTTAATGTAAAAGTAATGAGGCGAACGATGCGCTCTCCTGATGGTAAGAGATAACTCACGTCCATTACCATTGCAGCAATAGATACACAGAACTTTGAGTAGCAAAATAAAGCCTGGGGCATCGATGCTTCGGCGCTCATTGCTTACAGGGCTGTTGAGACTGACCATCGAAAGTCGCCAGCGATGCCTTGGACTTTGTTTTGCTACTCAAAGTTCTGTGTATCGCTGCAATGGTCATGAACATGCGTTCTTACAATCAGGAGAGCGTCTAGTTCGCCTCATTACTTTTACATACTTAACATATTTAACTTATGAAACTTATAAATATAAAACACTTACTACGTATGTATTTAAAAAAATATATTTATGTATTCTTTCAGTTATCTGTCTTCCATAGTACAAGCTTTGCTTAGTTTAGGGTCAGATGGCGCTATGTGTAATATCCCATGATGATGATATGATATGATGATATGACTTGACACTGGCAAATGCTCAAAATACGACGCCAAAACCAATGAAATAAAAACCATCAAATGCGAACGTAGTCTGACCAAAACAAACTCGTATTTTTTTTAATTTCCTGGCAAATGTAAACGCGGCGTAATACGCAGTATGGTTGATGTCGTACGAATTTAATCGCACACTTAGTATTCAAGGTGTAACTTTAGAACGAGCTTTTCAAGTTTCACCTCAAGTTTTGGCTTAATGTCTGCCTTTAAATTCGCAGACAGGTCGGGAATATTATTAAGATGCCTAATGTTTATATACCAAAACACATTTATTTTTTTTAATTTTTAAAGCATGCTTTAAAAATTACATTAAAAAAACAACCTGGATTTGTTACACTATAAAATGACAAAAAGAGGTGAATGTTTGTGAAAACTTGCATTGTGTGTTTGCACTTTTGTTACTTTTTTGACACATTTTGATGAAATTTGGTATGGAGGTAATTAACACATAAGCTACTTTTTATCCTGAAAAAATGTAACGGGTAACAAAGGCCATATAGCGACCTACATAATACAAAAAATAATTACAATATGGTTAAATTCCACTCTTAAAGACGGTGAAAACACCAAAATCTTGAAGAGAAACTTTCACGCCGAAAACATATTTTTATACCAACCAATTCAAACACAAAACAGAGTTAAACTGTTAGAACGTTTACCATCACTCGCTTACAACAACCACAAAAGTTGATTACCCATACTAAACACGCTATGTACTCGTATAACACATGCAAAGTTATGTTGCGTACCCGCGATAGATCTATTATGCCTAAGTACAGGGTTAACCCGTAATAAGCGGGCGGGGTAGGATTGGCCCAGCCCAGCTTTAAAGGGATTATTATGCACGAAACCTGCAATATTACAGGGTTAATTTGGCATTAGGCAGGTCCTGATAGCACTGTAATGTGATGTCAGAATAGAGTTTTATGTGCGGGAGATAAAGGGTTTGAAATATTGGATGTTTTAGTGTTAAACCGGAACGTTTTAAGACTTATTGCTGAGATTTATTATTCTGAAAGCTTTATTATTAGTAAAAATAGGCATCTAAATACTAAGACGGTTTAACTCAGTTATATTTGTAACTCAGTTTAACTACAGGATGTATGGCCAGGATTAAATTTCCTTCGCCGTTACCTGACTAACATCCCGACCCAACTCAATCACGCCTCAATTATACTCAAAGACAGCCTTAACCGTCCAGACCAGAGGTTGTCAACCTGATGCTTTCTTAAATTACAAGTAAATATGTTACACTCCTTTCTCCCGTTTAGTTAATTCGACCCAACGTAATTTTTTTAAATGCATATGTAATGATACGAACGAGACGCTCTTCTGATGGTTAGAGATAACACATACCATGACAGCGCCACAGGGCACACAAATTCCAGGGCATTGCTGCTTTGGCGCTCTTTACTTTGAGACTTTCGGTGTTTAGTCTTAACAACCCTGTAATTTCGCAAGCTGCAGTACCCTTCAAACCGGAACACAATAATGTTTACTCACTACTGCTTGGCGGCAGAATATCTGGTACTGCGGTGGTACCTACCTAGACGACCTCCTGCTAAAGAGATCTACCGCCAAGTGAAACTTAGTAAGTAAATATTGTACATAATGTATTTGGGCACAACGGTAAGCTTTGGTAATGGCGCGGTCAAAGATGACAAAGACTAGCCTAGATTGGAAACTGGCTCTGGAAAATGTAAGGATGCCGGATTATACCAGGTAAAGGTACCAAAGTAAGTGTTCTATCAGTTGTATAGTTCGCATAGTACAAGCTTTGTTCAGTTTGGGGCTAGATGGCGCTGTGAGAAATATCTAAAAATTATTTCATTTTTTTATTAAATATAGACTCGGGAGTTAATTAAGAGATTAATTTTATTTAATTGATAAACAATTAATATTTTGACCTTAATAATTTGATATGAATTGGAATTTGACTTATAACTTTATCAATAAAAAAAATGTATTACATCAGAAAAGAGCCAAAGAAAGTAGGAATACCACCAGTCTATAAATTTCTCACGATATTTTTTTAACGGCATCTTAATCTCTGCCCTACAACACAAAAAGGAGATGTATATATCTTGCCCCTCAGTAGTTCCTGTATTTTAAAATTCCATTTATTATAATTACAAACACCGCAAAGTGAACAAAGTAAATGAAATATTTCTCACCGCGTCCATAATACAAACTGTCTTTATTAAAACCCCCTTTATAATCCCTTTGCGCTCCAATGAGATTTCTCCTTTCAGCTGCAAAGTTCAGATCTAGATTTAAAAGAAAAAACACTCAAAGTAATTACTCCCAGCTTATTACAGAACACTGTTTTACCTTGTCAGGCTAGACTGTTCTGTTAGACGAAGAACGCTATTAAAAAGGCTTATGCGGAATGAAATAAAATTGTTTTACACATACACTAAAGCCTCGACGCCGTGCACTGAACATGACAATGACTGCAATTTCGGTAATCTATCTATCTATCTATGCTATTACAAAGAGGAAAGATTTGATTGTTTGTTTGTTTGTATTGAATAGGCTCCGAAACTACTGGACCGATTTCAAAAATTCTTTCACTGTTGGAAAGCTACACTATCCCCGCGTGACAGGCTACTTTTTATCGCTGTATTCCCACGGGAACGGGAACTACGCGGGTGAAACCACGAGGCGTCTGCTGGTATAAAATATTTTTCGACAAATGGTTGTCTCAAAGTCAGAATGTGTAGCTAAATACGTTATGATTTTATTTATTTTAATAATCTGTGTATTTAATGTCCACTACATTGCTGCTAAATAATATAATCAATAGGCGAATCGGTGACATACTTTCTTCCCTGTATTCCCACGGGAACGGGAACTACGCGGGTGAAACCGCGAGGCGTCTGCTAGCACTAAATATGTAATTACTTTTTATGTAACTATTTCTATTTTTTTCAAACAGCACACTTTGAGACATTTTTGCAGGGTTATGCGAGACGGTAGTGTTAAGGCACTGTCGGTAATCATTTCGCTTACATATTGACAAAACACATCCTAAACAGCTGGTTTCAGGGGAAAAGGACTTGTTGGTGTATCCTTTGTTCTTAATTACAAACAGGTATAATTTTTACAAAAAAAACTGACTGACTCCGGTTTAAGCATCAGTAATGATGAAACCGGAAGGTAGGTAGTTCATTGGGGCTATTTTAGTGACCGTTAACACCACAGGAAATACGTAAGTTCTACTTATTTTGGTTTGAAAAAAAAAACTACTGAACCAATTTTAATAAAAAATTTAAGGCACTAATCTGAAAGTATAAAACAATTTGTCAAATCGGTTTATAAATAACACAGTGACAATAAAGTAACAAACATTTTAAAAAATACAACCGAATTAAGAACCTCCTTCCTTTTTGAAGTCTGTTAAAAAATCTATGGTTTATTTGAATTCGCACTAATGTTCTTGAAATAAAGATTACCTCCTTACCAACAGAGGAAATTCTATTATAGAAAACTCATTTGCAACCAAGTTTGCGGAGTCGACTTCCAAAGTCGACGCGGGTAATTAAACCTGTCTCGCTACAAAACTTTAATACCTCCGAGAAAATGATAGAAGTTACTTCAAAAAGCTACCATTTTCTTTCGTCTGTGACGACACCATATGAGGCACTGATGGTATAGAAAGTAACTTAAAAGTCAGACCAGCGATAACTCTGAATATAAATGAATGACAGCCCTGTTGGCTCATTGGTAGTATTATATACATAAGAGGGTTCGATTTGTGAGTTCGATTTCCACCCAGAACAAACATAATCCCACTAAGTACACAGTGATACAATAAAACTTATTCTGAGAAAGAAATATTTATGTATTCTATCAGTTATCTGACTTCCATCACACAAGCTCTGCTTAGTTTGGGGCCAGATGGCGCTGTGTGTATAGTCCTACAATATTTATTTATTTATTTTATTTAAATGTGAAAGTTTTGAGGGATGGATGTTTGTTACTCTTTCACGCAAAAACTACTGAACGGATTTGAATGAAATTATGTACCTATGGAGGTAGCTAAGACCCTGGATTAACACATATGCTACTTTTTATACCCGAAAACATGTAGCGGGTAACACCGCGGGGTACAGCTAGTGTAGCTAGTATATATAAATGTTTGTTCTGTCTGGGTGTTTTGTATGTATATAAAAAATAAAAGTATTTATTTATTTTATCAGTTATCTGACTTCCATCACATAAACTCTGCTTAGTTTGGGGTCAGATGGCGCTGTGTATAAATATCCTACGATATTTATTTAATAGAAAAGTCAAAAACGTATGGGATTGACATAAGCTGTACACGTGACATAATGACAGCTATCCCGTATCCTACCGTACACTATCCCGTACATTTTAGACTTTTCTATTAGCGCTATCGCTGATCGAATGTTACTTTGTCTAGACCCTTTGACTATATGACGAAGAGTTTGAAGGTAAGTAGGTGTACCGCTCGTGGCAAATCTTGACAATGTTTTTTTTATACATTAGATCATCAACTCGCATTGAGAAAGATTATGTTACATATCGCCAAAATAGATTGCGGCCTTACGAAGCTAGGGCGTGTCGCTAACTGTCAATATAATTTAAAAAAAAATGCTATAGACTTTGTGATACATATACCTACGAGTAGTTTGTCTGTGAGTTTGGGTCATATTCACATCTTATACCAAATCTTTTGATCAGCGGCGGCCTTAGCTGTTGCGAGGCCCGGGGCGACAGATATGAGGCCCTTATTCTTTGATCCGTTCTACTAAAAAATTAGTTCGAGTGCTCGAGTGGCTGTAACATGCTTGCGCTAATAATGACACCATGCGTTTAGGAAGGGTTTAAGTGCGAGGCGCGAGATACACATACATATATGGTAAAGACTTTTTTCTACGAGGACGCGAGGCCCCTGCAAGAGCGAGGCCCCGGGCGGTTGCCCTAAGGCCGCCACTGCTTTTGATTCGTTCACTGAGTATTTGCTATCGTATTTATTGAAACTTCGCGAAATTGGTCCGGTATTTTCAAAACAAGTTGAAATATCTGCAAGCTCCTATTTGGTAGAAATTCATTCATATGCCTTGAAGACAACCTAACTTGATTATAGAATTGGCAAAAGAACGAAACTAGATTTTTTGTACTTAGAGCTGCAAGTTTTGTTCCGAGAATAAATCAGTGGCTCCCTCACCCTACTCCACAGATAAGTTGTACGTATTGTAGAAAGCCAGCCGGTCCAGTCGTGCATGCAGTGAGTCGGAAAGCGTAGTGAAGTTTGTAATTGAAAAATAACTTTTTGCGCAGATAATAGAGTATTCATTTCTCCGATGCGCCTCGTCATTTCATTTTTTTTCGATTATTAGCCTTTAGCTCCTGGATTTTACTATTGCAGCTGAATTTTTATCGGGATTTCTCACAAAAGGTAATTTATATTATGATTATCCGAAATCCATCCAATCCATAATGAAAGTCGATCATAATAGCGTACTTCGAGTTGCAAGTGAATGAGCGATGATAGCTTAGTGGTTAGCGCGGTCGGTTCACATGCCGAAGGGCGTGGGTTCAAACCCCAACAATGAGCTTAAGCTGCCGGTGAAGGAAAACATCGTGTGGAAACCATAGCATGGTGGTAGGGTACTAGTACTCGGCTGGCTAGCTACCACCCTCTAGTTGAAAATCTGTCGCCAAGCATATAACGGTGTGGTCCGGCGGCATCACTTGAGAGCCAGTTCCATTCCAGGCTAGGTGTGCTTTACCATCTTCGACCACACCTTCACTGAACATCAGGTGTGCTGTGGTCAAACACCTAGCCTGTCAACCATAAAAAAAACTTCTTGACAAACGTGCTATATTATAGACCGCATCGCTATGAAACAAATTACTCACAATCGGTGAGCGTGACCTTCGCCCGGTAGCCCGCGAAGTGTCTGGAGTGGTCCGACTGGAAGCGGATCCTGATTGCATTGCTCCGGCTCTGGTAGCGCAGCAGCTTCAGTTTGCCCCCCCAGTCGCCGCAGAGCCGGCGCATCGGGGCGTCGTGCCCCTCTCGCGCCCATCCTGCGCTCACCGAGTCCGACTCTGGCATAAGCGTCTCCGTATCTTCCCACACCTGTTCAACATACTTATTTAACAACATGCTTTTTATCTAATAGAATCAAAAAAGCAAGCGGATTTCCTGATGGTAAGTGGTCACCGTCGCTCATGAGTATCTGCAGCGCCAGAAGCAATGCTGGTGCATTGTCTATTTATCAGGGTAAATCGCTCTGTGGAAATGCTTCCCGTTAGAACATCACAGATACGCGGCAGAAAAGAAAAACAAAAAACAATCTGTCCTATCTATCTAAACCTATACTATTATAAAGAGGAAAGATTTGATTGTTTGTTTGTATTGAATAGGCTCCGAAACTACTGGACCGATTTCAAAAATCCTTTCACCGTTGGGAAGCTACACTATCCCCGGGTAACATAGGCTACTTTTTATCCCTTTATTCCCACGGGAACGAGAGCTACGCGGGTGAAACCGCGAGGCGTTTGCAAGTATAAAATATTTTTCGAAAAATGATTGCCTCAAAGCCAGAATGCGTAGCTAAGTACATTATGATTTTACTTATTTGAATAATCTGTGTGTGTGTGTATTTAGCGTTCACACAAATTAAAAAAAAAAGCTGTTAAAATGCAATCACACTAAGTAAAAATGATATTTATTAACAAATTCTTGTTAACTAATTAAAATAAATATACAAATAAAAACTTTACAAAAGTCGTAAAATTTGTCAACAGAGGGAAATGTGGCCAGAATGCTGGCAGCATTGCCACGCTGAATGACAATACCCAGAATAAATTAATAAAAAAAAAGAAAAAAAGAATGACAATACTAAGCATTTGATCAAAGTAGATGCCAGCATTCTGGCCACCTGAAGCCTCTGGTCATCTAAACGTTTAGTCAAGTCCGTATATAGTTCGTAAGCTAAATAATATGTATAAAAGTATACGGCGTTTCATCTCAGATAAATATTCGAAGTACAAGATAGATGACCTCTATCGAAATCGCATGAAAAAAGGACGCAAAAACGAGTTTCCAATTATGTTAGGTACAACCTTACACGCTAAAAATATCTTTAGAATATAAAGGTGTTTACATACTGTATTGTTACAACGGCAAAGGACGCAATATGACTGGCGATTATTTTTTTTTTTTTTAATGGTTGACAGGCTAGTTGTTTGACCACAGCTCACCTGATGTTAAGTAAAGGTGTGGTCAAAGATGGTAAAGCACACCTAGCCTGGAATGGAACTGGCTCTCAAGTGACGCTACCGGAACACACCGTTAGATGCTTGGCGGCGGATTTTCAACTTGAGGGTGGTAGCTAGCCAGCCGAGTACTAGAAAGTACCCTACCACCATGCTATGGTTTCCTCATGATGTTTTCCTTCACCGGCAGCTCAAGCTCATTGTTGGGGTTTGAACCCACGCCCTTCAGCATGCGAATCTACCGCGCTAACCACTGAGCTATCATCGCTACAAACAAACTTGTTACGCAAACTGCTACCGATCTTCAAAACTATAGATTCAACATTGTCAATGCACCATAATATTATGTATATAAGAGTTGAATATTATTTTAACCCCCGACGCAAACTTAAGGGTTAATGTTGACATTTAATATGGCAATGTAATATTTATCTATAGTTTGGTTTAGAGAAATGGTAACACTTTCATCTTTGTCGTCCCGACCTTCTTTGTAATGACGGTGGGTAAAATAGTGAGTGTTAAAAAGAGACAAGTAATACTACCAATAAAACCCACTTTTATTTTGATCTATCTGGTGTGAATGGGTTATGGTTATAAAACCATCTTCTATAGTCTTATCGTTTCAACAATCTTTATAAACAAGCGACTATAAGATGTTGGCAGTTTCATCTTTTTCTTTTTTTTGATTTTGTTGTCGCATTTTGTGTATTTGCCAGTATCAAGTGTTTTAAAATCTTCAAGTATTTTAAGATAAATCTAGTAAAATAAGCAAGTCACATAAAGTCAAGGTTAAGCCCTAGTAATTAGAAAAATGTAATTTTACTACAAGATTTAAAGCAGTTTTGGATGCAAGACGAAAAGCATTTTATTAAACTACAGTACAGGATCTTAAAAATGATTTTTCCGCATTTCTGTTAAAACTACATCTATAGTTTTAAAGATCTTTGCAAAAACACGATCTGTTATTTAGTCGTGCAGAAAAATTTGATGATCACGTCACAGTTATAGTGTAAAGGAGCCCTAAGGGCTTACACGTAGGGATAACCGTGGATTACCTTGTTCGATTGTTTGACACGTACTTCTACGGGACCTTTTCGGATACTGTATCGAGTTTTCACCTTTTTTACAGTATAGTAGGTAAGGTAATGTATCTACGTATAGGATTTTCATCTTTCTATTTGTTTAACGGAATAGGATTAAATTTGAGTTGTTTGAGATAGGTAAATTAAAAAAAAATCTGTTTTTAATAGATTCATTTACGTTTCGCTTAGATGGCATAGTAACACCAGTAAAATGATTAAATACGGTGAAAAAAATAATTAAGAAGATTGAAAAAGCTAAATTTCTTCCTATGAAGAACAAATTATCCTATTATATTCTTCTTTTTAATGGCGGCACTGTTAGAAGAACATGATCTAGGCTTGGTTATAAAATATTTCTAATTTATGGTTTTGAATAATCATGAAAACATATTTATTTCCTGGTCGCCACACAAGAAGAGACGTTATGTAAACTGAACCATTTTTTTGCTAAAATCAGGAGTTCAATTAATATGACCTTTGCAACATGATTTACAGCACTTTTGTTTAAGCGGATAATAAACCCGCGGAGTTACATCATTTGGTTCTTCAAAAGACGTTAATAGAATCTCAAAACGGCCGGCAACGCATTTGTTGTGCTTCTGGTATTGCAGATATCCATAGGCAACGGTGATCGCTTAACATCAGGCAACCCGTCTGCTTGATTGATACCTGTGGTAATAAAAAAAACCACAACGATCACATAGAAGAAAATCTTTTACATTTTACCCCGATATACCTAGAAAAGCAAATAAGAAAGGAAATAGAAATTGCCTTATATTTGCTTCAGAAATCTGAATAAATGTACACAATACGCATGAGAAAGCTCCAATTTTCAAGAAATCCTTGCCGAAGGTTAAATAAATAGGCAAAACTTTGCTGAGAGTACTGAGAGATAATCCGGAGATAGGCTTGTTATTTTAAGTATTTATTCTTGCGTTAGAAAGTAAAGACACCAAAATACTAAGATTATTAAATTACTAGTAAGTAATTATGTTTTTTTTTGTCATGTCATTTTAATATATTGACATATTTTCTATTGATGGTATTTTTATATTGACAACATTTTTTTACATTGACATATTGACATACCTTATTTTGACATGTAATCAGTGTTTTAAAACCCATTTAATGACATCTTTAAAATTTTGAAGTGACTTGTAACATTGGTGTTATCAATAAAATATTTGTATTTGTACTAGACATGTTGAATTCGGAGTTAAAACTGAAATCGTTTTGACGAGTTTTCTTTAAGCTGGATAACCTACTGCCGTTGAGTTATGTTGTATGGTGTCTATAGTCGTAGTAGCTGGAGTGACCATTGACGTCATAAAGACCAGTCGCAAGCGGCTCGCATCCAGCACGTTCCTGCGGTCTTTATTACGTCGTCTGTTCATCTTGTTGGTGGACGTCTTACGCTGCGCTTGCTGGTCCGTGGTCTTAACTAACTTAATTAACTTTGCAGCCCCATCGGCCATCAGTTCTGCGTGCTATGTGCCCTGCCCACTGCCACTTCAACGTGCTAACTCGCTGGGTTATGTCGGTAACTTTAGTTCGTCTACGGATCTCCTCATTCCTGATTCGATCTCGTAGAGAAACCTTGTGCATAGCCCTCTCTACAGCTCGTTTTGCTACTTTTACCTTACTAATAAGGGCCGTAGTTTGAGTCCACGTTTCAGAACCATAAGTTATCACTGGTTACACACCGTATAGTGCAAAATTAAAAAAATTAATAATTGAATGAATTTATTGAATTATTAATTTAAATACTAGCTTTATATTACATTACTAGCTGCGCCCTGCGGTGTTACCCGCTACAAGTTTTCGGGATAAAAAGTAGCCTATGTATTAATCCAGGGTCTCAACTACCTTCATACCAAATTTCATCCAAATCCGTTAAATCTTCTTAGCTAAGGTATACAGCTGCAAAATGCTCACTGCTCAAGAACATTTTTTTAATATTTAAATACCAAATTAAAAGAGTAGCAAGAGGTTGTATGCGACGATTTATGCGGACATATGTAGCTTGGGAACTCCATGTAATTGCCTCAAACGCTCAGTTCTACGTACCTCTGTAAATAGTATATTATCTCTATGGGATTAGATACCTCGTTCCCGGTGTAGTCGTGGTGTTCGTACCAGCCAGGGTCGTGCTCCGAGGAGTTGTCTCCAACTTCTGCAATCTCGAGGAAGTCGTAGCTGCAACTGCGAACAAAACCAACCGAGTTAAAATTAAAACAAAACAAGACAGCATAAAGCTGATTTTTGAGAATATGCAAAAATATGTCATTTCTATGCTACTTTTATACATACTACTTATTAATACTCTTTTTTCTATAATTTTTTATAAGTTATATGCATAATTAATTTGATTATTATTGTATCTTGTTTGTCAATAAAGTTTTATCCTGCGTAATATTAGGCAGGGTGTGGTCAAACGCAAACCAATTATGAATTTAAAACAAGCTGTTAAAATCTCACGGAACAAAGTGAGCGTGCTTGTCTAAAACTCGGTATCCTCTCAAATTTGCGTCAGTACTTCATGTCGGAACAGTTACTCACATTGTAATAAGCATAGGTTCGTTTGTGCATGGAAAACTGCTCGCACCTTTGGGATGGACCCGCCAAATGTCAGCTAAAGGCGTTGGAGTCTATTGAGAAGGAGGAGAAGAATTAAAGAAGACTCCATTGTTCAAGTTTAAAATTACAAAGCCTAGAACATCGTCGCAAATTTGCTAGTTCATCGGTTTTTGTCCGATTCATTTCGGAGAGTGTGGTTCAGAACTACATGGTCTAATTACCCCATGCCCATTTTTCATTCGGACAGCCAGAAGCTCAAAAAAGCGTAATCGTTTCATGGTCAACATTCCAAAAATTCGAACGAAACGATTTGATTTCACGTTCATTGTGCGGACCGCTAGACAGTGGAATGCACTGCCTGAGCGAGTGTTCTGCGATGGATAATCTGGGTGTCTTCGAGTCGAGAGTGAATCGGTATCTTCTAGGCAAGCGTGCTCCATCTTAGACCGCATCTTACCTTAACATCAGGTGAGATTGCGATCTAACGTGGGCCTATTTCTTGAAAAAAAAGAAATAAGAAAGTGCTGTCTATGTTTATGTATGGCAAACTCCAAATACAGCAAGCAACCCATTTCAATAGCTAATTCTTACAGTGTAAAGGGATCACATCTCTTTATCCGTAACCATAACCGGATCGATCCAAGCTTAACTGCCGTCCGGGTTCGTAATCCATTCATATGGTAAAATCGGATTGTATCTTGTTCAGTCAGACGCTTTCATGCGAAATCGTCCGTCCTTAGGGAATGTTTTGAACTACCGGACTCTTTGGAACGGGTATATCGAGCAAATTATGTTTTCCTCGTTATTTTTGTTCTAAATAGATTTGCGTTTGACAATACCTTTGATGTTAAGACGTATTAATGATGAGGTCTACAAAGACCGCGCTAACCATGAGAGAATCTATTGTCGATTCTCAATTTGAAGGCAACCATTTCCTTTTTATTTTCCTTTTGGTTTGGTTTTACTATAAAAGTCGTTTTTTTTGTAGCTCAGTGGTTACGGACGCGGACGGATCACACGTCGAATATACATAGATAAATAAAAATAAATAATAATAAAACTAAGGGCATTGTTACGATAGAGCCATGCATCGTAACTTACCCGAGAATTAAACAGTTATTACAGTTAATTATTGCCCTTAAACCTGTAATGGGATCCTACTCGGTTAGCGTTTGAAATCCGTGTTTAGAATAGATATTTTGGGATTAGCTGATTAGTCCGTATCTGGTTTGCTGCGAGAGTATTATGGAATCACTAAGTCAATAACAGATTCTGAATTTCTGAGTAATCGAGGTCGTCTTTTTTTTTTACAGTATACATGTAGGACTGTAGGTATGTAAATCTGTTTTGAATCTAACGTTTATCTCGAATTACTGGATTTTACAGCATTCACCATAATATAATATTTTTTAACAATGTCATGAGAATGCACGGTTGCATTATTTTGTTTAGTCCCAATACTAGGTTTCTAACCTTTACTTGAGATCCCGCGTATTTCAAATTCAATAGCATTTGCTATTATAAAATCAAATTACGAAAAGTCAAAAACTAAAGTTATTGTTTACTAGCGGATGCCTAGCGGTTTCACCCGCGCAGTTCCCGTTCCCGTGAGAATACAGGGATAAAAAGTAGCCAATGTCACCCGGGATAGTGTATCTTACCAACGGTGAATTTTTGAAATCAGTCCTCTAGTTTTTGAGTTCACTCGTTACAAACATACAACTTTATAAACATTAGTATAGATTTATTACGAGAGTCAAAATAACGCGCGCCGAAGCAGCGATGCCCTTTTGTTTTGCTACTCAAACTTCTGTGTATTGCTGCAATGAAACTGAAACGCACGAAGCGCTCACTCGATGGTAAGAGATAACGCCTATCCATTACCACCGTAGCGGTATCGATACTGTCTTTCGAATTAATTTTCTATACCAGATTGTGTAATACTCTGTATAAAAATCTATGAAACACAGATATTCAGCGAGTCGCAAATTCTCGTGTCCTTTAGGTAAGTAGGTTCTCGACCGCTTTCATTCTCAAAGCCTTAAAGTCAAAATACAAAAGCTGTTTTTACAAAAAAAAAATATATTAAAGTGAGAGGATTTAAATGTTTTTGGCGTAAATAAGAGGGATTTGAAGGTTTAAGTAATTGTGTTTGTGAGGGCGGAAGGCGTGAGGGGCGACCGCTCGATCTCTCGACTTCCCTCTGTTTGATGTTTCTTTTGTAATTTTTTGGTAATACTTTAACGCAAACCTGTCTAAAATTAAAAAAAATCAACTTTATATCTTAAATAATATAAAACAGGTTTAAACATATTTATTGTGGTGATGATACTCAGTGGTTGGCGCGATCGGCTCACATGCCGAAACATGGCGTGGGTTCAAATCCCAACAATGAGCTTGAGCTGCTGGTGAAAAACAGATATCGTGAAGTGGTTGTAGGGTATTTTATAGTGCTTGTCTGGCTAGCAACCACCCTCAAGATGAAAACCGCCAAGTACTCAACGGTGTGTTCCAGTAGCCTCACTTTAGAGCCTTTCTATTAGAGGACGGCTAGATAGACACGGCCTAAGCGCCACCCATACATAGTAGACAGTGCCCACGTACGGGCTAAGCGCTTCGATTCTAAATTTTTTCCCGCGAAGTACAATTTGAGGGTCTTCAAGTCCAGAGTAAACAGGTTTTTTCTAGGTAAGCGTGCTTCATCTTAGACTGCATGCAATCCTGCGTGGTCAAACGCAAGCCTATTTCGTATTAATAAAAAAGAATAGCCAATTCCATTCCAGAATAGGTTTGTTTCCCATCTTCGATCACACCCTCAGTTTACATCAGGTGAACTGTTATTTATTAAACAGTTGTTACTGTACAATTCCACTTGTAGGTGGTAGATCTCCTTAGCAGGAGGTCGTCAAGGTAGGTACCACCGCAGTACCAGTTATTCTGCCGCTATGCAGTAGTGTGTAAACATTACTGAGTTCCGGTTTGAAGGGTACTGCAGCTAGCGGAATTACTGGGCTGTTGAGACGAACCATCGAAAGTCTCAAAGTAATGAGTGTCAAAGCAGTGATGCCCTGGACTTTGTTTCGTCACTCAAATTTCTGTGTATGAATCGCTGCAATGGTCACGGACAGGCGTTATCTCTTAGCATCAGGAGAGCGTCTCGTTTGTCTCATTACTTTTTTACATAAAAAAAAACTTAATAGGTACTTTATGGAAACGGTTCTGGCAATAGACATACTCTATTCTATTCTTCCTTAAATTGTAATGCAATTTACTCGATAGGGGCTTAAGACATATTGTTCCATGTTTATTAAAATTTAATAGCTGATTGTGCTACTCGTGTGTACATATATATAATCAGCTACAAAGTAAAGCAACATACAAGTTCTTTCTAAATGTTTCGCGATGTAACATTGGTAAATACAAGCATTATCGTCCTCTATGTAAATGTTGGCAGTGCCATTAAAGACCCGTCTACAATAGTAGATATAAACATAGAGAGACGTGGTCTTACGACTCCCTTGAGAGAGGAGATAGGATAGGCGCTATAGTCTGTTAGAGTTTTAAACCTAGCTTTCTCGAAATCTGTAGTCCATCCAAGGTTCCATCGTTTATATTCCTAAGGCTTACTTACATTAATAGGGAAAACGGAAAGCGACTTTATTATTATTAATGTAATAATAATAACACAAATGAGACACTCTTCTGATGGTAAGAGATAACGCCTGCCCATGACCATTGCAGCGTTATGCAGAACTTTGATTTACAAAACAACAGGGCATCGCTGCTTTGGCGCTCATCTACACTAGCATTATAAAGAGGAAAGATTTGTATTTTTGGATTTTTGTATGTTTGTAACGAATAAACTCAAAAATTACTGGACCGTTTTCAAAAATTCTTTCAATGTTGAGAAGCTACACTATCCTCGGGTGACATAGGTTAATTTTTAACCCTGTATTCCCACAAGAACGGGAACTACGCGGGTGAAAGAGGCGTCCGCTAGTTACTAATAAATGTAAAAATGTTATGAGATAATTAAGTGTTATACAGTTGTTTTCATCCACTTTTTTATCATGTTTTTTTGAAATCGAATGTACAGTCTTTTGCTGTGTTTATTCATGTTTCCAAATTTTTTTAAACGAACTAATTTTGCCTAGTGGGTTTTCTTTAGTGTTTTTAAATGTCAAAAGGTTGGATATAGAGGTTATATATTTTGTGAGATCCATCTTTTTTTATGTTCCCACATGCGCAAATAAATGAATTGAATTGAAACGAAATTTGGTTTGATGGGAAGGATGCAATAATTTACTGTCGGAATTTCTGATTTTATTTTAAAGATTCGATGGATACATACACTATTCCTAACATGAAGTACAGTCATGT
Organism: Biston betularia; assembly: GCA_905404145.2. Classification (NCBI taxonomy): domain Eukaryota; kingdom Metazoa; phylum Arthropoda; class Insecta; order Lepidoptera; family Geometridae; genus Biston; species Biston betularia. The sequence goes on from FR989873.1 coordinate 12,778,392, forward strand.
TCATGAATAAATTATGCAAGGTAAACCCACAAGATGTTTTGAACTTACAAAATCTTTGTGTGCTTGTAGAATAAATTTATAACACTGGGTACACTCTCGTAAGTCTTTTACAGCAGGGAGGTTGCTGGCAAACGTGAGTTCATTATTTTTCCTTCAATATCTAGCAAAGGTGTCCAACCTCTATCCAAATAAGAGACATATGTACACAAAGCACGTAGAACTCATTTCGTTTAGCTCAATAGCTGCACATCAGTGGTGTAAACACTGTTTTATTCTACAGAAAGAACTTCACAAATTTCGTGAATAAATTAAGACTTTCGTAACATTATGTGTAATTTTATTCGACGACAAAAAATGTTATGAAAGACTAAGCCATCGGCAGAACATTGACGCAGATTGTTTGACGGTGTCTACTCACTTCTTTGCTTTGAAGTTTTCTTTTTAGTACGTATAATTTGTTGTTCCTAGCAGCGTAATCACTTGCCATAGCCAAAAGTTCTAGAATACAAATTCACAATAGCTTAAACAACAGGAAAATTGCACTAAAATAGAAATTACTATTTACGATCGACGTCTACAATATTATTATCGCTATCCAGCGTGGCTCCTAATAACTCCTGTCCAAACCCTAATAAACAAAATGAATTCAAACAACAAAACGTAAACTACACGTCTGTACATCTGACACACTTGTTATCCCCTAGACATCGCTGTGTACCCTGTGAGATCAGCCGGGTAAGCCAAGTTGGCACCGCATGTAGCGCGCGACGGGTCTTGGCATCGGGGACGACTGGTACAAACCGATGACTCAACTCTCCTAGTTCTAAAGTAAGAAAATGCAGAAACCAAACTATGATAACTTTTTGTTGTGTTCTAAATTAGCTTTCATTGTGGGAATTGAGAAAACTGTTGACAATTAAATCGAGATATACAGTTTAGTGTTACTGCTAGCATTTTTGTTTTAATGTAATGGTATTGAGACGAACAAAACGCTCTCCTGATGGTAAGAGATAACGCCTGTCCATTGCCCATTGCAGCGATACACAGAATTTTGAGTAACAAAACTAAGTCCGGGGCATGCTCTCATTACTTCTAACTTTCGATGGTTAGTCTTAACAGACATGTAATTTAATCTATCATCGACTTCTTTTCATTCATTTTGGTTTACACTACATACACAAAGTAGTGTGCCGGTGGTAACATTTTTTTTGTAGCTAGCAAAATTCTGTCAATAATTATAATAAAGTCACCACTACTTTGTAAGGGCATGGTCGTCATGACCTTGACAATTTTTTTTTATCAAATAGCTAAGAAGCTAAGACATAAATTTTATTCTATGGTTGACAGCCTAGGTATTTGACAACAGCTCACCTGATGTTAAATGACGGTGATTGTGATTTGATTGATTTATCATAAAATACTGTATAAGTAAATATCGAAATTTGTATTTTTACTGACAAAGGCACAAAGAGCAATGCCAAGAAAAAGGAAGAAGCACTTCATGTTTTAAAAGTGGCGCTTCTCAAAATCTGTGTGTCTTGATATTACAGACAATGGATAGAAATCTTCTGACTTGTAGATAAAATTCAAGACAAAATGAGCTTTTTGATTTATCATTTGCAATATCAGACGAAGAGAATATGATCTTTGATTTATTTATGTACTTTACATGCAGACCCCGCCGTTCTGTAAATAGCTTTGTTGATAAAAATGTTATTTTCAAAAACTGTCACATTTTAGAAGAAGTTATTGTCGTAAAAAACATCATAGTCGACTGAACAGAATGTATTGTGCTTAATATAAAATAACATTTTAAAGTGATAGTGGGAAATTACTAAGAAAAAATCCAAGATGAGATTAAAAAATATATAACCCGACTGCGAATAAAATAGCTACAATAACAATTAAAGGAAAAAAAACTTTTAAAACCAATTTATTATTCCTAGTTAAATTTAAACATATAAATTGAAAAAAAGCAATATGTATTTCACGCCAAAAATCCGCAATTTTTTAAATTATTTTTCAAACATCTATCTACAAACACTTGGGTTATTAAGACGAATCTATTTGGCCGTTTGAAAGAAACTAAGTAATAAAGAAATTTACATATATACAAACAAGATACGCGCGAAAAACATAACCCTTTCTTGGCAGTCGGGTAAAACTGAGCAGCATTGCTGAGATCATTTTTGCGTTGATATTCTTCTTTTGTACAGTTTTTGATGAGCTATTTTTTTTTGCAATTCCTCATTGCAATTTTCTGTTCAAGTTATACACATTTTTTTGGTGATGTGAGAAAAAAGTTGTCCCAAAACACATGCCGTATAGAAATTAATATCACAATGGGTAAGATGTAGTAGATAAAAGCTCTTGGAATCGAGTAATACATCTAGGTCTTAAATATCAGGTGTCTGCCATTAGGCTGCGAACAGCCAGATGTCGAAAATCACCCTCTTTTGTACTTACTGGCGAGATAAGAAAAGTTTTTTTTGTTATCTAGAGACTTTCAAGGATTTAATGACTAGGCATAACTGGTGATTTGTTTTTGTACGCACACAAAGTGGATGAAAGAAACTTATGTATTTTTCAGTCTTATTTAAAAAAAGAAAAAAAGTACGTTTTTTTCTTTCGATGGTTAAACTCAACAACCCTGTAATTGTACCCTTCAGTGGTAAAATATCTGGTACTGATTATATTATTTATCCGATATTTATACAGGATTACTATTTTAATTGAGCTAGATATTCCGATCTTAGTTTCGATCACATCCGGTGCACTTTCTTATGGAGTGATTCTGCCAAAACTACGTTTGTCATATTATTGTAAATGACATTAGTGTAAACTAGGGCATGCCAAGTCATGGCTTGACTTACATTGTGTGATTTCGACTGTGACTTAAACATATTAAATCAGTAAATCAGTAATAGTTATTGGCCATTAATAACAATAATGTTAAAGGCAAGTCACATGTACAAAAAAAACCTTACGATTACACTTTAATGAATGAAGCTATACCTACACGAGTAATTAACAACGAACATACTGCAGCGGAGGCTCCGTTTATGTACTACACATAAATGAGGATTCCGAGAACCTCATTGACATATATTCACTTCATTTGTAAAAAGGATTGCTTTCCAAAAAAAAAATTACTACTATGATTTTACTATTTATTTTACTAGATCTAGTAAAATAAATAGTAATACTTGAACATATAGAAATATTTGACACTGGCAAATGCACTAAGTGCGACGCCAAAAAAATGTTGAAAAAGATAAGCGTAAAAATGTTGGCATACACTTCCTTTGTTAAAACAAATTTTGTAGTTTAGGGAATTTATTGTTAAAAAATAAATAGGTACACATACATAAAAATATAGCTCAACTTTACCGTACTCAAGTAAAAATACAAATACAAATATTTTATTGACAACACCAATGTTACAAGTCACTTCAAAATTTTAAATATGTCATTAAATTAGTTTTAAAACACTGAAAACACTGATTACATGTCAATAAAAAAATGACATAATTAGGTATGTCAATATAGAAATATGTTAATATAAAAAAATATGTCAATATAAAAAATATTGTGTTAAATCCAGATTAAGTTCAAAATTAATTTTCTAACTGATAGTAATTATTATTTCAATAAGCTGAAAAGTTAGTTTCGCTTTAATTAAGAAACTTTAATTAACTTACTAGGTGTTGGAACTTCTGAAAACCTTAACTAAGTAATCTTATACTTATCTACCTAGATTTTATTAAACATTCTATGAAGTTAAAAAGAGAGTCACATTTATTTCTATTCAATCCAACAAAAACAAAAAGAAAATTTTCAACTCGGGCGGAAAAAATGCGAGCGTCCGGTGCCGGGGAAAAACATGGCAATTTTATGGTTTGGTGTATTTATTTTTTTGTGCAAACTCTATTCGACGTTTTTAGCCCTGCAGTGTTACCCGCTACATGTTTTTACAAGATAAAAAGTAGCCTATGTGTTAATCCAGGGTCTCAGCTATGTCTATACCAAGTTTCATCCAAATCCGTTCAGTAGTTTTTGCGTGATAGAGCAACAAACATCCATCTATCCAAACTTTAACGTTTATAATATTTGTGGGATATGTTTAGTAATTTTTGTGTTCTAAAAGTTTAAGCACGTTTTTTGATAGGTCTTCAATCAACTCTTCTCAATGTTGCTTGACGACGAAGAACGACTATTATCTACACACTGTTTGTTTTGTAAGGGAATATGCCAAAAGTGAACGCTCTTTCGAGTGGTCTTACTTAGTAGGTGGTAAGCGTTGTACGGCGACAAACAAACTTTCACGTTTTATCATATTAAAGGCATAAAGTTTGCTGAACAAACTGGCTTTATCTATCATTGTGAACAGACTCAGGTACTTTGAGTTTTCCTGATTTTGAAAGCTGAATTTTAAGTTATCTTTTGGTTTAGCGTCGAGCACGAGCTTGTGTCACAAGTGGCGGCCTTATCGCCAAGAGCGTGCTTTTCCAGGCAACCAAGAATAGAAAACACGATAGGTAATAAGAACAGACAGGACAACCGATTTGCGCAACTTTCTATATATATATCTTTATATTTACTTGGTGGTAGATCTCCTTAGCAGGAGGTCGTCTAGGTAGGTGCCACCGCAGTACCAGTTATTCTGCCGCTAAGCAGTAGTGTGTAAACATTACTGTGTTCCGGTTTGAAGGGTACTGCAGCTAGCGAAATTACTGGGCTGTTGAGACGAACCATCGAAAGTCTCAAAGTAATGAGTGCCAAAGCAGTGATGCCCTGGACTTTGTTTCGTCACTGAAAGTTCTGTGTATCGCTGCAATCGTCATGGACAGGCGTTATCTCTTACCATCGGGAGAGCGTTTCGTTCGTCTCATTACTTTTTACATATAAAAAAATATGTAAGTATATATATATGAAACTACTATAAATATTACATAAAAAAATTACAAGGATTGTTTCTTTCCATAATATTTGCGGAGTCCTGTTTACCTTAGCGGTGAGGTCACACACCAAGTGTAATTTCTGTTTGGCTTCCGACCGAATCCACCCGCCCACGCCCACAAATACCTGGCAAATACCCGTGAGTAGCTAGATCTTTTATTTTGTTTCGACATATTCGCGATGACTGCTAAAATATTTTTCGTGTTTGCTTTCAGGTGAGAACGTACGAATCACGAACTATAGCACTCGAAAAGTCATTTTGTAAAAACATCTTTTTTATATATATCCCGCTCAACACTTTTAGCTGTTTTTTTTACTTTGTAATAATGACAAAAAAGTGTTATTCTCCGATTTTTGATAATTTAATTGACTGACGACTGCCTACAAAAACGGAGTGTAATTTTTAGTGTTCATAATAATGTGAGTTTATTTATTCCACCATAAATTTTGATTAAATTATTTGTAAAGTTACCATTCGTATTATTTTAACATAATATTTTTTTTTATACTACCTTAGATTAAGATTAATTAAACTAACTTCCCTCTAAAATAAAAGTTGACAAAGGTCACGGACTCCGGTGTCTGTGAAGCATAGAAAAAAAATTAAATTAAAAAAATCCACTTATACTTATTAATATTTTAAATACTTAAGCAGTTAGTTAGTTAGTTATTAGTAAACATTCGTATTTTCTAAATGAAACTTATTGTTTTAATCTAAACCTTTTAATTACAATTACGTTATTTGCAGATGTCGTCGACATTTTTTGGTTTAGTGAGGAAGGAAAGGTACTACGGATAGATACGTTCCGAACACGTAAATCAAGCCCAGTCAAAGGTTGCATAACGACAGCTTTGCGAACATTCTAGACTTTCTAAAGGCTCTAGGCTTTAATCCGCACTCGTTGGCAGTCTAGTCTTCGGCGGCTTCAGCCCAGATAATAAAATGGAAAAAGAAACCGCCTCCATTTGGAATTCGTTAAGGCTATCTGTCTGAGGAATTTTAAATATGTTTTGCGTTTTTCGGCTTTATATACTTCAATATATAAAGACATTATATACAGACGACCTAGTAAAGACCGCAGGAACGCGCTGGATGCGAGCCGCTTCCAACCGGTCTTTATGGAAGTCAATGGGAGAGGCCTATGTCCAGCAGTGGACTTCCTACGGCTGAAATGATGATGATGATAATGATACTTCAATAAAGTTGTACTACTAATGGGCAGAGTTGAATCCCCCGCCTGCTCTCTTTGCGGGAGCCCTGAAGACGTTTTTCACCTCCTGGTGGAATGTGGCCGGACCAAGACTGCGAGGAGAAATATGTCGCTAAAATATGGTGTTAACCCCCGAGATGTTGGCATGTTTCAAGGTATCCTGGCCGCACCCACGTGTGATGCGGCGAGGGCCTTATATGCCGGCATCTCGGAAGTACTAGCCAATCGCAGTACAGATGACGTATTATAAATTTGTAAATATAATTTGTTTTGTAATACGGGGCTGGCATAATCGCATTGCGATAAAAGCCCCCAATAAAAATAAGAATAAAAAAAAATAAAAAAAAAATTGTACTATTGATTATGTCACAAATAGGTATATAAATACACCTAGTATTGATTATAGATTCGTATGTATTAGAATAGATCTTTTTTACAGTTGAAAATTATCAAAAATTATTTTTTTAATTCTTATATACATAATTAAATACTAAATAATCTTTGGTGTAAATAATAAACATAATTAAATATTACTTGTAGGTTTTTATAAATGAATATTTAGAAGAAATTTCATCCATAGAAATTTATTTATATAATTATAACAGTTCACACCATCGTTACAGGGAAATTAAATTTCAAAAATAAATAAATAATAAAATATTTAAAATAATGATATAATAAATATTCGATAGAAGTCACTTGTATATACGATCTGTTTTTTATTATTGACAGGCTAGGTGTTTGACCACAGCTCCCCCGAAGTTAAGTGACGGTGTAGTTGAAGATGGTAAACAAACCTAGCATGAAATTGAAGTGAGACTGCCAGAACACACTGTTAGGTGCTTGGCGGCAGATTTTCAACTTGAGGGTAGTAGGTAGCTAGCCGAGTACTAGAGAGTACCCTACCACTATGCCAAGGTTTCCTCACGATATTTTACTTTACTGGATACTCAAGCTCATTGTTGAGATTTAAACACACGCCCTCTGCGTGTGCACCGACCGCGCTAACCACTCAGCTACCATAGCTACATCGCTAATTTTAACAATATAACCGACCAACCTTCTCAAAGATGGAACCTTCAATATAATGTATATATTTTCTGTGATGTATCTTATGTAAAATGTAGAATGTAAATGCTACAGCAAAATCTGTAGTCACGATATAAAAGACAACTTATTTAGCTTACAAAATCGAATTTCACTATCGAAGTCACTCTGGAAGTTCCAACGATTTGTCACCGGGTCCAAACGAAAGCGGACGATAAGAAGCGAAGCTTGAACATCAAAAAGCTATTTACCACGAAGACATGTGTCTAGTTGAAGCTTCTGTAGTGATGGATGGAGGATTTGTAACGAAGCCAAGACAAATTGAGGGCGAGCCTTGTCTTGGAGGTAATGATTTGGATGATTCGGTTTCTGTTGTAAAAAAGCGTTTTTACGGTTGATTACATGTCTGACCACAGAGAGTCTAGCATGACAAATTGGAAAAAAACACCTTTCGCCAATTTATTGATACCAAGATATATAAAATACTAGCTGACTCCCGTGACTTCGTCCGCGATAACTTTTTAGAATGAGGTGCAGAAGGAAATGAAACATGTTAGTAACAAATAAGCAAGTCAAGAATCTGATATGTCAATATGACATCTGTCCAACTGACATTGGTCAAACTGCCATCTGTCAAACTGTCAACTATCTGAAAAGTGTTCTATATGTTAATCCAGGTAAAAAGTTATGTGCATGACAAATTTCATCTAAATCCTTTCAGCCGTTTTTGCGTGAAAGAGTAACAAACATACATCCATACCTACATCCATTTTACCATTACCATTTTTATGTCAAATATTTAATGCCACATCAAGTAAAATAAGCCAAAGTCCTAAAAACTAAATCCGAGTTAAGTCTGGTCACGCCCCTGTAAAGCAATTGCCATTAAAAGCTTCCACGGAGTTTTAAGGATTTACCACATTTTTTAACACTAAACACACTCGTGTACATAATTCGACACTTTATGATAGAATCTACTTTTAGCCATAAAAAAAACACAAGTTTTTTTTTCTTTGGTTTTGGCGTCGCATTTTGAGCATTTGCCAGTGTCAAGTGTTTTATATTTTCAAGTTTCAAAACTTAAATAAGTTGCCTCGTAGCCATTGATATAATCAAAGTCCAGTTTTGATCAAGTACAGTTCATGTCAGTCAAGTCCAGTCATGCTTTAGTGAAGTAGTGGTGACTTTACTATAAAGCTTGGATGGAGTTTTGAAAGCAACACAAAAAGTCATGTTACACCACAAAATTATTTTCCCACACTCGCTCTTGTGATTCGACATTTTATAAATAAAACACCACCATTTTTATGCATAAACACTCAACAAAACACTAGTTTTGGAAAAAAAAACGGAGCGACCCTCAAGCCCCCCAAAATACAAGTTAGAAAGGTTTTTTTATAACATAGCGTTTAAATCAGAGGGTGTTCCTACACTATTGAAACACATTAGCATACTTCGTGTCACTATAAGTGCTACGTCAGTCGGTGTTGTCCCCACGGAGTGCTCGAAACTCCAAACTTCGTAATACAAATTTAATTACGCACTCTCGGCGAAAGCCGCGACCAACTTTTAACCGGTTATGTCAACATGCCTCATGTTATAGTCGGAGAAACACACGCAGGAAATGCAATGACAAAGCATTAAATGCTATCTCATCACTACTCAATTTCACGGTACAGGGAAAACACGAACAAAGAAAGATGGTTAAAGAAACGAACTGACAGTGATTGTGCGAAAATTTGCATCCCACTAACATTATAAATATTAAAGTTTGTATGGATTTTTTGTTATTCAAAATAGGTTCGCGTTTGATGACACTCTGCGTGATGTTAAACAGTAGTGTGGGCTAAGATGAAGCACGCTTACCTAGAAGAAACCTATTTATGATTTGAAGACACCCATATTGTACCTAACAGGGAACACAGACTCCGGCAGAGAGTTACACAACCTCGCTGTGCGAATGAAAAACGTGGAAACAAAACGCTTTGTGCGTACATGGGGAACATCCACCATGTACGGATGACGTTTTGGTCGCGTTTGTGTGGCCGTCCGGTAAAAGAAAGGTGCAGGACGAGGTGGATGGATGTTTGTTACTCTTTCACGCAAAATTTACTGAACGGATTTAGATGAAATTTGGTATCAAGGTAGCTGAGACCCTGGATAAACATATAGGCTACTTTTTTATCCCGGAAACATATAACGGATAACACCGCGGGGCGCAGCTATATGTTATAATTCAATTCAATAAGATAGACGAATGTTAATAATCGTTCGCCTGCAGTGGCAAATTCGACTTGTATCAATAAAGTATGTTTTTTTGTGTCGTAGGACATTACACACAGCGCCATCTGATTCCAAACTAAGCAAAGCTTGTACTATGAATTTCAGATAACTGATAGAATACTTAAATACTTTTTCTTTTGTAAATACATACCTACTTATAATAAATACAGAACACCCAGACACAGAACAATGTATTAAGGTATGTGTAACAGTATTGGATTGTATTTTCTTAACAGTTAGTAGCACGTCTTAATGTAGTCACCTTTTTGTAGTTCAAATTATGTTGATGATGTTCCGTACTCACTTACCTAGCTTAAAACGTAATTAGAGTAGCGTTTGCGTCGGCGAACTCCTAATCTGCAATCTAAATTCAATTTCCTGCTTGTTACAAAGTTTAATTAAATTAATGTTTGTCCTTTGTTACGTGTAATTATTACTACAAATTTTCGATTACTGATAGGTAATCGAAAATACAGCGGTTTGAATAACTAGGGATGTTATAAAACGTATAGGATATTACATTGACGAGCTACGAATTCGATCACGCCTCTGAGAATTACAAATTGACATGTGATAAATGTGGGAGTAGGAAATCGAGGATGGCATAATAATGAAAGAGTTTTCCTAGTTCCTTGTACATTTTGATAAGTTTTCTCTTGAAAAACCATCAACATTTTATAATTTCGGACTGTAATACACGCCGTCTTTTTTCTTTATTCCATTTCCTTCCAAATCTTTGCCGTACTAATGTTGCCTGGAAGAGATCCTGATAAGGTCGCCAGTTGTTGCACTGTTGTTAAGTTCCTGTTAAAATTATGAACAGTAAAGAGAGAGAGAGTTTTCTTCTTATGTTATTTTAATATCAATAATTTGGTAGTTGGGTATGGGTTCGATTTCTACCTAAAACAAACATATATTGATGAACTTATATGTTTGTTTGGTATTCGTTAAAAAACCTATGACGCGACAATGGAATTTCATTTTGTTATTTTACAAAATGAAATTAAAGGAAAAAACATACATTTTGTAGTAAACAATCCGTTATTTTGATTTTTTATAATTTTATTATACTCAGTGATATATCCTTCATCAAAATCCGTTCAGCCATTTAGTAGTTACGAGGGAACATAGCGACGGACATACATACATACACATCAAAGACAAAACCCTCCTTGTTTGGCTTCTCGTTGTCGGGTAGAAAGGTACTCTCCTTTTTTTTACCTGTGGTATAAGTAATGAGCGCCAAAGCAGTGATGCTATCCTAGAATACGTTTTGTTACTCAAAGTTCTGTGTATTGCTGCAATGGTCATGGACAGGCGTTATCTCTTACCATCAGGAGAGCGTCTCGTTCGTCTCATTACTATTTACATTAAAAAAAATCTGAAGTCGATACACCATCTCCTTAGTTAAGCTAAGTCTAAAAAAAATTGCTCTCAGTTTTAGCAGTCGTGTTAAAAATGTATCGTAAGTGATGCTGTCGTCTATATTCTTATGTCTATGTCATCTATAGTCGTCTATGTCGTCTATATTCAACACGTACCTACTTCGTATGTTTTCCTTTAATATTACCATTTTCATTTTAATATAAACGTTTTTGACTTAATATTAAACGTAAACAATACGTGAACGGTAACAGCACGTAGGCGTCGGCGTCGGTACATTTACTTACCTATCAACGACTGTGTGGATACCAAAGACATTATATTCTATAGAGATGCCAAAACACAAAACAAGGTAGGACATTTTTATTTTGTCGTCAAATAATATGTCAGTACAAAAATATCATAAGAAATAATGATTAAATATAAATTAAATCACAATACAGCATCTCTTACAACATTTTTATTTTAATAATTTTTAATTTTTTACTAATACGGGATTAATCATGTTTAATGTTTACGGATACTCTGACTATAGTTTTGACAACATCGGGTAGCCTTCTTCAAGGAGTCGAAGCCGAGTACAATGCGCGCGCGGCATTGTCTTGTTCCGCACGTGTGTTATATTTATATAAGCATACTAGCGACCCGCTCCGGTTTCGCACGGATGCAGTGATAGACACAAATGTGTTGTACATGTAAACCTTCCTCTTGAATGACTCTGTCTATAGATGGAAACCGCATTAAAATCCGTTTGTAGTTTAAAAGTACAGGTGTAGAGAAGTATAACAATGTTGTGTCAGTTTCTATAGTAAAATAGATAAATTATTGCAACCGTTTTTAAAATCAGCACAGTCATGAAATGGCTACGTTGATCGTGATTATGGACAATATTTTTTTAAATCGCCACATTTTTTTTAAAGTTGCTTTTAAAAATATGACTTTAGTTCATATACATATTATTATATGTAGGTTAAATAAGTTTTTTTACTGTTAACAGGTTAGGTGTTTGATTACAGCTCACATTATGGTAATTGACCGTGTGATCGAAGATGGTAAAGCACACCTAGATTGGTATGGAACTGTCTTTAAAGTAAAGCTGTAGGAACATACCGTTAGGTGCTTGGCGGTAGATTTCCAACTTGAGGGTCGTAGCTACTTAACCGCCACGCTACAGTTTCCTTTACCGTCAGCTCAAGTTCATTGAGATTTAAACCCACGCTCTTTGCCGTGTCATCCGATCGCACTAACTACTGAGCTATCATGGCCACATTTAGTTTTCGTGTTTAGTTACTTCAGTTTAGTTTACTGCATGTAGTGGCTTCACAAGGACATCAGTCTTGAGTTTTTGAACATCTCCATTCATCGCTCATTTCTTTGGTAGACACTTAAGGTATATTATATTCCTCATACGTCTCATGAATGTGTTGAAAATATGATATATTGAGTTTTTTTTACTTTTCGCATTAAGTATGCTTTACCGAAATAAAGAGGTTTATATACTAGCGACATGCTCCGGCTTCGCACGCGTGCAATTTATTTTGGTGACTTGATTACAAACAATGGAATTTCTCTATTTTTATTTTATATATTTTTAATGTAAAATGTAATGATGCGAACGAGACAATCTCCTGGTGTTTGTAGCGTTTGTGGCGATGATAGCTCAGTTAGTTAGAGGTTAACGTGATCGATTGTCACGCCGAGGGGCGTAGATTCAAACGCCATAGCATGGTGGTAGGGTATTTGCTAGTACTCGGCTGGGTAGCTATCACCCTCAAGTTGAAAATCTACCACCAAGCACCTAACGGTGTATTCCGGGCGTTTCACTTGAGAGTCAGTTCCATTCCAGGCTAGATGTGCTTTACCATCAACAGTGAAAAAAGTAAGAGATAACGCCTATCCATGACTATTGCAGCGATACACAAAACTCTGAGTAGCAAAACAAAGTCCAGGGCATCACTGCTTTAGCGCTCATTACTTTGAGACTTTCGAAAATTATTCTCAACAGCCGTGTAATTTCGCTAGCTGCAGTACACTTTAAACCGAAACACAGAAATGTTTACACACTACTGCTTGGCGGCAGAATGTCTTTAAATGCGTTGGTACCTACCTAGACGACCTAAGGAGATTTACCACAACGTGAATACAAACTTTCCGTAAAATAATACCTAGGTATACACTACCTAAAAATCCCTCAGAATACCGAGTTCTGTAGATATTCTGAGAAAAATCCATTGCGTGGCTGATCAAAAGCTAGCGAAGATACTAACAAACGCTGACATCGACTTATTTTATACGATTTACTGAAGGATTACAAAACATAGAAATAATAAATTCCAAAAGTTGTGAAAGATGTCGATTTTTTTACACTCCGTTAGTTTAAAACAGACAGCCTGGGCACGCGACTGTAAAAGAAATGTGAGCGTAGAGAATACTTTTATCTGTCGATGACATCTTTAACGTCTGTCAACATCAGGTGACGTATTTGTATTATTTACGCTCACTCTTTAAATGAAAACTCATCATAGTACCTATTACTATAAAATAATATATATATATATATATATATTACGCTCTTAACTAAATAACCCATAACTATGTTATTTCAAACATTAGCAACTTTACGAAACTATAAAATTGTATAAAATTAATTAAACAAAAATTGTAAAAAAATTCTCAAAAAAAAAAAAAATTTGATTAAATAGATAAAAATGTCATAATTTAAAAAGTAAACTAAACAATTCTTAGTAGTCAGTCGAATTAACATAAAACAAAAAAAAAAATACAATCACAAGACAGCACTAAAATAACCCACCCCTAACTGTACCCGGTGCAAAGGTACCCATAACACTCGCGGCGTTGCCGCGTTGTATGGCAATGGCTATCATCTGCACCAGGCACGAGCCGGAGCGAGTGTCACCTGTCCTGTCTTGCCCCGTATTCTGCGCCCTATCTCATACAACAGACCCTTGGCCTCTGTCCCCCAACAATCCAAAGTTTCAACAGCGATGGGCACAAATAAATATTGCAATTAAACAAAAACATCAAAAGAATAGATAAAACTAATATAAGTAAACAATAATATATAAGTATAAGTATATATAGGTATTTACATAAATATATCTCAGTTAAATGAATTTGTAATTCTTATGAGAAATAAATATCTTACACCATATCTTGCAGCAAGTCATCTAGGTAGGTATCACTGCAGATATTCAGCCACCAAGCAGTGGTGTGTACAGCAGTACTGCAGCTAGTGAAATTACAGGTCTGTTGAGACTAACCATCCAAAGTTTCAAAGTAATGAGCGCCAAAGCAGTGATGCCCCGGACTTTGTTTTGCTACTCAAAGTTTTGTGTATCGCTGCAATGGTCATGGCAATACATTATCTGGACCATCTGGAGAGCGTCTCGTTCCTCTCATAACTTCTACATAGTAAAAAGTTCACAACCTGGATTAGCGTTTAGGTTTATTTTTATTTCGAAACAAACATTTTACGCTGATAGTTTTTTTTAAATCCATCGGCAAATGGATACGAAGTCCTTAATGACTAATCTTCATATGTACTTCGCTTTTTTTAATTTAAGTTTAACATCTTTAGTTATAGTCAAAATCTAGTCTTGGTCACGTGCAATCCGTGCCGGTGGAGTCCAGTCATGCTTTAGTAAAGTACTGATGACTTTACTAAAAACTTCTATTGAATTTTGGAATCAACACGAAATGCCATGTTTCACCACATTATATCACCTTCCCACACTCGTGCTTGTAATTCGGTACTTTATGAATAAAATACCACTATATAATATAAACACTAAAAAAGGACAAGTTTTGGAAAAAAGTACAATGAGGTAACATAACTCTCCGCGTTCCCGTCAAAACTCTACGCTCTTTTTTTTTTTGGATTTTATGGTTTGGCTACAACGGCCTTTGAACCATGTCATTATTTGCGAAGAACTGGAAGAAGCTCTGGTTATTTAAATCACAACACTTCACTATAATTTAGTCACTGTGTTCTTTATGTATTTATATAGAGGTTTAAAAGTATCGACGTCTTGTAATAATTGTTCAAGAGGTGGTGGCGGGCGGGATGAAAAATCGTTATTTTTCGACACTTCACTAAGTTCACTTGCCAACACTAATCTGTCAAGAAGGAAGGCTTGACATGTAAATAAGAGGTGTTTCATGTCCGCTTCGGTATCTCCACAATGGCAACAGTTGTCGTTATCTATAATTCTGAGTCTTGCAAGATGTGATGGTGCTAAATTATGACCGAAGCGTAGTCTGTTAATGGTTATAATGAAATCACGGCTTGCATTTTTTAGTTTGTGATACCACGGCTTTGTTGGTAAGTTTTGTTGAATAATTCCATACCATTTTTCCTTTGTAACTTGATCACTCTCTACGCTCTTAGTTGATTATAAATGTTACCAGTAAATTATTTTGATTTATAAAGACAAAAACTACATAATTTTCTTTACACGGATATCGCTTTATATATCGAGCTCGAAATCCCGACTAAAATCTGCGCTCATTTTTATATTTCCACTACAAAATGCTGCGCATAATAATATTTACATAATGATATTCGCAATTTTATACAACATCATACGATTTTCAACATTACAGTTTTGAGATCATAAAAGTAAAGATTGTACAAAGTTATTCCAAAATCGTACTCATGCTGTATAATAGGGTAACATAATTTTAGAAGATAAAAAGAATTGTCCATAAATTACGCGTTATTTTGCAAATGGTTCATTATTTTTAAGGTCTGTTTATTTAGGTAAATTTAAGAAACCAAAGGTGAGAGGAGTTTTCATCCTCTTGAGTTGCCTTTGTTATTATAATTTGATTGTGCTGTTAGCGCCCTTCATTATTTTTATAGGATTTTCTTCACTTTTTTATCTACCGTCATATTTTGTAAGCATTGGGCGCGTTATATTTTATCGATCATAGTTCAAAATATATTCTCGATTTTTCTTTGATTTTAGTATAGCGCTGTCTGCTTTCTACCAATAAAATGCATTAAATTTTCCTTTTTTTACATTGGCCACCAAATCACCTGGTGTAAAGCGACGGTGTGACCGAGGATGGAGCACGCTGATCCAGAAGAAATCTATTCACCCTAGTCTTTAAAAACATTCAGACACATAACAACCATTTATTTGACAGCCCCGTTGGCTCATTGGTAGTATATCTGCCTTGAGAGCTGTAGGGCGTGGGCTCGATTCTCAGGGCAAACATTTTGTGAATAAACAAATGTTTGTTCTGTGTCTGGGTGTTCTGTATGTATTATAAGTATGTATTTACAAAAAAAAAGTATTTATGTATTCTATCAGTTACAAGTTATCTAGTTCTGACTTCCATCACACAAGCTTTGCTTAGATTGGGGCCAGATGGTGCTGTGTGTATACAAAAAAAAAATATGTTTGTTACAAAAATGTTTGTTCTGGATGGGATTTAAACCCACGTCCTACAGCTCGTGAAGCCGTGCTACTGAGAGTATATAATGAGTTAACAGGGCATTCAAGAAAACATTTCACCAGTGTCGAGTGTTTTGAGGGTTTCAAGTTTAATTGGTTAAAAGTTTTAATAAAAGCCTTATTCGTTCACAGCAAGATTACATAAAAAACATAACACAAACCGTCGGCGGCCTTATCGTTTATAGAGATCTCTTCTAGGCAACCTAGGTATGGATTAGACTCCGTAAAATGACGAGGTGAAAGCTATAAAAACGCAATATTTATAAAAATACTTACATCTATCTACACTATTATGACGAGGAAAGATTTGATTGTTTGTTTGTATTGAATAGGCTCCGAAACTACTGGACCGATCTCCAAAATTCTTTCACTGTCGGGAAGCTTCACTATCTCCGAGTGACACAGGCTACTTTTTATCCCTGCATTCCCACGGGAACGGGAACTACGCGGGGGAAACGGGGATGTGAATAGCCTTAAGATCATAACACAACTAGGTCTCAACAGAAGAGTACTAGTCATCGCAACACATCGTATCCTACGGCGATGACTAGTGACCAAACATTGTAATTGTTCTATAATTTGTTTATTTTTTTATTTTACACGTTGTCTTCAATAAAGTTTTAAATAACAATTGTTTTTAAAAAAAAAAACCGCGAAGCGTCCGCTAGTTCCATTACATTATTAATTATGAAGTTGAGTAAGTTTTCTTTAATAGAAAAATAACTAGCGTTAATCCTGGCGCAGGAATATTTGTCAGATTTGTCAGGTTTAGGTAGTCTGCCAAGGGTTTCAAATATTCCGTTTGAGCATGAGACAAAGCAGTGCCGGGGCACTGCCCCTAGGGGCGCATTTATATTGATCCTCCATTGAACAAAACACGATCTAGGAATATGCTGTTAAGATAATGGACGTACTCAGTATCAGAATTAGGGGAAGCAAACATATTGTTCTCTAATATTGAGACAGCGCAGCTACTTTCTCAAATATTGAGAAAGTAGCTGCGCCCCGCGGTGTTACCCGTTACATGTTACTAATAACTACTACTACCGTTACTATTCCAGGGTCTCAGCTATCTCCATACCGAATTTCATCCAAATCCGTTCAGTAGTTTTTCGTGAAAGAGTCACAAACATCTTTCACATTTATAATATTAGTGGGATAAGATTTTTCTTTTTGTGTTATTAATAAAATATTTGTATTTGTATTTTATACCGTTTGATGTCCATAAACTAAGTTGTCTTATTTTATTATTATATGTATAACCCTTTAGCATTATTTAACAGCCCCCTGAGTACGGCCCTGTGTCTCTGTATTATTCCTTGTCATAGAGTGCTCAGGGGACTGCGATGTATCTAGTTTTGCATTTTTATCCGTTTTGTTTCGCAAACGAGTTGGCGCAAGTGCGACGATCTGTCATTGGGAATTTGCTGTTCTTCGTGTGATATTTGGAATATTACTACTTTCAATATAAATATTTTTTTTATCTATAGCTATCTAGTCGTTTCACCATGCTAATGATAACACACACACACACACACACACACATCACACACACACACACATGACGGCTATATCCTAGACAAATGAAGCTCCATTCCAGGTAAAATTTGTTTACCCTTTACGACCACACCATCTCTTAACATTAGAAGATTTATAGTTAAACAATTATCCAGTCGAATAAAAAAAAATTGGAGCAGCTATCATAGGCCGTGTCAGCTTGTCAAAAAGTGTTTCGTGATGACAAAACACTTTTTTACTAGAAGCGCCATCTATTGATTTTACGCTATACTAATATGAAATAGTAAATGTACCAACAGGCTCAAAGAGTGGTGCCATCTAGGCCTCCAACATAGCTCAAGAAAATTTCTAGACAGAAGAATAGCCAGATTGCATAGTATCGTTTTTGTATAGAAAAATATTAGGAATTGATGCAAAATTAATTGCACTCAAATCGAAACTTTTAATGACGTAACACATTACGCTTGAGAATTGTAACACTTACTGTGGTTCGTGTTCAGTCAGCAACTCCTCGAAGTGTGTGCGTAGAGTGTGATGTGGAGGCGCGCGCACCTCAGTCACGCACTGGACGTCGTCAGGATACGGTCTGGGGAAGCCGGGGCTGGAGATCGTAGCGTGAGGGTGCGAGTGAGACAGCACTATTGTCTCGTTGCACTGAACCTTTGATGCGGTGTATGGATCTAGAAGGAAGACATAAAGCTTAGAAAGCTCATCGAAGGGCTTGCGTCATGGCAGACATTATCTCATACCATAAGTTTGTCGCATTACAGACATAAAAAATGTCATTGTCATTAACAGAATTACGGAATGGGAACTGGCTCACGTGCGAGGCTGCCTACTCGGCGGCAGATTTTCAACTTTAGGATAATAGCTAGCCAGTTGTTGTTAAAAACACTATAGACTATATTTTCAACAAGCTGTGCCCCGCGGTGTTGCTCGCTACATGTTTTCGGAATAAAAAGTAGCCTATGTGTTAATCCAGGGTCTCAGATTTGGTATGGGAGGTCCACATCAAATGTCATCCAAATTCGTTCAGTAGTTTTTGCGTGAAAGAGCAAAAGACATCCATCCATGCATCCATCGAAACTCTCACATTTATGATATTAGTGGGATTGATTCACATAATCTTCAATAACTTAGCCAAATATTTGCATATAATGTGCTGCCATTTGTTCACGCATTTTTGCCATCATCAATGCATCTGTCAGTTTGTCATCAATTTCAACAGCCACCTATCAAACGCGCGAGTTCCCGCTCTTTTAATCTGGGTGACTGGCACAGTCTTCAAAAACAAAACAACGAACAAGTCAGTACTCCTCGCCAATTTACAGTAATTTTCAGTGAGAGAGTGGTGTTTTGGGTACAGTATTCCAAGCAAAAATTGCAATTAAACCCGCACAGAGGGATGTAAGTTTGAAACAAACTTAATTGCTAAGAAACTTAATTAAATCATGAAGCATGCGACAGAGTTACGAGAGAATCGTTCTCTTTGGTCGTTAAATTTAAAGTCGTGTTCACATGGTATCATGCTACACAAAATGTATTGCAACATCTATAAAACTCAAAACGATATTCTGTTCGTGGGTAAAGTGCATCACTTGAGAACTGCTGCATAGATTTAGGTATTTTTTTGTTTATACTACGTCAATCATAGTCGGACTATGACTAGGTATTTACTATAGTCGACACTGGAAGCGTTGTCATATTTTTCAAACGAGTGATTAGTGTCATTAGAAAAGCTAAGCCAGATGAACGAATGAATATGCATTCGCATCTTTTCATGTTTTGTTATGGCTGACAGGCTAGGTGTTTGACTACAGCTCACCTAATGTAAAATGATGGTGTAGTCAAAAATGATAGGTACACCTCGCCTGGGATTGATATACTTTCATATGAGGCTGCCCGATCACACCATTAGGTGCTTGACGGCAGATTTTTAACTTGAGGGTAATACCAACTGAGTACTATAGAAGAAGAACTTCAAAGGACAATGATGTTTTAGGTAGCAGCTGCTTTTCTTATATTTTATTAGCGGCTCGCCCCGGCTTCGCACGGGTGCAACGTAGATAGTAATGTGGTGCACATACAAGTATTGTACATATAACCCTTCCCCTTGAATCACTCTACCTATAAAAAACCCGCATCAAAATCCGATGCGTAGTTTCTTTTTTTTTTAATTTAAAATAGGTTCGCGTTTGACCATACTCTGCCTGATGTTAAGCAGTAGTGTGGTCTAAGATGAAGCACGCGTACCTAGAAGAAACCTATTTACTCTAGATTTGAAGACAACCATATTGTACCTAACAGGGAACACAGACTCCGGCAGAGAGTTCCACAACCTCGCTGTGCTAATGAAAAATGTGGAATCAAAACGCTTTGTGCGTACATGGGGAACATCCACCATGTACGGATGACGTTTTGGTCGCGTTTGTCTTGCTGTCCGATAGAAGAAAGGTGCAGGGGGTTTCAAAGATCTAAGTATACATAGGGACAGACAAACAGCGGAAAGCGACTTTATTTTATACTATGTAGTGATGGGCATACGTTATTACATGCCTCATTACTATTACATTAAAAAAAAGTATAAGGTTATTCATATTGACAGGCAGATAAGCTCTCTTTATTATAACAGACCCTACTTCAAAATATCCTGTTTTAGCTAAATAGATAACTCGTAGGTATGTTGTATTGCAGAGTGTCTGTACGCCGCTTAACACTGATGCTTTTAATGCAAAACTCGTAAAAAGTTGTGGGCATTATGCGTGTTCTACTTAACACACATTACGCGCAAATTTTAAGTAATAAATTAGACTTCTCCATCAGCCTCACTTGAGAGTCAGTTCTCTTGCAGGCTAGGTGCGCTTTATAATCTTCGACCACACCGTTACACCACATCTGGTGAGCTGTGGTCAAATTCAAATTCAAAAAATGTATTTCACAAAACATAAAACCAAATGCAAAATACCAAACGTGTCACCAATTATGACAGCCCTGTTGGCTCATTGGTAGCATATCTGCCTTAAGAGCTGAAGGGTGTGGGTTCGATTCCCGCTCAGGACAAACATTTTATCTATCAACAAATGTTTGTTCTGTGTCTGGGTGTTCTGTATGTAAATAAAAAAAGAAAGTATATATTATGTATGTTATCAGTTATCTGACTTCCATCACACAAGCTCTGCTTAGTTTGGGGTCAGATGGCGCTGTGTGTATAGTCCTAAGATATAAAAAAAAAATGTAAAAAAAAAATTAAAAAAACCTTTGGACATTGTACTTTTTTATATTCTGTAGGTAGGTACATAATATTCTGTTCTCTATAACATAATCAACAGAGAAAATTACATTTATATATCCCCTCCTTTTAAAAAAGGTAAAATTAGTAGTTGTTAAATGATACTGAGAATTTACTAAAGTTTATGAGTTAAGGTGAACCTTACTTTTCTTCCCTTATTTATATAGCACTCATACCGACCCATGTACCTTCAAATACACTCGCTGTTTCTACCTTGTGTATCTTTGCGAAACTAATATCATTGTATGTGGCCTGTTTCAAAAACGATAAAAACATTCACACGTATTCTTAGCATAAAATATGCACCCGTAGACAAAATATAAAATAACAAATCTGACACTCACACTCGCGCACGCACATACTCATACCCACACTTTCATGACACATCGGATGCATGCTTGAATTCTGATTACATTGTTGTTTAATTTCTTGGTCTTTTAGCGGAGAGCTCTGGCGGCCGTAGCACAGTTTTATAACTAAAACGGGCGCCAAGCGGTCCACAAATAAAATAAATTGTACAACTTATCACAAGATCAATTTTGTCTATTCTTTAACATTAGCCAATAAAATTTTTGAATTTGACTACTCACCAAATGTTTACAAGCCTGAAAATTTATAGAGTTCAAAACTATTTTTTTTATCGTTGACAAGCTATGTGTTTGACCACAGCTCACCTGATGTTAAGTGACGGTGTGGTCGTAGATGGTAAAACACACCTAGCCTGGAATAGAACTGGCTCTTAAGTGAGGCAGCCGGAACACACCGTTAGATGCTTAGCGGCAGTTTTTCAACTTGAGGGTGGTAGCTAGACAGCCGAGTACTAAAAAGTACCCTACCACCATGCCATGGTTTCCTCACGATGTTTTCCTTCACCGACAGCTCAAGCTCAATGTTGGGGTTTGTACCCACGCCCTTCGGCATGCGAACCGACCGCGCTAACCACTCGGCTATCATCGCTACTATTAAATTCAATTAACAAAGTTAGGCAAATTAAGAATCCACATCTGCCACCAGAAAATAACTTATAATCAAAATCTGGTAAGGTTGAATTGAGAATGTCATACAATGTCCAGATTGCAATATTGAAATAAGATATTTCGATAAAAATGTATTCTCGGAGCTCTTGAAACAAAGATGAAACTTTTGAATTCGATATTGTCAGGGAAGCATATTGGGTTTTGATTACTATATATATATACTCGTATAAAACTCTTATTCGTTCGGCTGATTCTAGTTCTATTTTGAATAAGACGAAAACTTTATGCCGGTCGCACACTGGAACATAAGACACCCAGAGATTCTTAGGATAAATAACTAAGCTCTTAGAAAATATCCACTACCTCACCCCGCCCTGGTATTCTTTTCAGTTTTGGTTTATTCGTTTTTAACGAAGCCTTGTATTTGGTAGATACATAAATATATTAACTTTGCAAAGGAAGCTATTTGATTGAAGTAAAATTTTGAAAATACCCATTTTTTGTTTTAATCATTTTATTCGATTTTTTATATTAATTGTTTAAACCTATATTGTGTTAGCATTTAGTTGTAGCATTAATTTATTTTACTTAAATGAAAAATATTGGACTATATCACACAATGCCATATAGCCTCATACTAATAAAGCTTGTGTAGCTGAAGTGGCAATGGGCTGGACATATCTGTCGCAGAACCGATAACCGCTGGGGTAGACGTGTTCTAGAGTGGAGACCGCGTATTGGCAAGCGTAGCGTACGATGCCCTGAGACTCGATGGAGTGACGATATACGTAGGACAGCTGGCGGTGGATGGAAGCGAAAAGCCGAAGATCGGGCTGAGTGGCGTGTCTTGGGAGAGGCCTATGTCCAGCAGTGGACTAATATAGGCTGATGATGATGATGAATAAAGCTTGTACTATGATATTTTATGTTACTATGAGAGAAAAAAAAGTACTTTTTTTACACACTTTTTTTAAATAATAGATAGGCTAGCGTTTAACCGCCATCCCGCCTGATGTTAAGAGATGATATGGTCTACGATAGAGCATTTAATTATAATACATACGTAACACACGCAAACGTTTGTTTGTTCTGGAAGGGAATTGAACCCCTAGAACCTCACGGCTTAGAATATTGAGATACGAAAACATAATCCCAGTATATTCAATAAAAATGTGACAAGTATGAATACGTTATTTAACGGCGTGTTTTGGTTGGAGCGTTTAACCTAAGGGTTCGATGGGACTAGTTTGTATGCGGCACGCGTCCGTGCTATTGACTTGTATCGACCCCTATATTCCCTATTTTGGTTTAGGCGTCGTTTTCACTGACGAACTTTATTATAAATCTTGCACGATGTTGTTATTGTGCTTTTATCGTCAAATCCGATATTTCACCTTTACAGTGTGCAACGTACTTATTAATTTATTTTATTTCATTTTTATAATCAAAGGAAAACTTACAGCTTACATTTTTTTTAATCCCACTAATATTATAAATGTGAAAGTTTGGATGGATGTTTGTTACTCTTTCACGCAAAAACTATTGAACGGATTTGGATGAAATTTGGTACGGAGGTAGCTGATACCCTGGATTAATACATAGGTTACTTTTTATCCCGAAAACATGTAGCGGGTAACACCGCGGGGCGCAGCTAGTAATATAATAAAGCGGAAGAGTTTGTACGCAATGTTTTGTAAGCTACGTTAAAATAGAGTTTCGACTGGTGTTTTTTAACGCATATAAGTCCGCATTTGACCACCAACTCACATGTTAGTAAGATGTTGTGGTCGAAGATGAAGCATATATACATAGGAGATACCCATTCACTCTGACCATGAAAATATCAGCTGATAGTTTGTTCCATTCCTTGGTCGTACGTATGAGAAATGTAGAATGAAAACGTTCGTGTTTAAATAACGTTGAAGTATTCATTAGCTAATGGTTTAAAAATAACACTTAATATTATAAAGGTGAACGTTTGTTACGTCTTCACGCTCAAGCGGCTGGACCAATTTTGATGAAGTTTGGTATGGAGATAGCTGACACTCTGGATTAACACATAGGCTACTTTTTATCTCGAAAAAAATGTAGCGGGTTACACAGTGGGGCGAAGCTAGTCTTTTAATAAAAAGGACTCTGTTATAATTTTCTGGAGTAAGCAGGAAGTAACGGTCGCTTTCCGGCGAGCCATTTATTCCGTCACGCTCCTATGAAAAATATTGTTATGCCAAGTCCTCTTTGTATTGCTCTGTGGCTATAACTATGTAAGTAGTAGAGATCACCCAATTTTACCCATTCTGTATTCGGGTCTCGTCCTCTAAGGATATATAGCACGGCGTGTGCCGCCCAAAACTGTGGACGTATTTTACTTCCCTTGTTACGGACTTACGCCGTAATATATACAGTTTTAGTCTTGTTTTATTACAGAGTGTCGCATTGTACTGCAATGGACGCACTTCTTTTATCCAAGACCAGCTGTTGCCCGCGACTGTTGTAATAAGGCTTGACGGTGAAGGCGATTCAAAAACAGTGTACAAATACAAATATTTTATTAATAACACCAATGTGTCACTTCAAAATTTTAAATATGTCATTAAATGAGTTTTAAAACACTGATTACGTGTCAACACAAACATTTCAAAATAAAATATGTCAATACCAAAAAAAATTATCAATATAATAAAATGACATGACAAAAAAATCATAATTACTTACTAGTAATTCAATAATCTTTAAGTTTGAAATACTCGTCAATGTCATAGAACAAGGTCTCTTGTAGCCAAGATCTTAACTTGGTTCTAAAGCACGGAGTAGAAGGTGCATCAAGGTGGAAGGTGTACAACCCAATCTATTAAGCTTAGATTGTAAACTTGTTTTTTTCATGTGAATCATTTAAATGTATAACAAACTTTCCCCTTCCAATAATGTTAAAAAAAAATTGTAATTCAAGTAAGTTGACAAAAGCCACGGACACCAGTGTCTGTGGTGCGTATATCCTTCTAACCTACACTAATATTATAAAGAATAAACATTTATATTTTTGTGTGATTGTAACGAATAAACTCAAAAACTATTGGACCGATTACAAAAATGCTTTCACCATTAGAATGCTACATTCTCCCTGAGTGACATAGGCTATATTTGTTATTAGAATTTAATCTAAAAAATAAATGTATAAACTTCCCATGTACTTGTACATGTACATTTTACTTGGTGGTAGATCTCCTTAGCAGGAGGTCATCTAGGTAGGTTAGGTTAGGTACCAGATATTCTGCCGCCAAGCAGTAGTGTGTAAACATTACTGTGTTCCGGTTGGAAGGGTACTGCAGCTAGCGAAATTACTGGGCTGCTGAGACTTAGGTACCATCGAAAGTCTCAAAGTAATGAGCGCCAAAGCAGTGATGCCCTGCACTTTGTTTTGTTACTCAAAGTTCTGTACATCGCTGCAATGGTCATGGACAGGCGTTACGTCTTAGCATCAGGAGAGCGTCTTGTTCGTCTCAGAATTTTTCACATAAAAAAAAAGAAAAAAAGTTAAACTTTAAACCCCTAATTCACCCAGAACAAACATTTATCGTCACATGAATGCACTGGTGGGGCTCGAACTTACCCATTAAATAAATAAATAAATATCGTAGGACTATTGGTTTCAACATAATGCCAATTAATAGTTAAAATCTCGCTTAATGAAAAGAAATTCCCCTAGTATCGGCTTAATAGCCTCTTTACAAAGCTATAAAAGTATAATTAACCTCTTTCGTGAGCACAGCCGCTGTAGTTTAATTTGGCACTGTTTGCTAAGACTACAAAGATGTATATTTTTAAACTTTACATAACAACTAGCGGACGCCTCGCGGTTTCACCCGCGTAGTTCCCATTCCCGTGAGAATACAGGGATAAAATGTAGCCTATGTCATCCAGGGATAGTGTAGCTTCCCAACAGTGAAAGAATTTTTGTAATCGGTCCAGTAGTTTCAGAGCCTAATCAATACAAACAAACAAACAAATCTTTTCTCTTTATACTAGTACTAGCGGACGTCTCGCGGTTTTACCTGCGTGGTTATCGTAGGAAACAATTAATAGCAACAATAGGAATTTGATGTCGTAAAAACATGTTTTTGTGCGCTTACAAACAAACAAAACGCTGGCGAAACCTTACGAAATAAATCAAAATAATGTACAACGTTAGCATCCTACGTTGCACCCGTGTGAAGCCGAGGCGGGCCGCTAGTGTATGTCTATTGTATAACTATAGTAAAATCAAATATATATATATTTTTTTATGTAAAAAGTAATGATACGAACTAGACGCTCTCCTGATGGTAAGAGATAACGCCTGTCCATGACCACTGCAGCGATACACAGAACTTAATAATGAAATCAGAATCAAAATAAATAAAAAATATAAAATAATAGAAATCAAAATAATGTACTACGTTAGCATCCTACGTTGCACCCGTGCGAAGCCGAGGCGGACCACTAGTATATTTATAACAATAGTAAAATCAAATGGAGCACAATAGACGCCTGTAGAGCTACACAGCGCTGTAAAGGCTGTAAAGATGAAACGGTCGGTTTTTATCCTTTCACCGATAGACCGTGTCGCAGTAATGGAAAGAAAAAAATCACGTTAATGCATGTGGGAATGGGGAATACGTGCGCTCAGTTAGCACTGATTACTGAGAGGAGATAGCCATCGTGTAAAAGCAGCAATATTTTATAGGGATTTCTACGAATACGTTTGAGAATGTTTGGGCTTTTTACGTGAGTGCTCAATTATTGAGGGCACTGTTAAGTTTATGAAGTGTGAGCATTAGGTATAAGTATCAGCCCCGTTGGCTCATTGGTAGTATATCTGCCGTGACAGCTGTTGGGTGTGGTTTCGATTCCCACTCAGGGCAAACATTTTGTGAATAAACACAATCATGTTTGTTCTGTGTCTGGGTGTTCTGTATGTATTATAAGTTTGTATTTACAAAAAAAAAGTATTTATGTATTCTATCAGTTATCTGACTTCCATCACACAAGCTTTGCTTAGTTTGGGGTCAGATAGCTCTGTGTGTATAGTCCTACGATATTTATTTATTTATCGTTCTTATTTATTGCCCCAAGTATATAATACTAGCGGACGCCTCGCGGTTTCACCCGCGTAGTTCCCGTTCCCGTAGGAATACAGGGATAAAAAGTAGTCACCCGGGGATAGTGTAGCTTCCCAACGGTGAAAGAATTTTTGAAATCGGTAGAGTAGTTTTGGAGCCTATTCAATACAAACAAACAAACAATCAAATCTTTTCTCTTTATAATAGTATAGATTTAGGGTACTTAATGATTTCGAATAAATACCTACTTGATACAGGCAGAATGTACAAAGCGTAATTATGCCAAAAATGAAGACAAAAAATTAAAAGCAAAAATGTTTTTAAAGACAAACTTTTATGTGAGACAATCAACTAAACAGTTAAAAATAAATTCTAGTAAGCATTTTGGTAGGTCAAGCTGAAAATCTGCCACCAAGCATCGAACGATGAGTTCTGGCAGCCTCACTTGAGAACCAGTTCCATTTCAGGCTAGGTGTGCTTTACCATTTTCGACCACACCGTCACTTAACATCAGGTGAGCTGTAGTCAAACACCTACCCCGCCAAAAAAAAAACAAGGAGGCGATCAAAAGCTAACCATCGTATTACGCAGGCAATAGTTAAGTGTATTATCATAAATTTAATATATAGGTGCTATTATGCACTTATATTTACGGGCGGGAGTTTCGCTGACCGCTATATGGGTCACCTTTGTCCGAGTTGTTTTAAACCAGACCGCTGGTATCGATTAGCTGTTTACTAAATAGCCTAACTGTTTCTGGGCCAATTTCGAATTAAAACGCACTCAACGATATTCTAAGTATTAAAACACGCAATGTTATATTGAGTAAGCAGTAACGTAATAAATAATAAACAACGTAAGACATTACACACAGCGCCATCTGACCCCAAACTAAGCAAAGCAAGTATTCTATCAGTTATCTGATTTCCATAGTACAAACTATGGAAATCAGATAACTGATAGAATACTTATTGTTTTTGTAAATACATGTAAGAAATACAGAAAACACAGAACAAACATTTGTTTATACCGCAAAATATTTGTCCTGGGTGGGAATCGAACCAACGCCCTTCAGATCTTGGAGCAGACATACTACCAATGAACCAACAGGGCTGCAGTATAGTAAATTGTATGATTATAATCTTGTTTCATTTAAAGCGTTTCTTTGTAGCGATGATAGCTCAGTGGTTAGCGCGGTAGGTTTGCATGCCGAAGGGCGTGGGTTCAACCCCAACAATGAGCTTGAGCTGCCGGTGAAGGAAAACATCGTGAGGAAATCATAGCATGGTGGTAGGGTACTTTCTAGTACTCGGTTGGCTAGCTACCACCCTCAAGTTGGAAATCTGCCGCCAAGCAGCTAACGGTGTGTTCCGGCAGCTTTACTTGAGAGCCAGTTCCATTCCAGGATAGGTGTGCTTTACCATCTTCGACCACACCTTCACTTAACATCAGGTGAGCTGTGGTCAAACAACTAGCCAGACAACCATTAAAAAAAAAACAAAAACGTTCTCAAAACTTAGTAATAACATTATTTTAGTTGCAATCGTCGGAAAATTTATGTATCTATACTGTATTATCTTTCAAACTAGTTTTTCTCGAATTGTTATAATGTATTTAGAAATAGTGATTTGTAATAGTTTTAATTAAAGCGTACAGAATCACATGCGTGATTTTGGGCAAACGATACAGTGTAAAAGTTTTGAGACAAATGTGACTTTGTTCTGATGTTAAGAGCTCGCAAGCCCATGACAAGAGGTATCACTGCAGTGGTCATGGGCACTTAATTTTCTCAAAGTTCTTTAACTTTAAGTAAGAAAATAAAGCCTAGTTAGAGTGAGACTCATAACGTCACTTTTCATAAACGAAAAAAATAAACTTAGATCAACACCTAGTATACCGCTGCTGTGGTCATGGGCAGGCGTTATCTCTTGTCATCAGAAGACTGAACTGAATGTTTTGATATTATTAAAGTACATCTTCTTTATTTTTAACTAGCGGACGCCTCGCGGTTTCACCCGCGTAGTACCCGTTTTCGTGGGAATACAGGAATAAAAAATAACCTATGTCACCCGGGGATTGTGTAGCTTCCCAACGGTGAAAGAATTTTTGAAATCGGTCCAGTAGTTTCGGAGTCTATTCAATACGAACAAACAATCAAATCTTTCCTCTTTATAATGGTATAGATTAAATTAAATTTTAATGTCTAGTATTTATTCGAAATCATTAAGTACCTTAAATGTTTCGTCAGTAGACTTTACAAAACGAAATTAATGGTAAGTATTAACAGAAAACATTTTCGGATGGCTCGCTGTAATAATGTCCAAAAGGCAAACTTTTCCCCTGAAGGGTTGGTTATTCGCCCGTAAAAATACGGCGAAAGTTTTCGCGTTCGCGGTATAATTATCTCTGTCAAAGCTACGCGCCTGAGTTGTTGCGGATACTTTGTTGCCCTTTTCATTATTATTTCATGAATTGACAAAATAAAATGTGGCTATGTTATTTTCTTAAAAAGAAAACTTCTACACTTATCGCCAACATCACGATCAGATTATGATAAAATAGACACGTCAATCAGTCTGATCCTAGGCTTTTAGTTTTTCGGCTTAGCCAGCTGCTTCTTTTATGTGCTGCGCCAGATAAGTGCTGGTCATACCGCTTAGTATGACCAGTATTATGCTGACCCCTATTTTCTGTTTGTTTGTTTTTGTAACAAAATAAAATCTTTTTCTTTCTTTCTTTCTTCTTTCATATAAAAGTTATGAGACGCTCTCCTGATGGTAAGAGATAACGCCTGTCCCTGACCATGGCAGCGATACACAGAACTTTGAGTAGCAAAGTAAAGTCCAGGGCATCGCTGCTTCGGCGCTCATTGCTTTGAGACTTTCGATGGTTAGTTTTAACTGTGCTAAAGAGATATACAATTTGCATTATAAGGATATATTGAAAAAAAAAATAGTTTACGTATTCTGTCAGTTATATGACTTCCATAGCACAATCTTTGCTTAGTTTGGGGTCATGTGGTATGTAATGTTCGAGATGTACGATATTTAATTAATTAATTTATTATTTATTTATTGTTATTTGAATGTACAGTTCGGAGTTACATACTCGATCTACAAAACCTTAACTTTTAGTCTGGATTGAAAAAAGAAAGCTTGATCCAAGATTGTAGGAAAGTGAACGCTCACGTTTATTTCGATAGCTACAAGACATTATGCCTGATTGGGATTCACACGTTTCAGTTTACGAGCTTCACCCACGACCGACCGTAAAACTGGAATCGAGAAAATATAGTTTCACGTTACATCATTTTTACACCCGGATGTCTATGAAAAATACTTGATGTGATGGAATAGAACGAGATCTCAAGAGATAAATTTAGTTTTGCATTTAGATCTTATATCGATTCCAGGTATTATGTAATCTAGTTTGAGTTAGATTTTGTGTCGTTATAACTAGAATGACATTTAATAGCTAGAAGAAAATTAAATACCAATTATTTAAATGCAAGCCTATTCAACACCAAAAAAAAAATGGCGTAACTACGTACTTTATTTGGTTGTGTTTTATTATTTTTATTTGAATGTAGAGAGATGAACGAAACACTCTCCTGATGGTAAAAGATACAGATGTCCATAACCATTGCAGCGATACGCAGAACTTTGAGAAGCAAAAAAATCGGTGCTCATTACTTTGAGATTTTCAACGGTTAGTCTCAATAACCCTATAATTTCACGAGCTGCAGTACCGTTCAAACCGGAACACAGTAATGTTTATACACCACTGCTTGGCGGCAGAATGTTTAGTACTGCGGTGATACCTAGACGACTCCTGCTAAGGAGATCTACCACCAAGTATAAAAAAAGTTGCTATTTTTTTAGGAATGTTTCTATGATCTATATTTGATAACCTTACGCCGGTCCGGTTTACATAGTACTTGACTCGATGAAAAAAAATTATTTCAGAGATTAACTTATCCAAAGAAAAGGATACTTTGTCGTGGTCGAGATAACAGAAATGAAAGTCGATAAGTCGAGATGAGATTCCGCCTACAGAAACTGGTTGGCTAGCAATTTGATAGTGCGTCTGTAGCATTTTAATTTGTAAAAATTACGTAAAACATAAAATGTGTAAAAGTTTGAGAACAAAAAGCAATTGTCATCTACTCCCGCCGACCCATGTTTTTATTTTTACATCGTTTTTATTGTACTTTAAGCTTGCGAATTCGTATAGTAGTCATTTTGCCTGTCCTAATTACTTATCATAATAAATTATTACGCAAAAATTAATGAAGTAACGCTTACGAAGATTTTTTTCAGAATAAACAATGATTTATTCTAAACGAACAAATTAAAAAAACGTGCCGATATTTTACATTTGACATATTATTATATTGACATTTTAGAATAGGATAGAATATTTTTAGTGACCTTATAACCACATATATTACACTAGGTACGTCAAAGTTACAATTTCATTAGTAAAATTAGGTATAATTAAAAAAGGAAAAGAATCCAAATCAACAAATGTCACTACTTGATTTTAACAATAATGTGTGAATATTATAAAATGTCAGCCAAAATATTAAATAATGTCAAGTGTATAATTAAAAAATTAATAAACGTGGAATAAATAATCTTTAAAAAACAATTTTAATTAACATAAATAATAGATAGATTAATTTATTATATTAACATGTGTTATGTTTTTGACCTTTTTAATTTAATTTTTAAATACGAATGGACAAATACCTGTAATATTAGTGTTCTCACTAAAATATTTGAATTTGTATTTGTCCTCCAAATTGCTTGCCGTTGCTACTCGATTGATCTAATGATCATGCGTGCTACCCCATTGATCTGAGCAAGGAGTTGTCATTTAGCGAAACACAATGGCGGCGCATAAAGCGGGTATCCAACTGGGTCACAGCGTGTCAACCAGCGTGAGTTGATACATGCTGAGGTGTGCGATCGAGGGCTAGTGAGGCTCCAGAGTCGATAATAATATTTGTAATCGATACATTTAATAAAAAGTGGAATAAGTGTTTGCCCAATGGCATTTCATGGATGTTCCAAATCGTTGCAGTCTGAAGTTCGGTGACTGGACGTCTCTACAAGTTAAAACTAATTTAAGTTATACTATTTACAAAATGTACACAAAAACCTTAGTCTAAAAATCCGTCAGAGGAGGGATATGTAGCCAGAATGCTGGTAGCATTGCCACGCTGGATGGCAAGCTTTTGACCAAAGTAGATACCAGCATTCTGGTCACCTGAAGCCTCCTCTGAACGTTGACGTTGATCTAAGTTTATTTTTTTCGTTTATGATAAGTGACGTTATGAGTCTCACTCTAATTTTAGTTTAAAAGTACATTATTAGAAATTTAAGAACCGAACAAGTGAGAGTTTGAATTTCGTGCTGGGGGTTCCATACAAACTTTCATATGCATATAATGTAGCCAAAATTTAGATTCATCGCGAGAGAGACACCAAAAAGCTTGAGGTTATTCGTAATCGGATAGATTTAGGCAAGATGGAGTTCAAACGTCATAGTAAATAATAAAAATGTTACAATGTACATACAAAGAACTACTTAAGTGTAACTCGTAACATAAGCTCTTGAACCAGATATTTTACCAAATTTAAAAAAAATAATGAAATTAACTAATAGGGCAGTTTAAATTGTCTTCTGAGATAAAATAATGTACAATAACGTCCTAAAGATGCCTCGGAGCACATGTCGGCAAGTGGTTACTGCGGAGAGAAGAGGATATTAAGACTTGTGGCTATTTAAATTAGATTATTGTTAAATTATATTTTTAAAGTTTATATACGTCATAGTTACGTACGTCATTAGTTCTAGATATTAAGTAAGATTCAGTTTTTATTAATAAATTATTGTCAAATTAGTTAAATTTAAGTCCTCATCACTGTTGTAACTGAAACGACTGTTAAGCGGAAATAAACTAAATATACCTTGAATATTCAAAATAAACTTCCGCAAAGAAACACCTGAATCAATAAATTTTTAAGGTTTATAAATGAAATAAATCCAGATGTTCAAGCTCACTCACAAGACAGCGAGAAGGGAGAAAACTAGAAATAATATCAAGTGAAGACGCAGAACTCACGCAGTTTCCTTGTAAAACATCGTCGTGTACTTGTGCGTTCTAAATGCAGGCGTTACATAGCTCTACCCACACTGGTCGGCACCTGGCGCGGGTCGGGATTGGGACATGTGTTTTTCCAACTTTGAAAATATTTTTTGCTGAGTCTCTTTCTCCAACAAAAAGTGGACACAAATTTTTCGTTTTTTGTGCCGTGTGTAGGTAAGTACTTGCGTACATAAATATAAAAGTAAATTTTGAAGGCTATATTACTTAAAGTAGCATTTTTAGATCTGTCAAATAAAGCCAACAAAATTCGTTACACCGGTGAAGGAAAACATCGTAAGAAAACCATAGCAGGGTAGGTAGGGTACTTTCTAGTACTCGGCTGGCTAGCTACCACCCTCAAGTTGAAAATTTGTCGCCAAGCATCTGACGGTGAGTTCCGGCGGCCTCACTTGGTTCCATACCAGGCTAGGTGTGCTTTAGCATCTTCGACCATACCGTCACTTAACATCAGGTGAGCTGTGGTCGAACACCTAGCCTGTCAACCATTAAAAAAAAACTTAAATAACTGGTTATGATTGGAAGAAATATACTTAACTGAGATATAGTTTCCGGTGCTCTCTCTAACTAAATAACCAAATTGAATTGTATTACATTATTGCCTTTCTAGCTCATTTGATAGGATCTCTGATCATTTAGGACAAAAACTTGTGTGACAAACTTAAATATTTATTATGTGGCTGGGTGTTCTGTAAAAAATCTATTAGTTATCTGGTCCCCATCTATATCTATGCTATTACTATTTGTTTGTTTGTTTGTATTGAATAGGCTCCGAAACTACTGGACCGATTTCAAAAGTTTTTTCACCGTTGTAAAGCTACACTATCCCCGAGTGACATAGACTTTTTATTCCTGTATTCGCACAGGAACGGGATCTAAAATGGCGTTATGTAAAATGTCACATAGTTTTATTGTATTTTGTTACTCGCTAAAATTTAGATATGCTAAAATTCGTTTTGTTTTTAGTATTGACAGGCTTGCACGTTTAATGTAAGTTAAGATATGACGATGCCAAGATGTTTATATTTGATGTTAAGTTAGTTTTTAACAAAATTCACACAACATGTAGTTTTCTAAGAACGTTTTCGTTCACAGTTTGAAGTCAGTGGCAATTAACATAGAAAATACAAAGATTTGAACTCATGACAGCCAGATGGTCTCCCACTAGGCTGCCGAAACTTTAGTTTTTATGCAACTTTTACGAAAAAAGTCCACTAAACTGAGATCACAAACAATGTATACTTAAGTCTTAATCCGGTCTTCACCACTGCCTTACGAGCCTGTAATTTGAGCTTCTTTCAAGTAGAGTATTTTTCTTGAGCAGTAATTCGGGTCCGTCGAGAAATGGCTGCCATCAAAATTCCGCCTCGCGGCGAGATCTAAGTGGGGTGATTCATCACGAGAACTGAATTTAATGGACAGATGAATAAAAAAGGAAAAATGAATAATTCTCACTGCTACTGAATTGATACTAGATCAATATGATTATAAGATAAGATAATTTTTATTTGACATAAAACATATTGTACAGATATATTTACCATAGGCTCCCGAACCAGTCAAAGACTGTGAGTTAAATGCATGATACGTCTTTCAAAACAATAGTGAGCAACGAGTTATTTAATTTTGACGTACAGTAAAGTACATGTTTTCTGTTCGAATTCGATTAAAAAAATTCACACCGTAACCAAACAAATTAACGAAAAAAACAGAGAGAAAAAGAAATAGAAGAGAAGAGAGTAAAAGAAACACTTCAAAACTAAAATATGGAACTAAAACAGTTTATAAACCCCCTTGTATAAAAAAAACTGAAATAAAGCAAATTGAATTAAGGGTCATTGTATTTGGAATAGGTTAAAAAACAATTGACTCCCTAATGGCGAATCTAGAAAAGTTATTGTTGAGGTGCTGCGTACTTAGGGTAAAATTAGAGCGCAGAAGTAGCTACGCCGTAGCCAAAAGCTACATCGTAAAACATTCTACGCCGTAGAAAGTTCTACGCTACTTTGCTACATATAACAAAGTTTCTAACAAGATTGATCACTTCAAAACTAGTTTCTCATGAACTTCTGGAAAAGATGACTTCGCGCTAAAAAATATCACACTAATATTAAAACGAGAAAGTTATATATTGTTGTTGGCTTAGCAATTGACCACAGCTCTAATGTCAGAGATATTAATTATCAAATTAAATGAGCGAGGGTAACGCTGTCTGATCTATCTAGATTTAATGAAATGAGAGTATGCCGGAACACATTGGAATAAAAGTGAGGAATTCTAATGAACCATAAAGGTGTTGTATTTTCATGCGAAACATTTCACTGTTTTGTTACATTACCGCTAAACAATGAAGTTTGCTGTCCGAGTGTGTGTTCCCTGATAGATATAATCTGAGTGCCTTCAAGTCGCGAGTGAATCAGTTTTTTCTAGACAAGCGTGCTTCAGCGTGGACCAAGTCTTTGCTTAACATCAGGCGAGATGCCGGTCAAACGCAAACCTATCGATACTATAATAAAGAGGAGAGATTTATTTGTTTGTATTGAATAGGCTGCGAAACTACTAGGTCGATTTCAAAAATTATTTCACTGTTGAGAAGCTACACTATCCCCGGATGACATAAGCTACTTTTTATCCCTGTATTCCCACGGGAACGAGAACTACGCGGATGAAATCGGGAGGCGTCCGCTAGTTAGTCATAAAACAAATCAATTAGAAAGTTTTTTTTGGGGTAACTTTTTTTTTCTTAGACCACATCGCTATCAGGCCGAATGTGGTCTGTTGCAAGGCCATTTCATTTAAAAAATGCTGAGGCTGTCAAGCTTCACAAAAGCCTTTTTTAAATGCAATTTTTTTAGGTCGCAGTCTAGAAAATCACCCTTGACGCAACTTGCTCACATAGCGAGGATGGCGACGACACGCCGTCCAAACTTTACATTAAGTTTTAACTATTATTGCTTGGACGCTGTAACTAGAGCTGGCAACATTTTACTAGTTTTATTACTTTTTTTATAGGCGACAGGCTAGATGTCAAGCTACGCTACAAACGGTGGTGGAAACTAACTTTAACTGTCGTGACAATTACGTCGTACCTTCAACACTGGGCTGTTCGCAGACGAAATAGTTATGCTCTCTGCAACCTCGATCGTTCCACATGAAGGTGGGTATTGCAGGGGCGGGGCGCGGGGGGAACTCCCGTCGCGCTTCAACGCAGTCCTGGCCAGAGGTGCCGTCGTCGTTCGGCTGACTGCTGTGCTTGCGCCACCCGGGGAACCAGTCTAGGATCAAAAATGGTCGTTAAACTTAAGGAGCTATTTGATGAAGTAAACAATTACCTAACTTTATTCACTTTACTTGGTGGTATATATCTTTGCAGGATTTTTTTTTTATCGCCCTGAGACTCGATAGAGGTTTATATAAAAAAATGGTACGTAAAATTCAACTGTTTTAAATTTGTTAGTAGGTACCTACTAGTTTTTTTAATCCTACTTGCACTTACTAGAAACCACTTACAGACATAATTACGTTACGATAAAAATTGAGGGTAGCACTGAGATGAGAAACCTTTTTCTCAGTTAAAACCACTTAAACCAATCTCATAAAATTATAATAAGAGTTTGCGATAAATTTTCCGATGTTATTGAATCTCGGTCGAGTTGCAATGTTGGGGGTTTAATTATCCTCTTATTAATTACTTCGTTAGATCTAAGATACCGGAGCAAAAGATCGGCTTAAACATTTTTGCGTAAACAGAGTAAAGTGGCGGAAAAATTTAAGACAAAATGCTTAAGTGGTAGACAAATACATATATATAGAGGTTTATAGGTAGGTATATTAATAAAACAAAGTCAATCACCGTCAATCAATCATCTGTCTGTTTGCGATAAACATAAAAACTACTGAACGGATTATCATGCGACTTTCCCCAATAGACAGAGTGATTCAAGAGGAAGGTTTATGTGCATTTGCACCACATTGCACTCATGCGAAGCCGGGTCGCTAGTTTTTTATAGTAACGTTCTATTGATAGCAAGAGATAACGTCTGAATGTAGGTTTGATTAACATAATTTGAAGACTAAATAGATATTTATGGATGAAAGGCTAGGGGTTTGACCACAGTTCATCTGATATTAAGTGACGGTGTTGTTGAAGATGGTAAACACTGTTATGGTAAAGCCTAGATTGGAATAGGCCGGAACACACCGATAGATAATTGGCGGCAGATTTTCAACTTGAAGGCCAACTGAGTACTAGAAAGTACCCTACCACCATACAAACCGTGAGAACCGACCGCGCTAACCACTGAGCTATCATCGTTTACAATACTAATTAGCTAGCCAGCCGAGTACTAGAAAGTACTCTACCACCATACAAACCGTGAAAACCGACCGCGCTAACCACTGAGCTATCATCGTTTACGATACTAACCAGTTATTAATAACGATGTTGCTTGTTTACCTAATTGCGTAGCACGTACAGCAATTCTGTAGCACGTGCGCAGCAACATTCTACGCGGTATCATTTAGATTCTAGAAACAGCTTCATTACGTCGACTTTCTGTCGTAATAAATAAATCTATACCAGATATTCCAACGCCAAATAGTAGTATATAAACATTACTGTAAATTACAGTTGCTGTTGCTGTTGAGACTAATCATAATGAGCACAAAAGCAGCGATGTCTTATATTTTATTTTTACCCGAGACGGAGAACGGAGACGGTAAATGCGTTTGGGGTGAGAGGATGTTCGTTTGTGCAAATTCATGTTACCATATTTCTTCAAAACTACTAGTCCGAATTTGTGTTACTCAAAGTTCTGTGTATCGCTGCAACGGTCATGGACACGCGTTGTCCCTTACCATCACAATAACGTTTCTCATTACTGTTATATAAAAGAAAAGAACATTTTTAACGGCGAAATGCTTGAACTCTTAAAAGTCCTTTCATCGCTTAATTTCTCCAATAACTCAACAGGTTCTGTTCGACGTCGACGAACGAGGCTGGGTTAACGAAGCGGACTGGAGTCCCATCAGTCTGCTTGACGTGCGATGCTCGTAAACTGGCGCTTACGACACGCTCGACCCGCAGTCCGACCGCAAGCGACACGCCACTGCGTCGAAACCGCAATAACACCAACTATACCTAACTATACATCATGTGTGTACATTTATTTTTACATACTTACTATCCCACCAATATTATAAATGTGAAAGTTTTGATGGATGGATAGATGTTTGTTACTCTTTCACGTAAAATCTACTGATCGGATCTGATCTACTGAGACCCTCAATAAAGATAAAGATAATTTATTTATTAAAACACGAGTAATATAAATTGAAATACATGGATAGATTATTTAATTATGTCCTGTGATCGTGTTTTGCCCTTTAGGTGTTCAAATATGAGCGATGGCATGTCATGTAAAATAATAAATTCAAATTAGATAATAAAGTGTACAAGTCAATCAAAATAATAATAATCAATGTACAATAATGGATGTCAAGAATAATAATAATAAACAATTTCAAGCAAATACGTCAAAAGTTACAGATAATAATCGATTAAAACATAGGGTACTTTTTATCCCGAAAATATGTACCGGGTAACATCGCGGGGCGCAGTTTTGTATTTTATAAATTAACATAAAGAATAAAAGGTAGAAATAAATTTTATGTCACAAACCGGCATCGACTCAGCATACGACTGCAGCCAGCCAGCGCTGGTCTTCCGTCGATGCCTGCGATGCCTAATTTGAGTGATTCACGTATTAAAAAGTAGCTAATGTTACTTTTTATCGCGAGAAACGCGGGCGAAACGGCGTGGACTAGCTAGTACGGTGATAGATACAATTTAATTAACACCGGACGTATTTCAGCGCGATCAGAATGGCCTACAGTAAAAATAAACTCACATTTCACGCACTCCGTTCTAAATAATAAATCAGGGACGTATTAAGTTCAAACAATTCCACCGCCACGGTGCCAATTTCCCTCGGGGGCTCTATTTCATACATTTTATCACGTTAAAATCACGTTACGGGTAAAATAAACATGTCGCAGTAATCGAGATCAAATTGGTATCAACCAAAGTTGCACATGACGGTGAAACTGTTTTAACTTTTTAAATGCTACTCTTGGGAGTAAAAAAAATTAAAAAAAAGTAAAACTAATGACAAAAGTTTCACAATAGGAGGTTTTATACACATATATTTAAATAACGTATTATAAATATGTACATAAAAAGTGTAATATGTAAAAATGAACAATAAATTAGAAGTATAAACATTTGCACGTCTGTTTGAATTTATCTGACTGAATGCAGTATGCCAGAAAAAAAGATTTTTTTTTCACGTTACGTACGTGAAAAAAAAAAAAACTTTTTTCGTATACGTTATACACGTATACGAAAAAAGATACCTCAACAGATATAGGTGGGCAAATTTTCTGTTTTTTTTTTGAAAGGAATATGTGTATATACTTAACAGCACGACACAATTACTTTCGTGTATCGCTTCTGTGACACACATGTAACGCCCTATATTTTTTCCATGACGGTAAAGGATGTCACCCAGTATAATTTATATATATGTATTCAAAATTGAACACGACAAGCGTAGATGATATGATGTAGTATGATGTATGAGATGTAGCGATGATAGCTCAGTGGTTAGCGCGGTAGGTTCGCATGCCGAAAGACGTTGGTTCAAACCCCAACAATGAGCTTGAGCTGCTAGTGAAGGAAAACATCGTGAGGAAACCATAGCATGGTGGTAGGGTGCTTTCTAGTACTCGGCTGGCTAGCTACCTTCAAGTTGGAAATCTACCGCCAAGCACCTAACGGTGTGTTCCGGCAGCCTCACTTGAGAGCCAGTTCCATTCCAGGCTAGGTGTGCTTTACCATCTTCGACCACGCCTTCACTTAACATCAGGTGAGTTGTGGTCAAAACACCTAGCCTGTCAACCATAAAATATATATATATATATATATATATGCATGTATTCAAAATTGAACACAATGAGCGTAGATACGAATTTAAAGGAGAAAATAGCTTCTTACAACTATTTCATATTTCAAGCCATTCAGCAATTCAGTTAAAATTAGAATTACTCCAGCAATTTTTATCTGAAAAACGCGTATTACGGAAAATTGGTAAAATCGCGCCGCACGCCTTGTATATATTTCCGTGGCTCCAATCAACTTTTCGCACATGACCGCTCATCGACAAAGCTACATCATTTATATAGAAATAAAATGTAAGAGAGGAGGCGAAATAACGTCCGCTCTATGATGGATGCCATTTATTCCGAGTAAGGTAACATTCATCTTGTTTGGTAACATCGACACAGAATTAGCGGGCATTCTCCCGACTTTTACACCCAGTTCGCAAATAAATGTATGTGTATAATAATATGTTGACTGTTGGTTTTGGGAATAAAACAATAAGCTCAGCTTAATCATTTATTTCAATTAACTATCAACGTTCTGACATATTTATTTTAATATTTACCATGGTGGTAAAAGTTCGAAATAAACGATGATCCTTGAACAATTCGGACTATTACCATTAAGAGTTAGTAAATTTCGGAGAGTGTGCGCTTGAGCTGCACAATTCGGTTCCTCCTGCACCTTTCTTTTACCGGACGGCTAGACAAACGCGACCAAAACGTCATCCGTACATGGTGGATGTTCCCCATGTTCGCACAAAGCGTTTTGATTCCACGTTTTTCATTCGCACAGCGAGGTTCTGGCAACTCTCAGCCGGACTCTGTGTTCCCTGTTAGGTACAATATTGGCGTCTTCAAATCTAGAGTGAATAGGTTCCTTCTAGGTAAGCGTGCTTCAACTTAGACCACACTACTGCTTAACATCACGCAGAGTGTGGTCAAACGCGAACCTATT
Source organism: Biston betularia (assembly GCA_905404145.2). NCBI lineage: Eukaryota > Metazoa > Arthropoda > Insecta > Lepidoptera > Geometridae > Biston > Biston betularia. Next base: position 12,819,706 of record FR989873.1, read on the forward strand.
TTGAATAAAAAAATAAATCTTAAGTTTTACTGGAAAATATTAGAATTTACCATAGTCCGGGCTTTTACAGTAACATATACATACATTACATATGGAAGACTTCCTGTCCCGGCGTATCGCTTAACAGTCAACATATATACCGACAGTAGCGCCACCTACCGGGTCCAATTGTGTTTTCAAACCATCCAGGAACCCATTGAAAATATACACACAAAATTTCACCCAAATTGGTCATTTAAGAGTTTTGTATACATACAGGCAAGACTTTGAACCAGTTTCGTTCATTTCTGCTTTGATAAATACTAGTTTACAGTCATTAAAGTCGCGTAGGTATGTTTGGAATGGTGGTAGGGTACTTTCTAGTACTCGGCTGGCTAGCTACCACCCTCGAGTTGAAAATCTGCCGCCAAGCATCTAACGGTGTGTTCCGGCAGCCTCACTTGAGAGCCAGTTCCATTCCAGGCTAGATGTGCTTTACCATCTTCGACCACACGTTCACTTAACATCAGGTGAGCTGTGGTCAAACAACTAGCCTGTCAATCATTAAAAAAAGAAAAAAAAAATAATATTTCAATGAATAAAAGCTTCGGCTTTTATCTTCATTCGGTTCCATCCATTCATTCTATTCGTTCATTCGAGTTAAAATCGAACCGAAACATAATATACGCGAGCTGCAATTATTTTGTTGTTTGTGTATTTAAATTAAATTCAAGGGAACGATGAAATATGAATACATTTTAATTACAGCACGTCGGTGATAGGTGGAATCGGTTTGCTTAAATATAATAAATTGTTTCAATTTTGTGATACTTACGGATGAGTCCAGAATAACAGGTTATACCTACTACATGTGATAAGTTGAACATTTACTGATAAGTTAAGAACGTCATCTCATGGGATGATGTATCTTTTATGGGATAAATTCAGATTAACACACTGTTTGACTTGTTGTCTCTGGATACCCAATTTCGTCTAATTGTTGCAATATTGTTATCGTTTTTTTATGTCTATGCTTACATTTAGGCTTGCCTGGAAGATATCCCTCTTAGAGATAAGACCACCAATGTTGCACTATTAATAATAATGATAAAATATTTTTTTTCGGATCAAGTTCATAATTATTTACCGGTTTCTTATTACTTCCAACCGATCTTTATGGAAGTCAATGGGAAAGGCCTATGTCCAGCAGTGGACGTCCTGCGGCTGAAATGATGATGATGATGATGATATTAATTACACAATAAAATAAACATGTTAATAAAATAAAGCATGAATATAAAATCAAGTCGGAGAAAAAAAAACCAAACGCAATTCAAAATGTCAAATACAAAAAAAAAAAACAAAAAGCCTAGTGCCTAGTTGTTTATTTTATTGTCTCTTTTTTCAACTGTGATCAATAAAGAGTAATGTACATAATAATATATATATATATATGTTTTTTGCTCTCTGTACTCTTTTCTATTTATGATGTGCACAATAAAGAGTTATATCTATCTATCTATCTATATATACATGCGAGGTATTGTGTCAATATTTTGTTATAACTAGCGCCATCTGCCCCAGCATCCTAGTACTCGCAGGGAATGAAACAAGGGAATGAATATAACGAACGAGTTGAAGGCTTCATTCACGAGTGAACTGATCTATGCGTCAGTAGTTCGGTCGGCGCGCGAGTGCATATGATTCATTCGGCGTTCCACGACCGACGGCACCACTGTGTGCACTGACCATAAAATAATATAAACATGGCGGACGTGGACCAAGATCCTTTTAAATCTCCGACATGTGCGAAGGTTTCTTCACATAGTGAGAAAATATAAGATTAGCCTCATAATGAATATAATTCAGATGTAGGTCTTCTCACATTTTGAGAAGGAACATACCTAAGAGTCGTCTGTGAATTAAAAATAATTTTTCGTGATCTGTGCTGTTTGCCAACTCGCACTTGGCTAATGTGGTGAACCAAAATGAAAAGCTTCAGAAGCAAACTAAGAGCTTAGCTTCAAGAGACCTTGTTTTGTGACTTTGAAGATAATAATTTTATTAAAAAATACCTTAAATTGTACCATTTTATTTTAATTATACTTTGAAGATTATTTAAAAATAAGAGATTATTGAATTACAAATAAGTAATTATATTGTTTTTCTTATTGAAATTTAATCAAACTGCCATATTTTATATTTGCCATATTTTTATATTGACATATGTTATGATTTTAGTATTTTAAAATGTGAATGGAAAAATTACCTGTAACTTTGGTGTTATCAATAAATGATTTGTATTTGAAAAAAGGATCGCATCGAGTAGTAGATCCCAGCAGCAAAATTTTAAAAATGGTCAGTCCACACGACGAAGAGCATGGGTTAAAACCTCAACAGTATGCCTGCGTTCGCTCTTGAGGAATGGAACTGGATCCAAGTTTTCTCAACATCATTGAAAGAGAGGAAAAAGTTACTTTGTAAGATTGTTTTAGTATCCATCGTTTGATTCGGAATCACATTGCGTGACTTCGAGTCCCATTGGTATTTTTATCAATCACTACCGAGTAATACACGTTTATCCTTTTGTATAATTACTACAAGCCTTATAGGTAATGTTCACAATAAATCTACGCCATTAGTCGTCGCCACGGAGTCTAGACTGCTAAGACGAATGTGTTCAGTTCACTTTAGAAAAGCAAATGGAGAACTATCGGCATAGAAAGCTAAACAAACATACATGGGGTTTTTCTATTGTGCGCTCGAAGAATGGAGTCAGTTTTCAATACGCGTGAAATTAAATTGATGGTATGCTACCGGGAGTAGTGTGTAAATATTACTGTTACCGTTTGAAGGGTATCTAGCGAAATTGCTGAGCTAACGAGGTTTACCATCGAAGGGCTAAAGAGTTTTCATTTTAATCTTGCAATCGGCCCTGTTGGTTATTAGCAGAGGATTTTTTTATCGTCTCGACTAAGGCTGTAGTTAGCTAGGTAGCTACATAATAGTAGTTAGGTAGTGAGCTGTAGTCAAACACCTAGCATGTCAAAAAAAGGACGTATTACGATTTGCAGATATGACTATTTAAGTAAAGACCGGACAAATTAACACGTGAGCAACTTTAGAAATTGATAAGTTTGTTAGTTGCCCAAGTCAACTGGAGGGAGATATTATAGTCTAGCTTCTTAAATAGAGCAAAAACAGTAATTTTCTTCCCCAAAAGCCGCCATTGTGCTTTCCTCAACCCTGCCCTTGTTTTCAAGGGGCCCCACAATCGAACCAGTCGAGTACCATACGAACTGAGGGCTGTCGAATGAAGGGCCCGGATAACATCAGATGTCTTCGCTTTTATACTCGTGGCAATTGTTCTTGACTATTTAAGAGGTTGCTAGTACAAAGCTGTACACACTTTTGTATTTGTTTCAGTTGAAGTACCAACTATTTTAGGAGCAAGAGTCAAATCAAATCAAATTAAATAATTTGTTCAAAAGAATACATGTATGTACTAGCTGCGCCACGCGGTGTTACTCGCTGCATGTCGGGATAAAAAGTAGCATATGTGTTAATCCAGGGTCTCAGCTACCTCCGTACCAAATTTCATCCGAATCCGTTCAGTAGTTTGTGCGTGAAAGAGTAACACTATGCTTTCCTTAACCGGCAGTTCAAGTTCATTGTTTGAGTTTGAACCCATGCTTTACGGCGTGTAAACCGGCCGCGCTAACCACTGAGCTAACATCGCTTAATACCTACTCTATTTATCTCGTAAAACAACGGTAGTATAATATAAATCTGTTGGATTGCAAGTTATTGCTTTTATAGCTATTAAGACTGTTTATTTTGTTATATAAAGACTTCAATCGAGATTAATTAGTCAAATCTTAAGATCAAGGATGTTCTCTTTGGAGATCTCGTTGCCCTCCGTCTGGTACAAAGGCACCCAGGGGGATTTTAGTTTGTACAATCCTACAAAACTGGCTACGTATTAGCAGTACCCTAAAAGGGTATGTTTAGAAGATTACCAGGGGTCAACAAAAAATGTTAAATAATAATAGAAAATTACAACTAATAAATTAATTGATAGATTCAGGCGTTAATATGCGGAAGTTCATTTTAAATATTCAGAGTAGTTAGTTTATTTCCGCTTAACAGTCGTTTCAGTTACAAAAGTGAGGAGGATTTCAATTTAGCTAACTTAACAACAATTTCATAATTAAAAACTGAAATTGACTTGTTGTAACTGAAACGACTGTTTTTAAGCGGAAATAAACTAAATATGTACATTGAATATTCAAAATGAACTTCCGCAAAGCCTGTTAAAAGTTTCGGATAAGTTTTTAATTATTAAATTGTTATCAAATTAGTTAAATTTAAATCCTCATCACTGTTGTAACTAAAACGACTGTTAAGCGGAAATAAACTAAATATATACCTTGAATATTCAAAATAAATAAATTGTTATACGACCCCTCAATTTCATCATGTTATCGAACGTATAAAATGCCTCCTCGACATGCCAAGTCTTCCGTTTATATAATTTTCTAGAAGCGTTTCGAATCTTGACAGCCTATTGTATATGGCCGTATCATTCACTAATTTAGATGTCTTTGTCGAGACGTTGTCAAGACGTTCATAGAACACATTTGAATAAAGTGCAATAGAACTGGCTTGAGATATCTAGTCACGGCCAAGTAAAAACCTACCTACGATTAATCTCAATAATGTCCAATTCACATAAATACACATATTAGCAACAACTCCTAGTTTTTTTATATTACAGTAATGAGACGAACGAAACACTCCCCTGGTAAGAGACAACATCTGTCCATGACCAGTCCAGAGCCAGTTGCATTCCAGGCTAGGTGTGCTTTACCATCTTTGGCCACACCTTCACTTGACATCAGGTGAGCTGTGGTCAAACAACTAGCCTGTCAAACATTAAAAAAAAAAAAAAATGACCATTGCAGCGGTAGCAAAACAATTACCAATTATTAAAAATAATTATTAAGACTATTGCAGTGGTATCCAGAATATTGAGCAACAAAACAAACTTTTGTTACTACAAACATTTCAAAGTACATGCGTTACGCTGAGAGGATCGTGTAATATTACTTACGTGCAAAAGAAAAGGGAAGTCCGTCTGACCAACGAAATTCACCCTCGTGGACGGAATCAGTGGCTCCTATCCAGTACACGTCGTCCACTCCCGCACCAGGTCTGTAGAAATAAGTAAGTGAAAATCCACAAACCACACTACAAAAGTATCGAGCTGGTTTCAAATAGTACCATGCTGCTATTGATATATGTTATAAATGCAAAAGTAACTCTTTTTGTTTGCATTTTCACGCCTAAACCACTGAACCAATTTAGATGAATTTCGGAATAGAGATACACTAGATCATCAAGAAGGACATATACCTCTTCTTGTTGCGAAAATAAAACTTCAAAGAAGTGGAATAAGGGATGAAAGTTTGTATGGAAAACCAATCATTAAAAACATAGTTTGCACATAAATGCGTTCAATTAATTTATTACAGTCTTAAATAATCACATCTCTCATTTTATTAGTATTAGTGTCTATAAACAAGGATTTCAGTTTTCTTTTTAATTCTATGAACTATAGAACAGATACTTACGTGTTAATAAGCAACTGGTCCAAGATCCGCTGTTGCCTATCATTCAGTACACTAGAGAGATGGCCGCCAAGCCTCACGCATTCTGCCTCCGCCTGCTTCCAGGTCTTCTTTCCCTCTCGCATCGCTGATATGCAAAAGTCTCCCGACAACACCCACCCGTAACCGCAGTGTCCAACTATTTCGTCAACAGCTTTATCCATCCACCACACTTTCAACCACATAGCTGAAGAGTTTCTTTTTGCTACAACACTAATATTCAATCTAAGAGAGTTTCCTTCAGAAACTATTTGGACATTTCTAAGCGGATCCCCAGGTTGGGAGCAATGTCTCCACCTCGACTCCCCGTTCTGGAGGCTCAACTCCATCCCTCTACATAAAGCTTGAGCATCTTCGTGGATTATACTCGACAGGTCATTCTCTCTCGCAGTCATGGATCCTGTTCCCATTTGCAGCCGTAATGCCACGCGGTTTCCGTAAGGCAGGTGAATCTTATAAGAACAGAGGAGTTTGGTGGTGGGACCGACTTCGAACGAGCCGTTTCTTGCCGTCAGTAGCACATCATGGCAGTGGTCTACTAGACGGAGTACCGCGGCGAACGTGGGTCGGCCATGGAGCTCTAGAGCTGAGCTCTTCGAGCTGGATGAGTAGAGGTATCTTCTGTTTTGTTGAGGGATTTGCTCGAGTTTTCCGCAGAGTGTTGGGGAGTTGGGAGCGAGTTTGAGGAAGCCTGCGGAGCAAGGCACGTTGAGTTTGTGGAGCTCCAGGAGCAAGGCGTGGCGGGGCGCGACCGCGGGGAGCTGGAGCCGGCATCCGCGCGTGCGCGGCACGTACCCCGAGTGAACGCGCCCAATGCGGGTCCATTTCACGCGTATCGCGCATTCTGGAACAAAAGGATACTCAATTTAAAAGTGTGATAATCTTTACTAGAAGACAACATGATTGCATCCCATTGATATGATGCTTTCGTTTTAAAATGTAACATGTATACAAGTATGTATAAAATTGTGAATTGATTAAAGACTCTTTCTTAAAGACTTTTAATTAAAAAGTCGGCTAGTAAATGCTATAAATTTATTTCAATATAAGTGAAATGACAGGGCTATTAAAAAACCATCGAAATAGTAACAAAAGAGTAAAGAGTGCCAAACAACGATGCTCTTGTATGTCTTGTATAATACAAATGTTATTTTTGATAGCACCAACGTTGCCAGTCGGATTTCAAATATATCATTAAAAGAGTTTTAAAACACTGATTACCGCTGCAGTGGTCTTGGACAGGAGTTATCTCTTACCATCAGGAAAGCGTACCGTCGTCTTATTACTTTTACATTACAAAAAAAGAAAACTAAGTACTCTTCAAATTCCATACTTTAAACACAACACACAACTTCGCTTGACATCAGGCGAAATATCGGTCAATCGCTAGCCCATTTCCAATTACAAAAAATATAACAATTCAGTCATAATTAGTTTTACTTACTTAGTACACTTTGATATTATGTTTATATTCTAAAGGGACTTATGACGTCAAAACCACGTAAATTTTCGTAACAAAACATTGTTGTGTACAAAGTTCTATAGCATAGTTTATGGTAACCAAGTTATCGATAATTTCAAGTCACTTCCTTCTAAAGTTTCCACACCCACAGTATAAGGCGAACCGTTTAAAACTCGCATTTCACTACCTGCCAATAACACTACCTACGTATTATTATACGATACTTGGCTATTCCTATACGTATTAACCGAACCAACCGCGCTTAATCATTCCATCCATTTGTCCATAAATGGAAAAAAATTGTATGTATGGAAATCAAACCACCTTAAATTGAGTCTGTCAGAACACGCTGTTAGATGCTTGGTGACAAATTTTCAACTTGCGAATGGTAGCTAGCCAGATAAGAAAGTATACTACCACAACGCTATGTTTTTGTGGTTATTTAAAACTATCTCCATTTCAAATTTCAACGTTTGTGGGAAATGTACATGACATTTACTTGGTGGTAGATTTCTTTAGCAGGAAGTCGTCTAGGTAGGTACCACCGCAGTACCAGATATTCTGCCGCCAAGCAGTAGTGTGTAAACATTACTGTGTTCCGGTTTGAAGGGTACTGCAGCTAGCGAAATTACTGGGCTGTTGAGACTAACCATCGAAAGTCTCAAAGTAATGAGCGCCAAAGCAGCGATGCCCTGGACTTTGTTTTGTTACTCAAAGTTCTGTGTATCGCTGCAATGGTCATGGACAGGCGTTATCTCTTACCATCAGGAGAGCGTCGTCTTTTTATTTTTTACATTAAAAAAAATTCTTAAACTAGCAGACCGTCCCGGCTTCGCACGGGTGAAACAAAACTCTACTAACAATTTAGCCTATGTTACTCAGTGATAATGTAGCATTCTAACGGCGGACGCCTCGCGGTTTCACCTGCGTAGTTCCCGTCTCCGTGGAAATACAGAGATAGAAAGTAGCCTGGAGATAGTGTCCCAACGATGAAAGAATTTTTGAAATCGGTCCGGTAGTTTCAATACAAACAAACAAAAATACTCAATTCTAGTACTCGGCTGGCTAGCTACCACCCTCAAGTTGAAAATCTGTCGCCAAGCACCTAACGGTGTGTTCCGGCAGCCTCGCTAGAGAGCCAGTTCCATTCCAGGCTAGGTGTTTTTACCATCTTCGTCTACACCGTCACTTAATATCAGGTGAGTTATGGTCAAAAACTATGTCAACCATTAAAAAAAAAAAGGTCAAACGGAAACCTATTTGGGTTTTTAAAATATGCGGAAATAAGTTAAACTAGAAGGTTACCCATCACTAGCTGTTGCTTTGGCTCGTGTAACCTTCACTTTGTTTGCTATTGTTATTTCGCTTTACGCTAGCGCTAACAAAATTTAAATTTAAAATGTTTCCAGTCTCGGGATTAGCTTTTGATGGATACTTTAAATGTTTGAAACCGCAAGAGAGTCGTTAAAATACACTTTAAACATTTTATAACCGAAAACTAGATTTTGCTAAAGGTTCACCAAACCAGACTTTGTTTTGCCAATAACCTTGTTTGTTGCGATCGGTGTTACGTTTTTTATTTAAAAGGATATACTTTCACATTGATCCCGTAGAAACTTCACCAAAATAGGTTTAGTAGTATGGTTTTTAAACCAAAACTTATGGGGAAAAAGTATTAGATGACATACTTTTTCCCCATAAGTTTTGGTTTAAAAACAGTGATCAAAATTGTGTATTTTGCACATTTTTTAACAGAACACAGTATTGTTCACATATCTATCTAGAAGTACTCCTAAAAGATCTAGTATTTTTTTAAATTTGTTTTATGTTTGACAGCTCACCTATAAGTGAAGGTGTGGTCGAAGATGGTAAAGCCCCGCCTGGAATGGCAGTTCCAGACGGACGGACGGACGGACGGACGGACGGACAGCGAAGTCTCAGTAATAGGGCCCCGTTTTTACCCTTTGGGTACGGAACCCTAAAAATTGTCCAAAATATCACTCCTACTTTATCATTTACGTTAACAAGAACTAAGAGCATAAATATTCATAAATTTTCAATATCTCAGCTCAGTGATTGGAATAATCCCCTGTCGGCTCAAAAATTCATAAGTTTGAGGCGCTCTGTAAATCTATGTTGTGATTTAATTTAAAATTTAATGAAATCTCACTGCGTACCGAATCCAATTAATCTTACGCGAGCCGATACGGGGCCGATATAAAATGTGATTTATGAAACAAACATGGTACCTTAATAAAATTTAGGCATGTCTGTACTTACAGAGAAAAAAAACGTAGTTTTTACAATGTAAAAAGAAATGAGACGAACGAGACGCTCTCCTGATGGTAAGAGATATAGTCAACAGTCTAACAACCAACCCGCGCAAAAATACGAAGGAAATGTAATTTTTCCGCACACTTAGCTTAGTCGCTTCATTGAGAAACAAGTAAGCCATGAATAAGTGCCTACTTTGAAACGCTTTCTATGGTTTCCGATGAAACCTGCACAAACTTACGCTTATGTTTGCACAAAAACACTGTATAAACTAGTTGTTAGCACCGAACTACGACCACAATACACCTTTTGTAGCGATAATAAATCATAGGACATTACATACAGCGTCATCTGACCCCAAACTAAGCAAAGCTTGTGCTATGGAAGACAGATAACTGATAGAATACTTAAATAGTTTTTTTTGTGAATACATACTTATAACACATACAGTACAGTATGGTAGCTCAGTGGTTACCGCCGTCGGTTCGCAAGCGTGGATTCAAACCCCAACAATGAGCTTGAGCTGCCGGTAAAGCAAAACATCGTGAGGAAACCATATCATAGGTGGTAGGGCACTTTCTAGTACTCGGCTGGCTAGCTACCACTCTCAAGTTGAAAATCTGCCGCCAAGCATCTAACGGTGTGTGGCAGCTTCACTTGAGAGCCAGTTCCATTCCAGGCTAGGTGTGCTTTACCATCTTCGACCACACCTCCACTTAACATCAGGTGGGCTGTGGTCAAGCACCTAGTCTGTCAACCATTAAAAAAAAGGCTATAACTTTCCGTCTTTAGCTCGTTCGAATCCCTTCTTTCCTGACATAGTTATGTCGTCATCCCATCATTTCATATGACGTCCTTTTTGTCTAACCTAAGATAAGAACCTAAGTATAACTACGCACAAATATGCGCGTGCAATAACATGTGTCTAACATGTTCTGATAAAATATGTATATTGGGTAACTTTATGACAAGTAATATCCAAATGAGCAAACATGTCACACTGTTTAAGAAAACAATGTGGACGGCAAGCCATCCCTTCACCCAGTTCATGTTTATAAAGAAACTTTAATATTGATCCGGTTTAACGTAGCGATTATCCCTCAAAATGCAATAAATGAAATGCAATTTGAAAATTAATGTTCCATTTCAGTATATTGCCATTCTAAAATGCTAAATTTCAAATATTGTGTTAATATCACAAGGTTTACGATTTCAGTAACCCACTCTTGCTTGGTTAATATACATTTTATTAAATGAATAAATACATTTCATAAAGCTTCTGAGAAAGTAAATTTCATAACGCAAACACGAGACTGACAACCTGCAAAGTAGCAATAATGAAGAGTGGATAGAGAAAACATCCAACATCAGAGAACAGAACAAATCAAGTACCAACAGTGCCCATCTTGTGTGTTTTTTTCTTTGGTTTTGGCGTCGCATTTTGAGCATTTGCCAGTGTCAAGTGTTTTATATTTTCAAGTTTCAAAAGTTAACTTAAATAAGTTGCCTCGTAGCTATAGTTAAAGTCAAAGTCCAGTCTTGGACAAGTTCAGTTATGATTTAGTAAAGTAGTGGCGACTTTACTAAAGCTTCGATGAAGTTTTGGAAGCAACACGAAAAATCATGTTTCACCACATTATATCATTTTCCCACACTCGCGCTTATGATTCGGCACTTTATGAATAAAACACCACCATTGTTATGCATAAACTTTCGAAAAAACACTAGTTTTGGAAAAAAATACAACGGGGTGACACGACTCTTTCCGCGTTCCCGCCAAACTTGTTTTGTGTGTTAATGGACAAAGGGGATTGTGTTACTTTTTCTTAGACATTTTCGTTTTCGTCATAAGATATTTTTAATATGTAATCTTGCTTTTGATCATCGAAAGTCTCAAAGCAGCGATGCCTTGTATTTTGTTTCGTTACACAAAGTTCTGTAAGTTGCTGCAATGTTCATGGACATGTGTCATCTCTTACCAGCAGGGGTGTCTCGTTTGTCTCATTACTTTTACATAAAAAACTATACATCAAATTTGTATGTTCATTAGTTTTATGTTAATGTAATGAGACGAACGAGACGCTCTCCTGTTGGTAAGAGACAACGCCTGCCCATAACCATTGCAGCGATACACAGAACTTTGAGTAGCAATATAAAGTCTAGAGCATCGCTGCTTTGGTGCTCATTAATTAGAGACTTTGATCATTAGCCTCAATAGCCCAGTAATTTCGCTAGCTGCAGTACCCTTCAAACCGGAACACAGTAATGTTTACACACTACTGCTTGGCGCCATAATACCTGGTACTGCGGTGGTACCTACCTAGACGATCTCCTGCTAAGGAAATCTACCACCAAGTGCTGCGATAATATGTCACGAGTCGCGTTCACGTTGCATTTTTTTTATGTGAAACATTTATTAAGTAAATGCTTGTGTTCGATTTTTTTATGTGATAAAATGAATGGCACTTATTTTTCTGTACAAGATATGTTAACTTTATAAACAAGCGTGCCCCAAAGGAAATTGAATTTCAGTATATCATGTAAGTGGAGTAATTTGAATATTGGCTTGTTTACATGACTTGTTCCCCTCCAAACTCCCACACCTAAAGTTCGTCGACTGCTTGCGTATGCATTTATGGTTATTGCTAACGTCTGCTACAATCTACAATATACCATTATTTAGATTTTACACAATTTCGCGTCTTGGCGAGGTTTCTTTACAAATTGCTACGAATCCCACGTCTCGCTTTTTATTAAAATGGACTAAGACGTGTGCTTTCAACTTTGTTGATACGTAAATTGACCTTTTACTAACAAGATTTTTTTTTTGAATAATATATCCCACCGCTATGGCCGCTACTTATTTTTTTTTTTTTCCTTCTAATGATGTATCTGTTTGTTGTTAGATACCTCATTATTATTATAATCTAGCCTAGTTGAGACTAATAAGTAATTTTAATATAACTTAAATTGCTAAGTGGAGTGTAATCGAAGAATGCGTCCATCGACACTTTTCTTACTGTCTCTATTAAGGGGAAGACACTTTGTTCATGTGTTCTATAATATGCAAACTCACTCACTGCACTGACATTACTAACTTAATACACTAACTCAAAAGGTTTTGTCCTTAATAAATAAATAAATAAATATCGTAGGACTTTACACACTACAAACTAAGCAGAGCTTGTGTGATGGATGTCAGATAACTAATAGAATACATAAATACTTTTTTTTTATATAAATACTTACTTATAATACATACAGGACACCCAGACACAGAACAAACAATTGTTTATTCACAGAATGTTTGCCCTGAGTGGGAATCGAACCCGCACCCTACTGCTCTCAAGGCAGATATACTACCAATGAGCCAACGGGGTTCTAACTTGTGGCACTAGTTCATAAGGTTCTTTTGTTCTCTGTACTTTTTTCTGTTTATGATGTGCACAATAAAGAGTTATATCTATCTATCTACCTATCTATCTATATCTCATTACTACGTTTTTCTTGATACTTTTGGGCAATCCATTACTCACAGACAAAGCACAAAATTCTGTTCATACATCCAACATTTCACAAGGTCAAAGTATGTAGGTAGGTAGGTATATATTGACAGTAAATCAACTCAAGGTGTAAGATTAATTGCGATTGTAATTAATTAATATAAATAATAATTATCGGAGGTCGTTTGAAAATGTAATTTATCTCCAAACTAAGAAAAGCTTATATATTTTATGTTTCTATACAATGTATGTTCTAGGTGAGAATCAAACTCACGTCCTGCAGCTTTAGAAGCTATAACCAAGTGTGCCAACAGAAGACACTTTTACTTAAATTTGAATTTTCGGTTTAGTTTTGAACTGAAAACTTGTTGTTGAAAATTAAAACGTGATATTATATTATATCATAACGTTACGTTTTAATATTCCTTACGAGAAAGTAAATAAAATAAATATCGCAGGACATTAACATAGCGCCATCTGACCCCAAACTAAGCATAGCTTGTGTGATGGAAGTCAGATAACTGATAGAATACATGAATATGTTTCTTTTTTTTTTGTAAATAGGTACATACTTATAATACTACATACAGAACACACATTTGTTTGTAACACAAAATGTTTGTACTGGGTGGGAATCAAACCCGCACCTTACAGCTATACTACCAATGTCCCAACAGAGCTGTCAAAGCAACTTAGTAATGTAAGTAATTTCAATTGCCTCATACTGTTATTGTGTCACGCAAGATGTCTTAAAGGCCGCCATCAATAACGTAATACGTATTACTGGAAATACATTCTTATGACATATCCCTTATGTATTGAGGGATGACAAAGGGATGTATCGAGTTTTATTATACAGTGTTTTATTGCATGGACACAATATTCGGAGATTTAAGGATTATGTATACAATATGATGTATAGAGTTAAAGCTTCTTTGTACTATGTAACTAATCTCATGATATTTGGGCATGATGAAAAATAAATATTTTTATTGAATTCTGTAGTTTTTTTAACCAACCTTTATCAATTTCAAAAATGATATTTATATTTATTCAAATAGTTTTTTTGGTTGAGTGTTTTAGCCCCTAACGGTGTGTTTCGGCATCCTCATTTGAAAGCCAGTTCCATTCCAGGGTAGGTGTGATACACCATCTTTGACCATACCGTCACTTAACATCAGGTGAGCTGTAATCAAACAACTAGCCTGCCAACCATAAAAAGGTGAGCTGTTGTCAAATGCCTAACATGTCAACAGTACAAAAATAATTTACCTGTGGTGTTAGACCATTTACTGTAATAAGTCATGACTTTGTACATCAATTTTTGTAATATTGTAATGTGACCACTAGCCAAAAATATCGATTTATTTCAGTAATCAGTAATATTGATAAATGAAGCTATATAAATTAAAAAGTTAACAACAACGAACATACTTCTGTTTACAGTGAAGGCTCAATTTATGTGTTACACAGAAATGAGGATTCCGAGAACTTCATTGACACAAAAAAGGATTGCTTTCAAAGAATTTTTTAATGTTTTTTTTTTAATTCGGTACAATACATTTAGGCAATTTTATTTTGGCGTGACGCTTTGCTTTTCAACTTTACCTAACCTAGTCCATGGTGAGACGAAATGTTTCTTTCGATATCTTTTAGCATATTTAAGCAACAGTATAAGTTAGACGGAATGTTTCTTTCGATATATCATAGCTGTTAATAATTTTTATTTTGGCGCCATTTTTGTGAAGACGTTGACAGGTACTTTGACAGAGACATTAGTAAGTTACATACTGTGGCGCAAGCGCAACGTTCCCTTTTCTTTTTCGCTCTCTCTCTCTCTCTCTCTCTCTCCGTTCCCGCCGACTACGGTGTGGCTTGTGATTATGTAAAATCTATAATTAAATAAATAACAAAGCACAAGAGCGTTTCAGTTATCAATAGCGTATTTGAGCATCAGTATAAGTGAGACAGAATGTTTCGTTCAATCTTTTCTTTCAATATATTATAGTATATTTAAGCATCTATCGTTCGCAAGCAAATTCAAACTGAGTTTAACTCTTGAGCTCATGTTAATAAATCAGAATCTAGAAATCTAGACTAATTAGATCATCTCTTAGAAAAGTCTAATTTTGTAAAGATACAGAAAACATGTAAGGGTCGCCAGATTTGTCAAGGGACTAGATAAAAGCGAAACGTAACAAATCTGTTTATATTTAGATATGTATAAATATGATTTCCCATACAACGATTATGTTCATTTACATGTTCAACCTATATTCTAGAGTTTTAAGGTTGCTATTTGATTGGAGCTAAGAGGATATAAAATAAGTTGTTTAAAAGATAAATGGATGAACCCTCTAAGGGTAGATGGATGTGACGATTTGTTGGGAGTACAGGATTTTTATCTTTATAGTTCAAGCTGATCGGACAACTTTATTTCATATTTTAGTATATTGTGATAAGTTTTATGTAGTTTACTAGCATTTGCTAAAATGTTACACTATTTTTCAGTTACTATATACTTTTCAGGGTTCCGTACCCAAGGGGTAAACCGGGACAAACTTCGCTGTCCGTCTGTCTGTCTGTCCGTCTGTCTGTCTGTCCGTCTGTCACCAGGCTGTATCTCATGAACCGCGATAGTTAGACAGTTGAAATTTTCACAGTAGATGTATTTATGTTGCCGCATTTATTATTTATGTTGTTGTAACAACAAATACTAAAAAATAGCATAAAATAAATATTTAAGGTGGCCATCCCCCATACGACAAACGTGATTTTTTTTGCCATTTTTTGGATAATGGTACGGAATCCTTCGTGCGCGAGTCTGAATTGCACTTGACCGGTTTTTAGATTTTTTTGTTCGTCATTTCACTTGTTAAAAATGCGGTCTACGATGGAGTACTCTGGTCTAGAAGAAATCGATTAGCTTGCGACTTGAAGATGCCCAGATTGTATCTATCAATTTAAAACCTAGCCGTGTGAGACGTTAGAGGCATGGAGTCGGTGTTTTAATTACAAATTTATATGAATACGCTAATGATTAGTACTCACCTATTCTTAATACTTTAGTAAAGAACACTTGGTAAATGGTGGCACTCGTTGTCTTCCTATAACGTAACCTGAAACAAACAACATGGATTAGTTAATATTGGTTGATAAATTACAATAAATAAATATCGTAGGATATTACACTGACCCCAAACTAAGCAGAGCTTGTGTGATGGAAGTCAGATAACTGATAGAATACATTAATACTTCTTTTTTGTAAATACATACTTATAATACATACAGAACACCCAGACACAGAAAAAAACATTTGTTTATTCACAAAATGTTTGTCCTGAGTGGGAATCGAACCCACGCCCTACAGCTCTCAAGGCAGATACACTACCAATGAGCCAACGGAGCTGTCAGTAGATCACATCATCTTTTATATATCAAATGAGATAAATCAATCGCAAGTCTTTTTATCTTTATAAAACTAAGTGTGTTAAAATCTACTGTTTTAATCAAGCAATTGTAATTTATAATAATAAACCAAAAAAAAAATATGCTCCATTTGTCCATAAATGGTAAAAAATTATTTGTATGGAAACCGAACCACCTTAAATAGCTTTGTACAAACTACGTATACACTTTACTAGGAAATACTAACATTAATATATTGTCTGTCCACAGTTTAACACGGTTTAATAGTGTAAACAACTAGACATCTATCAAAGCGAACCCTACGCGTGAAACGGTGAAAACCCAAGGTTAAAACCCAAATTGTGCCCCGTTCAATATTGTTCGTTCTTGAACTAATGAATAATGCCCGGTTAATCTATCACTAGAGGGTTGATTAGCTGTGTATCAGTGGCTATCTATCTTGCGAGACAAGTGATGGATGAGGCCTTGACTATGGGAAACGGAATGTAGCTTGTTGGTTGGCAATGCTAGCCTAATGTGGAAGGCGAATACAACAATATGTCTACATGATCTCATCCCACTATACCACTAATATTATGAATGTGAAAGTTTGCATGGATGGATGGATGTTTGTTATTCTTTCACGCAAAACTACTGAACGGCTTTGGATGAAATTTGGTATGGAGGTTTTATACTTGCTGCGGGGCGCAGCAAGTATAAAATAAACGATGAAAAAATATGTTTTGTGAGGCATTTTTTAGAGACTTCAAAAAGGAGATGTTTCTTAATTCAGTTGCTTTTTAGGGTTTCGTAACCAATGGGTGAAACATGACCCTATTACAAAGACTTCGCTGAACGGCGGAATCGTGATAGTTAGACAGTTGAAATTTTAACAGATGACGTATTTCTGTTGCCATTATAACAACAAATACTAAAAACAGAAAAAATAAAGATTTAAGGGGGCTCCCATACAACAAACGTGATTTTTTGCCTGTTTTTATAGATAATTGTACGGAACCTTTTGTGCGCGAGTCTGACTCGCACTTGGCGAATTTTTTTCTTTAGAACTCTGTCATTTGCGATACGATTTGAAAAATATTTTTTTGCTTAATAGGATATACTTTCAGATTCGTCCCATAAAAATTTTATAAAAATCGCTTTTTTTTTTAATGGTTGACAGGCTAGGTGTTTGACCACAGTTCACCTGATGTCAAGTGAAGGTGTGGCCGAAGATGGTAAAGCACACCTAGCCTGGAATGCAACGGGCTCTCAAGTGAGGCTGCCGGCTGCCACACCGTTAGATGCTTGGCGGCAGATTTTCAACTTGAGGGTGGTAGCTAGCCAGCCGAGTACTAAAGTACCCTACCACCATGCTTTGGTTTCCTCACGATGTTTTTCCTTCACTGGCAGCTCAAGCTCATTGTTGGGGAACCCACGCCCTTCGGCATGCGAACCTACCGCGCTAACCACTGAGCTATCATCGCCACAAATCGCTTTGTAGTTTAATTTTAAACCAAGATAATATCTTGGTTTAATTTTAAACCAAGATAATATCTAAAATTCTAGCCATTTTGGGCTAAATATATTTATACTCGTCTAGTAGTCTAGTACCCACTCGGCTGACAAACTACTGTTTCTATATTTATACTAATATAAAGAGGAAAGATTTGTTCGTTTGTTTGTAATGAATAGTCTCCGAAACTACAGGACCGATTTCAAAAAATCTTTCACCGTTGGGAATCTACGTTATCCCCGGGTAACTTTTGTCCCTGTATTCGTACCGGAACGGGAACTACGCTGGTGAAACCGCGAGGCGTCCGCTAGTATATATATATGTATGGACGACCACCTTACGTTAAGACTTTTATGATAATATCGAAAGTCTGCCATCAAGTAATTTTTTTTATCACAAATTAGCCGAATGCCCGGTATTTCTTACTTGATTTATTTTTTACTTGGTGGTAGATCTCCTTAGCAGGAGGTCGTCTAGGTAGGTACCACCGCAGTACCAGATATTCTGTCGCTAAGCAGTAGTGTGTAAACATTACTGTGTACCGGTTTGAAGGGTACTGCAGCTAGCGAAATTACTGGGCTGTTGAGACTAACTATTGAAAGTGTCAAAGTAATGAGCGCCAAAGCAGTGATGCCCTGGACTTTGTTTTGTTACTCAAAGTTTTGTTTATCGCTGCGATGGTCATGGACAGGCGTTATCTCTTACAATCAGGAGAGCGTCTTGTTCGTCTCTTTATTTTTTTCATAAAAAAAAAATGTATCCAGTAATTTCGCTAGCTGTATAGTAGATAAAATTAGTAGGGTTTAATACATAAATGTCGGTAATGCCTTTCTAATGACCATCAATATTCTACGAGTTCAATGGAACTACGGCAAAGGATTTAGTTTGAAAAATGTCCAGCAAACTTAGCTATGTAATTATGTATCTATACATACTCACAATAACATTAATGCTTCAGGTACTGATGGGCTATAATAGCAGGTTTCGAAAAACAATATCGTGACACACGTAAAACTTCAACACTTATCAATAATATCCATCAACGTAGGTTACAGACAGAACTGAACTAAAAAATACACTTACTTTACTTGGTGGTAGATCTCCTTAGCAGGAGGTCGTCTAGGTAGATACCAGATATTCTGCCGCCAAGCAGTAGTGTGTAAACATTACTGTATGTATTACCGGTGTAAAGGGTACTACAGAAATTACGGAGTTGTTGAGACTAACCATCAAAAGTCTCAAAGTAATAAAAGCTAAAGCAGCGATGCCCTACACTTTGTTTTGCAACTCAAAGTTCTGTATTTCGCTGTAATGGTCATGGACAAGCATTTGTTATGACACATGTATATATATACATATTGTGTCATGTGTCATACCATCCGTTAGCATATAAGTATAATCTGTTAAGTTCATCAGGCCGTCTCATTACTTTTACATATTTTTTAAAATAAAGTTAACAACAACAACTAACATACTTCGAGTGAGAACAATGGCTTCCTTGCAGTTCCGAGATTATAGACCTGACTTGTATAAATAAGTATCATGGTAATTGATGGCTAACGTTCTATAATCTAAATCCATCTTCCCGGTTAAAAGTACGATGTAAAACACAATTTTTTTTATGGTTGACACGCTAGGTGTTTGACCACAGCTCACCTGATGTTAAGTGAAGGTGTGGTCGAAGATGGTAAAGCACACTTAGCCTGGAATGGAACTGGCTCTCAAGTGAGGCTGGCGGAACACACCGTTAGATGCTTGGCGGCAGATTTTCAACATGAGGGTGGTAGCTAGCCAGCCGAGTACTAGAAAGTACCCTACTACCATGCTATGGTTTCCTCACGATGTTTTCCTTTACCGGCAGCTCAAGCTCATTGTTGGGGTTGAACCCACGCCCTTCGGCATGCGAACCTACCGCGCTGACCACTGAGCTATCATCGCTACAAAACTAAGAGGAAAATAAAAATAGATGTATGAAATAAAAAAATTGTGATTTGTGTGATTAAGTAATAATTATGTTTATATTTATTTTAATTTATTGTCATACCAAAGCAGCATATAATACAGTTGATATAAATTAATTATAATGTCCGCAAAATTAAATACTGTCTCAACCTGATATTATGCGAAAGAATTTAAGTAATTCCAGAACTAGGAAATTAAAAACGCGAACAGAGCAAATAATCTTTGTATATTTTTATAACCAAAAGCAGTGACAGCGGAGCACAGACAAGACAGAGCGACAGATATGATAGTTTGTAGTTTGACAATTGTTTGACGTTTTGTAGTGTTGCAATTAGTCTTTCAACATCCTCTTCTTAATTGCAAACCCATAGCCACAGAACAGTCTTCAGTCTTCTTTTGAGAAATAGGTTTTGTAAGTACATCGGCAACCATATCTTGAGTCCCAACGTAGCTGAGTTCAATTTCCTTTTCGGCAACTCTCTCTCGAAGAAAATGATATCTTATATCAATATGTTTGCTACGAGCACAGTAAGAGTCAATACCTGCAAATTTGATTGCACTTTGATTATCACAATAAATTATGGTAGGCGCAGCTGTAACCTCCCGATGTAGTTCTGACTCTAAATGCCTTAACCACATAGCCTCTTGTGTGGCAGTAGCCAGTGCCATATATTCTGCCTCCATGGTTGATAATGCAACTGTGTTCTGACGTTTAGAACACCATGAGACAGAAGCACCCTGAAACAGAAAAGTGTAGCCAGAGCATGATCTCCGGCTGTTAATGTCTGAAGCCCAATCTGAATCACAGTAGCCAAACACTCTTCTTTCTTCTTTGTTTTGACTAAATGTTAATTTACATTCCTTTGTTCCCTTTATGTAGCGCAGCACCCTTTTTACTGCTAGCCAGTGTTGTATTTCTGGTTTATTATTGAAGCTACTCAATTTATTTACTATAAAACATATATCAGGTCTTGTACCTTGTGATAGGTAAAGTAAACTCCCAATTGCTTCTTGATAAGGAATATTTCTAACAATATTATTTTGCTCTCCTGTGCTGATCAATTTGAAGCTAAGATCACAGGGTGAATGAACTGGATTACAATCTATCATATTGAATCTTTGTAGAATTTTTTCTATATAGGCAGTCTGATCAATATGAATTTGGTCTCTAGTCACATTTTGACTTATTCTCCAACCAATAAAATGATTCACAGGTCCAAGTGTTTTCATATCAAATTTACTTTTAAGTTGTTGTTTTATTTCTTTACCTTTCTCTATATTATTATAAAATATCAATAAATCATCGACATATATCAATATGAAAAGAATGCTTCCATTATCATTTTTGTAGTACACACATGGATCTACAGATGTACTTTTAAATCCCAACTCTTTTAACACAGAAGTGAGTTTTAAATTCCATTGGCGACTTGCCTGTTTCAAGCCATAGATTGACTTATTTAATCTGCAGACTTCGTGTCCGTGTTCATAGCCGGGTGGTTGATTCATATATATTTCAGCATCAATATCTCCCTGCAAAAATGCTGTAACGGCATCCATTTGATCTATATATAAGTTTTCTTTTACCGCCATTGCAAACAAATATCTTATTGAGGTATGCCGTACCACCGGAGCAAAAATTTCATTATATTCAGTTCCTTTCCTTTGTATAAAACCTTTTATGACTAATCTTGCTTTGTATCGTACTACTTTACCATTTGCATCGGTTTTCATTTTATAAACCCATTTACAAGGAATTATTCTTTTGTCTTCGGGTAGAGTAACTAATGTCCATGTATTATTCTGAAGGAGTGATTCATATTCACTGTCCATGGCATCTTTCCACTCTTTTGCTTTTAGGCCTGAAAGAGCTTCTTCCACGGTCTCTGGTTCCTTTAATAATACTGCTGAATCAGTTGGTTTCTCTTCATGACAAAAATATGTTGTAGGTTTGGTATTTCTTGGCCTCAGAGTTACATTGCTATATGGCATAGAATCTGTTTCTTCATAGCTCTCTGGTGTGTAATCTGGATCTTTATCTGAATTTGATAATTCACTGGTGGCGTCAAACAATTGTTCCTCTTCTGAACTTTCATTCACTAAAGTATCGGTATCAGATTCATGTTTAGCTGTAGTTTCCTGTTGTTGCAAGGTAGTAAGTGGCATAATAACACAATTATTTTTAACCGTGTGTTCCAAGAAAACAACATCTCTACTCTTGTATATTTGTTTTTTACTCTCATCATACAATCTGTAGCCTTTAGTACAATTACAATAACCCACAAATATCATTTTAATGGCTTTTGAATCCCATTTTTGTCTCTTTTCCTTTGGCACATGAACCATTGCATGACAACCAAAAATTTTCATGTTATTTAAATTTGGTTTTTTACCTGTCCACATTTCATATGGTGTCTTGTAATCCAAAGCTTTTGTTGGTGAACGATTAACAATATAAGCCGCTGTTGAAACCGCTTCAGCCCAAAAATTTTTTTGTAATCTGGAATTCAAAATTAAGCATTTAGCTCTCTCTACTAATGTGCGATTCATTCGCTCTGCCATGCCGTTTTGTTGAGGCGTATATGGGTTACTCGTTTGATGCTGGATACCAGATTTACACATAAACAATTTAAACTCATTATTTATATACTCTTTTCCATTATCTGAGCGCAATATCTTTATTTTTTTATTAGTTTCATTTTCAACTAAATTCTTGAATTCTTTAAACTTTTCTAAAGTCTCAGACTTATTTTTTAAGAAATAGACATATACCTTCCGACTATAATCATCTATGAAAGTAACATAATATCTGGCACCTCCAATAGAGCTTGTCTCCATCGGACCACATAAATCAGAGTGAATTAATTGGAGCAATCCAGAAGCTCTAGTACCAGTATTTTTAAATGATTGTCTACTCATTTTTCCTTCTAAGCAAGTTGTACAAACTTGATTACCTTTTTTTAATAATTCAACCCCTTCTGCACTTTCTGTTATTTTCTGTAAGTCTGTGAAATTGATATGGCCCATTCTTTGATGCCATAAATTTATATCTCGCTCATCTATTGTTGATAGCAATGCCGGTGCTTCGGAAACATTATTTAATATATACATGTTATTGCGATGCAAAGCTGTCAATATTAATTTATTATTTTGATATATCTGACAACCATCTCTTTCGAATTTCACTTCACAGCCATTATTTACCATTTGACTTACAGAAAGTAAATTTACTGTTAGTGTGGGTACAAATAAAACATTTCTGACCTGTATAGTCCGTATTATGCCATCTGAGTCACTTATCTGAAAATCCACCTTGCCACTGCCTTTTACTGCTACTGTCTTATTGTCTGCAACTTTAATGTTGTCGATTGTAGATGGAGAAACATCATACATCCAATTTCTATTATTGCACATATGCAATGACGCTCCGGAATCGACATACCAGCAGTTTCCATCCAAGTCAGCAGCAACTGGAAAAGCAGCATAATAACCATTATTTTTTGAATTATCACTGTTTGAGAAACCCTTCTTTTTATCTTTAAAGTAGCAATCTCTACTCATGTGCCCATACTTATTACAAACAAAGCACCGTGGGCCTCTGGGTTGCCTTTTTTCTTGTGATTGGTTATGTGAATTTTTCGGTGTTGACTTTGACATATTTTGTTTACTATATGACTTGGCATAGTAAGCAACAGAATCCGATACCTTAACTTCTTGTAACAACTTAGTTTTTACATAATCTGCAGTAATATTCACACCAGAGCTCTCTAAAGCCATTATCATCGGTTTGTAGTAATCAGGGAGGCCAGCAAGCAGCAACGTACCAAGCCACTCGTCTCCAACAACAAAATTGATATTCCGTAACTTATGAGCTGTTGACATTACCTTATTAACATATTCCTCGATACTCGAGCAATTTTCCAAATTGGTGGTGATCAGATCCCTTAATAAACCTACTTTTCTACTGAGCCCGGAGTCATCGAATACTTTTTCAAGTTTTGTCCAAACCTGTTTCGCTGTTGTAGCCTCCTGAACATGGACGTAGTTAATTGGGTCGATTAACAGAATTATTTTTGACTTTGTTCTTGTATTTCTCTTGCTGTCAGACACGTAACCTGGGTCAGGTTCAATCTCGTGCCACAGTTCCTCGTGTTCCAGATAGTTTTTTACGGCAAATTTCCAACTTTGATAGTTTTCTCTTCCAATTAGCTTTTCAATCGTGCCCATTGATATTTGTGATGCCATTTTTTAATGTACTTTTCGTCAAAACTATGCTGAAAGAGAAGAACGACCACGCCGGTAATGGCCGGTTGCGAGTTTTCAATTTGAATCTATTTGAATCACAGCACTTTAGTATTGAATTACTTTTTATATATACTTTCGGACATATATAGCCCATAACCTGTTATTATTTTTCAACTTTCAACACAACCAAATCCAAAAAACTTGTGACAAAATAAACAAAAAAAAAACAATGAAATTAAATATACACTATATTTAATTTCATTGTTTTTTTCAAATATAAAACGTCTGTAACACTACGAACAATAATTTATGTAATACAATACGCTTCAAATGAGCCGTAATTCTAACACAATAGGCTTGAAATTCGGCCAGCGGGCGGTCCTGAGAAAATCGTCATATTTTCTCGTTCACCTCGATAAATCATCACACCTTTAAGCCGGTATCGAGTGGATTTGGAACTGTTTGTTTCGTTGTATTTTCGTTATTACTAAAACATCATTTATGAGGTTAATGTTTAAGATATTTAAGGATCCAATCTATATGTGATCTAATTTAGAAACACGATTACTTTTAGTTTCCTCGATAGAAAAAAAATCCAAAGTAACCCCAAACAATCTATAGAAAACCTCGATACGGCGTAAATACTGCACGGAAAGTCATCAGGCTTTGTATAACAATAAAATTACATTTTCTCTAAATAGTTATCACATAAAAATTACCAAAATATGATTTTGCTTGAACAAACGAAGGAAATACCTAAATTTTTGCGCGTTTCGTCCATTCTAAGCAGAGCTACCACGCTGTTCCCCTATCCGCTTTAGTACCGCTTCGACTGTCGGACGGGGAGGTTGTGTCGCTGTTGAGGTTGCTTTTACGTACGATCACAAAGTAAACGAACCGGATCAACAAATTTGCCACTTGTAGACATAGACAGGTGGCCGAGTGGTATCGGGTACCCGATTCTGATCCGCAGTCACGGGATCGAAACCAACCAACACTCGAAGATTATTTTTGCACACAAATTTTGTTGTATTTTATTTTGTTTTTTTAACAGACTCGATTTTATAAATTATAATAAAATTAAATAATATATAATTATCATAGGACATTACACACAGCGCCATCTGACCCCTAACTAAGCAAAGCTTGTACTATGGAAGTCAGATAACTGATAGGTAATACTTCAATACTTTTTTTGTAAATACATACAGTACATCCAGATACAGAACAAACATTTGTTTATGCTTGTCCTGGGTGGGAATCGAACCCACGCCTTGGAGCAGACATACAGGGCTGTCAATTTTAAAAGGAGGAGGTTTTCAATTCGACAATTTTTTTTTGTAATGGTTTGTTATGCTAGGTCTGCTATACTGTAAGTGTGTTCCGCGGAACCCTAGGGTTCCGCGATACCTCTGTAGGGGTTCCGCAAGAATTTAGAAAAAAAAATCAAAACACCTGTCTCTGGTCGAACGTTTTGACTCCGCGGCCGCGCATAGGTTTATTTATTTATTTATTTGTATAAACATGTGTTACAATAGCTGGTACAATATCTCATAAGTTTGGTATTTTTTTTTTTTAATGGTTGACAGGCTAGTTGTTTGACCACAGCTCACCTGATGTCAAGTGAAGGTGTGGCCAAAGATGGTAAATCACACCTAGCCTGGAATGGAACTGGCTCTCAAGTGAGGCTGCCGGAACACACCGTTAGATGCTTGGCGGCAGATTTTCAACTTGAGGGTGGTAGCTAGCCAGCCGAGTACTAAAGTACCCTACCACCATGCTATGGTTTCCTCACGATGTTTTTCCTTCACCGGCAGCTCAAGCTCATTGTTGGGGTTTGAACCCACGCCCTTCGTCATGCGAACCTACCGTGCTAACCACTGAGCTATCATCGCTACAAATCAACATGTATACTTGTATACTTGTGAGCGCGCTGTCCCTTTGATAAAAGCCGCCTCTGAATTAGACGCTATAGTTGTCAACAAGCGACTTTCGACTCTAACTTTAAAAAATAAAGTCGAGATTGTTTACAACGCAATTTTTAAATTTCTCATTTTATTTTTGCTTTTTGTTTATCAAATCCCATTAGTTACTTTTTTTTAATATCTTCTATTATTGTACTTGCCATATGGTAAAGTAAGTAATAATTAGTAACTGTTACATTGTACTTTTATTATGCTTATTAATAAAGATTCTTTATTAAAGAACACACTTTTAAAAAGTATTGTTTTATTATAGGGTTCCATCAAGTATTTTGCTTCCCAAAAGGGTTCCGACACCAAAAAAGTTTGAGAACCACTGTGCTAGGCTATGTTTGACCACAGCTCACCTGATGTTAAGAGAAGGCGTGGTCGAAGATGGTAAAGCACACCTAGCCTGGAATGGAACTGGCTCTCAAGTGAGGCTGCCAGAACTCATGGTTAGATGCTTGGGGACATAATATTTTCAACTCTCGTGTGGTAGCTAGCCAGCCGAGTACTAGAGAGTACGCTACCACCACGCTATGGTTTCCTCACGATGTTTTCCTTCACCGGCAGCTCGAGCTCATTGTTAGGTTTGAACCCACGCCCTTCGGCATGCGAACCGACCGCGTCAACCACTGAGCTATCATCGCTACAAAAATGTATATGTATGTTAAATAAATATAAATAAATAAATATCGTAGGACATTACACACAGCGCCATCTGGCCCCAAACTAAGCAGAGCTTGTGTGATGGAAGTCAGATTACTGATAGAATACATAAATACTTTTTTTTGTAAATACATACTTATAATACATACAGAACAGCTAGACACAGAACAAACATTTGTTTATTCACAAAATGTTTGCCCTGAATGGAAATCGAACCCACGCCTTACAGCTCTCAAGGCAGATATACTACCAATGAGCCAACGGGGCTGTCTGTTACGCGATAATTCCGCTAATTATGAATCGATTTTGATAATTTTTTTTTTGCTTGATAGATCCATACTTCTGAGGTGGTCTCATATAAACTTTATCGAAATCGGTCGAGCAATTTTTAAAAATCAACATAAATATAAAAATTGTATACGTCGATGACATTTTCGTTTACTCCGAAACCTCGCTGTTTCATTAGAGCATAAATAAATAAAATAAATGAAAAAGCAAATCCAATATGGCCGCCATCAAAATAGATGCTTACATATTTTTTCACAACTCCTATAATATGGGTATCAAATAAAAGGGCTTGACAAGTAGAATAGAGTAAACTTTAAAAAAAGCAAATCCAATATGGCCGCTAACAAAATGGCGGATTACATATTTTTTCACAATACCATCAATATGGGTATCAAATGGAAGAGCTTGACTAGTAGAATACATTATAATAAAAAAAAGCAAATCCAATATGGCCGCCATCAAACTAGAGGATTACATATTTTTCCACCACTCCTATAATATGGGTATCAAATAAAAGGGCTTGACTAGTAGAATAGAGTAAACTTTAAAAAAAGCAAATCCAATATGGCCGCTAACAAAATGGCGGATTGCATATTTTTTCACAATGCCATCAATATGGGTATCAAATGAAAGGGCTTGATTAGTAGAATAGATTATAATAAAAAAAAGCAAATCCAATATGGCCGCCAACAAAATGGCAGATTACATATTTTTTCACTACAACCTCAATATAGGTATCAAAATGAAATGAATGGGATTGACTAGTAGAATGGAGAATACTTTAAAGTTGATCCAATATGGCCGCCAACAAAAATTAAAACACACATCTATGTTTTTCACAAAAAAATTCGGGAATTGAACCCATGCCATAAAGCTATATTCTACTAAAAAAGAAATATTTATTATTATTTTATTTTAATTTAGTATTTTTTAAATGACTTCTCCAAAATGGATATGCGAGTAAAGCCATGGGTAAAGTAATAAACTATTTTTTTTTAATAATTATGCACGTCATTATTTTGAATCAATCAATTATGAACATACTAAAGTATACATAAACACCCAAACAAAACAAACATCTATGTTCTTCTCATCAAAATTTGCCCTCGGTGGGAATCGAACCCATGCCATACAACTCATGACGCAAACGTGCTGACTGGGTAGTCAAAATAATAATACTTTTTCGTCGTTTATTATTCGTCAGTGGAAAGGAAAAAAGTGAGGTGTATCGTAGGAGTTGCTTACGGTATGTCATATTCTTAGGTTCCATAGTGTTATAATAAATTAATTATTTTCAATAGATAAAATAGGGAATTAAAAATGTTCAGTTACATAAAAAGAAATACACAAATTTACAAACAAAAAACCTACTCCATGACCCTTAGGCCAACTAAACGCACTGCTTCAATGAAACAGCGAGGTTTTTTAATACTTGTGTTGATTTTTTTTTACTTGCTCGACCGATTTCGATAAAAAATATATGGGACCATCTCTGAAGTATGGATCAACCAAGCAAAAAAAAGAATCATCAAAATCGATTCATAATTGGCGGAATTAGCAGGAGGTCGTCTAGGTAGGTACAGACCACCGCAGTACTAGATATTCTGCCGCCAAGCAGTAGTGTGTAAACATTACTGTGTTCCGGTTTGAAGGGTATTGCAGCTAGCGCAATTACTGGGCTGTTGAGACTAACCATCTAGTCTCAAAGTAATGAGTGCCAGAGCAGCGATGCCCTGGACTTTGTTTTGTTACTCAATGTTCTGGGTATCGCTACAATGGTCATGGACAAGCGTTATCTCTTAACATCAGGAGAGTGACTCGATCGATTTATTACTTTTACATTAAAAAAAATTGTCGAATTGAGAACCTCCTCCATTTAAAATCGAGTCGGTTAAAAAAAATAAGATAGATAGATATAACTCTTTATTGTGGACATCATAAATAGAAAAGAGTACAGAGAATAAAGAACCTTATGAACTAGTGCCACAAGTGGCGGCCTTATCGCTAACAGCGATCTCTTCCAAGCAACCAAGAAAAGAAAAAATACAATAGAGAACATAAAAAACAGACGGGAGATGTAACACTAATAAGAAAAAAATAAAATAAAAATAATAAGTATACAAAAATAATCGTATTATAATGTATTTAAAAAAAAACGAAATATTTATGTATTATATTTATTTAAAATACCTATCAACAAAATTTGTGTGCAAAAATAATATTCCGTATTAATATGGTGTTGATTTCGATCCCGTGACTATGTGGCCGTACTCATACAGCTTGTTACCACTCGGCCACCAGTCTACTAATATAAGCGGCAAAATAGTTGATCCAGTTCGTCTACTTAGCCGTTTAAGTATTTAGCTCAAACCGATTTTCATTTCGCCGCCGTATGTGTATCGACAATGCCTGTAGCGCGTGGCGCCGACGGCGGCGCGCGGTACTAGCTGTTCGCTCGTGTGCCTTGCGCACTCACACACGGAGCGCACAGAATACCTAAAATCGACTAGAGAAATGCACTCGATAGGCCCTTAATAATAACTTTTCTAAGCGCACCTTTTTAACATCCAACCATTCATTTATCAACTTTAACACGTAGACACAGAGTTGATTTTAATGTGCAGCTCGAAGTTACGCAAGTAGCATATTTTGGAGTGGCGCAATCCACAAAGGAATCCTGGCTCTTTGGCCTTTTTCGTGCTGTTGTGTGGAAACAAAGGAAACCAATTACGGACGTACGTAACGTTCTAGGGCATGGAAAAGAGGGACTAAACGGTCTACATGCTAGTTTATAAGTACTTACTTATTAGTTTGAGGAGAAAAGTATGCTACGCTTCTTTGCTGTGGAAACCGACGTGGTTTTGTCAAATTTTTATTTTACTTATTTGGGATTACTTACGTTTATATATATCGTAGATTTCGAGTATAGTTTCGGCCATATACAGTGGCCTTTTTATGGAGACAGCTAAATACAAAACAGTACCGACTGACTCTAAATAAAAATATTAGCACTTGGTGGTAGATTTCCTTAGCAGGAGGTCGTCTAGGTAGGTACCACCGCAGTACCAGTTGTTCTGCCGCTAAGCAGTAGTGTGTAAACATTACTGTGTTCCGGTTTGAAGGGTACTGCAGCTAGTGAAATTACTGGGCTGTTGAGACTAACCATCGAAAGTCTCCAAGTAATGAGCGCCAAAGCAGTGATACCCTCGACTTTTGTTTTGTTACTCAAAGTTCTGTGTATCGCTGCAATGGTCATGGACAGGCGTTATCTCTTACCATCAGGAGAGCGTCTCGTTCGTCTCATTACTTTTTGCATAAAAAAAATTATTGTAGAAATAAATGTCGCAGTAATAAAGTTTGTTAGCTCTTTCTCATCGGCACCGGCACCGGAAAATGCCAGTTGCAGGCATTCCCAAGGATAAAGCAGTCTCGTCTGGCGGCAATCATCTTCAGAACGGTGTTGAGAGCTGTCCCGCGTCCGGCGCACCAAGGACGCGCCGCGTTGACGCATAGTGACACTAAACAATCGGTTCGCGTTTCCTGCTAGCGCGTTTTTCGTTCTCAGGTAAAAAAGAAACGCAGCTGCCTCTTTTTCTTTGACCTGCTAGCGTTTTATCTATGGACATTGGTTACTACGTAAAATGTATTTTTTAAGTTCTGTAAGTTGTTTCCGTTTTATTCAGATTTATAATTTATAGTTTGTATAGTAGAAAGTATAAAATAGATTTAAATGGAGCTGGGCAGGACATGTCGTCAGGCACGGTGATGGCAGGTGGACGAAGGCGTTGACGGATTGGTGGCCGCGAACTGGTAAACGGAGCGTTGGTCGTCCACCAGCTCGTTGGGTATGAAAATCGCAGGTCAAACCTGGACAAGATTGGCACAGGACCGGGACGAGTGGCGTACAAGAAGAGAGGCCTATGCTCAGCAGTGGGCAATTACAGGCTATTGATGATGATGATGATGGTAGTAGGTAGAGTAATATCTAATAAATACTATGATGGTAAGTATAAGATTCTTTCGAAAATATTTCCACGCTTAAGATAAGATTGTTTCGCAAAAGAGTTTTTTGGTTCTTTTTTCAGAAAGTAAAGGGTCTAAACGAGTGCGACACGTGCTTCAAATGCCAAGGGGCGCCAGTTAATGGAATGAAAACATCTCAAGTGACGTAGCGGTGTGCTCAGCCTTTGCGAGTTTGTGTTACCACGAGGCATTTTTGGGAGCAAATGTCTTAATTGGACAGCTAAATAGTATCAGTCGATTGACTTATCATAGAAAACTAACCGCCGTCTATTAGGTACTCTGGCAGTATTAGTGGTTCTTTTCTTTTTTTATGTTTGAACACAGCTCACCTGGTGTTAGGCATCGTGTGGGCGAAGATGGTAAAGCACACCAAGCCTGGAATAAAACTGGCTTTAAGTGAGCCAGCCGGAACATACCGCTAAGTGTTTGGCGATAGATTGTTACCTTGAGGGTGGTAGCTAGCCATCCGAGTACTAGAAAATAGTCTACCACCATGCTATGGTTTCCTCACGATGTATTCTTCACCGGCAGCTCAAGCTCATTGTTAGGGTTTATTGTTACTTTAAGGGACAGCACTATCTGCTGCACTACAAATATACATTAAAGCAGCAAAGATGGTTATCATCATCATCATCATCATCAGCCTATATTAGTCCACTGCTGGACATAGGCCTCTCCCAAGACACGCCACTCAGCCCGATCTTCGGCTTTTCGCTTCCATCCACCGCCAGCTGTCCTACGTATATCGTCACTCCATCGAGTCTTAGGGCGTCCTACGCTACGCTTGCCAATACGCGGTCTCCACTCTAGAACACGTCTACCCCAGCGGTTATCGGTTCTGCGACAGATATGTCCAGCCCATTGCCACTTCAGCTTGCTATTACGCTGAGCTATGTCAATGACTTTAGTTCTCTGGCGAATTACTTCGTTAAAAGTACTTCGTAATTAAAAGATGGTTATATTAGACACCATTATTGTAATAATAAAAAAAAAAGTTTTTTGTGTTTTGTTTGAACCCACGCTGTTCGGTGTGTGAACCCACCGAGCTAACCACTGACCTATCATCGCTTGAAAAACACATGTTGATTAAAGTCGTGGAGATATATTCTGAGAAACCCTCCTTAAAATACGTCAGGTTATGACTGCGGAGAAATCTTTACAGGAAATACATTCTACATTTTGTAAATGCGCAGAAAGAGTGAGTGTCAAAATCATAGCACTTAAAATGAGATTTCAAGATTTGCCTTTTTTAAAATGCAATTGCGCGTTGCAAAGATTTTAGCAACTAGATAAATGATGGAATGCTCATAGGTTTTCTTGTAAACACATACATTTTAAATTATCCTACATACATTTAGAGCAACTCAAACATAGAACAAACATTTTAAGTTTGTTAAATAAATGTTTGTTTTGCATTGCTCTAAATTGGAATTGAACCCATGCCCTTTAACCCACAAAGCAGAACTACAGCTAAATGAACTAACATCAGCAAAATGCATCGGGCGAGTGTGAGATTATTTGCATAACGAAGTTATGAACGTCAGGAGTCTGTTTAATCAAAATGAACAGAGGATCCACTGAAGAGAGCAAGAAACTCTTTAAACTGAATCTGTATTCTTTTTTGCGTAATTTTTGTAAAAGGGTTTAGTCAAACATGACTATGTCACCCTTGGTCTCTGACAACTTTATCTGTATCATTTTATAAAGATACTACGCTTAAAATATACCTGTATTTGTAATGCAACTTGTAATTATGCAAAATACTAACTATATAATCTAGTTTTTGGAATGTGATACAGACCTGAAAATGTGTATTTGTGTCTATTGACATTAATATTATTGCAATTTGTTTTGTGTATTATGCAATAAATATGTACATAATAGATAAATTAATAATAAAAAAAATGAACGCACTGCTCCAATGAAACAGCAAGGTTTCGGAGTAAACGAAAATATCATCGATGTATGTAATTTTTAGATTTTTGTTGATGTTTTTAAAATCGCTTAAATGATTTCGAGAAAATTTTATATGGGACTACCTCTGAAGTGTAATCTACTAGAAAAAAAAGAATCATCAAAATCGATTCATAATTGGCGGGATGATCGCGTAACATATTATATACAAAAAACATAAGGTCGAATTGAGAACCTCTTCCTTTTTTGAGTCGGTTAACTTTAAACTTCTTTTTTCTGAACAACTAGTTTTAAACCACTTTAAATAGGTAGACTATTACAGAATAACATAATATTTAGCGATGAATACTACTAAATACTCAATCTTGTTTTTATAGATTGCCCCACTGATGGGAGCGGGTCTACTACCTAATTTTACCTACATAGGATAATCACAACGAAAACTTTTTTTTTAATGTAAAAAATAATGAGACGGACGAGACGCTCTCCTGATGGTAAGAGATAACGCCTGCCCATGACCATTGCAGCGATACACAGAACTCTGAGTAACAAAACAAAGTCCAGGGCATCGCTGCTTTGGCGCTCATTACTTTGAGACTTTCGATGGTTAGTCTCAATAGCCCAGTAATTTCGCTAGCTGTAGTACCCTTCAAACAGGAACACAGTAATATTTACACACTACTGATTAGCGGCAGAATAACTGGTACTGCGGTGGTACCTACCTAGACGACCTCCTGCTAAGGAGATCTACCACCAAGTTAACTTGTATTTCAATATGTTTAACTCATGACCTTAGAAACCAAATATGAGAATAATTTACACCAGTTAGCTGTTTGACATGTTAAGTCATGTATCGTTACCGATACCTTCAGTACAGTAAATCAGATTTGATATTCCTATTTGATCGGCATCCAATACCACAAAACACACAACATTTTCCGAACAAATATATTTGATCAATAGCTACGAACGTTCGGCGCCTTCGCCACCAATCAACAAGTACAGGGAGCTAGCGGCCACTCTCGAACTTTGTTAACTTAGCTTCTTTTTTCAGATCGAGTTAACACTATATTGTTGTTAGTAACATGATTGGTCTAGTTATTGTGAGATAATTTGTTGTGTTTTATGTCACGCGAGTCAATTGTTGTTAGATGTCTTTTTTAGTATTTTTGTTGATTTTTTTAAAACCGCTTGATCGATTTTAGGTAAAACTTATATGGGATCACCTCTAAAGTATGATCCATGAGTATGATCACCGACCATGATGATTTTTATGTTTGGTAAAACATAAAAATCATGACCATGATGACCATGATGATTTTTATGTTTTACCAAACATAAAAATCATCATGGTCATCATCGTCATCATGGTCAGTATTATCGCGTAACATACACACAAAAAAAAACATACAGTCGAATTGAGAACCTCCTCTTTTTTTGAGTCGATTATAAACCGGGCTGATTTGGACTTAATACATTAACGAACAGGTTTCAGGTTATAAATACCTATGTATAAATATAATTAGCATAAAAAAGACATTCAAACATTTATGACATTGATGTTTCCGATAAAAACATTTGCAGACAAAAATCCCGTACACAAAATAACAGTCTAACTTGTTGTAACTAAGTGAGCGGTTCTTTGTTTATTTCAGAGAATTTATAGCACGTACTAACGTTAGGATTTATTCACCAGCCCCTGCCTCATTGCCGGCGTATTGTATAGGACACAGTAATTTTGGTGTAAATAAAGTAAGATTGAAATATTATGTTAGTTTAGGCTTTGTTTTGAGAAGAGACTATAGAGAACTAGCGAAATTACAGGGCTTTTGAAACGAACCATCGAATGTCTCAAAGTAAAGAGCGCCAAAGCAGCGATGCCCTTTGTTTTACTACACAATGTTCTGTGTATCGCTGCAATGGGCATGGTTAGACGTAATCTTTTACCATCAGGAGAGCGTGTTGCTCGTCTGAATGGTATTACATTTGAAAAAAATTCAGAGATTTAACACAGCTAATCGAAGCTAGGTAGAGATATGCTGGTAGATACAACTCCCAGAAGTCTACAAATAAAATGTAAAGTTTGAAAGTGCCAGTGAGGGCTATGATACAATTGAGACAATACGACCTGTACTCGACGACTATCTTGAACGAGAACAAACTGTGATGAAATACCATAAAACATAATTTACATGCTTCAAAAATTATTCAATTCATAACGTTACTAGAATGTTTATGATGAATTCTTTATTGGGGGTTACTTCAAAAAGTATATCATACTAGCTGCGCCTCGCGGTGTTACTCACTACATATTATCGGGATAAAAAGTAACCTATGTATTAATCCAGGGTCTAAGCTACCTTCATACCAAATTTCATCCAAATCCGTTCAGTAGTTTTTGCGTTAAAGGGTACCAAACATCCATCCATCCATTCAAACTTTAACATTTATAATATTAGTGGGATTATTATGTATTTTTTTTTATGATTGAGAAGCTAGGTGTTGAATAAAGTTCATCTGATGTTAAATGATGGCGTGGTAAAATATGGTAAAGCACACATAGCCTGGAACAGAACTAGGTCTCAAGTGAGGCTGCTGGAACATCGTTAGGTGCTTGGCGGCAGATTTTCAATTTGAGGGTGGTAGCTACCCAGCCGAGTACTAGAACATACCTTACCAGCATGCTATGGTTTCCTTACGCCTTTTTACTTTACCGGCAGCTTAAGCTCATTGTTGATTTTGAACCTACGCCCTTCGACGTGCGAATCGACCACGCTAACCACTGAGCTATTATCGCTACTAATCTAGAGACATATATCTGCTTAAAGAGCTATAGGATTTCCGTTTCGATTTCCGCCCAGGACAAACATTTTATGGTATAAACAATTAATATTTTTTCAGTTCTTGGGTTTTTTGTATGTTTTTTTTTCATAGGACTACTCCTGGGTGTTCTGTATGTATTATATGTATGTATTTACAACAAAAAAAAGTATTTATGTATTCTATCAGTTATCTGAGTTCCATCACACAAGCTTTGCTTAGTTTGGGGCCAGATGGCGTTGAGTGTAATGTGTTCTACGATATTTATTTATTTTTTTATTCGTAGGTACGTCTGAAATTTGCGCGAACATACGACGTCGTCATCACATTTTATTTGCAAGACGCCGACGCCTTCCATTAAATGTCGTGTTAATATTCACTTCGTTTTACAAATTAACTTACAGAACTGTACTTAGAAGGATTCCATTAAAGTGAAAGGAAAACGATGTACGTCTTACGTTGCTGTTTGATATCGTGGATAGCAAAGCCTCTTACATCAAAGCAGCCAATGGATTGCGTCCTTTGATAGAAACTCTATGGAGTACTCGTGATCACGAAACGCAAACAAAGGATGTTGATTAGTAATTAGTAAGGCTTAAGACATTAATCTGTAGATTACGTGGCAGTGGTACAAAACAATTTATACTCGACTGGAAAACTAGTTTTATATGTGATGCTATATTTTTGAAATGTGCTTATATAACCCTTTCTTACAGTCATTTTGGGAGAAGACATTAGTCTTATTTTATTTATAATTTTTGTTTTAGTTGTTGGTAAATCATTATGACCTTTATTTTACTCTATTTTAGATCGGAAGACCAGCGCTGGTCACAGCACATAATACCACATCTCTCTTCTTAGTCGTCATCTTCATTGCTGAAGGTCGTGTCTAGTGTTTATTGCACTCGGCTTAGCATGCTCTTCCACGTGTTTCTGTACTCGGCGGTCTTAATGCTTTAGTAAATGATAGGCCA
Source organism: Biston betularia (assembly GCA_905404145.2). Classification (NCBI taxonomy): domain Eukaryota; kingdom Metazoa; phylum Arthropoda; class Insecta; order Lepidoptera; family Geometridae; genus Biston; species Biston betularia. The sequence continues at coordinate 12,856,373 of FR989873.1, forward strand.
GTGATCGTGTTTATTAGGTCTGACCAACGGGTAGGTGAGCGACCGCGCGGTCTTTTCCCGTCGACCTGACCAATTACCATCAGCTTTTCTAGACTATCAGGGTTTCTGCGAGCGATGTGTCCGAAGTATCCGAGTATTCGCTGGAAGCAAAGCAGACAGCCTTGTGGTTATTCCGAGCTCTTGAAGAATAGACACGTTGGTTCGACGTGCGGTCCATGGACTTTTTTCAGCATACGCCTCCAGCACCACATTTCAAAAGCATCGATTTTCGATTTTTTTGTTTTTTTTTTTTAATACCACATATGACCAGCATTATGCTAAGGTCCTTTTTTGTAACTGCCACTTATTTGTCTGTATTTGCTTTTGTTTTGTTTCGTACTCGTAGTTTTGATTTCGTAATAAAAACTTTATTTGTTACTTCTTTTATACCACACAAGACATGTTTGTTTGGTATAAAAGAAATTAGAAAGTCTTTTTTGGTTTCTGAGTACAGGTTATAAAATCGGCCATATTGACTTTAATGTGACGTCATACAGGTGCAGTCTTAAGTCATGACGATTTTGCTTTATTTAATGTTATAGTAATTAGACGAACGAGACGCTCCTGATCGTAAGAGATAACGCATGTCCATGACCGTTGTAGCGATACACAGAACTTTGAGTTGCAAAACTAAGTCCGTGGCATCGCTGTTTTGGCACTCATTACTTTTATATATTCGATGAATGGTCTTAATAACTGAATAACTCTGTAATTTCGCTAGTACCTACACACTACTGCTTGGCGACGGCGTAATTTCTTACCAAACTACTACACTCTTTTTATATTATCATTGCACAAGGACATACTATTCCTGTATGGCAGCCCGTACACGTAGCGCGCGATCCGCGATCCGCGATCCGCGATCAATGATCGCGATCCAGACTGATCGTGTACGAAGCGGATTGACGGACTGATGCTCCGGATCGCATAATATCTAGAAATTTTGAAATCATGATCGCGGATCGCGGATCGCGGATCGTGATCATGATTGAACGTGTAAGGCGGCCCTATGTGATTTGAGATTTCAGATTAGTCGCTTGCCAGTTTCAATGGTGAGTGATTGTGCTTCTCGACATAAAAGCAACGACGACGGAAAAGTAAAATTAAGAATTTGCAGTTGAATTGTCAATCTTTGTATATATATTATAAGGTTAGTCGCCTGCTAGTGGCACACAAAGATTTGAATTTTATTCGCGTGGTTCACACTCCAAAGGACGTAGGTTCAAATACTAACTTGCTTGAACTGCCGGCGAAAAAAAGCATCGTGAAGAGACCTCAGCAAGGTGGTAAGGTACTTTCTGGTACTCGTCTGGTTAGCTACCTCTCGTTTTGGTAGCCTCACTTGAGAGCCCAATTCTTAACCTGCTTCGCGGAATGTTTTCTGAAGTTCTCTTTCTATTGACGGAAACTTATAATTGGTCCAGTTTATAAACCAAACTTTCCTACTCATTTACCTAATTAGGCTGGTGGTTATTCTAAAATGTAAAATTAATTATATAATTAGGGTTAGCCACCCAGCGCATACACGGTTATGTGTATACAAAGTGTAACATGTTTGTGGTATACAAAGTCGCAAAGTTCCTTGACCTTTAACCAAATGGTGGTGGTACCTACCTAGACGACCTCTTGCTAAGGAGATCTACCACCAACTGAAGTGTTTGAATTGTGTATCAAATGTAGTGGCATTTTGTATAATGACAAGGCAATTTACAATTTGCCTTTGGCATATTTCAAAACTGCGAGTGTTTTTAGCGTACAAAGTGGAATTACAAAAATTGCCTGTGATATACATGTATGTTTAATGTTTACACATACATGTAAGTGTACATGTGTGTGTTACATGTATATATGTGTTTTTTAATTAAAAATATTTAAAAAAAAACAATGAATATCTTTATAGATATTCAAAATGAATACCAGAAAACTGTTTTCGAGGAAATTTAGTATAGTTACGAAATTCATACACCTAAACCTTTTAGCATGACAAAAAAAGTATATGTTTTTAATTATTAAATTGTTGTCAAGTTAGTTAAGCGGAAATAAACTGAATAATTATATACCTTGAATATTCACTATAAGATATTCTGACATATTTTCTGGGAAACTATTATATTAAGTAGTCAATGTTAAAAAAATCCTAAAACATAAGTGCTTTCGATGCGTTCTCGGTTTTGCGATAAAAATACACGTCTTTTTACGAGAATCTGAAAATATATTTGATAAATAAACATATCGCGAAGGGCTATAAAAACAAAATGGCCGCATTTATAGCCTATTTCTGTAGATTAAGTGTAACACTAGCGTTCTGTGCAATAGCCAGAACGTTGAACTTTTATTTTGTGCTCTATTTAAATTCCGCAATCCAATCTGGATGCCCTGGGTTCGAATCCCACAGCACGCAACTCTGTCTTTCCTAAATTATTTGCGTATTGCCGATGACATCAGACGGTGACGGAACACATCGTGAGGAAACCTGCATGTCTGAGAGTTCTTAAAAATAACACTCCTCGAAGATGTGGGAAGTCTGCCAACCCGCACTTGGCCAGCGTTGTGGACCCTTACCCTTCTCACGAGAATGAAATCAATGAAAAGAGGCCCAGTACGGTAGTTTATAAAAACAGAGTTGACCCGGGGAATATGGAGTTCATAATTATAAATAATATTTCCTGATTTAAACATTTTGAAAATATGAAAAATTCAGCTGCTTGCTGGATTGGGAAGAGGTTTTTTTTTTATGGTTGACAGGCTAGTTGTTCACCGGCAGCTCAAGCTCATTGTTGGGGTTTGAACCCGTGCCCTTCGGCATGCGAACCTACCGCGCTAACCACTGAGCTATCATCGCTACAAAAAAACCTAAATTTGTGTATAGAACAGCAATTTTTTTCAGGATTCCCGAGTTTTTCTATATCAATTATATTATCCCAAGATTGTTAACCCTTTATACACTTCCGATAAGTAGATACTAATTCCTAAAAATAAGAGAAACAATGCAAATCATCAATTTAAATCTTTGTTATATTTGGCAAGAGACCTCTTTGAAAGAATCCATTCTGAGGTTTTAAACAGCTTTAACGTAAATAAATACTGGAAATAAAATAAACAAAATTTTTTATTAAAATAAATTGAAAATTAATACTAAGCCTGTTCCGTTAATCAAAAGGGTTCAAAGGAAAAAAACCGTCTTGAATTTTAAAAATAAACAGAGATATTCTGATTTCTCTCCGATAGGGCGTCGTCGGTCAGAATTAAAATTGTAAGAGATGAAGATTTTTATTTATCAAAAAGGAAAACAAGATAAAATTACATGAATTACAAATATCCGTGTTAACGATCTAGTTCAAAGTACCTACAATACATATACGAATAAAAAATCATTGATTTTTATAATATATAGTTATCTATCTATCTTCTTACTCCCTGAAAACAAATTCTGTGCGCGGTGAAGTCGTGGTTAATTAAGAACATTATTTTATTTTCTGACACTTTTCTATTCAGCTTTGACGAACTTACTTTTACAACTACTATAAAGCTAATGAAAAGTACTCACCTAAATACGACACTAGTCTCGTCTCTATCTAAATGCACGGCGTCAGCCATGGTCCAGTGCAGCACAACCCCAGCTCGCCCTTCCAGAGGCCCAGCCACCACCCTGGCCGGAAGGAACCTCTTCCGATACCTCCCCCTGAACACAGACCTCTCACTCCTAAACCGCACTTTTGGCCTGAAGTAAAACTCACTTTTCGTCCTAAATTCATCATCTATCCTATCATGCCACTTGTGGTTCTTTTTCTTGGAGCGTTCGGGTCTGCGTTTCGGGAGGAAGTATGGGTCTTCCCGGCAGGGTCTATCAGTGGGGTCGGTTGGGGTGAAGTTACCGCGGATGGTGGTGTCAACGACGGAGTGTAGGACGTAGTCGCGCAAGTTTGACTCTTCGAATTGGAGGTGTACTGGAAAGAGAAAAAAATACTATTAATCATAAGCTAGGTTTGCTATTAATTCTAGGGGTTTAAACAGCTTTTACTTACAAGGATATCCTACTAATATGTATTATAAACGCGAAAGTTTGTAAGTATGTATTGATGTATGTTTACTCTTTCACGCAAAAACGACTGAACAGATTTGGATGAGATTTGGTAAAGACGTAGCTAAACCCTGGATTAACACATAGGCTACTTTTTATCCCAAAAACATGTAGCAGGTAACACCGTGGGACGCAGCTAGTTTATTATATAAAAGATATGGGATAACGCAGTTAATATTAGTAAAGTGTTACGGTAGCAAAAGAGAGCTAATAGAATAATTAATGGTTTAAAAAATAGCAACACAATGAGTTTTTTTATTTTTTATGTGACAAATAATGAGACGAACGAGGCGCTCTCTTAATGGTAAGAGACAACGCCTGTCCATGACCATTGCAGCGATACACAGAACTTTGAGTGACGAAACAAAGTCCAGGGCATCACTGCTTTGGTGCTCATTACTTTGAGACTTTAATGGTTAATCCCATGGCCTAGTAATTTCGCTAGCTGCAGTACCCTTCAAACAGGAACACAGTAATGTATACACACTACTGCTTGGCGGCAGAATATCTGATACTGCGGTGGTACTTACCTAGACGAGCCCCTGCTAAGGAGATCTACCATCAAGTGAAAATCCATTATATGATATCCATTGTACATATACAATAGCTTACTATAAATCTATACACGGAGCTAATTTGCCAAAATACAAAGATAATCAATATAACTTGCGAAACAAAGATTTTATTTAGCTTGCCCTGTCTTAGCACCTTTTTACACGAGGATGCGCTGCAGTAAGTAGGGTCACCACAGCATTTTTCCTGCCGTCAAGTTTACATTATTTATCTTTGTTGTTGTAGGATTATCACCATTATCTGTTTTCCATTTCGATAGCAATTTTTTTTCTTTGTCTTTGGCATCCCACGTTATTTCTTAGCCAGTATAAAGTATGTAGCCATCTTCAAATGTTTTTTAATAAATCAAACCAAATAGTACGAGTATAATTTGTAAATAGTTTTATTTTCTTTCTTAGTGTTAATTTGAAATGTTTATATCCCTATATTGTATTGTTAGAGATAAAATAAACTCTAGTGATTTGGTATTATGGATTTTCCTCAGTTTTTAATAAAATAAGAATACATCTAATTGCTTGACTCAGGCGTTACTTTGCGGAAGTTCATTTTGAATATTCAAGGTATATATTTAGTTTTTGGAGACCGCGTATTGGCAAGCGTAGCGTAGGACGCCCTGAGACTCGATGGAGTGACGATATACGTAGGACAGCTGGCGGTGGATGGAAGCGAAAAGCCGAAGATCGGGCTGAGTGGCGTGTCTTGGGAGAGGCCTATGTCCAGCAGTGGACTAATATAGGCTGATTATGATGATGATGATTTAGTTTTTTCCGCTTAACATGTTAAGAGCTTAAGAAAAAAACTAAATATACCTTGAATATTTAGAATACAGCATTACCTAAGGGTTACTTATTGAGATTGCTGAACATGTATATAGTGACGTTAGCAACTTTCGCTTTTATTTTAAATAGGAGTAATATGCAATACAGGTGGACATAGGTAGGTTGGACGTGGTGAATACCTAGGCTTCATGTTCTTAGATTGCTACGGAAGCCTGAAATTCACTCATCAAATATTTAAAGCCGATTCATACTGGGCCGGCTCTATTTCCAACGGTCGACGGCGGTAAATGTACACAAAATACAATGGAGTGCGGTACCTTAGCTTTTATCTCAGACGAATAAAATTTAGAGAACAAAATATCTCATAATTATATGCGGATGTTTGTTCCAGAGATATTTTTTGTTTTGTTTTATTACATAAACAATGGTTAACCTTTTTTATTGGTTACATATCCTACTAATTATATAAATGTGAAACTTTGGATGGATGGATGTTTGTTACTCAACCACGCCAGAACGTTTGAATGGATCTGAATGAAATTTGGCACAGAGATAGATTATAGTTTGGAATAGCACATAGGTAGCTTTTTATCCCGGTAAAATGTATGGTTCCCGTGGGATAGATTTGTATGTATGGATGTTTGTTACTCTTTCATGCAAAAACTACCGAATGGATTTTGATGAAATTTTGTATAGAGGTAGCTGACACCTTGAATTGACACATAGCCTACTTTTTTATCCCGAAAACCTGTAGCGGGTAACACCCGGGGCGCCGCTGGTTACGTATAATTATAAGATTTTTTATTTATTTTTAATGTAAAAGTAAGGAAACCAAAAAGACGCTTTTCTGACGGTAAGAGATAACGCCTATCCATGACTGTCATTGAACTTTGAGTAGCAAAAGAAGTTCTAGTACATCGCTGCTTCACGCTCTGATGATGCTCACTAACTATCGAAAGTTTCTAAGTGAAACTTTCGATAGTTAGTCTCAATAGCCCCGTAATTTCACTAGCTGCGGTACTTTTTAAACCGGAACACAGCATAGCGGTAGACTGACTGATACTGTGGTGGTACTTATTAGTACCATCATTCTTAGTTGGTTTGCGTTTCACTTTCACTTTGTCATCCTGCCTGATGTAAATCAACGATGTGGTCTAGGATAGAGCACGCGTGTCTAGAAAGAACCTGTTAATTTACATTCACATTAATGTAAATTTTTGGCAAGTGGTTACTGCAAAGAGAGGAGGATTTCTTGTGGTTATTTTAATTAGATTTTTGTTAACCTATATTTTAAAAAAATATGTCTAATTAGTTCTAGATATTAAGTAAGACTAGGTATTTAATTAATAAGTTGTTGTCAAATTAGTTAAATTTAAGTCCTCATCACTGTTGTAACTGGAACAAAATTTCAGGAATTCAGGAAATACATTCAGTCGAGCTTCAGATACGCATTGACATAAAGAAACATAGAATGTGTTTTAAAAGACAACGATGCTTTGTTTGCTAAAAATTTCAACCAAAATAAAAACTGACCCATCATATCATCATATACATATAAAAAAGTAATGTACCATTTATGTGGCGATAGAGACCTCAACCTGATAGTATATTCTAGTGGTAAATTTGTAATGGCAACACACACGATCGAAACAGTTACTTTTGTTCACTAGTGTATCTCGTGTACTGCCTTTATAGTGCACAGGAGCCGGTGAAGTAACCGGGCGATCGATGACCTAAAAACCGGATGCCGGTGTTGCCAGTCTCGCGAACATCTCTACAGACAAAAATGCTCTTAATCAGTCGAGCGTTAGAATATTTCAGAACCAGCACATTGGTCCTGAAGTGTGAAGGTTCTTAGCTAGTTAACGGTATTTTAATAACGATGATAGGAAAGTGTTTAGCGCGGTCGGTTCGCACGTCGAAGGGGGTGGATTCAAACTCCAACAATGAGCTTGTGCTGTCGATAAATGAAAACATTGTGAGCGAACGATAACTTGGTGGTAGGATACTTTCTAGTACTCGGCTGGCTAGGTAGACCACCCTCAACATGAAAATCTGCCGCCTATATGTTCCAGCAGCCTCACTTGAGCAACAGTTTCTTTCCAAGCTAAGTGTGTTAACCATCTTCGACCACACCATAACTTAACTGAAGGCTAGGTGTTTGACCACTGCTCACCTGATGTTAAGTGAAGGTGTAGTAGATGGTAAAGCACACCTAGCCTGGAATGGAACTGGCTCTCAAGTGAGGCTGCCGGAACACACCGTTAGATACTTGTCGACACATTTTTAACTTGAGAGTGGTAGCTAGCCAGCCGAGTACTAGAAAGTACCCTACCATCATGCTATGGTTTCCTCACGATGTTTTCCTTCACCGGCAGCTCAAGTTCATTGTTGGGGTTTGAACCCACGCCCTTCGGCATGCGAACCGACCGCGCTAACCACTGAGCTATCATCGCTAAATATCTTAGTTATATAAATAATCTACACTAATTATAAAGAGGAAAGATTTGATTTTTTGTTTGATTTGAATAGGCTCCGAAACTACTGGACCGATTTCAAAAATTCTTTCACTGTTGGAAAGCTACACTATCCCCGCGTGACAGGCTACTTTTTATCGCTGTATTCCCACGGGAACGGGAACTACGCGGGTGAAACCGCAAGGCGTCCGGTAGTGTTATATATCTTGGTTGTATAATGGAAAGGGAAACCTAAAGTTGTCAGTTTATGGATAAATCTTCACAAATTTAACAGAAATATTTGTTCAGTGCTCGTACAATATCCGGTTGTCGATCTAAGAAAGTGTCTCAATTGCTTCGGAGATTCCAAAGGAAATGGAATTCCAGGTCGGAATGTCTCAGAATTCACGTGAACTGTTAACTGATGATAATAATTTCTCCGAGTTTTAACAATCTTACTTACTACATTTTAGTAAAAAAAAGAACAAGAAAATTTAACTTTTGAATACATTTGTTTTTAAATTGTTTGTAATAATATACGTACACAAGAGCTCCGTAAACGTGCGTAATTTAGGATTATATACTCCATTGAAATTTAAATTAATAAATTCACATTTTTTCATTAAAAGACTCCATTTTTTTTTAATGTCAAAGTAATGAGACATACGAGACGCTCTCCTGATGGTAAGAAAAAACGCCTGTCCATGACCATTGCAGCGATATTCATAACTTTGAGTAACAAAACAAAGTCCAGGGTACCACTGCGTTAACGCTCATTACTTTGAGACTTTCGATGGTTAGACCAGCAGACCGGTAATTTCGCTAGCTGCAATACTCTTCAAATTGGAACAAAGTAATAGCATCGCCATCTCATCTAATATGGCGGTCAAATTTGAGACTATATAAAAATATAAATATAATAATAAATATATATATATTTTAATAAATAGCCCTGTTGACTCATTGGTAGCATGTCTGCTTCAAGAGCTGTAGGGCGTGGGTTCGATTCCCACCCAGGACAAGCATTTTGTGATATAAAACAAATGTTTGTTCTGTGTCTGGGTGTACTGTATGTATTATACGTATGTATTTACAAAAAAAAAGTATTTAAGTATTTTATCAGTTATCTGATTCCCATAGTACAAGCTTTGCTTAGTTTGGGGTCAGATGGCGCTGTGTGTAATGTCCTACGATATTTATTTATTATTTATTATTTTTTAAATGTATGTGTTAAAATATATTGTGTTAAAGTGTATTATTGTGAGGCAAAACTAAGGTTTGAGGGATTTAAAACCATGAACTGTTAAACAAAAAAATAGTCTATACGAAGACGCGAGAACCTAAATGTATAATACCTAAACTTCATTAATGTAATGAGAAAGTGTATTCGTTTGGTCCTAATTCACATCTCAAAGGATTGACGTAATATTTGGCATGGAAGTAAATAAAAGGTCGAAAAGTACCTATCATAGGTTATTTTACGTCTTGGAAAAATATCGGGTTTCCTAATAAAACCTATGGTATTCTTATTTTTCTTTGTTTTTGGCATCGCACTTTCTGTGTTTACTAGAGTCAAGCGTAGCGTCGTATATTATCTATATCTATCTATACTATTATAAAGAGGAAAGATTTGATTGTTTGTTTGTATTGAATAGGCTCCGAAACTACAGGACCGATTTTAAAAATTCTTTCACCGTTGGGAATCTACACTATCCCCGGGTGACAAAGGCTACTTTTTATCCATGTATTCACACGGGAACAGAAAATACGCGGATGAAACTGCAAGGTGTCCTAAAGAATATAAACATCAGGTGAGCTGTGGTCAAAACAACTAGCCTGTCAACCATAAAAAAAAAAAAAAAAAAAAAACTTTTTCGGTCGTCGGGCAAAATAAAAAATGTAGGTACTGGTTGGAAGTTACATTTAGCATCTCGTGATAAACTGCAGAAATTCAATATCTTGTTAGGGAGGCGTCCAAAGAAGAGCTTGAATAACTTGTATATTTTTCAAAGCCACGTCATCTTTATTAATGAATCAAAATTAAATGGTAGCAGGATGAAACATCTGCTTGGTTTATCATTGTCTCTGTTTTGTATTCTTTATCCACCGAGTGATTGTGTGATAGACGAGAAATGTAAGGTTTCTGTTACATCAATCGAAAGGGTTATAGCTTGTAATAAGTCGAAAGGGGGTTGTTATACTCATTATTATGACCAACTTTTCCAATGGGTATAATTTTGAAATCGCAAAAAAATCAGCTGTTTAGCAACCCTTTTCTATGAAACAGCTGGCCTTTTTGTTCCTTTAGTAAAAGTTGCTTATATACGTACAATGACCCCCTTCCGAATTAGTAATTTTTCGGAAGAGGGTTATCATATACCAAGCTAATAGCATTGTAACGATAATCCAAGTAATCTTGAAAATTAAATTATTTTTACATTTTAATTAAGTAATGAAATTGACATAGTAATTAAACTTTTAGATGAGTCTAGAAAATAAATATTTTATAATCAAGACGCTAAAAAAATATTGCAAACTGTGAGAGTCGCCGATATTAATAGCGTTAGTCGGTATCGTAACGTTTTTTCTTATAAAAATAATACAATAACATACTGCTGTCAGCTAGATAGTCACTGCTCTTATGAAAATACAATTAGGACTCCAATCAAAGTGGGCAATCATGATAAGTGAAAAATCACTAACATATGGACAGTTATTGAATCAAAAGCTGTGCTTCTATTGGGTTATGTTGTCGACGTTTGTCTTTAATTTGTACATTTTCAGGCATCTTGGTGTCGCGCTGTACTTTTGTTATAATCTCGAAGATAAAACATTTAAATAAGATTGTTTTAGACTGTTACAAATTGCTGCTGTTTCTATTTCTTATGTCTATTTAATGAAGCTCTTGTAGGTTCATAAACATTGGTACGTAGCAGCTTAAAGTTTCTTGGTTATTTATCAAATGAATACACATCTATATGTATAATATCAAATAAATGAGTACGTGCCACAGTAAATAACTATTTCAGCGGACACACAAGCAAATGTTTGTTCTGTGTCTGGGTGTTCTGTATTTATTAAATGTATGTATTTAAAAAAAAGTATTTAAATATTCTATCAGTTATCTGACTTCTATAGTACAAGCTTTGCTTAGTTTGGGGTCAGATGGCGCTGTGTGTAATGTCTTGCGATATTTATTACATAATTATCGATACACGTTTTGTTTTAAAAAACGTGTTTTTAAATTTAGTTTTTTTTTGTGACATTATGCTGTATTTCGATTGTTCTTCTTCCTACGGCACTACAATCCTATATGGGTCTTGCCTTCTACAATTTTCTTCCATCACGCTCTGTCTCTATACTCTCTTCTTCAGGTTGTTTTCCGGCCCATATTCTTGAGATTTTCCTCGATACAGTTTTTCCACCTCTTCTTGAGTTTCCTTCTGGGTATTTTTTGTTGCGGGGCCCACTTTGATATGGTAATGACAGCTCTAGTATCACCCATTTTCTCCAGATGTCCAGCCTATCTAAACCTCTGCACCGCACCTCACAGAATCTCACGATCGTTACTTTGTAAAAACATGATTTTCAAAATGAGGCCCAAAAATATTATGCAAATAAATGTAACGGTGAAAATTTAACAAGAAGTATGGGGTCGACGATATTGTCACCCTCGCGGGTCGAACCTGGATCAGATCGGCACATGACCGAGGCAGATGGCACGAAAAAGAGGCTAAACCAATCAGTGTGATAAAGAAGACTGTGTATGATGATTATGATGTTTTTATTTGCTACAGTACCCTAAAAAGTAGCAAAACAAAAGTTATGTTATCCATGACCTAGTTTTGAATCAACCTGGCGAACAATTGCCGAGTTTCCGGACATGTATATATATATTGAAGTTATTGAAAAAGCTCTAAACTTCTCAACGGCAAAAATAAAAACTAGCAGGCCGGAACAAACCAACAATGGCTGCAAAGTTACAAATGTTTTTCATCCGTGTTCATTTATTCAGAGTCCGCGGCTGGCAATCCGCCAGGTGGCAGGTAAAACGTGCTTTCGCAATTTTAACCGATTTAAAAATTCGGCTCTTAATTCAACAGTTTGTTTATCGTACGAACAAGAATATCAGGTCAAACCTTCGTTGTCCCGAGCTACGCTACAGACGTCAGTCAAATTAATTGATTGATTCAAGCGTTACTTTGTGAAAGTTCATCTTATGGTATTCTTGGATTACGAAAATACATTAAAGATATAAATAATATGTTTAATGTATTTCTATTTATTGTTTATCGATGCTATCTTAAATTGAAATAACAAGACCAAGGATTTTTTAATGAATATCCTGGAACATTGTGCGCAGCGCCATCGAGCTAAACGTGTACTATGGGAACCCCACAAATATTTATTTTATTCTGTTTTTTAGTATTTGTTGTTATATCGGCAACAGAAATACATTAACTGTTTAACTATTATGATTCATGAGATACCTACAGCCCGGTGACGGACGGACAGACAGACAGACGGACGGACTGGCAGCGGAGTCTTAATAACAGGGTCCGTTTAACCCTTTGGGTACGGAACCCTAATAAAAAACTAAAAACTCTTTGTTGATCACATTACAAAATAATCTCTCTAGACAAAAGTTTTTGGATTACCGCTGCTAAAAACCTATTAAAAAAATATGTCCAATGTCCATATTGTAAGTTTTTATCCAATAAGGTCGATATTGTCTATTTTTAATATTGATGATTAAATTTAAACTTTAATTTACTCAATAGCAGTTTGGATACAATTTTTAAAAGAGTTGAGCGCACATTCAATAAGAACTTTGTCTTTAATGGCAGCCAAGGAAGTCGAGCGTTCTATCATTTACGTCAGGGGCGGATCAGGAGTTGGGGGCCCTGGACTAATACTACTTAGGGGCCTGCCTAAATAATCAACCAATTGTCATTTTCTTAAACAACCTGTCTTCGATATTGTGTACTAGGTACACGGCTTAGGAAAAAAGAGGGCAATCAAATAGTTTATTTATTTATTATGCGTTAGAAACACAAACAGCAACTGAGAGATATTATCGCAAAAGAAATCAACAGGTTACGTGTAGTTAGTTACATTTGATCCATTAGTTATATTTTTGCAATATTTTTGCACTTTTGTGCCGCATATTTCTTTATTCTCTCACCACATTGTAAGCCCTTTGTTAAATCACAGTTTACGGAAATGAATGATTTAGTCAATAGTTTGACATTGTTATCCTATATTTGTTTTCTATATACGACAACCTGAAAAAAGAACGCTCGGCTTCACAGATCGTAGCCACTTTAAAAAAAAAAGATATTATAATAATTAAGGAAAACATCAACAAGTTTCATTTCATAGATTAGCATAAAAAATCCCTGCATTTTGTTTTTAAAATTTAAAACGATGTCGCAGTTCAGGTCATTAGACCGCTCAGACACCGTTATGTGTGGGTAAATGTAATAACCTTTTTAAGATCACTGGAATATAATTTTATTAGTTGTGACCAGCATAGTGTGACCTGTCTTCCCATGGCACGCTTTCCGCGGGCTAGCGCTTCGTCCCCGTAACACAAGCAGTCTGCTTAGTTCGGAGGCGGAGCGGCGCTCCGAGGTCGCGGCGATGGGAGGAGGGGAAATTCCTTGTAAATGCTGGTCACAATACTTTATACCATACATTATACTTTATGCATATTAAGGTGGGTTTGCCTACACAACATTTACTCATTTAAAAAATAAATAAAGTTTTTTTTTTAATGGGTGCTGGGGGTTCTTTTATATCCACGGGGCCCTGGGCTGCAGCCCAAAAGGCATGTAGCTTAATCCACCCCTGATTTCCATAAGAAAAAATGCCATAGTTACGTAAGCTTGTGGTTGTTTCCTTTGGCGTAGTGCCAGTCACCATCCTCGCAAAGTAACGCTCCGTTAATTGAAGACCACTTTCGGACGATTTACTACTTTCCTGAGACCGCATTACTGCCTGTTTGCTCATTTGTTTTATTTATAGCTCTCTTCTGTTTTATTTCAACTTTATTGCTTATTTTTGCAATATCATCGCAGCATGTTCAAAAACTAGAAAATATATGACATCATCAGTCTATCCAGTCTATCAGTCATCCTTTTCTTATTTTACTTACTACTTTACTAGCTGTGCCCCGCGGTGTTACCCGCTACGTGTTTTCAGGATAAAAAGTAGCTTATTTGTTAATCCAGGGTCTCATCTACCTCCATACCAAATTTTATCCAAATCCGTTGAGTAGTTTATGCGTGAAAGAGTAATAAACATCCACCCATCCAAATTTTCACATTTATAATATTAGTGGGATAAGCCATAATTGTAATTGTTGTACTAATATTATAAAGAGGAAAGATTTGTATTATTCCCTGAGTTATATTTAGTACTAGAATTTCATTAAGTTATATTTAGTACTAGAATTTCATTAAAAAATAAATGTTTAGCCGTGCGAAGCCGGGACGGACAACTAGTCTGTTATAACTGCAATATTTTATTTGTTAGGATTTGAATCCTTATCGTTCGGTATATGAACCGATGGTGTTAACCACTGAGCTATTAGTCCTGTATACAAAGTCAAATAAACCCCGAAGTTCTGTTGCGTTAATTTGAATTTTTAATTTTGATCGGCACGCAGCTCCGGATTGCCGCATTAGAAGTGGGTTACTGACACAGATAGCTGGTGGCGCAATTTGTAAGTGTCAGCGGGATCTGGGGATCTAGCAATTTGCGAAAAAACTTTCTCAAGTTTACGATATATGATGAAATGGATTAGCGACACTGGGGTACACGAAACTAAAAGTACTGCCAAAGAAAATTTGTAGGTATTATTTGTAGCTATTTACTACATACCTACCTTAGGTAGTAAATAGTAGATTATAATCCTGTTAAAACAACTATTAAGAATAAGAATACCTTTTTGACAAACAAACACAAAGAAAAAATACACATATGTCTTAAAAATAATATAAATGTAATTTGTATAGTATTTATTGTCAAAAGGACCAAATCAGCTTAATGCTGTAAGAATTAAGTTCTACTGTTAGACTAAAGAGTAGTTGTAGCGGTTCGTTGAAACTTTATTAACCGTGGTTTATTAGTTTTAGATAAATAGTTTATGATAGATAGTAAACAAGACAAAAAGAAAATGCTCGGATATATTATTTTAAATGGTCTGTTATAAGACTATGTATTTTGACATGAAAATCGCCCAGTAATTATATTTATTTATTTCACCGCTATTTCTTATGATATAAAATAATTGTTATGAAAGCAGTTTGGTTATCAAACACGCGAGGAGTTATCAAAATTACAAAAAATGTAACTTTTGTTTTTAGTGCGTCTATAAGGTACTTTTGCATGTTGTGACTTGGATAAATAAAATATGTTCATATTCACAATATAGTCATGAAGTACGATATTTATACCATGTGCCATGTCTAAAAAACAGAGTTATTACTTACAGTTGTATAAAGCAGACAGGGAGTCATTGATAAGTTAAATAACTCTATTTTTGTTCAGTCCATGTTTGAAAATGGAGCTGTCAAATTTAAATGTCAGATGAAAGTCTTCTTTTCTTTTTTTGGCGTGAAACTTTGTGCATTTGCCAGTATCATGTATTTCAATATTTTCAAGTATTTGAAGATAAATCTAGTAATTTTACTTTACTGTCACAACCATAGTCACATAAAATAAGTTAAGTTCAAGTCTAGCCATGTCCTAATAAAGTACTGGTGACTTTATTACGAGTTTTAAAAGAGGTTTGAAAGCAACATGAATCATCTAGTCAGCACATTATATCACTGTTTTTTTAAATTCAAAATAGGTTTGTCTTTGACCACACTCGGCCTCATGTTAAGCAGTGGTGCGGTCTAAGATGGAGCACGCTTATCTAAAAGAAACCCACTCTAGATTTTAAGACACCCATATTGTACCTAATAGGGAACACAGACTCCAGCAGAGATCCTCAACCTCGCTATACGAATAAAAAATGTGGAATCAAAACGCTCTGTCTTAAGTCTTAAGGAGAATATCCACTATGTACGGATAACGTTTTGGTCGCGTTTGTCTGGCATTGCGGTAGTACCTAGTCCTTTTATATAAAAAAATGTTTTGTTAAACTTTTGATATCGCCAACGAAGAAGCACGCTTGTCTAAAAGAAACCTACTGGTGACTTGATAATCCACTAGATCAGAGATATATAAAGGATATTAAGTTACAATATTTGTATCCAATGCTATGGTCAAACATAATACAAAGAGTTTCTTAAAGGTCATGTTTATGACTAACAATGCCGAAGCATGTGATACAAGAGTTAGGTAAATTGATGTTTGCTCTACGGTTTGACCTTTCCGTACCAATCGCTACTAACTCGAACAATGTCAAGATATCAATTTTGTAGTGATGATATCCTAGTCGTTTACGCGTCGAAGGACGTGGGTTTAAATTCCATCTATGAGTTTGAGCTGCCAGTGAAGGAAAATATCGCGAGGAAATCATAGCGTGGCGGTAGGGTACTTTCTAGTACTCGGCTGGCTAGCTACCCTCAAGTTGAAAATCTGCGCAAAGCACCTAACGGCTGCATGGTTACTGCCACCTATGAACATCTGCTATTTCAGACGCGTTCCCGGCACTTCGTCCACTATTGTTTATAGTGCAGAGATAGTTCACATTTAAGTTGAAGCGTTCTTGTTTATAGCTTTGCGGAAAGGTCCCGTGGGAGAACATTCCACATCTCGCAGGTGTGCGGCAGAAAAATGAACAACAAAAGCGACCTGTCCGAGACTCTTACGTATCTACAGTATAAACTTTCTTCCCTGGACGAGCTATCCTATGCTAGAACTGAGAGGTTTCATTGTTTTCATTGTTGTTGCTTTTACAAAGTTTTCGAATTTAATGTAACTATATGTATTTTTTTTTAATTATGAACTTTATAAATACAAAATGTTTTTGGCATTATATTAGAGCCAAAATTTAATTATTTTGGACTGAAAGTGAAGGATGATAAATGATAGTTGTTTTAACATTTAATTATCTTTTTTATAATTTTGTACTAGACTTGAGTTTAAGATCTGAATTGTATCCGTCATCATTATTAAATAATATGGTTAGTGATTAGCAAATTAAAAAGTCAGAATATGATTATTTTTCTCTTACCCTTATTTGAATTTATTTGTAATGACATTAAAACTGCACGTGCCAAAAAAAATTACTAAAATTAAGACGAATTATAAATACAAAATAAAATTACGAAAACTGTATACGACAAAACAAATATCGATTTTACTAGGGAAACTGACGTGGTTTTGACACATTTTTTTGTTTTATATGCAGAATTACACACGTGGTCGTTGATTGGTAGACTTTGCGCAGCGGCCCGCAGTTAGAAGCAAGACGAGGCCGCGCGCGCGTTGTACTCAGCTTTGTCTCCGTGAGGAGGGCCACCGAATGCAGCCGAAACTATTATCGTAGTATCCGATATAATTAAACGTGAGTAATCCCGTATAAATATAACAAAAATACAGATTTTGTTACAAAAATGTATTGTATATTCATTAGAAATAGATGATAATATTGAACCATTTGTTTTGATTTCAATGAAATTTCCAAATGAAATCGAGAAACAAGAGTAGGATCTGATACCGAGCAGTGTTACCACGGATAAGGCAATTTACATAATGGATCCCGAAAGCCCTTTTAAGGCGTCTGGCAGCAACATACATCAACAATTGGATGTATTACCTACGCGTGGGCTCAAGAAGAAGGAAATTAAATGCGCCTTATTGAGGAAATGTGGGGTTAGTATAAGCTTTTTGATATTAGAAATATTTTAGGCAGCTTCTTTGAAAGCTAACTTGTGATTGGATAAACGAAAATATTAATTTCATAATACCATATGTTCGTACCTAGCCTTTGTAGTGGAATTCATAGTGTTCCTGCGTAGTAAGTGTAGAGAGGAACGTAGGACGTGTAACGGAACGCGTAGCGATCATAGTAAAATTCGTAGTACGTATTATAGACTGCGTAGCACATGTAACAGAGCGTTCAACGCATGTAACAGAGTGCGTAGCGCATGTAATAGCTCGTAGCACATGTACTGAATTGCGTAGCGCATGTAATACGATGACGCACGGGTCAAAAAAGCTAAAGTACTTATTGCACCTAACTAGATCATTATTATTATTATTTTTTTTTTATGGTTGACAGGCTAGTTGTTTGACCACAGCTCACCTGATGTTAAGTGAAGGTGTGGTCGAAGATGGTAAAGCACACCTAGCCTGGAATAGAACTGGCTCTCAAGTGAGGCTGCCGGAACACACCGTTAGATGCTTGGCGGCAGATTTTCAACTTGAGGGTGGTAGCTAGCCAGCCGAGTACTAGAAAGTTCCCTACCACCATGCTACCATGCACCATGCACCATTTATGATAGACGCGTGTGAAAAACATTACAAAATAGCCGAGGACTTAGCTTTTGCGTCGTACAGGCCAAATATTATTACTTTTCTCAAGAGAACTCAAACAATTGACACTTGCAGAAGTTACTGACTTATGAAAACCAAACATCCCTTGAGACCACACGCTAAAACTGAATAAATATTATGACCTTACGATTACTTAGTTGACTATAAATGGTTTTGGTTAGAAAGATAATTTGAAATCGGCGTTGGTAGAATCATATCAAATTCGTTTAGGTAGGGATGCGAACATGGGCAGTGAAGGGGAGCGTGGATGCGTATGTAAAGGTGTCCATTATATCTATATCTGGGTCGCAAGTCCAAGGCACTGTACAGATCCCCGTCCCTGCAATGCAACGGCACCCACACAGTGACACCATTGAATGCTCAGGAGTATTGTCTTGTCTTACGTTTAACCGCCAGCTCACCTGATGTAAAGCGAAGATGTGTTCTACGATGGAGCACGCTTGTCAAGAAGAAATCCATTCAAGCGCGATTTGAAAACATTAAGAAATACATCTATGGGCTTACATTTTGTACAATACTTTGTCCGCTTTGTTTTAACCAAACATTGATTACAGTTTAACATATGAGTTGTACCATTGGTGTTATAAAAAAAAAACTGTATTTGTATCAGAGTCGTACGAAATTATATTTGTTACTACTAATAGTTTTGCCCATGTAGGTTACAAAACATGGTCTATGCTATTGAAAAATAATGTTTTCAATCGCAAAAATAATTCTTACAATCTGGGAGTTTATTTCACGTGAAACAAGGAAAAGACTACGAGCATAATGAAGGAAGTATGTATTACCCTCGGGGCTCTAAAACAAAATTATATCGCGAAAGTATATAATATTGTTTGCACAAAGTTATTAAATCATTTACCTAATATATAAAAACGAAATAAAGACGAAATAAAAACTACTTCAATAGGAAAATCAAAAATTATTATTTACTCAAGATATTACTTGACAAATGACAATTATTATAACTTTGAGAAACTCTTAAATGATAAACAACTTGACACTCTTATTTAATAATACTAGGACCATGTGATAAAGATAATTATTGTGTGAATTGTAATATCTTGTTATTAATTTTATCGACAAAAATCGACAGTGGTCGAAAATGGTAAACACACAGCCTGGAATAGAACTGGCTCTCAAGTAAGGCTGCCGGAACACATCGGTATTTGGCGGATGATTTCCAAGCATTTTTTTTTTAATTCAAAATTGGTTCGCGTTTGACCACACTCTGCCTGATGTTAAACAGTAGTGTGGTCTAAGATGGACATTCAAATGTCAAAATGAGCGCCAAAGCAGCGATGCCCTGGACTTTGTTTTGTTGCTCAAAGTTCTGTGTATCGCTGCAATGGTCATGGGCAGGCGTTATCTCTTACCATCAGGAGAGCGTCTCGTTCGTCTCATTACTTTTTTACATAAAAAAAAATAAAAAAATTAAGCATTCTCCCACCACGGTATGGTTTTCTCACGATGTTTTCATTCAGCTCAAGGTCATTGTTAGGGTTTGAAACTACGCCCTTAGGTGTGTAAAGCGACCGCGCTTAACGCGTACCGATGAGTAATAGTTTATGCGATGAGAAGCATTTTCTAGCTGTACCTACTATAATTATGCTGCGCCGCTACATGCGACATTAACGAATCTTCTGTGTATGTCTAATGTAATGTTCTGTTCTGTGTAATGGATCAAAGCTTTACTAGACATTAGGGTCAGGTATTTTTGCTGGACTGTATTCAGAGTTAATCGCCTGTGGGTAATTTACTAAACGCTTTAAGTTAATTGTTGATGAGTAAGACGAGTTAAAAACGCTGAATAAATAAAAAGAACATTTAGATTGTGGAACGACGAGGTTGTGGAACTCTCTGCTGGAGTCAGTGTTCTCTGTTAGGTACAATATTCGTGTCTTCAAATCTAGAGTAAGTAGGTTTCTTTTAGGTAAGCGTGCTCCATCTTAGACCACACTACTGCTTAACATTACGCCGGATGTGGTCAAATGCGAACCTATACAGAATAAAAATAGAAAAAAAGATTGTTTAACACAATGAAACATCGATCAAGTGTATGATGTGCGCAAGTGGTTACTACAGCGAGAAGAGGATATAAATACTTGTGTTTTTTTTTTAAATAATAGATAGGCTTGCGTTAGACCACCATCCCGCCAGATGTTAAGCGAAGATGGGGTTTACGGTGGAGCACGCTTGCCTAGAAGTTTATGTTAAAATTAGTTTTAGATATTAAGTAAAGTTAGGTTTTTAATTAATGAATTATTGTCAAGTTAGATAATATTAGTCACTGTTGTAACTGGAACGACTGTTAAGCGGAAATAAACTAAATATATACCTTGAATATTCAAAATGAACTTCCGCAGAGTAACAAACAATTATTATTAAAATATGTTTTTAATTTTGTGAAGTGAGTATTCCTTTGATGGTATTAAAATTTATCAGTAACATTCAGACACACTAGTGTTTCACATACAGAGCAAGAAATAAGCCTCTATTCAAACAAACACAATAAGGTCGCGCTTCAAAGCGGCGTCCTGTAGCACGCTGTTGTGTCAAGTTTGTGATATGAACAGTTGAACACACGTCTGTTGAAACAATAGCTCCAACAGAACGGGACAAGGAGTCACTATACAACAAAAGTACATAATCTTTATTTATAAGAAACAACTGCCACGCGTTTGTCTCGGAAAAACATGAAAATGGCTCGACCAATTTGGTTTATTTTTCCTACAAAACAATTCTCCTGTAAGCTGAAGTGGTTTAGGAAAAACACAAAAGAAGTGTTCCTTTGTATGTTTTTTCCAGCGTTTTGTTTTTTTTTTGTATGTCTCTAGTAATGAGCGCGGATTTTGCATTGTTACAGCGAAGTTCTGGGTCTGCGACAATCATGGGCAGTCATTATCTCTTACTATCAATAGAGTGCCTCGTTCGTTAAACGTTACCATTAAAAAATAGGGGTTTTATGTAAAAGTAATGAGATGATCTCCTGATGGTAAGAGATAACGCATGTCTATGACCATTGCAACGATACACAGAACTTTGCGAAACGCAAGTATAAATTAATAATTAAAATAAACCGACTCCATGACCTTTAGGCCAACTAAACGCACTGCTCCAATAAAATTTGTAGCGATGATAGCTCAGTGGTTAGCGCGGTAGGTTCGCATGCCGAAGGGCGTGGGTTCAAACCCCAACAATGAGCTTGAGCTGCCGGTGAAGGAAAACATAGTGAGGAAACCATAGCATGGTGGTAGGGTACTTTCTAGTACTCGGCTGGCTAGCTACCACCCTCAAGTTGAAAATCTGCCGCCAAGCATCTAACAGTGTGTTCCGGCAGCCTCACTTGAGAGCCAGTTCCATTCCAGGCTAGGTGTGCTTTACCATCTTCGACCACACCTTCACTTAACATCAGGTGAGGTGTGGTCAAACAACTAGCCTGTCAACCATAAAAAAAAAAAACAGCGAGCTTTTGGAGGAAACGAAAATATCATCGATGTATACGTTTTTTAGGTATTTGTTGATTTTTTTAAAACCGCTCGACCGATTTCGATAAAATGTATATGGGATCACACTTAGATACAAAAAACGTTTTTTCAAATCGGGTCATGCGTCTTCGAGTAATCGGTGAACATACATTATAGAAAAAAGACTGACGAATTGGAAACCTTCTCTTTTCTTGAAGTCGGTTTAAAATCAAAAGAATTGTGACCTTTGAGACTTGTAATTTCGCTAGCTGAGTACCCTTTAAACCGAAACACAGTAATGTTTACACACTACTGCTTGGTAGCAAAATATCTGAAAACACCTTTAGCTATTGAATGGTTAAAAGTTTAAGCTCAGTTACTGCCGCACTTCACTTGATATTTCTTCTTAATCATTCAAGCAGTAGATTGTACGTATAAAAGATTTTCCGATCGCTTTGTTATAAAGAAGGAATTTTCAATGCTCGAATAAACTTTTATACGTATTCTTTCGAAACATGAGGAAAACTGATTCGTATTTATAGAGAAAAGGCTAGACGAAAGTTAAAGGTACTAACGGTTTATATGCTTTTGTATACACTGAACGTTAATTTGTTTAGTAAATTAAGGTGCATTGCTGTCATCGGGGTATGATGCTACCATTTTTGTACTTCCTGAACTTGTATAGAAATAAGTCTTGAGAATGAAACTATACAACGCCTATAACTATTTTAAACGCTTTCTGTGTTTCGAATAAATGCTTAATTAAACAAGTCTGCCTATCCGAATACCTCGCTATCACGCCATCGTTACGTCAAAGGGCTATGATTGGCTATGATTACGATGACGCTCTTGTTTGGCTGACGTAACCAACCGTCGTTTGTAATCTTTTGACGTATAATTAAGTTAACAAAATATAATATAATTAGCATGAAATCAATCGATGTTACTTATACATATACCTAATTAATTATTCGTAATCGAAAAATAATTAAAAAAAAATACAAAACAAACATTATTTAAATGCCTAAAGAGGTTAATATCTAATATATTGTGTTAAAATTCTAAAACACTTTGAAAAATGTAACCGATACATAATACAAACAGTAGAGACATTTAATTTTTTTGTATTTTTGTTTACAGTACGAGTTTCAGACAATTTATTCTGTTTTTGAACTACTGCAATAACGGTTTATTTATTTTTAAGGATTCCCGTAACAAGAGAGACAATATAATCGGCTATTAAATATAAAGCATTCATGTACTTTGCAAAATATAATAATATGGATTACCTATTTCACTATGGAAACTGGTGTAGTTTTAAAACATTTTGCAATGTTTGTTCTGTGTCTGGGTGTTCTCTATTTATATTATGTAAGTATGTATTTACGAAAAAAAGTAGGTATTTATGTATTCTATCAGTTATCTGACTTCCATAAACTTTGCTTAGTTTGGAGTCAGGTGGCGCTGTGTGTAATGTCCTATAATATTTTTTTTTTTTTTTACTTATGCGGATTTAGTCACGTTCAATTAAATTGTAATAATTAACTATTAGAAAAATTGAGGTAAGTACTTATAACGTGATTATGTACATATATCAGGGTCACAAAACATGAAATATTTATTAATAGAACAATATACCTTGAAACAAAGCTCAATAACCACTGAGTATTGAGTACAATTCATTTCGAGTCCATACTTCAAAGTTACTTTAACCATTCTACCAACTATTATGTAGCCATTAATGTCGACTAGTGTTGTAGGAAAATATAGTTCCAATTCTTAGATTAATAAGACTTGAATTCTATTTGAAAACTTAGTTCTATTAAAGACTCGAGTCAGAGTTGAGCTGAAATATTTTTGAATTGTGTTTCGTTGTAGAAGGGTCTTGTTTAAAAAACTTATGATTGCGTTCTCTGAGTATTTACATAGATTTACAAATTAATGCAGAAACATAAAGAAAAGAAAAATTGAGGTTTGTATAATAATTATGTATAATCAATATTATTTATTTACTTAATATAAATGTACTATTGTGACCATGGACTAATAATAATGTAGAATTAAGGGATTCAGGAGATTCAAAAGATTCAAGGGACTTGAAAAAGCTAAAAGGATTGGAAACATTTCTAAGAACTTGGGGGATTAGGACTCATGTGACTCGCAAGACTAATTTATTTATATATTTAATATTATTGAAAATGTTTTATTTCGGTTAAAACATTTTCATTTTCATGACCCTTAATACCTATATTACATTAAAAAACTTATCTTTGTATATAAAGTATAAAAAAAATATTTGGAATCGAGTTTTACGCAAAGACTAAAACTTAGACTCGAGTCTTTAGCAAAGACTAAAACTAAGACTCGAGTCTAGCGCAAAGACTAAAACTTAGACTCGAGTCTTACGCAAAGGCTAAAACCGAAAATAAGTCTAAAAGACTTGGGTCTTTTATAACACTAGTTTAGACCAATGATCAGATAAATAAAGAACGGGACTCTCAACATTTAAACTCTTTATTTTATTTAGTATCTTAGTTTGGTGTTCAGCAGTCAGAGATTGTGTCGATTAATTACTATTTTTAAGAGTATCATGATAATATAAAACGTTTTAGTCGCAATCAAATTCACGGCTAAGTCCAGTCGATGCAATTATATTTCAGGGGAGACTTTACTAGAATAAAACTAATTGGTTCTTTTTATGAGTTATGTTACATTTAAGCATACTAATTCACGCTCGGAAAATCGAGTGTGGCGCCACCCCGGCGCTCGTTAGCGAGGCGCAACTTCGCTAACGTCAGTTCTTCCACGAGTTCGACCACGATTTCGTTCGATTTATGCTTTTTCTTCGCCAGTAATGGCAACACTAATACTACGGGTGTTTCCATACTAATTCAGCACTTTGTAATTAAACACCACTATTTTGAAACATAAGTGTTTTTTTTTTTAATTTATTTTTTTTATTGTTTTTTGTTATATTTGCGGCTATTTGTTAAAATAACCACAAATTTCAGATAAAAATACACGACAGACTTTTGACCAAACCATCACTTTTTATCAAGTGAGCTGTGGTCAAACCTAGTCTGTCAAACATAAAACAAAAACAAATAAATAGTATGTATATTATTGTATTGTCTTTCTGTCTGGCCGTTTGTTACTCTTTCAATGAACGTCAACAAATTATGGAATTTTGACAGTACGTACACATCGTACCACGATGTTCGTTTATATGATGTGTACCTACTGTCGAAATGCCTACTACTGAAGGCTACTTTTTCAACGGCGGGATGCACTAAATAAACAAGTACGATGTAATGTAGTAATTTTTATCAATTTATTTCTAAGCTAAGTACGTTTCACGTCCAATTTGCTATTGGTCCGCGCGTCGCTCGCCCACGCGTGCTCCTTGACATTTCCACCTGTAACTCGCCGCCTTTTCACACGACGTTCTTTCACAGTCAGTGCTGCTAGTAAAGTCTCAACAACAGCACTCTACTCGTATATATACATATAAGACCTATGAAATTGTGGGAAACGGTGATCTTTTGAGACTTTTAAGTTCGCTGGAATTGTCTTTGACGGACGTTGTTCGTCTTATTATTGTCACAAAAAGGGGTTACATGCGATTATTTTAATTTATTTAGATTTTAAGTTGATGTTTGATTTTAGTTTTAGATATTGAGTAATGATATTTCGGATAGATTTTAAAGATTGTCCTTAAATTACAAAAAAAAAAAAAGTTAAATTTTAATTTAAATCCTCATCACTGTTTTAAATAGCGATATTTATTTAGCGATGATAGCTCAGTGGTTAGCGCCGTAGGTTCGCATGCCGAAGGGCGTGGGTTGAAACCCCAACAATGAACTTGAGCTGCAATACACTAAATATCAACTTTGAGCACTCATATTTTTTAATCTTTCGCGATTTAAATAGATAAATGGATCATGAGTTATTTGTCAACAAATTCGTGACCATTGCAACATGGTCAAAACGTGTCGAGTTAAATAAACAAAATCAATAATTTCGTAGAAGACTCGGTGATTAACAAAATCATTTATTAGTGGGCGGGCATTCGTGTTTTTTTACCTAATTTGCTTAATGAAGCTTTTTGAAGCAGGTTTATTTCAAAAGATAATTTTATAAGTCTACATTTTTCGAAGATTAAGTTGTATAACAACCTTCTATCCACTGTTTTGCAATGGGCAGATTATAACTGTCTCTAGGACGAAGATAAATCATGCTTTTCGCGAATTACGTCAAAAACTTTTCAAGGAAAAAAAAATCGCTCACAAAAAATTGAAAATGTTTTTGTTTCCAGAATGGTCTAAAAAGCTTTCCATAATTTATTATAATGCAGACAATGTTAAATAAGAAAAATGTTTGAGGAATGTTTTGAGTTATTAATGCTATCTATACACAAAGGAATTTCCGTTTTCCGTGTTTCTATTTCTTGCAAATTTTATAGGCGAAATATCTAACTACATTATCTAATTGCGTAGGTATTGGTAAATGTAAGTTAATTAAAAGAATTCCATGATTATATCTTACTTATAATAATATTTTTTTAACGGTACGCTCTCTTGATGGTAAGAGATAACGCATGCCCATGACCATTGCAGCGATACACAAAATTTTGAAAACATGTTATCACGAAAACAAAAATCATAAGCCCGATTTTGATTATTTTATATAAGTACAATGATATGACGCCATAAAATATTTACATTGACAAGTTTGTACACGTAGTTATACTATACAACTGAATAACACACTCATTTTCATAACAATATTAAAGAGATCAAGATTAATGCTTTTTGTCAATGTCAATTCATTTTTGAATGTCACATCCCTAGTCATATGGTACTGACAGATGTAACGTCATACAGGCAGCTGTCACCCGCACCATGCTAAAGCGCAAATAGTGTAATTAAATGACCACCAAGGACAAGCCATCGAATTAAAAACTAACCTATACTTTGAAAACATTAACTCGAACAGGCGGTAGTTTCCGATAGTGTTTAACCTCAATTCAATTCGAAGGAATCAATCAAACCGTTTTGTATCTTCTGATGTTTGCACAATTTAGACTGGAAATGGCTTTCTTTCTAACGTTATTGTTTTCCGATAGACTCCGATAAAATTCATGGAAAATTTTAAGATTTCTGTGGCGCGTTTCACTTTTTTTGTGGTAAAATAGAAAACAAAGAAACATGTAATAATATGTTTGTTTGTTCTGTCTGCGCTTCAAGCCCACATCTTTCAGTTCAAAAAGCAGAGGTAATAAAGTTATATTATAAATGCGAAAGTACACACTAATGTTATAAAGGCATACACACTTACATGTGTATGAATGTTTGTAACTTCTTCACGGTTAAACGGCTGGACCAACTTTGATGAGCTGACACCCTGGATTAACACATAAGCTACTTTTTATCCTGATAAAATGTAGCGGGTAACACCGCGGGGCGCTGTTAACAAGATAATATGGCAGTGAAACAAGAAAAACCAAATGACATTATTAAATTTATAGTTTTAATTTAAGTGTGCTAGTGTTTTTTATTGCTCTGTTGGCTTTGGTATCTGCTTCAAGAGCTCTAGGGCGTGGGTTCGATTCCCATTCAAGACGAAAATTTGTGTGACGAGCATAAATGTTTGTTCTGTATGTATTGACAACAAAAAAAACTATGTAAGTATTATGTCTGTTATCTGGTTCCAGTACAAGCTTGCTTAGTTTGAGGCAAGATGGCGCTGCGCAAAATATCTTTATTTATTGTAAGTATGTAAAGAGGATCTAACTAGTGAAAATTGTAGGACCAAGATGTCTTAACTCATTGTTTAGGCAATTTTATTATGTACTTACTTTATGACAGCAACCTAACTCGCCACAAAAGACTTTGATCAGATCTGCTCAGAACTAAAGTTAAAGTTCACGCAGCGCATGGTTTTACCGCTTTTCTATTCATCCAACTCCCTGGGGCCATATATTCAATCTAATTTTATACCTCACCTCTGGTGATTCCAACTTATGCAAGAAATGAAAGTTTTCATAAAAATGAATACATTTTTTTTGCAGATATCGGTATTGCTATTTTTATGTGGATGAAATTGTTGCGTTGAATGTTTTGTTTCGTGTCTCACAATCGTAAAGCTGAACTCAACTTCATGCTGATGTATTTTTTTACGTGAAAACATCTTTAAATTTGTTAGGAAATTCAGAAAACAGATAATGACAAAATCGAGAATTGGTAGTCCTATGACATTTATTTATTTATTTAAATCCAGAATTTAAGTATACCACTCGATAGCTAAAGGTTTCCAGAACTCGTAACGTTGAGTGAGAACGTGAAACATATACTTAAAATCAAAAATGTTCACGTATTAACAAACACAAACGCCATTTTTTTTTTGGCTTCGTACTTTGTTCTTTCCATCAATGACATATACCTTGGTAGTTTATATAAACAAGAGTTAGTTGATAAAGTCAGTTAAATAAGTCTTGGTCACGTTAAGTAATATAAGGTAAGACACGGTCAAGTCAAGTCCATGCATTAGTAAATTATCGATAACTTTACAAGAAGCTTCTAAAGAATTATGGAAACACCAGCCATAAATTCATCACATTGTTACAACTTGAGGTTGGTAGTTAGTCAGCCGCGTACTAAAAACAACCATGTAAAAGGCTTTAGTGTCTTCATTACGAGTAACCAGTATTATTGAATATATATTCAAAATAATAAGAAATAAAAAAACGAAAATACCTACCTCAGTTTTTTTTCCATTTGTATAAAAGAAACAAACTGGCGGAGACTTGCGACTGATATAGGAAAGGTAGCATAGAAAAGTGGGGGCATTTAAACTTTAAGATATAATGAAGTACTGTAAGTGGATGTATATAAGGGTTTCTTCGTTGAAAGCTTTTCTATAATCAAAAAGGTTTTGGTTCTTTAGAAATACTAGTAGGTAATACAACTTTCTAGTATTTTTTGGTGATGATTTCATATGCTTGGGATGTTTTTTGAATACGTTTACTTTTGACTATTTGAAAAAATATTACAATGTTAATTTTATTTTATTTCTTATAAGTAGGTATAATGACTATATTTGAATAATTGGTTTACTGTTTATAGATATCCTACTTCAAAAAAATGTTTGTTTTTTAATTAACAATATGTATTTAGCGATTTGAAAGACCAATTTAATGTAAAACTAATGAGACGAGCGATACGCTCTCCTGCCTGGTGGTAAGAGATAACGCATGCCCATGACCATTGCAGTGATATACAAAACGTTCAGTAGTAAAACAAAGACCAGGTCATCATTACTTTAGCGCTCATTACTTTGAGGCTTTCGATGGTTAGTTTCAACAGCCCTGTAATTTCGCTAGCTGCAGTACCCTTCAAACTAGAACACAGTAATGTTTAGGTATATGTAGCGATGATAGCTCAGTGGTTAGCACGGTAGGTTCGCATGCCGAAGGGCGTGGGTTCAAACCCCAACAATGAGCTTGAGCTGCCGGTGAAGGAAAACATCGTGAGGAAACCATAGCATGGTGGTAGGGTACTTTCTAGTACTCGGCTGGCTAGCTACCACCCTCAAGTTGAAAATCTACCACCAAGCATCTAATCTTTGACCACACCTTTACTTAACATCAGGTGAGCTGTGGTCAAACACCTAGCCTGTCAACCATTAAAAAAAACACACTACTGCTTGGCGGCAGAATATCTGGTACTGCAGTGGTACCTAGACGACCTCCTGCTAAGGAGATCTACCAAAAGTATGACATATACCAGGGATAACGGGCTGAAGACGATGATGATAACAAAGTATTTTTGTGCCAAAGTTGTATTGAAGCTGGCAATTCGAGTATGGATATTTTGTTTTGCTACATGCTTTCTTATGCCTCATTATTTTTCAAATGCGTTTTGGCACAAACCCGGAAACAAAGAAAAACAAGCACATGTAATGTAAATACCCGCATGAGTTAATATTTGGCAACTTCAGTATAGTCAAGTATTGGCAAACCACCAAATATGCAAGCAAACCGCAAGTTATTCTTGTAGAGCGGTCCTTTTACTTATGTATGAATATAAATAATTTCCTGTATCTCTTATAGGTAAAAGGCAGAATTCTACTCGAAAAATTCTAGAAATACTTTTTTTTTTATTGTTGACAAACTTGGTGTTTGGTCACAACTCACCTGATGTTAGGTGACGGTATGGTCTAAGATCGTAAACACACCTTGCCAGGTATGGAACTGGCACTGAAGTGAGACTGCCAAAATACACCGTTAGGTGCTTGGCGGCAGTTTTTCTAGCCAGCCGAGTATTAAAAGATACTACCACCATGCTATGGTTTCCTCACGATGTTTCCCTTCATCGGTAGCGTGTTAACCCGAACGAGCTAACTACTGAGCTATCATCGCTACAAAATAATATACGGTTTTCAAGTTTATTTTTATAGTTCTAAACGATCTACTAACAGACCTCGTCGCGTATTTTAATTTGACTTTGACATTGACACAGAAAGTACCGTTGCACGCGAATCCGCCACGTTACGTAAACATGCTGTGTTATATAATCTCCACTTATAGAATAGACGCAACATTTTTTAGGATAAAAAGTAAATAATGTGTTAATCCAGGGTGCCAGCTATCTCCATGCCAAATTTTGTCAAAATTGGTCCAGCCGTTTGAGCGTGATGAAGTAACAAACACACGCACAAACTTAAGCTGTGTGATTTATCTTGTGTTATTCATAAACGTGTACGCCGATGCCTGCCCTCGCCTGCCTCCCCACCGTGCGGGCGATATCTAAATTCTGTGGTTTACTTACAGTCGAGTGCTCAATCTTATACCTACCACACTATCAATTCACTAGCTACAAATAAACAATCAAATAACTACTTGCAAATGTTACCAAACTAAAGCAAATTTAGCTAGGCATGGTTGTATAAGTTTTAGGGAAAAGTGAGACGCAATTTTTCTTCAAAATTAACGTCAAATTAATAACAGTAAATTTTATTTGACTAATGTATTCTGTAAGTAGGGCGGACGTTATGATTGATTAGGTTGACAGTTCAGAAATTGTAGCAAGAAATGTTCCGAGAAATTGATAGTTTTTTTTTTGTTTCTTATGTGGGAGAGCAATCAAACAAGCAGAAGAAATCGTATGTTAGGAGTTAATCCGGCTTATCCTTCAGATAATGGGGTATCTATTTTTCAGTTAGGTAAGCTGTGGACATACTTCTAGGTAGGTACAGTAAAAAAGTCTTTGCAACGAAAAGTTTTTTTTGTAGTTGGCATCGCACCTTATGCATTTCCCATTGTCAAGTATTTCAAAATTATAAAAACATTTTAACATAAATCTTGTAAAATACGTCAAAGTCATACACATAGTAAAGGTCGAAGATGGTGAACGCACCCGGCCTGGAATGGAATAGAAATCTAGGCAAGCGATAGTATACTAGTTTCTAGTAAGTAATAGAAAGTAAAGTAAATAAATTGTAACATTCAAATAAATTGCACTGATTGACATTTTGTAATAGACCTCATGACATATTTAATTAATATAAACTTGACATTATGGAATAAATAATTATATTTTATCCAATTTGACATTATTTAATAGTGACTATTTTATCACATTTTGATACCTGTACTTAACAAATAAATACATTTTCATCCCCCCATCTCGGAAAGAGTATTTTTGCTCTTCGATATCTGAGTGCAAAAGTTTTTTTCCGCTAGAGGATAAAGTAAATTTGAATTTAGAAAATCGTGTGCATTAAGTTTATGAATTCAAAACATCATTAAACCTATTTACTTTTACCTCCATGGTGCCGAATTTATCATACAACTTTTTTTAATTTGTTAAAAACTCAGACTCGGAACTTCCTTGGTGCACGTTTCTTTTCACGTCAAATTGTTGATGTAGTAGTTAATACCTAAAATGAAATAAAAGTATCTTGTGATTGCAAAATATTTTTTTGCATTTATTCAATTTCCTCGCTGAGGTGGGTTGAAAAGTTACGTATTGCACTCGAGTGCAAAGATTTTTTTACCTCGTGCTCTTTTGATTCCCTCGCTAACGCTCAGGATTCTACTTTTTACATTTAGAGTCCTTCGCTAACAAATAACTATTTCATTTGATTTGATTTCTACAAAGGGTACAGCACCATTGGTTGATCGGGCGACATGACCTACGCTACTTTCTCTACTGGGTTCACACCTGGCTAATTAAGGGTAAACGCACTTAGCGCGTTTGGAGCCCTCCTAATGGAAGTGCCAATTAACCCACCAGGTGACGACTCACGCACTCACTTTTATTGCAATACGACGTAAAACTGCGTAACTGTCACGTTTTACAGCGGCGTAGATTTTTTAATTAAATAATTGTGTATACTCTTTTGTTTAGTTGTAGTCGTAGGTCTGGAAAAGACGCCTTACACGCTTTGCCTTTGACAGCGCTGTTGGTTCATTGGTAGCATGTTTGCTCCAAGAGCTGAAGGGCGTGGGTTCGATTCCCACCCAGGATAAACATTTTGTGGTATAGAAAATGTTTGTTCTGTGTCTTTGTGTTCTGTATTTATTATAAGTATGTATGTATTTACAAAAAAAAGCATTTAAGTATTCCATCAGTTATCTGACTTCCATAGTACAAGCTTTGCTTAGTTTGGGGTCAGATGGCGCTGTGCGTAATGTCCTGCGATATTTGTTATTATTTATTTATCATTTTATTACAATCGGTAGTAAGCTCGGGAGTTCTATTATTGTACCGTGTCGTGAATTTGGTGGTAGATCTCCTTAGCAGAAGGTCCTCTATGTAGGTACCACCGCAGTATCAGATATTCTGCCGCCAAACAGTAGTGTGTTAACATTATTGTGTTCCCGTTTGAAAGGTACTTCAAAACGGGATACTGTAATGTTTACACACTGTATTCCGTTTTTAAGGGTAGGTAGGGATACTGCTGCTTGGAGGCAGAACATCAGGTACTGTTCTGGTATCCACCTAGACGACCTACTGCTAAGGAAACCAAGGTTTCTAGTACCAAATATATCATCTATATAACATTTGGTATTGATATTTGATATACTTAAGTATAGATCCTCAAATATCATCGTGCCTATAATTCCTTATAGCACCGTGTATACATTTCGAGTAACTTCGTTCCTAAGTACTTAACATACACTCAACTCGAGGATAATTAATACCTTCCGAGGGGTCTTTGACTTTGGAATTGGAGATTTGACCACACAATGATTTAAGAGGACCGTCGACCTAATCTTAAACACTTACCCTCGTTTGGGGAGCCGAAACGATGGCATTGATTATACAGTACCGTTTATTGACCTTAAAGAGACATCATCATCATCATCTCAGCCGTAGGACGCCCACTGCTAGATATAGGCCTGCCCCATTGACTTCCATAAAGACCGGTTAGAAGTGGCTCGCATCCAGCGCAGCCTTTATCAGGTCGTATGCCCATCTTGTGGGTGAACGCAAGAGTACCTTGGAAGAAGATTTTTACCACCAATTTCTATCTAAAATGTGTTCGTGGGCAGTTTGACAAGGTGCAATGGGGTGCACTTGCCGGGAAGGAAAATACATACATATGAAAAAAACGCTTAGTTTTTTAAAGATAAAAATACTTGCGATTGATCTATTTTATTTGATATAAGTGAAAATGTGATCTACTATCGAGCACACTTTTTTAGAAGAAACCGTTTTACTCTCGACTTGAAGACACCCAGATTGCATCTATCAGGGACTCCCCACTTGGGTAGCGTATTCCACGCTTTAGCCGTTCGAACAATGAAAGTGGAATCAAATCGTTTCGTACGGGTTTTTGGAACGTAAACGCTTCCAATCTGGAGGTCCTGGGTTTGAATCCCACGGTGCGATTAATATTTTATTTGTTTTTATTTTCTAAAGTGCACTTATGGGAATACGCTTCGAGCCGCTAATAAATTATATTGTGTTCGTTTAATTTATTGTAGATATCTGATGCACTTCCGTAAACGTATTCTGGAAGCGTCTGTAAACGTGTTTTATTTATTTTCATTATAAAAGGAAACTTCATCGAGCATCAGATAAATTAATTAATTCTCTGACATTTAATTAAACCTATATAGTTTATTAAGTCTGTAACCCAGTTACGCGTAAAACTAGTTGTTCGTAGTGAGGCTCCTTACTGCTTACTCCCGCGTGATTTATTCACGGCAAGTTGGAGTAAATCGGTCGAGTGAAACGCAAGTCCATGGGCGGAGTTTTTAAATTAGCTCTGAACGTGCTTGGAAACTTTAGCTTGTTCCCAGAGAGCCTGATGATAAGTTAGAATACGTGATACAATATAGGTTTATCATTTTAGCTCAGGTATGCCAAGTCGAAAGAAAGGTTTACTATGAAAACCGTCGTAGCATTGAGACATTTTCGTTTTACTTATACGGGATTACTCAAGTTTAATTATATCGAAAGCTCAGACTATAGTTTCGGCCACATGCGGTGGCCTTCATCATGGAGATAAAGCTGATTACAACACGCGCGCGGCCTCATCTTGCTTCGCATATGAAAGTGTAATCCCATGCGGGCGCATTAAAAACAAAAAATGTCAGTGTTGTTTGACAAACAAAATGATTATAAATACATCTGAGTGAGGAACTTCCTTGCAATGCGCGCCGTGTCAACGAAAACTGCCTTTTGGATCTGCCCTTTGACCCGACCGTCTAGCGATAGTCCCTTTAGATGTTGATCGGGACGAATAAGACAATATTTTAGTTTTTTTTTAATATACAAACGTTTTAGAAAATGTACGGTGATTGTTGCGTTTTGAAATCATATAACGCAAGGCTGTCCCTGTTATCCATGTTAAGACTCCTTCTATGTGAATATTGTAATCTTAAATCAACCAAGTCTTCACTAATCGGTACTATTCTTGGCATATTTCCACCCATATTTGGAACAGCATTAGGTTCAGCCGTTTCTCCTTTATCGTGTGAATATGTTTCTTTAGAATCAATGGTACCTTTGGTACTGTTATGTGGACCAGTTTTTGTATCATTTGTTGAATCTAAGCGCTTTTTAACAGCTCTAATGTAAAATTGCTCAAAGCTGTTATTATTTTTTTCTTTTTCTGGACCAGTCTTAATTTTTTGATGGTATTTTTCTTGTCCGTTTTCTTGAATATTTTGATTTTCATATTCACTTGATGCTGAACGGAAAGAATCTTTATTTGAGCTTAGAGTATTGGCTTCACTTGATTTATTTGTAATAGTTTGAATCCTCGTTTCGTTTATTGTATCATGTTGTTTATCTTCATTGTTTATAAGTTTCTTTTCAGTCGTATTAAAAAGAGCATTCTTGATACTTTTTGATTCTTTAGAATTCAACTTATTTTGGAAAACTTCAGTCATACCCGTATTTGTTTCTAATACTACACTGCTTATACCATTCATAGGTAATTTTAAATCTAGGTTAATCACTTTGGCCATGTTATTCTTAAAATTACTAATAAACAATAAGAAAATTAACATTGGATATCGAAACATTTTCTTTGCTCCGGTGGTTTTATTGTGATTGTGAAATGTTGTTTACTGCATATCTAAATGGCAATAAAGACTGATTTAGTAGATTATTGCGTGAAATTGCTTGTATTACGGCTATCACAGACGGCAGATTTTTAGAGCTGCTTTTGACACAGAATCTTCAATTGATCGTAAGTATTTTTAATGAGTTTTTTTGGCGGGAACGCGGAAAGAGTCATGTCACCTCGTTGTATTTTTTTTTCAAAACTAAAGTGTTTTGTCGAATGCATAAAAATATGGTGTTTTGTTCATCAAGTGCTGAATTACAAGTGCGAGTGTGGGAAAATGATACAATGTGGTGAAAAATGACTTTTCGTGTTGCATCCAAAACTTCATTGATGCTTTATAGTAAAGTCGCCACTACTTTCCTAAAGCATGACTGGACTTGACCGACACGGACTGGACTTAACCAAGACTGGACTATGACTATAACTATAGCTACAAGGTAAGTTATTTAACTTATGAAACTTGACAATACAAAACACTTGACACTGGCAAATACTCAAAATGCGACGCCAAAACCAAAGAAAAAAAAAATTTTTTAAACTGCCATACTAACGCACTGTGCGTTAGTATGGCAGTTTAAAAAATTTTTGAATAAAAATTGAATAAAAACACTTTGAATAAAAATTGAACCTGCATGGTGTCAAATTTCAAATAAAAAACTTAAAAAAAAACTAAAAAATCTAAAAAAAAAGAAACAGAAGCACAAGCGGACTGCTGACAGAAGTAAAAACTTAAAAAGTCTTGCTGTCCGATCAAAAGTCTGCCACAGCCTTTACAGTGAGCGGACAATTTAAATTCACTGTAATAAAAGCCATCGATGATAAGAAATAAATTAAAAACATGAAATTTCAGTGCCCTGCTCTAAAGGTGTTTTATTTTTCAAACTGAAATTTTGTTTTAAAAAATAATTATATATTGTACTTAACTGCTATTTGTCGTAAGCCAAAAAAGGTTAACCTTGGAATAAGAGATAATATAATGACCTAGATACTTGTATAAACCTTTTTTTTCTTTTTAATGGTCGACAAGCTAAGTGTGTAACCACAGCTCACCTGATGTTAAGTGACTGTGTGGTCGAAGATGGTAAAGCAAATCTAACCTGGATTAGAACTGGCTCTCTAATGAGACTCCTGGAACATACCGTTAGGTGACTACTACTTGGCAGCAGATTTTCAACTTGTGGAACATAACTTTTTACTTCTTAAATACAAATACAAATATTTGATTGAAAACACCAATGTTACAAGCCAATTGAAAATTTCAAAATATGTATGTCATTATATGAGTTTTCAACACAGATTACATGACAATGAATAAATAAAAAAAATGTCAAAATAAGGTATGTCAATATACAAACATGTCATTACATAAACAATATTGTCAATATAAAATTATGTCAATAGAAAAATACGGCAATATTGTCATTATAACAAAATGACATGACAAAAAAAAATATAATTACTGACTAGTACCTACCTAGTCTCTTTAGAGAGGAATGTAAAATATTTTTTTTCTAGTATTCATTACGTAAAAAAATATTGCATTTTATATAAGCGTAGTACTTCTCGTGCGAGATAACGGCGAGCGGCGCTATTTGCAGCGCTCGTTAGGCGCCTCGTTACCAACATGCCTTTACACAGACTCTGTGTGAGTATGGAAGCACAACTACGTAGTTTGGAAGAGGGTCATTTAAATTATAATTACAAACCAAAGTAGAATAACTTACATCAGAGCTATTTATGTTACTACTAGCTGCGCCCCGCGGTGTTATCCGCTACATGTTTTCAGGATAAAAAGTAGCATATTTGTTAATCCAGGGTCTCAGCTACCTCCATACCAAATTTCATCCAAATCCGTTAAGCACTTTTTGCGTGAAAGAGTAACAAACATCCGTCCATCCATCGAAACTTTCACAATCATAATATTAGTGGGATGAGTAGAATTTTGATATGAGATCGAGCATGTTATCAAATTACCATAACGAGCATGTTACCAAATTATATTATCAACACGAGCATGTTACCAAGTTACCATTACGAGCATGTTACCATTTTTTTATTGCCATGTGCGAAAGTGAGTTTTCAATAAAGCAAACTGACGAAATCAAGATGAATCTGATTATACGGCTCAATTTGACGACCGGTTTCTGGTTCAATAACTTAATCTGCTTTCCTCGAGGAAATCCGTTTCATCTTTACTCACCAGTTACGACTCCTGTTATAAGTTTAAAAGTTAATTTGGAATTAAATAAAAGATCAAAAAGATTAGTTAAATGGATATGTCGAGAAAAGGATAGCGCTGTACGCGCTGCTTGTAAATGAAATGGGATACAATAAAAACGTCTCAGTAAAAAAATAATATTACAAGAAATTACGAAATCAATCACAATTCTGCATTTCATCATCATCATAAATCTAGCATAGTCCACTGCTGGACATAGTAAGAGTGTGTCTGGGTGTTCTGTATTTATTATAAGTATGTATGTATTTACAAACAAAACAACTATTTAAGTATTCTATCAGTTATCTGAATTCCATAGTACAAGCTTTGCTTAGTTTGGAGTCAGATGGTGCTTTGTGTCAGAATTTTATACGATTTTTTAATTTTTTTAATTTCATTTGCGATAAATTTAGACCAGAGTAACTAATTAATTTCTTGTATACATATACGGTGCTGTTTAATGGAACTGCACCCACCCTAAATTATCGCAGATAAGATCTGATTATGGCTAATAGCCGATTGCAGATTAACTTAAATAGTTGTTTTGTTTGTAGCGATGATAGCTCAGTGGTTAGCGCGGTAGGTTCGCATGCCGAAGGGCGTGGGTTCAAACCCCAACAATGAGCTTAAGCTGCCGGTGAAGGAAAACATCGTGAGGAAACCATAGCATGGTGGCAGGGTACTTTCTAGTACTCGGCTGGCTAGCTACCACCCTCAAGTTGAAAATCTACCGCCAAGCATCTAACGGTGTGTTCCGGCAGCCTCACTTGAGAGCCAGTTCCATTCCAGGCTAGGTGTGCTTTACCATCTTCGACCACACCTTCACTTAACATCAGGTGAGCTGTGGTCAAACAACTAGCCTGTCAACTATAAAAAAAAAAAAAGATTTAAAAAAAAAATGATTTGCGTAAAATG
The DNA here is from genome assembly GCA_905404145.2 of Biston betularia. Taxonomy (NCBI): domain Eukaryota; kingdom Metazoa; phylum Arthropoda; class Insecta; order Lepidoptera; family Geometridae; genus Biston; species Biston betularia. The sequence continues at coordinate 12,895,000 of FR989873.1, forward strand.
TATTCTTTTTTTATCGTAGGACATCTAAGTATTCTATCAGTTATCTCGTTCCCACAGTACAAGCTTTGCTCAGTTTGAGGCTAGATGGCGCTGTGCGAAATGCCCTACAAAAATTATTTATGTGCCTTCCACGCTTCCAAGACAGAAGTAAAACAAAGAACAGCGAGAGTATTCCCGTACCACCGATACTATTCCATCACTTGTCGCTCTCATCTACATTTACATACGAGCGACAGAGACGAGGAATACCTCATGTCCCAGAATACACGATCAGGCTTTACGTGTTGAATTATTAAAACAACATCTTGTAGTAAGCCGCGTATTTTCAAACCTGTGTACGCAATGTCACTAACAGGTGTATACGAAAGTGGGTCAAGACTCAAGACTCCATTTATTTTGCATGGAAATCGGCCTCCACAACGCTTTAATAATGAATTTCATTTTCTCTTTTGGTAATGTTCATAAAACAAGGGTTACTAGAAATTGATGAAGGAAAAATGAGACGCCGCAGTCAGTTCCGTGGTTCGAGAGCACACAAGCTGAAAGCATTCGACTTACAATTTCGTTATTGCATGAATAATGCAGAGAGTTTTTTTTCTCTTTGATTAGATGCAGGGCTGGACTCGAAAATCGCAGAGGCTTTGAGAGTACAGCTTACGTTTGAGTTATAGTTTTGTTAATTAATTTTATCATTAGCGTAGTTCGTTTCATGCGGTACTAATTTGAAATAAATAATTTTATTAATAATTGAGCGCCATCTCATCGGATGTCAAGTGATGATGCGGTTTAAGACGGAGTACGCTTGTTACATTTTTAAAAGTCACTACACAATAATTTTCTTAGTTAAATTAAACTTATTACGTTACGGAGCGTCGGTCGTCCAGTTGCAAGATGGGTCGACGATATCGTCACCGTCGCGGGTCGAACCTGGACCAGATTGGCACAGGACCGAGGCAGATGGCATGAAAAGAGAGAGGCCTATACCCAGCAGTGGGATAAAGAAGGCTGTGGATGATGATGATGATGATGACGTTACGATACTTCCAATAGCCACAAAAATGCTAACATAGTTAAACAACCTAACCTTTTTAAACATTGCATGATTCACTATTGCGTTTCACTTTAAACTTTCATATTAAATACATGCCCATCTCCACATAGCATAAGCAAAGCCCGCCGGCGTCGTCTGTAGCTTTGCTTAGATCTTTTAAACTATGGAACTGATTTTAATACAAGATTCAAGAGTAAGGTTTATATGTATAACTCATGCATATGCACCACATTTGTATCTACATTGCACACGTGCGAAGCCGGGGCGGGTCGCTAGTTAAATATAAAGTAGGTATATTTTGTTCTCATTTACAAGTATTTTCAACAATAACGTATGAAGGCCATTAAAAAATTCTTTTTATATTTTTTAATAGACTCTCTCATGTATTTAAGTTATTCGCACGCTTTACGCACGCATACCAATGCTAATACAGGGGAGGACTAAGGTAAATGGTGGGGGGAAGCTGGGCATTTAATACGTGAGCTTTTTAAGCATTTAATTTTTATTTGTTTTACTTATGTGGTGATTACTCGCGTTTATTTATGTCGGATACTCTGACTATAGTTTCGTCCACGTCCAGTGACATTTTTAAGGAGTCAAACAGAATACAAGGTGCGCGCGGCCTTGTCTTGCTTCATTGCAATGATTTATCTTTTTTAAATATTTTTTTATGTCAGCCCTTATTTGCCAACTAGAAAAGATTTGAATAGTGTCTTTCTACATAATATGCTAAAATATTTTTTGTAACTGTTAACTGCCACAAGCCAATGAAATTGATTGATTCAGACGTTACTTTGCGAAAGTCCATTTTGAGTCAACATATTAAAAAAGTCACTATTTTTTATATTTAAGTTAGGCAAAATATAAGGTTTTAGGCTTGAGGTGTATAAAAGTTTCAATATATACATAATATATTAACTATTTGAAACTGTGATAATGAGCTGTTCTATAAAAAAAGTAGATTTATGAAATGAAGCTGTTTTTTTTTTGTTCCCTTTCGGCTTAATACACCATAAGTGTATACCCCTGTATATTACAGTTAAAGATCCATAAAAAGCAAAATTAAAAATTTTGGAAAAACCCACGACGCTTAAAAGTAATTGAAAAGGGGTAAAATAATTTAAAATCCCCCGACTTAAAACTACCTATAAACTTAATAAAAAAACCCAAGAACATCCGTCGGGGGCTGCACTAACTGTCTAACACCTTGCTAAGATAATGCACCAATCAAACCCGAACCAATAACTGGAAACTGCATCAAAATCGGACGAGTAGTTTTTGGGAAAAATGGCAACATGGATTTGCACAAACAAACATCCTCTCACCCCAAACGCATATACCGTCTCCGTTCCGTCGTTGAGTAAAAAGAAAATTTAAAACAATGCTTGTTTTTTTTACCGATTTATTTCCCAAACCCTAGTAACCCAAACCCTTTGGGGAGTACGCTTCAGATCTGCATGACCTAACTCCACCCTGCCCATTCTACTATCGGACAGCCAGGAGCTTTAAACAGCGACACCGCTTCATGGTTGATGTTCCAAAAACTCGAACTAAGCGGTTTGAGTCCACCTTCTTCATACGTACCGCTAGACATTGGAATCTGCTGCCCGAGTGGGTGTTCCCCAATGAATATAGTCTGGGTTCCTTCAAGTCGCGAGTGAATTAGTTTCCTCTAGGCAAGCGTGCTCCACCGTAGACCGCATCTTCGCTTGACATCAGGCGGGATGGCGGTCAAACGCAAGCCTATCTATTATTAAAAAAAACCCCTATTCCTGAGTACATCCCATTCATGGTAGCTGTAGATGAACAAATTTCGAATACAAAGAGGCCTGTTGTTTCTGTGCAATTCATTTTTACACCGCTGATTGTTTACCATTGATTACGAGCTTTTGAATTCTTAATACGGTCGGGTTTTTGTTGAAAATTTTCACGCTCTACAAACACGCCTGGTACTTTTTATTTTTCGAAATGTGTCGAATATTTTTGTTTAAATTAAATAATATTGTAAAGGTTTAATTTATTGTTCAGTGTACACTGTTAGGTGTAACATGACACTTGAACATTTTAAGTTAATGAGAAAAGCGACTGCTTGGTGGTAGATCTCCTTAGCAATAATAAAGGACAGGATTTTTTTTAAATATAAATCTGACCAGCTTTTCTGATGGTAAGAGATAACGCTTGTCCACGATAATTGCAGCGATACACAGAACTTTGAGTAACAAAATAATGTCCAGGGCATCGCTGCTTTGGCGCGCATTACTTTGAGACATTAGAGATTAGTCTCACCAGCCCTGTAATTTCGCTAGCTGCAGTACCCTTTAAACTAGAACACAGTAATGTTTACACACTACTGCTTGGCGGCAGAATATCTGCTACTGGTACCAACCTAGGCGACCTACCACCAAGGAGCGCTACGGAGATCTACCACCAAGTATAACTTAACTGTAAGGCTGTGAACTAAATGGATGTCGTTCCTTCTAATTGTTTTATTTCTACTCTTTTCACACATCACTAAATTTTAACACTATCCCTTTCACACGTAATCAAATTTAGCTTTCTCTTTTACACTTACAATTATCTTGCATCTAGGCATCTCTTTCATATTGACGGTACGTTCCGTAGTATATACAATTTGCCCTATCGGGCAGGCTAAAGCTATAAAGCCATACTGCCTCGTCTTCAGTTTTTACGACAATTCATGTCTTACATCTATAGTTACAGTCAAAGTCTAGTATTGGTCAAATCCAGTCCATGTCAGTCAAGTCCAGTCATGCTTTGGTAAAGTAGTGGCGACTTTACTATAAAGCTTCGATGGAGATTTGGAGGCAACACGAAAAGTCATGTTTCCCCACATTATATCATTTTTCCACACTCACGCTAATGATTCGGCACTTAATGAATAAAACGCCACCAATTGTATGCATAAACACTCAACAAAACACTAGTTTTGGAAAAAATACAACGGGGCGACTCTTTCCGCGTTCCCGCCAAAACTCCTTCATATCCTTTCGGTCTTTCAAACCTGTTTATTGTTCATTCATTCTTTCTCATTCGTTCTCATTCTCGCTACCTTACGTTACATTTCACGTAATGCCTAAAGTACAATTTACATAATGATATTATGAGAGTGAACTGTAGTTCCCAACCAAGCAAAGTTAACTCAAGTTCTCCGTTACATACATTAATATTAACTTGAAGCGTTAAAGTGTTCACTAATAGCCTGCTCGGAAAATAAACGGGCTTGAGTGGAATTTATCGCTCATTGCCTCGATACGGGAACTTTTATAGAACATTGTTTATACAGGCTGCTCCAAATATTAAACGTTGATTAGCTTCCCTTAGTAATTATTTAGGTATTAGACCGTTTTACCCGACTCCGTGAAAAATAGGGCTAAGATATTAACATTCTATTCTCTTGTTTACTTGTTTACTATAACAAATTTGGTATCTCATCTTTTTTTTTATTTGAAGTTTTTTAATTAAGATAAATAACGAGGTATAAATAAGTAAAATAAACAAAACAAGCAACATTTAAAAATAAAAACTAATCTAAAAGGCCGCGAGCAATGGGAATTGTTCCCAAAACGCGGCCCCATTGCCGCGTTGTATGGCAATACTCAAACGCTGGGCAAAATAAAGGGCAGCGTTTTGTTCACGTGTGGCGTCGACCAGACGAGATGACAAGTCTCTTTTATGTATAAATTATGAGTTTTTTTTTTATTGGTGACAGGCTAGTTGTTTGACCATAGCTCACCTGATGTTAAGTGAAGGTGTGGTCGAAGATGGTAAAGCTCACCTAGCCTGGAATGGAACTGGCTCTCAAGTGAGGCTGCCGGAACACACCGTTAGATGCTTGGCGGCAGATTTTCAACTTGAGGGTGGTAGGTAGCCAGCCGAGTACTAGAAAGTACCCTACCACCATGCTATGGTTTCCTCACGATGTTTCCCTTCACCGGCAGCTCAAGCTCATTGTTGGGGTTTGAACCCACGCCCTTCGGCATGCGAACCTACCGCGCTAACCACTGAGCTATCATCGCTACGATGAGATGATCGATATGTTTTCCTGATGGTAAGAGATAACGCATGTCCATAACCTGATAAATATCTAAATATAATATGTTAAATTATATTTTTAGTTTATGTCAAATTAGTTCTAGATATTAAATAAGATTAGGTTTTTAATTAATAAGTTGTTGTCAAATTAGCTAAATTTAAGCCCTCATCACTGTTGTAATTGGAACGACTGTTAAGCGGAAATAAACTAAATATATACCTTGAATATATTTTGATATTATGAAGACATGTGTCGGTATATAAATAAATAATCGATTCATTTTATGTAAGTATTTCGATTTTTTAAATAATGATAATGTTGTTGGTGTAATTATTTTGATTTAGTTAAGATACTTGCCCGCGTAACAGTTCAAATGTTCGAACGTTTTGGAGACAAAAATACATACTGTTATCGTATTATGCAACCCCCGGTCAAAGACTTCGCATTACACAAATGGTCTCTGGGTGCGCAGCCAACTTTTGCTTGAATGTTTTGAAAATTCGAGCAAATTGTTCCACTTATATCGTACGATGGTATAAAATTAGCGTTCGCTTGAAATTGTTGGTGCAATTTTAATGAGAATAACTGCTTAACCTATTTCTTAAAGGTTTTAAAGGCTGTTGGATTTTGACTTCTAACGTTTTGATACATTTTATTACCTGATATTACATTTTTTTTTTATTGTGAAATGAATTTATTTATGGTAGCAATTACATATTATATGAAACATATGCCTTCGTGATGAGAGATGTCTCCACATTATTAAGACCATTTTTTGATCATTTATTTACTACATTTTAAAATAGTTTTAATTACAATATTAAAGCCGACATAGCCCAGAGAATCAGGAAGTTAAAGTGGCAGTGGGCAGGGCACATAGCACGCAGAACTGATGTCTGATGAGGCTGCAAAGTTCTGGAGTGGAGGCCACGGACCGGCAAGCGCAGCGTAGGACGACCTAATAAAGACCGCAGGAACACGCTGGATGCGAGCCACTTCCAACCGGTCTTTGTGGAAGTCAATGGGGGAGCAGGGGAACCTACGTCCAGCAGTGGACGTCCTACGGCTGAAATGATGATGAATGATGATGACATGTTAGAGTACCAAACAACCATTTTGGCTCTTCTTGCTGCAGTAACCTGTTGCCAACACGCGTTTTGCCTCTATACGAGCTATCCTCAGGACGTATTGACTCTTCACTCATGACAGATCTGTTGGTTCATTGGTAGTATGTCTGCTTCGAGAGCTGAAGGGCGTGGGTTCGATTCCCACTCAGGACTAACATTTGTGTGACCAACATCGATGTCTGTTCTGTGTCTGGATGTATGTATTTAAAAAAAAAGGTATTTAAGTATTCTGTCAGCTGTCTGGTTCCCATAGTACAAGATTTACTTAGTTTGGCGCTAGACAGCGCTGTGTTAAATGTCCTGCAATATTTATTCTAGTGCTTGGCCGAGTATGAGTACGTATTTATTACTAAACTTACGTTTACAAGTGCTGATTGCAACAATTGATTAGAAAGATAGTTATCGAAAACTATCAATTTAATTATGTAACATACATATTAAAAGTCCATTGTGCCTCCATTTAATTTTTTGCTTAAAAGAAAACTTTACCCGGCTTTTGCTTTAAAGAATATTTTAATCCCGGAACGTTATCTAAAATTCAAATTTGGAATCTCCATTTTTGAACAAAAATAAAGCACGAGCTCGAGTTGAAATTAGGTGTCTCGTGTAACGTCCGCTCGGTCGCCTAGCGAGCGGTCGTTGCACCCGTGTCGATGGCGCAACGGTGGTTTACCTGCAACGGCGTTAGCTACGCCGTGATGTTGCTACGGAAGTACGGCGCTACAGTTATTTATACTCTATTGCTATATCTAATTTGCTTAAATTTAATAACATGCCAGCTACAGAGTCACAAAAAATAGTATTAAAAGCATAACACTTTACAGCTGATTAATCATTCATTAATCATAATCATATTTTATTGATAACGAGGTGTTACAGGTCAAGAATTTTCACTAATGTTCATAAATAAATAATAAATTTCAGTAAAAATATTAAAAATTATAAAAAAAATGTCAAATCAATAATAATTATAATAAATGTCAAAATTCACAAAATTAAAAGTAACATTTTGAGGAATGTGTTTTTGGGTGATAATCTGCTTTGAATATAATTAAGTGGGGCAAAGCTAATACAGCTTAGCTTGGAAGACCATCTAATAGCCAATCTGAACGTCAATCAATTTGTAACAAGCTAGGTTTTTGACCACAGCTTGCTTGATGTTTTCGGCATAAAAAGTAGCCGGTATTAATCCAGCTTGCTTGATGTAAGACCACAGCTTACTTGATGACAAGAAACGGCGTGATTGAAGAAGGTAAACCATGGAATTTTAAGAAAGTGGTCTATTGTGATCGAACATGTATTTTCGGTTTGTATTACTAAACTTGGTAGAAGCTTCTAGTAAATTCACCACTACTTGTTGGATCGTGGACAGGAATTGAATGTGACTTACTTCATGTAACTAAGACTAGTTTTACCTACTTCATAACACGACGACAATCCCATTATCCCACTAATGTTATAAATGTAAAAGTTTGGATGGATGGATGGATGTTTGTTGCTCTTTCACGCAAAAACTACTGAACGGATTTGGATGAAATTTGGTATGGAGGTAGCTAAGACCCTGGATTAACATATATGCAACTTTTAATTCCGAAATCATGTAGCGGGTAACACCGCGGAACGCAGCTAGTTTAAAATATGAAATACTTGACACTTGCATAAGCACAAGGCGATTTTTTTAAATTGTTGACAGGCTAGGTGTGTGGCCACAGCTCACGTGATGTTAAGTGGAGGTGTTATCGAAGATGTTAAATCACACCTAGCCTGGAATGGAACTGACTCTCAAGTGAGGCTGTCAGAACACACCATTAATGCTTGGCGGCAGATTTTTAACTTGAGGATTGTAGCTAGCCAGCCGAGTACTGGAAAGTACTCTACTACCATGCAAAAGCGATGCCAAAACTGTAGAAAAAAGGGCATCAACCCAAACTGGTAGTTGCGTAATATCTTTTTAGATCGATACGGGTTGGAAGCCGGCCAGACTGTAACGTAGATCCTTGACAATTGCCAATATCTCTGAGTGTAGCCGGCACTGCGGAAGTCGCCGAAAGATGTTGAATAAGGCTATAAAAATATGAACAGTTTTTCCTTCCGAGCCATTATATGTATGAAAAGGAAAAACTAGACAAGAAATAGTTAAAATAACACGAAACTTCTTAGCTTTCACTGGTATCGGCGTAAGAGTGTTGTGTCCGTCGCGTTGGCGACACAAGAACCCGTACAGTGCCCAATACTTGCGACCCGACTTTGTAGTGATGATAGCTCAGTGGTTAGCGCGGTAGGGTTCCAACCCCAACAATGAGCTTGAGCTGCCGGTGAAGGAAAATATCATGAGGAAACCATAGCATGGTGGCAGGGTACTTTCTAGTATTCGACTGGCTAGCTACCACCCTCAAGTTAATATAGTCTGGGTACCTTCAAGTCGCGGGTGGATCGGTTTCTTCTAGGCGAGCGTGCTCCACCGTAGACCGCATCTTCGCTTAACATCAGGCGGGATGGCGGTCAAACACAAGCCTATCTACTATAAAAAAAGAAAAAAAAAAGTTGAAAATCTGCCGCCAAGCATCTAACGGTGTGTTCCGGCAGCCACACTTGAGAGCCAGTTCCATTCCAGGCTAGGTGTGCTTTACCATCTTCGACCACGCCTTCACATAACATTAGGTGAGCTAAAACGAACGAAACGCTCTCTTGATGGCAAGAGTCAAAGCATGCTGACTTGAGCAATGCACAAGTTTGAGTTATAAAACAAACTTTAGGACATCGCTACTTTGGCGTTCATTAAATTGTTTTGGGATATATGATGCTTAGTCTCAATATCCATGTAATTTCGGTATCTGCAGTACCTACCCTGGAAACTAGAACATAATAATATTTACTCATTAGACGACCTCCTGCTAGAAAGAACCAAATATAAAAATAAATACGTTGCGATATACATAAACAGGATTCCTTGAATGAGACATGGCATGTATCAGAGATAATATTGCAGTTTATAACAACTTAGTTGTACATAATGTAAGCCAGTTTCCCACAACTTAATAACGAATTCATGTCATCTTCTCAGGTGAGATTATAACTGAGAAGTAGGTCAGACTAAGACGTGACCGAAAACTTACCCTGCCGGGCCGATTGGGTCGTCGAAGCCGTAACTAATACTCGAGGAATACTAATATTTGAATATGTATATAAATTTTGGCAATATTTAAGTCATTAAGACTTCGGTAGTTTTCATATATACTTAAACTGTTCAACCTTGAAAATCATTGCTAAATATCTAGTTCATAAGTTTTTTATCGGATTCGTTATAATATTGTATTAATGGCACCAAATTTACAAGTCATATTTCTATTCATGTCAAATACTAACATTAAAAATGTCAATAAAATGAAATTAACAAATACAAATGAATAATTTCTCATTAGCAATTTTAGATAAATAATCGTCAATGTATAAACGAGATATCTTGAAACCAAGACCTCAGCTTGGTTCTGAAGCACGCGGTAGAAGGTACATCAAGTTTGCATAACATCGCTGCTTAAGCGCTTATTACTTTTAGATAAATAATCGATGGTTGGTCTCGGTAGCCCTGTTATTTCAGTAGTACCCTCAGTGAAAAGTGTATCACAGCTCGTCATGTTTTTACATTTGATACTAGCTGCGCCCTGTGGATTCACGCGCGTTTTCTGGGATAAAAGTAGTCTAACGTGTTAATAAAACCAGTATTTAAAATGTCATCTATGTCCGTCAAGCTTTTTCAGCGCAAAAAGCTACAAACATATAGACAAAATTTCACATTTATAATATTGGCGTAAAGAATACTGTTCTATACGAAGTCCGTCCTGATACGTAAAAGTGGTCGCATCACGTATTATACGGAATAAGGCTGTAATTATCACGCTGATGATGACTGACCTAAAATGTACACTCAAAAACACAGATCACTTAATTGCAGCTGTAATCATTATAAAGATAGAAAGAGTTTTCTTTCAAATCGACCCAAAAATCATAGCAATTACTTGTACAAGAAAAACACATTACAAATGCCTCATTAGTGATGTCTGTGAGAAACGAAAATTGTTTTTCGTCTTACAAGGACTAAACCTTTTGATAGCAATTTACTGAATTGAGCCGAGATCACAAAAAAATCTTTTCAAAGTACCTATGATTAGACATGGATGATTAGACATAATTGTGGACAATCTACATTTAGATAGATTTACCTGTACTTTTTGCAAATTCGTCTTTTTGCTATTATAACTATTGTGCTACTCAGGAAAGGAGCTCCCTTCTCTGTTTCCTAATTAAAATAGAATTTCAGTTAGACAGGTCCAGTGCTTGGCGTGACGATATAGCACGTCACACCTTCGTTTGGGTCAACTCTGAGGTTGCTTAAGTTCTATCCGGCCCAGGGCTATTTAAACTGTCCGGACAGATTGCCCTGGCTTTAACGATTGCTGTCATACCTCTGCTGATCTTTCATCAAAGACGCGACTAGTAAAAATTCGGAAATCGAAATAAATCTTTTTATCTGTTTCTTCTAAGCAAGCTTGCTCTATTGTAGACCGCATCGTCACTTAACATCAGGCAGGATGTAGCCAAACAAAAACCAACTTTAAATTTATTAGAAAAATCTTCCTGGCCTGGATCGAAAGTCTTAGGCATTGTATCTACCTATATATTCCACTAGCGAGACAAGCCCGGTACCCTGCACAGCGATACTATTAAATGCTAAGAAATTTTGTCTTACCGTTTCGCGTACCCTGTGTACATAGTAGGTAGGATATGTATTTGTTTTACTTATGCGGGTAGGATAGAGGACACCGGCTATCACGACACCCCCACCAACCATCACCATATCACCAACCTCTGTCATCGCGTGCGAGGCGCGCCGCCCTGCGCAGTAAGACAAGGCCGCGCGCGCGCGTTGTGCTCTGCTTTAACTCCTTGAAAAAAGCCACCGAATGTTTTCGAAACTGAGTATCCGACATAATTAAACGTGAGTAATCTCTTATAAGTGAAACAAAAATATGTCCTACAAAAACGGTAGGATATGTTTTGTATATTTTTAGCAAGGGGGCTCATTCCGCCCAACCTCTCTCCCAATGTCTCTACCGCAACATTTGTTAGCCCTGGCCTTCATATAGCGTAGCCTTGACGGCTCGCGGCCTACATTTTTGTAATGACACAGCTCTAAGACCCCTCTCTCCGTCGGTAATGTCAAATGATATACGGTTGCTATTAATCATTTAGTATTGGGGCCACTCGCTGCAGATACTACAAAAATTGTTTACTGCTAAGTAATTATTATTTCACTGGGTTAAGGATGTAAGCCCTTAATCGGAGGCACGATTATTTCATGCCGGTGATGATTTTAATAACAAAAAAACTCTTTTTTTTCTTTTTGGCATCATACTTTGTGCATACTTCTTAGTTAAATTCAAATTCACACAACGTAATTAACATTCAAATGTTGTCCACACCTAGTGGCTTAATTAAAACCTTCTATAGAGTTCTAGAAATTATACGCAATGACATGTTTTGTCATTCGCGTCAAATACGTATTTAATTCAGCGCTTTATGATTGAAATACTTCAATAAACAATCGTACGTAATTATGTTTTGGATAATAATAAAGTGCAGTGACATAATTTTTTTTCGAGTTCCCTCCAAAACTTTTCTTCTTCTTTGTTTTTGGCGTCGAACTTTGTAGATTTGCCAACATCAAGGTATTTCGATGTATTTAAATATTTTATGAAAAATTAAGTTAAAGTTTAAGTCGCAATCAAAGTCACACAAAGTAAGTCATGGTCGATGTCATAGTAAAGTTGTAGTGACTTTACTACAAGCTTCGATGGAGTTGTGGAGGTAACACAAAAATTTATGTTTGTTTCACTTTCCCACACTCGCACATGTAATTCGGTAAGACACCACTATTTTTATACATAAACACTCGAAACAATACAAGTTTTGGAAAAAATAATGCAATGGAGCGACACGATTCTTATCCGTTTTCGCCAAAACTCACCCTTTGTTTTTAGGTACTAGAGAAAAATATAGGGTTTGTAGTTATCACTAATTTACTAGGGCATAGTACTTAACTTTGTGTGACTTAGGTAAGTTTACTAACGATTTTACTTGCGGCATGTTGTTCAGCTGTCCACATTTCTGACATAAATACGCCAAAAAGGGCACGAAGGGTTCCGTACCATTATCTATAAAAACGGCAAAATTAAATCACGTTTGTTGTATGGGAGCCCCCTTAAATATTTATTTAAATTTATTTTTAGTATTTGTTATTATAGCGGCAATAGAAATACATCATCTGTGAAAATTTCAACTGTCTAGCTATCACCGTTCTTGAGATACAGCCTGGTGACAGACGGACGGACGGACGGACAGCGAAGTCTCAGTAATAGGGTCCCGTTTTTACCCTTTGGGTACGGAACCCCAAACATCATCACTTACTTTTTTCGTTCTCTGGTTATAATCATTCATTTCTTTGTATGTATAGTGGAGTTGCGCGTTGCAAGTATCAGTTGCAGTACTTATTTAAAATGTCGAATATATCTCGCCTTTAAAGTTTATTTTCCAACATCAGTGCCCACTGGAGGGTCATATCAAGTCGGGTTCATGTCATTTCGCGTCGTCTTAGGAATGCAAGACGACGGCAATGTGACATCATTTCATGAATAAGGAATCCCGATTTCACAGTATTGTCGAGTGCACGAGATTTTGTGAGATTTGAGGTGACTGTACAATGTACATACACAGCCCCGTCGGCTCATTGGTAGTATATCTGCCTTGTGAGCTGTAGGGCGTGGGTTCGATTCCCACTCAGGGCAAAAATTTTGTGAATAAACAAATGTTTATTCTGTGTCTGTGTATTCTGTATGTATTATAAGTATGTATTTGCAAAAAAAAAAGTATTTATGTATTCTATCAGTTATCTGACTTCCATCACACAAGCTCTGCTTAGTTTGGGGTCAGATCGCGCTATGTGTATAGTCCTACGATATTTATTATTTATACAATGTACAAGTGTACATTGTATGCATTTATTATAAAGTGGTTACGACCTCTACCGCACCTCCTGTGCAGGGTCATAAACTTAGGGTGCACTTAGTGGAACGAAGTGGGGGACGCAACTTTGAAATCGCGACCACAAATGTAGCTGTTCTTACGTTTTACATTCGGTCTAGAGTCAACAAACTTTTTCTATCGCACAGCTAATTTCTTTCTACGATTTCACGTAACAAAACGCTGACTTTGATTTTGTATAACGTTTGAGTAATGACATACAACGCGGTAATGGAGCCATCATTGTGGGAACTGTTCCCATTGATAGCCTTCTATGTTTTTTTTAATGTCTCCAATATTTTAACTGTCTCAAATTGCGTTTTTCAATGGCAGACAGACTAGGATTGCCCACATCACACTTGTTGACTTTTTAGCGATGATAGCTCAGTAGTTAGCGCGGTAGGTTCGCATGCCGAAGGGCGTGGGTTCAACCCCCAACAATAACCATGAGCTGCCGGTGAAGGAAAACATCGTGAGGAAACCATAGCACGGTACTTTCTAGAAGCATAGCAGTGTACTTTCTAGAACTCGCCTGGCTAGCTACCTCCCTCAAGTTGAAAATCTGTCGCCAAGCATCTAACGGTGTGTTCCAGCAGCCGCAGTTGAGAGCATCAATTGTCGAAGATGGTAAACATACCTAACCTAGAATGAAACTGGCTTTCAAATAAGGCTGTCGGAACACACTGTTAGTTGATTGCCAATCCAGTACTAGAAAGTATTTTCCCACCATGCTATGGTTTCGTCAAGATGTTTTCCTTCACCGGCAGCTCAAGCTCATAGTAATGCCGTGTGATCCGACCCCGAATCCGATTTTTTATTTAAAAAATACATCATTCATAGTTCACACATCATCTCGACAGTTCGCAGATCATTTTCCCCGCTCAGTGGCTCGAAAATCTTCATGAAAGTTAGTACTTAGCTCCACAACAGCCTCGCTCGGATTCGCTTGAAACAACGCTAAATGGCCTATGAAATTTGAATTTCTTATTCATGAGCCGACTTCAAGTTCACTGACGTCTGAGTGGACCAAGAAATATGAATAATGGTTGAGCAATTGCTTCATTAATTTGAATTTTAATATTTAACGGATTTCGTGTCTTCATTATTTTCGGTCCTTAATACGGCTCTATGTAATCAGAAGCCATCTCGCATTGTGCAAAATTGTGGGATTAATCAAATTAAAAATACTTTTATCATATAATTATAAATTACTTCACAAAGTTTTTTTTTTATGTGGGATTACTCACGGTAAATTATTTCGGATTTCTCGACTAAACTACATGACATGGCCTTTTTAAAACTGCATAAATATAAATCAAAATATTTGAACTATTTGTAGGCCTTTTTTGCTTATTTACCATTTCCATTTATTTTTTTAAGTGAGTTTACTTAACTCTACTTTTCCCAAATGTATCAAGGCAATAATGATATTCACAGATAAACACTTTGTCTATCTTGTTCACATAAAAGATTGTATACCAATCTAATACAATAGAAGACGAAAATAAATCTAAGTAGGTTTGCGTTTGATCTTCGACCACACCGTCACTTAACATCAGGTGAGCTGTGGTCAAACACCTAGCCTGTTAAACATAAAAATAATAATAAATATTCGTCACACAAATGATTGCCCTGGGTGGGAATCGAACCCGTACCCCAAAGCTTCGGAAGCAGAGCTACCACTACCAACTACCAAATGAGCTAACAGGACAATCATAATACTAGATAAATTAGCAACTTGATCGACTAAAAAAGTTGTTATACAAACTGAATTTAGCAAAAACATTGTACACAATCCATTTAATTTTGTCCGGTCCTTGAAAAGGCAGTAAAATTAGCGCTTTAGTATTTCAAATTACACATTGAAAAATAATTTAAGTTTACAAACATTTTACTGGCCGTAAAAGCAACAATAACAGTGTGCGTAAAAACACGCTGACTCGCGCTTGGCCGTTCCTTTACTGTTATGAATCCCGAGATTTATGTTACGATTAGGTCTCTAGGCGAGGAGATAGATACTTGTTTATATTTATACAAAACACTTCATTTTACAGCTACCGTCTGCACACACGCAAAGCAGGTTGCAAAGATGTTTTCTTAAACCGAAAAAGCAGAAAGTACAACAGCTAGGCATTTACAAGTTTTTTTAACGTTTGGTTTTTTTTATTCATTTTTAATATTATTTATTTATTTATTTATCCTTAAAAGGTTGTCCCTAATGAGATGGTGCAAGTAAACATACTTATTAAAATTAAATGTCACATCAAATACAATTCAAATTAAAACCAAGATAAACATTAACATTAACATTTAACATTTTTTATTATTATTTTGTTTTTGATTAACATTATAGATTATATAAAACGTAAAAATTCATAAATTAATTCAATTAATACAATAATGCAAGTCATTAAATTATGTCATATTGTAGCATGCGTTAAAAAATTATAACGCCTTTTTAAATTCGTTACTGAACACGCTTATTGGTACATAAGAATATACAGTGACTAGAGTGTCAGCTCATTTGGTAAAATTATACCATACCAAGTAAGCTGACTGGGCGTGGGTCCGATTTCTACTCAGGACTAACATTTTTGTGACGAAAATAGATGTAAAAAAAAAGTATATCAGTATTCTGCCAGCTATCAGGTTCTCAAAGTACAAGCTTTGCTTAGTTTGAAGCTAGATGGCGCTGAGTGAAATATCCTCAAATATTTATATATATCTGTTATAATAATATAAATGACACTATTACATTTTTTATTTCTCATTTATCGTTTTTTTTTATACAGAATAGGTTTGCGTTTGGCCACACCCTGCCTGATGTTAAGCAGGATACCGTCCAAGATGAAGCACGCTTACCTTAAAAAAGCCTCTTTTTAACTGTATTCACATAATTTAAGAACATTGCATCAAACACAGGGTACCACCAAGTACCTTACGGTTTGTTCTGGCGGCCTCACTTGAGAATCAGAGAATCTTCGACCACACGATTACTTCACATCACGGTGTACTGTGGTCAAACATCTAGAGTGTCAACTATAAAAAAACAATGCTACCGATTAACGTGTTAATAAAGAATGAAAGTTGTGTTCAAAAAAAAGGAATATAATAGATGTATCTTATTATAAAAGTACGCCAGCTCTTATTCTAAGTATATAAAAATCATCTAAGCCAGTGCGCTGTAAACAAGTTGTAGCCTAGATGGAACCGTGTGATTTATAAATGCTTTTATGACAACTTCTGGAGAGGAAACTCTGGTATCTAATAACTGGCCGCAGGCATGTAAGTACTTACCTAATCTACGCATCGGTCTGTTTAGTTGTGGGAGTTACGGGATAACTTCGTATCAAGTATTATCTGTTTATTATTTTAGTTGGTAAGAATGTCAAATACTTTTGGTTGGCAAAATAGAATCGAAAGATTTGTGACAAAAGACAGGGTATCTTTTGTCACAAAAACAGTGGAGACTCTTGTTAAACGCACAAAATGTTTCCAGACCACGTTTCTTGTAAGGACTGCTCATGTGTGGAACTCTTTGCCAGCATCTGTGTTTCCAACTAAGTACAACCCGCGGTTGTTCAAAAAAAACGTGAATAGATATTTCCTAGGCAAGTGTGCTCCATCTTCGGCCACATCGTCGTTTTCCATCATGTGAGATCGTGGCCAAACGCATGCCTAGTCCGATGTGAATAAAATATGTAAAACCTTATCTCGCTGGTACACTGGTGATACTTAATTAGATTTTAAGTTAACGTCAAGTTACATTTAAATGAAATCTTCATCGCAGTCGGAACCAAAACAACTTTTAAGCGGAAATATACTTCGAACACTCAAAATGAACTTCCGCAAAATTCGTCCGATGCACACTTTTAGTACAAATATTTAAAAAAAATATATATATACATATATATAATATATGTTTTATACCTTTCCTTTTAAAATATAATAACTGTTCCAAAGTTTATACAATCACTTAAGCTCCTGTATCAAATTGTATTTGAATGTTATTTATGTTGTTTTATGTTATCGTTTTATTTACATAAGTTTTTACTTTTTTAGTTTTGGATGAGTATTATGCTCGCAAAATAATAATATTTACACGGTTGTACTGCCAAGACCAAAAACACACTGGTAGTTGTACATGCTTGTTACATATTTTATGATACATTAAAGAAATTTTAAAACAAAAAAAAAACCGTACAAATATTATTTCTATGAAGCCGTGAAAGAAGTGAACCAAAAGGTGAAGGTGGCTTTTTAGCGAAATATAAAAATGTATTATAAAACTCAACATCGTCTTCAGATTGCTCTTTCACGATGTGGTGCGCAATAAAATTACGGGCAAGTGCTACAAAGTTACGTTCTGCAGACTATAACAAGAAAATATAAAACCTTGAGCGAGTCGTGTTGTTTCCGTTCTTTGATTTTTGGTTAGGATGAGTTGCACAATGCACATGAGTTTTTCTTTTATTTACAAATAGGCTTGCGGTTGACCCCCATATTGCCGGATTGGCAATATGGCGATCCACGATGGAACACTTTTGCCCAGAAGGTAGATACCGATTGAAGGCGTAAAAAATACGTATACTTTTTACGTCAATAAATTAGTTTACGATTGTGTTGTGATCGTACAAAAAAATTATAGAAGAAGCTATTATAGGGTTTCCAGAATTTGTAATGGCAGTTTTATTTACTATGTACTATATCTATATTATTAGCTAAACTTGCGGTAGGCGATGTCTATCCCCACCACCATCTATAAAAGCAAGCGCTCAGTTGAGAGCAGGATTATTTGCTGCTCAGTCGCTGGTCGGTAAGGTGGTTGGTTTTGACGCCGCTTACTGTAAGTTCGTTCCATATTTTCCTTTGTGGTCATTGCTGGTAAATTGTGATAATTATTGTGTGGTAATTAACGGCTGTTTATTTGTTTCTGTGTTTCTCTGTTTCTGTTCGAGATTATGTTGATTCGGCCTGTTATCGTTGAAATACCTTAAATTTGGAATAAATTGTACTTGTTATGTTTAGATGTTTGTTTTTTTAATATTTTAACACTTCTGATTCCTAAAATCAGAAGTGGGATTGGATTTCGCTCACAATTAGCCTTGTTAAAAGTAAACAGCCGTTAATTCCAAATAGAAATGCCGCGTGCGTCACATGCACGGTCCGTTGAGACGCCGCCTCGCTCTGGAGCTGAGCGTTGTCGTCTCGGTGAATCACCCAGTTGTAAATAATTTTGAGGTGCTCGTCGTTCTGTTACGCCTACGTGTATTAAAGGGTTGAGCGAAGTACTTATGGTTCAAATAGTGATCCACGGCATCTGGGATGTACAAGTACATGCAGCAGCTAGCAACGCTGACCTAACGACTGACATCTCTAATTTAATTTTTTGCCACTTTTGTCAAGCCTACCCGCAAAATAAATAATCACTCTGACAAACACGTATCATTTACTTGTAGTACGTACAGATGAAAAGTGTAATTTCAACTGTTCTGATGGAAGCGAAAGTAGGTGTTTTATTTGTAGTCAAAATGTCGCAAGAATCTGACTTCTGCCGATAAGTCCAATAGTACTCTTAGGGCGCGTTATCAGCCATGGTCAGGTTAGGCCGAGCCCGAACGATATCAAGGCATTGGTCAAGGCCCCTACTACTATTAACGTCAAACAAGTGCACCGGTACTTAGGCATTGCAACATTTTCGGCATTGTGTGATCGGTGTAAACTTTAACCTCCAAGCATAAAAAGGAACTACGAGTTGCACACTGGTGGATTTATCTGCAGGACTTAAATTATGAAATTTAATATCTTAAAAGTGTCGGGGGCCACGCAGACTTTTTGAGCAGAATCCACCACTGGTAAATCTGTGATCGCGGTCGCATGTTCTTGGCGTCGGTTTTCACTAGATGGGTTTCCGAAATGGGTTGTGTACTTGTGTCATCCATTACATAGTGCCCGAAATGTACCACTCCAACAGGCAAGTCGAGCGTTTTGTGTGGACTGTACTTAACTTGGTCCGTATCGAGAGAAACAGTAAGAAGTCTGCTTGGTGACTGATGCTCTGTGTAAAATTCAATTAGTTTTAAGTTTTAGGAGACTGAAGCCCACGCAGTATCCAGTTTTGTACCTACTAATCGGTACTAACGCGACCACTCCTGTTATTCATGCGCTGGTCCGAGGTATCGCCTTCGAGAACTCTAGCCCCGATCGTGAGGCCACAAGAGAACTTGGCAGGAGCGACGCTAAGGCATTGCTTGACAAAAACAGTTTGTCAAGATACTCTGTCCGATGGAAAACATGATTCCGGCATTAGGGGTCCGTACAGTGTCGCTAAAGTACTACCAAGTGACCACTATGAGATTAGGCTGCTATGCGGAGCTGGAGGCAAGACCGCTCAGGGTCTCTGACTACAGCTCAGTTTATGGTACCCTGACGAATGGTGTCCTGAGAGTTGTTCTGCATTTTTTATAGAGTTCCAACCTAACCTTTGTATTTTGTTTATAGTACACTTGGTGTTTGTGCGGGCAACGTGCGAGCGGAAGGCGAGGAGGCAAACGCCTTGCTGCTCGGAACAAGCTGCCAGTGCGGTCTGGTGGTGGCTCCGGAGGCTGCTGACCTGGAGTACCTGGCTGCGGCAGACGTGCGCTCCGTACGCATGGCGGGCTCTGTCCCGGGAAGTCGTGTTCTTTGAATGCGTATCAGGCTGCTGTCTGGCGGGCTCTGCCCCGGGAAGTCGTGTTCCTTGAATGCGCATCAGGCTGCTGTCTGGCGGGCTCTGCCCTGGGAAGTCGTGTTCCTTGAATGCGCATCAGGCTGCTGTCTGGCGGGCGCTGCCCGGGAAGTCTTGTTCTTTGAATGAGCAACAGGCTTGTGTCCTGGCGGGCACACTCCTGGTTCACGTTCAACGTAGGAACTTGCAAGTTCAAGTATGAGTATGATAGATTTGTCCTGAGAGAAGCTGTGTGCATACTTTTGAAAGTGAAGTGTTTTAATTTGTTACGAAAGTGTATTTTTGTATGAGGGCCTTGTATGCGTGATGAATGACAGAATAGGCAACAACGTGCGTCGTCACTGTTAATCAACAACACGTTTTCTCACGCAGATGACAACCCTGACGATGCCGGTGAACTTTCTGGTGCTCTAACAGATCTCGCTGTTACTCTAAGTAAAGGCGAACTACACTAGGGCGAAGACTGCACGCAGTCTCGCCGTAGTCTCCAGTGCTTCTGAAGAGTACAATTCCAGTGCTGCCGAGGACGGCACACGGTCAGGAGAGGCCGTATTAGCTAAACTTGCGGTAGGCGATGTCTATCCCCACCACCATCTATAAAAGCAAGCGCTCAGTTGAGAGCAGGATTATTTGCTGCTCAGTCGCTGGTCGGTAAGGTGGTTGGTTTTGACGCCGCTTACTGTAAGTTCGTTCCATATTTTCCTTTGTGGTCATTGCTGGTAAATTGTGATAATTATTGTGTGGTAATTAACGGCTGTTTATTTGTTTCTGTGTTTCTCTGTTTCTGTTCGAGATTATGTTGATTCGGCCTGTTATCGTTGAAATACCTTAAATTTGGAATAAATTGTACTTGTTATGTTTAGATGTTTGTTTTTTTAATATTTTAACACTTCTGATTCCTAAAAATATATTCCAAAACAAAAAAGTTCGAAATCGGTTCAGCCAGTCTCAAGTAACTTAGGGTATTATCGCTTATTTACGAGTTTGACCTTGACCACCAATTTAGAATGATAAGGAAAATCTGTGATAGTAATTAGCCATAAGAAAATAAAAAATAACACACCAATTACAAACAAAATTCAATAATTAACACTAGTAGAACAATCATGCTCATGATGACCATGGTGTCGAAAGGATAATGAAATCGTACGTTATGCGTACATAATATTTTACCAACTTTGACCAGTAACTCGAGATCATAGTTATGGACATGGTCATGGTCATCATGGCCATGGTCTTGATAAGACAATTAAATCGTGCGTTATGCACTTTTGTACATAAAACATAACCGACTTTGATCAGTAACCTGAGACATACTATGATCATGGTCATCATGGCCATGATCTTGATAAGACGATGAAGTCGTACGTGATAGGTTTTCGTACATATAATGTTACCGAACATGACCAGACAACGCATCCCAACGATAAGAAAATAGAGTCCCGTGAATTGATAAATGATTTTTATGTTGACATGTATATTGTACATAATTATGTTGACATACCTTATTTTGACATTTTTTTGTTGACATGTGTTTGACAAAACACTGATTAGTGATTTAAAACTCATTTAATAACATATTTAAAAATTTTAAAGTGACTTGTAACATTGGAGTTATCAATAAAATAATTGTATTTATATTTGGTAGTCCAAGTTTGGTAGATACCAACTCTTCTAAGGTACCAAGGATCCCAACATTCCATGACAGATGTCGATTTGAAGGTACTTCAGTCGTTTAGATAATTCATCGGCGGTTAGGCCGTACCATCAAGATTACGAGCGGCCTATCACGATCCCCATTTACAATAATTCAGTATGAAGATAGCCCCGTTCTAGGGAATTATCCAAATGTTGAGGGAAATCAAAGAGAGGCCGAATTTTGAAATGAAAAATTAAATTTAAAGCTCATTTTAATAAAGCGCATTTTAATAAAGCTCATCCACATGTTATTGATTCATGGAAATCGCACACTGTGCGATTCACGCGATCTTTTTTGCCATACACTTGCAAATTGTGGAATGATCTTCCTTCTTCCGTATTCCCGCGGAGTTACAACATTGGGTTCTTCAAAAAGCATGTTAATAGAATCTTAAAAGGTCGGCAACGTATTTGTGGTACCCCTGGTATTGCAGATATCTATAGGCGACGGTGATTGCTTAACATCAGGCAACCCGTCAGCTTGTTTGCCACCTGTGGCATAAAAAAAAAAAAAAAAAAAAAAAAAAAAAATCCAATTTAATCATCAGGCTCGATGTAACTTATTTTCCCATTTACCTTGGTACCGGGGCCGAGCTACAGGGACTTACGGAATTAAATGTTTCTTTTGAAGCTGTTTTAGGATGTGAAATTATTTTGCAAGAAATTTTTATTGATTGTTTTATTCAACCTTTCTTGTTTTCATTAAATTCTGCATAATTTAACCTCGCCTCTTGTCTTTCAAGTTATTCTAGTTTATTTGTAAGCATCAGATCTATGTATGTACGTACGTATGTGTGTTAATTCTTCACGCTTGCGTTAACCGTTTTTAATTAAGTTTTTTTGTTTTAATGGGGCTTGATCGAGGATGTTCTTAGCTATGATTCGGAATATAGCTCCAGTGCTGGTATAGTAGCTCCAGTGTCTGGCATAATAGCTCCAGTCACTGGTCTAGTAGCACCAGTGGCTGGCATAATAACACCAGTGACTGGTATAGTAGCTCTAGTGACTGCTATAGTAGCTCCAGTGGCTGGCATAATAGCTCCAGTGACTGGTATAGTAGCTCCAGTGACTGGTATAGTAGCTCCAGTGGCTGGCATAATATCTCCAGGGGCTGGCATAGTAGCTCCAGTAAGTAGTCATTTAAAGATAGTCAGCTATATTTGTCACGTCATGATACACCGTTATAAACCTTTTAGAAATCAAACCAGAGACCTATCTTGCATTGTATTTTCTCGTATGGCATTAACAGCCACCACTTTCTTAATGGAAAACTTATTTGAAGCAATTACGATAAAAGCTCGTTTTTAACCCGCTGAAGCGAACAATTAATGTACAAACTTTATAATTACAACAAAGTTTGTCTGGATTTACATAAATCAAAGAGCATTTGAGATATTGCCTTATTTGCGTTGTTTTCGTAGTTAGTACTTGTTTGGAACTATGGAGGAATTCGTAAAGATTTAGATATTTTAGAACTGGGCCCAATCACTCGCACTTATGTGCCTACTCATATTAGTGAACATTTTTTATTTAATTTTTCAAATTATTCTAGTTTTTACGGTAAAAAATATCTATAGCTTTTCCCTAGTTTGATGAAATGAAAACTTCTTTAATTACGTTGATAAATTTTTTGGCATGGGTTTGCTTCACCGCCATGCCAATGTGAAATATTTAAATTTTCCCCTTCTGTCGGCAGTCACCATGACTGCCTAATTTTTATTGAATTTTTTCAATTCATCACCCTGTTGAGGTAAAGATAACATGACATAAAGGCTAATAGATGTTGAGACTACTAGAATTGAGACTACTATTTGTGTGTGAACTTGTTCTGAAATATTCATTTTATTTTATTTAAAAAACATAAAATATCTAAAACTAGGGTCTACCGACAGCGTGGTAGAGCTAAAGCTATCAATGGTTAACGCGGTAGAGTGCCTTTTGGATCTGACCTTTGACCTGGCCTAGTTTTTCTAGGCCAGGTCAAAGGCCTTTTGAGGTGATAGTTGAGGCTCTTCGCTAAAAAACCATTAAACATTATATCACGTTTTTTATATTGTTTTACTGTTGACAGGCTAGATGTTTGACCACAGCTCGCCTGATGTTAAGTGACGGTGTGGTCGAAGACGGTAAAGCACACCTAGCCTGAAATGGAACTGGCTCGTAACGTATTAATCACGTAACGTATAACGTCTTAATCAGGCACGAAATTCTAAAAAAAACATCAAGCAATTTTTAATAATTTATTAATTATTTGTAGTAGTTCTTGGAAACGTCATCATTAGCATAGGCTAATGATGACGTTTCCAATAGGAATAGTCCTATCTGTAAGAAATTATTTACAATGCGACCAAAGCGCATTAACAAAGCATAAAGTAAAAGACTTTGTATTAATTCATTCTTAGGTTTCTCAGGCCTCTTTAGTATTCTGTTCATACAGGTTATCCAGATGTAACGCAGTTCTCGGCTCGTTTACCCGCAGAAGCAGCCTGAGATTATCTCAAGAGTCACCCGTCTACCCTTAAGGGCACTGTAATGGGCTATGAATCAGTCGACCCAATTTATCGGATTGAACTGAAACTCCAATTACAGATATGGGACGAGTAGGTACTCATTGTAACCGTTATTTACTCTGTAACAAGGATACAACTGGAGAGATTTTTCTAGTTTTAAGGTGAAAAGATTTGAGATAGTGTTGCTTGACCAAAGTCTGTTACGTTTTTTTTTATGTGTTCGCATTTGTTCTGTGGCTCGGTGTTCAGTATTTATTACAAGTATGTATTTATGAAAAAAAAGTATTTAAGTATAAAATCAGCTATCTGACTTCCATAGTACAAGCTTTGCTTAGTTTGAGGTCAGATGGCGCTGTGTGTAATGTCCTACGATATTGTTCACGCGAACATTACACATAACAGCTTTTTTTCTATTTTTTTATCGTTGACAAACTAGGTGTTTGACCACAGCTCACCTGATGTTAAGTGACGGTGTGGTCGAAGATGGTAAAGCACACCTAGCTGGAATGGAATTGGAACAGCTCAATAATAAGCGTAAAAGATGAAGACCTTATCGCCAAAAGCAATCTCATCCAGGCAACTTTAGTATGAAGATATTTTAAAGAATAAATAAACGGGTTGTCTAGTGAGTTAGAATTATTATTTTCCCAGATTGATTGACGATTGATGATACCTTTAACAAGCTACCTTGGCTTCCTTGTTTCCTGATAGATATAATCTAGATCTTTTCAAGGTCAGAGTGAATAGGTATCTTCTAGGTCTGCGTGCTTCATCTTCGACCACATCGTCGCTTACCATCGGGCGAGTTGGTGGTCAAACGCGGACTTATCCGTATAAAAAAAAAACAACTTTTCAATAAATATCAAAATTGAGGAATCTTAATCTAGTCAATTGCCTAGTAGTACCTACGCTCTCTAGCTCTTATGTGTAGTAGGCTCGAATCCCAGTCAATCATTAATGCGTCGTAGGTAATATTTTTGTTGTGTTTTCGCGGTCCTCCATCTTAAATTGCGCAATATTGGAGTCGATACCGAGCAGGCAGGGAAATTAGTTACCCAACTTCACAAATGGAGTTTCGCTTCCGGCATCCAGCACGCGATTTGTCACGGAATAGCCCAATTTCACGATATTTGCTTCAAAAGTTTCGCACTTAGCCGTTTTTCTTGCATTCGAAATGTGTTGGATAGGGTTGGCAACTCAAAGATTGATGCTAATGCTAGTGTGGTTTGGCAATTTAAATGATACAATAAATAAATATTGTCGGACATTTCACCCATCACCGTCTAGCCCCAAACCAAGCAAAGTTTCTACCACACATATTATTATAAATATTTAAAAAATATAATATTTAATGTAGCAACCCTAGTTATAGGCGAAGGTCGGGGGAAGGGATTTAATGCTAACGATAATTCGAGGTATGATGGAAGCGGGAAAGTTGGTAAACTTGCTGAATTACATTCTTTGCGGCGCTTTGCGTGATGTTTTCATGATGCATGAGATACTTTTATTTAACAGTAAGTGTTTGACCACAGCTCACCTGTGTGTGGTCGAAGGTGGTGAGTTCACCTAGTCTGAAATGGCACTGTCTCTTAAATGAGGCTACCGGAACATACCGTTGGGTGCATGGAGGCAGATTTTCAATTTGTGGGTAGCTAGCCAGCCGAGTACTAGAAAGTACCACAGTGCTATGGTATCCTCACGAAATTTTATAATGTCAAATTAATTATAAAAATTATGTAAGTGTTCTATCGGATCACGATGTGGATGATTGGATCAGGCGGATCATTTTCTTTGTCGCTCTTTCTATAGAAACAAACGTCGAAATAGGTAAAAACGGCTTTTGTCGTCAAAAAAATAAAGGTTAATTTTTTTTAACACGTAAGTGCGTTTTTTACCTTGAAAAGTACTAATCTCTCAGGAAACAAAGAAGCCGGGAATTAAGCATACGGTGAAATATAGAGTCAAAACGTAAACCAGACCAAAAAATAAAAAAAATGAGATTACTCATTTGTTTTTGTCGACAACTAAACCAACAAGCCGTCCAGATAAGTAAGAGATGTAATTAAAACGTTTTAGTTAATGCTTTTCAATTAAACACACCAATTTAGGGCATCACTATTCTTGCGTAAGCATATATGAATGTATTTTGTTGTTTATTCCTCCGACACGAAAATGCACTAAAAACATGCTTACTTTAGATACAAAGAAGATCCAAATTCATCATCAATGAAAACATTTTCCCATATTGTTATAATGCGGTTTACTTAGAGGCTATTTATATTCAAATTTGTTAGGTTATTAAGGGCGTTTTGTGGAATTCAATGCAGTACGGCCAGGCAGCCACAATAGAATCAATTTGCCCCATTGTGCTGCTAGAACGTTCTGTTACTATTGTTTGTGTGATGGATCATCGCGAGGCGGAATGGGATGGTGAGAGCGAATCTGTAAAACTATAAATTGAAATTGTTTCGTCATGATCGTTTATCATTTTAATTTCTAGCACGTAATCGTCTGCTAACCACGAGAACAGATATTTCTTCTTGTGCACTATTATATTTATGGTGGACAATTATTTCCCTCACATGTGTCGTTGCTCTTTGTACATTGAACTGCAACTTTGTACATATTTTGTCTGCTAAAAATTGTACGACCACGATCCAATCTTACTTTGGATCTAAGTACGTTTGAAACGCACGTAAAAACGTTTAAAAAGTACGTAAATACGTTTTTAAAGTTTCTGAATGATAAATTATTGACAGATTGATAGCGCGCAACCAGTAAGCTAGCTTCGGTCGCTTAGCACGAGTAGTCATTATCATGGGATGACCCTGGATAAAATTAGGATAGACCTAGTATCATAGGAAAGTCGGATGGCTAGCTAACGGTGTGTTTCGGCTGCCTTACTTGAGAGCCAGTTCTAATTTAGGCTAGGTGTACCTTATCATCTTTGACCACACCGTCACTTAACATCAGGTGAGATGTGGGCAAACGCCTAGCTTGTCAACCATAAAAAACCGTATTTTAATAAGTACTCCAAAAACTTAAGCACTGGCACAATTAGGAACGTGCTATGGCCCAAAAAAAACTTCTTTATTTATTTTTATTATAATTCATCTCAAAAGCCGTGCGAGGCTGCCGTGAGTCATGATACATCATGTCGGAGGCGTAATGAGAAAATTGAGTTCGATTAAGGTTAGGGTTTCGCACGCAGCTGCGTGGAAAGAAATGAGTTCGTTATATTACTCCTTATTAACTTCTTTTGTAGTTCGAATGCTTTCAACAAACATAAGCTATGCAATTTGTTTTCAGTAACAACATTTTTAATTATAATTAGATATGTAACTATGGAAACTGACGTGGTTTTCACACACTTTTGTTTTACTAATGGAGGATTAGTCACGTTTAAATTAAGTATATCAGAAACTCCAACTATAGTTTCGGCCACATCTGGTAGCCTTCCTCATCGAGACAAAGCTGAGTACAACGCGCGCTTACGTCAGTGCGAAGCAGGACTAGGCCGGAATTTCGTATATAATTACACGTGAGTAATCTCGCATTCGTAAAACAAAAATATACCAATATGTAACCATTCTGTTGTTAATCCTTTTTTGTAACAGTAAATATACACGTAGACATAAAAACATTTCATTTATGGGAAAAAGAAAACAGTAGGCATACAAACATCAAATAAATAATAATTATTAAAAAAAATATGGTCTAGTATGGACAGGCTAGGTGTTTGACCACAGCTCATGTGACGTTAAGTGAAATGAAACTTGCATGCGTTTTACGAGAGATAGAAATATTTCTGATTACATTTTGTAACATTAATTTTAATAACCCATTATGTACTTCTTTATTTCAGAATCTTTATTTTTTTTTTAACAACTTTGATGTTGTAATTGTTTGCGCTACAATAAAATACTAACAGAAATTCTGAATAAATATTAAACAGACTAGAAAAAGAATCTTATAATTACACTTTGAATAAATGAAGCTATCTAATTGATTAGCAAGTTAATAACAACGATCATACATCTATTTACCGCACGGATTCCATTTATGTGTTACAAAAAAATTAGGATTCCGAGAACCTCATTGACATGTATCTTTATTCAATAAATTCGTAAAATGAAATGCTTTCAAAGAAATTTTTAAAATGATTTGTGAAAGTAATGATAGAACACATGACAAACGATACGCTCTCCTGATGGTAAGAGATAACGCATCTCCATGACCATTGCAGCGATACTCAGAACTTTGAGTAGAAAAACAAAGTCCAGGGTATCGCTGCTTTGGTGCTTAGTACTTTACAAACTTTACACAGTTGGGAGTTTAGTAAAAATGGTGCCATTAATTTTACAAGATAATGTGTCCATGGGTTTTGTTTTAGCTCCCAGACTGTCTCAAGAGACTCACAAGTTCTACTGAAGACGTGAACACGACCCTGTGAAGGGTCTAAGCAGATTATGATCCTACTTTATGGCAGCACAAAAAGTCAATCTACCTATCAACTCTGTAGCATTGGACTTAGAATAATATAGTAACAGAGTCTTTCACCCCCGAGAACACAAAACAGTAGGATAACATGTAGGTATTCGTCTCTTTTTCGTGAGTAAAAAATCTTTTACAACGGCTCGTCTATGAAGAGGGCAGAACAGATGTCAAATCTTAGAGTATATACAAATAAATACAAATAAATTTAATGTTTCATAAAAATATAGTACAGGTATGTATAGTAACCCTGCCTGCAGCTGTAGCCTTCGCTGTGTTGCTGCAGATGCTGCAGCAACACAGCATACTTAATTGAGATAGCAATGCAGATGCTATCTCAATTAAGTATATTCTACCAGCGCGCTAAGTACCTATTATAAATATTTTAAAGATTTTCATATCAAGCAATATTATCAAATGAAATTAACTCAATGACAGCCTTGCAGTGATGTTGCAGGTGACTGATTGAGATGCAAACAATGATGATACCTAATAGTAAAATAAATATCAAATATCATACGTGTAGTTGCATTATTTGTCACAATGCGGAGATGATATTGCCGTTAGTTGGATCAGACGTGTGTTTGTGTGTGTGTGTCGCTGCTGATGTTAGTTTTTATTTTATTTTTGTTTTAGGTTTATGTACATATAAATAAATAAATAAATAAAATAAATATCGTAGGACATTACACACAGCGCCATCTGACCCCAAACTAAGCAAAGCTTGTACTATGGGAAAAAAATATACTTATATTTTTCGTTTTATTTAAATGCATCATTATTTGTTACATTACTTACTATATGTATTATATTTATTAGTATTTTTTTTTACTTACATCTCCCGTCTTTTCTTAAGATGTATCGTGTGTTTCATTCTTGTTTGCCTTGAAGAGATCGCCCTTAACGATATGGCCACCACTTGTGGCACTAGCTCATAAATGCTCGTATCTGTACTTTTTTTTCTATTTTTGATGTGCAAAATAGAAGTTTCTATCTATCTATACTTTTTTTTTACGAAACATACAGAAAACATTTATGCTTGTCGCACAAATGTTTGTTCTAAATGGGAATGGAACCCACGCCCTACAGCTATTGAAGCAGATAAGCTACCAAATGTGCAAACAGGGCAGTCAAAGCAGTAAGAAACTGTCTGTCATGCTACTTATTCTCTGCTCTCAAATTAAATCATTATGGCAGTCCTTACCGTCAGATACTCCATCAGCCGCGACGGCGCTACCTACTAATTTGCCTATATCTAAATATTTAATTGAAATAATCTCCGGTCTGGCAGTGGGTTAATTACAGGAGCCGGGATCCGGGGTCTTAACATGAAATATTACTCCATATTTGATGAAAGAGCTATAGTAGCATCTTCGCCAGACGCTTTCACGGAGAGTTCAACTGTAAATTATTAGATAGAAGTGTGGAACGATGTACTATATGAAGCGAGGTTATATATGTACATATATAATATGTTATAAAGAAGTAAAGCTTGTGAGTTTGCAGGGGGGGTAATCTCTGGATCTACTAAACATTATTTAGAAAATTCTTTTACCAATAGAAATCCACGTTATTTGTGAGTGTCATCCCGCTAATATTATAAATGTAAAAGTTTGGATGGATGGATGTTTGTTACTCTTTCACACAAAAACTATTGAACGGATTTGGATGAAATTTGGTATGGAGGTAGCTAAGACCCTGGATTAACACATAAGCTAATTTTTATCCCGAAAACATGTAGCGGGGTTTTTTTTTTATATTTTTCAACTTCTTAGAAGATCAGATTAATACGCTCACAAGTGTAACCTAAATACAACACTAGCTTATGTAAGGTATTTTCCAGGATAAAAAAAAAAAAACATAATTTCTAATTTTATTTTATTGCCTTTAATGCCTAGTTAATTAAATTAATCCAACCACATATATTCTGTCAACTTTGCCCAACGTTTGTTACTGTTCCAATGTTTGTTTTGTATTTTCTGAAATATTTTATGCATGTCTTGTGATAAGGTGGAATCGTCTTTTTTCTTTTTCTGGCCACCTGGCCAGTTTCAAAATTGGTTCACTAGCACGTAAACAAGAAAAAAAAGACATATATGTAGCAGCAACACCACATTGTATCCCACGGTTTTGTTATCAGTTTTCTAAGTTGCCTTCCACAATTGAAGCAAATTTAAAGACGTATTCAAGACAAAAAAAGGAAAGCCGTTGACAACCCCGTTGGCTCATAGGTAGTATATCTGCCTTGAGAGCTGTAGGGCGTGGGTTCGATTCCCACTCAGAGCAAACATTTTGTGAATAAACAAATGTTTGTCCTATGTCTGGGTGTTCTATATGTATTATAAGTATGTATTTACAAAAAAAAAGTATTTATGTATTCTATCAGTTATCTGACTTCCATCACAACATCAACTGATTTCTTCTCTGCTTAGTTTGGGGCCAGATGACGCTGTGTGTATAGTCCTACGATATTTATTTATTTATTTAAATCTCGCAAATTAAAATGCCAAAGTATAAACTTACATATGTGATTCACAAGTACTGGCATGTAGGTACTCTAATTCTAAGGGTAGGTATAAAATGAAAGGTCATGTCATTAAACCGCTGTAGAATAAACTGTGCCGCCCACATAACTCGCGCGTCTGACAAATCACAATGGGAGCTCTTTGTGGACGGACAAATGACACTCATAGTTGTGTATTTGGGAGCAGGCATGAGTACATCCTGTGGGATGTACGCGAACATTTGGAAGCGCTTTTGTCGTTTCATTTTGTCATATTTAAGCACACGATCGAGTGATAAGTAAAAGTGATTGAAGCGATACTTTTATTAAAAGATGGAAATAAATCATTTCTATTTTGTAACACAAACCAAACACACAAAAACAAAAATATTATAATTACTTTAATGTTATATCTTTAATATCTTTCTATGTCTCAATAAGTATGTACGATATTGTACTACTATCTACTCTCCTTGTAATGAGGTACCTACTCTCGATTCACCCATTGAATCGGGAGTACCTACCTAATTACAAGGAGACCAGAAAGAGGAAGCTGGAGCAATTCCGCTGAAGAAAAGCTCTAGAGCGTTTCAGCCCTGCACGACACTCTACCCGCTCCCACCCACGCGCCCGCGCACCAACCACTGCCTTCACGTTCGAGACGCATAGCCATCCGTATTGTAAAGCAAAACGAGGCCGCGCGCGCGTCATACTCCGCTTTGACTCCTTAAAGTAGGCCACCGGATGAAGCTTTAGTCGGAGTATCCGACATAATTAAATTACGTGACATTTACTAATATTTATATTTTCTCACGTGAGATTCGGCTCGACCATCCCCCCCTCCCCCTAAACGCCTAACATAATTAATGGACGCCCCCTAAATGATGAACTGGCAATCAAGAAATGGATGAAATAAAATGAAAAGCCCATCCGCTATTCTCAATATGATCGACATAATCAAATGAACAAACTTCCAAACTCCATCGGAATATTAATTTTCTCGGTAAGCACAGCGACGGAGAAATGACTGATAACTCGAGAATTTAATCGTAATGTGTTCTGAGACTTGTGATGCTATATTGGAAAATTAATGAGACCCCGATCGGAAGCATCTGGGTAATTTTATCACGAGTCACTAATTGTCAATATTATGACGAGTTTAGAAAGATAATAAGCTGTTTATTGTGTGCCCCAGAAAAAATCCTCGTAGCCAGTTCTACAAGTGGTGGTCTTATCGCTAAAGAGGATCCCCTCCAGGCTACAGAAAATACATGACATGTCGTGTGACTTAAAACGGTTGTTGCGTGTGTGAATAGGTATATAGGTGGGCGTGTGTCATAGCAATGAGCTAAATTTCAGCTGTAATAAAACCTATTAATTGAGAAATTGAGCTTAGTAATTGGTACCGCGCATATTCGTATAGAATCTAAAAAAATAAAAACATGTAATTAAAGTTGACAAAAGTCACGGATTTCGGAGTCTGTGGAGCGTATAATTATTAAAAAAAAAATTCATTGTAATATCAAGTGTAATCAAATTAAGAATTATTGCGTAGTTTTATTTAATTTAAGAATCACTATTTACTATATCACTCGTAACTATATCAACCACGTTCTCTTATACTAAATTCATGTAAACCATACCAATCTCAACGGTGCTTGTGAAACATTGGCAAGTTATAACAGTTCAGAAGGTAGTCGATATAATCGCCGACTAAATGAATCCAATTAAGGACCCAAAACTTACGGATACCACCCTGCTTTAGTTACCATTACCAGGTAAAAAGTTTATCGTCCTGAAAAATATTATTTCGAATAACAAAATACAGAATAATTAATCGCCTTTGGCAAATATTGGAAAAAAATACCAACAAATCCACGTTAATTATTTCTCTAGACTCAATTTTGTGTCTAATAAAAAGCTTAGTGTGACTTTGACTGTCACTTTAACTACGTGTTGCGTTGCAAACGCAAAGTCACTCGTTGCTTTAGAAAGCAGCTTTGTTTTTTTAAGCATGCCATTTAATGAATATCACTTACCATCATAAACAACTCCTTTCACCAGCTCTCCTGTCTCGAACACCGGATGCGTGACAGTCAAGTTTACATCACTGTCCTCTACGCTCAGCGTGACTAAACCGTCACTGTCACTCGGAATCTTCGCGAAGGCACAAGTATCTATCACTTCACTGATCTCACTGATCGTCGTCTCGACCGGTTCCACCGTCGTGGACTCCACGTAATCTAAACTAGCCTTTGCTTCCTCAACTTTTAGGCCCATTTTAGAGTCAGGTGGTCCTGGAGACCGGCCGGGCGCGGGGTCTCCATTCGGCAAGGTTAGAGTTGAACTATAAGGCAATACCGTCACTATTATTAGTGTTGCGACTATCTGGATGAATCGATTCATTTTTCGATTCCGCCATCTCTGAGGGTCCGATTGTCTGTATGTATGGGCGTAGTTTGAAAGCATGGTTACTTTTTTAAGGCTTCAATAGTTTCGAAGTTTATCATTGTTGCGGCATCTGTAAAGAGAAATAGTTTTAGGATGAAAAAAATAATTTTACAAGAACATTTACATTTACGCTGGATTTACAATGATAGCTCAGTGGTAAGGTTCACACACCTAAAAGCTTGGACTTGTTGGTTCAAACTCCAACAATGAACTTCAGCTGCTGGTGGTGGAAAACGTCGCAAGGAAACTATAGCGTTGTAGTAGGGGGATTACTTTTTAGTACTCGACAGACTAGCTACCACCCACCCTCAAGGCAAAAATCTGTCGCCAAGCACTTCAAAGTTTTCCAACAGCGTCACTTGAGAGCCAGTTCCATTCCAGACCATGTGTTTACCATCTTCGACCACACCGTCACTTAAAATCAGGTGAACTGTGGTCAAATACAATCCTGTATAAAAAAGGGTCACTTGAAAGAGTAAAAATGGCGTTTGTTTCGGAATATCTTGTAAATATAATTTACCTTCATTATAGTCGTATTTATTCGTCCTTCGTTAAAAATGTTAACAAAAATGAAAGGAATATTTGACCTCTAGACCTAAACTAACGATTGTTTACTTCTGAAAGAACAAGTACAAAATAACAATTTCAAATAACGAATATATGCCCCTAAGCCCAAACAAGGTTAGATATAAATCAAACTACTGAATCGATCATCATTAAATTTCTACAAGACAAAAACAAAACATTTCTTTTTTCAAATCGGTTCATAAATTACTGAGTTGACTTTTGAAGTCGTTTAATAATACTTTTTTTAAATTAACAATTTTATGAATAAATAGATCGAGTCGTGTACCTTTAATAATATCGACCTTACTTATATTCTCGTGAAAAATATCAATCAACATTGTTTTCGCAAACAAGAAAAAATATCCCCGATGGGAGTTGAACATGATAAATAGATTACTTTTGGCATACAACGTTCCTAGTCGGAGACAGGAGTTCGTGTCCTAGATACCCATTTATTCAAAGCAGCGAGACCAGTAGGTTCTTTGTACGAATTAATGTAATTTATTTATTTCATAACACACAAAACAGAATGCATTAATATCAATAAACACAAATACACATTTTTCAGATCTGTATCGCATTTCAAAACTATGTATGCATTATACGAAAACCCAAATTGATACTTTTTTATAATACACTTACTACTTTGTTCTGTTTCTTAAAATAAATTAGAAATTAATTTGGTAAGTACTTCTTTGTAATATAATAAGTATACTTATTATAAAGAGGAAAGATTTGATTGTTTGTTTGTAATGAATAGACTCCGAAACTACTGGACCGATTTTAAAAATTCTTTCACCGTTGGGAAGCTACACTATCCCGTATTACATAGGCTACTTTTTATCCATGTATTCCCACTGGAACGGGAACTACACGGGGGAAACCGCGAGACGTCCGCTAGTATGCAATAAATTAAAACAATATATATTAACATCAAACAAAACATTTTCTTGCTATCAAGTTCTTACTATAGTAACAAAATAAACGTTTGTAAATATAGTTTAATTTCAAAAATGTGCAAAATCACGTCTTCAGTATACACTGTACGTGTACAGTGTACATTTGTAAAGTGTACATTAAGTTTTAGTTTTACGTAACATGTTTCCTTGCGCTTGGCACGCAGGCAATGTTTGTATAAATTACTAGCTGTTCCTTTAATAACTGTTGTTTAATCTTTGTTTGTGTTGACATTATAACCTACCTTTGTTGTAAAAGGCTTCACATTGTGGTTATTTTTGTTTTAAATAAATACTTTTAAAGATATTCTTGATAAAATTGTTTGCGAGAGAGCGTATCCGCTCAATTTGCTGTATCCGCATTATATGCATATTTTTCTAGGTGGTTAAGGTCAAGAGCTAGCTGAACACTCATGCTTAGGGTTCCGTTCAAACTATAATTAGATATAGTTATTGTGTTTCTTTAAAATACTTACTGTCGGTTTTTCATTCATGTGTTGTTGCACGTTTACATGTATGTAATTTAATTAATTTACTTTATCTAATATACTATTGAATGTTATAGCGGTTAAGGCTACTAAAGAAAAGCTCAAATAGTCACGTTCATTCTAAATAATAATGAAAAATGTACATAATCCTGCTACAATATTATAAACGTGAAAGTTTGTATATTTTAATGTTTGATAGGTATTTAATCACACAAAAATGGCTGAGCCGATTTAGATGAAATTTCGCAGACACATAGTTTATTACATGGATTAACGCATAGAATACTTTTTGTTCTACTAAAATCATAAATGTGAAAGTTTTTTGTTATTCAGTCACGGAAAAATGGCAGAACCGATTTGGGAAATTTGGTACACAGATAGTTTATTACATGGATTAGCACATAAGATACTTTTTATCTCGAAAAAATGTTATGCTCTTTTGAGATTATTATCAAAAAAACGAACGTATCCATTTTAAATTTCGTATAGGTGTGTCTTATGGAACATTTTTCCGTTGACGTTACTCACATGCGTTTAATTTCTCTCTTGATCCAATTCTGAAGTCAACGCAGACAAAGTCGCGAACAGAAGATAATTAAATACAACAGCAAATTTAATTTCATATAAGCTATATGTTCCACGTCTGTGTCACCTTAATTTTGATGAAATAAATAATAATTGTAAAATTGCGAAGGACTATATTTTTTATTGATTGTATCTCAGAAATGGAAAATACATTAGACACTTTGCTATTCGAAGCTCGTCAATTAGTTAATTACCCAATATACATAAAACAGATGTAGCTACGAAGGTACTAAATGTCATGAGTAATTAATTTGGTACCCTCTAGGGCTTTAGTGCCTTTTTGTGGATTGGCAGCTTCAAAATATAAATAGATAATTAATAGGTACTTTTGCGACGGACTTCAACTAGCAGGGGCCCTAAATTATACCGTGTTTTTATTACCGATATCTCTTGTTCCTTTTTGATAGAATGAATGTATTTGTGAAAAAGATTATGTACTTACTGTTAATCATCATCATCATCATCATCATTTCAGCCGTAGGACGTCCACTGCTGGACATAGGCCTCCCCCATTGACTTCCATAAAGACCGGTTGGAAGCGGCTCGCATCCAGCGCGTTCCTGCGGTCTTTACTAGGTCGTCTGTCCACCTTGTGGGTGGGCGTCCTACGCTGCGCTTGCCGGTCCGTGGTCTCCACTCCAGAACTTTGCAGCCCCATCGGCCATCAGTTCTGCGTGCTATGTGCCCTGCCCACTGCCACTTCAACTTGCTAATCCGTTGGGCTATGTCGGTAACTTTGGTTCGTCTACGGATCTCCTCATTCCTGATTCGATCTCGTAGGGAAACTCCGAGCATAGCCCTCTCCATAGCGCGTTGTGCTACTTTGAGCTTACCAAGAAGGCACACAGTCAGAGACCACGTTTCAGCGCCATAAGTCATCACTGGTAACACACACTGGTCGAATACTTTCGACTTGAGGCACTGAGGTAATTCGGACGAGAAGACGTCGCGCAGTTTTCCGAACGCTGCCCAGCCGAGTTGGATTCGACGACTGACCTCTTTCTCAAAGTTGGACCTACCTAATTGGACTGCTTGTCCTAGGTAAATGTATGTGTCAACAACTTCGAGAACCGAGTTCCCAACTACACTACACTATACTTCCTTACTGTTAATAAAACATTTAAATTCAATTCATTTTTTCACTTGATGTTAAATCTCTTTCGCAGGAGGTCGTCTAGGTAGGTACTACCGCAGTGCTAGATATTCTGCCGCCAAGCAGTAGTAAACATTAGTGTTCCGGTTTAAACGGTACTATAGGTAGCGAAATTACATTGCTGTTGAGACTATATATCGAAAGTTTCAAAGTAATGAGGAAGTGATGAGTAGTGAGTACTTTTGGGTTTTGTTTTGCTCAGTGGTTAGCGCGGTAGGTTCGCATGCCGAAGGGCGTGGGTTCAAACCCCAACAATGAGCTTGAGCTGCCGGTGAAGGAAAACATCGTGAGGAAACCATAGCATGGTGGTATGGTACTTTCTAGTACTCGGCTGGCTAGCTACCACCCTCAAGTTGAAAATCTGCCGCCAAGCATCTAACGATGTGTTCCGGCAGCCTCACTTGAGAGCCAGTTCCATTCCAGGCTAGGTGTGCTTTACCATCTTCGACCACACCTTCACTTAACATCAGGTGAGCTGTGGTCAAACACCAAGCCTGTCGACCATTAAAAAAAAAAAAAAAAAAAAGTGTTGAAATAAAGAAAGAATCTAACGAGAAGGCTAAGGCGCCTTAACCTTCTCAGTTAACTTATCCGAGTTGGATCTGTCACAGATCTTATTCACAAAACCAGAAATTACCATTCTCATTGGTAAAATCTAGCACCTACCAAACTTTAATGGTAAAAGCCCGAAAAATCGTCCCTTTTTGATAAATTCCTTCCATCTACGAAATATTGGTAAATTCTAAGAGTTACTATTATACGGGGTTTTACAGTAACATACGTGTGTATATAAATATATTTATATTATTGTATTAACAACGAGGATTGCATGTAGAATACCTACTTAAGTTACTTTTATCTCAAAAAGGTATTTCCGAAAGATAGATGTGGTATTGCTAGTTTACATCTGCAGACAGGGTTAGGTAGGTACCTATTGTATTTCTTTACACGAAACTTTGTTTGTTTTTCAAAGTGTTTTATTTGTCAGAAATAAATATACAAACATACAAACTAAACACAGTCTAAGATTCGCACGTAACAGTTCAATGTTATGACAAAGTCAGGGTACATTTTTTTCTTTTATAAAAAGTTTGAAAATTACCACTTTATAAGACTTTAATTTTACATTTTAATGAATAATAGCTTAATCATTATTACATCGATTGTTGTAGAAGTCAAGCTTTTTGAGCAGGTTTGGTTTTTAAAAAGGAAATTTAATG
Source organism: Biston betularia (assembly GCA_905404145.2). Lineage (NCBI taxonomy): Eukaryota > Metazoa > Arthropoda > Insecta > Lepidoptera > Geometridae > Biston > Biston betularia. The sequence continues at coordinate 12,933,661 of FR989873.1, forward strand.
TAATTTTTTTTTTTGTATTCATGTGAAAGTTAACAAAATTAATATTATAAAATTATAATAAGACGATAAGAGAGAACATTACAAACTTTACTCGATTTATTTGAGCCGTTACAGCTAAGTAACAAAAATGTCCGACAAAATATTTATTTAGTAAACAAATACACAACCACGTCCGGTTGTGATATTCTTATAATACATAAAATAATAATGTTTAATTCAATGTAGAAATTATTACTATCATTAGTCCGCGTGAAATGTTTTTGTTTGATTAGGTTTTATGTCTAATCTGATAACAAATTTTAATTACACCTCTGAAATATAACCAACGAAGATATGTTATCACACTTAAAATAAACATTGAATAGGTACATTCAATAGCAATCCACGTAACTCCATCTAAAATTATACTAAAGTTACTCGTAGGTAATTTCGATTCTATTAAACTAATGGAATGTCTCCATCTAAACCTTTAAAATTTTGAAAACCTTTACATTAGTTTTGTGATTGTGCCATTTTGCTTCAAAATCAATCCGTAATTTTTCCCTTCCCTGCTTAATATCTCTTATAACAGACTTCAAAAAACAGAAGGAGTTTCTCAATTCATCGGAATCTTTTTTATTCATCAAATAAGCTAGCGTTTGACCGCAAGATACGATCTACGATGGAGCACGCTTGACTAGAAGAAACCAATTTACTTGCGCCTTGAAGGCATCCAGATTGTATCTATTGGGTAATTATATCTTTTTTTAATAACATTTAATCATATTGACTTATTTTATACTCGACATATTGTTATATTGACGTACATACATATATATAAACGTGTGTTATGACTTTTAATGTTATTTTTAAATATTAATGGCAACTGACCTGTAACTTTGGTGTTCTCAATAAAATATTTGTATTGGGAACAACCACTCCAGCCGCAAGCCTATCTACAATAAAGAAAACTATTAGTATTAATTTTAGGACATTTTTAATTAAAAAAAATATACATTCGCGATTTACATCAATTACATCAATTTAAGTCAATAAACCCTTTTGGATAATTGTAATATTCATTAAAGATACTAATTACAAAAGATAATTACAAATAACCCCACTGGATAAAATCGTCTATGATACCACGAAATCTTATTCCGTACTTTTCATCTACACTTATAGCAAATTTGCTCATCGGGTCTTTTGCGTCGGTAACTTTCGGCACATCATCTTCTGGTGGGAAGAGGAATGGTAGGTAAAACACTCCTATCATCAGCCCAAAGTCCAGTTTTTCTTCATACTGCTTTTCAAACTCCTTCTTAGGGAACACCTTTTCTACTTCAAGATCAAAGTAACTCAAGAATGTTCCCAAGTATTGATAGTACAGCTGCTTCAAATGTTCCAAATGATTTCTCCGGAACTCCTGATCAGTGCCCCAGAATATGAAGTATATGAAATCTAACACTGGGTTTCCGAAGTAAGTCATTTGATAGTCTACTGCCGTGACTTCAGTAGGCTTGCCATCCTGAAAGTAGTGATGATAGCTTAGAGTTTTTAAGTTTTAAATTCTAACAACGAGCCTGAGCTGGTGGTGAAGGAAAACATCGTGAGGAAACCATAGCTAGTGGTGAAGTAATCTCTAGTACTCACCTGCCTAGCTACCTCCATCAAGTTAAAAATTTGCCCCTAAGCTTCTGACGATCTTTTTCGGCAGCCTCCCATTCCAGGCCAGGTGTGTTTACCATCATCGACCACACAGTTACTTAACATCAAATGAGCTGTAGTCAAAGACCTAGACTGTAAACCAGAAAAGAAAACTTACGCAATAAAATTCACAGATGGTTAATAAGCGTAGTTATCAAAGGATTTGTGGTTGGATTATGATTTTAGGAATTTCTAGAGTTAGACTACAAATTAATGTTCCCAGCTGAGGCGTTATTGTTAGATTCGGGTTCTAAAACAAATTAGTTTATTCTAAAATGTAAATATAATTTTATTACAAGATTGTAAGCGTGGAGTATACTTACCTTTTAGGCTAAGTATACCCTACGTACGAGTATTTGTTTACTGTAGTCATTATAACGAAAAACATTTACAAAAACAGATGCTACTATTGAACGATAAATAGAATAGCCGATTTGTTTTTCACCACTTCAGAGTCGCGCTTATAGTAAAAGTTATTCATAATTATTACTACGCTGACCATCATGCGGCTAAGAATATACGAAACTTAAAATTCTGTAGCGGAAATAAAAACACTTTTAGTAAATCACATAACCAAATGAACATAATTGTTTAGTCGATACAACAAAGTATAGGTATTCATTAACTCACCGTTTCTTTAACCATAACATTACTGTGCCTATAATCTCCATGGCAAATGGTTTTGATACAAGAAGCATCATTCATATAACTAGGATATTTGTTCACAGCATTAACAAGATGAGATGTTAATCTCTTCCTCAAATCTTCTGTCAAGAACTGCGAGGCAAAGAAACACATACCATGTGTGTACTTATACCATCTCTCACTAAAAATGTACAAACAATTCATGGTTTTAATCTTTTTTTCAAAATAGTCATGCTTTTTTATTTCCAATGCCATTGAAAGGCCGTGAAGTCGAGCCAATTCTTTAACAGCCAGCTCTGCATATTCTAAATTAATGACATCCATTCTGTAATATGTTTTAAACCCTTTCGCTGTCAGGTTTTCAATAATAATCGCTTCATCACAGCATTCATCGAAAACTTTGGCAAACTTATATCTTTCTGCAATGGGAACATTTTCTTTTTCTTGAAAGGCATTGATTTCTTTACTAAAATCTGTGTAAATTAACTTTTCTCGCTTGTAAACTTCGCCTAAATCGAAGGTCAGTGGAAGTTTACTTTGAACAATTTGTTTCACAAAAATGTTGGTTTCTTTATTTCCTTCCTCCGTGTTCCCTTTAACTTCAATTTCAGAGATATTTCCCAAGTATCCCCCACCACTACAAGAAAGATTTCTTTTCGTGACATCGTAAGTAGTGTAGCCTTCTTTCTTCACTATGTTATGAATAAATTCGTCTAGTTTCGCGGAAACATTTTCAATGTTACTTCCAATAACGTCTTTAGATTTATCGGACTGCATTGCGTTTTGTTTGTTTGAAGACTACTGATAAACTAGCCAATATTTGGCATCACAGGCACTTTTATCTGTTCATTTAACAACAATCAGTTACGAGATTATCAATGATTAAGTCAGATTATAATGCACTTATTACCCCACAGCTATTTGTTTTGATTTTAATCACATATGCCAACGTAATACAAATGCTGCTTCTTTATATATTGCACCCATTTTGCACCAAATCTTTCCTTACTAGTATAATAAATGGAAATGTGTTCCTTTGTTTGTTTGTTTTTATAACAGATCAATGGTATTATAGACTAGAATATAACTTTATTATGTACTAAAACTCGACATATTATAACAGACATGTCTTTAAATAAAAAGCGACATTATGATTAATTTGAGTTTGTACAACGGTGGTCTTATCGTCAAATTAAAAAAGAAATGATAAAAATTAAATAAATTAATTATATAATTTTTGTCCACAATAAAGGCGGAGAGTATAAGTCCTTATAGTAAGTAAGTAATTATTATCATTTTCGACAAATTGTCCTCACGAGTAAAACCATGGGTACTGTCAGATACTGGATCGATTGTGATAAGATAACGGTTAGCAATTATAATTGTTGTTAGTTATGTCCAACATTTTTTCAAAAATGTATACAATTGTTTAGTACCGAAAAACTATTTTGGTTTGTCTCGGTACAAAAACACAATGCGCTAACATTAAATACATGCAAATAAACAAACAAACGAATAGCATCAAATAGAAAGGCCATGGAAAAGAGGAAGAGAAAGAAGCCTTTGCCTAGCAGTGGGGGAAAAAAATAGTAAACTGAACCATATGGAACGAACGTTCGGATGGACGGATGGATGTTTGTTACTCTTTCACGCAAAAACTACTGAACCCATTTGGATGAAACTTGATCTGCAGGTAGCTGAGACCTTTGATTAACACATAGGCTACTTTTTATCCCGAAAACATGTAGCGGATAACACCACGGGGCGCAGCTAGTGTGACCTTAATTGTTTGTTTTGTATATATTTACAAAAAAATGTATTCTATTTGTTTATCTGGTTCCTCTAGTACAAGCTTTGCTTAGTTTGGGGCTAGATGGCGCTATGTGAAATGTCCTACGATATATATATTTAATTGGAAGTTAAGTAATGAGTGGCCTTGCACGATTAGCGGGAAAAATCAATACTGACATTGTTTTTATGATAGCTGGTTACTTTGTTACAAATTGGATTGCGTTTAGGTTATAATATTTTGTAGCCATGATAGATCAGTGGTTAGCGCGGTTGGTGCGCACACCGTGGGTTCACTGTATGTATTATAAGTATGTATTTACAAAAAAAAAATATTTAAGTATTCTATCAGTTATCTGACTCCCATAGTACAAGCTTTGCTTAGTTTGGGGTCAGATGGCGCTGTGTGTAATGTTCTGCGATATTTATTATTATTATTAAACCATACCAATGAGCTTGAGCTGCCGGTGAAGGAAAACATCGTAAGGAAATAGCATAGTGTTAGGGTAGTTTCTAGAACTCAGCTGGCTAGCTACCACCCTCAAGTTGAAACAGTGCCGCCAAGCTCCTAACGATGTGTTCCGACAGCCTTACTTTAGAGCCATTTCCATACCACACTAGGTGTGCTATGCCATTGTCGACCACACCGTCACTTTGACAGCCCCGTTGTCTCATTGGTAGTATATCTGCCTTGAGAGCTGTAGGGCGTGGGTTCGATTCCTACTCAGGGCAAACATTTTGTGAATAAACACAATCATGTTTGTTCTGTGTCTGGGTGTTCTGTATGTATTATAAGTATGTATTTACAAAAAAAAGTATGTATGTGTTATATCAGTTATCTGACTTCCATCACACAAGCTTTGCTTTGTTTGGGGTCAGATGGCGCTGTGTGTATAGTCCCACGATATTTATTTATTTATTTATTTACTTAACAGCAGATGAGCTGTAGTGAAACACCTAGCTTGTCAACCAAATAATGCAAATATTTTGTTGATTACACGGATGGTTCAAGTCAAATGCGTAATATCATTTTAAATATGTACCTACCTGTAATGTACATCATTAAATCCTACTTATATTATAAATGTGAATATATCTATATCTATCTTATATCTATAAGATTTGATTGTTTGTTTGTATTGAATAGGCTCCGAAACTGCTGGACCGATTTCAAAAATTCTTTCACTGTTGGGTAGCTGCTCTATCCCCGGGTGACATAGGCTACTTTTCATTCCTGTATAACGTGTCTTTATGGGAACTGGAACTACGCGGATGAAACTGCGAGGCGTCCGCTAGTAATTTTAATAAAATTTTGCACAAATACACTCACGTTTAACCAAATATTATGTTTGGATGATTAAAAATGTTAGGTTTCATCAAATACTGCATTACAATCAAATTATGTAGCATTATATCGGCACCAATTTAAGCATTATTGTGGTTGAAGTAGAGGCCTACTGCCAGTCCGCTACGATTTAATAATTTACATTTAACCGATATTGTCAAATGAGTTTTTAAAAATGTATTTGTCCGTAGAAAAATCATGTTTTTTTCGTAGTGGATCATCATCATCATCATCATCATCAGCCTATAGTAGTCCACTGCTGGACATAAGCCTCTCCCAAGACACGCCACTCAGCCCGATCTTCGGCTTTTCGCTTCCATCCACCACATCACAACCACATTCGTAGTGCATAATATTAAAAAATTGTGTTCTGGAAAAAAAGGTTTAGTTTTTATTGTTGACTGGCTAGGTGTTTGACCTAGCCTTATGTTGAGTGATCGAAGATGGTGAACACGTCTAGTCTAGAATTAAACTAGCTCTCAAGTAACGCTGACTTTAAATTTGACAGAAAGGAATTAAAACATTTCTATCTACAGCTCTTTTGCTATACACAGAGTTAAAAACTGAAAAAGGGGTTACTCAACAATACGAATAATATTCTTTGGTGGTTAGATCTCCCTAACAGGAGGTTGTCTAGGTAGCACCAGATATTCTGCCGCCAAGCAGTAGTGTGTGTGTGTAGATACTGTGACTAGTGAAAATACAGGACTTTTGAGACTAACTTAGTAACTTAGTGATATATATTTATGTATTGATAGATAGACTAGGCTTACCCATGATTAGGTACTACTTACTATGTGGGTTCGATTCCCACTCAGGACTAACATTTGTGTGACTAACATCGATGTTTGTTCTGTGTCTGGGTGTACTGTATGTATTATAAGTATGTATTTACAAAAAAAAAGAAAGTATTTAAGTATTCTATCAGTTATCTGTCTTCCATAGCACAAGCTCTGCTTAGTTTGGGGGCAGATGGCGCTGTGTGTAATGTCCTATGATATTTATTTATTTATTTATTATTATTTATTTACATTTGATTATAATGTGACTTTGATCAGACATAAAGCATAAAATGCTTTGCAGGAAGAAGAAAAAAACCAGCGATTGTAGTAGGCCCCCAGTGTACATAGTCGTACGTAGGTAGTCCTCAGCTCAACAATCGACCGACCCCGTCAAGGCCGACTAACAGGTGAATTATATCGCACAAGCGCTCGCTTTATCGTGGATACTACCATATGAGACCTGACGAACGACACCTGAAGCTTTCACAATGCTTTGGTCGGCACAGTCGACAAGTAATTTTGTATCACCCATATATCAAAAGTATGTAATATGTACTCATATTCAATATGAAATATGCTTTTATTAATAACTAGTGGACGCCTCGCGGTTTCACCCGCGTAGTGCCCGTTCCCGTGGGAATACAGGGATAAATAGCGAGGCGTCCGCTAGTTTACAAATATACGTACAATTTTTGAATATCAAATTTTATTGAAATTCATCATATATTCAGGGACTTTGTAAAAGTAAAAACGAAATTCAGATTGATCGACTCGAAAGACATATTGATCAAAGATGAGACTGAAAAATGCGTAATTTGAGACCTGCTAAAAATCCATTGTAAAAATACTAATGTTGTAGCAATAATATTGCTACAACATTAGTACAACACAAATAAATAAATAGGTAGTATAATTTAAGGTATTTTTTATTTTGTACAACATATTATGTAAAATATTTTTTATTTTTAACATCTTCGTAAGACTTGGATTGTTTGGTTTGGATTTTAAACTTTTCGAGTAATGTACGAAAACCCTCAAAAATTGCAGTTTGCGTTTGTTGCAAAAACACTCTACGCAACACAACATAAGAATGATTCTCGAAACGTTGTAATTTAGGGCCTTAACTTCCACCAACGAGGGTGACGTTATAATTTGACTTCTATTTCAAAAGTAAAATTAGTTCTACGAAAGTTTATCAACTTTAGTGCGTTCGTAATCAATTCAGCCAAAATATCTCTATCATTTATTGTTATCGCCAGTATAAGGAATACTTACCTAAAACACCACTTCTTCACACATTTTACTACCCATAAAAGTCCACAAAGGCCCATAAATTGGTCAAACGTGTTTGGTAAGCAATAAAAAGTCGAATTTATATCACTTTTCTCACCTACAGGTAGATCGAGAACCCTTGAAGTTTCCCGCCCGAATTGTTTACGTACAAGTTACTTTAGCTACGTATAGAAAGGAGAAAAAACGCGCGTCTTTATTTACTTCTTAGTATCGCTCGTGGTGTAAGTGAGTATTCTTAAACGATCGTCGTTGTTACGCAATGTATTTTCTCCTTAGATCGTGGCGCGGATGACACATCAAGTTGTAGGTTCTGGCTTGTTCTATATTTCTATAACAACCGTCGAGCCGTTTTGGAGGGTTCGGGCGCCATATTACAGACACTAATATTGGCCACTCATCTATACAAACTTACTAGATTTTTTTACTTGGAGACCTTTGAAAGGTAAACTTTTCGAAAACGATTTATAATTATTCTTTTTTATTTTAGGCTGCTGTTTGTAAAATATCATTGTGTTCTGGTCTGAAAGATACTGCTTAGTTCTGTTTAGTACAAACATTAGAAATCTTCATGAGCTATAATTTTTTTTTTTTTTTTTCGTTAATTTGCCCTTTCGGGCAGGCTAAAGCTATAAAGCCATACTGCCTCGTCTTCAGTGATATTTCTGCTGTATCTTAACTATGGTTATCGTCAAAGTCGTCTTAGTCAAGTCCAGTTCGTGTCAGTTCGTGCCAGTCATGCTTTAGTAAAGTAGTGGCAACTTTACTATAAAGCTTCGATGGAGTTTTGGAAGCAACACGAAAACTCATGTTTCACCACAATATATCATTTTCCCACACTCGCGCTTGTAATTCGACACTTTATGAATAAAACACCACCATTTTTATGCATAAACACTCGACAAAACACTAGTTTTGGAAAAAAATACAACGAAGCGACACGACTCTTCCCGCGTTCCCGCCAAAAAACCTCATGAGCTATAATCGTTTACGTCATATTTGTGAGTAATGTCAGTGTCTAATTTCGTTGGCTTAATATGTCAATGTCAACGTTGTTATTCTTTCTCTTACACCTACAAAATTATACGGAATGGACGCGATAATCGAGTTTTCTTTATTTCATTAACAATCACTCACAGTAATACCTTGGACTTTACTTTGCTACCCAAAGTTGTGTATCGCTACAATGGTCATGATATCTCTAACCATCAGGGCAGTGTCTCGTTCATCTTAGTTTGATATTTTAAAAAACTTCTTGAACCTCAAACGGCATGATCCCACCGTTGGGTCCCATAAACCAAAGTTTCTCAAATTAAGTCCCAATGTGCCGATAAACTGTGTCACCTTCGACCAAAATTATGCGTATATTAACTCGAGTTTCGTTAATAAGAACTCCCGGTGTGCTAGATACGTAAATTAATTAAGTTATAATATCTGCTTACTTGAATATATTAACTTGGTGTATTTTATTAACGTTGAAGCTCAGAGCTGTAGCTGCAAGAGCTAAATTATAATTTCAGCAGCTCACACAGAATAAAATATATTGCTTACCATTTTACAAAGGTTTGGTTATTTTGTTCACGCTTCGATGTTGCAAATTTTAGCATATTCTTAGTAAAAAGCAGACCTGGATATAGTTAAAAGTTGTGAGAACCGGTCTAGTGCGAGTTGAACTCGTCCATGTTCGCTTTGTGCTCCGAAAAGTGTTTTGTTGACCTCTCACACCGCTATTAATATTTCACAAATAATTGAAATGGCCTCGGAGCCCAAATTTTAACAATTTTCAACAAATTTTAGTGCGGCGAATTCAACACGTTTTCAATTATTTTTTTAACAAGATTATCGCGGCGCCCACGCACGTAATCCGAAGGGGCAGGTCTTCAAAGCCGCACGTCAAAACTGACATGTGCGTTTTTTTACCAAATCGGCACATAACAAAAATATTTGTCCGGTTTCAAACAGTCCAATAAATTTAAATTTCAAATACCTAAAAGGCTCCTAATATAGCATTTTTTGATACAAATGTAAGTTTACATGTAAGCTTTGATTTGAAAATAATCTTATCACTAACTAACAATTTTATTAAACTCGTGAACGATGATCGGGACAAAGTTTCTCGGCATACCCATACAATCTAGTTTATTAGAAAACTTTATACTTGGAATAGACTAGATGGAGCCACAAATTGCTAAACTTGGTACCTACTGTGGAGATACTAACTATCGAGTGACGTATCTAATAGAGATAAAAATAAAATTTGCAATTTAGTTTTTTTTTATTGACCACAGTTCTCTTAATGTAAAGTGACAGAATATGATAAACACACCTAGCCTAAAAAGAACTGGCTCTCAAAGCAAGCTGCCAGAACACGCCGCGGTTTGATTTACCAACTATTTTATTCCACATTGTAGAGAATGATAAATAAATAATCAGGGAGTGTAGAGTGTATCTATTATCGAGTAAAATTATTTATAGTAATAATTATATATAATATTCAAACTTAAGAACCGGATTATACACACGGGTAAATGATGTAATGTTGTGAAACATGTATTTTCATGTTGTTTCCAAAGCTACGTAGAAGCTTCTAGTAAGCTATCACACTTTTACGAGGGCATGGACTGGGCTTGACACTGAATAAATATGTGTGACTTAAGCTGAATCTGATGTAAATGGTGAAAACCAAAAAGTATAAAAAAGTTTATGTATTGTCTAAAATCTCAGTTTCTAGTTGCCGATAAATTAAATAAAAGGAATCATGTCAGATGCTTTGACATGTCATTTAAATGAACTTTATGTGACAAAGAGTTAAATAGTGTAACTATATTTTTACTATTATACTTCTGTTAAGAAACACCCTCGTAGTGACAATCAGTAAGTAGTAAAGATATAATTTTAAGAGCTACATAAAAATGAATGGAATTTTTTCATTGTTTACACACAAATACTAATTGAAAAGTTTAACAACTAATGTACCAAATTGTGGGTAGGTAGGAAAAGCTAAAATCAAGTCCAAACGAGCCATTTAATACATCTAATATTGTTGATGTTCCAAAAACTCGAACAAAACGGTTTAAATATCATCATAGGGCATTACACACAGCGCCATCTGACCCCAAACTAAGCAAAGCTTGTACTATGGAAGTCAAATAACTGATAGAATTATTTTTTTTGTTACACCCAGACACAGAACAAACATTTCTTAATATCACAAAATGCTTGTCCTGAGTGGGAATCGAACCCACGCCCTTCAGCTCTTGGAGCAGACATACTACCAATGAACTAACAGGGCTGTCGTATTTGATTCCACTTTTACTATTTGAATTGCTATACAGTGGAATTTCTTGCCCAAATGTGTTACCCGATAGTAACAATCTGGGTGTCTTCAAACTGCTAGAGAATCGCTTTCTTCTAAATAAGGGTGCTTCAACATAGCCCGCATCTTTGATTGACATCAGGCGAGTTGGTGTTCAAGCACATGACTATTAAAAAAAAGTTACTTTGAAGTCAAATATTATTACGCATTTTATCTGCTAATACTACGTAATGACTCACAACGAGTGTAACAAAAACAATTTATGTTTTTTCGAGTGTATATGTTATGTATGTGTGAGTGTTATGTATAAAAATGTGGTGCTTTATAGCACAATGTGCAATGCCAAACACCAAGAAGAAAGAGGCTCTCATTACGTGTAACTTTGACAGTGATCGTTAAAAAATTATAAAAATAACAGACATAGAAATGCATAATCTTTTCCATTGCTATTATTCAAATCGTTCGCCCAACATTCACCACCGTTATGGCTTTCGCTCAGGTTATCGTCGTGGTATAATTGTCGTCCTAAGGTTCGGATGGTACGAAACCCGCTGCCACAGTTTTAATGATAGTTTCTACGTAGCATCGTTGTCTGACGACCTTGCTATTGGTAGACTTAAAAACTACTGGACGTGCAACGACTCAAATTTGTTATTTGCAAAAAATTATAGCAATACTTACAAAATAAACCAAGACGAATTGTACAACACATTATAATATTAGTACAGATACATCTATCTCTACTATTATAAAGAGGAAAATTTGATTGTTTGTAATGAATAGGCTCCGAAACTACTAGACCGATTTCAAAAATTGTTTGACCGTTGTGAAGCTACACTATTGTAGCGATGATAGCTCAGTGGTTAGCGTGGTAGGTTCGCATGCCGAAGGGCGTGGGTTCAAACCCCAACAATGAGCTTGAGCTGCCGGTGAAGGAAAACATCGTGAGGAAACCAAAGCATGGTGGTAGGGTACTTTAGTACTCGGCTGGCTAGCTACCACCCTCAAGATGAAAATCAGCCGCCAAGCATCTAACGGTGTGTTCCGGCAGCCTCACTTGAGAGCCAGTTGCATTCCAGGCTAGGTGTGCTTTACCATCTTCGACCACACCTTCACTTGACATCAGGTGAGCTGTGGTCAAACACCTAGCCTGTCAACCATTAAAAAAAAAAAAAAAAAAAAAAACACTATCTCCGGGAGACAGGCTACTATTTATCCCTGTATTCCCACGGTAACGGAAACTACGCTGGTGAAACCGCGAGGCGTCCGCTAGTCGTTCAGTAAATACCATGCACAATATCAAATTATTCTTCGGTTTGTTTTTAGTGTTATGGTAGCGTCTAAATGGCGCTCTATTCGTGTTTTAAGCTATTTTGTCTCTACATTAGCTACTTTGCAGTAGTAAAGTGTGGTATATACACATAGATAGCGCTTCTTTTTGAATTAATTTTTATATCTTTGTGATGGTACCCACAGTTTCATATTTATTTGGTAAAGTTAATTTCTCTCTGCTAACAATTATTCAATTGTTTTTACCCATTCATATCTTTCTATCGCCAATTCTTTCGTATGTAAATTCATTTAATCAATTTTACCTGTATTAATTACGGGCAACAAATTATTTATTTCGTGGTAGAGATTTGTTATTTCAGAGCATACTCTGTAAAAAAATAAACTAACTGAAAATAATTAAGATGATAATAAAATTATTTGCCGTATTGGTGCTCGGAAGTGCACAAACGTTAATCGCAAATCTAATTCAATTTATTAAGAGTAAACCAATTGGTCTAGAATAAATGTTTTCTTTTGAACGGATAACGAATGGTCAGTTCGTTCGTTCGTTCATAATTATTAAAAGAATGGCATGAATTACCTTGTTTTTTGTATTAATCTCAATAAAATTCCTTTTGGAAGTTATAAATTTACAACGCAAAATGGAGAATACAATATGTAAATAATAATAAACTAACAACCGAAAAAAAAGAATGGCAAAAACATTGTTAAATCACGCAACCTTCACGGTTGCTTTAATAAGAAAAAGGTATGTGCAGCAATTCTCGTCCATTTACTTCTAAGTCCGCGTATAGGAAGCATATTGCGGAAGTCATTATTTTGAAAAACTATTAGAGATTCAGTAGACATAGAATATGCGATTGCTGAAATAGTTGTTTATATCTTCGCATGGTTCTGGCTATTGGAATATTGATGAAACCAAACTGACTTAATTATACTTACCTTGTTTTTTTTAATGTGACAAATAATGAGACGAACGAGACGCTCTCCTGATGGTAAGAGATAACGCCTATCCATGACCATTACAGCGATACACAGAACTTTGAGTAACAAAACAAAGTCCAGGGCATCGCTGCTTTGGTGCTCATTACTTTGAGACTTTCGATGGTTAGTCTCAACAGCCCAGTAATTTCGCTAGCTGCAGTACCCCTCAAACCGGAACACAGTAATGTTTACACACTACTGCTTGGCGGCAGAATATCTGGTACTGCGGTGGTACCTACCTAGATGACCTCCTGCTAAGGAGATCTACCGCCAACATACTTGTTTTATTAAATATTTGTGTTGAAAAAGAGTTTTTTACATTAAATAAGAATTGCGTTTGACCATTACCTCGCTTAAAAATTAATTTAAAGTACCTACTAACTACTAAATTATACTATTTACAAAATGTATACAAAAAACTTAGTCTTAAATCCGTCAGAGGAGGGATATGTGGCCAGAATGCTGGCAGCATGCCATGCTGGATGGCAATGCTAGATACCAGCATTCTAGTCACAAATTATAATTAAATCTGTTGTTTAATTATATCTGTGCCTTCAATTCAATACAGTTAGTTAAAAAAAATTACAGCAATGAAGATTCATAATTCATAAAATCATGTAAATTGTTTACATTTGTGTGTTTGAATAGCTATTTTAGATATTATAAATTTTAATATTTTGTCAGCATTGAATAAAAGCATATCTTTATTATTTTTCATAAAGAATAGTTTCTCTTGCTCAATTAAACAGTATCTAATTTTCATGTCACTTAAATAGATGTGTCAGTTTTCGGGTTCCGTGACCCTATTACTAAGACTCCGCTGTCCGTCTGTCACCAGGCTGTATCTCAAGAACCGTGATAGATAGACAGTTGAAATTTTCACAGATGATGTATTTCTGTTGCCGCTATATACTAAAAAACAGAAAAAAATAAATATTTAAGGGGGCCCACATACAACAAACGTGATTTTTTTGCCGTTTTTATAGATTATGGTACGGAACCCTTCGCGTGCGAGTCCGAGTCGCACTTGGCCGTTTTTTTATTTTTATTTTATTCCACTACCTTGAAATGAAACATACCCTAAGACAACTAGTGAAAATTTCAATTTTGTGTTAGTAGGTTTTTTTATATTTGATTATTTCAAAAAGCAATGAAATATGAACCTGTTTCTTTGACACATTACATAAACAAAATACAAAAGAAGGACAGCGCAAGGTCAGAAATAACAGAGCCCTAAAGGAAGAGAAATGTCACTCACAGTCCCAACTCGTCTACCCCACGAAATGTCACAAAAAGCAATTTTTCATGCGCTTCCCTTCATAAGTGTCACGGGCCGACCCCGGTTGACATTTTATATTTATGTTGATTACTTTTATTTTATTTGCTCTGGAATATTTAAAAAATATATTACAGCAAGATTATAGAGAGCAGTAAATTTAAAATAATAATATTGATGATAAACACACGCACACTACGTACAGGCCTAACTGTTACTGTTATTCGCAAAAGAACAAGCTGTATTGTTAAATTGGTGAATTTTTATTGCTTTGATTTATTTGTATTATTAGTATTGGTTTTGATTTTAATTTTGATTTATTTAATTTTGATTTTGATTTGATTTGAATTTTAATTTGTATAATGTTTTTTTGATTCTTGTTTTTGTGATAGTTTTGGTTTTGGTTTTAATTGTAATTGATTATGAATTTGATTTTAATTTAATTTAATTTTGATTATGGTTTTGCTAATTTGATTTTTATTATGGTTTTTATTTTGATTTTAATTTTATTGAATTTATTTTTGATTTTAATTTAATTAATTGTATTAATATATTTAATTGCATGTTGTGCTTCTTTAAATAAGCAACACAATTAGCTAGAGAATTATTTAAGTGGTATACAATTATGATAATAATTATTGTAGTTGTTAATATGAAGCCTCAATAAATAAATAAATAAATAAAAATAAAAAGAAGGTCTCAGAGTAATGAGCGCTAATGCGATTTAATCTTGGGCCGTACCGTGAACTTTTTTCCTTACAAGTTAGCAAGGCTAGGTGTTTGACCAC
This sequence comes from Biston betularia, assembly GCA_905404145.2. NCBI lineage: Eukaryota > Metazoa > Arthropoda > Insecta > Lepidoptera > Geometridae > Biston > Biston betularia. Next base: position 12,948,854 of record FR989873.1, read on the forward strand.
AGCTCACCTGAATTTAAGTGACGGTGTGGTCGAAGATGGTAAAGCACACCTAGCCTGGAATGGCACTAGCTCTCAAGTGAGGCTGCCGGAACACACCGTTAGATGCTTGGCGGCAGATTTTCAACTTGAGGGTGGTAGCTACCGAGTACAAGAAAGTACCCTACCACCATGCAACACATAATGCACTGTAAATAGAAGTATAAGTATAGCTTCATTTTTTGGGATAAACCTATATTGGGATAATATAGTCTATGTGTAAATCCAGGATCTCAGTTACCTCCATACCAAATTTCATCCAAATCCGTTCAGTAGTTTTTGCGTGAAAGAGTAACAAACATCCATCCAAACTTTTACATTTATAATATTAGTGGGATAAATATTTTAGCGTGACGGCCCTGATTTACAACTTTACCTAACCTAGTCTATAGCACGACCAGCTTTTCTTTGTTTCGCAAGTTACATCGATGCAAGAATTGTAACAGTATTTCGCCGTGTACCTAGAAGAGATTTTAACTTCAAAAGGTTCTACATAGTTTCAAATTTCAGCTTTCAAGGAAACCTTTTCAGGGAGCTCCGTGTGAAACTTCAATTTTGAGGTAAATTTGACAGTAAGTATTGCAACTAAACACAAATTTCTACCAAGTGGAATTGCTTACAACTTTACCTATTCAAAGATAGTTTATAAACATTTTTCACTAAAAAGTAGGTACTGTATGATTTTTTTTTAGAACTACTTAACATTTTACGGGAAAAAAATCTGTAATATTCAAGGTATATATCTACTTTATTTCCGCTTAACAGTTTCAGTTGCAACGGTAATGAGGATTTAAATTTAACTAATTTTACAATAATTCTATGAAAAATATATACACGCAGTCTCAATCAAGCGCTCAGAGTCAACACGTCCTGAGGATGCTTCGTGTAGAGGTGAAACCGTGGCCAGAACGCTGGCAGCATTGCCACGCTGGATGGCAATGCTAAGCTTTTGACCAAAGTTGATGCCAGTATTCTGGTCACCTGTAGCCTCCTCTAAACGTTTGGCCAGGTCGAGATATAGTTCGAGAGCGGCCGGACGAAACTAAACGTTTGAATTAATTTTTTTTCACAACGTTTTTATATAAATAGATTCAGTTCCTTCCACTGAACTAGGTTATGACACCTGTATTTTAGCGTCAGGAATGCGTCGAAATATTTATACATGCACGTTAAATATATGAAAAATAATTGAAATTGAAAAATTTTGCCTCTAATTCCCCAAAATGTTCTCCGTATTTTCGTTCTCCCGTTCAAGGCGGAAAGTTCCATGTTTCAGTAGTACATTATCTTTGCTTCAGCCCATAAATAGTTAATAGCGCACACTGCTCTGCCTTCTTCAAGACTTTCTTGTGAATATGTGAGCTGCCAGCATAGTCAATTTGATCGAACTGCGGAATATTTTTTCGTAAAGATCCAATTAGAAAAGTAAGCCATGATCGCTATATTTTAGAACATGTCTCATTAATACTAATTGAATGAAAAATTTTCAAAATCGATGGTAAATATTATTAAAACGTACGTAATAAGTTACCGATAAACGTAATTATAATTTACTTATTCACTAAGACATTAAATATTTATTTAAATAGTACGCCATTTTGAAACTTTGATTTTTGAGCTAATTTATATAACGTGTGAAAGGGATAGTGTATGTAGTTTTAGTGAAGTATGAAAGAGTAGTAGTAAATCAATTAGAAAGGGACGTCATCTCTTTCAATTCAACCTTACAACATTTTATGGTTTGATTACACTTTTTTCTGTTATTTTTTAAATTAAATTTAGCGTTTGCGAGGTCTACAATGAAGCACGCTTGCTTAGTAAAAACTGACGAAATTCATATCGTGAAGGAAGATTGGTTCTACTGTTAGTAGTGGAATAAAAACAAGGCGGAATCATTTTAAGATTTAGATATAATAATTATAATTGATGTAATAAACAACAAAGTAGTCCACAAAATCAATTAATAAACTAATGTATTCCGATTTATATTTTTTTTATGTTAGATAGGCTTGCGTTTGACCGCCATGCCGCCTGATGCTAAGCGAAGATGTGGTCTACGGTGGAGTACGCTTGCCTAGAAGAAATCGTTTAACTCGGGATTTCACTCTATCCTCTTTGTGACAACAAATACAAAATTGGGGAATGGTTTTTTTAACATTTTAACACTCTTGAGAAACTTTCGAATTGAAGTGGCATAAAATGTTTGTTAATCAACATCAAAAGTTTGAATCTGAATTTACGCTGAAAATGTCAAGTCGCGTGTGTTGAAGTGTGCTGAGATCTTTTTATAGTTATAAAAAGATCTCAGCACAAATGCAGTGAATCTTAAAACGATTTGAAATGAATAAACGAGACGTTAATCCAAACAATGCTAGATTTTTCGAGTGCCTCGACCCCTGTCAATTCTTAAAAACATTTAAATTTTAAGTTACTCGAAGAAACTTTTTACATTTTCCAATTTACGTACACGAAATTAAATAGAATTTAAAAGTTTTAGATGAAAAGTTGTACCAAATATCAACCTATGCAAAAAAGAATTTCAAAGAAAAACAAAATTACGTCGTTGTACTTTATTATGTTTATTTTTATTTAATTAAAATTTTCTACAATAACAATTAGCAAACATAATAACAATATTATTATAACACCTAACATAAAAAATATCCACACACATTACACGAACAATATGATTACAATAGCAAAAATGATGATGACATAAATTATGTATGTATGTACATTCTGATTATACGTTGAGTACCGCCAGCTTATTTAAATAAAATTGCTATACTAATTATATCATTTGTTAACTTAAAGTTAAATCTGGAGAACTAGGTTCGTATGGCGCGTCAACCGCCTCTGATTAGTTATATGCGTACTGCTAAATGCCACTAGCTTCAAATGACGATGAAAAACAACTTGAGAAACCTGCATATCTGAGAGTTTTAAATATTTTTGATAATGTATGAAGTCTGCCGACCTGCACTGGTCAGCTATTGGTCTTAAATTTCTCACAATTACAAGACTTTTATAAGAACAAGGCTGATACGTATTATTTATTCTTCTAACGTTGCAGATATCAGTCACAGTGCATTCCATCACAGGAAACCCAAGTCAATAAATTCTTCTACGGCGTCATTAATCCTATCTTTGAATTTGTCATCAAGCATGAAATCAATGTCTGTCAGCGCGTCTTTAGTCACATCGGGAATCTCCGCATTTTCAGATACAAACATCAAAGGGCATATCACAAAAGATATTGCTAATCCAAAGTCATGTTTTTCTTCATATATGTGTTCAAAATGTTTCCTTGGGAATACATTCTCTGCATATATATCGAAGTATCGGAGAAAGTCTTCCAAAGATTTGTAGTAAAAATTCTTGAGATAGTCCATATGACTGTTTCTGAACTGGCGGTCAGTAGACAAGAACATGAAGTACAGAAAATCGAAGACAGGGCATCCAAAATAAATGATTTGATAATCCACCGGGATGACAGTTATCTTGCCGTTCTAAAGGGAAAAAGTAGTCGTATTAGTTTTGTACACAAATCAAACTTTTGAAATGTTTTAGACGTAAGAAAAATCCTTGTCAATCATTAACAATAGAGTCAACTTACTTCTTCTTTGGTCATTATATTATTAGGTCTGTAGTCCCCATGACATAAACAATACATAATAGATTCGTCAGTATAATATTTTTCCAGGTTACTTATAACTAGTGGTATTTTGTTCTCTACTTTGCTTCTTAATTCTTCATCTAAATAGTCAAGTCCCATATTACAGAACTTTTCTGTAAATTTTTTCCACGCCTCGCCAAATTTTTGAGGATTTTTTATCGACTTTATTTTATGAGCGAAATATTCTGGCTTCTTTTGTTCCAATACAAATGACAGTCCGTGTAGTTTTGCAAGTTGTTTCACACATTCTTTTGCCATATCCAAAGTGATAACATCCATTCGTTGCCCTGCAATTTTAAATCCCTTTCTTGTTACATTTTCCATTATTATTGCTTTTTCATAAGACTCTTCATAACATTTTACTGTATTGTATCGCTCATTTATAGGGACATCGGCGTCATCTTGTAGTTCATAAAATATCTGAGACAGTTCTTTGTAAACAAATAATTCAACTTTGTAAACAGCAGGTACCGATATAATTTCCATTGCTTCACAATCAGAATCTATGCTCTTAATAAAAATGGCTATCTCTTTAGGACCATCAGCAGTTTTTCCTTTTATATCTATTTCGAACAATGTTGCAAGATAGTTCCCTCCGTCTGCTGCTATTGCTTTTTCCACAACATCGCATGATACGTAACCCTCTTTTTTAATGATTCTGTTGATACAATCATCAAATTTAGAAGGTTTTAGGCTATCATTTACACTTTGACACGTTATGGTATCATTGTAAATCTCATAATGTCTAGTTTCAACTTCCATTTTCACGATGAAATTCAATACCGTAGCGTAGATTTCGTAACATAAACTATTGTTTCTCTTAAGAGAAGTTGCTTTTATACCTTTTTACGATGAGAATAAAGGCAAATTCACAATAGATGAGAATAAAAGCTAATCCATCCATAACATATGAATGAGAAACCAGTGGGTATATCTAGATTTACTCATCATTTAATTTTCAAGTTTAAGTAGTAGTAGTATTTTATTTTTGAGTTATTTTTTTTTCTTATAATCAGATTGATATTAATTTTAAAGTGTATTTAAAAAAAAATATTGCACTGAATAAATATTAAAATGCAATTGCCCAATTATTTTGTTTAATAAAAATCCTACATTGCCCAGATCTTTATTTTTTAAAGAAACGTAACACTCATCTGTCATTTGTAATTCTAAAAGAGTAATGCCGTAGTCCACCATGCTGGAAAAGTGTGGGTTAGCAGACTTCACACATCACCAAAGGAGATGTAGGTTTTCTAAGGAATCTGACGTGGCTTGGACCCATTTATGTCCTACTTATGAGGGATTACTCCCGTATTAATCGGAAACATTAACTATAGTTTCGGCCACATCCGATGAGCTTCATCAAAAGACCTTCTTCGGTGTGCGAAGCAAGACGAGGCCGCGCGCGCGCTCAGCTTTGTCTCCTTGATGAAGGCCACCGAATGTGGCCGAAACTATAGCCGGAGTTTCCGATATAATTAAACGTGAATCCGCATAGGTAAAACAAAACGTAGGTTTTCTCGCGATGTTTTCCTATACCGTTTAAAGTCAGTAATTATGCATAGAATCCTACTAATATTATAAATGCAAATGTTTGGATGGATGGATGTTTGTCACTCTTTCACGCAAAAACTACTGAACGGATTTGGATGAAATTTGGTATGGAGGTAGCCGAGACCTTGGATTAACGCATAGGCTACTTTTTATCCCGAAAACATGTAGCGGGTAACACGGCGGGGCGCAGCTTTTTTTTTATGTAAGAAGTAATGAAACGAATGAGACGCTCTCCTGATGGTGAGAGATAACGCCTATCCATGACCATTACAGCGATACACAGAACTTTGAGTAACAAAACAAACTCTAGGGCATCACTGCTTTGGCGCTCATTACTTTGAGACTTTCGATGGTTAGTCTTAACAGCCCAGTAATTTCGCTAGCTGCAGTACCCTTCGAACCGGAACACAGTAATGTTTACACACTACTGCTTAGCGGCAGAACAACTGGTACTGCGGTGGTACCTACCTAGACGACCTCCTGCTAAGGAGTTCTACCACCAAGTAGAAAGCAAAAATAAAAAAAGTAGTAGCAGCTAGTAGAAAATAAAAACGATGTCATATGTGAAGCAGCCTTTACTATCAAAACAGTATAATTATGTGCAGCTCACGGGAGCGCACTACTGAACAGATAATTGTCGTGTGTGCGATAAGATATCATTATTTATTGTGCAAATCATAAGATGACGAAAAAGATTCGCATTTAATACATACTCGTATGTATATGTAAGAACATGTATGCGTGGAAAATTAATTATGTCAATAACATATCTACAAACAGCTTCATCCTACAATCAATATTCTTAGTTAGAAGTAGATCTACTTCGCAGGAGATCGTCAAGGTACCACTGCAGTATATTATGCCGCTAAGCAATTGGGCGTAAATATTACTGTGGTCCAGCAGCTAGCAAAATTACAGGGTTGTTGCGACTGACCATCGAAAGTCTCAAAGCAATGAGCGCCAAAGCAGCGATGCCCTGGACTTTGTTTTGCTACTGAAAGTTCTGTGTATTGCTGCAATGGTCATGGGTAGGCGTTATCTCAGCGTCTCGTTCACAAATTGTCAGTTCTGGTACGAAACCAGAAGGAGACCGGAACATAGTCGCAAGTGATCGCGCGGTACAATACTGGAGATGAAAACTTTTAACGCCCTCTCAAAATAAACCGCCATCATGAGACGGATTCGAATAACTGACATTAATCACTTTTACCAAAAAGGTGCCTCCAATAACTTTCGAAAATTAAATGAGTTTCGATTCCACGTAGGGGGGCCTCGTACTTCAGCCCACCTAGCACGCGCGGAGACAAAATTGTCTACCGCCCGTGCGGAAACGTGACAAAAATTATACATGAATTTGTCTGTCTCTAAAAGGTACGACTTATAACGATATTTGTTAGGTTGTGGACAGTTGTGAATGATACTTCGTACTTAATTCTACTTGTGAGAACTATTTAGGATTTGCATGACCAGTATTGTATAACTCTGTTATTAATTAGTTGTTTATTTTCCATATAAAATGTGTATAATGTGTTTTACTTGGTGGTGGATCTTAGTAGGAGGTCGTCTAGATGGCCCTAGACTTTGTTCTACTACACAAAGTTCTGTGTATCGCTGCAATGGTCATGGACAGGCGTTATATCTTACTATCAAGAGAACGTCTCGTTCGTCTCACTATCTACACTAATATTATAAAGAGGAAATATTTTTGGATTTGTGTATGTTTGTAACGAATTAACTCGAAAACTACTGGACCGATTTCAAAAATTCTTCTTTCACCGTTGGGAAGGTAGGTACACTATCCCCTGGTGACATAGAATACTTATCCCTGTATTCCCACGGGAACGGGAACTACGCGGGTGAAACCGCAAAGCATCCGCTAGTTATACATAAAAAAGGTCTCTTGAGTCAGAAATATTTGCACCATATCCAGAAGAAAAACTTAGTTTAGAATGAAATCATTTCGTAAGATTCAAGGTGTATCAATAATACGTAACGTATAATAGCTAACTTACATAGTACAGTACCCATTCATTATTTAAGGAGTTCTTTCAGGTCATATAATCATATCTCTAGAATTTACTATCGAGGATGACGCGTGAAGCAAACAATAGTTTCGTGTCTCACTCATACAAATAACTTGACATTCTACGAGATAATGGGGTAAATAACAACCTTAATAAAGTATCTATATACTTACATAATTCCAGGTTTTGCGTTAATTGCGTTTGATGTGAATTTGCTGCCATTGTAGAACGCAATTCAGAAAACGGATGATAACAAAATCGGAAGTACAATGTGGTGTTGCAGCTACATATAAATCGTACTAGTTGCGCCCCGCGGTGTTATCTGCTACATGTTTTCGAGATAAAAAGTAGCCTATGTCTTAATCCAGGGTCTCAGCTACCTCCATACCAAATTTTATACAAATCCGTTAAGTAATTTTTGCGTGAAAGAGTAACATACATCCAAACTTTCACATTTATAATATTAGTCGGATAAAAAATATTGTCAATATATTAAATGTAATCGTATTGGTAGCAGATTTGAGGGTGATGGATCGTCAGCCGAGTACTAGAAAGTACCATATCACCATGCTATCACGATATTTTCCTTTACCAGCAACTCAAGCTCATTGTTGGGGTTTGAATCCACGCCCTTTGGTGTGTGAACCAATCGCAAAAAATATTTCAATGTAGATCCTACTTTAAAAGTAATTTACAATAATAAGTACAACAATTTTTTTTCAGCTTAGTAACTTCGTTCTGCGTAATCTCGTATCTATTGATTTATTAAGCAGGTACACGAGACTTGTATTTTGGTTTTGTACCTACGTCGCGTCGACGACAACATAAATTATATTTTGTAGAAAATAGATTAAAAAGCGCAATATTTCTTAGAAACCGAAGCAATATTGCGTTTTCATGACGCTATCGCATGTTTCGCCGCATGCAACGACCTTTTTATGTTCCCTGGAAGCCATTTTATTTTATAGAACACTAACGACGCGCGGTGACTTCTTTTCTCTATCACTATAAAAGTTCACATAAGCAGGTATTGTATATAATTAGGTTCCCATTAATACGCATAATAGTTTCAGTTCCTAATCTAATCCCATCCTACTAATATTATAAATGCGAAAGTTTGTGTGTATGTTTGTTACTCTTTCACGCAAAAACTACTCAATGGATTTTGACGAAATTTGATATAGAGGTAGCTGACGCCCTGGATTAACAAATAGGATATCCCGAAAACATCTAGCGGGTAACACCGCGGGGCGCTGCTAGTTTGTCATAAAATGTTTGTCGTATAATAATTTAGCATATTTATAATTTGGCATAATTATTTTTGGGCATATTGTTTTGCTGTCCATAACTGTATTACAGCTCTTTTGTTTCTTTTAAATATATGCTGATATATGTTTGATGTTGTTATATTTATAATACTTCATCTGTTGTTATGTTTTAACTTTAACTATTTTTTGGGGGTCGTATTGAATTTGATGAGAAGTCATACAACAGAAATTGTTAACGAGTTGCTAGTAGTCAAAATGGTTTCACAGTAAAATTTTTACGAAAATTACGTATAGTATTTTACGTATAAGTTTTTTTTTGTAATTTGAAAACGTTTAATCTGGTGTATTTTTGAATTTTAGTTTATAGTTGTTTTAATTGTACATTTAATGTATGTTATTGTTTTAACCATGCATATGCATTATGCAAGTCATGTGTATAGTATATATACTATACTATATATATATATATATATATACTATTATTATGCTCTTTGATAAATCGGTTCTAAACAACGGTATGCTTTCAAATTTTATGCAAGCCAGTAGTGAACCCATATAGTTAATTACATAATTTACACATAAAATACAACTCTTGAGAGAAATTCAAGTAGAAGGTAAATGAGTACATCAAAGTGTAAAAGCCATTCATTTATCGTGCCCGTAGCGCTGGTCCCGGACATCCGGGTACAAATGGAAGGAGCACGGCCAGCTCCGGAATTACCGGATCGGATCATTAATCCGGAAATCGAATCTCCGGGTTACCGTCATCAGCATCGTTTGTCGAGGATCGAACACAATACTGCACCAAGCTAGCTTATCTGCTCAAGATACCTTTTTTATGCATAAGTAATGAGACGAACGAGACGCTCTCTTAATAGTAAGCGATAACGCATGTCTATGACCCTTGCAGCGATACATAGAACTTTGAGTAGTAGAACAAAGTCCAGGGCATCGCTGCTCAGGCGCCCGTTACTTTGAGTCTTTCGATGGTTAGGTTAGCTTAAAAAAAAAGCAAAAAAAAAAAAGATTCGTGCCCGCAGCCTCGACACAAAGCGCCGAGGTGGAACACAAAGAATTTTCCCTGGGAAAAAAAATGTTAAGTTAGTAAAACAAATTAATGAGCTGCCAGATCAGTCAGGAATATTTGACACTGATCTTATGCTCAGGAGAATACCTTTTTAGTATCCTAGAATGGAAAAATGGACTTGAGAAGATTTTATCACGTAACTAATAAAGTCTCTAATCGTTTGATGATATTTTCAGGTCCAAATTCCTCAGGCTTCTTGTCGGAGCACGGGAAGGTGTTAAAGGTATTCTTATGCCACTAACAACTTATGGAACGATTCCGTGACACATCGAGATGGGCATAAGAGGGTAACTACAGCTTCAGACGTTCGTCGGATGGCAGTTTATCGGGGGTTTAGTTGTAAACAGCACATTAACCTACTTTAGGAGCCAAGTCCCTGAAAGTAGGCAAAGATATTACACGCTTGGCTTGAAGAGAACTGGTTCTTAATACGCTGTAGATAGTCAAAGTGGTTCCGCAAAATATTTGTAATGACATGTATTTTATGGCAAAACGTTTTTAAAGTAGTATATTTTTTTTAAACTTACATAAATTTTACTTGGGGGTAGATTTCCTTAGGAGGAAGTTGTTTCAGTAGGTACCACCGCAATACCATATATTCTGCCGCCAAGCAGTAGCTTGGCGGCAGAATATATGTGTGTAAACATTGCTGTGTCCCGGTTTGAAGGGTACTGTAGTTAGCGAAATTGCTGGGCTGTTGAGACTAACCATCGAAAGTCTCAAAGTCTCTGAAGAGAGAAGGACTTTGATTTGCAACTCAAGTTCTGTGTGTTGATGCAATGGTCATGGGCATACGTTACCTCTTGCCATAAGGAGAGCGTAACGTTCGTTTCATTACTTTTTCATAAAATTAACATATGACTGGATTAATCATAATGAAATTAAATTGATCAGGCTGTTACATACATCGTCTATCAGAAGTTTTACCAAAGTCTTATTCGAAAAAAACATTCATAGAGAAGCATTGTTGTGTTACTCATGCTAGGGATAAACCTGTTTTATGGCATAACAATACCGACAGACAAGAAAATCACTACCTGCACGTCATATATAAAAATAAATTAGTCTAGAAAGAAGAAAAGGGATTGGTATTGGTACATCATTGATGTGATCATTCATTGTCATTGATAGCGATGATAGCTCAGTGGTTAGCGCGGTCGATTCACACGCCGAAGGGTGTGGGGTGTAATTCTAACAATTACGCATCATTTGCATATTTCTGAATAAATAATTCCATTTCAAATGTTTTAGGCCGTAACTATTAATTACGAGTTACAAATAAGTTTTACTAGGTGAAAGATTTTCTTAGCAGGAAGTCGTCTGGATTACCAATGTGTCAGATATAGTACCGTCAAGCAGTAGTGTATAAATATAACTGTGTTCCGGTGTAAATGATACTGCAGCATGCGAAAGTGCAGGGCTATTAAGACCAACGAATGTCTCAAAATAATGAGCGCCAAAGCAGCGATGCCCTGGACTTTGTTTTGTTACTCAAAGTTCTATGTATCACTGCAGTAGATATGAACAATCTTTATATCTTACCACTAGCTGCGCCCCGCGGTGTTACTCGCTATATGTTTTCGGGATAAAAAGTAGCCTATGTGTTAATTCAGGGTCTCGGCTACCTCCATACCAAATTTCGTCTAAATCCGTTCAGTAGTTTTTGCGTGGAAGAGTAACAAACATCCATCCATACATCCAAACTTTCTCATTTACAATATTAGTGGGTGGGATTAAAAAGAACTTTTCGTTCTGCTCATTGGTTACTTATAAAAAAAAACCATATTAAACCAATTTTTGTAAGTAATGGTTTTAATTTTATGAAAAGGCATATGTAAATCAAATTTGGGGAAATTGTCTAGATTGCAGACATGGTTTGCCGGCGTGACAAAGAACGCTGAGTAAAATGCTTCGTAGTGTTTAAAAACAACATATTTATCAAAATTCAAAGGTAAATTTTAATACCAAAACAATCCCAACCTCTTAAAAAATAAGTATCCAAAAAGATTACCTGTTATAAAAGATGGCATGGCAACATTAATACTTATACAGCGTGGCCGGAAAGCATTCGCGTCGGTCATAATGGCTCGCAAAAAGTTAATGGACGCCTTTTGCACCAGCCTGTATACACAGCCGTGGTGATTCTGCAGATTTGGCGAACGTTCCGCATTTCCTTTTTTATGTTGTTTTGAATAAATAAACTGTCCTTCGAAGCTATATTTTATGTGAGCAAAAAGAGGCCCTTTTCGTAGCGAAGTTATAGTGAACGAATAAACTATCAGATATGAAACGACAATCGCAGCGATAAATTAAATTTAACTTGTTAGCTTATACTAAATGAGCTAACAGGGTATGTCTACTTCAAGAGCGTGGGTTCAATTCCCACCAGGATAAACATTTGTGTGACGATAAATGTTGTACTATGTCTGGGTGTTTCAAAAAAAAAAGTGTACAAGTATTCTCTCAGTTACCTGATTCCATAGTACCTACAAGCTTTACTTAGGGTATAGATGGCGCTGTGGGAACTTTCCTACGATAGTAGGTAATTATTATTCACTTAAAGCTGAATTTGAACGGAACATTTAAACTGATTCAAGCGTGTAGTATTCAAAAAAAATATTCAATGGCAATGGTCATGAACATGCGTTATCTCTTGCCAACAGGAAAGCATCTCGTTTGTTTGATTAATATTAAATATATATCACCATTTTATATACCATTGCAGATTGCACAGAACATTAAGTAGCAAAACAGAGTTCAGGGCATCGCTGCTTTGGCGCTCTTTAATTTGAAACATTAGATGGTTAGTCTCAACAGTCTTGAAATCTCGCTAGCTGCGTTATGCTTCAATCTGGAACACAGTAATCTTTATACACTACTACTTATAACCTAGACGACCTCCTGCTAAAAAGATCTACCACCAAGAACATTATGACACAAAACAAGCAAGGTAATAAACTGATAGTAAACTTTATACTTGAACAAAACACACTACCAAACAGTAGACTAAGTTCTATGCAGGATTATGCGAAACTTTAATACTGAACCTAATGAATTATCATTGTGAACAACTTTTCCTATAGTAGCGACTCTAGAATTGTGAATACTGTTTTATACCGTTTCTTGAGAGTTAGTTACATTCTTCCTTGAAACAGCGCAATTTTATAAGATTTCAGAGTTGGGAATTGTAAAAGTTGTTTAAACACAACGCAATATGTTTGAACCATCAATTTAATTAGATTAAGATTAGTCAAGACAGAATGAGAGCCGTGTCCCGTGTGTTATTTGTCAAAGTTCCTACCCACGTCTCATTTTTGTGCGCCTACGGCTAACAAAAAACTTGTCAAATGTCAACGATGTAAAAGCATGGAGAGTGGTTTGATAAAAACTGGTAACATTATACTGACTTTGATGAAGTGGCCAAAATTAATTAAAGGAACGGCAACATAATTTAAATTGGCAACATTATATTTTAATTTTTTATTTTTTTGGGATTTTATGGTTTGGCTACAAAGGCCTTTGAACCATGTCATTATTTGCGAAAAACGAATTCATGTCTTACATCTATAGTTACAGTCAAAGTCTAGTATTGGTGAAGTCCAGTCCGTGTCAGTCAAGTCCAGTCATGCTTTAGTAAAGTAGTGGCGACTTTACTAAAGCTTCGATGGAGTTTTGGAAGCAACACGAAAAGTCATGTTTCACCATTTTATATCATTTTCCCACACTCGCCCTTGTGATTCGGCACTTTATTAATAAAACACCACCATTTTTATGCATAAACACTCGACAAAACACAAGTTTTGAAAAAAAACACTACGGAGCGACACGACTCTTCTCGCGTTCCCGCCAAAACTCAACATTATATTTTAATAGTCTGTCGATTGTGCTGCAATATTTTTCCCCCTTTTTTTTGTTGTAGGACATTTTTTATTCACTAAGTGCCATCTAGCCCCAAACTAAGTAAAGTCGGTTAGCGCGCTATGAAAAAAAAATGCTCGGAGTTTAAAAATAATAATAATAATAATATCGTTGGGGACACACACACAGCGCCATCTGACCCCAAACTAAGCAGAGCTTGTGTAATGGAAGTCAGCTAACTGATTTTTCTTAGATATCCAGAACGAAGTAATTCGCCAGAGAACTGAAGTCATCAACGTAGTAAATTGAAATTGAAGTGGCTTATTAGTAAATTGAAGTGGCTCTATCAATTTATAATAAAATCTCAGAAACATTAAAAACAACTTTCGTCGCAACAATTTAAAGTCAACCCCTATAGGTGGCTAACTGAACGCTGTTTAATGTTAAACACTTCCTCGAATACAATGACTACGAATACAGTCTTACCAAAAATAGTCATAGCTACAATCATTGATTTCAAATAAATGTGTAACAATTTTTTATTTTATTTATTTAAGTAGAAAGTAAATATTTTGATATTCTTGTCATTATATTGTAGTATATCACTCTTGTCTTGTTGTATATTATTATGAATTATGATAAGTATAAAAATAATTATAATTTAGATAGATAATTATATTATTTTATTTATTGTAGGTTTATATTTATTAAACAAAGTAAAATATCTTAAATTAATACTATTCACAAATTTATACAAAAAATCTTGATCTAAAAGTCCGGCAGAGGAGGGATATGTGGCCAGAATGCATAGCATTGCCACGCTGGATGGCAATGCTAAGCAAAGCCTAATATTATTGTTATTTATGACCAATAAATCTTACTGATTACTGTATACAGGCACAAATAGTGTCTATTTTCTTATTTTTCCTCACCCCTCATTCACTAAAAGTAATCTTAAAAAATAAAAATATGTCATCATCATCATCATCGTCCACTGCTGGACATAGGCCTCCCCCATTGACTTCCATAAAGACCGGTTGGAAGCGGCTCGCATCCAGCGCGTTCCTGCGGTCTTTACTAGGTCGTCTGTCCACCTTGTGGGTGGACGTCCTACGCTGCGCTTGCCGGTCCGTGGTCTCCACTCCAGAACTTTGCAGCCCCATCGGCCATCAGTTCTGCGTGCTATGTGCCCTGCCCACTGCCACTTCAACTTGCTAATCCGTTGGGCTATGTCGGTAACTTTGGTTCGTCTACGGATCTCCTCATTCCTGATTCGATCTCGTAGGGAAACTCCGAGCATAGCCCTCTCCATAGCGCGTTGTGCTACTTTGAGCTTACCAAGAAGGCACACAGTCAGAGATATGTAATATATGTAATATGTAATACAAAAAATATGTAATCTTTGTAAATTCTCAAATGCACATAGATGGCTGGATACTCGAAAGGAGCATACTACGAGTATATCCTGTAATTTATTGTACTCTTTATAACTGTACCGTTGGCCACTTGCCAGGAATATAAAACTTGTCTATCGGATCGTAAAGAAACTCAAGTTATTTACCGGGTAGCATATAGCATATTTTATATTCCAACTAGTAACCTAAACTTATTTTGACACTGATTTGTATAATACACTACTACAAAATATTTATATCATAAGTTAAAGATATACATAAATATTATATGCGTAAAAAATCCTATTACGTAATAGATGATAAAATCAAATTAAATTAAAATTGAGACGTAAAATGTATTTAGTAATTCTAAATACCAACATTTGCAGTTATTATATAGTTTGTTTTAATATCTGATATTTTTCTTATGCAATAAAATTAAGTAAAACATCTATTTAAACACGTATAAATATTTGTTTGTTTATCCACTTTTGAAACTTTAAACAGTTCAAAAACAAATTTATATGCATTTTTCAAATGAAACTTTGAAAACGCTTTACTTTTGTTTTATTCATTCGTACCTATGTAACGTTATACTATTGTAAATAAATATTACATTCCTTACATTAATATCTTAAGCCTTCCATGAAATTGCTTACAGGTAAAAGATCAAAGCAACATTCAAAAGACTCGTCATATTACTTACGTGCTCATTAAAAATATATAAGAGCAGTAATTCAAAAGAACGGATCTCACCTGTCGAAATTCTCGCAACCCGACCGATTGAAATCGTACTTTCAACTATATTTCACACCGGTCACACCACCAACACATAAAAAAACAATTCAAACTAATACATCAACTTGTGAACACAAATAAAATACACTAAATTGATTAAGTACGTTATTTCACGTTTCTATTTGAATGTTATAGTATTTTGGCTACATTTTTTCGTGTTAATTTTTCTGTGTCGACTTTAGGCGCGTTTCGACTGCGCGTAGCACCTTCGTAGACTAGCTACGAGGGGTAGGAAACCCCTACGTTTTGATACTACGATGTCAAAGAGTAAGGTTAACACGGGTACAGAACGGGCGCTAGCATAAAATTACCTAATATTAAGTGTAACGCGTACACTTATTTATTTAATCAAACGTGAAACTAATTACATTCAGTACGATGATACTTAAATATTTTTTTAAGCTTCATCATACCGAATTACGTACGTCAAAGGTTGACTTTATTATAATAACTTTGTTTTACCCTATACATACCTATAATCCCATTAGAATATGGCAAAAAAATAGGAAGTGCAGAATGTCTTATTCTATATTTTTATCAAGAATAATTCAAATCAAATGAACAAATAGATTCATCCTGTTTCAATATTCGACACAATATAATTTATTCAAAATCATTAAGAAAATCGTCATCTAAAACATTTATTGCATTCTGAACACTTCCACGCCATTTTAATATTTTACAATACTTGTATATTTATTTGATTACTTATTGATTTTAATAGATAAATAGCTTGAACATTCATTTATGCATGGGCATTGACTGATATTCTTTGCTTACTCCTAAAGGTAGAGCATTATAAAACTGTCACAAAACTTATTTATGTCTTCTTGCTCTTTGTGTTTAATTTATTTTTTTAATCTATGTCTGTTATTTATTTTTTTGTATGTATTGTTAATGTGATAGAAATTTGTTTCATGTAATAAATAAAGTGTTGCCTTTTGTCTACAATTGGTGTAATAGGAAGCGCATCTCATAGCTAGTTAAAAAATACGCAGGAGACACTTTAAATTAATCAGATATAAGGACAACTTTTTGTCCACCCAGTTTGACAGATTTGGTTTATCTGGATTATTATGAGCCGTCTATTCTTTGCCATTTTCCCGGCTGTGTGGGAAAGAGATAGCGCGCTACGGAACGAAGTAGGAGAGAGTACAGGCATATTGTTTTCAGGCCCTACTGAACTGACCAACTAACTACGTCCACTAAAATAATAATCAATGCATATCACTAAACAAAAAGTTTTGTACTCCAGAGTTTTGAATCGATATTCATATTAATCACCAATTCTTTGAAACACTTGCGCCGTGGCTTTACTAGAGGCTATACGTCTTACTCTTAATATATTGTTGTCTCGTCGTTTTGGATGGGTGGATGGGTGACCGCGAATGGCATTTACAACTGAGCTGTACTGTTTTACTTTTTATACTGTTAAGCGTTAAATTATAGGCTTTTCGGTGTTTTCTTTTTACGTTTGACAGGTTAAGTGTTTTAACCACAACTCACCTGATATTAAGTGACGAGATGATTGAAGACGGCAACATGCCTAGCCTGAAATGAAACTGGCTCTCAACTGAGGCACCGTAAGGTCCTTGGCGACAAATTTTAAGTATTTTTTAATGTAAATGTGACTTAGACGAAGGAGACGCGCTCCTGATGGTAAGAGATAAAGCTTGTCCATGACCATTGCATCGATACGCAGAAATTGACAAAACAAAGACCAAGGCATCGCTGCATTAAAGATATCTTGAGTTACCATTACTTTAATCGTAATAATAAAAATAATCAAGTCGCATGCAAAGTTTAAAAAAGTTTTATTTAAACTGATTATACATTTATGCCTCGATAACAACTTCTCGATAACTCGACTCAAAGTCAACTGACGAAAGAAACGAACGAATAGCGTGCAGGCCGGCGGCCCTACAAGGGGCGGGGGGACGTCAAAATTTTGTTTCGGCAGCCTCTTTTGAGAGCCAGTTCCATTCCGTCACTTAACATTAGGTGAGTTCTAGCCAAACACCTAGTCTGTCAACCATAAAACAAAAATACGAACAACTTAAAAAGACAGAGTTGGATTTGAACTCAAACCGCAAAATTGCTCAGCTCAAGAGGCGAACTAAGAGGTTAATAAAGGCAACGACACTCTAGTCACGTCTCAGCTTCAAAGCCTTGAGCACTCACCAAGGGTTGTCTATCGTTTTTTTAAACGGGTAGGTATATGTGCCTAGAACTGTACATTACTATACAACCAATCACACGCACCAACCGTTATCTTCACGTGCGAGGCGTGCGCGTTGTACTCACCTTTGGATCCATGATAAAGGCCACCGGACACGGCCGAAACTATAATCGGAGTTTCCGATTTAATTATTTAATTATTAAGTAGGTATTCACGCATAACAAAACAAAAATGTGTCAAAACAAAAGTCAGTATCCATAGTAAAATTGTACAACTTTGTTCCGTCTATCTCTTTCCCAAAGCCATGGTAGATATTTAAGTTATTTCACGAGATATTTCACCGTTTTCATGAGAACTGCGAGGATGTAGAAATCTCCCCTGGAGTTTGTATATATCCCATTAATTACAATTTGGGTGTCTTCAAATCTAGTCAAGTTTTATTCTAGCTCAAAGTGATCCATCCTAGACTCTATCACTGCTTAACATCAGACAGAATGTAGTAACAGAAAGTAGTAACATAATACTTTTGCTTGATGGTAGATTTTCTGAGCAGGAGATCGTCTAGGTAAGTAAAACCCCCTTCTTCTTCTTCTTCTGCCAAGCAGTAGTGTGTAAACATTAGGTACCGTGACCCAGTTCGAAGGATACTGTAGCTAATTACAGCAGTTGTTGAGAATAACCATCAAATGTCTCTAAATAATGAAGTCCGGTTGAAAAAAAAAATAGCCCGGTTCCATACAAAATAAACATATTTTGAATTTTTAAAACCAGCCAAGTGCAGTCGGACGCGCGCACGAAGGGTTAAAACGCCACAAAAATCACGTTTGCTGTATGGGAGCCCTCTTAAATAATAGTTTTATTCCATTTTTTTAGTATTTCTTGTTATAGCGGCAACAGAAATACATCTATGAAAATTTTAACTGTCTAACTATTTTTTTGTACGTTTTTAGGTACGGAACCATGAAAAATATACTTACTTTCTATAAGTAGCCATAACTTCCGAGCTATAGTGTGTATTCATATATATTTCATTTTGAAGGTTATTTCAGCTCGTGAAATTACAAGGTTTACGAGACTTACCTACCAACGTTTCAAAGTAATGAGCGTCAACAAAGTAGTGTTTCTCTACTTTTTAAGTTCTGGATACGACTCCTATAGACAATATATTTTATTGACGTATTTTAATTTCTGTATCAACATTAATAAGTATTTATTAGTGGTTTTTGGTGGGAATGCGGAGAGTCGTGTCGCACCGTTGTATTTTTTTCCAAAACTAGTGTTTTGTCGAGTGGTTTATTCATAAAGTGCCGAATCACAAGCGCAAGTGTGGGAAAATGATATAATGTGGTGAAACATGACTTTTCGTGTTGCTTCCAAAACTCCATCGAAGCTATAGTAAAGTCGCCACTATTTTACTAAAGCATGATTGGACTTGACTGACACGGACTGTACTTGACCAAGACTGGACTTTGACTTTAAACTTTAACTGCAGCTACGAGGCGCCTTACTTAAGTTTTGAAACTTGAAAATTTAAAATACTTGACACTGGCAACTGGCTACTATAAAACAAAAACGCTGTCAAGATCGCTCTCTCGGTACCTACTGGCGGCGTTGCCCCATTGAATCAGTATGCTCAACTTTTGACATTAAGTCAAATTGACAGCAATGTTGGCTCCTTGGTAGTATATCTGATTTAAGACCTGTGGCCGTGGGTTCATTCCCACCTTGGACAAACATTTTGTGGCATCAACAAAATGTATGTTCTGTGTTCTAGATGTTTTGCATGCTTTATAAATAATTATGTATTTACAAGAAATATACAAGTATTCTATCAATTTATGTACCTACAAGCTTTGGGGTTGGGATCAGATGTTTTATCTATTTATTAAGTTGGCGGCAGCTCTGAGATTTTGAAGCGAGGACCAGCCGCTTGGAAAGTTCTCATGTTGCTATGGTCATGGGTAGAAAGTACTCCTTGTCATCACTCGTTGTTACCACGACAAAATTAAGGGCAAACGAACAAATAACAGGCATTTTTAAATAATAATTCTTTTTAATAATTATAACTAATTTCTACATGTAGGTACTTACTTCACTTAATCTCCGGCTGGTAAACTACATCTAACGTAGGTCAGTTATAATGCGTAGTTTAACTGATCTCAAACAGACTACTTCTATAATACAAAAAAAAAATCGAATCATTGATCGATCGAAAATATAAAACCGCGTTATTTGTGTCTATAAAAACCAATCAAAAGTCTGCGATATCACATTACTAACAGAGTTTATTTCACGAATCTAATTCTTTAAAAATGATGTGTTGTATTTTTTTTTTTAAACATCTAATAAGATTTGTTGAAGAATTAAAACCCGATTGAAAAGTTATATCGAGTGATTTTTTTAAATGTATTTTAGAAAAGTATTTTGGTGAAAATGTAATTATATTATAAAGATTCGTGAAAAAGACTTTACGCTAAAATTTACACAGGTTAGCCTCTTAACTTTAACTTAATTTTTAAAGGTAATAACAAAGCCTCAAACACGAATGTACAACTATTACAATTTTTTTATAGCTACCGTTGTAAATGTTCTATTCTAAGTAGGTACTATTTATGTCGATGACTGTCCGAGAAAAAATGATAAGCGAAATTCACACATACTTCATGTCTCAAAAGTCTACTATTAAAAAACTCCTCTTGAACTCTATCTCCTCCTATCTACTGCTGAAAAAACGAGACACAAACTCTAATAACAAAATTTGGTTCACAAAAACAAACATACAGTTTGGTGCTAACTTTCTTTCTTAATTTTCTATAATCTGCAACAAACTTATCAAATCATCAATAATCACAATAATTTAATACTTAAGCGCTACGTAATAAGATACATTTTAATAATACCAATCGATTATTCTAAAGAGCTGCGTACGTTTTGCAACTACGTGTAATACACTGAAAGCGTATATAAGTCGAGATTATTTAAAAGACGTATTTATACACAAATAATAATTTCTTGGACTAAACTTCAAGTTGAGATGTCAACTATTTAATGAAATAGTTAATTTTATATTCCAGAACAAATGTATTACTTAGAAAACAAAATGTTTTGAAACATTGCTCTATTGCTCTATAGATATGCTCAGATAGTAGACATAATATTATATTGCATGTCTGTACGCAGCTTAGGGAAACAGACCTGCTGACTTGGTCCGCGCCGACTACGACAGACCACTGTCAACAAAAGTAACAAAATTAAAACATACCCCGTTATTGATAAATAGTTCATTAATCACATATTCTATACAGTTCCCATTGATTCTCTAAGTCACGTAAAGATTCCTTGCCGAACTCTGGTGCCTTGGAAGAACGGCAAGTGCCTTGTCTGGGATGCTAAGTTACCTGAGCCAGCACCATCCACTCCCCGTCAGCCCCCGCGGAAGGCGCATCATAGAAAGCAGCTCAAATACGCTGCTATAGAACCGCTATACTTCCTTGTGCCTGTAGCTGTACAGACTCTGGGTTGCTGGGGGACCGAGGCGAAAAAGTTTATTTATAAAATAGCTCACAGGCTTAAAGATAAAACAGGTTACCCCCGCTCCGGTTCGTTCCTGGTGCAGAGGTTGGCCATGACCATTCAACGTGTGTATGCGGCGAGTGTGATGGGCAACTTTGTTAATTTGAAATTGAAGGTTTAGTAATTTTATTTTATATTGATTATTATTGACATTATGTGGAGATCGCATAAAGGCAAAAGTAGCGTAGGACGCCCTGAGACTCGAAGGAGTGACGATATAAGTAGGACAGCTAGCGGTGGATGTAAGCGAAACCCCGAAGATCGGGCTGAGTGGCGTGTCTTGGGAGAGGCCTATGTCCAGCAATGGACTTCTATAGGCTGATGATGAGTTTTGACATTAATTCATATAATTGTATCTGATTTAAAATTATACATATAAATGAATAAAATACAATAATAATTAAACATTGTAAATGATTCGAGTTTTGATAGGTAATGCAACAAAAAGCTTTCTATAAAATTATCAATAACCAAAGTATATCTGTCTCTTTTGCTCTCATTGGTCCGCAATAGTCGGCCGTGTCCGCAGTTCTGTTTCATATTTATCTAACACCTACCTACAAGACAAATAAATACTTATTCAAGCTACGTTCACATGCCGTGTCTGCCAATAAAATTATCGAAACAAGCGATTATTACGAATACAAACACTTAAGTATAAACCATCAGTACGTTGAGGTCTTTCATAGCGTCTATAGATGTCTCCCTCGCACAATTTTTTTTCAAAGATAATACAATTTCTAAAAAGTATATTAGGTACTTCTATTTATTATAACACTAGCAACTCGCCCCGGCTTCGCACGGGAAAACAAAATATAAATATAGGCTATGTCACTCAGTGATAATGTAGCATTCTAATGATGAAAGAATTATTCTGATCGGCCCAGTAGCTTTGGAGCCTATTCAATACAAACAAACAAATTTTTCCTCTTTTTAATTAGTGTAGATTATCACTTAAATATTGTTAGATATAGGGAAACAAATGTTTTATAGTATTTTTTTATGTGTTTTAATTTAACTAAGGAGAAAAATAAATATTTGCTTTTATAGGAAGACTACTCAAAAAAGAGCTCATGTATGTATGTGAGTTTCTTTATCCCACCATAACTTTTAAATGACTGAAAAGATTTTGACGTTTGGAGTATTGTTAGAATCCTTACATCATCTGGAGTGACACAAGCTATGTTTTTTTTTTATTTTTCTCAATTAAGCTTGTATTAATCTTCGACGTAAAAATAAAGAAAAAAAAATACCTATAAAAATATTGCAACGCGTTATTAATAAACAGATAACGGTTTTATTTGTAGAAACTCTAAAATATGCGAGAAAGATTGTCTGTATTATCCACTTAATTGCACTCTACGCTTTTACTCTCTTATATACATCGCTGAGCTATCATAGCTACAAACACTAATTGTGTGTTTTCTTAGGAGAAAAATGTTTCACGCGGCAAGCCACGCAGTAAAACTGCAGAGTGCAACTAGTGGAATGCTGGATAGAAAAATCATGGAACACTTTCTGGAGGAACGGATTGACACATTTAAAAAATGCCTACAAAATTGTTTACATGGCAAAGTTTAGACTAGAAAAAAAACTTGCGGAATATATTAAAAATACATACGAAACAGAAAACGCTAGAAACTTCTACTGTCTTAGGTATTTTCAGTATACTTGGTAGTGGGCTGAAAGTGGGGATGCACATTTTTTTCAAAATACACGGTATACAATGCATGGTTTACTTTACTTGGTGGTAGATTTCCTTAGCAGGAGGTCGTTTAGGTAGGTACCACCGCAGTACCAGATATTCTGCCGCCAAGCAGTAGTGTGCAAACATTACTGTGTTCCGGTTTGAAGGGTACTGCAGCTAGCGAAATTACTGGGCTGTTGGGACTAACCATCTAGTCTCAAAGTAATGAGTGCCAAAGCAGCGATGCCCCGGACTTTGTTTTGTTACTCAAAGTTCTGTGTATCGCTGCAATGGTCTTGGACAGGCGTTATCTCTTACCATCAGGAGAGCGTCTCGATCGTCTCATTACTTTTACATTAAAAAAAAAAAACTTTTGTAGCGATGATAGCTCAGTGGTTAGCGCGGCAGGTTCACATGCCGACGTGCGTGGGTTCAAACCCCATCAATGAGCTTGAGCTGCCGGTGAAGGAAAACATCGTGAGGAAACCATAGCATGGTGGTAGGGTACTTTCCAGTACTCGGCTGGCTAGCTAGCTTAAGTTGAAAATCTGCCGCCAAGTATCTAACGGTGTGTTCCGGCAGCTTCACTTGAAAGCCAGTTCCATTCCAGGCTACGTGTACTTTACCAACTTCGACCACACCATTAGGTGAGCGGTGGTAAAACGCCTAGCCTGTCAATCATAAAAAAAAACCTTTAAAAACATTCAATGTTGCGTAGATGTTTTTTTTTTCAGAATATGTGGTGGTAGCTACCTAGACGACCTCATGCTAAAGAAATCTACCACCAAGTGAAATATTATCTTAACGCGTATTATTTATTTATTTATTTTATAAATGCTAATATATATATGCTATAGGTTCCTAATTTTCTAGGTTACTTCTTTTGCACGCATTTTTTTAATATAAATGTAAAACTCAACGCATTTCATAATTCGCACCAGCGAATAGTGAAAGTTCTTTCCAGTCTAAACTTGGCATTGCATTTCATTTATGTATCTTATACAATAAGATAAACGATAATCGTTCATGTTTGTTCACAATAGCTCCTATTTTATAAAAAAAATACTGAATAAATAACTATCAAAATAATAAAATCTCACAAAACATAACAATATGGACGCACCTTTATCTCTATTAGATTAACATAACAAGCGTAACGTTGCAACGGAACGAAACAACTTGCCGATAGGCTTTACATCGAGCCAGTTACTGGCTCCAGTAAGTGGAATACATATAAACGTAGCATATACGATTTAAATAGAGTTAAATATTGACTTTCATTTCCTTCCTTAGTGAGATTTTCATTGTCTATTTTATCGCAATTTATGTGGGTACATGATATGATCGTATTTGTGTCAAGTTACTGGCGCCAGTAGCTGCGCCGGTATGAATAGAGCCTAGGGCACAGTACTGCAGACCGTCGGGATGTGAACTTGCGACTCTCACTGTGATTTCTTCTGCGACTGCGACTCACACGTGAACAGAAACTCGAATTCCACTTTTTTCTGCGCGAACGATATGAATTCATCTGCGAAATATGCAAAAATATATATATTTCAACAGTATATAATTATAAATAAAACAATAGACAGACACAGGAAGGCATAATATATAAAGGCATATACATTTAGTGAAACTTAAAAACCTGATATTTTGTCTTATGAGCTTGAGCTGCTAGTAAAGGAAAACATCGTGAGGTAACCATAGCATGGTGGTAGGGTGGCTTAGCACTCGGCTGGCTAGCTACCAATGAAATTAAAGATCTGCCGCCAAGCATCTAACCGTACGTTCCGGCAGCCTCACATGAGAACTAGCTCCATTCCAAGCTAGGTGACCTGGTCAAACACCTAGCTTGTCAACCATTAAAAAAATATGAGTGTTTTAATTTGTTGTGCCTGTATGTTAATTTAAATCTTTTTATGTGTGTGTTTTGTCTGTAGTTATTCGTTGTAGTATCTAGTGTCTTATAAAAAATGTTTTTCTTTCTTTCTACTTCAGGTTTTCTAGCCCATACAATACACACATAGAAATAAAAGAAATATTCTCCAATATTACCGTATGTAATGTAACCCTTCCCGTCCAG
Organism: Biston betularia; assembly: GCA_905404145.2. Lineage (NCBI taxonomy): Eukaryota > Metazoa > Arthropoda > Insecta > Lepidoptera > Geometridae > Biston > Biston betularia. The sequence goes on from FR989873.1 coordinate 12,974,071, forward strand.
GTCTGCGTGTTGGAAGGTGTTCCTGGCCTCCTCTCGGCAGCGCGCCAGCACGCGCGAGCCGACCTCCTCGAAGCATGACATGGAGAGCCGACCTGTGCCGCTTGTGTCATACAACTGGAATTTTAACATTTGAGCAATTAGAATAATATTACACTCTTTTGGAAAGAAAAAAGAGTACAATACATAACACTTTATTCATGACATAAAACAAATTTCCATTACATTAACAATACATACAATAATAATTATATAAATTTATAATGTAAAAAAACCGACTCCATGACCCTCAGGCCAACTAAACGCACTGCTCCAATGAAACGGCGAGGTTTCGGAGCAAACGAAAATATCATCGATGTATAAAATTTTTTGATTTTTGTCGATTTTTTAAAACCTCTCGATCGTTTTCGATAAAAAAAAATATGGGACCAGCTCTGAAGTCTATCAACCAGAAAAAAAAATCATCAAAATCGATTCATAATTTGCGGAATGAACGCATTTTTTTTTTGTATGTAGACATGTTAATACAAAAAAAACTTACAGTCGAAATGAAAACCTCCTCCTTTTTTAATTGGTTAAAAAGAAGAAATAACAAACGTAAATAAAAACACAAAGAACAAAAAAGAAAGAAAGAAATTTTATGTCACAAACCGACCTCAACTCAGCATAATGCCGACTACAGCCAACCAGCACCATCCATCCTTCTACACGCATCCAGCATCTTTCTACACGTGCAGCCTATAGGTGGACTACACTAAATATAATAATCTTTTGATCTAGGTATTTATCTCATAAGGTTTCGCCAGCGTTTGCGTTTCGTAAGCGTACAAAAACATGTTTTTTTCCGATATCACATTACAAATCTTTAAAATTCTCGAATTTTCTCTACTATAATATGCATGTAAACTTTCCTCTTGAATCACTTTGTCTATTGATGGAAACGGAATTAAAATCCGTTGCGTAGTTTAAAAGATCTATCCGTACAGACGGCGGGTAACAACTTTGTTTTATACTATGTAGAGTAGCGACCCGTCCCGGTTTCGCACGAGTGCAATGTATATACTAATGTGGTGCATATGCATGTATTATACATATAAATCTTCTTCTTGAATCACTCTGTCTATTGACGGAAACCGCATTGAAATCCGTTGCGTAGTTTAAAGAAGAAGACTTTGCGAGAAGCGACTTTGTTTTATACTATGTAGAGATAATATTAGTCGAAGTATAGTCGAAGATTTATTCTATCGTAATGCTAACATAAGATAATTTTGGAGATTTACCTTGAATGCGTAGCTGATTAGATGCGAGAGCGGCTCGTGTTGTAGGGCGAGGAACGCCGCGCACAACAAGTAGTCAGGGAAGTACACCAGACCGCTTGGCTGGAAAGAGAACTGTCACGTTAAATCTAGTTCACAGAGGAGAGTTATACGAGTTTTATTTTGCGGGATAGTTGTCTATGTGTTAAACGAGGATATACAGGGTGCGGCTGAAAGGGCCAACAATATTTTAAGGGGTCTATTTATGTCCGGTTTGGAATCATTAACGCGAAGAATAAACGTTAAAATTGTTATTTAATTTTCCCATACAAATTTAAAAAATAATTATTTCGTATTTTATTTGACAACCCTTACGAACGCGAGCGATCAGTGATCGCGCTTTCTATTACGCGCGCACACGCGTATATACATAACAAAAAAATACTTTGACTATTTTTTTACCCTCAATTTTCAGTTCGTGTACCTGTAGGAAGATTTCGTAGAGCCTATGCGCGCGCACGTCGGATGGTACGCCGAGTCGGCGGCAGAATTCGTCGCGGGCGACCCACCGCACCGCGCATGCGCCGCCTCCGCCCACGCTCCGACCGCCGCCCGCCGCCAGGTGCACGTCCAACCCTGACTGTTCTAACCTGCAACCATCACAATGAGTTTTGGCGGGAACACGGAAAGAGTCGTTTCGCTCCATTGCACTTTTTCCAAAACTAGTGTTTATGAATAAATAAATATTGCAGGACATTAAACACAGCGCCATCTGACCCCAAACTAAGCAAAGCTTGTACTATGGTAGTCAAATAACTGATAGAACATTAAATACTTTTTTTTTTGTAAATACATACTTATAATCAATACAGAACACCCAGACACAGAACAAACATTTGTTTATACCACAAAGTTTGTCCTGGGTGGGAATCGACCCCACGCCCTTCAGCTCTTGAAGCAGACATACTACCAATGAACCAACAGGGTTGTCTAAATACCAAGCTAGTTAACGTAAATATAGATATAGAATGTCACAGAAGCGTTATGCTTACCCGAGTAGCGCTCGAAGCTCGCTCACCTCCCTGGCGGAGGTGGCGCACGGGATGCCGAGGTGTTTCGCGCGCGCGATCAATCTGCAGTCGTCGTACGTGTAGTCCAGGACGGGCACTCCGAGGGCTCTGGAGTATAAGACCGATTCACATGGTTCAAATGGTTTTTAAACCTCGACGCGTCATGCTCGTGATCGAGTGCTGCTTGCGGGTCGCTATTCACCCAGGGAAATCTTTGATGGATACCACCCGCCACGGGGGTGGCAGGGTGGTTATGTGGGACTCTCCGTCAATATGACGGCCTACCCACTAAAGACCCTGGGGTATTCCATCTCAACACTTTTAGTCGGGGTAACGGGCACGCTTGCGCATTCGTCCGCTACCTCGACAGACACAAACTAGAACATACTTTTACCTTAGTTTAAGATTAAATTAATTTGACTATCTTCCCTCTTCCTATATTGTATTATTGTAAAAAAAAAACAAGATTGTAATTCAAGTTGACAAAGGTCACGGACCCAACGATGTTCTATATAAACTGAGGTAGGTAAAACGTCATTGCACGGACGCCGGTGGCTGTAGAGCTTATAAATTTAAATTTTAAAAACCCCGACGCAAAAACGACAGCATGTTATAAGTTTCACGTGTGTGTGTAGCATCGTAGCTTCCGAACGGATGACTCCATTTTTATTTATTTTTTTGTTTGAAAGGTGAAATAGTCGGGAGTGTTCTTAGCGATGTTTGATGAAAATCGCTCCAAGATGGCCGCCACCACAAAATGCCGGATTATTATATGTTTTTTTTACAACTCCCTCAATACGGGTATTAAATGAATGGACTTGACTGTTATATATACTCAGGCACAAACATTTAAAGATCTTTCGCTCTTTTAGCTCTGGACATGAGGATAAGTAGAATTAAGTGGTCAATTCTACTCTCTGTCTCTCTCTCACCTGGCCATGACATCTCGAACATTCCTGGCATAGAGCTTAGGGTCCCGTTTCTCCTCCTCGCTCGGGTAGTACACCGGAAGGAACTCGATCTCACACGAGCTGTGGACTTGAGTCAGAGTCAGCCATAGCAGTTTCAACCTGGAATTATATTATATTACACCGATTTTAAATTCATGGAAAATAAAGGAACCAAGTATTGTTTGATTACGTAAGGAGGACGTTGCCAACTGAGATTGGGCATAGATAACTTGACGTGAGATTATGGTGTGTATAGTAAATATCATGGATATCCTGGAATGGAAATCTGCTTTTAAGTGAGGGCGCAGGAACTCTCTATTAGCTTAGCAGATTGATTGGTGGTATATTTTCAACTAGGTAGCAAGCCAGACGAGTACTAGGAAAACTATACTCTACCCCCATTCGTATTTGTGATTCTTACTTACAAAAATGTGTCATAATCACGTCATAATATTTCCATAGTAAAATATCCTACTACCATTCTAAAGATTTTCAAAACATTAAATCAAGATTTTTTATTTAAAAAGAATGAGACGTACGAAACGTTATCCTGATGGTAAAAGATAATTAATTTCTATGGCCATTGCAGCGGCACCCAAGACTTTCAGTAACAAATGCGATGCCCCGAACTTTGTACTGCTAGTCAAAGTTCTGTGTATTGATGCAATGGTCATGAGATAAGTTATCTCTTACCACCAGGAGACCGTCGATAATGAAACGATCATTCGTTTCATTATTTTTACATTTTTTTTTTAACTGGTATCAGAGCTAAAGTAGAATAGGTACTCACGCTCCGGGTCCCTCCCAGGTCCAGGTGACGGTATCCTTGGCGTTGGGGTAGCGGATGGTGACGGGCTGCACGGGCACGCCGGGGTAGAACCCGCCCGACTTGAACGTGATCAAGCACGACCGGTTCGTGCACGTGCCTTCCGGGAATATCAGGATCTGGAACGAGTATGCAACAATTCTTTATTCACATTGATGAAACTGCCAGCTATAAACGCAAAAGTTTGTAAGTAGCATACTCCGTTGTAGACCGCATCTTCGTTTAACATCAGGTGAGAGTAAGAATAAGAAATAAGATATAAAATATATAACACTCAGTCACTCACTCACTCACTCTAATTTGTGAGTGTTTGTTTTTTGCGTGAGATAGCGGACATACGCAAAAGCTTTTTTTTATAATAGATAGGCTTACGTTTGCCCCCCATCCCGCCTGATGTAAAGCGAAGATGCGGTCTACGATGGAGCACACTTGCCTAGAAGAAACCGATTCACTCGCGACTTGAAGGTACTCAACTTATTTTATAGTAATAATATACAAATTTACAATTAAAAAACTGACTCCATGACTCTTAGGCCAACTAAACGCACTGCTCCAATAAAACTGCGAGGTTTCGGAGTAAACGATGTACCATCGATGTATACAATTTTTACATTTTTTTATTTTTTTTACTGCTTGATTGATTTCGATAAAATTTTATGGTGCCACCTCTAAAGTATGATCTAAGAAGCAAAGAAAGAATAATCGAAATAGATTCATAATTGGCGGAATTATCGCGTAACAACCAAAACAAAAAAAACATACAGTCGAATTTAGAACCTCCTCCATTTTTGAATCGGTTAAAAAAGAGAACAACTATTACAATTATGCAATTATATACCTAAATTGTAATCTACATTCTGTTTTTTGCTCTCTGTTCTTTTGAGATGACAACCATTATCTGATGTTTTTCACACGTTTACCTAATATAATAGAGGCGGCGACCCAAAACATTTTTTCAAATTTGTAACCAATATGGCGGGTTTTATAAACGTTTTTACTAATTTGCCTTCTATACCAACAAAACACAAATCGAATCGATTACGTAAGAAATGTGAATCAACTCTTTCCACTAAAAATATCTAGGTACTGTAGAAGTTTCTAGTATTTTCTGTATGTAAACAATTTCATAGGCATTTTTAAATGTCTACAAAATTGTCTTCCAAAAAGTGTTCCATAATTTTTCTATCTAGCATTCTACTATTTGCACTCTGCGGTTTTACGGCAATTTACGGCATACTGCGAAAAACAGATTTTTATTTCGAGAAAAGACACAATTTGTTCACACATCGAAGAGCATGAGTTCAAACCTTAACAATGTGCTCGAATTACCGGCGAAGGAAAACATCACGAGAAAACCATACTTTCATATTGTACTCGGCTGGCTTGCTACCACCCTCAAGTTGAACATCTGCGACAAGCATCAGCTGTGTTCCGGCAGCCTCACTTGAAAGCTAGCTCCCATTCAGGCCAGTGTATTCACCATCTTCGACCACATCAAAAGTACCTAGCATATCATACTTCAAAAAAAGCATGCTAAAATGTTATCCTAACACTTTTTGCGTAGTCGGGTAATAAAATAATACAAGGTTCGTATAGCATTGACCGTGCCGCCGCGCACGCAGTCTCGAGTGCAGTGAGCAATGTCAAGGCGCTATATTTTTGGCGCGTTTTGCACGCACGTCGCAACAAATTTATCTTCAAAAGCAGCCGAATGATAAAACCAAAATGTTTCACCGGATTCAGGCAATTTATCACAAAGATTACGACAGTGGTGCCATTATTACACTGCGCATAAGTCTAACTGTACATAACGAACTGACGTAGTAAAGTCTCAACGAGCCAATATTTCACTTTCATTATAAATATGAGCTGGCGGAAAAATTACAATTTCTGAATGTAATGTTTTTTTAGTATCCACAGTGTCTGCGACAGTGAATTATACAGCCTGTTTCTCTAGACGACGGACATATTTAATGACGCTATAATTTAGGTTTATATAGTACGAAAAAAAATTACGCCAGTATTAAAAAGATATTATTGTTCAAATTTTGTCCCGGGGACTAGAATTGTAGAATTGTACCTACAAACATTAATAAAAACTTGGAATATACACAAAGACTCAGACAAAACACGGGCACAAACAAACAATAGGAAAACTAAGAAAAACCTCATAAAAAAAGGATTTTCTGGAGACGCGACAGACGTGTTCTAGAGTAGAGACCGCGTATCGGCAAACGTAACGTCGGGCGCCCTGAGACTCGATGACGTGACGATATATGCGTGGGCGGTGACTGATAAAGCTATGATTCAAGGAAAATCGGTCCAAGATGGCCGCCGCCACGAAATAACGAATTACATATTGTTTCACAACTCCCTCAATATGGGTATCAAATGAAAGGGTGTGACTAGTAGAATACAATACACATGTCGGGGGTTTTTGAAATTGATTAATTCATACTTGTTAAGGAAATGCGGTTGATGGATATTTGCATACCTGAGGCCAGTCTTCCTTGGAGGTGGCTCTCTCAATGATCTCTTTGATGGTGTTCTGCCTGGAGTTGGGGTCATCTCGCCACACGTACACTGGTTGCGTGTAGTTGATCAACTCTGGAAAACGTAACCATTGAAATCAACTAATTGATGATGTGGGATAACTGGTCTATATGTTTGATTCCCCATCCCACTAATATTATAAATGTGAAAGTTTCGATGGATGGATGGATAGAAGTTTGTTACTCTTTCACGCAAAAACTACTACACGAATTTGGGTAAAATTCGGTATGGAGATAGCTGACACCCTAGATTAACACATAGGCTAACTTTTATCCCGAATACATGTAGCGAATAACACCGCGGGGCGCAGCTAATTTTTCATACGCACAGCTAGGATATGGAACTCTCTGCCGGCGCCTGTTTTTCCCGTGTAGAACAATTTGGGTGTCTTCAAAGTTTTTTTCTAGTTTTTTCATCTTAGACTGCAATCTGGCGTGGTCAAACGCAAACCCATAACCCCCGAAGTACGAGAGTACGGAACGAGAGTTACGGAAAAATAACGTTGTGAAACATGATTTTTCGTGTTGCTTCCAAAACTCCATCGATGCTTATAGTAAAGTCGCCACTACTTTACTAAAGCATGATAGGACTTGACATACAATTGGACTTGACCAAGACTGGACATCGACTAGAACTATAGCTACAAGGCAACTTATTTAACTTATGAAACGTGAAAATATAAAACACTTGACACTGGCAAATGCTCAAAATACGACGCCAAAATCAAAGATTTAGAAGTCTCAAAGTAATGAGCGCCAAAGCAGCGATGCCTTAGAGTTGGGTTTGTTACAAAGTTCTACGTAACGCTGTAATGGTCATGGGCAGGCGTTATCTCGTACCATCAGGTGAGCATCTCGTTACATTGCATTTACATTAAAATTATTTTTGTTAGTAAATATTTTTTTAATAGTAAACATTATACGAATGAAAAGTTATCTACAGAAGAACCACAAAGATTGATTAGCCGTTTTGCACACAACTAAAGGTGCTAAGGTTTTGAAATTCTCGAATTAGTTGAGTTCAATCTTGTTTTGTTTATTAAATCGCCCTTGGGTGGGATTTCACTTAAGAGAAGTCGTAACAAATCGTCAGACAAATGGAGATTCGTTCCACGAGATCGGTGCCATTGTTATAAAGCCGATAGAACTTTGATTAAAAGTAGTTGAATATGTAGAAAGTAGAACATTTCTCGTTCTCAAATGTTGAAGCCGAGAATCACTTTGCGATTCTCCAAAAAAGCGTTTATTGTCGTAGATTCTAGGTATAGATAGATAAGGGTATATACAAACAGTAGGCTACTTAGACCGTCGTCAATTTACATAATCATTTAAATCATCGTCACTGTTGTAATCGAAACGACTTTCAAGCAGAAATATACAATTTTTTTATTTTATTTTTATAGTAGATAGGCTTGCGTTTGACCGCCATCCCGCCTGATGTTAAGCGAAGATGCGGTCTACGGTGGAGCACGCTCGCCTAGAAGAAACCGATTCACTCGCGACTTGAAGGCTTGAAGGCTTAAAAATATATCACTTCAATACCTACTCCGAGTGAAATTGAGTTTCATGAACAACAAAAGACGACATTATTACGCCCGCAACTTCATCAGCGTTAACTATAGAATTCAGAGAAAAATGAAACATGAGTAAGTAAATTTAAATTTAAATTTCCAAACGTTTAGAGGAGGCTTCATGTGACCAGAATGCTGGTATCTACTTTGGTCAAAATCTAACCATTGCCATCCAGCGTGGCAATGCTGCCAGCATTCTGGCCACATATCCCTCCTCTGACGGATTTTAAGACTAAGTTTTTTGTATACATTTTGTAAATAGTATAATTTAAGGTCTTTTTTTTATTTTAGAGTAAGTTAATATGTGTAAGTACAAATAAACAATACTCATGAAATTTGCGCTGTTTTATTATTAGATATGGATAAAGGATACTTGTTATCCCTGAATAATGTTCCATAAGACGCATATATACCAAATGTCAAGTGGATACGTCCAGTAGTTCGTTTTTGGATAATCCCACAGGAACCTAATATTTTTCTGATATAAAAAGTACAAAAAGTTAATCCAGGTGATAAGCTATTATATAGTGAGTTAAATTTCATACAAATCCGTTTAGTCGTTTTTGCGTGATTGAGTAACAAACATCCAAACACGCAAACTTTCACATTTGTTACATAAGGAGGATTTTCGGAAAACAAATTCATCACAATTAAGTTTGTATTCAGTCCCGTGACCCTTACCACCAAGCACAGCACAGAGTATTACGTCACGCCGTGCGAAATGCTATAATATATAATATAATCGTTTCAGACGAATGTAATGTGCGATGTAATTTTTAGAATATATCAAAATACATAACGTAAAAATTCAATTTAGAAACTTAAACTTATTTATGTGGTAAACTAGTTATCAAGGTACATTATTAAGAGAATTTTCACATTTAGTCAATTAGCCTATTCTCCCTATGCACACATGAATGCACACTTTACAAAGTGATCCTTGAAATTGTGTGACACGAGTCTGAAGGTAGATGGCACGACCGGTGAACTGAACGTAACGAATCTGAATTGTATTGACATGTACTCGTATACCTAGAGCTCACGTCTTGTGCTTTAATTCTGTACGAGAACACTTTTGAAAGCATTATGTTACAATGTTGTATTGAATACTGTATATATACAAAGCTCGGTTTGTAGACAAATAGAATGGCAGGTATAAATTACAGAAAATGAATCTTTAGAAGCCAAAAACAAAATGAGTTGAAATGTAATTGTGTTACGAAAATAATAATTAACAGCCTAGGGGCATTTCGCCGGCACGTGAAGGTCGCGAAGACTCAATTAAACTCAATATATATAGCAAGCTATTATTATCGTATATTGTATTGATAAGTAAAAGTCAAACGTTTGTTGTACAACTCCGGATCCAGGAGGGTAAACAGGTCGGGTGCAAGCCCAGCCTTTAGAGGATGTCAAATTCATATGTTTGTATATAATTGATTCATTCAGGCATTACTTTGCGGAAGTTCATTTTGAATGTTTAAGGTATATATCTAGTTTATTTCCGCTTAACAGTCGTTCCAGTTCCAACAGTGATGAGGACTTAAACTCACGGTACTCAGGACTTTGAGTAACAAAACATAGTCCAGCCCCCGTACTGCGAACTCCTTATTGAGAGCATACTATATGCGATAGCATAGCTTTTTCATTTTAATGGCAATAAAAAGCTCATAGTCCTCTTCGCAGAGCATCGCTGCATTAGTGCTCGTTAGTTGGAAACATTATGTATATGTAACTAGAAATATTCATGTGAATTATTAAACTAAAAAGAAAGCAAACGTAAAATTGTCGCCCGAAACGAAACGTTTCGAAGAAATCCTTATTCCATCTTTGCCTATACTCTGTATCTACATAGTATACATACCTACCTACTATTGAAGTTAAATACAATAACCTTAAGTCAACCTTTTCGTGCCGCAGCGGGTAAAACGTTGAATAGACTAAATAAAAAGCTGAAAGCCGCATTGCCGTACCCGCAAATACCTTTACGAAGCAAGCAAGCACAAGCCTACTCAAGTAACGTGGAGAAAGCTAATCAGTTGTGCGATGAAAGAGTTCACACGCACGTTACTGATTTCATTTAAAATAAAGTTCGGTGAACTTTTCATTTATATAAGGAGTCAGACAAAACTATATCTATTTTAGTTTTTGCCATACAATGTCTCTCGCCTTGAACATAACTCTACAAAATTGTAAATTGTAATTTGGCAAATTATCCTTCGACTGGTTAAATTTAAACTGATTGATTGGCTAAACTGATATTTTGAAATTAGTTAATGTTCAACTGGACGTTGAGTCCAGTTGAACATTTTTAATGAATTTTGTACTCTTTTAAATCTATTACTCCTAAAGTTAATAATTATCGTCTAAACTTAGTCAGTTTACAATAATAAGTAAAAATATACACAATCAAGGACGTTTTTGTTGTAATTACTTACAACAAAAACGTCCTTGGTTGTGTGTATTATACGGCACTAACTGATATTTGTCCATTTTCAACCGTACTTTTTAATTAACTTTTGTGTGGTTTAAAGACCACAGCTCACCAGATATAAGGTGACGGTGTGGTCGTAGATGGTAAACACACCCAGCCTGAAATGGAGTCTCAAGTGAGGCTGCCGTAACACACCGTTAGATGCTTGGCGGCAGATTGTCAACTTTCTAGTACTTAGGTAGCTAGTGGTAGTTAGCCAGCTGAGTACTAGAAAGTAGCTACCACCATGCTATAGTTTCCTCACGATGTTTTCCTTCCTATTACTCCTAAAGTTAATAATAATAAGTTACCATTGACGTAACATTGGTGTTATCAATAAAATATTTAAAATAAATAAATAATAAAAAATAATATTAATAATATTAATTGTATACGATACATAATATTATCTCTGAAAGAAATCAAAGTGTGTGTTCTCAAACATCTGTTTTCTTTTACAAATTCACAGGAAAATCTTCTCACTCTATTACTAACAGCATATACAAAGACTAGTCATTTATCCAATGGATTTTTACCAAGAATTCTAATTCCTTAGGTAAACAAACAGTTCCTGTGTCCGGTTTGAAATTGATAGGTGCAGCTAATTCTTAACGCAGTACTGTAATGGAATAGAAAGTTCTGGTTCGTATTCTAATACAGTGACATAAATGTACTACATTAGATGACGTGATACGAACACTCACTTGGTTCAAGTCGGAGCTACCTACACACGTGGTTTTGTGTCCCACAAAAAATATGAATTAATTTAATGAATAAATTAAATTTCGTAACATGACGTAAAATTATTTTTTTCGTACATAAAAACACATCACGAATGTCTCATCTACATAAGTCATCTACAGAACAATTACGTAGGTTAGTTGGCCGTTTACCCATTGTATGAATATAGGGTAAAAACTACAGCTACCAATCTGATTTGAAAAAATCTTAAATACAACAAGTTATCCTTGAATGGTTACGTTCTATGCATAACTCGTGATTATATTCTACAGGGTTACAAGCTTGGCATTTGTTAATCCGAAAGGGTGTGTGCTCATCATTATTGACAATTTGAACATTGGAAACAATTTTGAAAGGGTTAAAAGCTAGAGTACCATAAAAAAGTACGTTAAACTATTCGTTCATTGCAGCGATTTCAGTAATTAATGTTTTATAGAGCTAAATACAATAACCCCTTTCCGGTTTGGTACACCCCAACCTGTACAAGAGGTACTAAGATGCGTCACATTGGGTGGACACAATCACAAAAGTTTAATGTAATTGGAATAACTCAAATCAAAAGCATTCCCTGATTGGTGGCTATGAAATGATAATCAAAAAGCCCGTCGTCCGCCTGCTCTTTGTGTCTTATATAATATAATTGCGGATGGATGGATCTGATCGACACAGGACCATGAGAAGTCGTGTACGAAATGCCTACAATCAGCAGGGTCTAAGATGAAGTACGCTTAAGTAGAACAAACCAGTTTGCTTAAACTGGATTTGAAGACATCCATGTTTTTTCTTTTCGGGAAACAGAGATGATGATTATGACTCCGAGCCGATATCGACATCAGGTTTAGTCGTGTAGATGCCGTGTTCAGGCGCCCTTGATACAAATCCACATTAACGCCGGCGAAGCCCCATCGCCTGACACGCGCGTCGCTACCACCCGATAAACAAACCGGCAGAGTCAAAACTTTAGTCCCGTAAATAAACTTTGGTAGATTGAAAAACTACTTTGACCGTAAATAAAAGAAAAATGTTTAAAATACAAAATGAGGTTTTTTTTAAGTCGATTAAAAAGTAGTTTCCATTAGGCACTGTTCTAGATTTTCCTATAGTCTAAGTTGATACGTATTTTTTGCAAATGTCTATGCTAGAGCTCCGGAACGTTTCCGTGCCAGTTATAGGCTATTACTAATTGACTTTCGAAACTGTTGCTTGTCTATATGTGTTGACTGTTGAATAATCGAGGATGCCACTGGATCCTTATCATCATCATCATCAACCCTTTGCTGTTTACAGTGCCTAAGTCAGGTTCCAATCCCTGCAACACGAAAGACCAGTCACCCCGCAGGGCGATACGAAGTTTCGTCTAGTACTGCTCCAAATTTTAATTTTTCCAAATTATTATTTTTTTAAATCCATGTTTAAAAAAATAATAACATACAGGTGTAAAAAAGAACATTCTGGCTGGAACGTTCAGTGTCTTGCTAAAATATACATAGCTAAAGTTACCAGTCTGTTCATTTTTATTCTGTCACTTAGGCGGCGAAGGACAGCAAATTGTGTTTGCTTTCTAACAAGGTTCTATAATTCTAGACTTTTTATAGACGCTCCATAGTTACGTAACGTCATAGCATGACTACTTCTGTAAACGGTTACTGAACTTGTACTTTGTAATATTGACATTAATTTTATATTTAGGTACGGCTCCCCGGAAATTATTGAGTGATTTGACGCAACAATAAAAATAAAATTATAGCAGTGAGGACACCATAGCGTGGCGGTAAGGTACTTTTTAGTACTTGACCGGCTAGGTACCACCCTCAAGAAGTTGATAAATCTATCGCCAAGCCTACATGCTAAGCTATCAGTTTTCAAATACAAATATCCTCGATCTATCCATAAAACAAAGTTACATCTGCAAAAACTTAACAGTTTAAAGGGTTAGTATTCTATTAGTCATCGTGTGAAATGTCCGACGATATTTATTTTATTTATAATAATTTAGCCAAAAAATTCAGTCAATCGTCATGATAATGAAGGATATTACATTTCACATTAGGACGTTAGATTCTAAGTGAACGAAATACATAATACTATCTAATAAACTAACGGAATAAATAGCTTTCAAAAGAAGCTATACATTCCATTTAATGTCATTATCTCAAAGCCAAAACGCTATCACAGACTAAACAAAACGCAGTGTGACAGATTAAACAAAATACAATGATAATGAATTCGTTGAACCTTGCTCAATGGTGTGTTACCAGCAATAAGTTGTTTATAAGCTGTCGCAAACCTTCTAAAGCTATGCTTTATTACTCTGAGTCGGGCACAAATGCATTTCGTCTACGTTCACACTCGAGAAAGGCATGCGGTTGTTCCTTTACAAAAGGTTAACATAGTACGGTACAGTGAGTGCCAATATACGAAACAAATTGACTTGCCAAATGTGATGAAAAAAAAAAAAACTATACTAAATATTTGTCTTAATTAATCTTCAAAGAATTTATTAATTAATAGTAATTATAATCCTAACCCATTACTAAATATATCGCCAAGCTCCTAACATGATCATTAAGTCGTATTTTAAAACATTACAATTTAATTTCGTTTTGATTCAACAAGTCCACAAGAAATTCTCTTCGAGTCTCTACATAGAAAAAATAAAAAAACGAAAAAAAAATCAGTTGAATAATTAAAAACCCGGTGTAATAAATACAAAAATAAGTTACCATTCCTTTTTAAGTTATTCAAAAACAAATACAGTTCATCCTCTTGGGTCTCGCCAAATTTAGTAACATTCATTCTCATGACAGATAAAGTGGCCGCTGTCTGTACTGTAATTATGCACGTGGTATATGAACAATGATGACACAGTGAGTTAGAAGGTTATTCACTTGTATTTTGTCGTCGACCAGAAGAAAAGCTTTCGAAATTAGCACCTTGCACGTTTACAAGGTGGACAGACGACCTAATAAAGACCGCAGGAACGCGTTGGATGCGAGCCGCTTCCAACCGATCTTTGTGGAAGTCAATGGGGGAGGCCTATGTCCAGCAGTGGACGTCCTACGGCTGAAATGATGATGATGATGACATTTACAATCGTAATCATTTACTACTTCGAAAATTTATTATAAGATTATTCAATTTCGCTTGCAGGCGAAAAGAGATGTGAGATGGACAAAACGTTCACCTGATGACGACCACTGGTCTACCAATTACTAAAGCTATTAAGACCGCCGAAGACAGAAACACATGGAAGAGTATGCTAAGCCGAGTACCTACAGTTAAAACTAGACACTACCTTTAGCAATGAAGATGTCGACTGAGAAGAAGTTGTCCATGACCATTGCTGCGATAACAAAACAGTCTCTGTTGAACCCGCTAATCACTTTGAGGCATTTAATGGTTAATCTCAACATCCCTATAATTTCTCTAGAATAAAGCGTTATTGTGTATCTGGCGTGTAAATGTAATTTCATTGTATTTTTAGATTTGATCTAAACACTAATATATATATATGCAGCAGATATTTTAGCATAATAATGTGTGTGTGTAGCATAGTAATGTGTATATTGGCCTATGTCCAGCAGTGGACGTCCTACGGCTGAAATGATGATGATGATGATGATGATTTTAGCATGACGAGCCAGTTGTTAACATTATGTACGTATCGGTGTGCATGAGCTTTCCCTCCGAAGATAAAACAGTAGCGTCTTCTTACTTTGTTACTGTGAAGCCATCTAACTATCGGTCGGCCATCGCAATCTCCACCTACTTTCTCAAAGCTACCATAATTATCTAGTAATATCGTCGTCACGTCAAGGAGACACACAAAGATAAATGAGTTTTTTCGGATTTCGTGCAGGCGTTTATTTTTTCTCAAATACACACTGTTTGACTGTTTTCAAATACACACATTTGATTAATTAGTGTTATCTCAAGAAGGGTCAGAAAGATATAATAGGCTTCTTAATAACAAAAAGTAGAGTCAACGATGAGTCTTACTGGACTTTCTAGTACTCGGCTGGCTAGCTACCACTTTCAAGTTGAAAATCTGCCGCCAAACACCTAACGGTGTGTTCCGGCAGCCTCACTTGAGAACCAGTTTCATTCCAGGCTAGGTGTGTTTACCATCTTCGACCATACTGTCACTTAACATCAGGTAAACTGTGGTCAAACACCTAGCCTGTCAAACATAAAAAAAGGTTACGTGACTAAATTCAAATTAATTTATTGACATAAAAACGATACACATTTACATTTATGTATCAAAAATGGCAAAAAATATACATTAAAAAAAAGAAAAAATAATAGAATCATTATTGTTCTTATGATTATGTATTATAGGAATAATAATGATTCTATCAGTAAAAAACGTCGTCAAGAGTAATAGAGCTGTTACGCTCTTTTCTTCACAATTAGTCAAAAAAAAAGCTGACAGCATCTACTTCGATCAAAAATTTTGCATTGCCATACAGGGTGGAAATGCTACAAGCATTCTAGCCATATATACATCCTCTTGTGTATTACTATTAGATCAGGTTTTCGTTTTTATAAATTAGTAAGTAATTAGTATTCATTTAGAGACATCTGGTGAGATGGCGATTAAGCCCAAGCTTATTCATAATTTAAAAAAATATAATATTAGTGTCAATTAGTGTCAATAAAAAATAACGATCAAGTAAGGTCACATATTTTGCACTAATAAATTGAACATTGCAAATGGACAAATTAAACAATGGTCATTGATATTGGTGTACAAGATAGGTACATACTATAACAAACCGCACGTTTCTAAAGAAAAAATGTAGCGATGTTTGAAATATTTCACTTCGCAATGCATGCACGTTCTAAACAATGGACTGACGTTCGTGACAATACTCAATGGTTTTTTCACAATGGTTTCCATAATAGGCCAGTTTGTCTGTACCCTTTGGGACGCATTTGCTACGGCCATAGAAGCATTGTAAAGCGCGGTACGGACTAAAGTAAGGACAGTACAAGAGCAGTATTGCGGATGTTAAAGTGATGCAAGTTCGTACAAGCTAAGTTACCAACCGAATAAGAGTATGAAGAACATTAAAAAACACGTTAATAAATAATCCCGCACATTAATTTGAAATTCGACCGGAACTAACTTCATTTCACTCATTTTGTTGGCCAATCTCAAACACTCGTTTGAATATCGACCGGAACTAACTTCAGTTCGCTCATTTATAAACCAATCGGAATCACCCATTTCAAGATCGACCGAACCTAACTTCGGTCATGTTTTAGTAACACCTAATCGAGTTACGTTGTAAGTATTGGTTGTCATCAATTTCCTCGTTGGTCAAAATACAATTAGTACCTAATGTATTTAAGAGGTACACGGGAACACTAACATGTTACATACCTGAATTGCTAAAATGATTTTATTTTATTTTTATAAAAAAACGTTACTAACAAATAAAGTAAATAGAAGACAAGTGTTAGTACCTTTAAGTAACCTTTAGTGTATCGTGGCCCTTAGGTCTCTTGATTCAATGCAAGGTAAATCAGTCACAGATTTGGTAACACCATTCATGTTTCGTAATATTCGTGGTGTGTTAAATGGTTATAAACCTTATTTATAAGACCAAAGGGTTTATAATGCTATTTTGAACTTTTGTGGCCGACGTGACATACGCGTAAAAGTGATAGCTCACCCTTTTTCTATTGATTAGAGCCGATTGTATCATAAAGTTATGCAAAGACATATTGTATTTAATAAATAACCGTTTAGCTATTCAATTGTTACGTAATAAAAACCAACTAGGTACACTAACCCACTAAAATCGTTGAATGAATCAGTTTTTACTAGACAAGCGTGCTCCATCGTTGACCGCATCTTCGTCGTCAGGCGAGATGGTATTATTTGTATCAAAAAAACATAGCTGTAGGTTTGAAGAAGATTCTAAACAAAAGATACATAACACTTTGTTGTTCACACCAAAATCATAGAAATAAAAATATTAAAATGGATAATTGGTCTTATCATTTCTATCAGACCAATCTCTTCCAGGCAACACACATCTGAAATACCACACACCACACAGGAATATACTTGTAAGAAGGAAAACATTTTCAAATGTTTACAACACCGCACCCAGTATAAACAATTCTGAAAGAACTGGATACCCAAGAATGGCAGAAATGGAAAGTAGAAAGACCATCACCAATACATATTTAAACCCCATCACCAATGAAGCTAAAGAAGTGACATCCGACAATATATCGCCAATCATAGAACAGCATTCAAATAAGAACTAATAGAAGATAGGTACTAGTAAATCTTCCATTGGTACAAGTAAAAACATTAAAATTTATGAGTTCGATAAACATTAATGAGAAAGTCATCACTAAAGCAGAACCACAATTCTAAGCCGGTAAATTCAAAGTGCAGAAAGTGCCTGAACCACCACCAAAAGAATAAGAATCATTTCTACCACAAGTATAACGTAAAGACCAAATAAAAAAACCTACTTCCAACGTAGTTATCCATGCTTTCCTTCCTGACGATGACTGAAGACATCTTAGTGGCGTAGACTATACAGCTATCGAGGAAGGAGGAGTGAGGGGCTACTACGAGGATCGGAGCTTCTTGCCGGCTGGCCTGGCGGCCCCGGATGCTGATAGCCATACCACCAGCCAGGTATGACATCTTGCCGATGAAGCATATTAGCGGTTTCAGCGCCCTAGAAATTTAAAAGCTTCTGTTAAAAGAGAAAAGAACAAGAGGGAAGAAGAGAACAAATAGAACACACAGAAAATACGTAGTATAAATTAGTTGCCTTGATTGTTTGACTAACTCTTTATTGTCCATACCAAAGAAGAAAAAGAAAATACATTTAATTAATAGGTGTAACAACTGGCGACCTTATAGCTAAAAGCGATCTCTTTCAGGTAATGACGAAAGGACCGATAAGGGATTAAAAGACTAAAGAGATATAAGATAGAATACTTCACTATTGTAGTAAAGTATTTTCCTCTTGCTTTATGCAACGGGAATAGTTTAAGAATACCTTTATTGACAAAGGAAAAATACACAAAATATTAAAAAATCTTAAAAATAAAAATAATACAAACGAAACAAGAAACAACAAAACACCACTAAATTGTTCATCTTTTAA
This sequence comes from Biston betularia, assembly GCA_905404145.2. NCBI lineage: Eukaryota > Metazoa > Arthropoda > Insecta > Lepidoptera > Geometridae > Biston > Biston betularia. Next base: position 12,992,652 of record FR989873.1, read on the forward strand.
AAAACACCTAAGACTTGTCAACGCATTTTAACTTTAACATAGATCTAGTAAAGTAATCGATGAGGTAATATTTTGTTTGATCAGGCCTGATAGTAAAACTGTCTTATAATCATTCTATTAGCTTACGGCCTTTGGCAACTAAAATACTTCATTTGGCCTAAATCTATTTTGTCTTTCTGAGTATTAAAATTTTACTATGACTACAACGCCGTTGATCACGTTTCAATGACCGCACACTACCATAGATAAAAATCGATTGACCGCCAAGAGCATTTCTTTGTACGCAGCATCTGTGGCATGCTTATGAAGCACATAAAACCAGAACACGTTTTTGTTAGCTCCAAAATGACTGATATTGTATTTTGATATATGACGAGGATAGAACTTGCACCATGATTAACGGGACTATAATTATGTCGCGTTTTGATCTGGACTGTCCCATTTTCTGCTTCTCCGTCCCGGTATTCTTCGGGAAAATCAAAATTGTCATCAATAGATATTATATAGCGCTTATTTTATAGACAATATTCGTTTACCCGTAATAATATAGCTCTCTCTCTCTCTAAAATATGTTGCTTAAAATGTTTGCGATCATCTTAGTACTGTTTTAACACTTCCGTTGACGGGATACTGCCAAGGCAGCAACATTCAACATCGTCTTAGCGTGCCCACAGTATAGTTTTTTATTTTATTATTGTCTCAAGCGCTTCTAACCATTGAACTATTCAGGTTGTACACATTTCTTTGCGAATTTACTTTCCCATCAAAAAACATCACAAAAATGTTTAACGTGCAATTTGATTTTGATTTTACTACATGAACTCTTGAACTACATAGTAGATACGGCTGTCATAAAACCGGAATCAAAACAGCGTCCGTACTCAATAAAATATTCATACACAAGCTGTCCCCGACGGTTTCACCCGACATCGGCTTCTTCAAGCAAATTAGCTATCAAATGCAAAAATATTTTTTGAAATCCGTCTGGCAGTAGGTAGGCGTAGTAAATAGCGCGTATAAACAAACAAACAAACTCTTCCTCTTTATCATTTTTTTTTCTAGACAAAGTGTTTGACTAAAGTTCATCCGATGTTAAGTGACGGTGCGGTCGAAGATGTTAACACTTAGCTTCGAAAGGAACTGGCTCTCGTGTGAGGCAGCTGGAATTCACATTTAGATGCTTAGTGGCAGATTTTCAACTAGAGAGCGGTAGCTAGCTAGCCGAGTATGTACCTAATAGAAAGTACCCTACCACAATGCTATGGTTTCCTCACGATGTTTTCTTTCACTGGCAGGTCCAGCTCATTGTTGGGGTTAGATTTAGATACACATTTTGTAGCGATGGTAGCTCAGTGGTTAGCGCGGTAGGTTCGCATGCCGAAGGGCATGGGTTCAAACCCCAACAATGAGCTTGAGCTGCCGGTGAAGGAAAACATCGTGAGGAAACCATAGCATGGTGGTAGGGTACTTACTAGTACTCGACTGGCTAGCTACCACCCTCAAGTTGAAAATCTGCCGCCAAGCATCTAACGGTGTGTTCCGGCAGCCTCACTTAAGAGCCAGTTCCATTCCAGGCAAGGTGTGCTTTACCATCTTCGACCACGCCTTCGCTTAACATCAGGTGAGCTGTGGTCAAACACCTAGCTTGTCAAACATTAAAAAAAAAACTTTAGTTGAGTATAAATGTGCAATTTTATTACATTTTTTTTTTGCCATCACAGTACAGGACATAACTGTATATTTATATATAATATTACACTTCCAATTCTACTCACGTTTTGAGCAAATAAATTATCTTTATTTTCGGCCTAAAAAGTCAATCACACCTTTATCAAGCGGTCTATCAAACTGACCATAGGTCTTATAAAAGTCAAGAAATGTCTGCATCAAGTAGAGTCAGTTTAAAGCCATATACAGTTAACTAGAAGCGTCAAAAGCCGACGTATGAAGGTAATGCTGTATGACTCGCGAGGCTAACGGAACACACTGTTTGCCGGTATGCGGGCAATGGGTATGGAGTTCATGGCCATACGTATTAAATTAATTCAACTTTATGAGAAAGTATTATGCTAAAACATTACTCTATTCAACTTATCTTGGGAATTCGACGTATTGTCGAATGGCGTTTTTATTACTAATACAAATACAAATCTTTTATTAATAACACCACAGTTACAGGTCCATATATAAAAATACATAAAACGGCTTCCATTCATATTTAAAAATACCAAAATCATAACATATGTCAATACAATGAAAATGTCAATGAAATAATAAGTCACATATATAATAATTATGTCAATATGATTAAATGTCAGCAAAAACAAAAATATTATAATTACTTATTAATAAACTCTCAATAATCTCTTAGTTTCATATAATCGTCAAAGTCATAAAACAAGGTCTCTTGAAGCCAAGATCTTAGTTTGCTTCTGCGCGCACGCGGTGGAAGGTGCATCCCGAATGGAAGCGCGTACGCGGTTGTAGACCGCGGGCCCCAGAACGTATACCGACCTCTCCGATTTGACGAGCCGATGCGACGGCGTTACTAGTTGGTCTTTCTTTTTATTACTGCGAAGATCCAATTTGTATTGCATTATAAAGTTGTACAGCATATTGTGCACATGTTTTGTCTGTCGCATCAGCTTGATACGTGGAACATGTGGATTAGATTTAAATGTAATAAAATGTCTATCACTAATAAAGTATTTTATTATGTAGATGTAGAATGTAAAATGTAGAACTAAATAATACAGATACCAAATTTAACAAACCGACCAAGTGCGTTTCGGACTCGCGCACGAAGGGTTCCGTACCATTAAGTATTCTACCGTATTTAAGTATTCTATCAGTTATCTGTCTTCCATAGCACAAGCTCTGCTTAGTTTGGGGTCAGATGGCGCTGTGTGTAATGATATTTAATGATATTATTGATAGTGATATTTATTTATTTATTTTATTTATTATCTATAAAAATCAAGTTTGTTGTATGGGAGCCCCCCTTAAATATATATTTTATTTTTTAAGTATTTGTTGTTAAAGCGGCAATAGAAATACATCATCTGTGAAAATTTCAACTGTCTAGCTATAACCGTTCTTGAGGTACAGCCTGGTGACAGATGGACGGACGGACGGACAGCGAAGTCTCAGTAATAAGGTCCCGTTTTTACCCTTTGGGTACGGAACCCTAAAAAGCACCGTACTTTCTAAAAAGGAGGTAAATACTTTTTGTTAGAATGATGAATAACTGTAAAAAGTGTTATCACGTGTGCGCGATTACCCCTTAATTATGGTTGACCAGTTTTTTAAAACACTTTTACTCTTTTATTATGGAAACTGACGTTGTTTACGAAACGTGTGATTATTTTTTTAAACACATATTAATAGTATTCTTTATTCATATGTCTAAAGCGATTGCTGTCATATTTCGGCCATACAATGCGAAGAGGGGATGGGGATGAAAAGCTGGTCATTGTTAGCAATACCGAAGGAAAAAGGACACAAAGCCGGTCGCCAACACGATGGTCTGACCAAATGAAAGAAGCCACCTCCCCTTCTAAATTCTAGCACGTGGTGAGGACCACTTCGGACCGGAGTCGATGGAGGCAGATTGTCCATCTAAGAGGTTCCAGTGACCACGATCCTAAGAAATGAGGGGCCGATTGAAGAAAGAGCGTAATCATTCTTTATATCTCACTTAATATTATAAATGTGAAAGTTTTGGATGGATGGATGGACGGATGTTTGTTACTCTTTCACGCAAAAACTACTGAACGGATTTGAATGAAATTTGATATGGAGGTAGCTGAGACCCTGTATTAGAACATAGGCTACTTTTTATCCCGAAAACATGTAGCGGGTAACACAGCGAGGCGCAGCTAGTTTCAAAATAAAATGTAGTTAACGTGCGTTCTGAGATTCCTTACAGAACAAACCGCAGTAATTATGTCCAACAATATGTCCCTGGAAAATACACAATAACGCTATCAAACTAAATCTAGAATCAGAAAACTTTACAACAGAGATTTTAATGAAAATAAAAGATCGTGACGACCTTCGAGACATAAAAACTGTCAAATTGGTTCCGGCGCAGACGCCAGAGAATAGTAGCTAATTTGATAGAAAAACCGTCATAATTCCTCCTCCACGAGTACCTACATTAGACAAAATTACGTTTAATACAATGTTTAACCAACTGAATAATAGATAAACAGAATGGACATTTCCAATGTCAAACAATGACCAAGGCATTTGCTACAATAAACTCATTATGAGCAATTAATATGCATTGACCTTTTTTCATACCCATACTAGCGACTCGCCCCAGCTTCGCACGGGTGCAATGCAATATAGATACTAATGTGGTGCACATGCATGTATTATACATATAAACCTTCTTTTTGCATCACTCTACTATTTACGTGGTGGTAGATTTCCTTAGCAGGAGATCATCTAGGTAGGTACCACCGCAGTACCAGATATTCTGCCGCCAAGCAGTAGTGTGTAAACATTGCTGTGTTCCGGTTTGAAGGGTACTGCAGCCAGCGAAATTAATGGGCTGTTGAGACTAGCCATCAAAGTCTCAAAGTAATGAGTACCAAAGCAGCGTTGCACTAGACTTTGTTTTGCTACTCAAAGTTATGTGTATCGCTGCCATCAGGAGAGCGTCTCGTTCGTCTCATTACCTTTACAGAAAAACACTCAGTCTATTGATGGAAATCACATTAAAATCCGTTGCGTAGTTTAAAAGACCTAAGCATACATACGGCGGGAAGCGACTTTGTTTTATACTATGTATAGATATATAAAAGTAATAAGATAAACGAGACACTACTGGTAAGAGACTAAGAGATAAACCTATCCATGACCATTGAAGCGATTCAAACCGGAACACTGTAATGTTTAGAGACAGTAATGCTTGGCGGCAGAATATCTGGCACTGCGGTGGTACCTACCTAGACGATCTCTTTTGGACACGTTTTTTTAGGTATAACCGCAGTATAACAGGGTTGGCATTATTAAAACAAGTTGTCTTAAAACAGAGTTTTTAATACGTGTTTAAAAACAGCGTAAAACAAGTTTTAAACAATGTATAAAACAACAAGCTTTAAAACTACTTTTCATTGCAAATGACCACCTAAGAATACAGATAGAACTGTATTCTTCGACCACACCTTCACTTAACATCAGGTAAGCTGTGGTCAAACACCTAGCCTGTCAAACATTAAAAAAAGTACCTACATGTACGTAAAAAAATAACCCAAAAAAGTAAGCAAAAGAACACCAAATAAGACAAATTTTTGATTATTTTTTGATTGTACCATTGCAATATAAATTAATTTTTTTTAGTTTGTCATTAATAAAAAAAACAAAGATTTGTCTAATTTGGCGTTCCTATGCTAACTTTTGATTGCGTTTAGTTTTTTTAAGTACCTAAATCTCTTGTGTATAAATAAATGAGTATCGATGGCTGTGAGAATTTAGCCGTTACCGCAAACCGTTCTTGTGTAACTTTTTAAACTGATTCAATATGAGCAGACCTGTATTCTGCATATTTTACCCGCTGTCACATCTGTCTGGGGAAGTAACAGCCGAGCTGTCATCGCTACAGAACTTGATACTTGATCTTGAAGTACCTATTCAAATGTTAATAAAATGGGTCATCACCTACTTCCTTAAACTCACACACGCAAAGTTAATCTATGCACTAACAAGACAAACACGTTTCATATTTGATCTAGCAGCAAAATATTGATGTTGGCGGTTTACTCTTCCTATAGCAACCAAATATTTGTCACTAGCTGCGTGGTTTGAAATATATGGCTTTTAGGTAATGTTTTGATAACAAGACGGTGACTTCGTCATCATCGTCGGCTCGTTCTGCCCTCTACAGCCTACAGTATTTGTAGCCATGATAGCCCAGTGGTTAGTGCGGTCGATTCACACGCCACAGGGCGTGGGTGCTAGAGCTGACGGTGAAGGAAACCATAGCGTGGTGGTAGGGTACTTTATAGTACTCGGCTGGCTAGCTATCACCCTCAAGTTGACAATTTGCCGCCAAACACCTGGCGTTTCGGCAGCCTCACATGAGAGCCTGTTCCATTCCAGCTATGTGTGCTTTACCATGTTCGACCACACAGTCACTTAACATTAGGTGAGGTGTGGTCAACACCTAGCTTGTCGACCAAAAAAGTGTCCCCCTTTTTTTATTTATGCAAAATTATTAAGCACTTGAGATATTGAGATATTGAGCGACACCTTTGTAACTGTATTCAAAACATTAATTACAAGATTAAGTACTTGTAAAATTCACTGAGAGACAAAAGTAATGTTGAAAGAAAAAATATAGGTACAGCATTTTCTGCGAGATTAAAAATCTAAAAATTGCATAAATATAAATGAGATTCGAGTCTTATTGTTACGACATAACCGGTTCTTTATAGGTTATTAGCTTATTATCTGCTTATGTCACTAAACGCGGAAAAACATACATATGTGCTAATGTTTGACATAGACCAATAATAAAATTGTAGGGAGTAATGCCTAATTATTTATTCAATTGTTCAAAAGCAACATGGTTCATATTTTATAAACTAAATCTTCCACTCGGGAAAGCCCCTATACCCGTATCTACATAATTTGAGTATACACAAAAACAAAGGAAACCCCGGTATACACAACCTGGGTGTCCCCAATATACGCAGTCTGGGTGATACCCGAGTGGGTAGACACCCGCTTGGATGTGTACACACTCGGGAAACCCCGATGTACACGATCTGTGTGATACCCAAGTAGGCAGACACCCGCTCGGGTGTTAACATACTCTAAAAATCCATATATACACAATACACAATCCACGTATACACAATTACACATTAATTAGGGTGTCGTGAAATCGCAAATGAATTATTTTTTTTTAGCTAGCCGTGTCTTCTTTTTACATCAAACGTAGCTAGTGAAACGCACCTATTGTATATACCCACCAATGCACTATTTATAAAAAAAATGTCTAGCTCTAATTTCGCCTGCACTAAGTGTATTGGGATACGCTACATGCCTACAAAATTGATCAGATTATTGATACTCTATACCGTCAAAAATTTGATAGAGTTGCCAGATATTTTTTATATTTTGGAGGAAGGTCGCCTAATTAGATACTACCACTGCGTGGGATATTCTGCCGCCAAGCAAATTACTATGTTGTTCTGATTTGAGAGATATTATTGTAGCTAGCGAAATTACAGGACTAATGAGAGCCGCCTTCGAATGTCTCAACATTGTGATGCCCTGGATTTTCTTTTGTAACTCGAGGTCTTGGATACGTGGCAGGCCTTATCTGCTATTAACACGCTTTGTTTCGTTTTGTTTTTTATACGAACATAAATACAAAATCCGATTCGGTTCATACAACAGCCGCAGTAACTTTCGCTTCGTTTTTTCAACAATGTGAAATACTGTTATCTGTTCTTTTTGACATAGAAACTTGTATTCAATTTACTATCTATAAAAAACGCATCTCTAAAAATATTTAAAAAAAAAAACTCAAATCATGATTTTAAATTCAACAATTTCAAAATGTGCCGAGACATAAATATCTGTTTAGATTCTTTTTTTTTACTTTTTGTGTATAGTAAAATCAAAAAGAGTAAAGCCAACGATTTAAGTATCATGTGCAAGAATCTTAGAATCATCAATCATAGGTGCACAACAGAAGATAAGATTTAACAACAATAAGCTGAAAGACAACATCAAAAATACTACTTACATACTAATTCAAGCTACACACGTCCGAAAAAAGCGAAGTTGAAATCCATGCAATTACCGCTATACAACTGATTTTTCGGATACATCTTCCGTTACAAAGTCTCGAGAAGTTTATACATCTGATGGTTAGTCTCAATGGCCCTGTTATTTTGCTAGCTACAGTACAATTCGAACCGGAACACAGTAATGTTTACACACTACTGCTTGGCGGCAGAATAACTGGTATTGCGGAATACTGGTACGTCCTCGTACTGATTCTTTTATATTTCAAAAGACTTTACCGTAAGAAAAACAGCTCTTCCATTCAAAAATGTTTTTTTTATAGTTGATAGGCTATGTTTGACGACAGCGCACCTGATGTTAAGTGACAGTGTGGTCGAAGATGGTAAACCACACCTAGCCTAAAATGGAACTGGCTCTCAAGTGAAGCTGCCAGAACACACCGTTAGATGCTTAACGGCAGATTTTTCAGCTTGAGGGTGGTAGCTAGCCAGCCGAGTACTAGAAAGTACCCTACCACCATGCTATGGTTTCCTCACGATGTTTTCCTTCACCGGCAGCTCATTGGTGGGGCTTGAACCCACGCCCTTCGGCATGCGAACAGACCACGCTAACCACTGAGCTGTGATCGCAACATGTAATTCATATACAACAAGTATGAGAAAAACTGATTTCTTTCGCAATTCCACGGTTATTAAAATTAGCTGTTAGTTCCAAGAGCTTCATTAGACTTAGCGCTACTACTGTTCTGCGTAACCTTGTATGCTTTGATTGAAAATATTGCACCCGAGGAACATACTCGTTCAAAACATAAGAGTCTATTGCGAATGTAATAAAAGCGTAAGTGAGCTTAATTATTTACAACACTAAGTATAACATCGGTGGATCACATGAGTTGTTATATAAAGCTATCACTGAAACAAAACAAAAACACTACGAAACTGAACCAGCTAGCAAACATAAAACCATGCACTAGACTATCACGACCTACGTCCAATGAAGGGCAGCCTCGCCGTGTCTGCTTTAGCGACTACGCTCGGAGCCCCGAGGCAGACGATGGCGATGGCGTCAAAGAAGGAGGAATGTGGGGCCATGACGACGACCGGGGCCTCACGGCGGTCCGCCGGCGTATGCTGCCTGCCCAGGACCCTGACGCGGTGGAAACCCGCCGTGAACACCACCAGCCGCATCAGCGACAGGATCGAGAACCGGAGCTTGCTGTGAAACCAGCCAACTGGGTTAGTTTTTTTTTACATGCTCAACTCTAAATAACCGTGTAATGATTTCTCGGCAGTCGATTACCTAATTTGACTACTTTTAATCGTGTCGTATCGATTTGAAATGTATGTAGCTGGAATTTCACTGGCAACACAATAATCTGGTGCCATGAAGCTGGAGCCAGGTGGTAGAAAACATTTTTTTAACAAATTTAGGGTGCTACCTTCTTTTATGTTTTTGAGTCGCACTTTATGCATTTATCAAGTACGTATTTCATGATCAATCGTGAAATAAAGGGCTAGGTCGAACCTGGACCAGATTGATACAGAACCGAAGTTTTTTTTTTTTTTTTTTTTTATGCCACAGGTGGCAAACAAGCTGACGGGTTGCCTGATGTTAAGCAATCACCGTCGCAATACCAGGAGTACCACAAATACGTTGCCGACCTTTTAAGATTCTATTAACATGCCTTTTGAAGAACCCAATGTTGTAACTCCGCGGGAATACGGAAGAAGGAAGATCATTCCACAATTTGCAAGATGGCGTAACAAGCGAGAGCCTTTAGGTAGGACAGTAGGACAAAGAAAGCTGTAGATGATGATGATGTTGAAGTCAGCCAAAGTAAGTCAAGGTCGAACTACGTCAAACCCTAGCAAGGTTTTTCGGAAAAAAATTTAAGAAACAAAATTAAGAACACGAATAAAATAAAAAAATTAATTAGCTCAAAGATGATTGGCAAATAAGTCCGACCGTGAACAGATTGCTTTATAACGTGTTTGACAAATGTATTATGTTGCTGTCAATCAAACGCCAAAACCAAAGAAAAAAAGACCAAAAGGAAATGGTCTTTTTTTCTTTGGTTTTGGCGTCGCGTTTTGAGCATTTGCCAGTGTCAAGTATTTATATATTTTCAAGATTCAAAATTTCTTTTGAGAAATCAATAATTGTTTTTGTTCATGTTTTTTTTTTATGAAAATTTTGGTCGCATTATCGCATAGTAGTTTCTTGCAGTGTAAAATGTAGAATAAGACAAATATTTGCATGCCAAAAGGCGGGATATGGCGTACCATGATTTTACTCCTACCAATTGTACTCTACCCATACCTATACGCAAATAAATATGATTAATTAATTAATTATTGTCGTTCGGTGACTTATAGGCTCTAGGTTAGGCAAATATCTTTCATTCCATTTGGTGATCGCAGCATTTTCGCCTTGTTTTAAAATATCTATCGATCGACTCATCATAAACGATTTCGCAGTGAATAGCCGATACCGAAATAATGTGTAATTAATATATACATACATCTAAGAACAATAAATGTGTATTACATATTTGGTACCCAACGCTATGGGGCGTTATTAAAATTATTGAGTGGATCACGAAGGGGTAGTATAAAAAATTACCGGGCCATGGCAGAATAAAGTCTGGGAAACACTGCTTTATACTAAAGGTCACGTACCTAAGGCAGGTAGTATTCAACCTCAATTCTTCGATATACCTAGGAATTATATATATAACGAGACACATGAGTTATGAGACTCGTAAATATGGGAGCTTATCCGTCATATGATGCCCCATCAATATACCTCGTCCCATCATCAATCAATCTATGAACTATTCAACATTATTCCGTTTGTTTTGTTCTTATTAAATGACCATTAGCTCAATCATTGCCAGAAGCTAGTAGGTAACTCACTTTTGTAGCAATGACAGCTCAGTGGTTAGCGCGGTCGGTTCACAAAACCAAGGGCGTGGGTTCAAACTCCAACTATAACCTTGAGCTGCCCGTGAAGGAAAACATCGTGAGAAAACCATAGCATGGTGGTAGTAGCTACCACTAGATGTGTAACATGACATGATGATATGATATTTGACTTTTACATGAATGCTCCCTTCTCTCTTCTAAACGTTGCTGTGACCGACAGGGTCCATATTTGACTGTGTACCCTAAAATACATTGTATTTTTAACATCTTGTACTGTACGGAAGCTATAAATATCTTGAATCTTGTGTACTAAATTTCATCCAAATCCGTTCAAATGTTTTTGCGTTATTAACGTACAAACATCCATCCATCCATCCTAACAAACTTTCACATTTATAATATTATAATAGGAAGCATACAAAGATAGGATAGCTCAAAACTATGCAGCGCTAGTACTGTGCCAAAGATAATTAAAAAATAAAAAAACAATCAGAAAAAAAACACCAAATTAAGATTCAGAATCGTCTGACGACGCATAATGGTCATAACATGTGTTGAGCAATGACCCTTTCACCACTAGACCGCCCGCAAGCAAACATGGTTTTTATGCTGAGCGTAACATTCGAGCGTATCATGTCACAATAAGCCATGACTCTGCATTTTCTTTTTTTTTTCTTTCTTAATGGGACGATTCAACCAAAAGGTAATTTTTTATTAGGTAATAATAACTACGTTCTGTCGAAGAAAGCTAAGATATCAGCATATCCGCTCGTAGGTATTCTCAAAATCCCACCGATATTATGCAATGGAAGATCTTAAAATTTTTCGGATGGGTGACCGTGAATGAATGATTTTTTTTGTATGGAAAAAGTAAGGAGGCGAACGAGACGCTCTCCTGATGGTAAGAGATAACGCCTGTCCATGATAATTGCAGCGATACACAGAAATTTGAGTAACAAAACAGGAAAAAGTAACATTTTTTATTTACATCCTCATTTTAGTTAATGTTTATTTTTCTATTTTACGAATAATATATGAATTTGAATATGGACTTAATCTGAATTAAATCATTGGACTTTTTGCGAAGAAGACATTTTGCGAAATTTTGGGGCATTCTGCGAAAACCCCATCAAAATGTTATCTAGAAAATGAAAATCTTTTTGAATGACAAATGTACTGTTTGATTGGATTTCTATTTATTTCTAGTCATGCTTACTTCGCATTTCTGATATTAGAAACCGTGTTAGTTAATGGAGTGTTAGCTTTAACTGACTAAACTTAACTAAGTACCTAATTGTTTATTTTTAGACGCGCAAACTCTGTATTTTTTTGTACCAACGCTTCTATTCCTCCTTTGACAACAGCCGCAGACATTTTTAGACTACTTACAGTGTACTTCTTCTATTTTTAAAAAGGTTTGAGAGATTGTTGCAACGTATTTACGCTCAGCTCATCTCTAGAGTTCTGTGATATCTTGAAAGATAACATAAAATTAAACTGGATCTAGCGCGGCATAATTATAGTAGCGATGATAGCTAAGTGGTTATCTTGGTCGCCTATACATCCGAGGGCGTAAGTTCCAATCAAAATAATGAACTCGCTTTGAAGGTGAAAAAAAACATCGTGAGAATTATGCGTCTGGATGGCTAGCTACCACTCTCAAGGTGATAAATAATCTGTCAACACTTAACGGTGTGAGAGCCAGTTCCCATTCCAGGCTAAATGTATTTACTATTTTCGACAACATCGTCACTGAACATCAAGTTAGCTGTGGTCAAAATAATTATCTAGCCTGTGACCAGTATAAAAATAAATAAGAAAGTAATAGTTAAAACGAGGGAAGGTCATCGTTATTAAAACGATGATTACGACTACGCAGGGTTATAAGCTTGGTATGTACTTAGCCGAAAGGGTCATTACACTTATCAATATGAACATCTTTTATTACGGACACATAATTATCTCAAATTGCGAAATCAGCTGCTGTATAGTCAGAGGTCAATAGCTTTTACGCGCCCCTGACGGGCATAAACCGAAACTGGAACGAACGTATGGTACTTTGTCATTTTGGGTAGGGATTGACTAGCATCGACAACGGCTAACCGCCATCAGACTAACAACAGAAAAAAAGAGAGAGTATTGAATTCTTTCTTTTATTTTTTCCTCTAGTCAGTATCGAACACGTATTGGTCGACAAATCTGCCGATTTTGAAACGAAAGAAAGAGAAAAAGAATATTTTAATCTTTCTTTTGCTCTCAATGGCCGGCCATGATTGCACTGTCTAATTGTATTAAATCTATTAAATACTCTAGCAAGACATCATAATTTTAGAACGTATCTTAATTTCTAAGCGATTTGATGAAACGGGACAAAACAAAGTATCAAAAATGCTACTTCAACTCAATGCGATAAAGTACCAAACAGCACATCAAGCATTGCCATAGCATCTTGACATCAAGTAGATCGTAATGTATGTCAAAACGTTTTCGTCGTTAGCTTCGTATTACTTTCCACGGGCACTTTCTATCCACAATGCTTCAAGAACGGTCGCTTATAGATTTTGATATAGATTTTACTGCCTCACAATAATGGCTAAATGAATGAAACGTGCGGTACCAAACTAATAATATCAATTTAAAAAAAAATGGTTAAAAGTTAGTTTAGAAACCGAAAAACTTTGTTTTTGGGAAGCATTTTTGTACGTTTTTGAAGCATTTTTGTACTATAAACAAAATCGTCGATTAAAAGCAACATAGTTAACCTCAAAACTACGAACAAAAAATGCATTATTTTGGATAATTAATTAATTACAATAGACTTAAATTTAGGTAACGGTATTTAATTTTATTACGTTAAACTCCATGCAGATTGGCACCATTGCACCGACGGCCAATGTCATTTTTGATTTTTTAATTTACCGCCAAATTTGCTAGGGTTTAATTACAATATAAAAAACCGGTAATTGCCGCAGAAAATAATCTGACGTCGATACGAAGTATTTTTAGCCACTTTTATGAGTATTGTTAAGGTATTATTATTGTGTAATACGAGAATTTATTTTTGGAAAAATCCATTCACTTTGGAGATCGATATATTTTATGCAATCAACTCAAACTGGTCAGTATTATCAGAACTCAAAATTAAATGGTTTAATGCTGTAACAAGCTGGAATGCAGATCGTAATGCGACTTTTTTAAATAAAATTGACAACTAAATAATTGTATTAGGTAGTATTTTTACGCTAAACAAAATTGTAGAGCATTTAAATGTCACTTTTTATTTGAAGTTGTATTATATAAGATTACTTAGAAAGCTGTGTGGAAGCTATATATGAATAAATTTACATGCATCATAATGTACATATGTATGTATACATGTGTTACATTTGTTCTGCCAAAGATTGCGTTTACATCATAGAAGCTGGTGATAATTCATTTTTCGAATATAACGAACGTGAGTAATAAAAAGATTTCCGAACATTTATAGAAATAAACTTAACGTGTTTGTATAAAGTCGTTTATTTCGGAAGAAAAAAAAAGCCTAGTTATAGAAGAATTTTTTTTTAACTTTTTAAGCCTTTATTAGGTCGCGTTGGGCAGCCGCGATCGTTGCTGACTCCAAAACTAGCAAATATTTTTTAACGTATTTACCAAGTCACTATACAAAATCATTGAAAATATGAATTTATTATCGATTTCTAAGTGTTCACTAGTAAAAACAAAAAATAATATTGTTCACAATATGTAAGTATATAAATGTTTTTGTTAACAAAGCTAAAACCGATTACCTTGTGAATTGCCCTGAACCATTTACTCAATTCAGTCTTTTACCTTATAGGAGAACGCATTATTGTTGACTGACATTGAAAAATTGGGATTGCCTGAAACGAATCTCTTTGTCATTTTAGCTGAACGCTACAGTGACGGTCTGATTAACACACTTAAAACAGTGAAATAGTAATTTAGCTTGTTTTCTGTAGTTATTCTGCACCTAAAAAGTTAAAGTCAGACTGTCCTTGATATTGATGACTGTTTTATAACTCAATTGGTAGTACTAAATCCGGTTTGAAAGCAGTATAATCGCACCGGCTCGTTAAGTCGGAGAGGCCGGTATACGATCTATCTTCGGTCTACAACCGCGTACCCGCTTCCGTACGGGATGCACCTTCCACCGCGTGTTTCAGAACCAAGCGGAGATTTTGGCTGCTAGACTTTGATTTATGATATTGACGAGTATTTTAATAAAAGATGACTAAATTACTAGTAAGTATAATTATGTTTTTTTTTATTTTATTACATTGACATATTTCGTATTAACAATATTTTTATATTGACAAACTTTACTTCGACACTTTGTGTTTTATATTGATTGACATGTAATAAGTGTTTTAAAACTTTTGGAATGATATAATTCGATATTACGGAATTTGACTTCTTGTAACATTGGTGTTATCAATAAAATATTTGTATTTATTTCTAAGATTTGAGTCCCACTCGGAACAATAATTTATGTGAAAAATATAGAAATTAGTTCTGTGACTGTATTTATTTTTAACAAGCTTATTTTATGAACTTCAATGGTAACTATGTAACAACGTAACCATATTTCAGAAGTCAATTTTAACCCACTTTTAAATGCCGTATCGAAATGAAACTTTGTGTGTGAACGTAGTTTAGATGATAACACTATAACTTGGTATTTTGGAGCTGGTTTGATGATAAAACCAGGAGGTGGATAGTGGCTACTAGTAAAGCTCAAGTTTGGTGTCATAGGATTCGTTTTGAGTCCAATATATTGCACTTGGTATCGACGGTCTGATGGTAGAGCAGGCAGGTAAATAGTGGAACTATTCCGTGGCTATAACTAGTAAACGCCTCGAAGCAGGAGTATGTGATAAAATACAAAAAAAATGGCATGAAATTTTCCACCGATATTTATTATCAATAAGTATTAATCGTCCGTTCCGACCAGAAACTTTGAAACATAGCCAAAGCGGCCTAAACGCCGCTTTGGCGAATAACTATCTTTTTGTGCCTTTCGCGTTAGAAACAATGGGCAGTTGCGGCAATAATGCGAAATAGGGCGTAGGATTAAAGATGGTGCTCCCGTGCTGGCTCGCACTTTGTGCAGAGGTTGTCTATTACCATACAGCGTGTTAATGCGGCCAGCGTGATTGACCTTTGCACTGGGTACAGTTGGGGGCGGTTAGCATTTTAGTAACGTTTAAAATTTGACTTGCAATATTGATGTTATGATTTTACTTTAAATTAAAAAATCATTATCATGTAAAAAAATAACATGTTAAATATATGATTAAAAACGTATTGTTTTTCACGTAATTTAGTGTTTAAGGCAAAATAGAATGATAAAAATGTACATATTATGGTATGTGACTAAACTTATACTTTTGTTTTTTGTCGTGTTTGTACACTACGAGAAAGCACAAGACATTAATTTTGTTAATTGATTTTATATAATTGAAACAACGTATTGCGCTTCCTGTGGGCAGAGAACAACTGCAATGTATTGAGAGCCGGCGCTCATTTTACATTCTGCAAAAATGCACTAAATATGGAAACTGTATTGCTAAATAATCATGAATTAATGTTAACTTGCACTAACTGGATTAACACATAGAAACTAAGCTGACAAATTAAAATCAGGTTTTATAAAATATCTATAAAAGTATTAAAACATGTCAAAAGCCAAAAGAGGGAAAACGTAGAACCGTTTTATATGGATTACCTTACTACGGTAGCTTTTAGTAAAACGTAAAAGAACCCACCTCCTCCATCCAGTCATAGGCTTCCGTCGCAAATCTTCCTCACTGATACCGTAGAGGCCGATGCACGCGAGGAACCATGCGGTCACGATCAGATAACAGATGACAATCACCCGAAACGGTAACAGTATCACTGTGAATATTGCCGTCTGAAACCATTGTTACATAAAATAACTAAACAGATTTTTTAATTTTTTTCTAATTTCTATCGTGCTAAACATTACTATTATGATTTTTATACCGAAAAAACGTTTTGCGAATTGTTCAAGTAGGTATCGATCTGATTTGTGACAATGTCAGCAATTTGAACATTTGTTAGCTGTTCCACCATATGGAATTATTGTTACCTATAGGTCGATGTATACTTTATTAGCAGATGTAAGCTTCATAAAGTCGATGAGTAACGCAAGCTAGTTATACAGAATAATCTGGATGTCAATAACAAACCTTGACTCCTAACTTTCCCCCATAGCATTACGTATTCACATTGGTAGCTCTCGTATTTTTCTGTACATTGTAAAAACAGTTTCTACTTCTAACTTGTAGGATACATTCTTTTTTTCTTATTTTAACGGTCTTATTGCCAGCACAAATAATAATAAATTATTGAGTATCTCTACTCAACTCAACTCTATCTACCTATCTAATAACTTTGAGCAATTGAAATTAAAAACTAAAATTAACTTTCACTATTTTATTAGGTATTTTATGAAGGAATACTTACTTTATGACTTGGGTAAATTATTAAAATTCGAATCCATAAAGGTAACTACCACGAGTATGGATACCTAATACATCATTAGTAAAATAAAATATGTACAATTTTTTTTTTTAAATAGCGCATTTATTTTTTTGTTTTTTTTTTTAACCTGTTCAATTCTTATTTGGTAACTACGTATGTAAAAAGTTTTTTCATGAGAAATAAAAAATATAGATACTTACATACTATTAGTATCTGATCAACATGAGAACAATAATTTATTTATCGGTGCGTACATAAATATTAAATTCTAAATTTTGTAATTAAAGTGTTATGTGAGTTTGCGCAAAGCATTTCTTCTACCATTGAGTCTTATAAGATATTCATGACGCCAATTTATTTACTTTCTCTTTTCCAGTTATGCAACGAGCTACACAGCTGCATCTTCAATATTCTTACCTTTATCTTGTCGTATGGATTATCTAGTTCCAATTTATGAACGAAAGGATTCAATATTTCAGCGCGCATGTCATCCGTCGAGTAAGCACCGGTTTCACTATGCAGTTTGCCATTCATTTTCACAGAAGCCTGAACTTGCAATTAATTTAAATTATTGATCTAATTAACAACCAAAGTTCACACTCATTCTTCATTATTTGAAGTTGAATATAATATATCTTTAACACTTTTTATTTATTTAATGACGTATTTCTAAACAATAAAACGCGCCGAAAACAAGCGTGCACCCAACATCGCACTTAAAAATATACTATTATTTTTATTTTCTAATTCTCTCTCCGCACTGTTTGCTATTGGTTGTTGCTTTTGACAGTTGTTTTGAGATCGACCGGTTTTAGAGATGAGTAAAATTACACCACAGCTGAGAGTTCTTCTTCTTTGTTTTTGGCATCGCACTTTGTCATGTGTCCGTGTGTTAAAAATCGAGTTAATTAGGTATAAACTCCAGGCAAAGTAACACAAAAGTAAGTGTTGGTTGAATCCGATCAGATCCCCAGTAAAGTAGTGGTGACTTTACTACAAGTTTCGTTTGAGATTTGCTAGCAACACAAAAAGTCATGTTTCACCACATTATGCCACTTTCCTACATTCGTGCACATAATTTGGAACTTTTTAGTTAAAACACTATTTTCATTTTATAGGCACATAAATACATGGAAAACAAGTTTCGGATGAAAATTTTATGAGAAGACGTGACTTTTCTGCTTTTACATCAACAATTTGTAAAAGTACATATTTAGAAAAAAAGAAATACATTTATTAGTTTTCAGGTTATCCTTTTTCTTAAACCTATTTCGTTGAAGCTTTTTATCGATATAATATGAATAAATAAATTAAACAGTTAAAGCAAAAAGTTTACGTTTTTAAGCACTATGCATAATATTGCATATATATGTATTTTAAAGCAGTACATACATAATGCTTAAAAATATATTGCTGAATAATAAATTTGTAAGTCATTAAGCCATTTTAAATTAGGGGTGTAAATACAATGTCAAATATAATATAAATAAAAAAATATATTTAAATAAATTAAGTTGGCGAATGAATAATTAATTAATTGTTCATACATGTTAATGCTTCGTGACAACTAGCGCCATCATAAAATTAAAGAAACTAATTCTAACCCCTTTAGTGAATAACGGAATATACCGGTTGACAACTCTATTGGTCTGCTGCAAAATAAATTCATTCATTTTTTTTTTTGATAAATCAAACTATCTAAAAGTTTACAAGGCTAGATATTTACAAAAAAAAAGCTTGTAGGACTGCCCGGCAGATGTGAAACCTGCTGCGCAGCATGAACATGATGTATATTGTATACTACGTGCATGCACACACTAGGAAATCGAAAAGTGGCGTAATGGGGGCTTGACCACGATGGCATAAGAGAGCGTCACGCTGTTTGCCATCACAAATACTTTAGTTAAATTAAAGATTAAATTATTACTTTACTAGTCATTACTGTAGGATGCTTTGTGGTGCGCATTGAGTACTATTATTTTTCGTACCTAATGTTCTAGTTAGATCTGCATGTTAAAACTATGTATTTGCATGTTAATTGTTCACGCAATACAAAAAATTAAATACAGAACTTAATGATAATTACATAAGTTTTGTTGGTTTTGTATACAAATGTAATAATAATGAAACAACTTTGATAACGGTGAACAACGATAACATACTCCGAAAATATAATATAACTGTCAAAATCATTAATTTTTTAAAGATCGTGTATGTTTACTTCGTTTTCGCGTGATAAATGTCGTATAATAAATGTTAAAATACGTTGCTAGGTAATGGATCTTTCAAAATATAATGGAAGCAAAGATACAAAATCAAATAATTGATTACTTTTCATTTTTTGAAGAGTTTTACATCACTTCTAAGTCCTGCTTGAAAGACTGCCAGAATTGCGCAGCGGCTATAAATAAGTTGATAAAACGCTGCAGGAACATAAAAGAGTAAGTTTTTCACGATTTACCTGTTACTTTATGATTCGTAATATTTCTAGCTAATGCATATTGTAGGCTTTTGTAGATTACTTTATAAAACTTTGTTACTAGTACCAAGCTTCATAAAATCGCTGCTACCTATACAATCAGATGTTTTCTAGCTTTTTTAAACGTTTTGTTATTTTCAGGGCTGAAATCACTGGCACGCCTTTAGAAGAGTTTTCTGGATTAAAAAATAAACTTTGCTCGACCATACATAACCTCATTTCTGAAGATATCCAAGATATACGGACTAAATTGTACGTACCTTCTACTTTAACTTGCTTACTTTATACCTACATCAAACATGCTAAGTGCAATGTCACGCAATTTAACGTGTTATCAGTTTTAAAGTTAAGTGAAAGAATGTGCACAAAAATTGACGTAAAATCGTAGTTTATTTTAGTCCTATTGTAAAACAAACTGTAAACCTTGATTTTTTAATATTTCAGAACTACTTTAGAAGATTTACTGGAGAAACTATGCAACAAAAGTAGGGTATTTCAAGAAAGCTGCAGAGAAATCAATTGGAACGATAATAATCCACTTATCAAAGGAACACCACTTCAACCATCTTTAAAAGTACTCTTAGAATTTGCTGATGACTCTGTAACATTTGCCAGCCAAGTCTGTGCACAAATTGAAACTTCACTGAAAGTGCTCACACTAAAAGGTTTGAATACAGACTTTTTAGTTGATAACTTCCGCATTGCTCCAAATTGGCAAAGAAAAATCCCTGAAATAATTGCCTACACTTCATTTTGTTCTGAAAACGAAATATAACACTTCAAGGATGGATTTCCTTGATAACATACTCAACTCTATGCAAGGCCCACCAACAGCGAGTGAAGCCCAAAAAAATGCCATCAAAAAACAAAAAGAAGCAATGGAACGTAAACAGAAGGAAGAGAGAAACATGATAAATAAATTTAGAAAAAAGGTAGAAGATAAGATTTTCGATTTCATTAAGGATGGCACTAAACCAAGCATGCAGTTTGAACCGATGGATCAAATGTACAGATCTATAATAAGAGATGTGGCAGAAATCTCTGGAGTTCAAGTATTTTCATTTGGACAAGAAGGCATTGACCGATATAGTGTTGTATATCTTAAAGACAATGGACCTTCTGAAGATGAGCTATCGGTGCGTAGGTCAGGTGGAGTATGGGACGAGAAAAAAGCTGCAGAAATGGCCCTACAACACTTAGCAATGCAAAAACAGGCCGCTATTGACAGTGAAGAAGAAAAACATAGAAAACGTAAACGTGGAAAAGAGGAACTAAGTGGTACATTCTACAAGCAAAAGTATGCACATCTAATCGGAGAAGATGCAGCTTTAGACGCTGCTCATAAAACAAACATGAATAAGAGTTATGGTGAAGTGCCGAGTGCAAATAAAAAAGATCTACGTTCAATTGAACAGACCATGGCAGATATAAAAGCTAAAAAGATGAAAAAGGCTGAGACAGACAAAGGTAACGATAATGTTCAAACTTAATATTTAATTTATTTTGTGTAACTAGTGGTGTTGATTTCGTATACCAAATTTCTTAAACTTAAAATTGTCTATTGTGTCGTGTTTCTTTTCATATCATTAGGAATGAAAAGCGACAACAGTTTTAGAGAGTTCTTATTAGTTAACAGTTTCTCAATATTCAAATAACAATGTCATAGCTTTGAGAGACAATGTTAAATGTGACGGTTGTTAATATCTTAGAACCTATCAATATACATACATATAGATAGTAAAGTAGTTTAAATACCTCTACAGATTAAAAGCACCAACTGTGTTGCAGCAACCTGGGCTAGGTTGTTAAGCACCAAAGGCTTCAGAGGGTTGTAAAAACACAATCTTTACTGTTGAATGTAATTTAGTGAATTACTGAGCAAAGGGAGAGCATGCAGCCGAGTGGAATGCATGGGTCCATCCTGTCAATATAATTATGTCATATGAAACTGTCTAGGCCACCACATTGGTAGCTTTGATATGTGTTATTGTTATGTAACAAATGTTTGCTATCGTTTATTGTTTATTTGAATATTGTCAGACTGTTCAATAAAAAATTGGTTCAAAGAATCTTGACTGATATAAATGTTTGAATTTTTTTTTTTTTTTTTTTTTTAATGGTTGACAGGCTAGGTGTTTGACCACAGCTCACCTGACGTCAAGTGAAGGTGTGGCCGAAGATGGTAAAGCACACCTAGCCTGGAATGCAACTGGCTCTCAAGTGAGGCTGCCGGAACACACCGTTAGATGCTTGGCGGCAGATTTTCAACTTGAGGGTGGTAGCTAGCCAGCCGAGTACTAAAGTACCCTACCACCATGCTTTGGTTTCCTCACGATGTTTTCCTTCACCGGCAGCTCAAGCTCATTGTTGGGGTTTGAACCACTGAGCTATCATCGCTACAATAAAATTAAAAATTATAACAGAAAAATTCTTTCACCATAACACAAATTTACTTTATAATGTTGCTGTTCTTTTTAAATCAATAAGACACCTATATTTTTAGCAACTTTAGTTGAAATTAATTCTTCGGATTCAACACCAATAAGTAATAGACGTATTTAGGTAATTTCACTATGCAATGATCCCATCGAATTTATCGTGTAGTGGTTTCAAGCAGTGGCTAGCTTTAAGAATTTAATACAAAATATTAGAAATTAGCAACGGTCACATTGTGAAATCTATGAAATGAAATCATGAAACTTAAATACAAATGTAACAATGCTGTTACGCTAGTTTTTTAAGTTTGAAGCGTCATACAAAATGCTGTTTAGGCTAGAGCAGTAAATCTAATGACTATGATACTAGATAATATAATACTTGTATGGTACACTTGGCTGTACTTTAACTTAGTTATATTTGTTTAACAGCTAATATTTTTAAAAGTAATTCCGAAGGAAACAATCCACTTTTAAATGTAATATGTATTTTAAAACTTAACATACACTGTCACGTTTATGTCCATCTCCACTAAACTTGTTTAGCTGCCATCAATTATGTACAAATAATGACAATTAGATAACCAATGATACCTAATTTAGCAATATTGGTTGATAAAGCCATACACACATATATACCTCTAAAATATCTTCCTAAGCTTTACTTTAGTATGGTAGATAGATTCAATTTTATTCATCTTCATCTAAATAGCTTGACTAGGGAAGTGAATACAAAATATAACTTATTCTGTTCCTATAGAGTACATGTACTAAAAATCTTATTTTTTGAAAATGTACCTAATTTAGTTGCTAATGTAATGATAAACACATTCAGTGCCACTGGCTGACATGAAAAGAATGTTCTGTCAAAATTTCAGTCAATGTGAATTTTCGTGACTTGAACACAAAATTAAGTTTATCACCAGGACTTAAATCGCACACAAAATACTATGAAACGAGTTTTGTTTATTTACCTCGACGTTTCGGTCATGTTGCCATACCAAGAGTTGCTGTCTAATTTCATTGTATTTTCCACGATTAAGTCACAATGATAAACAATTACAATTTGAGTCACTTTAAAAAAATAATAATAAAAAAAAATACAGAAATAATGTTGTGTTGGTAGCGCTGCAGAATTGTATATCATTAGAATAAACTGTACAATACTTAGTGTACTTTCGAATATAGTATCACAATATTTTTCTACTATACTGAGAAAAGACTGGCTTATTTTTCTGTACCGTAACTGAAGCAATAACACCATTATACATATAACTGTATAATTTTAAATTGTTATAGTAAGTATTATTGTTTTATGATAAATAAAATAAATTAAAAATTCTTTCTGATTTTCTCTTTTACATCCATACCAGTGATAAATAATAATAATGCTTTCAAAACTCCGAATTAACTACCAGTAGTAGAACCAGTGATTAGAAATGTTTATTTTAAAATAAAAACAGCCAAAACATTGGCATTATAGGCATGTCTTTATTTAAATGCTACATACTCTATAAACACGATTTTAGCTTCGTTTTATTAAGAAAATAAATTGCGTGGTTGTAGAGTATTTTATAGCTACCAACTTCAAGTCGCCAAGCACGTAGCGGTGTGTTTCGGCAGCATCATTTAAGAGCCAGTCCATTCCAGGCTAGGTGCGTTTTCTATTTTACCATCTTAGTGCACATCGTCAATTAACATCAAGTGATATGTGGTGAAACACCTAGCCTGTCAACAAACAGGTAAACGGGTACAGCAAAAATGAAACAGGTAATTTTAGAACGTTTATTTTCCATCAACACTTATTGAGGCGTTTAACTTACACAGAGACAACAAGTAATGCGAATTCATGATATCGCTAGCTAATACAGATTTACAGATACACTTTTTCTATTGTTACAGTGGCTACTATTTATTTCCTTTTCGTTGTTCATATTTTGTCGTAAAAACTGACTGCTTTACACAGTCCCGGATCTACCATTTTTTCCATAAAACAATTATATGTGGATGAGTTTTACGGCGAAAAGTGTACAAAATAAAGTGTATCTCGTAGTAACTAAAGTGTTTTCGGGGCATTTATTGTAACGTCTACATTTTATTTAAGCTAATATTACACTAACGTAAATATTATTATTACTGTTACATTTAAACAATTTCAAATATGTAGTTTCGTTTCAGACTCACATTTAACGAAATTATTGTCTTTTTTCTTTGGCAGGCCTATAAAACATTTTTCGTAGCTATTACAATATAATTTACTATCAAACAAAACATAGGAAATATATATGTGTTTTATGTTAATTTTTATTCACCTACTGGAAACTTATTAACAACTTCTTGATATTATAAATTTAGAGGAAACCAACATTTAAAATATATGTATCTAATATAATAACTTCCAATCAGATGCGTTGAAACATGTACCTAATTGACCATAATATATTTATTTCATAAGAAAACCGTTTTTTGACTAAATTCAATTAACATACAGGTAATTACGCAACTACAGTGAAACAGTTTGCAAATATCATTATGTACCTAGTAATAAGAAATTTCTTCATCTATTTTACAGGGCCGTATTTACAATTTTACTTAAATTGTACCATTATTCCTATACATAGCATGAGTATAGGTATGTTATAAACTTTCACATAAACATCTAGGATATATTATTGTCATGATTTAATCCAAAAACAGTGATCGGCGATATGTTTTTGCGAGATATCTCTACTATACCTTTATTTTGATCGTTGGGACTCAATTGCGAGCTTAATTGTTAAGCTATTGCATAGCTTCTATCGCGGGCCTTGAGCGTGGATACCGAATCCAGAAATTCCGTAACGAAAATAACCTAACACCCCCCACTCCCACCGGCACAACGGTGATACTTTTTAGTTTTGCCATCTATCGATGAATAGCAGAACTTTTAATGACTTTTTTGAAATATCACGCTTGTCTCTTTAGTTCAGCAACTCGCCTCTAGGTGGCATTGGTTGTATCGGCGTTACTGCGCATGCGTAGATGGGTAAAAAATGCTATGCAATAGCTTTACCGCGGCAGTCCCCGAGTGCCACACGTCTTTTTTTTATCATCAGGACTCAATTGATTGATTGATTGATTAACTCTTCAATTGTGTGCATAATTCATACTATTGTCGTTTCGACTTCATCGCGCGCAAAATTATGTTTATCATGGGGACTCAATTGTGCGCATAATTATGTTTCTCATTGGGACTCAATCGGGTGCACGAAATACTATGAAGTAAATTTTGTTTATTTACCTCGATGTTTCGGTCATTTGCCGTCGTCAGGAGCTAACTTGTGTTGTGTGCGATTAAGTCCCAGTGATAAAAATAATAAGATTATATACCTCATAATTATAAACATAGCAGTCACAAGCATTTCTTTATAGGAAGTGTATCAAACACTTTATATCTACGTGTATATAGAAAGAATCTTATAACGCCAATATGACTATTATTATTATCATCTTAATTACAAGATAGTCTATATGAGTATATATGTATATTATTTTACTATGTTCGATTGAACGTCAGCTATCTACGTGTATGGAGGATAAGGCATGACGATAGATTTATTTTTTATAATATGTTCAAGTATTTTTCTCGAAGTTGATATAGTTTCGTAGATATGCATTCGATTTCATAGAATAGATATGCAGATATGCAGTTTTCTAGATTCAATATAGCATATTGGCTAGGGTAGGTACGTGTAGAAATATTAGTCAAAAAGTCAACAACAATCGATACGCTTTATCACATCGAATTTTATATTATTAAGATAAAATACTTACAGTTTTTAAATATTTTATCGCAGCTAATGATAAAATTATTGTCATTATCTGATCGTTTCGAAAACAATACATATTGTCTTCTAAAATTATTGTCACGCCAATTTATTATTTTGAAAAATCGATAAAATATTTGTATATGTAATAAATCGTTAAGATTTTTATTAAAAAATATAACATTGATAAAACAGCTACTATTAGCTAGGTATAAGAACAACTATATAAATTCTTTAAAAATATTTTTGAAGAAAAACTATCAAAAGACAATTTATTATTGTGCAACACTTCTACTATAATATTTTTATGAACTTTCCTTTGTAATGTAAAATTTTTAATGTTAACATAAGCCCCTATTTCACACGGTATTATCCTGTACCTGTAAAAGGCTTCAAGTAAATTAAGCGGTGTTATCGTAAAAACGTGACGTAATAAAATTATTGAAGTAAAATAAAATACATCCTTTTGTAGTTTTTCCAAAACTTTTAAACTGTTTATGGCTTTAGACATATTGATAATATTTTGTCTAACAAATGTGCAGGCTTTTCGCACTGATCTCAAGATAAATATAGGTATATTTACTCGTATAAATAATTGTTTACATCGTTACAAGGCTCGGAATGAGTGAAAATTTTAAAATCACTTTCACTTTTAAATTACAATTTCAACGCCTAGACTCTAGAGAAATAGCTCGAACGTTTGGTGCACTAGCTTCATTGTTTTGACACTACGATAGATGTATTAACGTTGTGATGGTCGTCTTCGATTAGAGTATTTCACTCACGGGCCACGCTTAGCTGAACGTGTAGACCAACTGTTTAGTAGAATTTTCTATGGGTTCGATAAAAGACATTTTACGGCAAAAATCGTTTGTGAACCCATGAAATATACTACTACAATCGCAGAACGATCGTAATATAGGATTTTTCACGTTTTTTCTACAAGATACTGGGACAAACGAGAAGCAACGAGGCAAAGTTCAATGTAACATTAGTTTATGGGGCCTACGGTGACTCGCTCATATTTTTTTACTTGGAAACAAGTAATGAGACGAACTATATTCTTGTGATGGTAAGTGGCAAGGCAACGACTGCCTATGGCGTTACCCAGAACTTTTGAGTAACACAACAAGTCCAATGGTATCGCCGCATCAGTGCTCATTACTTTGAAACATTTTATGGCGAGTCACAGTAAAATTAATTCAAGCAAAACGTGTCCCGTAATTTAAAGATTTACTCATCGTCGTCAGTTTCGCAGCATCCGGGCCAGCAGCAACGCTCGCTTCCATCAGGCCTGGTGCAGAACAGTATGGTTTCAACAGAGGAGACGGGACGGGGCTCGATGCCGTGGAAGTCGCGCAGGTCTTCTGCGGGGAACCAGGCGCGTTCCTCGTCATCTATTATCGGGATGCCGAAGTATCTGAAAGAATGTGGCAATCTTGAGACGGAACGGAGACAAGATCTATATAACTTTTATACAATTGACAATCATTTATTCGTCACAATAAAAGTTGAAAACAAAATTGATAGTTTTACAAAAAACAACAAGCAAAAGATTAAGTTAAAAAGAAACCTAAATTGTACAGATTCTTCATATTAAAATACTGGTAGGTTTTTCATCGTCCATACAAATCTACTACGATAAATCTGGTTATTCATCTAGATGGCGCCACTCTCTGTGCTTGTTTCTAGTTATCTTGCATTCACGTCGGCCACTTCGTGGTAATGAAGTATCAAATCAATAGATGGCGCTTTCTTTGAGTAAATTTTCGTTTCTTCGAAATGCAACGACTCGTGAACGTAGCGGAAAGTAACAGTATAAATCAACCAATTAAATAATAGTTTTTAACCAATCCAAGTGTGAGAGTGGAGTTATACGTGTCAATGAGTTGTTACGTGTTTACGCTATAAAATAATATCTAAGTATTTGACTGAAATCGGAAAATGAGAAAGCTTCATAATCGTTCTTCTAAATTAACACGTAGACTATATTTCATCCTAGAAAAGCACGGTTACCAAAATATATCACGTAAAACAACAATGCTTGTTGCATCTTAATCTGCCTAAATATAAACTTCAACGTTTTTTCTATATTCTAAGACCATGTAAAAAACTCTAAGCCTCGTAAGAAGTACCTGAATATAGCCAGCGCAGGGATCCACAGCACAGAAGCTAGAATCAGCACCACAACTAAAACCACAGCCCACACCGGCCACGGCTTCTTCTCTGTGTCTCCTATCGAGCGGATCCACGCCTCGTACCCTGAGCCCTCCATGGCCAGATCCACAAAGGAAGATATCAGGATTAGCAGCATGGCAAGAGGGGAGAGGTACTTCCAGCAGATCAACCAGTAGATGCCTGGACGCGTCCCTGTCATTAGTTCGATGTCGTCGGCGAATCTGTAATGTAAGCAGTCTAAAAATAAGGACTGCTAAAGTACATTACTGCCAGCGAAAGAGGCATTGATAGACGCACCTACGTGTAAGTGTGGGCCGAGACGCACATACGTAAGTCCATCAATACCTAGTTGTGGCCAAGACTTGTATAGTAGATACTTTTCTCAAATAATGCGCGTAAATTAAAACTAACTAGTACCTAGACAGGATAAATAAACGAGCCCTGTATGTTCGAAGATTTGCAAGCCAGTTTGAAATTTAAATAAAACCTCAGATAAGTTACCTCCTTGGTTGCCATGTTTCGAAGTAAAAGATCGTTCCATTTTCAAATTACATGACAAATATGAGTATACTATGTAATTTATTTGGCCGCTAAACCACGACAGATAGATAGATTTTCATTAAACTTTTGTTGGCCGTTCCTTGCATGTATCTGGACAGTATAGCAATTTCAATATATCTCGAGGAAGGTTGTCAAAATAATGTTCAAACCTTAGAGGAATGCTCAAACCAAGAATGATATAGTTACCACACAACGGGGGTTTTTATGCATTTAGAATAGAATAGAATATAACTTTATTATACACCAAAAACTTACAAATGACACACAGCAATGAAAATTATTTAAAATATTTTTACAAACGATGTAGCTCAGTTAGTTGATTGATACTACTTCGCGAGCTGTGTACGGTATCTATTAAGTTTGATTCTCGCTCTAAATAGGATTTATTTAAAAAATAAAATCTAAATACCAGATAGATTCCTACAAGTTATAATTTCCTTAGTTTTCTACAGGCGCTCTTAGTATTTTCAATACATTCTTCCTTTTTGTTATAAGTAGGTAGGTATAGCAGATATAGCATTCATCCACGAGTATTCTATTTTTGAAGACTCTTAATCCATCTTAATTCTAGTGGACCCTTAGGTCAAATCTCATTCGATTTCACAAAACATTAACCCGATATACGATCTGGATGACCACGACCCTTTTATTCAAACGGGTCATCCCTTACTAGGAGGCTTTCTCAAACACTGTAGATACCTCGGAGGTAGGTACTATTATTATTATGTAAGTAGATATGTAACCTCAAAACATGAGTTTCACAGGAGGGCTGAAATTAAAACCCGAGTAAGGGATTTTATTATCATTAAATTAATTATCATATATAAATAAATTTCTTTTAATGAGTCATTACGATTGCCATTCAAATAATTGTTTGCCATATAAGGACAAATGGAGAATAATTTTACAGTGAAATCACAGCTACTGCCATTTATTTTGGTCTTTATTTGCGGTAAATCACAATTGCTTGAATGAAACGGTAGATTATAAGCATAATCTACTGTTTTGTTCAAAAATCATAAATTCATAAATCATTCATAAATTTGATTATATGCTAATAATTAATCTACTGTTTTAGCAATTGTGATTTACCGCAAATAAAGACCAAAGTAAATGCCAGTAGCTGTGATTTCACTGTAAAATTATGCTTCATTTGTCTATAAATAGAAAAAAATTGTTTGTATGGAAATCGAACCACCTTAAACTGTGTAAAACAAAGTCGCTGGCCGCGTCTGTATATTGCTCCGCCTAGATGTATATCTTGCATATCTATTACCCACAATGCAACGGATTTTAATACATTTTTCATTGTCATTCTAATATTTCTTAAAGTACTATAGTAATATTTTCAATGTACAGTATAGAAACTAGTTTTTACTATTATAATCGTATCATTTATATGGGGTTACGCGGAATGTAACGCTAAATTAAACAGGTATATATATTTTTTTTATGTAAAAGTAATGAAACGAACGAGACTCTATCCTAATGGTAGAAGAGATAACGCGTGTCCATGGTAATTGCAGCAATACATAGAACTTTGTGTAGAAACACAAAGTTCAAGGTATCACTGCTTTGGCGCTCATTACTTTGAGGTTGGATGGTTATAGTTTTACAGCCCTGTAATTTCGCTAGCTGCAGTACCTTTCAAACTGCATCACTGTAATGTTTACGTACTACCTACTGCTTGACCTTCTGCTAAGATCTATCACTAAGTAAAAATGTGAATGAAATACAGAAATATTTATTCGGTAAAAAGCTAATTTGGCTAGCAAAAGGTAACCTATTATTGAAAAAACCTGTACTCTTGAAGTACCTACAGAAATACCCGCCCACGTACCATTTATATCGACGTAGGTACCTACCGATATCACAACAGATGGAAAAACCTTGTGATTTTTTCTTGGTAAATTTAGAAGTGGAAAGAAAAATCGCAAAACTTAATTGAATTCGGCGTATCCAAGTTGACGTTGATTGAATTTCGTAATAAGGCAACTTTTTTTATTATTTCAATCGATCTTTTAAAGAAAAGAACAAATGCTTTGTAAGTTAAATAAATATATTTTGTTTCAGACGTATACTTACCTACAAATTAATAATTGAATTGCTTCCATTCTAACAGCATACAATCTGATTGTAGTTTCGTTTCATCTTCTTTTTCTTTATTTTTGGCATCGTACATTTTACATTTGCGAATGTACATATTCTTTTTGTATATATTTCGAAATTTAGTCAAAGTTATTACAGAAAGTAAATTAAGTTCAAGTCTTGTTAAGTGTAATAGTGGCGACTTTATTACAAGTCCCGGTGATAAAAACAATCGTGTATAGATAAAAAATATCAACTGACCTCTTAACTCCGTAGACATAAGAGATCCCGACGCACTCGCAGAAGGCTATGATCAATAGAGGGAAGTTCCCGCTGTACATGTCGAATAGAAGGAAAACATAACTTCCAGCACCGTGCGCGAATCCCATCGATAACATGCAGCACATCAGACATATACCACCTGGAAATATAGTTTACAATAAGTTCAGGAGATGGTCCTATTAGGATATGGTGCTATGGAATATCTCAAATAAAACATTTGGTGAAAGAAAACATCCTGAGACACCCTTCATATTATTAAGTCTAAAGGAGAAATTGACACCGTTTTTTTAGCAAAGCGTGCTGTCGTCTATTATCTGGGAAAGTTAAAATAAGAAGATTTTTCCAAATTATATTTTGCCATCTGGTCACAAAAATAGCTAAAAGTTACATAACACAAATTTACCTACCAGTCAAATACTCAATACAAAGTAAAAGCTCATTATAATATCAAAAGTTTCATTATCATTTTAGATAGTCAACAGAAAGTATCCTACATGTCAAATATTTACCTACTCAATACAATTTAAAGTTTACCCGTCAAATACTCCTTCCTCAAATTAGGGAATAGCTTCATATCCACGATGGATGTGACGACCCCCTCGAGTGTTCCGAACTGCGAGTCAATTCCCAACGTGAAGAGCATCAGAAAGAACAGCACGGACCAAAACTGCGCGCCCGGGAACTGGTTGATAGCTTCCGTGAAGATGATGAATGCGAGGCCAGTGCCTGACGCGGTCTGCAAGAACAATTGTCCACCAAAATAGGAATGGTATCTCATTAAATTACTAATAATAAGCCTTTATGTCTGCGTAACAATTATTTTACATTACTTCTTAAAACTAATATCATCGACGATCGTTTTCCACAGCTTGTTCTTCGACATAGGTCTCCTCTAATGATTTCCATATTATATTCTTGTCGCTAGCCTTTCTATGTTATTCTGAACCAGCAATTTTTATTATATCGTCTTCCCAGCGTTTTATATGCTCTCCTTTTCCCCTCTTTCCATCCCTGGAGACTGCTACTATTTACTTTTATTTAACTGATTACTATTTATGTAAATGTTTTATTCTTTTCTTGGAGCATGCTAGCGCCATTTTAGGATCTTACATCTTTGTGTAAACTTTTTTAGTTATTTTATTATGTTTCGCAATTAACTCTTTGTTTATAAGCATTCCTAATATTTGTGTTTAGCTAATAAATATGATATAATTAGAGAAGTCAAAAGTTTCATAGCTTGAGCAAACTGTATGCAGCATTTAGTACATTTTTGGGTATTTATTTATATGTCTGTGGTTTCTTAACTCATGCGTAAACATTTAATAAGCTATACTAACTACATATACATATATGTATATTCCTTTCAGGCAAAGCCATCTTTTCATCAAGATTACTCCCCTTGCTTCAGGTATCAAAGCGCGCTTACTTTTGTCGTGAATTTATTTGCAATTCATTACGTGCTTAGCTTCTGTCGTCTCATCAATTGGTAAACACCATTTAAAATGTAAATCGGGGTTTTAATCGGTCTTTCGTACAATTGAGTTCACAAAGACGTAAGTTTTTTCGCATTTATATAAACATGATAAACGTGTTTATAGATAAAAAAATGTGGTAATGAATAGTAACTAACGTCTGCTTCATCGGCACATACTGCTAGTCAAGATCAGTACTTTGAGGCAGAGTTTCGTCTAGGTAGGTACCACCGCAGTATCAGTTATTCTGCCGCTAAGCAGTAGTGTGTAAACATTACTGTGTTCCGGTTTGAAGGGTACTGCAGCTTGCGAAATTACTGGGCTGCTGAGACTAACCATCGAAAATCTCAAAGTAATGAGCGCCAAAGCTGTGATGCCCTGGACTTTGTTTTGTCACTCAAAGTTCTGTGTATCGCTGCAATGGTAATGGACAGGCGTTATCTCTTACCATCAAGAGAGCGTCTCGTTCGTCCCACTACTTTTTACATTAAAGAAAAAAGTACATGACGTCACAGTAAATATACAATATACATAACTAGATTCACCTGATTTTGATTCTTTTATTTAGACGATTTTCCAACCCATAACTTGTTATATAAAAGTTAAGGATACATGTAACACTTACATTATCCAACTCCTTTTGTAGATCACACGTAGGTAGTTCTGGCATCATGACCGTTAGATTCCTGTTCAACTTGACCAGCTGCCCCGCTTCTGGTAGCACCATTGACGCAAACCCTGGCCCAAATATCTCCAGCAGGGTCTCATTCCTGTTACTCAGGCATTTTTCATACACCATCGTGGCTTTAAAACCGATGATGGAAAATACTACAATACCAGCAAACATGGACGTCAAACAATTCGTCATGGACACCATGATAGCGTCTCTATAGCAATTATTGTCAACCGGGTTGTAAGAAGAAAATGCTATCAATCCTCCAAACGCTAATCCAAGAGAAAAGAATATCTGCGTGCCCGCTTCCAGCCAGACCACAGGGTCTAAAATCGTATGCCACTTCGGCGTGAAAAGATGTATGAGCCCATCGCTCATGCCCTTCAAAGTTATGCCTCTAAAGAAGAATATCACGAGGACTATGTATGGAAAAGTAGCCGTTACGTAAACAACTTTGCCAGAAGAAGCGATGCCTTTAATCATGCACATGTAGACGAGTATCCAAGCGATGATTAAAGCGAGGGCGATTTTGTAATTGAAAGTCTCTGGATGGTTGATGTCTTCGGAGATCTGAAGCGTGGTGCGGTACCAGAAGTATTGTGTTGGACTGCTTAACTGTAACAAAAAAGAAAATTAAACCCACTGCAGTAATCAAGCTTGGGGTTAAAAGAGAATAGTACGTTTTCTCAATTACAGTGAAACAATACGATACGTTTGAGTATAGGGACGTTGAGTTTGAGAAGGAAAATTACGAACGACAGCGATAATCTTAAGCAGTATAACTTATACAAAAGGGAACCTATTGGAGCACAAATAGACTAAGAAGAAAATTCTGTATATTTCTTGTTGGTATTTTTAAGGCACATCAAGACCCAAAGCAAAGCAAATGACTGTGGTCTACGATTTAACGCGCTTATCTAGAAGAAATCAAATTACTCGCAACTGGAAAGCACCCAGATTGTATCATTCGTATCGTGGAACATCCCGTCAGTAAATTCCACTGTTTAGCGGTTCATACAATGAAAGTGGAACATGCAATCGTTTACTTAAAAATTTTAAACATTAATCATGTAACAATTTAATCGTTTCAAGAAATTATTGATAATGTTGATGATGAAATGAAATGTTTTTAGTATATCAATTAACGGCTAAAATCTTAACGCTTCTTTTCCAGTAGTTAGTTCAAACCATCACAATAGAGCTTTAATCCACAGAAAACGACTCGAATTTACGAAGAAAGTTTTAATTTTGTGATACACAAAAAACAAACACACAAGGACAAATCAGGGACAATTACATAATAAGGGCTCACTTATATATGCTGGTCATATAAAGTGGTATGCCCAGCGCTGGTCTTCCGGTAAACCCTTGTAGGTAAAGCCAACAGAAATGACAAAAACAGAAATTAAAAAAGAAAAAACCAAATGTCTACTCCCAAAATAAAATAAATAATAAACGACCTACAACAAATAGGCTCAAATTTAACCACCATCTCGCCTTTTTGGAGGTCTAAAAGGTTTTTGAAAGTCTGGCTACACGAATATTCTGTGGCCTTTGAAGCACCAAACCACGAAATTATAAAACCTCTAACGCAAGAATTCCTAAACTGCTTCTATAATACATGGCTTTTTACAGAGATAAGACTGAAGCAGTCGTATTTCGGGTGTTTAAAATATTTTTTGCGAAATAATCTCAAAGCAGCTGTGACCCGTTATTAATAGGATAAGGGATGGGATAAATTGTCGTTCATTTCTTCTTAATGGAGAGAGATTCTGCTTTCGGCTTCATGAAAGGCATAAAAATAAGGTAAGTTTCTAAGACATTTCGTAGTTTCTAAATCAACAAAATTATTTGTCACGAGGATCTCCGTTATTACCGGTTACGTATCATGATATTAAAAATCAAAGGTACTTTTATTCGTAATTGGCAGACAATTCATTTAAAAAAATGTAATTATTGAAGAAAACATTGCACAAATTTAACAGGTTTATTATGCGTTTTTAACCGACTTCAAAAAAGAAGGAGGTTCTATGTTCGACTGTATGCATTTTTTAAAAAGAAATATTCAACAGTCAATTTAGTTACTCGTCTAGTTATACTTATAGTTATTATCCCATATACTAATTTATTTAGTGTATGGCGATATATTATTTATGCATGTATCTCGTCTCACAAATATTTATAAATTCGAAAAGTTGTGTGTACGTGTGTGTTTGCTCGTGCGCGTGTGCGAGCGCGCGTGTGTGTTTATGTACGTGCGTATGTGTGTGTGTGCGCGCGTGCGTGTGTGTGTGTGAGAGAGAGAAAGAGCGTGTGTGTTTGTGTGCGTGGGTGGGTGTATGTACATATGTGATTACGTTTGTTCATTTGCGTGTGTGTATGTATGTGTGTGCGTGAGTGTGTGTTTATTACTTCTTCTTCTGGTTAACGGTTATGGATGAAATTTGAAATCCAAGTAGCTACCCTTAATTAACGCATAGGCTTCTTAAAACCTCGTCAGCAGTAATAGTATGACTAAGTAGAACATAAGTTACAAGATTAAACAATTTTATCACAGACCTTGTTAAAATACTGTTAAAGATAGTCCACAAAAACAACTTTAAAATAAATCTAGCAAAATTGCTGACTCAGAGAAGCTTTACCGCCTTCAAGGACGCATAAGGGGCTCAAGATAAATTGCTTACTTAAAAAGAAAGTATTTAGGTCTCTTTCGCTGACTAAACAATTACCTAACTTTGAGAGCGCTAAATACCTAAGTAAATCGTTAGGCAATTGTTCTTGGTATAGGGTAGAAATGAAAGTCCAATTTATTAAAGAAAGAGAGCGAGAAGAGTTCTACTTACCCCTCGTGCAAGTACATTGTCAAAAAATAAAACGATGACGAGAAAAAAAAAACTCCCAATTAAAGTCTCACTAAATTCTGACATCTTGAAATCGGTAGAAAGGGAACTGACAAATCTCCTTTCAAAAAAAGTCAGACACGATGTTACTTCTGTTCCGGCGTCACGGGAAGCGGCTTGGGCAACCGGAAATCGTCCTCAATGAAACTAACGACCGCCACGCCGTATCTGTACGTCGCCGTCGCTTCCGCTAAAATTTGCGCCAAAGTTTATTGCCGCTTTGATTTAAAATCATGTTCCATCATTATTACATTAAATTCCGTGTTCCTATCAATTGGGCGGGTAAAACCGCGGGGCGCAGCTAGTTTAAAATAGAATTACATTGTAATCTGAAGTTGCATCGCATAACATCGCAACTTGGAAATCAGTGGACGCGCTGCCCACGAGGACGTTTTCAAGCCACGAGTGAGTCGCTTTCTTCTAGGCAAGTTGCAAGACTGCATCACGGCTTGTTGGGTGTTAAATACAAATCTCGGGTAGCCCCCTCTTTTATAATCTGTCCACCACGCTGGCCGAGTGTGGGCTGGCAGATTTCACACATCATCGACATTTTTTTAATAACTTTCACACACGTAGGTTTTCTTACGATGTTTTCCTATACCATTTGAAGTCAGCGGCAATACGCAATAACTTAGAAAAGATACCTCTATCTCTCCTTATGCGTGCGTGATATCAAAACCAAGACTTCAAGTGTACCGAAACTCAAACACAAGGTAATAATAAAATAACGTAGTGTCATAGCGGCCATAAACTTTGGCACGCATTCCACTTACAGCGGCAGCGTTAAATGAGAGCGGAATAATTCTGAACTAATTAGTCGTGTTGACTTTTTGCCGCTCAAAGTTTTTGGGAATATTAAATAGACAGATGTTTGTTAGAGCATATTTTCAAAATGGCTATTCATTGTTTTAATGTGGTTTAGAAATACGCCAACGAATTAGCTGTTATAATATCTAGTTACTTAACAACGAATTGTTTTGCCCTTCTGTCTTGTCTCTAACTTTTTACCTTCAAGCTCTAAAGCGCTTATGAACTATAGTGAATACCCAAAGTGGTATATACAAGTCAATGAAAACGATGGCCAAACTCAATGAATTAAGCTACGAATTGCTTCCCCATCCACCGTATTCTCCAGATCTGGCCCCCAGCGACTATTTTCTGTTCGCAGACCTGAAGAGAATGCTCGCTGGCAAGAAATTTAAGACCAATGATGAAGTGATTGCCGAAACTGAGGCCTATTTTAAGGGTAA
The DNA here is from genome assembly GCA_905404145.2 of Biston betularia. Classification (NCBI taxonomy): domain Eukaryota; kingdom Metazoa; phylum Arthropoda; class Insecta; order Lepidoptera; family Geometridae; genus Biston; species Biston betularia. The sequence goes on from FR989873.1 coordinate 13,029,992, forward strand.
AGACAAATCGTACTATAAAAATGGTATCGAAAAGTTGGAAGATCGCTATAAACGCTGTATCGCCCTCGATGGCAACTATGTTGAATAATAAAATTGAATTTTGCCAAAAAAATATTTTTTTTTTAGTTAGGACAAAGACTTATCTACCCACCTAATATATCGACCCCAAGAAGTCGACGACGACCTACAAAGGTTCCACGTAAGCAAAAAATATATAATTTGGACCCCGTCAGATATCCTCTCACTGACATTTGAAATTAGAATGTTAATTAAAATCTTTTAATGTTATCATTAAGTTGTTAACCCACAAAACTCAGTTTACGTTTTACTGCAAATAAGTTACGTTATTGCAAATAAGTTAGTTACGTTTTACTGTAAACTCAGTTTACGTTTTACTGTTTTTTTTTTCTTTTTTTTTTTTTTATAGTAGATAGGCTTGCGTTTGACCGCCATCCCGCCTGATGTTAAGCGAAGATGCGGTCTACGGTGGACCACGCTTGCCTAGAAGAAACCGATTCACTCGCGACTTGAAGGTACCCAGACTATATTCATTGGGGAACACCCACTCGGGCACACGCACTAGCTTAAAATTAAAAATCTGTCACGAGACATTTACAGTGTATTCTATCCTAACTTGAGAGCCAGTTCCCATTCTAGGCTGTATGTGCTTATCATCTTCGACCAAACTGTCACTTAATCATCAAGTGAACTGTGATCACCTAAAAACAGTCCTCGTTATAACCATGTTTTGCTTTACGTAAGCCAAAAACTTTTTTCTTATTTTCTTGTCACAAAAGCGTAGTGTGGGTAACGATCTCATATATCAAGGCGTACAGACCTCTGCATTTGCGATGGTTTTCTTTATGGCACGGGCGGACTAAATATTTCATTCTTTGGAATGGATAAAAAGGAAGGACAAAGAAAATCCCACTTCAAATTTTCTTAATTTACTATCTACCTATACCTATTACAAGAAGATTTAGAGTAGATGTGACACTATTTTCTGAGTGAGCTATCTAGTGTACGAATATCGTGATAAATTTTGTAGTACAGAGAAAAATATAGACAACTAACTCGCCCCGGCTTCACAAGCGAGTACTTTAGAAAAAAAAACTGTTGATACTATCGCTACCAAACTTCACAGTTAGCTAGTAAATAGCTTTCATCCGAGCTATTAAACAGACAATGATGCGCAGGGCTTTAAACAATTTCATCAAAATCGGTCTCGCCGCTTTGGGGTCCATATAGGTAGGTAAACACAGACATACATCGATTTTTATTTAATTGTAGGTATAAATAGAGCAATCGTTTCAATCATATACATATTTTGCATACCTTGGGAGGTACGGATTCTCAATACACTCTGTTTTATTCACAACTTTGTTCGATTTAAGGCGCTATTATCAGCATTTTTTGGTAGCTCAGTTGATTTCCAAACTTATGCAAGAAAAACACAGAGTCGTATTTAGCGGAGCAAAAATATGGCAGTTACGTGTCGACGTTGTGATTAGTACGATCCATTTAACAGAAAATATATAGTACCTGACTAACGATCATGTATATTTTGAATTATTATTAACTAATGTAATTGGAATATGTTAATTATTATACTATAAACATAGCTTTATGTATTAAATTGTTGCGTTATATGTATGTATAAGCTAAAAAGTTTTACTAAGCTATAACCCGACTATGGAAAAAATATTGATACATTTTGGCGCCAAAAATCCGCTAGCTTGATTTTTTTTTTCATTTTGACATACATAGTGACACATGCGCAATAAAGACTTACTAGTACCTAATTTATGTGAAACAGCAATCTAGAAACTACGTTCATGCTAAGGTTTACTAGTTTAATTGTGAAAAGACAACTTTTTCTTTTTACAACTTAGGTATTTATAATGACTAGTGAGGTTACCATGACAAGTGAAACAAAAAATATCACTAAACAATACAGCTACAAAAATGTATCTGTTCCTAAAACATCTCACACCATCTGTGCTCAGTGAAAAACGGCAAAAGAAACGTCTACAAAGTCAGAAAAGAATCCCCTAGGTTTGCAAGTTACTTTGAAGCGCGTCCGACTTTAATGAGAAATGTGATTAAAGTCGTAAAACAAACACGATAACAGCTTCTGTGTTGGGAGATATAGAGCGGAAGTCGCTAGAAACAACATGGCCGTATTATCGGCATAAGATGCTATACAAAGCAACTAGCGATTACTTAACAACCGACAGGTGTTTAAATGACTATATTATATAGGGCCGCTATTTTTTATACTTCTATTAAATTATTACCGCCAATGATATCTATCTATCTATACTATTATAAAGAGGAAAGATTTGATTGTTTGTATTGAATAGGCTCCGAAACTTCTGGACCGATTTCAAATATTCTTTCACCGTTGGGAAGCTACACTATCCCCGTGTGACATGGGCTACTTTGTGTCTCTGTGTTTCCACGGGAACGGGAACTACGCGGGTGAAACAGCGAGGCGTCCGCTAGTTATGTAATAAAAAGATGTAGATATCGTACAAGCGTGACAAATAGTTGTAGAGAAATTCAGACAATTGTTTTAATTTGATTAGCACTATTGTGAATAAGCTATATGTGTTATACGTTCCGTATTATCTATCGCATTCCCAGTTGTAAGTGTATTTGTACAACGCAACGAAATCTGAACGCCGCTCAGTATGAACATAGCGTACCTTTATTACCTCGCGGTTTCACCCGCGTAGTTCCCGTTCCCGTGGGAATACAAGGAAAAAAAGTAGCCAATGTCACCCGGGGATAGTGTAGACATCGTTGCACTTCATTTGAATGTTATAATATTACGTTTTGTTATTTCTGTTTTGTATCTGAATGTAAACAATAAAGAGTTATCTATCTATCTAAATTGTTTCATTGAATTATTGTAATTTTTTTTATTGCCCGTGCTAGATCATTTGGTAGTAGTTGTGCTTCCAGAGCTGAAGGGTGTGGGCTCGATTCCCGCTCAGGACTTACATTTGTGTGACGAAAGTCAACTTTTGTTCTGTATGTATTACAAGTATTTTTACTATGAAAACTGACGTGTTTTTGACACATTTTTGTTTTACCAATAACAAAACAATGTATGTACGTTTTGTGTGTGGATGTGATATACATAATTATGTACCTAATACATAGGCGTACGTATAATAAACACCTATCTGCTTAAAAAAGACTATGTATAAAACTTTAATTAAATCTAAAATGGGGAATAAACCCGCGGTACGCAGCTAGTATTTTCTAAATATCAAATCTATCTGTATCGTCGCCACTAAACTTTAGACATATAAACTTTGAGGCATTTCCCACTGAACGAGTAATTTATTCAATTTACCTTCACACCCTTTGAACATCCCGTGATCCTTCACGCCGTGAACAAACAAGATCACGCGAGAACACCCGTAACCCATAAATCTAACACGGGATAAATACGTTTCACAATTTTATTTGCAATAAATGTTTGTTGATACTTCAAACATAAAAAGCGGCAATCGGGCCAGCGTTTTGGGAACTATTCTCATTGATAGCGTCCCTTAAGATTAGTTATTATTTTAAATGTTGCTTGTCTTTGTTACTTTACTTATTTATACCTTGAAATATTACGTTTATGATTTTCTCTATCATGGTACCTATATTCACTATTACAATATAGGTACTAAAATAGAGCGCATGACAATTTTTTTTTTTTATGTAAAAGTAATGAGACGATCGACGCGCACTCCTAATGTTAAGAGATAACGCCTGTCCATGACCATTGCAGCGATACACAGAACTTTGAGTAACAAAACAACGTCCAGGGCATCGCTGCTTTGGCACTCATTACTTTGAGACTAGATGGTTAGTCTCAACAGCCCAGTAATTTCGCTAGCTGCAGTACCCTTCAAACCGGAACACAGTAATGTTTGCACACTACTGCTTGGCGGCAGAATATCTGGTACTCGTACTGGTACTGGTAGACGACCTCCTGCTAAGGAAATCTACCACCAAGAAATGGCGTAGAAATGGCGTGACAATGGACGTAGATGGATTCTAAACCCTTTCTTGGAAAGAACAAACAAGTGAATAGAACTGGCTGATCTTACCACATATATGAAAGAAATTCTTATAGTTTAGCTGATGATGTGTTTTCAAATTCAAATTATTTTATTGACATAAAAACGGTATAAGTACATTTACAATTGAGTCACAAAAAATATACATAAAAAAATAAAACAATTACATTAAAAAAAAAACATGATAACAATAATAATCGTCCTCCTCGGAGGAATAAGAAGTAGAAAAAAAAACATTCCATCAGTAAAAAACATCGTCAAGAGTAATAGAGCTGTTACACTTATCCCATTGATCGGTCAAATTTTCACAATAAGTCAAAAAATATGCTAAGATGCTTTTCCAGTTGTCAAACAAAATGTCAAGATCAGTGTTGGTAGTTCTTCATCTGAGGTTGGAGGCAAAGAGCGTATTAAAGTGGCGGCGGGCGCGAACTAAAGGGGGCATAGAGCGCGCAATCGTACGACCCCGATCTATGCAGAACAGATCATGCGGCCGACCGCGCCTGTTTGCTGGAGCCCAGGGGCTATCTGGTAGTTGTTCATACCAGATGCACAAAGAGTTGTGCAAATGTAAGGAGTCAACTAACCCTCTAAGCGACTTGCAGCATATAGTCAGCTGATCCAAAAGCCTTCTTACTTCTAAAGAATTGTATCCGAGCTGCCCAAGCTTTTTTTTTGTGTTTTGGATAAAAAGAAAACGAGAATATCTAGATCTAGCAAGGGAAGCTCTAAAGTTGTTAGTGCCATTCGCCACTTGCCATGCTTACTTGCCTTTTGCCGGCGACCCCCCAAATATGGCTTCTCGACCCCCGTAGGGGTCACGACAAACAGAGTGAAAAACACTGGTGTAGAGGGTTAGTGTTTCCAAAACCTTTTTGATCTGGCTAAAAATAAAACGCGTAAAAGCTTTGTCCTTGGCTAAGTTGAAACGGCCTACTGATTGAAAGTCCTTGAAATAAAATCTTTTTGAACAATTTTTGGGGATCATACTTTTATTACCTATACTGGGTGATTCGTTAGACGACGTCAGTTAGATAAATTTGAGTAGATATTTAAAATATATCTACACAAAATACTGTCTACCACTGCAATGGTCACACTTACTTGGTGGTAGGGTACTTTCTAGTACTCGGCTGGCTAGCTACCACTCTCAAGTTGAAAATCTGCCGTCAAGCTCACTCAGAATTTTTGAGATATTTATATATTCATGAACATATTTTTGTAGACATACATATTTTAAATGAGCGTTAGTGTTTATGCCATAACTAATGAGTCGTTTTCTTGTAATTTTTTGTTCAAGAAAATGAGTCAATTGGTCAATTATATATTGTATACGCCTTTACCATCAAGTGTAATTCTAAACTTCTGAACCCTAGGGGTAGGGTTCTTATAGGCTATTGTATAAATGTAAACAATGTAAACAACCTAATTATTTATTGTCTTAAAACGGCTGGCACAGCTGGCGTATGTTACTTCGCCGAGAATCTCGTCACCGCGTGTTAAGATTCATGCTATGTTTAATTGAGCGCCATCTAACATAAACTTATGAACTAGGTGGAGCTCCATTATGGTTCAACATAATAATATCATATTGTGTATAAATTCCTTCAAACACCAAAACATCGTAATAAAGTTAGTATTGAGATCATAAACGAAACAATCGTAAAATGAAATGAAAATGCCGCCCGCCTACACTTGCCTACGACGTAGCGCATGCCGTAGGTCGTAGCCACGTAGCAACCAAGGCAAGGAGAATTTCTGTGATGGAAAGTATATTATCTTTCATAATATACATTTAGTTGGTGGTATTGGTGGTAGATCTCCTTAGCTGGAGGTAGTCTAGCTAGTTACCACCACAGCACCAGATATTCTGCCGCTAGGTAGTAGTGTGTAAACATTACTGTGTACCGGTTTAAAGAGCAGGTACTGCAGCTAGCATAATTATATGGCTGTTGAGACTAACCAACCATCGAAACCCTGGACTTTGTTTTGTTACTTAAAGTTCTGTGTATCGCTACAATGGTCGTTATATCTACGCCGAATAATTTTTGGCCGAAAGGAGGTCACCTATATCTCACTGTTGTTAAAATTGAAGTCGTGGTGTAGAAAAAAAACACCTATCCTAAAATAATATTAAATTGAATTTATGGAACTGTTTATCTATTACCGTTTTATTTCAGTTCATAATTATGAGTGTGCTCTTTTTAACTTAATACTTCTGTAGTAAAATTGTAAAACTGAAGAATCTACAGCCGATTATATCTATACATTTTGTACTACTATTATTTAAATGTAGCGGTATTCGGAAAGCAAGCACGTGTTTAATATTAAGATAACGCTTCGTCAAGTTTCTATACAAATTACTTGGAAAGCGAGTTAAAGTTCTTATGGAACACGGAAACGTGACACTTCAAAGTTCATATATGTATGTACTTGTAGTTTGAGAACAAAATACGTAATGTTTTATTCGGGCATAAAGATAGATAGACATAACTCTTTATTGTGCGCACGATAAGAAGAAAAAAGTACAGAGAACAAAAGAACCTTAATTATGAACTAGTGCCACAAGTGACGGCCTTATCGCTAACAGCGATCTCTTCCAGGCAACCAAGAAAAGAAAAACACGATAGAAAACATAAGAAACAGACGGGAGATGTAACACTAATAAGAAAGATAAATAAAATAAAACATATAGTAAGCACATAAAAATAATCATTGTTTATTATTATTATTGTTTATTGTTTATTATTGAGATAAAAACGACGAAATCAATTACATTTATCTCACATCTAAATAATAATAATTAATTAAAAACTATAATACAAATAATCAAAATATAAATCTAATAATAAAGAAACATAATCACAATAAGAAAAATAATTACCTACTTAAATGTCAATTAACGAACACGAAAATACAGTACAAACAAAAACTATAAGAAAATAAATACTAATGTCAAATTCAAATTACAATTTCAATATCATGATCAGTGTCATCTTGTTTGCTCCTGTCCCATTGGTCAATAAGATTTTCTGAGTATGTCAAAAAAAACAGTCATAACAATTCTCCAATTATCACATAATATATCGAAATCAGTGTTAGCGGCAAGGAGTGCATTGAAATGGCGGCGAGCGCGCACCAGAGGAGACATAGAACGCGCCACCGTGCAATTGTGACCCACGTGAAACAAGTTATGCTTCCGAGCACGTCTACTGGCCGGGACACTGGCTCCGTCCGGGACGAATAGAGTGCACAATAAATCATGTAGATGGATAGAGTCAACTGTTCCTCTAACCACCTTGCAGCAAACAGTAAGCTGGTTGAGCATTCTTCTCACTTCTAGTGAGTTGTAGCCTAGCTGACCAAGAAGAAATTTGGTCGGGTACAGGAAAGGGTAGTACCCATAAAGCTTCTTATACAGCGATCTTAAGAAAACCTTTTGGACTTTCTCCAACATCTTCGTGTAAATGACATGATGCGGGTTCCAGACGCAAGCGCTCGTTTCTAGTTTGCTTCTGACCAGAGAGTTGTACAAGGTTCTTACAACCTGTGGGTTCTCAAAGTCTTTCGAGTTTCGTAATACGAATCCCAGACGACGTTAGGCGTCTTTAGCAAGATCCGATATATGGTCATGGAAAGTGAGGCCGCGATCGAAAGTGACCCCTAGATCTTTTATATGATCAGTTCGATTAATAGGTTGATTATTTAAGTGATAAGTATACAAATTTGGTTTCCGTTTTCTGTCAAAAGTCATAACATTACATTTATTTACATTAAATAACATTTTATTTTTTACACTCCACTCATAAATCTTATTTATATCATTTTGTAAGCTGTCACAGTCACTACTAGATTTAATTTCGAGAAAAAGCTTTAGATCATCTGCGTATAATAAGCATTTAGCAGTATTAAGCACCTTCGGAAGATCATGGATCATAATTTGAAAAAGTAGAGGGCCAGTCACAGAGCCCTGGCTCACTCCAGACCTAGTGTGAAAAGGTTGCGACTGATGCGTCCCATGTTTCACAAATTGACGCCGATCTTTCATAAAGTTTGCAAAAAATTTTATAAGACCATAGGAGAAACCAACCGTAGATAGTTTTCTCAACAATATATCATTGTCAATTTTGTCGAACGCTTTTTGAAAATCAAAGTAAATCACATCCACCTGCAATCTACTATCCAGGGCTTTCGAAATGTAGTCCACCAAACCCAGCAAGTTCGTATTCACGGAGCGGCCCGGCCTAAAGCCATGTTGTTCCTCGCCTATCTGCTGCCTAATTTGTCTATATATTTCATTGTGCAGAATATATTCAAATACTTTAGCAGGTGCACATAATATTGCAATTGGCCGATATTCCTCTACAAAGGTCTTGTTGCCACTCTTCGGTATAGGAGTTACTCTGGACAACTTCCACTGGTCAGGGTACTGTCCATATTTGAGCGAAAGATTTAAAATATGGTAAAGTGGGAGAATTAAGTGTTTTTTGCCAGTCTTGAGAACGAAACTAGGCAAGTTATCGGGGCCTGGCGAATTGCCTGACTTTAATTTATTAAGGCCACGCTCGATATCTTCCGGTAGTAAGACAGGTATACTAACACTCGTGCAATACCCGTCACAATCCAGACACGCGCTGGCGTTCAGCTCTGGCGTCTCATTTAAAAATACACTGGAGAAATAGTCTGCGAACGCTTCAGCGGCTTCCACGCCGCTAAATGAACTGCCCTTATATGAGACGCAGGACTCAAACCCGCCCTTAGACCTGAGGCTATGCACGTGGTTCCAAAAGTGTTGGGGACGCAATACTAGATTTTCCTCGATACGCGTCATATGACATTTGTATGCTTGTGAAATGCGTTTTTTTAAATCTGCACGCAAATCAGCGAATAACCTATATTTACTGGTACATTTTGTGGCCAACCAGGACTTATGCAGTTTAGTTTTCAGTCGAATATCTTTAATTATATTTGAATCAAACCACACAGGATACCTTCTACAATTCCCTGTCGGTCTATTTTTTTTAGGAACTGATAAATCAAATAATTCATACATTATATTATAAAAAGCATTTGTAGCAACGGTTACGTCGTTAGATTCAAGCACGGGTGTCCACGATGTATCGGCTAAGATCGAGTTGAAAAGTGGAATGTCCATTTTTTTAAAGTTCCAGTCACGCAAAGTATCGATATTACTCGGTTGCAATCGAGCGCAGCTGCTTTTGTGCAATCGGAGAGCCACCGTAATTTCGAGCGCAGGGTGGTACAACTTATCGAGTGGGACAAACCCGTCGGCGGCTTCACTCACACATACTTGTCGCAACCGCGACTCATTGCACTCCTGCGCCAACACTACGTCAAGAATACCTCCATGACAATTAATTATGTCGTTGTGGTCAATCAAGTTACAATATGTTAAAAAATAGTTATAATAATTTTTAATATTATTAGAAGTACTGTTAATGTTCAAATCGCCAAGAATAAAAAATGTACTTTTTGAATTAATTAGGTAAGATTCAATTTTACAAAATACATTCATGTATACGGCATCAGTAGCCTTTGGCTTAATATAAACAACAACAACGATAAAAGTGAAACCGCGGAAAGTGACAGAAGCCCATAAGTCCTCACCGAGTTCGGATTCTAATTCTTTTCGACGATGAAGGGTGACATCTGGTCTCGCAGCAAGCAGCACCCCGCCACAGGGAGATGCCCGGTCACGCCGTAGCAACGTCCAGCCGTTAGGCACCACCTCCGCATCTTCGACTGAGCCGTCAAGGAATGTTTCCGTAGCAGCGACAAGTAGATGGTCAGAAACTAACATGCTAGACCGCCATATGGGCAGTTTAGTCTTCAAACCTCTAATGCATTCATGATGATGGATGCATTCGCGCGCGCGAGCTGTGCGGTCGTGTTTACTTTGTTTGCTGCAGTAAATATTATTAATTAGTAGTCGCAATGGCTATTTGTTGCCGAGCTTGTGGCAAAGAAGTTACTAATGAGCCAGTGATGGAGTGTTCCCAAATCAAATGTAACAAAGTCTACCATTTACCGTGTCTCGCCATGAAGGAAGAAGATTTTCAGACCTTTTCGTCGGATTATAAACGCCAATGGACATGCCCGGAATGTGTTGCGTTAAAACCTAAACGTCTGAGTAGTGATACACCTGCACGTTCGCCGGATCCGAGGAGGAACGCTGCGGGTGTCGCTCCTAATTACGTGAATACACAGCGGGGTAGCCGGAGCAGCCAAATCGAATACTCATTGGAAGATAATGAGGGTAGTCTGCTAGGAGAATTCAAACAACTACAACTAGAAATTGAAAGCAGATTGGACATCCAAGATCGACGTATTTTAAGTATTCAGCAGGTGTGTCAAACCGTCAAGCACGACATTCAGCTGCTAAATAATACTATACAAGATAATATGCGATCTTCTTGTAATGATCTGACTTCAATAGAAAACCAATTAAAGGCACTCTGCGATAGTAACCGGCGAGTTGAATTATTGCTAAGTGGTATGCAAGCTAAGCGGGATAGCCAGGACCAACGTCACACTCAGGTACAACAGCAGTCCACAAATGTCAACAAACCTTTCACTGATAACACATCATCTTGTATATCTACCCCCTACGGAAAATTAAAACAAGACTGTGGAGCCACTAAATCGACGATTGTCATGGATGATATTGCAAATCAGAATCTAGTGGTTGAGTTGGAAAATGCAGAGCCTGAAAAGTTAAAAAACATATCTGAGGGGAGTAAGAATGAGTGGGTCACCGTACGACGAAAAACGGCAGATAATCACAGCAAAAGTAAAAGCCAGCTTAGACAATGTAATACTACCAGTATGTCGGCCGAAACCGGGCAGAGTACCAGTGGCAGTAAGGATTATATAGGCATCAGTGATAAAGCTACACTGCTGAAAACTAAACAGGTGCAAAGAGGTCAAAGTACAAGTTTTACGGAGATTAAGGCTTTGGAGAGGAAAAAACATCTTCATGTTTGGCGATTAACTCTAGACACTACAATAGAGAAGCTGACATCTCATGTGAAATCTATATGTGGGTCCGACACAACGGTTAAAATAGAAAAAATTAAGCATAAAACAGAGCGGGATTATTTGTCTTTTATTATCTCAGTATCGGAACCTATATTTGGAAAATTGTGTCAGCCCGAAGCTTGGCCTGAAAACACAGCCTATGCAGAGTGGATTTGGTTTCGGAGACCTACAAATAAACCCATCGACAAATCATAGTAGTGTTTATTTGTATTACCAAAATGCGAGGGGTCTCCGCACCAAGTTAAATACATTTTATAATAATATGGATTCTTCGAATGCTGATTTGTTTGCAATTACGGAAACGGGCTGTAGCGATTCTATAGACGATGCAGAAATTATTCCTCCTGGATACCAGATAATGAGATGTGATCGTATCGACGGGAGAAAACTGGGTGGCGCGTTTTTAGTGGCCACACACCGGTTTGAGCTACGGAGGTTGCAGCCGCCGAGCGACGTCAACATAGATATTTGTACTTTTGAAATGATTGGCGCTGCGGTGTATTTAAATAATAGGTTTTTATTTGTGTGTTGTGTCGTTTACATACCGCCAAATAGTAGGGAAACTGATTACATGATTTTATTTAGAATATTAGAAGTTTGGTGCGCTAAATATAAATTAATAATAATTATGGGAGATTTTAATTTATATTCGAGTAATGATAACGTTAGAAATTATTATGAATATTTTATAGCATTTTGTGAATTAGTACAAATGAATAAGGTTCCAAATTGTAACGACAGGCAACTCGACTTAGTGTTATGCTCGTATAGTTTGTCGGCGGGAGTAGGGGTTCTGGCCTCCGACGAGAAGCTGGTACCGGTGGACGGGTACCACCCGCCGCTCGCGGTGAGCGCGCGACTCGGACGCGCCGCGACTAACTTGCGGCCCGAGTCTGGCCCGCTGCCGGCGTCCACGCATATATCGCATAGTTTTAATTTTGCAAAGGCGAATTTTGGTCTATTGTATATGCAAATGGCAGGCGTGGATTGGAGTCCATTATATGATATACGTAGGCCTGATGATGCTGTTAATTACTTTTACAGTGTAATTAATAGTGTTATCAGTGAGAATGTGCCAAAAAAGCGACTTAATAAAGACAGTTCCGCTAGATATACGTATCCGATATGGTATACCTTGGATATCATCCGAGCTATACGTTCAAAAGCGAAATGTCATAAGAGGTATAAGTCTGATAATACGGCCGAGAACTACAAATCTTTTGTTGAGTGGAGATCAAAGGTGAAAGTTATGATTGCGCATGCACATGAACGACATTTAGAAACGGTGGAAAAAACCTTAACGAAAGACCCCAAGTCTTTTTGGGAATATGTAAGGTCTAAAAAGGGAACCGTCAACAGAAAAATAATCACCAAGGAGGGGAAAAAATTAACCGATGTGGAGTGCGCGAGCGAGTTTGCAAATTTTTTCCATTCTGTGTATGGCAGCAGTACGGCACGTCTGGACGTGGGCGCGGCGGCGGCGGCGGGGGGCGCGAGCGCCGCGCGTATCCACCTCCCGCGCCTCACGCGGCCCGAGGTGCGCGCGGCACTCGAGAGGCTCAAACCTAAGCGCTCTGCGGGACCGGACGGTATACCTTCTTTTGTCATAAAAGACTGTCGTATAGTTCTAGAAAAGCCGCTGCATTATATCTATAACTTGTGTCTAGAGGCGTCGTATTTCCCAGAATGTTGGAAAATAACACGCGTTATTCCTATTCCAAAAGGCGATTCCGGTTCCGAGGTGAGCGGGTTTAGACCCGTGGCAATCCTGGCGACACCAGCGAAGGTGTTCGAGTCGGCCATGCAGGGGAGTATCCAGCGTCAGGTAGCACCGCAACTCTCGGACGCCCAGCATGGGTTCAGGCCGGCACGCAGCACCACCAGCAACTTGCTCGACGCGATGGCGTACATTGTCCCTCATGTAGATTCGGGGGGGCAGGTCGACGCCGCTTACTTCGACTTCAAAAAAGCTTTTGACTTAGTCGACAATGATATACTGCTAACGAAGCTGGCGGCGGTCGGATGCACCAATATGCTGCTTGAATTTTTTGCCAGCTATATGAGGGACAGGAAGCAGTACGTGGAATATGCCGGATACCGGTCTGAACCGTATGACACAAAAACGGGAGTCAGCCAAGGATCGAACTTGGGGCCCCTAAAATTTATTATTATGATAAATGACCTGCCGGACGTAATCCGGGAAGCTCGTTGCTTATTGTTCGCGGACGACCTTAAGTTGCTCTTGGCGGTTAAAGACAGAAACGACTGCCAGCGACTGCAGCATGACATCGATAGAGTGGTTGAGTGGAGCAAAAAGAACAAACTGCAATTCAACGTCACGAAATGTTCGATGCTGTCGTTCAGCAGGTCACGTGAGCCACTCCACTTCGACTACAGCGTGGACGGCGAAGCTTTGAAGCGGGTAGTGGCAGCCAAAGATCTCGGAGTCCATATTACTAGTGATCTGACATTTAGGAATCACATCGTCCAGGTTTGTAGGAAGGCCTACAAGAGGTTGGGTTTTGTGTTGCGGCAAGCTGCAGGTTTCAATAATATCAAAGCGGTATCGGTCCTGTATGATGCGCTCATCCGTAGCCAGCTAGAATCTAACTCGTCTGTATGGGCTCCGCATGAAGCTAAGTACACTCTTATGCTGGAAAAGATACAGAATAAATTTACAAGATACCTGTACTTGCGGCTATACGGGGTTTACCCGTTTTACCCACTGATGTATCCAACCTTGTTCGTACTGGGCATGGTCGGATACAACAAATTGGAAGTGAGACGGAACTGGGCGCTCGCATATTACATGATGCGTGTATTCCGGGGCTTTCTGTCAAATCCGGACATACTGGCGATGATGGGACTGAGCGTGCCAGACGGGTACGTGACGCGCCGCCGGCGGCCGCAGCTGTTCTCGGTGCCTCAGGCTAGGACCAACTTATTGGCTAAGACGCCGTTGGTTCGGACGTTGCATGCACTGAATCGGGTTGCCCAGAAAATTGATGTTTGTGTATGTTCGGTACAAGAATTTAGAATGGCGGTTAATTATGACGCATGCTATAATTTGACATAGTAATTTAAGGTTTTTATTTATGATTTTTATGATTTTTATTTTTTGTTTGACATTTTAATTTATGATTTTTATGATTTTAATTTTTTATTGTTTGACTTTTTAATTTAATTTTTTTGACATTTTTAATTTTTATAATTGTATATTGACATTTTTCTTTATAATTTTTTGACATTTTTAATTTTTATAATTGTATATTTACTAGCACCATCGCATTAGGGAAACCCTGTAAGGATGGTGTGAGATTAAGGAATAAATAAATAATAAATAATAAAATAATAACATTTTGGTTTTTGGTTATCATAATAATATATTTAAATAAAACGAAATATTTCCATATAATTATAGTATATAATATATATATATATATATATATATATATATATATATATATATATATATACTATAATATATAAATAAGTAGCTTAGTATTGGTCTCAGAAGCTCCCAAAGTACTTAAAGATTATGTCATGAGCAAACCAGTAATTTCTTTAAGAAATCATCATTAATCATCATCATCAGCCACTGCAGAGTATAGGCCTCTTCTTGTACGCCACTCGTCCCGTCCTGTACCAATCTTATCCAGGTTCGAACCGCGATTTTTATTATGTCCTCTACCCAATGAGCTGGTAGACAACCAACGCTCCGTTTACCACTTCGCGGCCACCATGTTTTTTTTTTTTAATGTTGACAGGCTAGGTTTTTGAATGGAACTGGCTCTCATGTGAGGCTGCCGGAACACACCGTTAGATGCTTGACTAAGACGTTGACCATTCTGTCAACGTCTTAGTCCACCTACCATCACTCTACCTGCCCAAGTCCATTTAAGAAATGTTATTTTCTTGTATTGTACATGTAATGAGACGAATGAGACGGTCTCTTGATGGTAAGAGATAACGTATGTCCATGATCATTAGGTACAGCGATACACAGAACTTTGAATAGCAAACCAATAACCAGGGCATCGCTGCTTCGGCGCTCATAAATCATAATTAAGTAATGCGTAAGTTTCATGATGGATGAAACTTTTGCTATTTTGTTACTTACTTTTGTAATTTCTCTCTGAACTCAATTCTTAAGTCAACGCGGACAAAGTTGTGGGCGCATGCTAATTTTGTAATCTTATGGACAGGGCAAGTGATACTCAGTACTCAGTACTCAGTGGTACTAGTGAGATTCAGTTGTACGACGATGTTTATTAGCAGCAATTATATTATATCGGTGGCGGCGCGGAGCGGCGTGTATGTGCAGCGGTGGTAGGTAGTGCACTGAAGATCGCGTCGGCGGCGGCCGACGCGCGGCGCGGGCCGCCGCGGCGTGCGGTACGCGGTGCGACGCGCTGCGCGGCGGCGGCCGGGGGAACCGGTGCCGCGGTGCAGTGCGTAAAGCGATAGGCGCGAGCGATTTGTCCAGCGGCATAGTGTAATGTTATAATTAGAATATTGTATGTAGATAAAATAAATAATGTTGCTAATGAAATAGTGTAGTGTTAAGTATGTAATTTAAGTGTAATGTAAGTATATATAATTATGTGTGTTATTTATGTATAATGATATTATGTATATGTATAATGTATGTAGGAGTAGGATAGACGCCTACAATCTATACTATTTCTATTCTATACTATTATAAAGAGGAATGATTTTTTTGTATTGAATAGGCACTGTACCTACTGGACCGATTTCAGAAATTCTTTCACCGTTGTGAAGCTACACTATCCCCGGGTAACATAGGCCACTTTTTATCCCTGTATTTAAACGGGAACGGGAACTACGTGGGGGAAACCGCGAGGCATCCGCTAGTAAATAATCTGATGAGAAAAACATTAGAAATTATTTCGGCAGTATAACAATTTTAAACTTACAACCAGACATCACTGCCAAAAGAACACAATATAAATAATTATTTATAATTTTTAAATTGGCCTTTATTTTGCTCAACGTTTGAGTATTGCCACACAACGTGGCAAGGGGGCGATCGCACTGTCACTTTTTTTATGTACTATAAAAGTAATGAGACGAACGATGCGCTCTCCTCATGGTAAGAGATAACGCATGTCCATGACCATTGCAGCGATACACAGAAGTTTGAGTAGCGAAACAAAGTCCGGGGCATCGAAGCTTTGGTGTTCATTACTTTGAGAATTTCGATGGTTAGTCTCAACAGCCCAGTAATTTCGCTAGCTGCAGTACCCGTCAAACCGAAACACAGTAATGTTCACACACTACTGCTTGGACAAACCGACGCAAACCATTAAAACTATATAAGCTGAATTCCATTGTTAATGTATGATAATTATAGTAGCTCTTTAGATCACCCTTAATGTATTGTCTCACCCAGTACAAATGTATGTGTACGTCATGAAACGCCTTCTGTTGAACCGAACTAATGAACGAGAACCCAATTATTGTAACAAGACGGTGCGTGTTCGCAGCAATCAAGTTTAAGCAATTAGTTTCACAGTAATTTGATTAACAACCCAAAGTCAAGTCGACAGAGAAACTCTAAGTATTCTTTAATTAATCACAAATTATTTATATTTTCACCTATTCTGGGTGAATACATCAATTGATGTCATTATAATTATTTTAATTGGACAATTTTTCATTGCGGTAGAGTGCTTTCTGGGAAATATTGGGCTGGCAATTTTTTTTTTAACAAATATGTAGGACTATACGCAGATCTCTTCCCGAAATGTATCCGGTAAAAAATGGATGGCTAGATCGCTATCACCAATAAGCCTCATAGTACGTCGGTCCACCGCAACCAAAACTTCCAGCCGGTATTTCGGTGCTCCAACAAAAACGGTTACACAGCACGCAGAACTGATAGCCGATGGGGCTGCAAAGTCTGGAGTGGAGGGCACGAACCGGCAAGCGCAGCGTAGGATGTCTATCCACAAGGTGGACAGACGACCTAATGAAGACCGCAGGAACGCGCTGGATGCGAGCCGCTTCCAAATGGTCTTTGTGGAAATTAATGGGGCAGGCCTATGTCCAGCAGTGGACGTCCTACGGCTGAAATGATGATGAACAAAAAGGTGGCATCAGTACTCCATACACGACCAGACTTGTGTAAGTTGAGTAACTGACATTAGGTGAGCTGTAGTCAAACCACTTAACTCAACTTAACTCACCGCAATGAAAAGTGAAAAAATTATGTAAATTAAACGGTTACATTAGCAAATCCTACATAAAAGGAAAATGGTAGCGCAATCAATGTCTCGTAAAAACACTTCGAACCCCAGGGCGCGCATTTGAGGATTTCGACCACACCCGATGGGGCTTATGAATAAAATACTTCCCGAGGGATTTTACCCACATAAATAGGAGCTTTGTGACAATTTTTGAACCAGATTTTGTTACAAAAAAGTTTGTATACCTTTCCGAGTAGTCATGTGGCAGATTTATTATGGAAATAGGAACAGTACTTGTGGATATTTGTCCACCTACTGCGACAGCAGCGCGCCGGGTACCAGCTAGTTATTAAATACGTTAGTTACGTAACCCCACAACAAAAGCCCTGGTTTATAAATACGTTCTTGCTCAACTGAATATTACGATTTTACTTGGTGTTATATCTCCTTAGCAGGAGATCGTTTGGGTAGGTATCACCGCAGTACCAGACATTCTGCCGCCAAGCAGTAAACATTACTGTGTTCTGGTTTGAAGGGTAGGTACTGCAGCTAGCGAGTTTAGGTACTGCACTGTGGACACGAGCGCCATAGAAGCGATGCCCCGGACTTTGTTTTGCTATTCAAAGTTCTGTGTATCGCTGCAATAGTCATGGGCTGGTGTTATCTCTTACCATCAGTCAAGCGTCTCGTTTACGCATAGCTTTTTAAATTTAAAAAAATAATTGCATACCCATTCAGAGGTACAGAAAAGAACATAAAGTATCTAGCAAAATATATGATTTCCAAGGAATTGAAAAAAAAATTGACACTAACGCATTCAAAGCCGCGGTCAAAAGATAGTGTTGTTAAATGAGATCGATGATTCAATTTTTAATAATAAACACGTGGTCAAGTGGTAACTGCAGCGAGAAGACAATAATAAAGACTTGTGGTTCATTTATTTTTATTAGTTTATCGTTTTAGCTTTTATGTTTATGTCAAATTTTAGTTGTATTAAGTGAAGTATTTTGAATTATTGTCAAGTTAGTTAAATTTAAATCTTCACCACTGTTGTAACTGAAAAGACTGTTAAGCGGAAATAAACTAAATATATAACTTGAACACTTATTAACTTCCGCAAAGTAACGCCTGAATCAATCAATTTTATCTAAAAAACACTAGTTACATGAATATTTTATGAGACAATTAATAAAAAAATAAGTTTTGTAAATAAATCAAGCTTCATTTCGCTTGTTACGCAGTAACGGCGCCGTTAGCAAGTCGTTATTTTCGTTACAACGTCTGGTGCTGATAAACAGTTAAATACAGCTTAAATGTTTGCTCTGGTTTCTGTGGAGTTGAGTAAATGAGTCTAAGCTTCATTTGAGAACGGCGACACTCAATTTTCCAAATGTGGTCCGTGATATATCCTACTAATATAATAAATGTGAAAGTTTGTATGTTTGGATGTTTGGATGATTGTTACTCAAAAATGGATGATTGTCACGCTAAAACGGCTGAACGGATTTGGATAAAATTTGGCATACGCATAACTTATTACCTTCTTTTTTTCTCCCAGGGTAATCCTTAATGGATGCCACCAGCTTCGGGGGAAGCAGGGTGGTTATGTGGGACTCTCATTTATTTTTAGGCGGCCTACCCACTAAAACCCTGGGGTGTTTCTGCCTGGCGCCTATGTATCGGAGCTAATATTATTATTATTTATTTATTTAATTAAAACATACCTTTAAATATTGTAAAATGTATTCAGGGTTAATTTATGTCTGTAGATAATTATATAAGCTTCAATTTAACCAACCATACTTTATCAACCTTTTAATTCACCACAATTTTTAAATGACTTAGCAGATTACGATGTATCGTTAGAATACTTACATCATCCCGAGTAATACTTATCAGTTGGCATTCGTGTTTTATTTAATTTTCTTAATTAAACTTGTTTTGTATAAGTAATGAGACAAACGAAGCACTCTCCTGATGGTAAGAGATAACGCGTGTTTATGTACATTGCACCCGTATATAACCAGAACTTTGAGTAACGACGAATTTACTTGAAATAGAATTTACTGCCGCGACCATCACTCCACAGCTATTTAAAACGAAATTGGGGTCTTCAAATTGTGTTTAATAATGCTAGGCTCTTTTGCATCCATAAAACGCTTTGATCATTGCCGTGGCATCTTATAATAAGTGGAAGCTTGAAGTAATAGCACCCATAAATATTACTTCTTAATAGTGATATAAACACAGATAATTTTTTTTTACTGAAATGGACGCCAACTTACTACATAATAAAACTATTTGCAAATTATATCTTAGCATATGTACATACTACAGTGTTTCTAATACAGATATAATTTATACAATTAAAAAAAAATCTCTATAATATGTGAAACTAAATATAGTTTTTTTATGTTTGACCACAGCTCACTTGATGTTAAATCACGGCATGGTCGAGGACGGTAAACACCCTTAGCCTGGATTGGAAATGGCTCTCACGTGAGGCTCCCGGAACACGCTGTTACGTGCTTGAAGGCAGATTTTCGACATGAGAGTAGTAGCTAACAAGTCGAGTACTAGAAAGTGCCCTACCATGCTATGGTTTCGTCATGATGTATTCCTTCACCGGCAGCTCATGCTCATTGTTGGGAATAGATCCCACGCCCTTCGGCGTGAGAAGTGGCCGCGCTAACCAATTAGCTACCATCGCTACAAATATATATTTTATCCAAATCCGTTACTGTGTTAAAGCGCGAAGATGTAACAAACATACTTACCTACTTACAAACAGACAAACTTCCGCATTTATAATATTAATCCCACTAATCCCACTAATTTATAAATGTGAAAGTTTGGATGGATGGATGGATGTTTGTTACTCTTTCACGCAAAAACTACTGTAAGGATTTGGATGAAGTTTGGTATGGAGGTAGCTGACACCCTTGATTAACACATAGGCTACTTTTTATGCTGAAAACATGTAGTGGGTAACACCGCGGGGCGCAGCTAATGTGATTCTAAATAATATATTTATATAGTACCTTATTTGCAAACTTGAAATTTAAGCAATATGAATTAAAAACAGTTTTTTTTTCATTAAATCGTTTGTTTAGTTTGGTCCAACTACAACAAAAAAAGTTACATTATTAATCAGTAGGTACTGTTATATAAACTAACATACATAACGAGTAGGTAGTCCTAGCAAATGTTATCGCGGCTTACGCTTCAGGAAAAATGTACCAATATCGAGGGAAAGTATTACGCTTCATGTAATACGAGGTATGGGGTCGTACGGTTTCTTTGTATTGTATCAATGGAGATTGGTACCCGTATCGATTTTGATATATTACAGTCCTTGACTTGACATCGGGGTTTGACAATGGACTTTAGATTTTGCTGACTAAAATAC
The DNA here is from genome assembly GCA_905404145.2 of Biston betularia. Lineage (NCBI taxonomy): Eukaryota > Metazoa > Arthropoda > Insecta > Lepidoptera > Geometridae > Biston > Biston betularia. The sequence continues at coordinate 13,050,751 of FR989873.1, forward strand.
TTTGACATAAAATCTTCCACAATGTTGGTATAATAATATTCATAAATGTTTTCTATTTTTGAGCCAAAAGATAATTTTGATTTAAAACTATTAAGATATACCATGCAATTTGCGATAAGACTACGCTTACAACTAAATACATTTTAACAAAAAGATTTATTTAACGTTAGATTCAGATTCCAACATAAAACAAAAGATTACATAACAAGACTTACCGCACATTCCGGTTCCGTTATGTACGATCCATTGGTCAAATATTTCTTCGGACATTCCGACCACGGGAGCTCCGTTTGAAAGCTTTGTGCGAAATAAAATAGACACCACGCTATTATAGAGTTATAATACAACGCCACGTTGAAGGAAACTACTGCTGAACTGATCCCGATACCCCCTAAATACGGAGACACCTGGTGCCAAACTCCTATTGCCCCCTTCCTCAAACGCTGCCCGATCGCCAGCTCAAGATAAAATATCGGAATCCCCTCAATAGCCAGCATCACGAAGTAAGGAATCAGAAATGCTCCGCCACCGTTCTTCTGCGCCAGGTATGGAAACCTCCATACGTTTCCGAGACCTACAGCGTATCCTACAGTAGCTAAAAGGAAAGTCAGTTTGCTGTCCCATGATTCTCTTGGCACGCCTGTTTCTTCTGGTTTTACGGCACGTTCTTCTATAGAGCTTTCTTTGCTTGGCGTATCGGAACGTCTGTTGGGGCTGGTATCTTCAAAAGCTTCATTTGTAGCTCCATACATCACATGTGTGCGGTGAGAAGGGTGGCCATTCTCCATAGTCACGAGGCGTCCTCTAAGTTCCTTCATTTCCATCCGATCTAAAGACCTCTGGGCGTAGAGATCCCGAGAGCTCTGCCGTCTCATCAAATGCGCCGTGTTCGCCATTATCGAAATTTCCTGGCACTAATTATTGTCAATTTAAAACGTTTTAAAACGCTTCGTTCTCGTCGTCGTGGCACATAATGGACAGCAATAAATAACACGTGAATGCTATGGCACCTTTTATTATGTCAGACCCTAACTTTAATGTGATGGCTATCGATTTATTTGCTGTCATTTTTCGGAGTTTATCACGACGGTTATAAAATCTCATACGGTGGATTGATCACTGGGTATGATTGAAGGGCATTGTTCACTATGATTCTGTATTAGAGTTTAGTTTGACGTGGAATGATGACGGAGCCGGGGTCGGTCCATAACTGGCGGGAACATCGAGACCAGAGAGGTTTTGGGGAGGCTCTATACTTCGTACGCATGCGCAGAGGATTCTGTGCACGAAAAGCTACCGAATGGAGATTTTTCAATGAGAAAGGATTAGAATATGCCTACATATTGAATCTATTTGTGTCTAGGTTTCTATTGACATTCATACGCTTCTAGTTGGTAGTTATACATACTACTGTCGAGTTATTAGGGAACAAAGCCACGTTGCGATCTGATTGTGGATTGAATGGGGGACGAATTAATCATTATTAGGTTAATGAGAGAACAAAGAGTGGATAATTGAAAGATATAAGGCTGCAGGGGCAGCCGTAAAACTCCTTTTGATTTGATGGCTTATCTTTATTATAGTGTAGCGCCACCTTGGCTTCGCACGGGTGCTTTTTTTTGGTGCATTGATGTCATCCAAATTTAGGATTTTATTACAGCATTTCCTTTCATACAAACCTGGTCCTTACAATTACAGGCACAATAATAAAGGAAACGCCGTCCGGAAAACCGTTCTCAAATGATGCTCCGTCATGCATGGGGCAATTGATTTTTATTTATATAAATTTACCGGCCACTTCACATGCCGAAGAGCGTGGGCTCGAACCCCAACAATGAGCTTGAGCTGCTGGTGAAGGAAACCATAGCATGGTGGTAGGGTATTTTATAGTACCCGGCTGGCTAGCTACCACCCTCAAGTTGAAAATCTGGCGGATTTTGAAATTGCTTTAACTTTCGTATGCTCGTTTTTTTTCTCGGTCTTCTCTGGTGCGCCCTTAGGCGGGATGCCCTAAGCAATTGCTTAAATAGCTTACATGCTAATCCAAGACTGAATAAGACCCACCAGAATGTGGGTAGGTACGCAATTATACCGATGACTCTTGCTTTGATTGTAGCAACAAAGTCCCGAAAACAGTACAGAGGAAAGTTATTTCGATAGAGCATTAGTAGAGTTAATGGAAAAATTTGATCATTTAGCACAGCGCAGGCGAGGGGGCGGCGACATTGATTTATAGTTATAACTCGGCAGGCATGTGCGCAGAGCAGTTTTGTGGGGTAGGATAGAAAACTTTCGAAACTTTGTAATAGATACCGTTGGCTTTACGCCTACTAAGCCATTCCGATAGTTTTGAAAGTGATAAAAGTTGCCACAAGAAAAAAATGTTAGTATTACATACGAACTTACAAATATTTCGTACACTAGTTGCGCCCCGCGGTGTTACCCGCTACATGTTTTCGGGATAAAAAGTAGCCTATGTGCTAATCCAGGGTCTCAGCTACCTCCATACCGAACGTCTCAATTTTTCATACATTTTCTACAGTTCACGTATTATTCTCATAAATTTATGTGCTAGTTGGCTTGGCTGTGGTAACGAAGGTCACGTTCTAGGTAGGTATCATTTTTAATATGAATATTTCAGTTCAGATGTTGATAAGAACGTCTTTAGTGCGGGTCTGTGCTCGTACTTAAATACTAGTATATATTCTGTGGCGTAGCCCATGAACGGAATAATGCCTAGGTATTAAAAGCAATGTCGACGCTTTATTTGAAGAGACATTTTCGACTCAGCGACGCGACGTTGGTTTTGTTGACATTATTGCTGTGGGCTCGATAAAATAAATAATAGAATTGGGCTGGCATTTTTATTAAATTGCTGGAGTTTCTGTACCTACGTATCTACAATGCTTGCCACATAATTCATATTTACATCATCATTAACATTTAAATTTTTTATGACATTATCTACTATACTAAAAAGCGGCCGTGGAAATCTATGAGTGCCACTAAAAACCTCACAAACCTCTATACGAAGAGACATACAAGAAGTTAATAAAAGGTTTTATTAAACTTGTTATAGGTAATTGTGCCGCGCGAGAGCAAAGTCGAGGTAAATAGAAACAAAAATATTTTTCACAAACGAAAAATGTTTTGGCCATCTGACATGTCATTTTGTGATGTTAGTGACTTTTTGTGATATTTCTTTGTTTACATAAAATATCTAAGTTACGTTTACGTATAAGGTACTGTTTTATTATTAAACTTGTCTTGTTATATGCATTAGTTAAATTGTCTAATAGCCTCCTGTAAATAAAGGTTACATCGTCACAAATTATCTATATTTACTTGCTACTGTTACCCACATTACTATCGTGTTTCGTAATCATAACAAGTGCAAGCGAGACAAGCAGATAAAAATGATTTATAGCCCTACGACTCAGGTTAATACAGCTTTATTATAGAACTTAATTTCTCTCTTGATGTATTCCGTTTTGTACCTATGTACCTACTTCGTAGAATTATAGTAGTGCCTACTTAATAGATCAAAATCTTAGAAATTAGGTTTTGACACGACATCCATCATCTAGTATTAAACAAAGTGCCTCTTTTAGCAAGTTTCCACAAACAAACGTATCGCTGACGCCGAAGGCGCTGCTGTACAACTTTTGAGGCTTGAAATAATACACATATATAGGTATTGAACTTGTAGCCGATATAAATAAATAAAATAAATAAATATCGTAGGACTATACACACAGCGCCATCTGGCCCCAAACTAAGCAGAGCTTGTGTAATGGAAGTCAGATAACTGATAGAACACATAAATACTTTTTTTTTTGTATATACATACTTATAATACATACAGAACACCCAGACACAGAACAAACATTTGTTTATTCATAAAATGTTTGCCCTGAGTGGGAATCGAACCCACGCCCTACAGTTCTCAAGGCAGCCAGCCGCGCCGTTGGCTCGTTGGTAGTATATCTACTACCAACGAGCCAACGGCGCTGTCTGGGCTGTAACATTACTTTCCAAAACTCATGATTTTCGAGTGTTTATGTACAGAAATTGTGATGTTTTATTCATAAAGTGTCGAATTACGTGCTTGAGTGTGAAAAAATGACATAGATAAATAATGCGATGAATCATAATTTTTCATGTCACTTGCAAGACTTCATCAAAGTTAGTTGTATAATCATCATTTTACTAAGGAATTAACTTCATCTTTCATAAAATACTTGAAAAGATCGAAACACAAGCAAATACATAAAGTGCAACGCCAAAAACAAAGAAAAGTAAGAATAATCTAAGCTGTCACCTGTCAGGTAAATTGTCATTGAATGTGAAAGTCAAAACTCAAAGGTGTCAGACATAATGTCTTGACTTGAAGTAAATCGCAATATCGTCAACAATTTTAAAGTTAAAAATCAAGGTTTAAATATGAATAAAACATCGAAATCATGTCGATTGTGATACAGATATGTTAATTTTACGCTAGTCCACCGATTGTGTTCTTGATTCGACACGCTCCAAGCGAAATGTATTGTTTGCAATGGCTAATCCCTGTTCTACTGATACCGAAGCCCGTGAACCCGGCTTTAGTGAACACACACGTAATGTTCATGGTGTTATACTTAATAGGCTTCTTTCTTGAAAGGAAGCCGTGCACAGTCTGTAGCGTCGTCTTCCTGGCCGCTGTTATCCTGATATGCTACAGCGGGATCGGCAACTGCTTATTCTGGGCCACTCAGTGCGAAGCTGAGAATGAAAAGTATGACACTTAGCCGCGACCACGGAGCTTCCAGAGACCTTCCTACCTGCTCAAAGTGACCTACTGCCCTTTTCGGGCCGGAAAAGTGGATAGAATAATAGTTTCTACACTATTCAATGATTCATTATAAAGTAAAGTTGTTTTGTATGTATATTTTTGTAAATAGAAATTATTAATTTTCTATTTTACTAAAGTTTTAGGAAGGTATAATGAACAGTGTTGAAGGTATGTGCCCAATGTGCCCATCAGTACTTATGTATCTCAGTTGTTGTGTTGTTTATACCTATTGTGATCATTTAATAATGTACAGTTATTGTTAGTTATTAATATTGTAATATTACGAAATACAACATGAAAATCTAATTTCATTTTTATTTCTTAAGATCCCATAAATAAATCATGTAAACTGTCATTTCTTCATTTTATTGATTGCATGTTAGGCAGTTTTTTATAAATTTGGCTATCCATTTTTGCTATGAATCTAGTGTAAATCTTTTAAGCAAGCAGGCTCCATCACCAACCTAGTAGCTTCGTAACAGGCTGGGTGTAGTTCAAATGCAAGCCTCATTAGAAAATCATTATTGTAAACATATTTTTGCTCTGAAATACTAAAAAATTGTCTTTAATTTAACTTTAAATGGTTAATGCAAGCATAGAATTTTTATCAAATTACTGATACACATGCAGCTGCATGATATACTTGACAGATAATTTCAGTTATCAGTAATGAATATAAGTTTATAATCTAGCTTTTGTACAGGTTTGTCCAAACTTCTTCTAGTCTTCTAGGTACCACCGCAGTTCCAGATATACTGCTGCCAAGCAGTAGTGTGTAAACATTACTGTGTTCCAGTTTGTAGGTTACTGTAGCTAGTGAAATTGATAGGCTGTTGAGACTAACCACCGAAAGTCTCAAAGTAATGAGTGCCAAAGCAGCAATACCCCAAACTGTTTTGCAACTCAAAGTTCTGTGTATAGATGCAATGGTCATTGATATGCGTTGTCTCTTACCATCAGGAAATCGTATCATACATTACATCACATTACTATTAATTTTTTTTGAAAACTACATGATCTATGTATGTTTTCTATACATAATACAATATTGTATTGACAACACCAGCTATTTGTCTTAAAATTTAAAATTATAGTAATTCCCAAAATGTACTTTGTCATCATCTTCAGCCTGTAATCGTCTACTGCTGGGCCTCTGCTTGTATGTCACTTATTCGGGTCAAGTCGAGTCCCAATATTTCGTTGTCTATTATGATAATGTTTAATTAATACAAATATTTAGTGCCAGTACAGTCTAGGTAAATTTACATATTTATCAATGATAATCTGGTGTAACAATTCACAGAATGCTCATTTAGCATACATATACATATAAAGTATGGCTTACAAAACCAAGATGAACTTTCTTGTTTGGTATGCCCGAGGGAAAGCTAGTGAATTTCATTATGATTTTATCATTAACCATCATCTATATCTATATGGAGATTATAAAACTATATATATAATTCAAAGTTGACAAAGGTCACAGACCCTGGAGTATGTAGAGTGTATAGTATAGTAGAATATGAAGATTTGAGCAGAAACAACATCAATTTAATTATTATAGCACATTGTTGTTGTAAATTTTAGAAAAAAAACAAAATTTAAACTGCTTTGAGTATCTTGGCTTAACTTTTTATATCTTCACAAGAAATATGTCTGTGAGCCATTATCTTAAATAAAATTTATGAATAATTTATTTCAGATGTTTTTATTTCAACTATTTGTGTATTAGAATTTATTAACCTAGGATGTAAAACTATCTGTACATTCCCAAAGGTTATTTTTTTAGTTGAATGTTATTATATCTATTACATAAATTTATTTCTATTTACAAGACAGGGTTCTTTTGCTGGTATATAAATACAACAGTTTTTTTTTTTAAATGAAAACTATCTGGGGTTAAAAAGATTGAAACAATAAATAAGTTACAAATTATTATTTATTACAGTGAATCATTTAAAATGAGTTAAATCAGATGTGTGAAGGGTAATATCTGCAGCATGGAATTTTGAACCTTAATCTAGGAACTCCATCATCTGTAACAAAGAGAAACAAGGTAAGAAACAGAAATGTATATTTTTGTGTTACACATGTACATAAAAGTTGTTGCCCACAACTTTACTAAAGTTGACAAAAATGTGTCTAATATTACAAAAAATTAGCCTATTTTAATCATCAAGACAAAGTATCTTGTCATCCTTGTCAAATTATGGTAAGATCAGATTAGCCGTTTAGGTGTGCCAAGTTAACAAACAGACAGAGTGATGGTAACAAACATTTTTATAATATTAGTCTGGATATTTTATCATATTTAGACTTTCAAACTCAGTTGTAAAGACATGAAACCATGAGAACAAAACATGGGATAAACTTGTTAGTGCTGGGTCCATCATGTTGCACCTAGGGCTGCTAGGTGTAAGACCCCTTTCAATATCCATATAGGCAAGTATGTCAGGTAGTTGAAAATGACAATCATAACTTGAACTAGGTATGCCCACATGAAACTACTGGGACTATGCCAATGGATGCTTAGTGATGGCAAAGAATCAAAAAAATATTAGACTTGCATTAGTTACAGAAGCAATTCCAATTAGGTGATTTCATTTAATCTGCTATAGGTATTGATCAGCCTTTGACTAGGTGAACGTGAATGAGAGTGGCCTCTATGATGGAATGATATGTAGCAAATCCATTTCAATCTAAAACTGGAGTATAAGATCTGTAAAACCAAACACAACCAGCATTTATTACTTGGTCATCATTTACACGGTAGCAACAACAATTAGAAATGTATTGATTTCTACAATGCAAATAGGACTGTAGGACTGATAACCTTATAAATACCCCGAACTTAACAATGACACCGATGAAAATAACTATAAGCAACATAACCTCAATCTTTCACTTAGCTATGAACTCAGTTCCGTATCAATTCGTGAGCAGTTATTCCGACTTACCGCCTATCTTAGTCTCCTAGCTTCACGCTCAGACTCGAGAAGGGTTAAGATATCTCCATCACGCACGGGTCCCTTCACGTTCCTGATGATCTGACGGCTAGTCTCTCCGATGAACTCCACTTTCACCTGGGTACACTGACCCTGAGAGCCGGTGCGGCCCAGCACCTTGACGACGCGAGCGAGGACATTCGGCTTATCCATTTTAGTTTATTATGTCGAGAAAACTCGAAAACCACACGTGCAACAACGGCGCAGAGAAGCCAAAAGAATTTGGCAAACTTGGCAGTTGTAGATATGAGGAATAGTCAACAGATTAATCGACTATTTCACAATGTCTATATCCATAGTTCGACTAAACGGATATAATCGAATGTCATTCTCGAAGCATTACTAATATTTCGGAAATTACTGGTTATTCAAATTTTGTATCATAGTATTTTTTAATTTAGATTACTGATGTAAAATGCTACATTTTTTTAAAATATTAAACTTGTTTATGAGTAATATGTATATGTGTTAACGGATGGCATGTACTTTCAAATATTTTTAAAATGTTAAAGAAAATATCGGTAAACACGTTCGCGTGGACGGTTTTGTTTACCACCACACTAGTGACAGACAACATTCCACGTCAATCGAGTTGGAAAGAAAATTGGCATTTTGCCCCGAGTTTCTTGTAGGACAGATTGTTACAAAAGTGAACGGCCTAATCTAGATTGGTCGCCGCAAACGTTTATTAATTAAGTATTCTTAAAACTACAAACATTCAAAATGAAACTATTATATTTAGCGTTATTGGTCCTGCCTGCGGCGCTCCTATGTTTCCAAAGTGGTAAGTCAATAGAAAAACTTAATATTTTTAACTTTAACTCGGCCTCAGTACGTGGCAATTCATATTTAGATATTTTTGAAAGAAAGTTACGTCCTAACTCCTTATAATATTACCCAGTTAGCTTCCTAGACGATTATGGAAGTCTCGATAAAAAAGTTTTGGGAGTATCTACAACCAAAAAAGCAATCTGTGTTGTATGTCCACCTCTCACTATTCAATGATCTGACTGCTAAGCTCTGTATAATCGTTATAGTTTCAAGTCTCACATCCATGTGTTACATCTTATTTACATACAGGTGTTGTAATGGATCAATTTATCAAACTAATGTAAAAGCACTTGCCAAAAGTGTATGTCACTTTCATAATTTTCAGTACAAATATGACTTTCTCTTTTCTGAAGCTTCAACTTTCTTAATATTACAATTTATTGTATATTGTGTCAATGGCCATATGTTATGTGTAGCAACTTAGTATTGTAACTTATTTTATCTTTTGCTTATCACTATCATAGTTTATCCCATTGATACTCTTTTATCAAGCATAACAAGCTTTGCTTGGTTAGATGCTAGATGGCGCTGTGTGAAAATGTCCATAATTATCTATGATATAAATTTGAATTTGTTTCATTAATCTTAACTAAAAACCTTGTTTAGGCAGTACCAGATATTCTGCCGCCAAGCAGCAGTGTGTAAAAATTACTGTGTATTGGTTTGAAGGGTAATGCAGCTACAATTACAGGGCTAGTGAGATTAACCATTGAAAGTCTCAAAGTTATGAGCTCCAAAGCAGCAATGCCCTGGGCATTGTTTTGACACGCAAAGTTCTGTGTTGCAATCTGTTTACTAACTCATTTAACTATACTTTGCTTATATGTTTTCAGCAAACATCCTAGCAAGAGCAGAGGAAGATGAGCTTGATGATGTGGTAGACATTGAGGGTGAAGACAGCCAGGTGGTTGGAGAAGACGCGCTCGGAGACGATGATGACTCCACTGTGAAATCATCACAAGATGTAGATACCACTATACTGTTTACCAAACCTCAGACCATCTACGGGGACATTGCTTTTGGTAAGACTTTTGTGTGTGTTACAAGATCCTCCCTGTTAAAAGTTGCTTATTTTTTCATCCAAGATAAGGTATCTGCCTTTGAAATTAAACTTATGCAACATAAATATTTAACAAACATTCACATTTATAACATTAGTATGATTTTAATGCAAAATGTACTGTGCATGAGTGCACCCATAGGACCTCTAACTGTCAATAATTGTGAGATGCATAACATCTGCTGATACCCATAACACTACTACCACAAGACAATCACAAGCACTCTATGGAGAGCATAACAATCAAAAAGAAGAAGAGGCTGACAAATACTTATTATAATTAAATTTAGGCTTTGATTTTAAAGTGGTCATCAATTACATAAATAAATTTAATATCTTGGGCCTAACTTAATAAATGTAAAAAGTGTATCAGTACTTAAAACGCTTTAATAAATTTTCCCTAACATGTAATATCACGTGAAAACGCGACAGTCTACTTAAGCATAGATTAAAAATAAAATTGACTTCATTTCTAAATGAGAAATATAACAATTATGACAAACAAAAAAGACTAAAAATAAAAAGTTTCAAGCCACATAAATTTATAAGTACAACACTCAAAGCTCATTGAAGTAGTATAAGTGAAGTGAATTGTCTGCCGCACTGGATTTTGAACTCCTAAAATTCCAGAATTTAGCAAGCATTCCACTTGCTGTAAGTCAAAAGACATATTCATCTACTAACACAACACAAGAGAAACAATTTGGTAATATGCCACAGATTTCTTCTATGTAAGCATGCTATAAACTGCATCTTCACTTATGAAAATGGTCTCTAAACATAAGAAAAAAATATGAAGTGTAATTGATATGTTGCAATCAACTCACCCTGTACAAACTAATTTACATTCCAGACCTGCAAGCTGGCTACCCTGTAGATTTCCTCGTCGGTTTCGTCAACAAAGGCAAAGAAGATTATGTAGTGGAATCCATGGAAGCCTCATTCCGTTACCCTATGGACTACACATACTACATTCAGAACTTCACTGCGTTGCCATTCAACAGGGAAGTGAAACCGAAGCAGGAAGCTACATTCTCTTACTCGTTCATCCCTAATGAAGCGTTTGCGGGCAGGCCTTTTGGATTAAATGTACAATTAAACTACAGAGATGCCAGTGGAAACTACTACCAGGTATGTCAAATTTTTTTACTAGATTGGCAAAGCCAAATGGTAGTGTTTTGTTTGTAGTACCCTATGTATGTTGTTCCACTGTATGTTTTTAGCAGCCCATGTATGTATTTTTCACTGTATGTTTTTACTAGCCTATGTATGTTTTAGCAGCCTATGTATGTATATACGTTTTTAGCAACCTATGTATGTTGTTCCACTGTATGTTTTTAGCAGCGTATGTATGTATGTACGTTTTTAGCAACCTATGTATGTTTTAGCAGCCTTTGTATCCACTATATGTTATATGTTTATGTTCCACTATATGTTTTTACCAGCCTATGTACATACATAGGCTGGTAACATACATATGTATGTTCCACTGTATGTTTTCAACAACCTATGTATGTCTGTATATTCCACCATAGCACCAAAATTACTCTTCTAATTGTATGTATGTATGAAATGTCAATTGATTTACTATTATGCTCCAAGTATCATTTTTTTCCTTTGGCTATAGTTATTTTTACTATAGTTGGGTTGTAGTTTTTTTAACTTGTTTTTATTTCATTACCAACTCGCCTAGTGAAAAATGTTTTTTTTTGTGAAGAAAATGAGCATGCAATTAAAGGTTTTTATTACAATCCAAGAGTGTTAGTCGCGATTGAAGTGTTCCACATTCCTTCTGGTGTTCCTTCTGGCTCCAACATGAGATCATCTTAGTGGTACCCCAATTTAGTGTCATTTGAATCACAATAATAGGTTAAATACCAAAGTTAGTGATTTCTTATTTCTATAGTCACCAATGGATTAATTGAAACTTCCTAGCTTTTATAAGTAGCACTTTGTTATTAGGTAATCTTTTACGTGTAGAACTAGATCACTTGTTCTTTTAAAAGGTCCGCAATGAAACAAAATTTGTTTGTTCCAACAGGAAGCCGTTTACAATCAGACAGTGAACATTGTAGAAGTGTCAGAGGGACTGGACGGTGAAACATTTTTCCTGTATGTGTTCCTCGGAGCGGCCTGTGTGTTGGCCCTGGTGTTGGGTCAGCAGGCGCTCTCGTCACTCGCCAGACGCCGATCCCCGCGATCAGCGCCAAAGCCTCTCGAGACTGGCACAGCCAACGATGTTGATTATGAATGGCTGCCTAAAGAAGTTGTCGCTCAGCTCAGTGAGTATTTTATTTTACTCAATAAACAATTGTACAAGTGTGGTGGTATAACTTAGTGGTAGATCTCTATAGCAGGAAGTCGTCTAGGTCAGTAACACCGCAGTACCAGATATTCTGCCGCCAAGCAGTTGTTTGTAAATATTACTATATTACATCGTGAGGAAACCATAGCATGGTGGTAGGGTACTTTCTAGTACTCGGCTGGCTAGCTACCACCCTCAAGTTGAAAATCTGCCGCCAAGCATCTAACAGTGTGTTCCGGCAGCCTCACTTGAGAGCCAGTTCCATTCCAGGCTAGGTGTGCTTTACCATCTTCGACCACACCTTCACTTAACATCAGGTGAGCTGTGGTCAAATAACTAGCCTGTCAACCATAAAAAAAAAAAAAAAAAATTACTGTGATCCGGTTTGAAGCGAAAAAAGGGTAGCTAGGGAAATTACAGGGCTAACATCCCTGTAATTTCCCTAGCTACCCTTTTGACTAACCATGGGTAATCTAGAATAAATAGGTTTCTTCTAGGTAAGCGTGCTCCATCTTGGATCACACTACTGCTTAACATCGGGCAGAGTATGGTCAAACGCGAACCAATTTTGAATTTTAAAAAAATCGAATGTCTCAAACTAATGAGCGCCAAAGCAGCGATGCCCTGGATTACTGGACTGTTTTACTACTCAAAATTCTGTATATCGCTGCAATGGTCATGAACGTTAACGTCAAAACGTTATCTAATGATTAACTCGTCTCTCTACCTTGTCAGCAAAAGTATGTAAAGCTCTTACTTCCCCTCTTATGCTTACATTAACTTTAGTTTAACTAGCGGCATTGTCGCTAAAAGCAATCTCTTCCAGCAACCTAACTATCGAGAGGATTCAAGAACAATTTAAGCAAAATATGAAAAAATATTATGTATGGCACCACCTTACTAAGTGCATACACAATACTTGAATATACTAAAATGATAATACTTGAATGGCCCTTTATAGATATTATTAATATTGAACTAGTGCACAAGAAATTTTTATATCGGGACCAGAATTCTGGCAACCACTTTGGTCGAAAGCATAGCATTGGCAATCCAGAGTGGCAATGCTGCCAGCATTCTGGCCACATATCCTTCTTCTGACGGACTTTTAGATTAAGTTTTATACAAGTATAGTATTAATTTGAGATATTTTATTTTGTTAAATAAATTGTTCAGGAATTTTTAATTTCATAACTCGACTAATTATTTATACAAAAATTCGCGATCGTTTCGAGCATAAAATTAAAAAAATATTCACATCTTTATGTAAATTTTGTTTTCCAGAAAAATCGCCCAAGACACCTAAACAGTCTCCTCGCCTCAGGAAAGCCAAGAGATCAGCGGGCGACGACTAATTTAGTATAAAATTAAAATAAAGAAAACACCATGCACAACCTCAAGTGCTAAGTTGTGAACGCTCAATGCTTCACTACTAAAGTATAGACAGGCCTTCTATAAACCTTCTTTTGCCTTAAAAAAGCAAGCTTTATCCGGTTTTTCAATCACTGCCTGTTTAAAAAATAAATAGTGTTGCGACAATAATTTCGATAGTGGGCCTGTTTTATTTTAGTCGATTTATCAGACTGTGTGGATTAGTCTATAAGTGTGTTGTGAATATAAATTATGGAACAAACAGTGCGAGAGCTTTGTAACAACGTGAGCGATATGAGAATTTATTTAATAAAATGTTAATATTAATTAATGCGTTTCATTCCTATTATTATACGATTGCTAAATTTGGCAGTCCTGTTGGTTCATTGGCAGTATGTCTGCTTCAAGAGCTGAAAGGCATGGTTCGATCCCTACCCAGGACAAGCATTTTGTGGTATAAGCAAATGATTTGTTCTGTGTCTGGGTGTTCTGTATTTATTATAAGTAATTATGTACTTACAAAAAAAAAAGTATTCTGTCAGTTATCTGACTTCCATAGCACAAGCTTTGCTTAGTTTGGGGTCAGTTGGCGCAGTGTGTAAAAAAAAATAGTAGACTGCTGAGAAAGCTAGGCAAGACGAACAGTCAAATAAATCATAAGTAGTTCAATGAATGAAATATAATTATTATTCGGAAATAAATACTCTTATAATGTTTAAAACAATAATAAACAACTGGCGGACTTATCGCTAAAAATTATCTCTTCCAAGTTGACATTTCAAATTGGATTGGTTTTTTCCCCTCTTATTGATTCAAAATAGGTTCATTCGACAAAAGATGTCTATTTTTCTTGACCACTGTAGCAATAAGCTGTGGACTTGGCTCCTTCAAGTCATACGCCAGACCCAATTTTGCCCATGTCCTTATTAGTAATGTGGAGAAGTTCAAAAGGTCGAAGGTTTCTGCTGCCTTACAGTCGTAAGGGAAAATGTGATGGTAGTTATGCCAACCCTCTCCTAAAGTTATCGTCGACACAAATAAATTCTGCAAGGGCTTAATGTTTCTGAAAAAAAAAATTATAAGTAAGGCGAAATGAACGGACACAAAAGACTAGAGAAAGAAAGTTTGAATTAACGAGAGTCGGCTGTATGTCTAATACCGTGCGAAGCCGGCGCGGGTCGCTAGTTACTCATAAAACGCTCTTACACGTTATATGGCTTGTATCCAAACATGTGAGCGAAGCTGTTGACGGTCATTTCAGCGTGAAAAACTGCCAAGACTCGAATAAAGCACTGCCAAGCCACAGCACACTGCCACTTCTCATCCCACAGCAGTATTCCAGTGAGAGTCGGGAGGATGTAACAGAAGATGATACTCAGCTGATTCGAATATCTGTTAAATAAATAAATATGTACATTATAATATAATAATTCGAAGCATACATTGTGAAAAATGGTTAACGGTGTAGAATTTCGTAGCGATGATAGCTCAGTGGTTAGTGCGGTCGCTTCGCATGCCGAAGGGCGTGGGTTCAAACCCCAACAAATGAGCTTGAGCTGCCGGTGAAGGAAAACATCGTGAGGAAACCATAGCATGGTGGTAGGGTACTTTCTAGTACTCGGCTGGTTAGCTACCACCCTCAAGTTGAAAATCTGTCGCCAAGCATCTAACGGTGTGTTCCGGCAGCCTCACCTGAGAGCCAGTTCCATTCCAGGCTAGGTGTGCTTTACCATCTTCGACCACACCGTCACTTAACATCAGGTGAGCTGTGGTCAAACACCTAGCCTGTCAGCAATAAAAAAAAAAATAAAAAAAAAGACGCGGAAGGGCGTTGGTACGACACCAACTTCAGGATCTTTTGGAGCTTCAGCTGCCAAAACATCGTGAAACACCATAGCATGGCGGTAGGATACTTTCTAGTAGGTACCTACTCAACTGGCTAGCTACCACCCTTAAGTTGAAAATATGTCGCCAAACACTTAACGGTGGGTTCCGGCAACCTCACATCATCATCACTATCTTGGACCGCACTGGTCAAACAACTAGCTTGTCGATCTTTAAAAATATTACATTTGAAGAAAAATAATGAGTACGAATATATGCTGGCATTACAGAATTCGGTATGTAAAGTTTTTTTTTGTATTTATTTTATATTTTTTACTGATAGTAAACTTTATTTTAAGAAACTAATTTGAATATTTTGGTTTTTTATGCGGTAGTTTCATTCTAATACGTTTTCAAACTTTTTATAGTTATGACGTCATGAGTACGGCTAAATATGTAGAATATGCCTTTGCCATACGAAACAAAAAAGTGTACAAAACATTTGACACATTTAATTAAATTTGACAACAGAACTGACAACTTTTTTTTTAAATTTGCCTCATCGGGCAGGCTAAAGCTGTAAAGCTATTCTGCCACATCTTCGGTTTTTACGATTCGGTATGTTAAGAAAAAAAAACTTTAGTGATTCCAAAACCATTTCGAAATAGTAGGTACATTTCTGTACAATATTTTTATGTTTAAAACTCTGTAAACTATGAGGCGGGGTTTATTTTAGTAAAAAAACATAAATCAAACTTGAGTTTTACGTTACTCACTTGCGTTCAAACATGGCAACAGGATCTTGCTGAATGTCACTCATGTCGATCTGTTTGCCTTTCTCGAGCACCAGACTGTTCTTTTTCATCACCAACCAGCCTATGTGCGAGAACCAGAAACCGCGGTTGGCGTTGTGCGGATCTGCCTCGGTGTCGCTGAACTTGTGATGCAGTCGGTGGTCACGGACCCAGTCATAAATAGAATTCTGTACCAATAATTACCTTTACATCATTAAAAATGTATTTATAATTAACTACCTTACTGCACACGACATCGTCCGCGTTGAATTTAGGAATGGGGTCTAGAGAGAATTTGAACATGTCTGAATAACAAAAAAAAAATCTATGCTGAATTTCAAGTGGATACGGCATGTTTGGTTTTTGATAATCCCACAGGAGCCCAAAATTTGTCCGAAATAAAAAGTATCTTTAACTTAGGTAATAAACTATCAGTGTGTCAAATTTCATCCAAATCTGTGTAGTCGTTTTGAACACCAGCCCACACTGAGCATTTTATTACGATTGGCGCCAGGCGCTCACAAAAAAGTTACGCGACCGAATAACGTATACCTGCACAGTAAGGTTCACAGTCGCGTGGCTTTCTCGTGAGCACCTAACGGGAATCGCAATAAGAATTTCAGAGTACGATTGCATAACTCAAAAAGAAACTGAAAAGTTAAAAAGTTAAGGCAAAAAACACCTTAAGAGCTAGTACCCCAATACAAGGCGTCCTTGTTATATTGATCAGATATAATACGTGGAACATTTAGAAAGTTTTGAGAAACTTAAAAAAAAATCTTTGGGTAAAGCTATTTTAATTAAATTTTCAGAATACTCTCCACCAGCGTTTATGCAAAGTTTCATGCGACTAAACCAATTTTCAGTAGTAAGTGTATTGATAAAATACTTTACCTGCCCAGTGCTCGCAAAACATACCATGAGATATATTCTCAAAGGCATTGTCGCCTTGTAAGATTTATGTGTCCAAAGACGATGGACTCCACATGTTATTCCCATGCCGCTAAAGAAAATATACATCCAAATTGCTGAAATTAATAAAAATAATTAATATAACTACAGTGGAGTATAATTATTAATATAACTATTAATTATACTACAACAATATCTATTTCTCTATAGCAGAGTTTCTCAAACTTATAGGTTCACGTTAGACTTTCTAGATAACGGCAAACCCCTTTAAAATAACTGACTTATTCTTATAGTTTATTTGTGTTTAGGGTTCCGTACCCATTCGTCCATAGACGGAAAAAAATATTTGTATGGAAATCGAACCACCTTAAACTCGACAACCGGAATTCAGTATTGATTTTTCGCAGACCACCCTATACCACCTTGTTCGTAATTAAATAATTTTTATTTTTAATTAACTTTTTTTTTTTTAATAAACTTTAATTAATTATTCAGACCAGTGTAAGTTACTAGTATCGATTTACCTGTTTATACGTGCCTAGTCAAGAGTTGTGACGGGAAAAAAGTCAACATAACATTATATTTTATAGGATTCAAACTTTCGATTGGTATGGAATTTGTGTATTAACCAAAACATGGAAATGTAAAATTTTTTTTTTTAAATTAGTCGTACTCACTGTTTCAAACCAAATAAATTTAAAAAGTTTAACTATATATTATGGTGAGGTTGATGAGGGTTTTGGCGGGAACGCGGGAAGAGTCGTGTCGCTCCATTGTATTTTTTTCCAAAACTAGTGTTTTGTTGAGTGTTTATGCATAAAAATGGTGGTGTTTTATTCATAAAGTGCCGAATTACAAGCGCGAGTGTGGGAAAATGATATAATGTGGTGAAACATGAGTTTTCGTGTTGCTTCCAAAACTCCATCGAAGCTTTATAGTAAAGTCGCCACTACTTTACTAAAGCATGACTGAACTTAACTGACACGAACTGGACTTGACTAAGACGACTTTGACGATAGCTATAGCTAAGATACAGCAGAAATAACACTTAAGACAAGGCAGTATGGCTTTATAGCTTTAGCCTGCCCGAAGGGGAAAATTATTAAACAAAAAAAAATATGGACTGAATATTTTTAGTCAACCCATTTGCAATATATTTATTGACATATTTAATTTGATATAAAATACTTTTCATCCATTAACCAGCTCGGTGAAGATCGTTGTATACTGGGATCCAATACTATTAGTGTCTTTAAAAAAATGTTCTGCTTTCTTTCTTTCTTTGTGAAACAAGCTTACTTTTCAAACATATTAGGAACCTATAATACAATTTAAGTATTATGATTTTGGGGCAGGTGGCCCGGTTTGGCCCCCTTCAGATCCGGGGCGGTTCTACGTGTTTCGTCTTCGCTTGCCACGTGTTCGTGGTCAAACAATGACTTACACGCATTTAAAACACTAAAAAAAAACAATTACAAACTTACCAAAAGCTATAGATTGCCACTTTGCCAGAGACGCATAATAAAAACTCCAATACATGCCAAAAATGTGAATAAACGCCACAATAAATATAGATTTCCATTTTAATTCGTTTTTGAAACCGAACATTTTTTCGAACTTTCCGAGTTCACTGAAGTTTAAATATTTCATTTTTATAATATTATTTATTATTATTACCACGAATTACGAAACATATAAACCTCTTAAAAGATTTCTACCATAATATGATAGTAAACCCCGTATTTTGCGTAAGTACTTTAGAAGAACTAAGCGAACGAATAACCAGACACGAAATGCAGCTTCATTTTATACTTAGGTATGTCAAAAATATTTAAAAGGGTACTCTCGCGTTTTATGCAAATTGCAAGAATTTGCGAGAAAAAAATAGGTTTTTTTTTCAGTGTAGCTACTTGATAAATAAACTAGTTATATATTATATGAGTATCACTAAGTTATACGTAAAATTGGCGAAGATATGGACTTTATTGTTTTTTTCGTTGGTACCTACTTGTATTTCTATCCATTTTCATAGCGAGAAACGTTGGCTGGTTTGGTAAAATTTAACATCATTTGTTCAATTTATTATCTTCGACCACATATCAGAAGAACTGTTATCAAAAACCTAAACCTGTTAATTTTGTAAAAAAAACCAATGTCTGTTTTCCATTGTAAAAATAAATAATTGACAGCCCTGTTGGTTCATTGGTAGCATGTCTGCTCGAAGGGCGTAGGTTCGATTCCCACCCGGGACAAGCATTTTGTGATATAAACAAATGTTTGCTCTGTGTCCGGGTGTTCTATATTTATTATAAGTGTGTATTTACAAAAAAAAAAAGTATTCTATCAGTTATCTGACTTCCATAGTACAAGCTTTGCTTAGTTTGGGGTCAGATGGCGCTGTGTGTAATGTCTTGCGATATTTATTGTTTATTAATATTTATTATTTATAGGTATATCGCAAAAATAGTAAAACAAAAAAGTCACTCTTAATTATTTTTTTAACGTAAAAGTAATGAGATGACCGATACGCTCTCCTTATGATAAGAGATAACCACATCCATGACCCTTGCAGTAATACACGGAACTTTCAGTAACAAAACAAGGTCCGGGGCATAGCTGCTATAGCGCTCATTAATTTGAGATTTTCGATGGTTAGTCTCAACAGCCCAGTAATTTCGCTAGCTGCACAGTATGTTAACACACTACTGCTTGGCAGCAGAATATCTGGTATTGCGGTGGTACCTACCTAGACGACTTCCTGCTAAGGAGATCTACCACCAAGTAAATTGACGATGATGACAAGACATGGTTAGATGATTATGCAGTAGTTGTAATTGCTTCACACCGCTTGCAAAGTTATCTCAGCCAAGTTCATTTCAAAGTTCATCAAGGTTAGAACTTAGAATTGATCGACTTTAGAATCATATGACTTCCTTCATTCTCATATCATAACTGAAGACCGATAGTGAATTTGCATTATATATATTATTATAAAACAAAGTCTTCCGCCGCGTCTGTCTGTATGTTCGCGATAAACTTAAAAACTACTAAACGGATTATCATGCGAGTGTCACCAATAGATAGAGTGATTCAAGAGTAAGGTTTTATGTAACACTTGCATATGCACCACATTAGTATCTACATTGACAGCCCTGTTGGCTCATTGGTAGTATAATATCTGTCTTGAGAGCTGTAGGGCGTGGGTTCGATCCCCACTCAGGGCAAACATTTTGTGAATAAACAAATGTTTGTTCTGTTGTTGTCGGTTGTTTGTTTGTTGTTCTGTGTCTGGGTGTTCTGTATGTATTATAAGTATGTATTTACAAAAAAAAATAATTATGTATTCTATCAGTTATCTGACTTCCATCACACAAGCTCTGCTTAGTTTGGGGCCAGATGGAGCTGTGTGTATAGTCCGTAGATAAAAAAAAAATTGCACCCATGCGAAGCCGGGGCGGGTCGCTAGTTGATTATATAACGAGTTATAGAAAGGACGTGCTAGCAATGCCAAAATGTAAATAAAATAAAACGCAACGTAAAATATAAAAGTTGAAGGCTGTCAGTGACTGCATTTGACTGCACTATCGGTTGGATTGGTAGTTGTTGTAGGTATGTTTTAGAATTTGATTGCTTCATAAGCCGCGGATTCGATTCCCTCCCAGGACTAACAATTATATGACGAACTTAGATTACGCGCATCCGCTTCTATTCGGGATGCACCTTCCATCACGTGTTCCAGAAGCAAACTAAGATCTTGGCTCCGAGAGACCTTGTTTTATGAAATATGAGATTATTGAATTACTAGTAAGTAATTATAATATTTTTGTTTTTACTTGTCAGTAAAAACAAAATTATTTAATCATATTTAATCCCTCCTCTGACGGTTTTTTAGACTAAGTTTTTTGTATACATTTTGTAAATAGGTAGTATAATTTAAGGTATTTTTTATCATATTGACATAATTATTTAATGTGTGACATATTATTTCATTGTATTGACATATGTTATGATTTTGATATTTTTAAATGTGAACGGAAAAATGACCTGTAACTTTGGTGTTATTAATAAAAGATTTGTATAAATTTGTATTTGATTTTGTTTAATTTTTTTGTTGTTGTAATTGTCTGGTTGAAATTATGTGGAGGTCATCGGATGTGACTGAAACAATAGCCAGAAAAACCAATATAATTAACCGTGAGTATCGCATTTGTGAAACTAAAATGAACATAGATATTTATTTTTTAATTTATTTATTTGTTAGTTTATAAGTAGATAGATATTATACATGTACCATGTTTTATGAATAGGTAATTGTTTTACAATTCGGTATTATGGTATGTACCTACATCCATCATAGCATCTCATCATCAGGGGTAGCATCTAATCTTGACCTGTATTTGTTTTTTGTATAAGTTATAAATAATTTTGGCGGTACCCTTATGAGCCAAAGAAAGAAAGAAAAAGATTTTATTTTGCAACATAAAAAAACAAAACGGACGGTTCCGCGGAACCAGTTTGGGAATCCCTAGTTTAGGGAGATTTATTTATTTATTTATTTATTGAGGAAAAAACGGGTACACCCAATAACAATTACCTCACAATTACAAAAACTAACAATGTCAAAATTAATGTCATAAAAAGGAAATACAAAATGTCAGAAATTAATAATAAAAATGATGTCAAAAATTTAAAAGTAAACATAAAAATAAAAATGATAATAATAATAAATAAAATAACAAACGCAGATAAACAATAAACCATAGTCAATATTACATACATACTTAATTAAAATAAAAACCCAGTAAACTCAATAATCGTCAAGGGTCATCAAATTCGTCAGAGGAGCTGTCAGTTCTTCTACACCTGTCCCATTGGTCAGTCAAACTTTCACAGTAAGTCAACAAGTAGGTCATTAACGTTCTCCAGTTATCGCAAAAAATATCACAATCAGTGTTGGCAAGGAGTGCTCAATGCACTCCTTGCCAACACTGATTGAAGATTGAAGGTGGCGGTGTGCGCGGTTTAAAGGTGACATGGAACGCGCAACGGTTCGGCCATAATCCACGTGGAACAACTTATTCCGTTGTTCACGCCTACTCGCCGGAGCCCCGGGTTTGCAGGGTACTGACAACGTGCACAATAGGTCGTGCAAGTTCAGGGAATCCACCGATCCTCTAAGGACTTTGCAACAGATAGAGAGTTGATCGAGCATCCTTCTCACCTCCAGAGAATTATAGCCGAGCTGGCCAAGCAAGAACTTAGTCGGGTACAAGAAAGGGTAGTAACCGAAAAGTTTCCTGTATAACGATCTTAAATATGCCTTTTGGACCTTTTCTAGAACTTGTACATACGTGACGTGGTAAGGGTTCCAGACGCACGCACTAGATTCAAGCTTGCTTCTAACCAGTGAGTTGTATAAGGTAGGAGATAGGTACCTACCTATAATTTAATAGTTTAGTGACTTTTTAATAAAAAGGTATTATAAAGTTAGAGATGAAAGACTTATAGAATTGATGTTAGCAAAGCTATGAACAAAAATGATCTATTGAAGATTGTTTTGATTATATTTGTTCTAGGATACGACGTCGACATCCCTACACGCGTATCGACATCCATTTTTTTTAATGTAAAAAAGTAATGAGACGAACGAGACGCTCTCCTGATGGTAAGAAATAACGCCTGTCCACGACCATTGCAGCGAACCACAAAGACTTTGAGCAACAAAACAAAGTCCAGGGCATCACTGCTTTGGCGCTCATTACTTTGAGACTTACGATGGTTAGTCTCAACAGCCCTGTAATTTCACTAGCTGCAGTACCCTTCAAACCGGAACACAGTAATGTTTACACACTACTGCTTAGCGGCAGAATAACTGGTACTGCGGTGGTACCTACCTAGACGACCTTCTGCTAAGGAGATCTACCACCAAGTAATCCATACTCCATACCTCGCGCTAAACCTGCGTGAATCAAGGCCATTCAAGGCTAGTAGGAAAGATGTCCTACTTACTCGGAGCCGCGCGCTACAAGTAATTTGCTACTGAGCCAGTGTTACCAGATCATATTTCAAAAAATACTGTGTTTTCAACGTTAAAATACGGTGTTTACGAAAAAAAAATACTGTGTTTAATGGAACAAAATACAATTTATTTTACAGTGCAATTAGATGACGTATGACTAATGGGGAATACCCTATAATCTACTCTGTGGTCGGTCGCGTTCATAAATGTACGACATTTTTCATTACAATACGAAATATTGTTTTTCGTTGCCAAAACAAAAATACTGTGTCACCATACACTGTATTTACCTACATATTAAAATACGGTGTACAGTAGATGGCGTGAAAATAAGGCAGATCTCTTGTAATTACAATGTATCGGGTAACACTGCACTGAGCTATCATTGCTACAAATGGGAGTAAATCATTATTTGTAACCCTATATTAAGAACATTATAATACATTGTAATAAATTGAACTAACAACAACAATCTGCTTCAGTTTGCTTAAGAATCAACTTTGTTTTAAATTTGATAACTAATTTTATTGCCTACTCTTTATAGTGACACAAGTATTCTTGTAAGATCATAATACAGATAACATTTCAATGTCAAGTCTAGTTTACACTTGAGCATTACTTTATAGAATCTTAGTTGTTTTGTCGACATGGGGGAAATCTTCAAAGATGTCTCACTTCAGAGCCAGTTCCATTCCAGGCTAGGTGTGCTTTACCATCTTCGACCACACCGTCACTTAACATCAGGTAAGCTGTGGTCAAACACCTAGTCTGTCAACCATAAAAAAAAAATGTCTCAAAATGTTTGGGCGTTTTTTTTTTAATGTAAAAAGCAATGAGACGAACGAGACGCTGATGAATGATGGTAAGAGATAACGCCTGTCCATGACCATTGCAGCGTTACACAGAACTTTGAGTAACAAAACAAAGTCCAGGGCATTACTGCTTTGACGCTCATTACTTTGAGACTTTAGATGGTTAGTCTCAACAGCCCAGTAATTTCGCTAGCTGCAGTACCCTTCGAACCGGAACACAGTAATGTTTACACACAACTGCTTAGCGGCAGAATAACTGGTACTGCGGTGGTACCTACCTAGACGACCTCTTGCTAAGGAGATCTACCACCAAGTAAACGAGTAATCGAGTTATGTGAGATTGAACAGAATAATATGAAAATACTTATACAGCATGACTGATGAGACACCAACGATACTGAAGGAGAGTACTTGGTACTCGATTCTCGTTATAATTATGTAATAAAAAAATCGATTAAATTTATTAATTTTGTTTTTGACATTAAAATTATGTAATTTGAATTATTTTTTAAAAAAGCTATGACAACATTTGTACGCCCATTTAGGCAAGAACATGACGAGACTCCGGTAATACAAGATCTGTACTATGCAACCACTTATGTTTATGCAAATAAATATATTTTTATCTTCTCTCTTTATAAAATTAGGTACTTAATTTTTGGCCCCAATTTCCCTATAAATAAATGAAGCGTACACTCCCAGTAACGATGTTTTGATCACGCGACAAGTAATACTATAAGCTAATAATTTACATTGACCGTTAATTCGTGTAGGTATATCCAACGTAACCAAGCCCCTAGTTGATAAAATGAGTTACAATTACAAAAGCGGCAAATTTATTCAACAAGTCAACGGTCGGTGACAATCTAGTTTTCAGTACCTACCTATTTACAAGTTTTTGTAAACTGCCGTAGCGACTACACTATGGCCAGCAAAGGTTTTAATTTATTTTTAATAAGAAAATAGTAAAAAGTTTTTATAACATTTTGTTTGTAAATTCAAGAATAGCTAGAAGAGAATTTCGGAACAAAGAAGCGTGTGCAACAAACAACCAGTCTGTGTGATTGTTCAGTAGACGAATTGTAGGGACGTGAAAAAAAAATAGTTTTTCTACTTATATGCCTAATTTATTCTCTACTAGCTACGCCCCGCGGTGTTACCCGCTACATGTTTTCGGGATAAAAAGTATCCTATGTGTTAATCCAGGGCCTCAGCTACCTCCATGGCAAAATTCAAATCCGTTCAGTAATTTTTGCGTGACAAACATCCATCCACCCAAACTTTCACATTTATAATATTAGTGGGATTAGACATTTTTTGTGGAGTTTAGTATAAGATGTATTGTGTACAAATACTCTGGAGTTGAGCTGAATGAATTGAGTGACCAGTGATTTACATTATTTTTTTAAACTTTTTACGACCGTGTTTGACCTCTATCTCATGTGTTAGGATAGTGTAATGGAAAAAGAAATAACTCTGTACAGTGTACTTGTTCACAGAACTCCGGATTTCGTTTCCTTCGCTTAGATCTCGTTCTCGGTGAAACACCGTAGTCTGATCAACGAGCGAGACAGAAATAAAATGTATAGCAGTCTCTTGTGCACTCGTTGGTGAGCGGCGGTGGTGACCGCACGAAATTTAGTATAACAATATTACAAGGAGCAAGCTTTGATAGATGCTCGAAGAAACCAAATGTACAATTGTACTATACTATACGATTCATTTTAATTTTTCAGTGGCTCGTCGTTGCTATGATACCATTATCAGGCGTTACAGCTACAGCAGTAGCCAAAACATGCCGCAAAACGATTTCATCCCCGACAAATACAATGTAAGTTTGTTACTTGTTACAAAGGAACAATAAAACGCAAAAAATATCGCTAATCTGCTTCTGCGAGGGCTGGTTTATTTATATGAGATCTGCTTATTTATATCTACTCGGTCACAATCAATATATTGTGTTCAAAAACAAAAAACAATCTAGAGATTTTTTTTCAGGGTCCTGCATACGAGACTATTGAGCAACTCAAGTCGAAGCACATGCCACCTTCAATAGCAAATATTTACAAGAAGCCATTGCTGCTGCACCAGGGTCGCATGCAATGGATGTTCGACCACGAAGGCCGCAGATACCTAGATTTAGCCGGAGGTATCGTGACTGTATCTGTGGGGCATTGCCACCCGTGAGTAGTAACTAAAATTGAAACTTGAAATATAATACACTTGACACTGGCAAATGCTCAAAATGCGACGCCAAAACCAAAGAAAAAAAACTAAAATTTGATTATCTGTGACTAAGAGATTATTTGCTTATCTGTGATTTCGCGACAAACTCTAAAAATAATAGTTTCAAGTTTCTCTTAGAGTTTTGGCGGGAACGCGGGAAGAGTCGTGTCGCTCCGTTGTATTTTTTTCCAAAACTTGTGTTTTGTTGAGTGTTTATGCATAAAAATGGTGGTGTTTTATTCATAAAGTGCTGAATTATATGCTTGAGTGTGGGAAAATGATATAATGCGGTGAAACATGACTTTTCGTGGTGCTTCCAAAACTCCATCGAAGCTTTATAGTAAAGTTGCCACTACTTTACTAAAGCATGACTGGACTTGACTGACACAGGACTGGACTTGACTAAGACTGGACTTTGACTATAACTAGCTACGAGGACACTTATTTAACTTTTGTAACTTGAAAATATATCAATACTTGACACTGGCAAATGCTAAAACGCGACGCCAAAACCAAAGAAAAAAAAAATAGTTTCTCTTTACGCTTGAAAAAAATTCATTCAACCTTTTTTCAGAATAATTGAGACAAATTAAGCTCTTATTTATTTAGTATTTTCTGTTTACGCGTCCTATGGTTTCCCCGTTTTCTCACTACATGAAATCAAAGCCTTGAAATACATGGATGATAAAGAAGTTGAAGACTGATTGTACACAAAATTAAGAAACATTGAAACTGGCAGAATGCACAGAGTGCGATGCCAAGAAGAAAGAAAAAAAAAAAAAGCTCTTATCTCTAAGAGTCGTGGCAAATTGAAGCAACTAATCGTCTCGAGAGGCATCGGTGTAAAAACATGTAAAAGCATGCAAATATATGTAAATCCGCCAGGGACACTTCAGGGGGCACTTTTCGCTAATTCGTCACAGATAAAGACTTGAACGTTGAAAATTCATAATTATTATTCATGTGGATTATCCATGGAATACATTTAAGAAAAATGAAAATAATATCAGCATATTTTGGTGCAAAAATATACCTATTTTGAAACAGAAACACGCCAAGTTTTTAAACTTGATGATTTACAATATGTTTAAGCGGCTAAGAAACTATCAGTCTTGAAATTTCAATCAGTTCGCCGTGTCAGTTACATGCAAAACTTATTCAGGGGAGTCCCCTATTCAATTTAATTCATTGATTTCAGATAGGTGTAGTATTCATATTTACAATTATATAACAAATATAAAACATAAATACACATACATACATTCTATAAAGACAAAATAAAAATGTAATAATAGTCAATGTTAATGTTAGTCAATAAAATATAACTGTACTAAATTCGCAAATGTAATAAAGTGTGTTTTTAGTCCATTTTGACGTAGTAACTCAATAGAACAACGTGATTTTAGCATCAGAAGTCAGAAAATGCGAAATAGCTTTTCGCATTTTCTGACTTTCACCATCATCGTTTCTAAGAAAACCTGCTGACAGCTTATCATAATTATTTTATGCCTTATAAACATCTATCAATATACGTAAGAACAAGAAATAATATATTTTTCTTATTAATTATAACTTTTATTAACAGGAAACTAGTATCTGTTTTAAAAGAACAAGCTGCCACGCTATGGCACTCCACTAATATCTTTCGTCATCCGAAAATATACGAGTACATTGAGAAATTGGCTTCTAAATTCCCAGGAGATTTGAAGGTAGGTAACCAATTAATCGAAACTTTGTACTTGTATAAAATATTTTATACCCATTTTGTAGTTAAATAATGAACAAACATCAGTCGATTCACATATTTTAAAGTAAAAATTATTCCAATAGAACGACAATCTACGCTGTTCTTTAAAATATTTATTTATTCGTAGGTGGTGTATTTAGTAAACAGTGGATCAGAGGCCAACGATCTAGCGACCTTGCTAGCGAAAGCGTATACGGGGAACAATGACATAATTTCTTTACAATGCAGTTATCACGGCTGTTCCAGTGGATTAATGGGATTAACAGCTACACAAGGCTATCGGCTTCCTGTACCTGTACCTAGTGGATTTTACCATGTATGTTTGGTATTTTACCAATCAAATTAATTATTTCGACATATAATTACGTAATACCATCGTACTTATCATTAAAGAAATGCCATTACAATAACATTTAATATGAGTTTATTTTTTATAATTAGACTAGCTGCGCTCCGCGGTGTTACCCGCTACATGTTTTCGGGATAAAAAGTAGCTTATGTCTTAATATATGGTCTCAGCTACCTCCATACCAAATTTCATTCAAATCCGATCAGCAGTTTTTGCGTGAAAGAGTAATAAACAACCATCGATCCATCCATCCAAACTTTCACATTTATAATATTAGTAGGGATAAAACAGTGAAGAACTAAAAGACTTTCTCAAAATTAAATAAAGTTCAAGGCTGTCACTGTTAAAGATTAATAAAAAAAAACACTTATTTAAAAAATATAAAATGATTGCTGGTGGCCTATTTTGGTATAATTTTTTGTAGACAATACATATACGTATCTATATTTATTGCAGGCAGTTCTGCCAGATCCGTATAAAGGTCCATGGATTGGCTGCAGGGACTCTTTGTCACAGCCCCCAGGTGCCTGTTCTTGTCCTGGGGAATGCGTATCTACTGACAAATATATCCGACTGCTAGAAGATGTAAGTATATAATTCCTGAAGTCATTTAGTATTTTTTTAACAATGATTGTGATTTAAGCGCCGCTAGATCCCTTGCTGCAATACATTAGTTTAAGCTCCACTAAAAAGCCCCAAAATATCTTTTTTTGGGTGGACTTTAAAGTGTAATTTTTTTGCTATTTCTGTTATCAAATATAATTCATATGGGAAAAAGTGTTTATGATAAGCTTAGACGTTGTCGGGAATTGCCACTGTTTCACATATCTATTTCATACTGCTCTGTATTACCTATGTACATAGTGACGTATACCAATTATAACATATTTTTTACAGTTATTAAACAACTCTGTGCCAGCTGGGAAAGTGGCTGCTTTATTTGCAGAGTCTATTCTAGGAGCCGGCGGAGTGGTCCAATACCCCAAAGGATATATCAAAAAGGCACACGCACTCATTAAGAAAAATAGAGGCTTATTTATTGCCGATGAGGTACTAACAACTGATATCGTTAGAAACATATAAATCAAAATTAAATAGTTGTAAGTCAAAATTATCATGGCTAGTAAAATGAAAAATGAAAATACTATTAAATGTTTGCCATAGGCATTTTTACTGTCTGTGATCAGATCACTCGAATCTTCCTTTTATCCAGGTGCAAACAGGATTTGGTCGCACTGGTGACCATTACTGGGGATTTGAATCTCATGGCATTATACCAGACATAGTGACGATGGCTAAAGGAATTGGCAATGGATTTCCTCTTGCAGCTGTAGTGACAACAAAAGAGATAGCATCGAAACACAATGTTGGCTACTTCAACACTTTTGGTGGCAATCCACTTGCAGCGGCGGTTGGAAAGGCTGTTTTAGATGTAAGAAATACAATAATCCTAATCACAAACTATTGGTCATATTATGTAAATATACAATCATGTTTTCTTCTTATAATGAAGGCATAAAGTTTGTAGAGCCACAAAAGTCGCTACTTAAGACAGTGAGGGTAAAATTATAATGATTATGTTGCTATAAGTGACGTCATAAATAAATAATTAGAAGTGTGCACTGTAAATTACACATTGTACTCTAAAGACTCTTAAAATTATTACGCGCAGAATTGACTTGAACAGGAAATATGCATCAAAGATTCAAACTAAATAATTCCTAAATATTCTAGGTGATAGAGGAAGATAAACTTCAGGAAAACAGCAAAGAAGTAGGGACCTATTTTATTAAACAATTGATGGAATTGCAAAAAGAACATCCAATCATTGGAGACGTAAGGGGTCAGGGTTTAATGTTGGGATTAGAGCTTGTAGCTCCTGGGACCACACAACCCTTGGATGTAGAGAAGATAAGCAACATCCATGAGATGACTAAGGATTTAGGAGTTCTGATTGTTCGTGGTGGACGGAAATATAACGTAAGTCAACATGTATTTCGAATTAGTTTTAAAAATAACAATTAACAATGCTTAGCTACAATTTTTGTTTTTTGTTTTAGGTGTTGCGGCTAAAACCTCCGATGTGTATTACAAAAGACGATGTAGACTTTGCCATATCCGTTTTAGACAAAGCTTTTAAACTGAATAAATAAACACTTAGACCATTTCCCTTAAGCGCGTGTATTAGAAAGAAAACTGTAAAATTATAACAGTCTTGTATCAATAAAATTTATGACACACTTATGATCTACAAGAGCCAAGAATGTCCTTTGGCCCTAAAACTATTTAAGAATCTATCTCATCAATCCAGTTTGACAAAACACTTTAAGAATATTGATCGTCTATTGCTCAGATTAAACACTATGGCATCGCACCCTATGAAATTTTCGAGTTGCCAATTTTGCCTGTTAAGGATTTTTACTCGATTTAGGATGAATTTGAGATGATAATATAATACATAGAATTTAAATGGAAATTTTCACGTTACTTATTAAAAATAAATACTTATTTAAATGGGTATGGGAAGTCTAAGTTTTTACTTGACTAAAAATATAGATAAAACGATAATTATAGCCACTATGGCTAATTTATCGTTATAACTTGTGTATATACTTATTTTTTATTCTTGACACTTATGTACCTATAATTATAAATAATAATAATTATATTAATAGTCTTATTTTAGTTTTATGTACCCTTTTGTTTCGGAGGTAGTAATACTGAAGGATGCTGATCTATACATTTATGCGAGAATTTATTTTGAACCAACCCTGAAAGTATGAAAAAAATCATTCCTTTCATGAGTATGGAAACTAGATAAGTAATATTAGTAATAAAATATACTTATACTAAATGTCCTTCATATTGTTGGCTAGACCAGTATCTTCCAATATTGAAAAAGACTATTTTCTTACCTACATATTTATTATGATTATAGTTCAACTATTCAGTTACATAAGGCTAGAACTTTGTGAATACAATACAATTTTGTACTTCTTTTTGTAATCATGTCGATAACATATGAAAAAAATAATTAAATTGTAAGTGTTAAAATGAAACTAAATAAAATTAGGCCTAGGAAAAATCCTGATTTTCTCAATGTTTATACTTTTTTCCATTGGTTTTTGGATACATTTTTAGGTTTTAAGTAGTCATTTAGGTATGTAGACTTTGTTGATACTTACTTACTATGACTTAAGCTGCATATTTGTTTCCGAAAATCCAACAAAGCGTTTAGTAAAGTTGATACTAATGTGCAAGAGTATGACCGGACTTCACTTTAACTCACATTATGTGACTTTGGCTGTAACTTAAAACTTCTTTTACGTGTTTTTATTTTAATACTTGTAATTATCCCAATACACTGCACACAAAAAACAGTTCTATAATTTAACTAGCGATCCGTCCCGGCTTTGCGTAGGTAGGTATGCATAAAAATCCTATAAAAGTAATTTTTCAAATAGTTTTCTTAGTTTAAAACCAATCGACCGGTTTGGTATTGAATTGAATATTGACTTAATTCTATTTGAGATTAATGCTCCATTTCAACAAAAATTAATTGTAAAAAATAGAATAGACATGTGGTAAAATAAAATTTAAAGAGGACAACCCAGGTGTTTTTTGTGTCATTATTTCGATTTGACTTTGACTTTGGCATTAGCTAAAAAACAAACCAGAGTAAGAAATTAAAATTCAAAAATAAAATATTGTGCAATTTTTGTATTCTTGATTTAGATTTTAGATGAGCTCCAATTGCTCCAAATAGCTGCATCTAAAAATGAGTAAAAATGGTGTTCAAGTGTCAGGAAGATAGTTTTCTCAAAGAAGTAAGTCTAAGCTGATTAAAATTTTCAGCCGCGAAAAATTGTTTTTTTGAAGTTTTAAGTCATTGCACAACTAGGGCTGTTCATTCAGATTATACGAACTTACTTATTATACATACATAACTCGTAAACATATTTCTTATACAAGTTTTATAAATTCATTGTAACATTGCACCCACAGTTTTTTTTTTTATTTCCATTTTAGCAAATAAGTTCATAAATATTAGGTTCGCATCTTTGAATGTGATTGCAATAAGATTTAAATTATGTATCTTAAGAGAGTTGTTGCTTAGTTCTGTTTTTGTAAACTGTCCCACTACTTTGTGGAGGACTCTTCTCATTGTAAGAAGGGAAAGCGATAGAACACCAAGCTGGCAAATTGTAGGTTAGCAAACTTGCACATCTTAAAAATAACTAAGAAACATGAGCTGACCTTTAATCTAATCCTTGTAAAAAATCAAATAAATCTGTTATGACTGCAATTGTTTGGTTGTCACATTAAAAAAGGAAAAAACAAATGTTTATGTATACATATATTATTAACATAAGTCCCATTGGGACTGGGCGGGCCATATTTATTGTTTGTTTGCCCTAAAATTAAGCGACTTCAACCCAGACCAATTCCAATGTAGATGGTATGATAAACTAAATCATTAAAACATACACTGGAGTACCAAGGCTGAAACTAGGCAGTCTGGAAGTAGGAAAGGAAGGTGTTTGCCCCGCTGTGGGCCACTAGAGACAAAAACAAAAAAATAATATAAGTATAATGATATGATTTCAGTTCACATCAAAAGTTGTGAAATGTGAGCCTACAACAGAGCCAATTGTCGAGTATGGGAAGACTTCAAAGTTTGAAGGGTACTCCATAACTTTGGAAAACACAATTCTATTCCCAGCTGGTGGAGGACAGGTGGGTCTGTGATGTTCACATATAGTTATTTAAAGATGATACTTGGCAGAAGAATAGAATGTGAGTGAGTTTTTATGTAATATTTTTTAGTAAATGATTATTTATTTATAAACTAATTTAACTAAAATGGCTTTAATGCTTCATATAGCCCGTGTGCAGTAGTAACTTTAACTGTCTTGCTATAGCCAGGGTCTTGATACTAAATATGAAGTTTTTAGTTTTTATGTAAAAGTAATGAGATGAATGGTATGCTCTCCAGTTAAAGATAATGTATGTCCATGATCATTGCAGCAATATGCATAACTTTGAGTAGCAAAACAAAGTATGGGCATTGCTGCTTTGGCGCTCATTACTTTGAGACTTTTGATAGTCTCAACAACCCAGTAATTTTGCTAGCTGCAGTACCCTTCAAAGCTGAACACAGCAATACTACTGCTTAATGGCAGAATATCTGGTACTACTGTGGTGCCCACATAGACGGCTTCCTGCTTAGGAAATCTACCACCAAGTAAACTATTATACATATAAATTGCGATGTATCATTATCGCAAACAGTAAATAATATACCTATTTAAGTAGGTTAATGTATAATTTAGAATTACAATAAAATAAATAAATAAATGGAAACAGATTTAACCAAGATTCAAGATATCATAAAGCAAAAGTAGAAATTGTTAATACCTCATTTTGGCTTTGTCATAATGTTGACAATTGTTTTACAAAATCTGACTAATATGTGCACCAAATTTCATCAGATTTATCTCTGTAGCTTATATGCTGAGTAATAATACACCATGATGAAACTCTTACAACAGAATAATCAAATGGTAGCTTTTTAGTTTGGATCTATTATAATATAATCGATTGACTAAGGTGTTACTTTGCAGAAGTTCATATTGAGTGTTCATAGTTATTTCCGCTTAACAGTTGTTTCGAGTTAAACCAATGTTCACGTAAACATTGGAGAGGGGAGTAAGAGCTTTGCTTACTTTTGCTGAAAAGGGGGAGGGAGGGGTTAATAGTCCACTGTTCATGTAATACTTGAATGACCACACTCTAAAAATAATACAATACAGAAGAAATAAACTTAATAAGTGACAGTGATGAGAATTAAAATTAAAATTTAACTAACATGACGTCAATTAAAAAAAAACCTATCCGAAATATTAGTATATCTAAAATTTGAGATGAACTTAAAATGTGAAAACTAGAATATATACCTTTAACACTCATGTAGGTAATGTAATAATTGTTTCAGCCTCATGACCACGGCTTTCTGAACAATGTGGAAGTTCTCCAAGTGTTACGCAAGGGGGAGGAAGCCCTGCACTTTACGAAGGAGCCCATCGAGGCTGGGACCACGGTGACACAGTCAATAGACTGGGAGCGACGGTTCGATCACATGCAGCAACATTCAGGTATCTATGAATTCATTCAGGTCTTCAGGCGAGTTAGTGGCCAAATGTAGATGTATAATGTAAAAAAAAAATCTCTTTATTCCATTTTTTTTAAATTAATAAATAGGCTCATGTTTGTCTAAGGCGTGAAGAAAAAAAAAAGTAATTGTTTTAGTTTGTGGTGCATATGCATGTATTATAGCTACATATTTAAACGTTCCTCTTGAATCACGCTGTCTATTAATGGAAACCGTATTAAAATCCGTTGCGTAGTTTAAAAGATCTAAGCGTACAAATGGTGGGAAGCGACTTTGTTTTATACTATGTGATGATAGATAATTAATTAGCAAAACAATTACAGATCTCTGACGCCCGAAAAATCCTTGTTATACAATTAAATTTAATTACCGTCATGACAACTGAATTTTGAAATTGTTAAATGCCTTTACTTTATAAGATACCCAATCTTATTTGCCTGTCTTTTATTTAATTACCTCAGTATAAATTAAATGGTGATTAAATAACCTAAACACCAGTTAGTTACAATGTCGTAGTAGTTTGCGGTAAATATTTAGCTTTATAAATACATATTTCTTATCAAGGACTAATTGTCATTAGCTTAAGGAAACAATGTTCTGCAAAGCCATATCGTTGACTTTCCCATATCAAAAGTAAATTCAAACATCATAGTAACCTATACTAATTATATGATTTTACCATACCTGGTTTTGTTTACTTCTGTTATATTTCACGACTGTGTATGTCTACTTTTATTGATCGAATCTAAACAATAAATTAGAAAGGAATGTTGATTTTAAAACTATAGAAACAGACATTATTCTACACATTTTAATTTTTATAATAGTGAACCGCCCCAGCCCCATCTAGAGTAAATAGGTTTGTTCTAGGTAAGCGTGCTTCATCTTAGACCACACTACTGCTTAACATCAGGCAGAGTATGGTCAAACGCGAACCTATTTTGAATTAAAAAAATAGTTGATGCATGAGTGCATTTTTTTTTAAATCGACTATTAATTACGAAACATTGAATTTCTCTACTTATACTAGTGTAACTTATATTAGGATGTATTTATATAAATGTATAGTATAAATCATCATAACTTCATGAACTTAAATGGCATACATATTCACCAACCCGCACTAAGACTATGGCGGCCCGTACACGGTCAATTTGGATCGCGATCATTGATCGCGGATCGCGATCACGGATCGCAGGATCTCGTCACAACATTACACGGTCAATCATGATCTCATCAGCCCATGTATCGGAACTGCCGCGTTAACACGTGTCGTCATGGATTTACCTAAAGTTAAAGCCCTTCCTGTCCCTTGTATTGGCCTTAAAATTTATGAAAAGGATTCGGAAAAGGCTCTGGGTTAAACAGTGGTTACTCAAAAGAGAATTGTACCCTCATTTAATTTTTTTTAACAAACTATGTCTTTGATCTCAGCTCACCTGATGTTCAGTGACGGTGTGGTCGAAGATGGTAAAACACACCTAGCCTGGAATGGAACTGGCTTACAAGTGAGACTGCCAGAACACACTGTTAGATTTTCAACTTGAGGGTG
This sequence comes from Biston betularia, assembly GCA_905404145.2. Taxonomy (NCBI): domain Eukaryota; kingdom Metazoa; phylum Arthropoda; class Insecta; order Lepidoptera; family Geometridae; genus Biston; species Biston betularia. Next base: position 13,086,561 of record FR989873.1, read on the forward strand.
GTAGCTAGCCAGCCGAGTACTAGAAAGTACCCTACCACCATGATGTGGTTTCCTCAGGATGTTTTCCTTCACCGGCAGCTCAAGCTCATTGTTGGGGTTTGAACTCACGCCCTTCGGTATGCGAACCAACCGTGCTAACCATTGAGCTATCATCGCTACAAAATGAAGATGAGAATAAATAAATAAATAAATATCGTAGGACTATACACACAGCGCCATCTGGCCCCAAACTAAGCAGAGCTTGTGTGATGAAAGTCAGATAACTGATAGAATACATAAATACTTTTTTTTTTTTTGTAAATACATACTTATAATATATAGAGAACACCCAGACACAGAACAAACATTTGTTTACAAAATGTTTGCTGAGTGGGAATCGAACCCACGCCCTACAGGTCTCAAGGCAGATATACTACCAATGAGCCAACGGGGCTGTCAAATAATGAATCTACTATATGAAATCCAACTAACTACTGAACTATGACAGCCCTGTTGGCTCATTGGTAGCATATCTGCCTTATGAGCTGAAGGGTGCGGGTTCGATTCCCGCTCAGGACAAACATTTTATGTATCAACAAATGTTTGTTCTGTGTCTGGGTGTATGTATTATAAGTATGCATTTATAAAAAAAAAAAAAAAAAAAAACAGGTGGCGCTGTGTGTAACGTCCTACGATATTTATTTTATTTTAACTAACTACTAACTACTGAAAGGTGAATTGGCCCGTTTGATCGGCGGCAACGAGGAGCGCGTCATTGTCGTCCATTTTCAAAGAGCGCACAGCGTGAACTGACGCGATCTTGCGCGTACACGTTCAATCATGATCACGATCCGCGATCCGCGATCTTGATTTCAAAATTTCTAGATATTTTGCGATCCGGAGCATCAGTCCGTCAATCCGCTTCGTACACGATCAATCTGGATCGCGATCATTGATCGCGGATCGCGAATCGCTATCCAAATTGAACGTGTACGTTGGAATAAGATTCTACCGCACTTTGTTGGTATACCCAACCGTGGGATGTTAAGATGTGGTATAATTTTTAATTTTATTTTTCTGTACAAACTCAAAAACTAACAGTTTTACAGCAAAACGTTTCATAAGTCAAATACATAAATAAACAGAACAATAAATAATTATACAAAACAAAACAATACTAATTACTTAAATACATTTTTTAAAATGTAAAAGTAATGAGACGAACGATGCGCTCTCCTGATGGTAAGAAATAACGCATGCCCATCACAATTGCAGCAAGACAGAACTTTGAGTATCAAAACAAAGCCCGGGGCATCGCTGCTTTGGCACTCACTACTTTGAGACTTTCGATGGTTAGTCTCAACAGCCCAGTAATTTCGCTAGCTACACTACTTGGCGGCAGAATATCTGGTACTGCAGTGGTACCTACCTAGATGACTTCCTGCTAAGGAAATCTACCACATACGTCATCCATAATTATATGTACAAACAAATACTCATGAATAAAAACAACACAAATCTAGTAGTTGCTTTACAGAGCTGCGTTATCATGCCACGGTCGGAACAATATATCCCAATTTTTGGAGATGGTTGTGTAGTATAATATAAAATTTTCCAGGTCAGCACCTCTTATCAGCCATCTTAGAGAGAGAGCACAACTTGCCGTCAACATCCTGGTGGCTCGGAGCCGAGGAGTGCTATGTGGAGCTAAGCACCACATCCGTGACCAGTGACGTTATTAAAGCAACAGAGGATAGATGCAATCAGCTGATACGAGATGCAGTGCCTGTCATACTGAAGATGTGTAAAGCTGACGACCCCAGTTTGGATAAGGTTATCCTCCTTCTCCTAGTGTCGCATTCCTCATAAAATAAAAATAAATAAATATCTCAGGACATTACACACAGTGCCATTGACCCCAAACTAAGCAAAGCTTGTACTATGGAAGTCAGATAACTGATAGAATACTTAAATACTTTTTTTTTTTGTAAATACTTATAGTACACCCAGACACAGAACACATTCGTTTATGCCACAAAGTTTGTCCTGGGTGGGAATCGAACCCACGCCCTTCAGCTCTTGAAGCAGACATTCTACCAATCAACCAACAGAGCAGGGCAGGGTCGTGATCTTGAACTGCTGAAATATCGATACGTTGGTCTGATTTTGACGATTCTTTTTTTGCTTGATAGATCATACTTCAGGGATGATCCCATAAAAATGTTAACGAAATCGATCGAGCGGTTATTAAAATATCAACAGATCTAAAATTTGTAGACTTACATCAATTATATTTTCGTGTACTCCGAAACCTCGCTGTTTCATTGGAGCAGTGCGTTTAGTTGGCCTAATTTTGTAATTGTAAATTATACGTATATTATATTAAATGTGTTTGCCTTTGTATGTTCTTTTTTTATGTGAAAAGTAATGAGACGAACGCGGCGCTGCCGTGATGGTAAGAGATAACGCCTATTCAGACAATTGCAGCGATACACAGAACTTTGAGTAGCAAAACTAAGTCTAGGACATCGCTGCTTTGGCGTTCATTACTTTGAGACTATCGATGGTTAGTCTCAACAGCCCTGTTTAATACGACGACCTCATGCTAAGGAGATTTGACACCAAGTAAAAGTTTCCTTGTATGAATAGAATAATAGCTATCTAGTTGACCATTGCTTTCTCTGTCTACAGTATAAATGTTAAATTTCAGGCGCACACTAGAGGTCTTCCCGAAGACTGCACAGACAGTATTAGAATTATAACTATACCGAATGTAGATGAAAACCTATGCTGCGGGACACACGTTACTAACTTAAGGTTGGTTACATTATTATTAAAAGCACTACAAAATTATATAGCCTTATTTTATCTATATATCTATACTATTATAAAGAGGAAAGATTTGATTGTTTGTATTGAATAAGCTCCGAAACTACTGGACCGATTTCAAAAATTCTTTCACCGTTGGGAAGCTACACTATCCCCGGGTGACATAGGTTACTTTTTATCCCTGTATTCCCACGGGAACGGGAACTACGCGGGTGAAACCGCAAGGTGTCCGCTAATTTAATTATATTTCAATTTATTTCTTTCTTATTGTTCTTATTTCATGTTGTGTTTGTTTATTTTATTTATGTTTTTTTTTTGTATGTCGTGTGGAAATGTAATGGAAATTTGATTTTATGTCATAATGTCATACGTCTTGTCTAATTATTGTGTGTTTTTTGACATATCTGCCTTAAGAGCTGAAGGGCGTGGGTTCTATTCCCACTCAGGACAAACATTTTATGTATCAACAAATTTTAATGTTTGTTCCGTGTCTGGGTGTTCTGTATGTATTATAAGTATGTATGTATTAACAAAAAAAAAACTATAAATGTGTTCTATCTGTCATCCGACTTATTTCCGGTCTTTGTGGAAGTCAATGGGGGAGGTCTATGTCCAGCAGTGGACGTCCTACGGCTGAAATGATCATGATCTGACTTCCATCACACAAGCTTTGCTTATTTTGGGGTTAGATGGCGCTTTGTGTGATTTATACTAGTGTTATATTATTATCTGTTGTTTTGTATTGTTTAAGTCAACTGCAAGTGATAAAGTTGCTTGGCACGGAGCCGGGGAAGAAAGGGAAAACTAACCTGAGATTCGTGGTCGGCCGCCGCGTGACAAAGACTATGCAACTCATGCTTGACAGAGAAGCGGCACTCACTGCCTTGTTGAAGTAAGTGCCTTTTTGCCTCATGGCATGGCATACGTACGTTGTGAATTTGCCAGTGTTCATTAATTAAATAATTTAAAACTAATCATGCATAAACAAATATATATTATATTGTTTTGTTATGTTAATTATCTCTTATGTTTCATATTTGTATGTTGTTGTGTTTTGTTTTGGTGTATAATAAAGTTATATTCTATTCTGTCATGCCTCGCAGCTCTAACTTCATTTACCAGATTAAACAGTAGCGTATACGTCAATATAGGGTACCTACCTACAAGATGTTTGTATTCCGAGTTCCGTTAAGAATTCTTTCGAAACATTGTGTCTGGGTGTTCTGTATGTATTTACAAAAAAAAAGTATTTATGTACCTATTCTATCAGTTATCTGACTTCCATCACACAAGCTCTGCTTAGTTTGGGGCCAGATGGCGCTGTGTGTATAGTCCTACGATATTTATTTATTTATCATTAAACAGATTACTATTTGTTAATGTAAAGCAAGTCACAGTCATGTTCAAGTCATACCCCATTAGAGTAGTGGAGGGGTGAAGAAAATAAATGCAGTTTTAGAATTCTACCTATTTAAAGTCTTCTATACAAATAAAAATTTAATTGTTAGTTGGTAAGCGCATAAATTGAAAACGGCTGTACTGATTTAGCTGATTATTTTAATTAAATATAGATGAAATGTCGAAAGCCGACCGCTACCGCCCCGAGTACGAAGTACCTACAACTTCAACTAGTAATAACTAAAATAATGCTTTGGGGCTAATGTAAACCATTTTCGGAATCCATTAAAGCAAATGTAAACTTAATTTCAGAAACGAACCCAGCAAACATGAGGAACTAGTACAAAAATTGCAAAAGAACTTGAAAATCACAAACAAAAATCTACAAAATGTCCTCTCAGAGTTGGCCCAGTTCGAAATTGAGAAAATTAAAGCGAACAAACCCAAATATATATTTATGTTCAAGAAGGAAGCAACACCAGATTTTAACAGGTAACTCGTTTATTACAAGGTTGTAAGCTTATATTTACTAAGCTGAAAGGAGGTTATTGCAACAACAAATCAGCGTATACAAATACATGCTCTCTCTCTCACATACATACAATCACACACACACACACCCTACATGCTTGTATAATTTATACATAGATGCGCGCGGGCAATACGGCGCGATGCGCTGCCATAACGGTACTTTATTAACTACCCTCGCTTGTGTAAATAAAATAATTATGTTAACTGTGATATATGAAATGAAATGTTGAATTAAGATTGATTTAGCTAACTTCCCTTTCCCTGTATTGTATACAAAATAAAAAAATAAAAATTAAAAAGTTAATAAAGGTCACGATCCGACGACGACGTACATGAATAAAAAATATTATGTTTGTGTGTAAAGTATTAATTAATGTGAACATATAATACATCAGGTGAACTGTGGTCAAACATCTAGCCTGTCACCATTAAAAAAAAATACCTTCTTCAATTAAATTTTGTAGATAAATAAATAGAATGAATTAATTTAAAAAGTGTGATATTAGCAAGTCACTTAGTGACTATAGTGAAAGTAGTTTAAAATGACCTCCTTTTTGTGTACAAGCACCCGAAACATGTAACCTTATTTACGATTTAAATAGCTACAGACATTATATGTATAGGATAATAACTAATTACTTTTCTATATCTTGTTATTTATATTTCACTATACCTACTCTGTCTATTATGTTAAGCGCTTTTTGACAGCTCATACAAAGTTGACGACATAACTTTGTACAGCGTCTAGCAAAATGAATCTCACACAAATAAATACGTTTAGGTAATCTAGCAGCTCGCCCCGGCTTCGCACGGGAAAACAAAACTCGATTAACAATATAAATTTATCGATTCAGTAGTTTCGGAGCCTATTCAATACAAACAAAAAATTAAATCTTTCCTCTTTATAAGATGTAGATGACAACTGTAATAATTAGACATAATAATGTATTATGATTTTGCGGACTTATTTGTAGCTGTCAATTTGCTTTATAAAATAAAATATTTACTTGGTGGTAGATCTCCTTAGCAGGAGGTCGTCTAGGTAGGTACCACCGTAGTACCAGTTATTCTGCCGCTAAGCAGTAGTGTGTAAACATTACTGTGTTCCGGTTTGAAGGGTTCTGCAGCTAGCGAAATCACTGGGCTGTCGAGACTAACCATCGAAAGTCTCAAAGTAATGAGCGCCAAAGCAGTGATGCCCTGGACTTTGTTTCGTCACTCAAAGTTCTGTGTATCGCTGCAATGGTCATGGACAGGCGTTATCTCTTACCATCAGGAGAGCGTCTAGTTCGTATTATTACTTTTAACATAAAAAAAAAAGAAAAAACTTCACTTTATTCTGTTGTCAATAATTTTCGCTGCGCATGAGTAAGGAATTTTTTTTAAATTTCACAGCTACTTACTACTACTACTACTTTACTGAATTACTTTATTGTCTGAGTTACTTTATTGAATTTTCCATACGGATCCCTAATTGTTTTTTAAATAAAATATAGCTTATGCCCATCATGGATAATGTAGTATCTATTCTAAATAATGAAAGAATTATTGATATCGGTCCAGTAGTTTCGGAGCTTATTCAATACAAACAAACGATCAAATCTTTCCTCTTTATAATAGTATAGAATATACAAAGTACAAAGTTATGTCGTCAACTTTGTATGAGCTGTCAAAAAGCGCTTAACATAATGGACAGAGTATAGTGAACCATTTTAATAATTTTGTTGTACAGGGCAGTGTTGAAAGGTCTGGAGGGTGAAGGTATGTTCGTGGTGCTAATATCTGAGGAGCAGGACAAGCCGAAGGAGGGACAGATCATGATTCAAGGCCCTGAAGAGCATTGCAGTGCTTTGGGTCAGCAGTGAGTATTTTTTCTCCTATAGTTAATGGGACGATTTCCTCGTTAACTCATTTTTATTCTAACCCATGACAAATATATTATGTAGATGTTTGTAATGTATCTAGACTTTTATGTATTGCTACAGTCGGCCCTGGCTTCGCACGGGTGTAATTTAGAAAATCATTTTTTTTTTTTATGTCAGAAGTAATAAGACGAACTAGACGCTCTCCTGATGGCAAGAGATAACGCCTATCCATGACCAGCGCTACACAGAACTTTGAGTAACAAAACAAAATCCAGGGCATCACTGCTTTGGCGCTCATTACTTTGAGACTTTCGATGGTTAGTCTCAACAGCCCAGTAATTTCGCTAGCTGCAGTACCCTTCGAACCGGAACAGTAATGTTTACACATTACTGCTTAGCGGCAGAATAACTGGTACTGCGGTAATTGATCTGATTGCTGTCAAACTTTACAGAATCTCCCGCTGATCCAATCTAAAGATTGTCTGAAAATTTCATCGAAATAGGTCAGGACGTTTCGGGAGCCCATAGGGGCATAATGTTTTTCCGTATGTATGAATTAAAGTAAGTTAAATTTGATTTTTATTGTATAGTAATGATTTTTCAGGATAACTGACCTGTTGAAAGGGAAAGGCGCATTTAAGAATGGCAGATTCCAAGGGAAAGTGGGTGATTTGGGGGCCGTCAACAAATGCAAGAAATTGGTTGAGGAATACTTTAATAATGTGTAAATAATGTCTTTAATTCGTACATAAATGCATTAAAGTATTTCTTAGCATAAATACATAGTTTTAATTATAGGGATAAAATAAAAATATGAATATAACACTGTTATAATTACTTATATGATTATAAAATATGTTATATGTATGCAAGTTACGAAACAAATAGAAAACTCATTTAACACTCATGTCGACGTCAGATTTTTGTTTAAGTTGGTTCGATTTCCATACAAATATTTTTTTTCCATTTATGAACAAATGGAGCATAATTTACAGTGAAATCACAGCTACTGGCATTTATTTTGGTCTTTATTTGCGGTAAATCACAATTGCTTGAATAAAACAGTAAACCATTAGCATAATCTACTGTTTTATAAAAAATCAGAAATTCATAAATCATTCATAAATTTGATTTTATGCTAATAATCTACTGTTTTGTTCAAGTAATTGTGATTTACCGCAAATAAAGACCAAAATAAATGCCAGTATCTGTGATCTCACTGTAAAATTATGTTCCATTTGTCTATAAATGGCAAAAATGTATTTGTATGGAAATCGAACCACCTTAAATCTGGATTTCTTGATGTAAGTGAAACAGTTAATTAATAGATATACAGGTTTTAATACAAAAATAACACAAGTCACATTTGTTTAAAGAAATTATAATTATAGTTGCGTCCCGCGGTGTTACTCGCTACACGTTTCCGGATACCAAGTAGCCTATGTGTTAATCTGGGATGTCAACTACCTCTACATCAAATTTCATCATAATTGGTCCAGTTTTTTGAGAGTTAGCAATATTAGTGTGACTGTGTGAAATTTTGTTTCTTTGATAGTTTACATGTACTAAATATTTAATTTTCTTGCATATTTCTATCTTCATCGGGTTGATGGTCTATAGTGCAGTCTATACTAAAAGTGGTTAGAATAAAATAAACAAAATTCTTATGACATACAAGCCCCTTTATGAATATGCCATATTATGATCAACATAATAAAATAATATACTTACTTTACATACACCTTATAACACAAATTATCCCTAACATTTAAATATACTTTCCTAGAATTGTTAGCATCAATCAGTACTAGAAGCGTTGAAACTTGCTACCAGTTTCCTGATCCCAGTATTGGTCCAGTCGTGCGTCTGATCGTCGAGGAGATTGTCGAAGTCAACTAGATCCTTCTGGACTCCTCGCTGGAGCAGGTGGGATACTGTTTCCAGTGTATACGGGATTTCTGAAACAATATATAATTTTGTTAATAAGATCAACTAAGGATGTCAGCTTAGTAGTTAGCATATTTAGTTTCAATTTATTCTATGACTAGTGTAGTTTGGATCCCATCAGGAAATTTGAAAAGAAAAAAAAGAGGGCTCAGTTGCGAACATTAAAAATAAGCCCTACTCAATTCTTAAGTACTGTGCCTCGCTCAACTCTTATGGAATCATATGAAAAACATAAATCCCTGATGAGTTTCATCATCCAAGTCAAACATATTTAATTACTCTAAAACTAAAACGTAAGTAATGAGCGCCAAAGCAGTGATGCTCTGGACTTTGATTTGTTACTCGCTTTGTGTATCGCTGCGATGGTCATGGAGAGGCGTTATCTCTTACCATCAGAAAAGCGTCTCGTTCGTCTAATTACTTTTTACATAAAAAAAAAAAATGTAAACAATTTTCGACAACTCATTTGTAAGGTCATAATATCAATTCATTCATTTTTGACAGAAGTTTCAGCAGCCTATTTGGGAGACAACCTGGAAGTCCTGGGTTTTGAATTCCAATGCATGCATGTCTGTGTTTTCTAAGTTATGTGTGTATTACCGCAGACTTCAAACAGCGACATTGTATTGACATATGTTATGATTTTGATATTTTTAAATATGAATGGAAAAATGACCTGTAACTTTGGTGTTATTAATAAAAGATTTGTATTTTTGAAGCGAAAACATAGTGAGGAATTTAACATGTCAAAGTGTGTCATGTGCTGATTCAGAAGGGAAAGATATTAGGTATATTAATGTCTTACGGAATGTGACATCATTGGATTCTCGTGGTCTCCATTTCCCTTCGCTGTACTTGTGCAGTTTAAGGGCTGGTGAGTCCAGGTGTTGCACCATTTTCTTATTATCCACCTGTAAGACATAATAGTTACTGAGAATCATATAGTTCACAAATACGAGCCCTCCAGTTTAACAAACAGGAACAATCCCCAAAAATAAAATTTCAAAGTACATATCCTACTTCATTTCAATTTTCAATTAAGAAATTACACTAATATTGTAAAGGTGAAAGATTGTGTGTTATATGTTTGTTACTTCTTCATGCTCAAATGGCTGGACCAATTTTGATGAAATTTAATATGGAAGTAGCTGACAACCTAGATTAACACATAAGCTACTTTTTATCTTGAAAAAAATGTCGTGTTCACATGGTAAGAGTGGGTAACACCAACTAGTATTAAATATATAAAAAAAGCACCATCTGACCACAAACTAAGCAAAGCTTGTACTATGGAAATCAGACAACTGATATAACATACTTATAATACATACAGAACACCCAGACACCAGAACAAACATTTGTTTATACCACAAAATTTGTCCTGGATGGAAATCGAACCCACACCCTTCAGCTCATGAAGCAAACATACTACCAATGAATCAACAGGGCTGTCTAAGACTTAGAAGAATAGATGTTGAGTAAGAATTAGAAAAAAAAATTAAATTAAAACATTATTACTAAAGAAAGTAAGTGACCAGCCTCACCACAACAAAAACTGCTGACGGGAAGTATTCTGCAATTTTCTCAGCTATCTTCTGTCCTGGACATTTCTCTACAATATTGTCTCTGAAGTTCTCACAGGCAGCATAAAACCCTGCTATCACTCTATTATCTGCTTGTGTCATCATTTCTATCTGAAATTTATACAAAATACATTAATTTAATGTAAAGCATAATTTTTTTTATCCTACTGTTGAGCAATAACTAAGTTTCTTACACTTCTATTCTTTTGAAAGAACTGCCCAAGCTGTATTAAACTTCCTGATTTTCCACTATTATGCTGTTAAGCAACCGCAGGGTTGACTGAAAACCTAAGTTATGTTTTAAAAGGTCACAAGTAATAATATGAACAAGACATTCTCATGCAGACATATTTTTACATGCTACTACAGAATAACTGTTGTATTTATGTGTATAGATCTCTGGAACCAGCTCAACTAACAACTGTACCTTTGCATTTCTAATTATGTTGATAGTAACTATATTATTGCAAATCATACCACAACTATTTCAATTAAATTGTTGCCCAAAATGCTGTCATGCAGTGTAAAAACTACAAGTGAAATTGAAGGGCCTTCCTTGCAATATTAATTACTTGGCTTAAAATTTGAATGTTGTAGTTTTGATTAGCAAAAGTTATCTTACCCGTGTCAAGGCAATCTCAGCCATAGGGGATACGTAATGATTGTGGTGAAACAATGGTACTGTCTCCACGATGTGAAGATCCTGGTTCTTTGCTCCATCTCGGATTTTGGTTGCATCAGCTAGAAGTACACCGTTTACGGCGCAATGTGGATATTTCGCCGCGTGTAAAATGATCTTGGCGTACGCCGCTGGATCAAAGATAATTTCTCCCATTTTGAATTGTTACTAGAACGTTTTTTATGAAAATTAGTACTTGATCAATGTCGAATAAACAGACTTCCGATTACACTTTTTAATTGAATAAAATAAAGTATGTATGTACTGTCTATGTACCGTACTCATATTTCAACTTCAATTTTCAAGATTTTTTTCTTGAATTCAACTGTGCCGTGCTGTGTTGTCACCGTCAGTGTCAATGTCAAGTTTTAAATATTTTTTATTTTTCTTTTCCGGTGTTTTGGATATAGCATGTCCCCCACATTTTATCAGTAGTTAAGAAGACAGCAAATATACTCCATGCACCACGCATTCAGCTAGCGTGGCAAAAATATTCTTATTAATTTAAAATTAAAATGATACTATTGAAAGTATAAGACAAATTGGCAAATAACTGTATATTTATGAAATGTTTGCAAAAATCCATAAGCTCTAATAAAAGTAAAAGCTGCTATTAAAATTACCAATACCACTGACCAGGACCACTCCTATACTAGAGCATGGACAGGGCTTGATCGTGACGGATTTTGTTGAAAGACATTTCAACAAAATCCGTTAAAAAATATTATTTGATTCTACCAAATAGCAAATAGAACAAAGCATGACGCCAATAATAATAAGAAAATACAATACAACAAAAAAGTTAAGTTTACAAAACAAGCCAAAATCCATAAAACTCAACTTTACAATTTTAGAATAAAACTTGCATATTTTATTTTATTTTATATATGCAAGTTACACAATATGGAAAAATACGACACTTCTCAACTCACAGAGTTTCCTCGTTTTGAGTCAGAATCTTCCCAAAGCAGTGTCTCTACTTTCTTCAATAAGTTTTTAAAATTTCCACTGTTTACGCCTTCTGAGGACAGCGAAAATGGCCAGAGCAAAGACTCTGGAGTGGAGAAGCAGGATACTTCTCGTCCCGAAGACCATGGAAAACAGGAATATGATGATGGAAAACCTGAAACGGGGTCGTATGCTGTCGAGCTTGAAGGACGTAGCTTACCGAATGTGTTGCGAAGGATTAGCAGCCTAGTTGCAATGGGCTCAGGGGTGAGTGTGATCTTTTTGTATCGTATCTTCTTTTTTAATCGTATCTTCGGTGCTATTGAGAGAAATACAATCGGAGTCCTAAGCAAATGTTTTTATCACAATAATGTGGGTAAATTCTTTACATATCTAAAACATACTAAATTATCACTTGATAATATAACATTTTAATTTATTGCTACAACCTTACCAACTTGTACAATATCTAATCTCAGAAAGATTCATGTTGAAAATCTGCCTCCAAACATCTAACGGTGTGACCCGGCAGCCTCACTTGCAAGCCATTGTAGTATCCATTCTAGGGTAAGTGTGCTTACCATCTTTGTCCACATCACTACTTAATATCAGGTGAGCTGTGGTTAACACCTAGCCTGTCAAACATTGAAGATAAGCTTTGCTTAGTTTGGGGTCAGATGGCGCTGTGTGTAATGTCCTACGATATTTATTTATTTATTTATTTATTAAAACCTGGGCCATAAGTCTTATGCACTGCTGTCTCTGCAATGTGGTGGACCCAGCATCCGCATTGTAATACCATTGAATGTGAGTGCTTGGTACTCACTTGCTTCCATCACAATGGCTTGTTATTATCATTTACTTGAAGTATTTTATTTTATTAGTCAAATCCTATATTTTTATCTTATGTATTACTAGCGGTCCGTCCCGGCTTTGCATGGGTGGAAATTTATTTGTTAATTACTTTCTAGTAATTAATATAAGCTATGTTACTCAGGGAGACCGTAGCATTCTTATGGTGAAGGAAATTTTAGAATCGGTCCAGTAGTTTATGTAGATGTAGATTGTAAATAGGAATTGAAGAGGACCCAACACCGATACAAACTTTGGTGAGGATTAATAGATGTGTGTGTTCCCACCCCAAGCGGGACGTCAGTGCAGGACTTATCGCCCCCACTTCGAATAAGAATAATAAGAATAAGATATGTGTGTTGTTTGCTTGAAAAAAAATAAGTAAGATTTTTGTTATACACTGAATCATCATCATTACAAAATGGTTATTACTTGATTTCTAGGGTGGAACTCGTTACGCTGATACGGAGCTAGCTCGCTACTGGATGCCAGACGACATATCTCGTGAGTGCTACGAGTGCGCCACGAGGTTCAGCACACTCAGAAGACGTCACCACTGCCGTGTCTGCGGGCAGATATTCTGCAGTCGTTGCTGCAGCCAGAGAGTGCCAGGTTTATATCTCACCCTTTAGTACTCGGCTGGCTAGCTACCACCCTCAAGTTGAAAATCTGCCGCCAAGCATCTAACGGTATGTTCCGGCAGCCTCACTTGAGAGCCAGTTGCATTCCAGGCTAGGTGTGCTTTACCATCTTCGGCCACACCTTCACTTGACATCAGGTGAGCTGTGGTCAAACACCTAGCCTGTCAACCATTAAAAAAAAAAACACTAATATTATAAAGAGGAAAGATTTGTATTTTTGTATGTTTGTAACGAATAAACTCAAAAACTACTGGATCGATTTCAAAAATTCTTTCACCATTAGAATGCTCCATTCTCCCTGAGTAACGTAGGCTTTATTTATTACTAGAATGTTTTTTTTTAAATGTCTACCTGTGAGAAGCCGGGTCGGTCCGCTAGTCTTTATAAGTTTGATGATACACTAGTGCAGCTAACCTGCTTTAATCAGTGGTAGATCTCCTTAGCACAAGGTCATTTAGGTAGGTCCGCTAAGCAGTAGTGTGTGTTCCGGTTTGAAGTGTAATGCAGCTAGCAAAATTATAAGGCTATTGAGACTAACCATCTAAAGTCTTAAAGCGCATATAGTGAGCTTTTGTTATTCAAAGTTGTGAGTGTCGCTGCTATGGTCATGGACAGGCGTCTTACCATCAGGAGAGCGTCTCGTTCATCTTATTCTTATTCTTATTCGGAATGGGGGCGATGAGTCCTGCACTGACGTCCCGCTTGGGGTGTATTGTGCATTTCCCCCTACCAGCGTCTACCCGAGCCAACCCAGCTCCTTGAAGTACCGGAGCGAGGCTCTGGGCCGCTGGCATAGTAGCTCCAGTGGGTGAGATGGAATTGTTAACAATGATGAAAAGCAGTCAGCACTTCGCGGTGACATAGATAAAGCTACCTCATGCAATTTAGTGGCAACTCTAGTTTCTGCTGTGGCTTTACAGTGCCACAACACATGCTCTACAGTTTCGTTTTCCTGAAGGCAGCCACGACAAAGCGGGCTATCCGTGGCTCCCAGTTTGTACAGGTGACTATTCAAATTGCAATGACCGGTTATCAGGCCTACCAAAAGACGAAGGTCCTGTCGTTGCAACTTCAATAGGTTGTTGGTGATCTTCCTGTTAAGGATTGGAAAAACAGTCTTACCATGTTTGCAGTCGTCTTTCTTGTCCCACAGGTTTTATCTCGTTTGATATCTATCTGGTGCATTTCAGGTCACATCTTCGGTTGCAATGGAGGGCTGAGAGTGTGCAATTACTGCTGCAATGTGGTTCTCAGCTACTTGAAGGAGAACGACCTTACTGGGGAGATATCACCTGATCTTAGAACGTTACAGGAAAATTTACAGGTTCTTTGTTTCCCCACTTATTTTAACTATGCCATTGGTGAGCTCAGATGTCTTCGGTTTACGGGTAAGATATGCCTATAGTTCACCATGATGCCAACCATGACATTACAAGAACATTACACATGTTATAACATATTTTACAGCGATGATAGCTTAGTGGTTAACGCGAACGGCGTGGGTTCAATCCCCAACAATGAGCTTGAACTGTTAATGAAGAGATACATTGTGGGCAAACCATAGCATGGTGGTAGGGTATTGTTTAGTACTCTGCTGGCTAACTACCCTCAAGTGTTGTAAATCTGCCGCCAAGCTGTGTTCCGGCAGACTCACTTGAGAGCCAGTTCCATTCCAGGGTAGGCGTACCATCTTCGAGCATACCGTCACTTAACATCAGGTGAGCTGCTAGCTAGCTTGTCAACAATAAAAAAAAACCATTAAGAACTCTCAAGATACACAGGCAGACAAGTAGGTTCCACATAAAGGTAGGTTTAGTATATGTATAAACATTATTTATCAGCCTGCTAATCTATATATTTAGTTTATTTAGTATCTCATATGTATATACGTTTATTGTATTGTTATTTTATTTATTTATTTATTTCTTTTGTACACCAACCTTATAATTATTTACTCTTCTTTCCACCCAAAGGTTGTCTGGAAGAAATCGCCGTAGGCGATAAGACCGCCCTTATACATCATCTATTCTATTGTTTTGTTATATTATTATAGGTATCTTATTTTTTTTTGTTTGTTTGTTTCCTATTTGTATTAATTGTGATCTGTGTTTCTGGTGTATAATAAAGTTATATATTCTATTCTATTCTATTCTATTCTAAAGGTTTTCCTTCACCATTTGAAGTTGGCATTAATATGATTTTACTCATAGTATTGCCCTTACTAATATTATAAATGCGGAAGTTGATGATGAGATATATCGATATAATGTATATTGACAGCCCTGTTGGTTCATTGGTAGAATGTCTGCTCCAAGAGCTGAAGGGTGTGGGTTCGATTCCCACCCAGGACAAGCATTTTGTGATATAAACAAAATGTTTGTTCTGTGTCTGTGTGTACTGCATGTATTTACAAAAAAAAAGTATTTAAGTATTCTATCAGTTATCTGATTTCCATAGTACAAGCTTTGCTTTGTTTGGGGTCAGATGGCGCTGTGTGTAATGTCCTATGATATTTATTTATTATTTATTTATAATGAGGGATGAATAATAGATGGATAAATTAGGAGTCTCAAAGTGATGTGATCGTTTCTTCAGCTCTATAATTTCAGTTGTAATGGAATTCCAGGTGAAGTTCCCCGAGAACAAGGAGCAGTCTTCCAAAACTACCGACAACTTCGTGTTCGCCCACGACCAGGAGGAGCGGTGCGAGGTGCGGAACTCGCCTAAGGAAACTCTGCAAGACGTCTACTACCAGCTCGCTTCAGCACTACCCACTCAGCAGCATAGGTTAATACCCTATTATATTTCATCATCACCATCATCATCATCATTTCAGTAGGGTCCACTGCTGGACATAGGCCTCCCTCATTGACTTCCATAAAGACCGGTTGGAAGCGTCTCGCATCCAGCGCGTTCCTGTGGTCTTTACTAGGTCGTCTGTCCACCTTGTAGGTGGACGTCTTACGCTGCGCTTGCCGGTCCGTGGTCTCCACTCCAGAACTTATATTTTATTTAACATACATATTTACATGGTGGTAGATCTCCTTGGCAGGTGGTCGTCTAGGTAGGTACCACCGCAGTACCAGATATTCTGCTGCCAAGCAGTAGTGTGTAAACATTACTGTGTTCCGTTTTGAAGGGTACTGCAGCGAAATTACTGGGCTGTTGAGACTAACCATCGAAAGTCTCAAAGTAATGAGCGTCAAAGCAGTGATGCCCTGGACTTTGTTTTATTACTCAAAGTTCTGTGTGTCGCTGCAATGGTCATGGACAGGCGTTATCTCTTACCGTCAGGAGAGCGTCCCGTTCGTCTCATTATTATTCACATAAAAAAAAATTATGCATAAGAATAGCATAATTTATGTAAAGAATTGACTTTTGTGGAAAGTATTATTAGAAGCTTGGCAGATAGGCTATTACCGACACATAGGTAGCGATGATAGCTCAGTGGTTAGCGCGGTCGATTCACACACCGAAGGGCGTAGGTCCAAACACCAACAATGAGCTTGAGCTGCCGGTAAAGGAAAACATCGTGAGAAAACCATAGAACGGAAGGTATTTTTTAGTACTCGGCTGGCTAGCTACCACACAAATGCAACCAAGCACCTAAATTATAATAAATATCGTAGGACGTTACACACGGCGCCATCTGACCCCAAACTAAGCAAAGCTTGTGTGATAATTGATAGAATACTTAAATACTTTGTAAATACATACAGTACACCCAGACACAGAACAAACATTTGTTTATACCACAAACTGTTTGTTCTGGGTGGGAATCGAACCCACGACCTTCGGCTCTGGAAGCAGACACATTACCAATGAACCAACATGGCTGTCGAGTCCATCAAAAACCATCTTCGATCACGACGTCACTTAACATCAGATGAGCTGTGGTAAACATCTTACTTGACGACTATTCAAAATCTCATCAAATCAAATCATATCAATGACCTTGTATTTTGTGACGTTTCAGGTACCGGCTAGTAAGTTATTATGGCGTGTGGCGCGGTTGCGATGTCTTGCAATGGGTTATGGACAACAGTAATAACAAAACAAGGTATTTCTTTTTAATTATTATGTACGGGATAAGTCATATTTGATTAGATAGATAGAAATAAACTCTTTATTGTGCACATGAAAAATAGAAAAAAAAAAAAACATATGAGCTAGTGTCGGTTATATCCGCGCGTTGTTAGTATTTTTAGCTGTTAGCTTATATTTGGTAGAATATCTACTTCCAGAGCTTTAGGGCGTGGGTTCGCTTCCCACCAGGACAAATATTTATCTGACCATAAATGTTTGTTTGTCTGGGTATTCTGTATGTAAGTATTTTTTTAGTTTTGTATGTTATAATCTACACTAATATTATGAAGAGTAGATTTGTAACGAATAAACTCAAAAACTATTGGACTGATTTCAAAAATTCTTTTACCATTGGCATGCTACGCTATCCCTGACTAACATAGGCTATAATTAGTACTAGAATTTAATTTAAAATTAAATGTCTACACGTGCGCAGTCGGAACGGGCCGCTAGTATATTTATACGTCGGCACTCGATGCAGTCAGTCCGACCAGGCGGGAAAGCGCGACTTTACCTTTTCACTGGTGGTCAGCTCGAGCGGTCTACAGAACCATCGCGCGGTCCGTACCTACCTAGCGATAGCAATAATTGTGCTTTATAAGACACACTAGCGGATACCTCGCGGTTTCACCCGCATAGTTCCCGTTCCCGCGGGAATACAGGGATAAAAAGTAGCCTATGTCACTCGGGGATAGTGTGGCTTTCCAACGGTGAAAGAATTTTTGAAATCGGTCCTGTAGTTTCGGAGCCTATTCATTACAAACAATCAAATCTTGCCTGTTTATAATAGTACTAGCAGCTCGCCCCAGCTTCGCACGGGAAAGTTCCGTTTACTTTTCGGAGCCTATTCGATACAAACAAACAAAAAATTTAACCTATATAAGATGTAGATGACAACTGTTTTTGTAGCAATGATAGCTCAGTGGTTAGCGCGGTAGGTTCGCATGCCGAAGGGCGTGGGTTCAAACCCCAACAATGAGCTTGAGCTGCCGGTGAAGGAAAACATTGTAAGGAAACCATAGCATGGTGGTAGGGTACTTTCTAGTACTCGGCTGGCTAGCTACCGCCCTCAAGTTGAAAATCTGCCGCCAAGCATCTAACGGTGTGTTCCGGCAGCCTCACTTGAGAGCCAGTTCCATTCCAGGCTAGGTATGCTTTACCATCTTCGACCACACCTTCACTTAACATCAGATGAGCTGTGGTCAAACACCTGGCCTGTCAACCATTAAAAAAAAAAACTGTAATACATAGTTAGTCAAATCTTTCCTTTTTATTAATAGTATAGATAAATAAATAAATCTATAGTCAGTCAGACAAAAATAGTCGTATTGTTTTTCTTTATATTTTAGAGTTCAAGCGAGTGTGGTATGCCAGAATCTTCTTAGCTCCGGTTACATGGAGTGTGTAACTGAGTTACCTCACTTTGCGGACTACGCGCTCTACCGACCTGTGGCGGTGATGAGAGACGATGGTGATGATGGCGATGATGTCGATGAAGAGAGTGAGTACTTAGCTCTAGCTGCCCCTAGTTACATAGTTACATGTGATTGATTGATTGACTCTTTATTGCACACACTAAATAATACAATACAGAAGATATACATTTTTTTTTTGTGTAAAAAGTAATGAGACGAACGAGACGCTCTCCTGATGGTAAGAGATAACGTCTGTCCATGACCATTGCAGCGATACACAGAACTTTGAGTAACAAAACAAAGTCCAGGGCATCGCTGCTTTGGCGCTCATTACTTTGAGACTTTCGACGGTTAGTCTCAACAGCCCAGTTATTTCGCTAGCTGCAGTACCCTTCAAACTGAAACACAGTAATGTCTACACACTACTGCTTAGCGGCAGAATAACTGGTACTGCGGTGGTACCTACCTAGACGATCTCCTGCTAAGGAAATCTACCACCACCACATTTAATTACTAGGTATAACAACTGGCGACCTTATGGCTAAAAGCGATCTCGTCATGTGTGAGGTGTTTTCGTGATGGTTTTTTGGTGAACAAAATTCTTCTCTTTGTGTTTATTATTTTTGTTTATTGCTTTCTCAAATACAAATACTTTATTGATAACGCCAATGTTACAATTCACTTCAAAATTTTAAAGATGTCATTAAATGGGTTTTAAAACACTGAATACATGTCAAAATAAGGTATGTCGATATCCAAACATGTCAATATAAAAATACTGTCAATATAAAATATGTCAATATAAAAATACCTTCTCATTCCTTCACATGACGTTTCGCGTCAGTGAGAAGTTGACAGAAGATTTTTAAGATTGATTGACTTTAAGTAAGGCCCTTAATGTTCAAAGTACAGGGCTACATAGTACTAAACCGAAATGAACTCATTGTATTATTATTATATATTTTTTATTTCTGCTAAGACTCAAATCCTGAAAAAAAATGTTAGCAGTTTCATAGAGAAATGTCATCTTTAAATTGTTATAATATTTTTTACTATATCAAAATAAGTCAGTGTCACTCAATCTTAGTCATGGTAAAGTCCAGTTATTCCAGGCCACTCAAGGGCGAGTTTCGATGGAGTTCTCAAATAAAATATGCTGTCCGTAAGCAGCACGAGCCAAAATGTCAAAAGTGTCTGACACTCGCGCGTGTAATTACTGGGCTGTTGAGACTAGCCATCGAAAGTCTCAAAGTAATGAGCACCAAAACAGCGATGCCCTGGACTTTGTTTTGCTACTCAAAGTTCTGCGTATCACTGCAATGGTCTTGGACAGGTGTTATCTTCTGTAGGGATGATAGCTCAGTGGTTAGTGCGGTCGCTTCGCATGCCGTAGGGCGTGGGTTCAAACCCCAACAATGAGCTTGAGCTGCCGGTGAAGGAAAACATCGTGAGGAAACCATAGCATGGTGGTAGGGTACTTTCTAGTACTCGGCTGGCTAGCTACCATCCTCAAGTTGAAAATCTGTCGCCAAGCATCTAACGGTGTGTTCCGGCAGCCTCACTTGAGAGCCAGTTCCATTCCAGGCTAGGTGTGTTTTACCATCTACGACCACACCGTCACTTAAAAAAATCAGCAGTTTATAAATAAAACAACATTTTTTTATACATTAAATAATACAATAATAATAATTTTTCATGTTCTCACAAAAACTCGAACAAAAAGTCATAGATCCTCGATACATAGAGTACTTACCTTTTTTTTTATTGTTTAAAATGATGAATACAGTGAACTCGTTTTGGCTTAGTACTATACTACTCGAATGCCCTACGTACTAAACTACGTACTCGTATGCCCCGTGTTTGAAATTTAATTTACGGTATTTATGTTACTGATTCCAGCGGAAGAGCGCGGTCGGCTGGTTGAGAGCGTGTCCTCTTATTGTTTAGATCTGAACCTCGGAAATAAGTCGGCAAGGATAATTAAAACTCCTAAAACAGGTATAAACTATAAACCACTTTTTTCATTTTTGACATCGAACTTTGTGCATATTTCATTTTCTACATATTTGTTGTATTTATCGATATCAAATAATCATAATACAATTTATGCGTATTTTTTTAAATTATTTTAAGAAGAATGAAATAAGATGATATGAAAATTTACGTGTAGTTTTTTTTTTTAGAAAAGAAATCATCATCGAGTGAGGAGGAAGGGCCAGCTATTGAGCAAAGTGAAGGTAGGTTGTTAAATATCTCTGAAATCGTGAAAAAAGTAGTTGTTTTTTGAAAATCCCACAAATATTATAAATGTGAAAGTTTGGGTGGATGGATGGATGTTTGTTACTCTTTCACGAAAATACTACTGAACGGATTTGGATGAAATTTGCTATGGAGGTAGTAGATACCCTGGATTAACACATAGGCTATTTTGATAACTAGCTGCGCCCCGCAGTGTTACCCGCTACATGTTCATTTTGATTTTAATATCATTTCATCCAAATCCGTTTTTGCGTGAAAGAGTAACAAACATCCATCCATACAAACTTTCACATTTATAATATTAGTGGGATAAACAAATATTCAGTCAAAGGAATTAAAAGTTAAAAATTCAGTAAACATTCAATAAATATTAATAAACTCTACAAATTCAAATTCGTTATTGATACGTGATCAAGGATAAAATTAAGTTCAAATAATTTAATTTTTGTGCAGGTGTAGAACCGAGGGCGGTGTGCCGCGCCATGTGTGGGCTGGGGGCGGAGCACCTGAGGCTGCTGGCGAGGCAGTGTCTGGCGCGCGCGGCGCTGTCGCCCGCCTGGCTGGACACGCTGCTGCCGCTGTGCACGCACGCGGCGGGCGTCCTCACTCCCGGTACAATATTAGAATAGAATAATTTTATTGGCTTTGTAACTACACGTCACTGGGCACGTCAAAATTACAGTTTTATTAATAAAATTAACAGGAAAAGAATACAAATAAACAAATGTCCCTGATAATAACATGTCCAGTGAATAATATCAAATGAATATTAGAATGTCAACTAGGTATAGCCCAAAATTTTAAAATAATGTCAAGTGTAAAATAAAAAAAAAAAGTCAAATCTTAAACATACATAACATACATAATTATAATAGTACAGTAGAACTCCAATTATCCGAATTAATGGGGACCGGGACCCATTCGGATAATCAAATATTCGGATAATCGGATTTTTTTAAAAAAAATTGCCATTGGAGAGAATAATAGCTACGTTTTGATATTGCACTATTTTTTTATTGAATTAAATGTACTTATGTACAAGTTTAGAAATAAAAATCATTGTTTTTTAAACATCTCCGTTAATGTAAGCTGTTTTGCGGTCTTCAACCGTTTTCGGGCAGCCAGGTCACGCATTCGCTTGACGGTGAGCAGTTGCAAGTGGTCACACTCGGGCTGACGCTCCATCCACTTCAAAGCAGTCTAAGCCGGCAAATGCTTCACTAGCTGATGGTCCAGCGTCTACTTCAACATCAGCAGAAAGTTCTTCTTCCACTTCTAAAATAGCGCACTTAGACTTTTTTTGGACAATTTTTTGTGATTCGGATAATCGGCGATTCGGATAGTCGGAGTTCGGATAATTGGAGTTCTACTGTATTTTTAAATAATTTATTGATGGTCAGTCTCATATAAAATATAATGATTGTAAAGAACTGTTTTAATTTTAACTTTTCTTTTGAGCTAATGTTCGTGTAATTCTGTTATGGTTCGTTTCGTCGTGTAGTTTTTGAAGCAGCTATTTTTTTTTTTTTGCTTTAGTAAATCTTTTAATGATTCTTGGGGGTTTCGCGTGTGCGGCCTATGTTTTGAACCTTTTAAGATTTTTATAATGTTTTAAAAAAACCACTCAGATAGCGACAACGCCCCACTCTCCCCGAAGGGAGCGAACGATCATCGAGGGCTGGTGATGGAACCATCACCGCCCGCCTCACGCTCAGGGCGCCGCGCCACGACTCATCAACGTGGTTTGGTGCGACTCACGTATTGTGTCTGTCTTGGGAAGAGCTTACTATAGAAATGATCCTATGAAGTAAGGTCTTAGTGAAACGTCGGTGGCCGAAAACGATCATTGTTTTATGGAAAATCTCGTCATCGCGTTTTAGTAGATCGCCTGTCGTTTAGTTACGCCATCTAGTTGATGGAATGTGAACTTTTAATTGATTGACGTGTAATGTCAAAAAATCAAAATGGCGACTTCAGATCACAAATGACTCGGAGACAAGACGTCACGTGCCCTTGAGCCTTGAACTAAAGTAAGGTTTGACAACAGCTGTTTAGTTTTAATGACGGAGCGCTACTGTTGCATTTTTTGTGTTTATCACACGATTAATGTTCCTCTTGTTTGGCAAAAAAATGGGGAATTAGTGAATAGATTCTTAGTTGTTACGAGATGATAATGGGGGCGAAGATTTAACACCTTAATCAATATAATGATTAAATAATATTATACAAAACCAGTTAATTTGAAAAAAAAGTAACATAATAATATGAATCCACAACACATGTTTAAAAATATATAAAAGAGATACAAAAGTCTTATAGAAATAACATGTGCTATAAAATTATTTACTGCAAAATTTTGGGCTATACCTAGTTGATTCTGCCTTCAACCCGGCGGAGTTAATTTTTGAGTATGATATTAACAGCAAATCTACAGGGTTTGCTTGTGCTTATCATTATGAACAACTATAACTATGCACAGCTGAAATTGTAGAATAAAATCATATTATTATGCTCAACAACGACGTACTTTATCTATGGAACTGCTAACTTTTTAAGGATTTCAATGTTGTGTCCATAGTAATTATAAAAGTGGCTTATAATGACCTCCTTTTGGCTTACTACATCCCAAGCTTATAACCTTGTATATTTTGTAATGTTTAGCATGATAGTTGATCACAATGAAAATGTCTAAAAATCAAAATAATGATAATATTGTTGTAAACTATTACAGTTATCATTTATTTGCGGTATCAAGCTCCCGGAAAACCCCAATATTTTGGCGGGAATTCAATTTATAAATGGTACCGTAAATAATCATATATAACTAAGTTGCAAGCATACAAAGCGAGAAATAAGTAAAACATTAAGAAGGAAAAAAGTAAGGAAAATGAGACAGCAGCGCCTTATCATGCTAAAACGGAAACTAAATTTTATCGGACATCACAATTTTTATACATTTTCTCTATCGTTTACGTACTACTTATTATCTGTATATTTGTATGCTAGCCCCTCTATACAAACCATTATGATTCTCTACTCAAAAGCTGCACATATTTTAAGAAAACTTGAAAACAGGCTTATGTAGATGCTCGGACCATAAAGGAGGTTATTTTTAACAAGTTACATGCGTACGAAGCTAAACGTTATCGCATGGTGTTACTAGATGTCACTGTGGTATGACATCATTGTGACGTTTGAGTTTGCTTAGAAATGAACTAGATGCCGCTGAGGGGCGCTTTCTGAATCGCGATGACAAGAATCTCCGGAAAAACGTGTACAATTGTAAGCTCAGTGACGAAATCATACTTACCTGGCGTAGGGGACACCGTGATCAAGAAGGCGGTTCCCCCAGAGCGAGACCCTTCCATTGCACTGCGGTCGGGTTGACCTCTGCGATTATCCCTAATGTGGATAACTCGGACGCGTAATTTTTGGTAGTGGGGACTGCGTACGCGCCGTCCCCTTCATAAAAATTGATGAATCAAAAGTAAAAATGTCTCATAATAATTCAGTGTTATCGGTGGTTCGATTTCCATGTAAAGGTTTTTTTTTCATTTATGGATCGTTTACGAACTACTTATTATCTGCAAATTTATATGCTAGTCTCTCTATACAAAACATTATGATATAATTTTACAGTGAAATCACAGGTACTGGAATTTACTTTGGTCTTTAATTGCGGTAAATCACAATTGCTTGAATAAAACAGTAGATTATTAGCATAAAATCAATTTTATGAATTTATGAAATAATTTACTGTTTTATTCATTCAATTGTGATTTGCCGCAAATGAAGACCAAAATAAATGCCAGTAGCTGTGATTTCACTGTAAAATTATACTCCATTAATTGTCCATAAATAGAAAAAATGTTTGTATGGAAATCGAACCACCTTAAGCACAAGATAGAAACTCTTTATTGTGCACACCATAAACAGAAAAAAGTACAGAGCACAAAAGGAAAAAAACATTTGCATAAATATTAGTATTTTTTTTCTGCGACACGTGTTATTTTTTTTTTGGTGAAAAATTTCAACCTATTTTCAGAATTCTATCCGGTTATTGTACTTCTTTAGGATTATACCCATACTACATTTTTTTTTTTTTTTAATATTTATGTTTCTTGATATGAAAGAGTGGCATCGAAAATTTTGCATTTTTCTGGCATTAGGCGCGCTCGTTCTACCTTACTACACTAAAGCTGTAACCTCAGTAAACCGTCAGAGATGTAAAGTGATAAAATGTGTCTATGCAGATCCGTCAAGCGATAACATCGACGTGCGTAGCTACGTGCAAGTGAAGAAGGTGCTGGGAGGAACACCACGGGACTCGTGTCTCGTTCACGGGGTCGTGCTGACCAAGAACGTGGCCCACAGGTACTGTCCCACCTTCCTCGCGAGATTCGATTCAGATATTTATTTCCATAGTCATAGCTCGTTATTGATAACAGCAGTTACAAGTCATTTTATAGTACAGTAAAAGTTCCTCATTCACGCTTTCCTTATTCGCGGGTGAAAAAATTGGAACACTGTTCCTGTATTCGCGGCATATTTATGGAACGTAAACCCCGGGAATAAAGAGCTTTTACTGTAATTTATTTATGATTTTGTTTGAATATTTATATTTTTTGTTAAAAATTAATAAAGTTGATTCTTTAAAACAAAAAAAAGTCCATTAAATAATAATTATAAATTAAATTACAATAAAAAAAAGTCAATGCCAATTATAAATGAAATTAATATACAGTAAAAAGTAAAGTTAAATTACAAAACAAAAAGTAATTAGTTAATTTAATTTAAAAAACAAAATTATACGACTTTTAATCCCATCGTGTCGTGAGGAAACCTACACCATGTCCAAGATTACATAAAAAAAAGTTTTCTAGGATGTGTGAAGTCTGCAAACCCGCACTTGACCAGCGTGGTCGGCTATGGCCCTACCCTTCTCACGATGAGAAGAAGCTCGCGCCCAGCAATGGGACAGTTTTTAAATTATATAAGCGTACACAATACAATAAAATTTTATTTATTTATTTTTGCGTGTAATGTAACTTTATGATAATAAACATTATTCTATTTAACTCTACTATGACGTCAAACTTCTTGAATTGATTTGAATTGTAGCGATGATAGCTCAGTGGTTAGCGCGGTAGGTTCGCATGCCGAAGGGCGTGGGTTCACACCCCAACAATGAGCTTGAGCTGCCGGTGAAGGAGAACATCGTGAGGAAACCAGGTGGTAGGGTATTTTCTAGTACTCGACTGGCTAGCTACAACCCTCAAGTTAAAAATCTGCCGCCAAGCTCACTTGAAAGCCAGTTCGATTCCAGACTAGGGGTTGGAACACCGACGCTTCGCCGGCACTAGAAGAGAGAGGGACGCGCGGGGTGCGCCCGCTTCGACGACACCTCTTCAACCGAGCGTCACGAACGCACGCGCATCGCCAGTCATCGCATATTGATTCTTTTATTCTTCTACATAATAATATAAAATAGTGTTACAGTCCACTCATCTTTTCATTTAGTCCAACTATCTAGGACCCGAACATAATGTTTTTTTTTACTGCACCGAACCGACACCGGCGAAGCGTCGGTGTTCCAACACTAAGTGTGCTTTACCATCTTCTACCATACCTTCACTTAACACCAGCTGAGCTGTGGCCAAACACCTAGCTTGTCAACCAAAAAAAAAATGTTGTTAACACAAAATTTTATTTTTAGGGGTATGCCACAGCAGATTTCGAACCCGACCATTCTGTTACTTGATTGTTCTATCGCGTACCAGAGAGTAGAAGGGAAGTTGACTTCTCTGGAACCTGTTCTTATGCAAGTTAGTATGATCATACGTAGTACACATCATCATTATCATCAGCCTCATCACCTACCTTGTCCCCCTGCTATAATTATTCTACGACCTTCTTCTTCTTTGATTTTGGCGTCGCATATTAAGCATTTGCCAGTGTCAACTGTTCTGATGTTTTCAAGTTTCATAAATTAAAAAGTAGTCAAAATCCAGGGTCAAGTCCTGTCCGTGTCAGTAAAGTCAAATCATGCTTTAGTAAAGTAGTGGCGACTTTACTTATAAGCTTCGATGGAGTTCTGGAAGCAACACGAAAAGTCATGTTTACACATTATATCACTTTCCCACTCGCGCTTGTAATTCGGCGCTTTATGAATAAAACCACCATTTTTATGCATAAACACTCGAAAAAACACTAGTTTTGGAAAAAAATATAACAGGGCGACACGCCTCTTTCCCCGTTCCCGCCCAAACTCCCTTCGACGACCTGATCTTTAGGTATGTACATAGGGACCAGGGGTGAAAAACATTTTTTTTCTCTATCGCACTATCGCGACCGAGGCCTCCCGATCCAGTTGCTCGAGCTTGCCACGTGGCCCATATGCCCACGGGTGGAATAAGAACTAGGAATCACCTTTTTGTACATAGTTTCACCATCCGTACACGGTGGATGTTCCCCATGTACGCACAAAGCGTTTTGATTCCACATTTTTCATTCGCACAGCGAGGTTGTGGAACTCTCTGCCGGAGTCTGTGTTCCCTGTTAGGTACAATATTGGCGTCTTCAAATCTAGAGTAAATAGGTTTCTTCTAGGTAAGCGTGCTTCATCTTAGACCACACTACTGCTTAACATCAGGCAGAGTTTGGTCAAACGCGAACCTATTTTGAATAAAAAATAAATGAAAAAAAAGTTTTTCGATATCAATTTTCATAGTTATATGGGTTTTGTTATATGAGTAGATAACGACATTTTTTTAAATATGTTTACGTAAGCATTGTAGAAAAGAGTAAGAGCTTTTTTTACTGACAAGGGGGGGAGAGAGGGGAGTGCATACTAAAATACCCCCTCCCGCATGCGTCGCTCCGCTGGACTGCGAAGCTAATTTTCTGCGCGAAATAGGTTGAAAATGATAGATTTATTTTTTTCAGGAAAATGAATACCTTACACGTTGTGCGGCCCGCATTACGGCTTTAAGACCCAAAGTAGTGCTTGTCAGCGGCAGCGCGGGCCGCACCGTGCAGGCCGCATTGCGCCGCGCGGGGGCCGCACTCGCCTTACGAGTCCCAACCCGCGCTCTGCAGCGGTTGGCGAGATGTACAAAGGCCGACGTGTTGACATCTATCGATGCCAGGATAGGTCTGCCTAGACTGGGCACATGCAAAAATTTCTATGTCAAAAATTGTAAGTAAAGTCTTATTCTTATTCAAAGTGGGGGCGATAAGTCCTACACCGACGTCCCGCTTGTACATGTATTGTGCATCCCTACCAGCGTCTACCCGAGCCAATCCAGCTCCTTGAAGTATCGGAGCGAAACTTTGGGTCGCTGGCATAGTAGCTCCAGTGAGTTGGTGGAATTTTCAATGAATTTGAGTCATATGTTCAGCTTTTAATAATAGGGGTTTAGTCCACTGGGAATGAAACTAATAAATTACAATTTCTGATTATTTAATAACAGCAAACAAAAAGCAAGACTTGTGAATAAAATTAAAAAAGAACAACTGTTAAAACTTACCGATCAAACCGCAAAAGTTTAATAATAAAAAAAAAGTCATGCAAAAGACAAAAATCAAATTATTTCAAGTTAATTTGAGTATAAAACCATACTGTAACCAAATTGAATTTTGTTTTTTAAAAAAAAAAATAAGAAATTGACGTACGTTTGACCGCCATCTCACCTGATGTTGAGTGATGATGCGGTCTAAGATGGAGGACGCTTGCCTAGAAGATACCGATTCACTCTCGACTTGAAGACATCCAGATTGTATCCAACGGGGAACACCCACTCAGGTATCGCATTCAAATATTAGTAACAGCGATATGTCCCCGTGAAATTTAATTTAAAAAAAAACAAGTGAACAATGAACATACGTTCGCAAAATTTTCAATTTTACGTACAGTTAATAGTAATTCTGTATTCTCGCAAAGAAATGAAAAAATCTTGAGTAACCTAACATTTTCCGGGATGAAAAGTTTAATTATTCCAGGTCTTACAAATTTATCCAAATCCGTTCAGCCGTCAGCGCAAATGAGTAACAAGTATCCAAACACAAACTTTCACATTTGAAATACATATTAAGAGGATATTTATGATATATGACCTATTTATTTTGTAACGCACAATATTTAAAAAATAAAAAGGAAAATATCTCAATTTCAGATGAAAGCAAAACCCTCATGGTGCTAGAAGGTTGCGCAGAACCCCAGCTGGGTTGCTGCATTCTGCTCCGCGGCACCTGCCTCCAGGAGCTGGTGCGTGTCAAGAAAGTTGTCAAATTCATGCTCCTAGCCTGTTATAACTGGAAGCTGGAGAAAGCTTTCCTTGGCGACATAGAAGCTGTACTGCCAGAACCAGGTAACCGTTTCTTTTTAGCAAAGACAAAAAAAATATCGTTAGACATTTGATACAGCGCCATCTAGCATCAAACTAAGCAAAGCATGCTAGCATGCATGCAAGCTATGTATTATGGGAACCAGATAACTGATAGAATAATTAAAAACTTTTTTTTTGTGAATACAGAACAAATGTTTTTTACTTTTAAATTAGACATTTGACTACTAAATGCATAATTAACATGCACTTATAACTATATAGTACTGACAATGTTTTAAGCAAAAATATGTTCTATACAGGAACGACATTCGACGACGAAATTGAAGACGATAATGAGGGTACCAACGAATCGTTCGATTCCAAAATGGACGATTCTGAAGCTTTTGAACATGCTAATATTCAAAAAGACATTAGTAACGATATCTTTAAGAATGAAAGTCCAAAATCAAACGAACCGAATGGCGATGTGCTTGATATACAGGGCGAAATAACTGGAAACTTAGCTAATGAAAAAACTGTAATAGTCAATTCTGAAAATGGATATAGGTCCAGTAACAAAAACGATTTCGAAGCCGAAAACACTCACAAAATAAACACGAAAGATGCTCAATTTAACTCTAAAGAAGTAAAAGAATCTGGCACGGGAAAAAAAGAAACAAGTGAAAACATGCAAAACTTGAGCACCGAAAACTCTTCAACTAGTATTAAAAGTGTCGAAAACACTCAAGAGTCTGAATACAATGGCGTAGAATCTACTTCGAAAGTAGCTTTAAGTATAGATAACTCTTCAGATGTGGGTGTTGATACTGACGACCCTCTCCAAAGGCCTAAGTTTACGAGAAAGACTGAAAACTTGAGTTGTGGAGTGCCCATAAGGGACTTTAGTGACCCTTTGAGGGCAACTTTGTCAGTAGACGATGATGTGTTCTTGCCTAAAGAGGAAGCTTCTTTGAAAGCCGATGCACAGAATGAAAGGTATGTCCATACTATTATACAGAGGAAAGATTTGATTGTTTGTTTGTATTGAATAAGCTCGGAAACTACTGGACCGATTTCAAAAATTCTTTCACCGTTGGGAAGCTACACTATCCCCGGGTGGCATAGGTTACTTTTTATCCCTGTATTCCCACGGGAATGGGAACTACGCGGGTGAAACCGCGAGGCGTCCGCTAGTATTTTATAAGGAAGCAAATGGTATAGCATGGTTTTGTCATAATACAGATAGTTTTAAAAATGTTATTAATCCTTTTAGGTTAATATGCCAGATTTTAATTTTAAAGGACTCACTCCTGTTTTTATTAACTTCGACCACACCGTCACTTATCATCAGGTGAGCTATGGTCAAAAAAAAAAGACCACAGGAATGTCAATATTTTTCGGCATAATGAGTATCCTATTTATCCATATTATAATAAACTATTTATTGCTTTTGTTTCTCATACATGTTAGTTTTCTCTCTGAACTCGATTCTAAAGTCAACACGTCCTGAGGCTCAGATGTCCGCTAACCAATTCCGTTATTTCCTAGATGGTCAGCAGATGACGTAGTCCTCTCCATGTCCCCTAACGTGCTGATCCCGGCGCCGTACCTGGAGACGGAAGCGGGGCGGCGGTGCCCGTTCCGCGCGTGCTTCCCCTCCCCGCTACTGCCCGCCCCGCGCCGCCCCACGCCGCGACACAACACGCGCACGCTAGCCAGCACCCGTGAAACAACCCGACCAACCAATAAGGTAAACTAGATGTAACATGGTAAACTAGATGCGGCAAGGTCAACTAGATGCGGCAAGGTAAACTAGATGCGACAAGGTAAACTAGATGCAAGAAGGTAAACTAGATGCGACAAGGTAAACTAGATGCGGCCAGGTAAACTAGATGGCGCTGTTAGCCCTCATTAATAACTCTTAGTCAACTGTACTGAATTACACTAATATTCTAAAGGCGAAAGTTTGTGAGTGTGTTTGTATGTTTGTTACTTCTTCACGTTTAAACGGCTGGACCAATTTTGATGACATTTGGTATGTAGGTAGCTGACAACCTCGATTAACACATAGGCTACTTTTATGCCGAAAAATTTAGCGGGTAACAGCAATGCAGTTAATTTTTAATTTAATTTATCCCTTTTGTAACCTAGGAGTACCACCCATACGTCACCATGGCGATAAGATCGGGCGCAGACGATTTGACGCTAAAGGCAGCGCTGGCCAACTTTCGGGCCATCGGGGGCCGGAACAACAATGACAGCCACAAACGTATGTATAATGTACTTTATAATGATTGATTGACTCAGGCGTTACTTTGCGAAAGTTCATTTTGAATATTCAAGGTAAATATTTAGTTTATTTCAGCTTAACAGTCGTTTCAGTAACAACAGTGATTGAACATTTGCCAGTGTCAAGTGTTTTATATTTTTAAGTCGCCTCGTAGCTATGGTTATAGTCAAAGTCCAGTCTTGGTCAAGTCCAGTCCGTATCAGTCAAGTCTAGTCATGCTTTAATAAAGTAGTGTCGACTTTACTATAAAGCTTCGATGGAGTTTTAGAAGCAACACGAAAAGTCATGAATAAAATAAATATCGTAGGACATTACACACAGCGCCATCTGACCCCAAACTAAGCAAAACTTGTACTATGGAAGTATAGAATCTGTTTTTTTTTGTAAATACATGCTTATGATACCTACATACAGTACAACCAGACACAGAACAAACATTTGTTTTTATCACAAAATGCTTGTCCTGGGTGGGAATCGAACCCACGCCCTTCAGCTCTTAGAGCAGACATACTACCATTAAACCAACAGGGCTGTCATTTTTCACCACATTATATCATTTTCCCACACTCGCGCTTATAATTCGGCACTTTACGAATAAAACACCACCATCTTTTTGCATAAATACTCGACAAAACACTAGTTTTTGGAAAAAATACAATGGGGCGACACGATTCTTTCCGCGTTCCCGCCAAAACTCCGATTTAAATGTTCCCAGCGTCGTGCCCTCAATATAACCCATCGGTAGTGCGCGCCAAGCGCGAGGTGGTCCGGCAGACCAGCATACCCAAGGAGGACCCCGTGGACCCATTCTCTCCTGAGCAGCATCAGCAGTTGCATGTACTGCTGTACAGCTACAGCACCAAGTCACCCAACGTGCCTGACTTCTGTGTCAACCCTTGGTATGGACATTTTACAACACCAATATCTTAAGACATTTTACACAGCGCTATCTAGCCCAGGAACTAGATAACTGATAGAACACTTGTATACCTTTTTTAATCTACACCAATATACTATACTA
Organism: Biston betularia; assembly: GCA_905404145.2. Taxonomy (NCBI): domain Eukaryota; kingdom Metazoa; phylum Arthropoda; class Insecta; order Lepidoptera; family Geometridae; genus Biston; species Biston betularia. Next base: position 13,119,211 of record FR989873.1, read on the forward strand.
GCAGCTCGCCCCGGCTTTGCACGGGAAAACAAAATTCGATTAACAATTTTTTTTTTTTTTTATGGTTGACAGGCTAGTTGTTTTGACCACAGCTCACCTGATGTTAAGTGAAGGTGTGGTCGAAGATGGTAAAGCACACCTAGCCTGGAATGGAACTGGCTCTCAAGTGAGGCTGCCGGAACACACTGTTAGATGCTTGGCGGCAGATTTTCAACTTGAGGGTGGTAGCTAGCCAGCCGGGTACTAGAAAGTACCCTACCACCATGCTATGGTTTCCTCACGATGTTTTCCTTCACCGGCAGCTCAAGCTCATTGTTGGGGTTTGAACCCACGCCCTTCGGCATGCGAACCTACCGTGCTAACCACTGAGCTATCATCGCTACAATATAAATTTATCGATCCAGTAGTTTCGGAGCCTATTCAATACTAACAAAAAATTTAATCTTTCCTCTTTATAAGATGTAGATGACAACTGTAATAGTTAGACATATGTATTATGATATTGCGGACTTATTTGTAGCTGTCAATTTGCTCTATAAAACGTCAATTTATTCAGTTGTCAATAGTTTTCGCAGCGCATACTAAGTAGGTAACAAAGGGTTTTTCGGTAATTTTTTTACAGCTTGGCTTACATTATTAAAGTTTCCATACCCTAACTGTTTTTTATATAAAATATAGCCTATCTCCGTCACGGATAATGTACCATTCTAATAATGAAAGAATTATTAAGATCGATCCAGTAGTTTCGGAGCCTATTCAATACAAACAAACAAAAAATCTAAATCTTTCCTCTTTTATAATTAGTGTAGATGTAGATAATTGCTAAGAAGTTTTGTCTTCAAACTAGAATGTAGTGTACCGTTACAATAAGCCGGTTACTTGGTGCGTAGGATCGCCGTGATGGAGATGTACGGCCGTCACGACATATCCCTGGGCGCGTTCCTGCACAAGTACTGCTTCAAACCGGACTACAAATGCACGTCCGCCACCTGCCACGTGCCCATGAACCAGCACGTCCGCAAGTTAGTATTAGAACAAGAATACAGCAGAACAGTCCAAAACCCCAACTCTATATAAACTAAACCCAAATATTTTGTTTAATCCTTTATGTAATTCCTTTTTTGCGAAATGTTTCTATATTTTCTTTTATGTGTGAAATAACAGTTATTTGTTATAGTAGAGTGCAAAGTTGCTTTTTAACCGCATGCTCAATTTTGATGACCGAGCAAGCGAAGGATTCTAAAATTCATTCAAAAATTAGAATCCTGAGCGTTAGCGAGGAAATCAAAAGAGCACGAGGTGAAAAATCTTTGCACTCGTGTGCAACACGTAACTTTTCATCCCACTTTAGCGAGGAAATGACTAAATGAAATCTTTTACAAACGAGATACTTTTATTTCAGTTTAGGTATTAACGATTACATTAACAATATGACGTGAGAAGAAAATTGCGCGCGCATAGCAAATTAAAAAAAACTTACACCAAGTACGTTCCGAGTCTGAGTTTTTAACAAATTAAAAAAAGTTGTATGATAAATTCCTCACCATGGAGGTAGAAGTAAATAGGTTTAATGTTTTTAATTCACAAACTTTTAGTGCACACGATGTGCTAAATTTAAATTTACTTTATCCTCTAGTAGATAAAAACGAATTTTGCTCTCGGATATCGAAGAACAAAAATACTCTTTCCGAGATGGGGGGATGAAAATTTATTTATCTTATCTCTGTTTTACTGTTGACGGGTTAAATATATACGTATATATTATATTCTATTAGTTATCTGATTTCGAGCTTGTGCTATGGAAATCAGATAACTGACAGAATACTTAAATACTTTTTTTTTTGTAAACACATACCTACTTATAATAAATACAGACACAGAACAAACATTTGTTTATACGACAGAATGTTTATTCTGGGTGGGAATCGAGCCCACACCCTTTAGCTTTTGGAGCAGACATAAAACCAATGAACCAACAGGGCTGTCAACAATAAAAACAGAGTTAAAATTAACATGTTTGTTACTGTAATTATTTCAGGTTCGTGCACGGCGACGTATGTATAACTATAACGTGTAATACCATCGGGCACAGCAACGTCGACAAACTCAAGGAGGAACAAACAAAGCAGGTTCGTCCCTTCTACGGAATTTCCTCTGAATAAATTGAGAAACTATTATAACTTCCTTTGACTGAGTCACGCTCACGCCTTAACTCTGCCGGAATCTGCGATAATCGAAAAGTAAATATGGGCGTGTTCAAATCCCTGAGTAAACATCAATCTAGGTTAGCGTTCTCTATCCTAGACCATATCTTTGCTTAACATCATGCAGTATGTAGTCAAACGGGAACCTATTTAGAACAAAATTGGAAAACAGGACAATTTGCGAAGAAACTTTTCTCGAAACTAGATGGCGCCACTCTACGTGCAGCTATTTTGGCATTACGTCATAGCCATTCATAGCAGTTAAGCGCTAAATCCATAGATGGCGTTGAGGGGATTTCTTATTTGTTTATTAGAATTCGGAATTCGGTTTTTTGGTTCGGTATAGGTGATGTTTTGGTCACGGTGCGAGCAGTGCGGCGTGTCGAGCCGCGCGCGTCGTCTCTCTCCCGCGGCATTAGCGTTCTCGCTCGCACAGTACTTGCGCTGGCGCATGTCGGCGGCTCGGAGCGCGCGCGGCGCGGCGTGCGCGCACGCGGCGCACCGCGCGCACCACGCCTTCCAGTATAGTCTTACCACCGCCTGCTTTAGGTAAGTATTCCACAATCGCAGAACGGACGCCGCGGCTTTAATTGGCCACATTTTTAGTCTGATACTTTTTGCCCAGCCACATTTTTAGTCAGCCATATTTTTAACCGGACACATTTTTAGTCGGCCGCATAAAAATGGTCTCTATTTCATTTGAGTAGTTAGTAACATTGCACATTTCAAAGCACCATAGAGCTGGTCATACTAGAAAATTAAATCATATTCATATTCATATTTATTGGTAAATATAATTTACATGTCAATATACTTATTGTACGTACCGTACACACATTCATAAGATTAGATGAGGAATAATTCATACAAACAAACTTAGCAATAAATTACATATTTTGTAATTAAACAATGTAGGGATGTATTCCGAAAGTTTCTTTTGACAGCTGGTTTGTATTTCAAGTTCTTTTCTTTATTTTTAGTATTGCCCTAGTTAAGTTCTTGTTCTAATAAATTAGTGGCGACTTTTGAAAACAACTTAAAAAATTGTTTAATATGAATAATACAGGTTTTCTCAAATACAATTGCAGCGAGACGATTTTTCCGTGTTCCCACCAAAATTTGGAAAATTAGGAGTGTTTCATTTTCAATCCAAGTTGGGCGTGTTTATTTCAATACAAATTGGATAAGTTTGCCATTTTCAATACAAATTTGGCGTGTTTACCATTTTCTATACAATTATACGTGAACAAAAAAAAAATTATACGTGTTTGGCATTTTCAATCCAATTTGGGTGTGTTTACCATGGTCAATCCAATTTGGGCGTGTTTAGCATTTTCGATCCAAGTTGGGCATGTTCAACATTTTTGATCATAAATGGCAATTAATTAAAAAAAATTAAAATTTGTGCAGGTACAGCAAAATATCGACGTACGACATCGTCCTACCGCCCGACATGATCGCGACAAACTACGACACGAAGCAAATGCGAGACACACTCATCGCGCAACTCAACGAACTCATGCTCAGAGGTTTTTAACTAACTTCCTACCAACTTTGTTAGGATTTTCGTTGTGGCCTTCTCCTTTTAACCCAACCCTCCATACGGATCCCTAATTGTTTTTTAAATAAAATATAACCTATAACCATCACGGATAGTGTAGCATTCTAATAATGAAAGAATTATTAAGATCGGTTTAGTAGTTTTGGAGCCTATTCAATACAAACAGACAAAAAATCAAATCTTTCATCTTTTTTTTTTTTTTATAGCTGACAGGCTTGGTATTTGACCACACCTCACCTGATGTTAAGTGACGGTGTGGTCGATGATGGTAAAGCACACCTAGCCTGGAATGGAACTGGCTCTCAAGTGAGGCTGCCGGAACACACCGTTAGATGCTTGGCGGCAGATTTTCAACTTGAGGGTGGTAGCTAGCCAGCCGAGTACTAGAAAGTACCCTACCACCATGCTATGGTTTCCTCACGATGTTTTCCTTCACCGGCAGCTCAAGCTCATTGTTGGTGTTTGAACCCACGCCCTTCGGCATGCGAACCGACCGCGCTAACCACTGAGCTATCATCGCTACAAAGATAGATAGATAGATGTGTTCGGATATTCAACAAATCGTACGAAGCCAAATTCTGGTGCACCAATGCTGTAAACGCTGATCATCGCGTATCATTCATTTGCACCATTCACGTCAGTCATCATCGTCGTTCTTTATTAAACTTTTTTTTTCAAGGGCACGAGACCTTCAACAATATCGCCAGCGGCGGTGGCGAAGCGGATAAGGAATACCAGGCTTTCAAACTGCACATGGAGAACTTACACGTGGCCCTCACCGCGCCCGCGCTTCACGACCCCGACACTGATGGTAAGTGCACTCGGCGTCTCACTCTAATCTTTAAACTATCAAACGAGTATATAATTTTTACAAAAAAAAACTGGCTTAATTCCACTAAGTTACATTGTTTTATTACGGTGTTCTGATGCCTCCTTGTTTCTGGCTTCATCGTTTTCTGACGTTGAAGCTAGTAGGTAGTTCATAGGGAATTGTCCCAATACGAATGTATTCTGTTTTTTACTTGGTGGTAGATCTCCTTAGCAGGAGATCGTCTAGGACTCTAGGTAGGTACCACCACAGTACCAGATATTCTGCCGCTAAGCAGTAGTGTGTAAACATTACTGTGTTCCAGTTTGAAGGGTACTGCTACTAGCAAAATTACAGGGCTGTTGAGACTGACCATTGAAAGTCTCAAAGTAATGAGCACCAAAGCATCGATGCCTGGATTTTGTTTTGCTCCTCAAAGTTCTGTGTATCGCTGCAATGGTCATAAACAGGCGTTATCTCTTAACATCAGGAGCGGGCCTCATTCGTGTCATGACATTTACATGAAAAATAAATGTCCATGGTCACTAGAATAGTCTTGTGTCCGTAAACACCACTGAAAAGTCACGGTTAAGCAAAATACGCGAATTCCTTTTATTTGGTGCCATTTTTTTCAGTCAGTTTAGTTGTTTGATTTTTAAACCAAAGTGTATAGAAAATAATGTTAAATCAAAATGAGGATGAGTCTATAATAGGTCGGAATAATATTAATTTCTTCTAGCTTAAATAGCTGTGAATGACGCGCAAGGTTTTGTAGCATAACTGAAATTTAACATTTGATGGTCCTTCGACTTGTGCCAAAATGAAATTTGCCCTTATTGCTGTGAAAAGTGTCTATATTATTGTTTCTAGTCGTAGTCCAAAGCCTGTGGAGTATATCGGACGGTATAATATCCGGGGAGAAGATGCTGAGAGATGCTCAGGACAAGTGGTCGAGTCCGCCTGCCAAGCCGACCAAGCAACTCACCGAGACGCCTGGTAAGACTGGACTACGTGGTCATACTGACCCGAATGGGGTTTCAATTAGCACTGCACATTTTTTATCTGACAAACATTGAATATATACTATATATAAGTATTCTATTATACACGAACGCCTAACACATCGTTGCGTTTTTGCCTTTGACATTATCATAAAGAATTTCACGATTCTACGCGAATTTAACTAATATTCCGCTCCTGTTAGCTCACTTGATAGGATATCTGCTTCAAGAGCTGTAGGGCGTGGGTTCGATTCCCATCAGAATAAACATTTATCATCATATAAGTTTTTGTTCTATGTCTGGTTGTTCTGTATGTATTATAAGTATGTATTTCCAACAAAAAGTACATATCTCTATCCGTTATCTGGTTCTTATGACACTAACTTTGTTGAGTTTGGTGCTAGATGGTACTGTGTGAAACGTCTAACGGCTGGTGATAGATCTCCTGATCAGACAGTCATCTAGGGTACCACCGCAGTACTAGATATTTTGCCGCCAGCCAGTAGTGTATAAACTGTGTTCCGGTTTGTACGGTACTGCAGCTAGCGAAATAACAGAGCTGTTGAGACTAACCATCAAAAGTATCAAAGTAATGAGTGCCAAAGCAGCGATGCCCTGAACTTATCTCTTACCATCAGGAGAGCATCTCATTTAAACGACATTACAATTGTTATTATTATTTTAGCCCACTTTGTCCCACTGCTGGGCAAAAGCCTCTCTCCCTTCTACGCCTCTCTGTTTTGTGCTGTTGTGGGCATCGAGCTCATCTTTCCACCGTCTTTTAGGCCGGCCTGGTAACCGTTTAACCTCCAGGACCCAGCCGGTGGTGGTTTTCGCCCTTAGCTCCGCTGGCATTCGGCAGACGTGTCCAACCCAGTCCCACTTTAGCATGGCAGCTTTTTGAGTCACGTCAATGATCTGAGTTTTGGAGCGCAGTACTGAGTTTTTTATGCGGTCTAATAACCTTCTGTATGCTGCGCTCCATCGCTCGTTGACAAACCTTGTTGGACCTTTGCTCGATTGTCAAAGACCAAGTTTGAGTGCCGTATGTGAAGATGGGAAGAATGCACATGTCCATGAGTTTACGTTCCAGGCACATGGGTAATTTACTCTACAATTATCAAAGACAAAATTAAGAAAAGATCTATTCTCAATTAATGTTTATTCTCAATTTTTTTTTTTTATGGTTGACAGGCTAGGTGTTTGACCACAGCTCACCTGATGTTAAGTGAAGGTGTAGTCGAAGATGGTAAAGCACACCTAGCCTGAATGCAACTGGCTCTCAAGTGAGGCTGCCGGAACACACCGTTAGATGCTTGGCGGCAGATTTTTCAACTTGAGGGTGGTAGCTAGCCAGCCGAGTACTAAAGTACCCTACCACTATGCTATGGTTTCCTCACGGTGTTTTCCTTCACCGGCAGCTCAAGCTGATTTTTGGGGGTTGAAACCACGCCCTTCGGCATGCGAACCTACCGCGCTAACCACTGAGCTATCATCGCTGCAAATGTATTGAATACAAAAACTTGTTTCAGTGGAAGATAAATCGGATATAGACGAAACTTCAGGGGAAGCTGTCGGAAATGACAACACAGGTAAGTGTTTATTAAATTTAAAGCATTACACAATAACTTATAATTAAAATTTTCATCTTTCACGTTTTAATAAAGAATTAGCACCTAATATTCAATTAAATACATTTAATGTATGCAGTCACCCATACACACATATTTTTATACACAAACATGGTTACATCTGTTTTCATATCAATTTTAATCTTCAGGTTGTTAACACTTCATAGGTTTGTTATACCGGGTTGTAAGCTTTTTTTTTAAATGGTTTACAGGCTAGTTGTTTGACCACAGCTCACCTGTTGTTAAGTGAAGGTGTGGTCGAAGATGGTAAAGCACACCTAGCCTGGAATGGAGCTGCCTCTCAAGTGAGGCTGCGGCTTAAATAAAACAGTAGATTATTATTAGCATAATCTACTGTTGTATTCAAAAATCATAAATCAGTTATAAATTTGATTTTATGCTAATAATCTACTGTTTTATTCAAGCAATTGTGATTTACCGCAAATAAAGAACAAAATAAATGCCAGTAGCTGTGATTTCAGCTGTAAAATTATGCTCCATTTGTCCATAAATGGAAAAAAATATTTGTATGGAAATCGAACCGTCTCAACTTTATAATCGTGTATAAGACCGAATATATAAGACATTATTTAACAATTTAATCGAACATCGTTTGAAGGAAGCTAACAAAACAATAACATTTTAGGAACCACATATGTATTTTCTGATAACAACTCGAGAGATTCTGAAAAGGAACATACAGGTAAGAATCAGCTATGGATACTAAATTTTGTTTAACTAATGGTTAAGTTTATTTTTTATATTACACTAGTGGCACGCCCCGGCTTCGCATTACATTCGCATCTATCAAACTTTTTTTTTATTTAGTCGAAGATGGTGAACACATCTGGCCTGGAATTATACTGACTCTCATGTGAGACTACCAGAATACTATTAGGTGCTTGGCGGCAGATTTTCAACTTGAGGGGGGTAGCTAGCCAGCAGAGTACTAGAAAGTACCCTACCACCATGCTATGGTTTCCTCACGATGTTTTCCTTCACCGGCAGCTCAAGCTCATTGTTGGGGTTTGAAACCACGCCCTTCGGCATGCGAACCTACCGCGCTAACCACTGAGCTATCATCGCTACAAAACAACCTAAATTTGTGTATAGAACAGCAATTTTTTTCAGGATTCCCGAGTTTTTCTATATCAATTATATTATTCCACCATGCTATGGTTTGCCTTAACCGGCAGCTCAAATTCATTGTTGGGGTTTGAAACAACGCCTTTCAGGGTGTGAGCCGTCCGTGCTAACCACTACGCTGTCAAAATCTCACAGGAACACCCTCAGGGCTAGCCTGAAGATATCCTTGAAAACTTCATCCAAATCAGTCACGTCATTTTAAAGTCCAAAATTTTGTAACAGACATACAATACACATCAATGTTTGTATATACGTTTATGTAGATGTATTTGTTCAATTTATGATTACAAGTAATTGACTACTATTTCAACTTAATTGCATTTTTTTCATATTTTTACTCGACTTCCCAAGTAGCAGAGTAATAACATATTAAAATACTAGCAGAGTGCCCGGTACTTCGTACCTACTCGGTGCGGTAGGGCTCGGCCTTTGCCCTCGCATGTATGTATTGATAAGTACTGTTTTACCGATTGACTCATATTTTATCGACTGATGTTTTTTGTTGACAATAACTAAATTAAATTTGAAAATACACAAAATACCAATTTAATTTGCAATACAGTAAAAGTTCCTTATTCGCGGGTGAAAAAATTAGAACCCTGCTCCTGTATTCGCGGCTAAAAAATTCATTATTTGCGGATGCAATCGGTAAACAGAAAATAATTGGGTGTCATTTATTAACGTATCGGCATCTTTTGAGTATGTATGTACTGTTGGTACGTGCCGAGGCGGCTTTTATAAAAGATGTAACGGAGTGGACTAATTTCAAACTAAAACAAACCTTACTGCCACTGTGTAAAGACCATTGTCGAATGCCTTATTTTGAAACGGCAAATTATTTATTAATGCTACAACCCAATATCAATCTGAATTTAAGACTTCAAAAACGACAAAACAAAAAAAAAATTAAACCCTGGGTTTGTAAAGCTGATTTTATTTTGATACATATTGGTTCTATTTTGGAACGTATCCCCTATGATTCCATACTAATTACTATTCCATGTCCACGGTTTCTGTATTCGCGGCTTATTTATGGAACGTATAGTAGGTATAGTATATCGAACGTATACTCATTGAAATTACCGGACATAAAATCTAGAAGTTATCGATGTAGGATGTATTTTCAACAGTTCTTATTTCTTATTTTCCGTATTCATTGTGTAATGATCTTCCTTCTTCCGTATTCCCGCGGAGTTACAACATTGGGTTCTTCAAAAGGCATGTTAATAGAATCTTAAAAGGTCGGCAACGTATTTGTAGTACCCCTGGTATTGCAGATATCTATAGGCGACGGTGATTGCATAACATCAGGCAACCCGTCAGCTTGATTGCCACCTGTGGCATAAAAAAAAAACAAAAAAAAAATTATCTATGGCATTATCGCGTGATGTAATTTATATCTTTACTAAACTGCATAAAAACATATTATAGGTAATGAAGAAGACGAAGAAAAAGGCGACAAGAAAACAGTGCGGCAGATTCTATCGCAACTTCTTTCTAACAACCAACCTGCGAATGACGTAAGTCTTTTTTTATTTATGTAAAACTAATAAGAGTTAAGAGATAACGCATGTCCATGACCATTGCAGCGATACACAGAACTTTGAGTGACGAAACAAAGTCCAGGGCATCACTGCTTTGGCGCTCATTACTTTGAGACATGATTAAGTTTAAGTTTTCACACTCGAGACAAGATACAAATTTTTATCGCAACGCGTTAAAGCCTTTTTTTTCTTTCCGCAGGCAGGTATAGTGCTGTGCGGTGGACTAGTTCCGGTAGTAGTGCGCGCAACACAAACAGGGTCAGTGATCGCGGCCGCGCTCGCTTCCGCCACCTATCGACGCGCCAGGAAACAACATAAGTTAGTATTAAGCTCTACTTTATCAGCTTTGAGAATAACGTTTCATTTTCTAAAGTATGTTTTATTTGCTTGATAGTCTAGGTGTTTGACCACAGCTGACTTAATGTAGTCTAAGACTGTAACATACCTAACCTGATATTAGGTGCTTGATCAGATCAACTTGAGGGTGGTAGCTAGCCAGCTGAGTACTATAAAGTACCCTAACACCATGCTATGGTTTCCTCACGATGTTGGGATTTGAATTCAAGCCCTTCGGTAAACCAAGCGTGCTAACTATTAAGCTAACGACTTCTTTTTTAATTTTTATGTAAAAGTAATGAGACGAATGAATCGCTCTTCTGATGGTAAGAGATAACGCCTGTCCATGACCATTGCAGTGATACACAGAACTTTGTGTAATAAAAAAAACAGAGGCCAGGGCATCGCTGCTTTGGCGTTCATTACTTCATCGCTATTAAATGTGTCACTATTAAGTAATCTCAGATCATAATTCCTGGATGTTGTACAAATACCACCTTCACTTGACGTCAGGTGAGCTGTGGTCAAACACCTAGCCTGTCAAACATTAAAAAAAATAAAAATAGAATTAACGCTTAAATCTGTGTTATTTTTTGTTACAGCACCCAATCTGAATCCGAAGAGGCAGATACTAATGCAGGCAACAAAGAGAAACCAGACGGAGATAAGTCGAAAGCGGCCAAATCTAACGAACACGTCGAAGTGTTACTCAAGGTAAGAAAATAAAACAATCAATCTTACAAAATCATACATTCAAACCATTTTACATTCAATTTTTTGTAGCGATGTGTATACATGAATATTTGTTTTAGTCTGTGCCAAGATTCTGCCGTATAATTTGTAGGTTATGGGCCCAGCACGTTTACACTGCGCGACTCAGTTCGCTGGCTTCCACCCTGGAGGGGTTTACAAACATGGCTGTGTATAAAATCTGTTCTAATTTAGTGGTGTCGATTTCCCAGGACGGGCTGGTGTGTCGCGTGTACTACGCGGCGCAGTTCCAAGCCCTACGACACGCCGTCATCGCGCCTCGGGGGAAGAACTACGAGTGCTGCTGCGACAACGATAGTGAGGCCCTTGAAAATATTTACAGTTATATAGTATTCTAGCTTACGCCCGCAACTTCGTCCGCGTTAACTTTAGAATTAAGTAAAAAAAAAATGAAACATATGTAAAAAAAAACGAATAAGCGATAGTCATTTTTATAAGTCAACCCTCTGTAATTATATGGTCCTTCGAGCTCTTTGTTGTTTACATAAATTACTTCATTTCCAGAGAAGCTGTGCAATATCGAGGAAGGATTTATTAGGTCTTTGGCACAGTGCGTACCATGGGCCGCGCGCGGCGGGAAATCAGGCTCCACCTTCTGCAAGACCAAAGGTAATGTATCTTTATGCAACACAACTTCATTAAAATGCCAGGAAAAGTACTAAACACCACATCGCACCTGATGCTAAATGTCGCTGGGTCGAAGATGGTAAGCACATACCCTGGAATAGAACTGGTTCTCTAGTGAAGCTGCTGGAAGGTACTTGGCGGCAGATTTTCAATTCTCGTATGGTTGCTAACCAGCCGAATACTAGAAAGTACCCTACCACTATGCTATGGTTTCCTCTCTGTTTACCTTCACTGGCAGCTAAAGACCGAGAAAATTGCAATCAAGTTTCAAAAACAACTTCGCCTAGAAATGTATCATTATTTATTTCAGACAAAGGTCCGTATGCACAATCATAATATGAAAAAAACTATAATCAAAATGTCAATAAGAAAATAAATTACAAATGTCCAAATTTAAAAGTAGCTTATTAAATACTAGCGGATGCCTCGCGGTTTCACCTGCGTAGTTCCCGTTCCCGTTGGAATACAGAGATAAAAAGTAACTTATGTCGCCCGGAGAAAGTGTAGCTTCCTAACAGTGAAATAATTTTTGAAATTGGTTCAGTAGTTTCCAATACAAACAAACAAATAATCAAATCCTTATAATAGTATAGACAAAGGTCCTACCATTTGCACAATCATAGAATAAAAAAAAAAAACAATAATTAAATAATCAAAATGTAAATAAATTTCAAAAGGAAAATAAATTTCAAATGTCCAAATAAAAAAAAAGCCTATTTAACATAATCAAAAAGTCCCTACTTTCGCCCCTTTCATCGGCACACTTTTTTTTGCTGCTTTAAAATGTGAACATTTCGCAAAAAAATTTAGGTATATTGCGAATCTATTCTGACTAGATGCTAGCCGCTTCCAACCGGTCTTTATGGAAGTTCTTGGTGGTAGAACTCCTTAGCAGGAGGTCGTCTAGGTAGGTACCACCGCAGTACCAGTTATTCTGCCGCTAAGCAGTAGTGTGTAAACATTACTGTGTTCCGGATCGAAGGGTACTGCAGCTAGCGAAATTACTGGGCTGTTAAGACTAACCATCGAAAGTCTCAAAGTAATGAGCGCCAAAGCAGCGATGCCCTGGACTTTGTTTTGTTACTCAAAGTTCTGTGTATCGCTGTAATGGTCATGGATGTTATCTCTTACCATCAGGAGAGCGTCTCGTTCGTCTCATTACTTCTAACATAAAAAGAAAAAAAGAAGTCAATGGGGGAGGCCTATGTCCAGCAGTGGACGTCCTACAGCTGAAATGATGATGATGATGATGATGATGATGATGATGATGATGATGATTCTGACTAGATATTCTTCATTTCAGATGACAGGTATGTGTTGAAAGAGATGACGAAGCCGGAATGGCAGCAGTTCTTGGAGTTTGCGCCGCATTACTTCAACTACGTGGCGTCCTGTCGCCAGAACAAGGTGCCCAGCTTGTTGGGTGAGATATTCTATATATTATAGATATTATACGATAACCTTTCTATTTTGTTATTACTTTATCATTTATCTGACCTCCTTAGTACAAGTTTTTTGATTTTGTTATTATTTTGATTTTAATTTTTATTTTTATTCGTATTTTGATATTTCTTTTTATTTTGATCTATTAAACAAAATAAAAAATACCTTAAATTATACTACCTATTTACAAAATGTATACAAAAAACTTAGTCTAAAAAACCGTCAGAGGAGGAATATGTGGCCAGAATGCTGGCAGCTAACCATGCTGGATGGCAATGCTTAGCTTTTGACCAATTTTGATCTTAATTTGGACTTTGATTTTAATTTGGATTTGGACTTTAATTTTGATTTTAATTTTGTTTTTTAATTTATTTTACTGTCTTCTTTTTCTAACTCTAATTCCAAAATCAAATTCGTAATAATCACACAATTTAATTAAATAAGTAACGTATTTTTTAGTAAGGATTAATTATTGAACTATCTCTAACCAAAGTTGTTCTGTTTCTGTCAGCACCACACGGGGAGCACGGGTTTACGAAACACAAGCTACTCTTAGCTTAGTTCGTAAATCCGAAGCTCAATTGAATATATTTTATGCATACATCTATTATGTAAACACTGTCTTTGGCAAAAATTGTGGAAATATTTTAATTAGAATACGTGTATATTTAACGAAAATAAATGATTTGATTTGATTTGATTCTATTTTTTCAGTTATTTTTATATTTTTATGTAATAGTAATCAGTCGAACGATACGCTGTCCTGATGGTAAGAGATAACGCTTGTCCGTGACATACAACGATACATAGAACGTTGAGTAGCAAAATAAAGTGCAGGGCATCGCTGCCTTAGCGGTCATGATAGTTTAGACTCAACAGCTCTGTAATTGCTCCAGCCTTTTAAACCGGAACACAGTAATGTTTATGCTTGGTACAGTATAATATCTGGTATTGCGGTGGCACCTACCTAGACGTCCGCCTGCTAAGATCTGCCACCAAGTAAAATTGTATCATCCTTGTCTCCTGGAAAGATTATGGCTTCGCTTATTTGCGTTTTTTAGATGAATTGCTCTTTTACAAACTTGAAATGTTTGGACGTAAGTTTGTTGAGGTCAAATCTTGCAAGCTGAATTAAAACCACTTCCACTTATCCTATAAATTTTGAACTTTGGTTTATTTCCGATGGCAATGCATGTTTATGGTAAGAACGACGTCATTCTACACACAGCGTTGGCTCCGGACGAAAAAACTCAACGGTTATCACTATATACATACACAGAAATATGTATACACCGTTTGATTATCCGTTTTAAATTACTTTTAAATTGTCGCACTCGCAATTCCTCTTTCGGACACAGCGTCGTATAATTTGGTAATTTAATAAAAATGTTACAAACGTGCAGGGGTCGTCCATTAATCACGTGATGATTTAACAACTTTTTAACCCCCTCCCTCTGGTAATATGTTGTCGTTTTTTAAAGGCCACGCACCGCTGTTAGGCTTAGATATATCCCCCCCGTGTGATATTTCGTGATTTTTCCGATCACTTGAGGATCGTAATGGACGATCCCTTAGGACGTCCACCCACAAGGTGGATAGACGACCGCGCTGGATGCGAGCCGCTTCCAACCGGTCTACATGCAAATCATCGGGGAGAGACCTATAGGCCTTACGGCTGAGATGATGATGACAAAAATAAATTGTATCAAAATTTTTGCTTGCATATATTTGATGTAATCTTAGTGCAAGTTTTGGCTCGAAATACTTAATCGGATCTAAATTTCTCAAAATCTCATTGCGCTCGCGTTGTTCATAGCAACCTAACATCATCATCATTTCAGCCGTAGGACGTCCACTGCTACTAGACATAGGACTCCCCCATTGACTTCCAACAACCTATAGTAATATCTTATTGATTCTAAATATTTACTTATTCCAGCTCGCATACTGGGCGTGTACAGCGTGGGCGGCGCGGGAAGCGGCGTGCTGGTGATGGAGAACGTGTGGTACGGCGCACCCGAGGCACACACTCGGTTCGACCTGAAGGGCTCCTCGCGCCACCGGCTCGCCAGCGCCGAGGCGCCGCGCGCCGTGCTAATGGACGAGAACCTGCTTCATTGTAAGTCGCAGTATACTTACAGCGAACGTGAACGACGACAGTTCTGCCACCTAGCGGCGCTAATCCGAAACTTACCGATATCTAAAAACTTATTTTTTTACCCTTAGGTACTGTTTCCCTTGTATATGTTATTGCGCTACCACCTAGTTAGGGTTACGCGAAACGGTAGTTCTAAACCGAAACAATGTCATAACATTATGGACTTCCTATAAAACAAATCCTAAAATCGCTGTTACATATACAATACTGGGCTAGATGGCGCTAGTCTTTGCGCTGGTTTCGGCTTTTATTGAATTTTTAATTATTTTCTATTGATTGTCTTAGGTATTTATTTGTTTTCTTATTTTTTTTTTGCATTACATATATATAAAACATAAGTAATATAAAAAAAAACTTAAAAACTAGGGTGCCGCCGGCAGCGGGGCAGGGCTCAAGCTGCCGGTGGTTAGGGCTACAGGGTGAGGAACCTCCTCACAATGCGCGCCGTGTCAAGGATCACTGCCTTTTGAAGCTGACCCTTGACCCAACCGTCTAGCGAGAGTCTCTTAATATCTCTTTTTTGAAGTCTATTGATTATATTATTATTGTTTTATTTTTTACCTGTTTATATTGTTTATTTTGTAAATAATTTCATAACCTTTGACTTTTTTTTTTATAAATAAAGTTATTGTAACTGGGTGTACCTATCCGTTTTTTACTCAAAAAACAAATTTAATTTTTAATGAAATAGTAATGAGAGACGGATCCGCACGGGCCGGCTGAATCCGCAATGTTTGAATGCACGTCCTGTTTACAGTGCGTTGGGAGCGCGCTTTGTACGTGCGCAGCGCGTGCGGACGTGCGTTGCGCGCGTGCGTGTCGCGCGACACCGCCTTCCTCGCGTCGCACGGCGTCATGGACTATTCACTGCTGCTAGCTTTGGGAGACAATACGCTCGTGCTTGGAGTTATTGGTAACATTTTAAACTGTTATCCTACTAATATTATAAATGTGAAAGTTTGGATGGATGTTTGTTACTCTTTCATGCAAAAACTACTGAACGGTATTGGATGAAATTTGGTAAGATAGCTGAGACCCTGCATTAACACAAAGGCTACTTTTTATCCCGAAAACATATAGCGGGTAACACCTCGGGGCGCAGCTAGTATATGTATATTTATTTTGCTTATGACTCACGTTTAATGTATTCGCAAACTCGGATATAGTTTCGTCCGGTGGCCTTCATCATGGAGACGTAGGCTAGGCCTTTATGGATACCTACTAACAAAATGAGCGCTATTGTTGTATTGATGCAATGGTCATGGACATGTGTTATCACTTACCATCAGGAGAGCGTATCGTTCGTCTCATTACTTTTACGTATGATAATAAAATATATATTATTATTTTTTATATGGAAAACAAACAGCTGCTAATTTTAAAAATAAATAAGAGATCATACAAAAGCCTAAAAAGTTTTCACAAAAATTTGTAATTCAAGTTGACAAAGGTCACGGACCCCGGTGTCTGTGGAGCGTATAAATTAAAAAAAAAGAAGTGAATAATATAAATTCCAGATTATATCCGCACATTCACGTGGGACAAGAAGTTGGAACACCTCGTGAAGAAGAACCTGGGCTCGGGGCAGCCCACCGTGGTGTCGCCCGAGCAGTACATGGCGCGGTTCTGCGCCGCCGCGCGGAAGTACTTCCCGCCGAGCCCCGAGCACTGGGACCACCTCTACACGGTGCTGCCATCTATGCTGGGCCAGTGACTACTATACCTACCTACATATTATGAAAGGAACGAATAAATAATCATAAAAATAATGTTTTTATTTAGCTGAATTTTTACTTTTATTATTTGTTATACAAACAGAAATAAAATAACTTTAAGAATAGTGAATTTGTGCTACAAGTGGCAGCTTTGTCGCTAAAAGTGATATCTTTCAGGCAAATACAAGATGGGATAAGATAAAATAGACGATAGATGCTACAAAACTCTTTAAAAAAATATCAGAAAATAATATACAAGTAAATTTGAAAAAACCGACTCCATGACCCATTACGCCAACTAAACGCACTGCTCCAATGAAACAGCGAGGTTTTGGAGTAAACTAATCATTGATGTATTAAAAAATCAACAAAAATCTAAAATTTGTATGTTTACAAATTTTTGATGATTTTTTAAAAACAGCTCGATCGATTTCGATAAAATTTACATGGGACCACCTCTGAAGTATGATCTACCAAGCAAAACAGAATCATCAAAATCGATACATAATTAGCGGAATTAACACGTAACATACATAAAAAAAAATTGAATTGAGAACCTCCTTTCTCAATTCGACTATTTTTGTTTTGAAAGAGTTTTGTCTGAGTGAAGAAACCTTTTTTAAAATCTGTTAATGAATACACACATTGGTATCAAAAGAAAGAGTAACGAGCACATTCCAAGTATGTACCTAGGTATAATTTTGTATAAAAATGTGGCGTAACGTAATTGTTTTGTTTTAATTTTCCAATCTAGAAAGAAAGAAAGAAAATAATTTTTATTTTGTAACAGTACAAAAAAAAAAACGAAAGTTATCTAAGTATATAGCATGTTAGTACTAGCTAGAAAAATGTTGTTATCGTGAAATAAATCTTATTTATTTATGAAGTTTTCATTTATTACCAGTAACTCGACAACGTTTACCTACTAATTAAGTTTAGGTACTAACACTTCTCTGAGGTTGGACGATGCGTGACGTATGACGCATCGTTAAAATGACGGGTGGAGTATGAGGTGTCTAAAAAGGGCAAGTGTTATTGGGGCTGCGGACCAATGCGCTAGCGATCCTGTAGCCCTAAGAAAGAACACCGCAGGCGAGTACCCATTGTGAGTATTCCTATATAAGAGGGCGTCCATTAATCATGTGGTGATTTTGGTGATAACTTGAGATTTGGCTCGACACTTTAACACGTGATATTTTTCAAAATACTTTTTTAGTGTAATTACATTTACTATACTTAGCGCGTTTGGCTGGTAAGTGGCGCTTAAATAAATAATCGAAGGGTTACTGTCCTACTTTGTAGCGTTCGCATGACCACATGTATTGTAAAAACCGCTTAATCAATGGAATGTGTTGTTCCCTGATAGATACAATCTGGATGCCTTCAAGTCGCGAGTGAATCGGTTTCTTCAAGGCAAGCGTGTTCCATCGTAGGCCGCATCTTCGCTTAACATCAGGCGAGTTGGCGGTCAAACGCAAGCCAATTTGTAATATAAAATAGTAAATATAAGTAACCACGAACAAAAAATATTGAGTATAGGTAATTTAGCCAATTTTAGTGAAGAATGGTGTTTAATTTATTTTTATCCGGTTCTCTCGCAAGTTTAGTTTTTGCGAACAAAATACGTGATATTTGTCGAAATACGCAAACTCACGTTAGATTGAATGAGATTCGGCTTGACCCCCCTAAACACCTCACGTAAGTGATTAATGAACACTCGCTAACTACTTTGCTCTCCCCGGAACCGGTGGTATCCATAAAGGATTTTCCCTAAACAAAAGAAAGAAGGTACCTATACTACGCGCAAATCTTTTTGAGGTCTCCGATATTAGCGCGAAACGTGCGCAGGAAGTAAGTGTATTTTAGCAGCAGTAAAATTAAGTAAGTACAGTATTTTGCGCACGTTATTTTGTTTTCGTCCTACATTCACAAACATCATAAAGATTTGCACGAACCACAGCAACCACAGCAGTACAAGACTTATTGTCAAAACATTACTGCATTCCGATTCATTACTTTTACATTTAAAAAAAACATATAGGTAATGCAAATGAAAGACGTGTCTCAAAAAATCTCCATTTATTTTTCAGCTTTTGGGATTTCTTTCGTACATCCATAATTATAAAGAGTTTGGTATCTTGTTTGTTAAAATTAAACTTAACGGACGCTGATAAAGATCACCACACGACGAAGTGTTAATAAAGCTTGTAATTTTTCTATGCGTACGTATTTACAGAGGTGTAACTTTTATGACTTTTACCATGTCATGGTAAAGGTATCAAAAATAACAACGTGGTGCCAACAGCACGATCACCACTGTATACACCATAACTTAGCCTGTTTCTCAATAAAGCTTATGCTATCAAACACATGAACTGAAAGTCAAACTAATATTATATACTTAAGCGAAAGTTTCCGAATTCACTTTTTTAGGCGTAAAAAACTAGACAGATTTAGGTACATAAAATTTGGACACCATATAGCTTATACCCTAGATACACATTGCTACTATTTTATTCAGCGTCAGTGGTAAATCTTTCGTTTAATATTTTTCAGAAAACTGCATCTTTTCAAATTAAACTACAAAAATATACCTACATCTACATAGGTTAGGTCCATTTTTATTATGTCCTTGATCTTTAAATAGTGTGTCACTGTTTGCGTTTGTTTGTTTCTTCGCTCGTTTCTCACGCAACGGATTTTGATACGGTTTTCACTGTAATTTAGATATTTTTTTCTGGAAAGTTTACATGTCTGTTTGAAGCCGGGGCGGGTCGCTAGGTTTGTAGTAAATAGTGGTTTGTCCTGTTCGGTATGTCGTTACATAGTGAGAAGTTAGGTTAGGTACTTATTAACACTTTCATTGCCACCACTATTTTCAAGTAGTTCGCAACGATGCCGCCCTATATTAAACGCGAACACGCCAGGCGTGTATTCTGCACTGCAAGATGAAATTACATGGGCACGCTAGGCGTGTTCATTTGCACTGTATAATAGTGAAATCGTAAAAAGCCGCATTTCGGCTTCAAATAGAAAACATACCCAAATCTTTGATAAATCCATGAAAAATCGAGAGCACGCCTGGCGTTAGCTATGTCACTAACTAACCGTTCGTCGTGTGTGGTGACTCAAAAAATTGAAGTTCAAATAAAAATTAACAATTTTTATCGTACAAACATTTTCTTTCTCTAAAACTTTCATTTCGAAAAATTGCCAATTTTTGCCGTTTTGGTTTTCAATTGCCACACAATGAAATAAGAGTGATAAGTATAAAAAAATAATTTACGAATAACAGGTATATCTACTGGGTTACGTGAAACGGTAGTACTAAGCCGGAAGCCATTGAACAACTTTCACTATAAAGACAATCCTAAAATCACTTAGTCATTTACTTACAAACCCAATAAGATGTAGAAAAAGGGCATCACGACGAAATTGTAACTTTTTCTTGTTCATTTTGACGAGTCTTGGCTTAGCGCTACCGTTCTGCTTAACCCTATATAAATCGATGGATATTACCAGATTTGCAGCATTCAATGCCTCAGGGCTTATTAGACATGGTTAACAAAATACGCTACACACAAGTAAAAGCACTTAAAATAAGGCCCCTGGTTAGAATTCAGTGATGTCGTTTTATCTTGGCGAACTTAAAAGCTAGATATGTAAAAAGCTGCTAGCCGTTTTTATTATTTCTCACTATGACATTTTTGTTTTTAGTTCATTGACATCAACGACAGTAATCATTGATTAAAACTCATTTAATGATATATTTGAAATGATACTACAGAATTGACTTGTATCATTGGTGTTATTGATAAAATTTGTATTTGTGGTAAAAAAATGGGCAACCCGTCTGATAGGTACTAAGCAACTTAATATATGATGATGAAGATGATGATGATGCTGATATGATATTTGATTCAGCATAAAAAAACCAACTTGTCAATTCTCATTTATTCTCTCATTCGAGAAGTAAATGGTTGCACACATATTTTTCATTTATTGTTGCGTCCATGTTGGCGGTTTTTAAAAACTTAGATCCTGAGCAGACTAGCGACTTTTAGTATCAGCAACTGACGATTTAGCTGCTTTTTTGAAGCTCAAGGCGCACAAATAAAACTCACTCCGTCGTTTTTGGATGCTCGACGGAGCGACAAAAAGCTGGTTTTTCCTCTTTCCGCGCGGCAATTTAACATCAATAAAAACTGTAAACAAGCGACTTGGACTGACAGTGACTGACGCAAACTCGCGAAAACCACAGTGCTGCCATAAAACCAAAATTCACATTATTTTTTTAAGAGTTTACCCCATCGGGCAGGCTAAAGCTGTAAAGCCAAACTGCTTCCAAAATTTACATTAACAAACCTCGTTCACAAACTTTATCTTTGCATCCTTAGGACAGGAATAAGTCAAGTGTTTATTACATTTTGTTCTACAAAACTGGCGTTCAAATTAATAAGTATGTACACATCGCAGGGAAGCAAAACTGATTTTAAAATATTTCAATTTTATTTCCAGATAAAAATTGTAGGACCATACCAAAAGTGTATTTATAAAAATAATAGAATATGAAATTTAAAATTTTGAGACACAGATATCATTTTTAAAAATCAATGCATTCACAAAATAGCTGTAAAAATTCATCCAAGCAACACTAAGCTACAAAATGAGTCATTTTCGAAGAATACAAATATTTATTATTTATACAGATTACAAATTACACAATAATTTTACAGAAGACTTCATAAATATTAATCCTAATTTTATGATATTTTTACATTATAAGTATTATGGGTATACAGAAACAAACAGACGAGAAGATAAACTGAAAATAATAGCAATACAGGGTAACAAATAACGGTTTACAAGCCGAAAGGAGCTTATTGTACTCATAATTAAAAACTACGTATACAATGGTACCAAACTTAAACAAATAAATATTGTAGGACATTTCACACAGCGCCATCTAGACTCAAACGAAGCAAAGTTTGTACTATTGGAACCAGTTTTTTTAAAATCCCATTTCAACTCGTATTGTAATTTTTTTTCTGTGTTCAAATAAAGTATTATAATAGTGATTTAAATATGTAAAAAATGTCCTGAACAATATTTACTATTAATATTACTAACTTTGAAATTATTTTCTTGATCTTTTAATAGCTTAGCTTCTCAACTGCAGTTTATTGTATTTTATAAACACTAAAGGCTTTACTTATAAAAGTTACTTAAAATTAACCAATTCTCAAAACGTACTATCAGCTTTTCATTAAAATGAAAATCACACGAAAAAACTAAACACGTTTCTTTAAGGTGGTTCGATTTCCATACAAATAAATTTTTGCCTTTTATGGACAAATAGAGCATAATTTTACACTGAAATCACAGCTACTGGCATTTATTTTGGTCTTTATTTGCGGTAAATTACAAATGCTTCAATAAAACAGTAGATTAATAGCATAAAATCAAATTTATGAATTTATGATTTTTGAATAAAACAGTAGATTATGCTAATAATCAATGATTTATTCAAGCATTGTGATTTACCGCAAATAAATGCCAGTAGCTGTGATTTCACTGTAAAATTATGCTCCATTTGTCCATAAATGGCAAAAAATTATTTGTATGGAAATCGAACCACCTTAAGCTATTTAACCAGCTTTTATAAGTAATGCTGTACAATGAAATAAAAACAAACTAGTAGCAGAATTCACTGCACTGGTGTAACAAAAATGATGTCACGTGATGAAGAAATTACTGGACAGTTTCCGTTTCCTTCGCAATGAGGTTTACTTGAAAAAATTATTGATAATGTTATGCACTAGGGCTGTAGGTTACATTTGCACAAAATTATCTCATATAGATATAGGAGGCCCTATATTCGGCCGAGCATTTATGCCGTGAACGTATATCAAATGGAAAAACTAAATAAAAAAAGATTAATTTTAAAATATTTTAATTTTTTGTAGCGATGATAGCTCAGTGGTTAGCGCGGTAGGTTCGCATGCCGAAGGGCGTGGGTTCAAACCCCAACAATGAGCTTGAGCTGCCGGTGAAGGAAAACATCGTGAGGAAACCATAGCATGGTGGTAGGGTACTTTCTAGTACTCTGCTGGCTAGCTACCACCCTCAAGTTGAAAATCTGCCGCCAAGCATCTAACAGTGTGTTCCGGCAGCCTCACTTGAGAGCCAGTTCCATTCAAGGCTAGGTGTGCTTTACCATCTTCAACCACACCTTCACTTAACATCAGGTGAGCTGTGGTCAAACAAGTAGCCTGTCAACCATAAAAAAAAAATTAAAAAAAATAGTTTTTTTTTCTCTTCTCAATGAAATTTTACATCAAAATCGAATTGAATTCTATCTTAATAATCGAATATACATACATTATTATTTACTCGTTTCGTCTAAACCCTTTTCATCATATCCTACTAACATTATAATCCTATTGGATGTTTGTTACTCAATCACGCAAAAACGGCTGAATGGATTTGAATTAAATTCAGCACGCAGATAGTTCATTACATGGATAAACTAGGATACTTTTTATCCTGAAAAAATGTTAAGTTACTGTGGGATTACCAATAAACGAACTACGCGAAGTATCCACTTGTAATTTGGTACAGATGTCTTTGAAATACTAGCCGTTACTCGCGACTTCGTCCGCGTGGAATTTGATAAAAAGTTTGTTCAGTTTGCTGTATTAAGTATCCTAAATGTTGATCCATGCTATAAGCTATATGTGTGCGAAATTTCATTTAAATTCGTTCAGTAGTTTTTGCGTGAAAGAGTAACAAACGTCCATCCATCCTCACAAACATTCGCAATTATAATATTAAGTAGGATATGAAATAGGATTTATGTGGGATAACAATTCCAAAAACAATTTCAATTCCATATATAACAATATAAGTTATCTTTATCTATGTAGATAATAAAATAGCGCAAGTGTCATGACAGATGAAACTTTTGCGTTTTACGTTTCATTTCTCTCTGGACCCAATCCTAAAGTCAACGCGGACCAAATCGCGAGCATAAGCTAGTAATATACTCTTCACGAATAAATGCTCGACTGAAAAGAGTCACTTTAAGCACGAGTCCTAGTGTAACCACGGTAAAAGCGAACACAAACCCATCGACAACCGATTCCCCCACTGTAGTTATTTCTATTCTACCATCACAAAGCGCTAAGCGCCGACCACTCCCCTGCCTTGGACCTTTCTTAAAAAAATACTATCAGAAAGTTTTATAATCACACATAAAAGTTTTGTTCGCTCGAGATGACCCAAGGCGCGTCCACATGTATCTACAGCAAAGTAAATGGAACATATTCGCGATAAATAGGCGACACTAGTGGGAAGAGGCGGTGCGGTGGGGGGCAGAGGACGCTTGCCGGCGATCACTACGTGAGTGCCGGAGCAGACGGGGTTAGCACGTCAATGTTATTGTTTTCTATTGTGTAGGTAGGTTCATGTTAAAATCTAATAGGTTAGTGACATTTTATTAAAAAGGTATTCAAAAGTCACAGAAGTTTACGTGTGTCTTTTATATTCTTAGTTTTAAATAAATAAATATCATAGGACATTACACACAGAGCCATCTGACCCCAAACTAAGCAGAGCTTGTGTGATGGAAGTCAGATAACTGATGGAATACTTAAATAGTTTTTTTTTTTTGTAAATACATACTTATAATACATACAGTACACACAGACACAGAACAAACATTTGTTTATATCACAAAATGCTTGTCCTGGGTGGGAATCGAAGCCACGCCCTTCAGCTCTTAGAGCAGACATACTACCAATGAACCAACAGGGCTGTCAGGGCAGGGGTTTGGTGAATAAATCAGATCAAAGTTAACATTTTTCGATATGGACGCGCCTTTAGGGTGTCGGTGACAAGTTTATATGGCAGATGACGAGACACAAAAAGTTTAACCCGATCTTGCTTTGGAATCGCATGTAATGTTAGCGTGTGATATACTAATTAACGTTTTAAATAAATCCAGGTAAAAAGTACGCAAGCATTTATTAAAACGATAACTGAAGTAAGAAAAAAAAAATTGCTGTACTAATACATTTTGTGATTTGTTTTGCTATTTTAAGGTCGATCCCACAGTAAATCGTTTTTAATTAGTTCCTTTCGGCTCAGTATTACCGTTCCGCGTGACCCCACATATAGTAAGCTAGCATAAAATTGACAATCTCTTGAGAAACAAGAGGCACAGTACGAATATACTTTTTTCTGATAAACACACGGGGCGTCTAATTGCTAGCAATCTTCGATGGTTATATATATCGTTAATACTAGAGACAATTTTGTAGATGAAAATTGATTTTTATTTTCAATATAGTTTAGAAACGTTTTGTGTCGCCATCTGCCATAGCCTCAAAACTACCACCGACAACTTACAGCTAATTAAAACTAGCACTAAAATACACTATTCACTGTCTTTCGTACTTCACTAATCCAGATCTTTGGAAAGTTTCACTGCGATAACTAAATCCCCCGAAAATGACAATTAGGTCATTGAAAGAGTCTCCAATCTAACCTAATTGACATTTTTCGCGCGACTAAAATGTCAATTGGGGCACATGTTGGAAAGTCAAAGATTGATCGCGGATTCGTACGACCAAAATTCGCGCTAGCAAGTCACATAATTGTTATATTAGAATGACCTTATATTATACTACAGGGTTATACAGAACTGCTATGCTAAGCCGAAAAGGGGTTACAAAACCTAAAATCGCTATAAAATTTGCTGCTGTTCTATGTATGTCAGTCACAATAAAAAACAATGTATAAAGCAAATTTTCAACGATTTCAGTGTTAACTGGTATAAAACTTTATTTTTAACCGACACTTAAGTCCAATAGAAATTGCCCTATAGTTTACACACTAAGTTAGAAACCATCTTTAGCGTGTGTTAGTTAAAAATCAACTGATCGAAAATGCCCCTTTCGGCGTAGCATAACAAGTCTGTCTAGCCTTATATAGTCTGTATTGGTCAAAATGTATATTTTCGCTGCACTTTTTGGTAAGAACTTTTCACTTTACTCACTTGTATCGGTCCATATCCACAAATAAGTCCAATCCTTGTAACTGTGTACTGGATATTTGCTACTATGGTAGGTACAGCACACTATTTGCTATAGGCGCACAATCGATGCACGAATAGCGCCCATTTGACGCTCATTTGGCGCATTAGTGGCGCCCACTAGATCATGTAGGATCCAGAACTGTGCTCAAAGACTTTAACTGATCCAAACCCGCTAAGAGATCTCTGAAATAACAAAAGAAAAACATATAAACACATCGAAAAATACTAAACCAGTAAAAATAGATAAAGACTACTTTTTACATGCACACTAATACCCTGTACTATTTAGAATTAAAATGATTGACTCAATAGAAATCTAATTCAAAGATCACAATGAAAAATACGCTATTTGATAACCTCATCATTCGTAATTTTTTTTTAACCAAACCAAGTCTTAATCTCAGTAAGTCTTTTTACTTTCTTTGACTTTGTAAAGACAGAATTGAGTCAAAGTTTTCACATTCCGAGTAATGATAAGAAAATACTGAAAAATATCAAAGCTCGTTATAAATGTAGCTTAATGCGTACCGGAGCGATATCTCCGCGACGTTTGTGGCGCGGCGTAGGTCGCCGGCAGCGGAGCCCTGCAGCGTGCGGAGCGCCCGCGTCTGCGCCTGAGACTCTGCTAACTCCTCCTGCGATACAAAACACTTTACATGGCAAACTGACGTTATTTTCACAGATTTGCGTTTTACTTATAATGTAACATAATATTATGTTATCAGATATTAATTTTAAAAAATATATTGCAAAATAAAAATATAGTCAGGATATTCGAGATGATCAAATGTCAGTATTATCGTATAAGTAAAACTATATTACACACAGGTTACATAAACATCTGAAAATCAAAAATCAGTCCTATTTTAATCCATTGGTTTTTTTTCATTGTGAAGTGAAAAACTTATTCCACTGATCTGTAAAAGTATGCAGCTCATATTAAAGGCTTAATACAAGAACATATTTTCATACAAGTCCAAGTCAAGCAAAGCAAGTCAAGTCATGGTCATGTTCATGACTACAGTGATTTTACATGAGCATTCAATTATGCATGCTTACTTTTAACTTTTTGATTTGTTGCCTCAATTTTGCAATGATTTCTTCTGCGTCCATTGCTCGTGCCTGAAAAATAAAAAGAGTTTCATTTGTAACCGCTCCTCAAGTATTCTAACTAAGGTTAGATAGATATCATAATATTTATGGTGATCACATAACAACGATTTGGCAATTTTACCAAGAAAACTAGAATGGTTTAGATCAATATTTGTTTTATTTTTACAAGATTGCTGTCAAAGCGAGCACTCACAGATGTATCTTGCACGAATGTCTCGACCCTCGCGGCTGCCTCGTCCAATTGTCCGGTGTAGTCGGCGTCGCGACGGCGTGAGGCATGCAGAGAGTCTCGTGCGGCGCTCGCCTCGGCTCGCAGAGAGGACGCCTCGTCTCGCGCGTTAGACAGCTCCTCTTCCACTCGACATCGGCGGCTACGCTCAGCAAATAATTCCGCTCTAAAACATAAAGTTAGTCTGAGTATAGTTGGCATTTACATCTATCTATTGGTTGGATAGATTTCACTATGATATTATACAATTATTTAACGTTGGTAGATCTACTTAGCAGGAGGTCGGTCGGTAACATCGCAATACCGAATATTGTGCATAAACATTAGTGTGTTCCGATTTGAAGGATACTGCAGCTAACAAAATTACAGGACTGGCTAACCATCGAAAGTATCAAAGTAATGTGTGCTAAAATAGCAGTGCCTTGGACTTTGTTTGTTACTTAAAGTTGTGTATTGCTACAATGGTCATAGACATGCATTATCCCTTACCATCAGGAGAAAGTGTTGTTCCACTCATTACTTCTACACAAAAAAATACGACATTTATAAACTTAAAAAGCGACCTGTCCCAGATGACATTTAAATCTTCCAGAAGAAATTCTCTAAACTAAATAAATAAATAACACTTTAAATCGAAAACACTTTAAATGTGACTTTATTTTATACTATTTAGTACTATGAACCTATAGTAAACTGATGGTTTAGGTATACAAATATGCTATACTGTATATTTATACAAATATAACCTTTGTAGAGTCTGACATTTTATGTGGTACCTTATTGTACTAAACAATCAGATCCAAACAGAGTTGAGACACAATTTGTTGAGAGCTTGAGAGGTTCCTCACTTTGCAGCTGTAACCACCAAGCAGCTAGGGCCCTATCCAATTAAGCCCTAATATTGAGAAATTATTTATGGCTCCTTAAAACCTCAAGAAACCTCAACCAGCAGTACAGTGATATAATATATGTCAGTGATTTAACATTAGAAAACTTGTGAAGCAAGTTTTGTTACCTAGTTCGCTCCAGCTCGGACATAATCTGCTGCAGCTGCTCATCCTGGTGCTCGGGCTCTGGTGAGGTTCGCCCCGGGTGCACAGGCAGGAAGTCCGGCAGCCGCATTGACTCTGGTCCTGGAACCAGCCATATGACGTATCAGTCGTGTTGGTGAGTAAGGTACGGTCAAGGGAGGTTTTTATACTAACAGCATTCTGCAGTTTTAACCAGCATTCCATGAAAACAGCATTTTTTTTAAACAAAATAAGTGTTTTTTGTTATAAAAAGACTTGTGCTTTACCGCCATCTCACCTGATGCTAAGTGATAATGTGGTCTAAGAAGGAGCATTCTCACCTAGAAAATACAGATTTATTCTTGACTTGAAGACACCCAGATTGTCTTTAACACCCTCACATGCAGTGCATTCTACTGTTTAGCAGTCTTTAGGAGTGTGTTAGCGGGAATGTGTTAATAGATATAACTAGCTATTTAGATTTAATTTAAATACCTATGTTGAGTCATTACAGCATAAAAAAGTTAAAAACATACACATTGTTTTGTTTATGAAATACCCACATTGGGTCTTTAATAAACTATTACATTACTAACTGTTTGAAATTACTGCAGCTAGTGAAATTATAGGGTTGTTGAGACTGACCATCTAACATCTAAAAGTAATGATATAATTTATAATTATAATTTCATCCCAATTATCATCTAATGACTTTTTCTAATTGAATTGTAATGCTCCTAGACATGCATAGTCTTGGAATGCAATACAGATCAAAACACTTGTGTAGGATTTGTATTGTTGTGAATATTATTGTGTTATGAAATAAATAAAATAAAAATGAGCACAAAAGCAGCAATGCCCTGGACTCTCTTTTGCTACTTTCTTCTGTTCTTTGTATTGCTACAATGGTCAAGGACATGGATTATCTCTTACCATCAAACAAGTATCTTGTTAGTCTAATATTACTTTTAGATCAAAAAAATAATTTTTCGAGTCAATTATTTACATGAATATTTAAGTTCTTGAATATATGAGAAATAATTCACACACAGTGTTTGTTGCTTCCAATTTGGAAAGTTGAATAACAAATTTGAAATGCAGATAGCTTAACCTGGATAAATATTATAATATTTAAGCCACTTTTATTCCGAACAATCATGAGTGAAACTAGTTTCACTCGCATAGCTAGAAATTTCGCTCAAGGTCTTTTGCCTCATACAAGGTTTTAATCCAGTGCCTAATTACTAATCCGACCTGCTCATTAATACTTCAATCTAGTCATAATTAACCACACTATAACAATGATCCGGCAATTTAAATTTAATTCAAGGTTTGCTTTAAGTTCGGAGGTCATGTGAGCAGTCGTATAGAATTATAATTTCAATACACAATACTTTATTGCATGTAGGAAGTTCAGTTATAGTCGCATTTTCAAAATTTCTGGTTTATTTCAGACAAATATATATAGGTACTCATATCATAAATAGATATTCATGTCATCATCATTGAACATTCCACCCAACTTACTGGAGCTACTACGCCAGCGGCCCAGAGGCTCGCTCCGATACTTCAAGGAGCTGGCTTGGCTCGGGTAGACACTGGTAGGGGAAAATGCACAATACACCCCAAGTGGGACGTCAGTGCAGGATTTATCGCCTCCACTTTGAATAAGAATGATAAACAGATTTGAATGAGTACCATAATAGATCATACTGGTTCGTCCTGATGTTACTATAATGCAGTAATTTTTTGCAAAAAAGGCACTCATGTATTCAAAATGATTGGGACTTCTAAAGCTCATATGGAAATGTTTTAAGGAGTATTTTCCAGACAGTACACCACTCTCTAGTTCAGCTATGGAATTTTGCCATAAGAATGTTATAAATGCCATTCAATCTAATTGTTATTTTTCTGAACAGCTGGTCTGGTCTTTGTTTCTTCATGTTATGATTTAACTTCACTCATTATAATACACAATCTTACCTGCATTTAGTGGCAAATCCAAAGGAAATGTATTCCTTGGTGACATATTTCTTCTATCTGAAGGATTTACTGATTCTGTCAGATCCAGGTTGAGATGTGGCGGCAGGTCCAGTGGTATTGCAGCCGCGCCTTCAGCCCCCACCGGTAAATCCAATGGAATCCCATCCTGCCGAGACTCATTAGACACAGATGCTGCCCCCATGTAACTATCATAGTCATAATCTCTCCCACCATAGCTAGAATTATTCCTCCTCCCCAGTGATGATGAAGAACCCGCATTAAAATTAGTATTAAATGTAAAGTCTGGCAAATTGTCTAAGTCAACAGATATAGGTCCATTAGGATTCAAATATGCTTGCTCTACTAAAATGTGATCTTGCACAAAATCTGGTAAGGACGGAATCCCGAGAGGCTCCGAGGCCAGGTTTGGCCTGTGGTAGAAAGGAACTTCGTTTGATTCGTTGTAAAAATTGTGCTTAGAGTCAGAATTGTTCACTACAATGAAGGGTATTTCAACGGAACTGCTAGAACTATCGCCGGGTAAGCTGCAGTCGCTGGGCTTGTCTCGAGCTGCCGCGGACTCGGGCACGCGGCGCTCTCGACGTGGTTCGTCGCGTGTCGGCGAGTGCTGCACCGTGCTGGCGTAAACCTTAGGACGAGCGCCGGTGCTCTCATACGTTGACGTCCCCGGTAGGGACAGATCTCTCTTCAGAAAGTGCCGGAACGAGAAAGGATTCTCTTCCTTCCGCATCCCGCTTCCGCCCTCTGCAACGAAAAAACGATAGAGCTTAGGAATGCTTTTATATTTAGGACAAAAAACAACTCGTAAAACACTCACTGGAAGACGAGCATTTGGACTCTGTCGGCGACGAGTCACCGGTGTCGTTGGTATCGTACTTGGCCTCTTCGATTCCTAGGTCTGGCCTGGATGCGTTTGACTCGGTTTCTTGCGATGGACCCCCGTTGTTTGAATTCTTGGGCAATTTTTTATCCGAAACACCGTCCTCGTCCTCCGCCATGATAACGAAAATTGACAGTTGCAGATCACGTTCAAAAATCTCTTGTTAATTTAATTTTTGTTCGTTCAAAAATATTTGTTTAGACTGTGCTGCCATGCATCAAAAGTTCTCCTTCTTTGATTTTGGCGTCGCATTTCGTGCATTTGTCAGGTTCAAGTATCTACACTTTAAAGTTTTAAGATAAACCTAGTAAAACAAGTCAAATTTACAATCACACAAAGTTATAGTCAAGTCTAGTAATGCCTTAGTAAAGTAGGGGCGACTACTAAAATCTTATCCGAAAAATATACTCTTTTGGAAAATAAAATATATTGCGGAGTCAACATATATCCGCGTTGCCGCCAAAACTACTATTTTTACTCAATGAGATATAGATAAAGTACCTATATGCTAATGGCTAAATTAGCAGACGAATAATCAGGATTATTCATACTCATAGAAGACACGCGAACAGCTTTTTTTTTTAAATTAGTTCTCTCTATAATTATGTTGAAAAACGTTATGTAAAATAAAAGGTCTTCGATCACATAATCAGACTCGGGAGGTAATGTTATAGGCACTAATTCTTTAAGTCCAGGACTGGGTAGAATATGGGTGCTCACTGCTCAAGGGGTTTCCATAATTATATTTAGCCCATAATTGTTGCTTTGTCAATCAATTCTAGATCATAATTGCAAAAAAGGATTCTTGGATACTTTACCCGTCCCGGGTTTCAGCCGATGTTTATTTAGATATTTTCCGCAATTTTTTCTCATATGTATATGGACAACTGCCATTAGGTATTTTATTGTAAGGAAGAAATAAAAATCAGTAATTCATATTTATATGTATACATTTTATTACACATATTTATAAGGCTTCTTTTACCGTTTAGTTTCACATATTCACAGATAAACACACTTATAGATAAGTGCTAAGTTAAATTATTAACAACAATTAGTCTTAACAAAAATAAATTCGTTACTTAACAATAAATGCATCTTTTTTGTCTAAAAATATGCGAATTTTTAAGTTGAACGACATTTTCATCGAACATCACTTTGTATTAACTGCATAATTTGTTATCACATGTATGTTTATAACTATTATAAAAATTGTGATAGCGAATGTACGAACTTATTTAATCCAGTAACGCGACGAACAGCGAATTTATACATTAATTATAACTTATATATTAAAGTTCACTGAGGGATCAGAAATTAGATATTAAGACTTTTAGCAGTATTAAAATTGACTCCCATAAACTTTTTCCGAATCTTTATTTTTTTGAATTAAACACATCATTACATATTTAGTAGCACAAGCGGAAGAAAATTAAAGCAATTAATGTGGAACAACAACAGATAACCCAAGCAGCACCACAACAAATCAATTGCTTAAATTGTACATAATGTATACAATTCCCATTTACTTTTAAATAACATAATAATGTAACGTAGGTATTGCCTCGTAGCAATAGTTATAGTCAAAGTCCAATCTTGGTTACGTCCAGTCCGTATCAGTCAAGTCTAGTCATGCTTTTGTAAAGTAGTGGCAACTTTACTATGGATCTTCGATGGAGTTTTGGAAGCAACACGAAAAGTCATGTTTCACCACATTATATCATTTTCCCACACTCGCGCTTGTGATTCGGCACTTTAGGAATAAAACAGCACCATTTTTATGCATAAACACCCGACAAACTACAAGTTTTGGAAAAAATACGACGGAGCGACACGACTCTTTCCGCGTTCCCGCCAAAACTCCTTAATAGGTACATTTTCTTTTCATAAACTTAATAATTTGCCCCTTCGGGCAGGCTAAAGCTATAAAGCCACACTGCCTTGTCTTAAGTGTTATTTCTCCTGTATCTTAGCTATGGTTATCGTCAAAGTCGTCTTAGTCAAGTCCAGTTCGTGTCAGTTCGTGCCAGTCATGCTTTAGTAAAGTAGTGGTGACTTTACTATAAAGCTTCGATGGAGTTTTGGAAGCAACACGAAAACTCATGTTTCACCACATTATATCATTTTCCCACACTCGCGCTTGTAATTCGGCACTTTATGAATAAAACACCACCATTTTTATGCATAAACACTCGACAAAACACTAGTTTTGGAAAAAAATACAACGGAGCGACACGACTCTTCCCGCGTTCCCGCCAAAAACTCTTCTTTTCATAAATGTCCGGGACGTATTTTTTTTTTAAATAATTTAGGTCTTATCTATTTATATTTATACATATAGGTATTATTATTTACTTAGTGGTAGAACTCCTTAGCAGGAGGTCGTCCAGAAAGTTTGAAACTAAAATGTATACATATTGCAAGCGACTGTACTTGCATTCATCCAAATTTATTTAGGTATAGAACGATGATTTGGCACCTACTACTAAATAACAAGTAAACACGACTAATTTTGACGTACAGCCCATTGCAAATTGGGCTTTATAGTGTTATTTCAGTGTTCTGTAAACTAAATAAGACAAAACAAAAACTACGACAGAAGAAACACAGGTAGTAGTCGCACCAGATTAGATTAGCGCTCAGCCAAAAAAAAAAACAAATAATAAATTTCAAACAGTTCAAAATAATATGTTAAATATACTTACATGAAAAAAAAACAAAGTATAAATAGAAATGGCACATGTCGTTGCATAGCAAAAGTATGACTATAAGTTAGCTAATAATGGTATTACTATATTTTAGAAACAAAAACATCTAACAGCCTTCAGTTGATTCTAACCAATGTTTTTAAACAATTCTGACAACTTCTAGTGACTGAAAGTGTACTGGGTAAAAAATGAGACATAGGACTTTCGCATAAGACAAGTCAGAGGCCGCAGCTAGAGGGTCGTACAGTGAAGGTAGCGTCGAGTTGTAGATACACAAGCGGCGCGTAAAACTAAACATTTCTTATTCAACCGTTACGTTAACGATAAGCGTACAACTACAAACTTACGAAGCGTTCCGTGATGTTTTAGACATCGCACTTTATGCATTTTATCAAGTATTTGATAGTTAATCAAGTAAGTCACAGTTAAAATCACACGAAGGCAGTCAAGGTCGAGTCCAGTCAGGCCCTAGTAAAGTAGTGACAAATATACTAGAAGTTTCGACGAAGTTTTAAAAGCAACACCAAAAGACATGCATCTTCATAATATGTGATTTTCCCACACTTATGCAAATAATTCGGCAAAAAATATTCGGTGTCGTTGCATTGGGTATGACTTCTACGTTCTTACCAAAACTCGATCGCGCGCCTTTGGTATGTCCGAATATCGACGCCTCCTAGACTATGCGACCCTTTGATGGTAGTCCTAAGTTTTTAATCTAAACTCTTTATTGCGATTCTTTTTAGAAAACGATACAGACACGCAACTGCGTACCTTATTGCGCTGGCATACGATATGTAGTCTAACAGGTACAGAACAAAGTACGAGGGCTGGTCAATGGGTGACCACCAGAGACTTTGACTTCGACCGTATTCAACGCGTATAGTGTTATTTATCACTTAAGGCTTTACTTATAAACAATGCTTAAAGTAGCCTATCTCAGATACTTTTACTATTTTTATAGAATAAGCAATGTATTTTTGCCATGGTTAACTTTAAACAACGTTTATAATTAAGACCCTACATGAAAAGATTCTAAATAACATATACAAAAATTGTAATTTAATAAATAAAGTTTTTAGTACACAATTATTTATAAGACTTACAAAAATAAATCTTTTTTTATAAATTTCATTTGGAAAACTCTAAGTTAAAAAAAATCCAAAGGAAATCAGTCTTTAGGGCGTAAAGGAAGAGCATTATTGCATAACATACATTAGTTAGACTATACATTGGGCAGTTTTTGAAAGAAAATAACTAGGTATTTAAGTGACCAAGTAACTAATCTACATTTTTAAATATATAATACATATTTATATAGATAGTCACTTTAATTCATATGTGATCTCATTTTAAAAATTAATTAACTGATAAATCAATATTTAGTGTGATTTTGACGTTTTTTACATCTACATAGTATAAAAAAGTAGCTTCCCGCCACGTCTTTTAAACTACGCAACGGATTTTGATGCGGTTTCCATCAATAGATAGAGTGGTTCAAGAGGTTTATATGTATTATACAAGCTTATGCACCACATTAGTATCTACATTGCACCCGTGCGAAGCCGGGGCGGGTCGCTAGTTAAAAGAATAAACTAAAATTATTTATGGCTCAGATAAAAATTCATCACATAACCATCATAAAATTAATTTAGTTAAAAAAATAAATATAAATTATTTTTTTACATAATTTACAAATTTCAATAAACAATCACGATTACAGGACAGTAGTCTTAATATCATAAGAATAAATGCCAATTTAAAGTTAAATTTAATTAATTAAAATAATAACATCAATTAATACATTGCATCGGCATCAAAAGAATGCGCACAGTCACGGCCAAAAGAGTTAAAAAAGTTTTATTTTTTAATGTACTATAAAGTAATATTCATAATTAGTTT
The DNA here is from genome assembly GCA_905404145.2 of Biston betularia. NCBI lineage: Eukaryota > Metazoa > Arthropoda > Insecta > Lepidoptera > Geometridae > Biston > Biston betularia. The sequence continues at coordinate 13,155,099 of FR989873.1, forward strand.
GTTTGTTGCAAATTGTTCGGCCTAGGGGCAGTAGAATTGTGGTCACGCTATTAGATCCACGTACAAGATAAATCCCAATCTCATGTCAATTTTATAATCAACTAGCTGCGCCCCGCGATGTTACCCGCTATTTCCACGTGAACACTATTTTTTAGGAATAAAAAGTGTACTATTTTTTAGGAATAAAAAGTGTACTATTTTTTTAGAGATATAAAGTAGCCATGTGTTAATCCAGGGTGTCAGCTAACTCAATAACAAATTTAAAAAAAATTGGTCCAACTGTTTGAGGGTGAAGAAGTACAAATATACAAACACACTCACAAACTTTCGCCTTTATAAAATTAATGAGATAGTAATCATTTTAATATACTTGCCTTTTATATTAGAATTCATATGGAAGTTAAACAGGAGATCAGTTTGGTGATTCACAAAACTTTGGCTAGCCCAGTCGGATTAGCATTTGACTTTGCAAAAATAGCCTTTTTCGGGGGTTCTAGACCCCCTAAAGGTAACCCCTTTTTCTGACTTACCCAACTGGGCAAGGAGTTAATCACCCCAGGACCTAGTTATTTAAGTTATTCTTTTAATTACAATGAATAAAATAAGTACCTAAATGTTTATTTATAATGCATTTTAACAAGCAAAAACTCTTTCGTTCGTGACTTAAATTTGGCAACATTTAATACTTATAATAATCTCTACCATACAAACTCCGAAAATCATTTTGAATATATTTTTGAAAAATAATTATTTTTCTCTTTGAAAAATCTATACATTTTTTTACAATTCTATTTACAGGGAAGTTGGTTTGTTACCTTTTTAAGTTAAACATGCACGTATCCGCACACGCACTAGTCAACACTCAAAGTATCAATACATACCCATGTCTAAAAAATTCATTGACATAATACATTACTTCCTAAGGATGTGGCAAATTAAGTAACAATTTTAAAAACACTTAGATAAAAAACGCTATTTATCTAATAAAATAAATTGTGTAAATAGAACAAAATATTATTAGTTAAAATTGATAATGTATCCAAGAACTACAAAAAGATTGAATTAATAGAAATTTTTAAGATAAAAAATAGATTAGCCGTTAAAAGTCGTTTTTAAGAATTAGGTAAAGTTGTTTAGATTTCGAATGCACATGATATGCATGAACTGGCGTTACCGCCATATTTTTACTTTGCTAAATAAGACTCTACTTAAGGCAGAATTAGTCTTATGATCGACTCGAGCAACTGACATGCTTTAAACGTCGGCATATAGGACAGCTCGCGGACTTAGTTGGAGAACGGGCGTCTTAATTAAAAGAGAAACGATGTATTTAGTGGCGATTTTCATAAAAGGCGCTAATTTTCTAAGTAGTAAACACAGTGAGACGCAATTATTTATTACATTTTATATATTTTTATAGTATACTAAGAACGATTTGTTTCTATAACTAGTGGGTAGTTTACAATTTGTTGACTGTTCATTTGCTGATCGATGCGTGTTTAGCTTAGACGTGTCCTTGACGGAGTTTAACAAGATCTTTACTGTTAAGCCACTCAACTATATACTCTAAGTTATTAGATCTAAAGTTGATATTCAAAGCGTACTTTTAATTGGTCTAGATGCCTATTTTCGGTTGTGTCGTATCGCATTATCATGCACGCTTTTCAAAAACCGATATAGCTTTATCTGTCGATTGCTGTCGCGGGAACTGATTTCAAATGATTAATGGCAGCTATCTGTAGCTTTCAATTATAATCCATGCGGATAAAGAGATTGGTGATATTACACTAATATTTCATAATGCTCAGCAATCAACACAAAAAATAAAACTTTTATAATAGCTGAATGTACTTCGTTTGTACCCAGTGCGGTAGCGAAAGGCAGCGGCGGCCTTAGATGTTGCGAGACCCGGGGCGACAGATCGTTGTGAGGCCCTTTATCTTTGCGTCCGTTTTACTAAAAAAATAGTTCGAGTGCTCGAGTAGCCGTAACATGCTTGCACTAATAAATGAAACCGTGCGTTCTGGGGGGGTTTTGACCGCGAGATATACGTACATATATGGTAAAGACTTTTTTCTACGAGGACGCGAGGCCCCTGCAAGAGCAAGGCCCCGGGCGGTTGCCCAGCTTGCCACCCCCTAAGGCCGCCACTGACTTAAATTTCGCATCTATGTACATTATATGAACTTCATACGAAGTCTTACGAAGATTACAAAAAAAAGGAATCGGTTTAATTGGTGGTTAGTATGAATTCCGATAAACGCAACGCGTAAATAAAACGTACGAGTGTTATTGAAACGCATTGACATGCACTTGTTTTGAATCCGAACACTCCTACCCACATCAACGAACGGTGTTACAAGGCAAAACATAATTCTTGGATTCGCTCCAAATCTCGTAAATTCTCAGTAAAAATGTTTTCGTTCTCGCAAACCGTTTGATGCATGCAAAATGTAGGCGTGGCATTGGCTATACGTATTTTATTACAAGTTGAGTTTACATATTTTTAATGGATTTCATGAGAAACGCTGTAAAACTTTAATGCTTACGTTCATAAACATAATAGGTGCTAGTTAAAAGTAGAGATTTACTACGATAACATGGCCCGCCCCTCTAAATTACTGTTTTAATGTGTGTAGTCACATCCTTAAAGAAAGATTTTGTATGTAGTTGTAACTATTCGTCTTCAGTAGCGCCAGATTTGTTTGTCAACTTACCATAACTAGTTGACCGCGGAAGACAACGCACGTGCCATTTTCATAGAGTACGTCAGTGCAGCGCCATATAGTCCAGTCATTACGTACATTCAAAAAAGAAAATGAATTTGCGCTTCTAATTTTTTAATATGTTGTAGGGGATACCTAGAAAAGCTTAACTTGAGATTGTCGACCAAGCTTTCCTAGGAGCTTTCGCCGCCATGTTGAAAAAAGGGGTAAAATTTGTTTCTCGGCAATAACTCGGCTATCCGATGAGATTTCGAAAATTTTTGTAGGACACTTTTTGTAGCTTTCTTTGTGCTCTACAATAACGCCCGAATCGTTTTTAGCGTATCATGCATCGTTATCGAGATATCGATCGATAAAGTCAAAAATTTAGGACACAATTTTTGTTTTTTCCTTTTTTTTTCTTTGGGTCTTAATAAATATGAAAAATTGTTGAATTCAAACTTGTAGAGCATATTCAGACCTACAATTTCCTTCTTGGATTTTTTTATGTTGGACAAAAATTACGATCTCCAGCGCGCCGCAAAGTCGGTGAATCCACGCTCAGCGTCGAGCGAGCTGCTCGCTCGGTTGTGTCTGGATGTCGAATCGAATGGGAAATTGTTCAGGAAATTGATGGGATAAAAAATAAGTACATAGAGCAACAAATTAAGGATCACACAATAGTAATTTATTAAACAAATAATTTGTATGTGCAGTAAAAAATATTATTTTTTTACAATACAAAATAAACAAAACAAAATAAACGGAAAGAAAAATATTTTTTTCTGCACTCGAGACACGAACGATGGACTTTTTTCATGTCTTTTTTCGCTTGGATGGTCCAGGCTGAAGATCTTCGTCCTCCGTATCCTCTTCGAGTTGTTGTGTCTGTTGAAACGTTGGAAATGATGCTGATTCGATGAGAGCATCGTCATCATCATCGTTACAGACATCGTCGTCGTCGTCAAGCAAAATGTCGACTCTGGCGACGTTACTGCATGTTTGCCCACTGCAGTGCATGCAAATAACGGAGCAACTGATTCCCGCTTTTCTGCACCCACAGGCGGCCTCACAATTTCCTTTACACTTACAGGAAATGAGCTTTAATAGTTCAGGCGGAGCAGGTTCGGCGGTGCTGGTGATTGGTTCGAGCCCTCGATTGGTCTGTCGCCAACCCCATCCTTGTGGATCCTTGAAAAATCCGAGCCAGGTTTGAACTTGGAGATACGTCCGGAAAATGTGTTGACGCACAGCGCTTTTGGTTGGCGGGAGTAGTGAGAGGTGATTCACTTTATTCGCTGTCATTGATTTTGCGAAGCGATGGAATCGCAAAATATTTATGGACTTCTCGTGCTTATCACCACCATATAGGGCGATAAGGAATTGCTCTCCCGCGCAAGTGAGAACCTCCGGATCGACCTTTTCTTGTTTGAATAATTCCACCGATGACCGTAGCTCTGGATTTTTCTCGAGAGTGTTAATGAACTTCGACTTGCCGATGTTATAGAAAGATGATGTCGTGTCGCAACCGCTAAAAGCGTGAATGAAAAGAATGTGCTCCAGAACTGACTTGTGTTTGAAACTGTGCGGCGAGTACAACTTTTCCGGCGTATTTCCTTTTGCTGGTTTGCGGAAAAATATATTATTTTTATCCGGAGCAAGCCCGGCGAGTAAAACCAGAAGTTAAGTTATAACGAGTTTACAGCCAACTAGATATCGAAATTTTTGCCCAGAATATCGGAACCCTCGATTTACACTACGCACAGCAAAAACTCAACACGATACGATATACTAACTTGAGCGCGCTCGACGCTGAGCGTGGATTCACCGACTTTGCGGCGCGCTGGAGATCGTAATTTTTGTCCAACATAAAAAAATCCAAGAAGGAAATTGTAGGTCTGAATATGCTCTACAAGTTTGAATTCAACAATTTTTCATATTTATTAAGACCCAAAGAAAAAAAAAGGAAAAAACAAAAATTGTGTCCTAAATTTTTGACTTTATCGATCGATATCTCGATAACGATGCATGATACGCTAAAAATGATTCGGGCGTTATTGTAGAGCACAAAGAAAGCTACAAAAAGTGTCCTACAAAAATTTTCGAAATCTCATCGGATAGCCGAGTTATTGCCGAAAAACAAATTTTAAGCGTTTTCCAAGATGGCGGCGAAAGCTCCTAGGAAAGCTTGGTCGACAATCTCAAGTTAAGCTTTTCTAGGTATCCCCTACAACATATTAAAAAATTAGAAGCGCAAATTCATTTTCTTTTATTTGCCTTTTTTTCGGACGAAATGACTGGACTAATACTAATAATAAAGAGCGATTAATGAACGCCACTAGTCGACACACAAATCCATGGATTTGCTAGCTCGACTAGGTGTTTGACGGCAGTACCAGTAAGCGCACATGCGTGGTGGTGCGTTGTAAATACTTTCAAATGTTTTGAATTTTGGAGGGGCGGGTCATGTTATCATAATCTCTATGTAATAAACAGATGATTTTTTTTTTCTCGGCGTTGTGGCAAATTGAAAGTTATAATTGGTATTGCAAATTAGTTTTATGAACAATCGCAATAAAAATGTTACCTTAAAAATCTCATTAGTAAGACTGTTTCAAAACCGGTTCAAATATAAACGTTAACGATTGTAAATTGTTCTTTTTTGGAAGCTCAAACAAAAACACTTCTCATTTTTATAACAACACATCGTATTCAGTATAAAAAAAAATTACTGACGTTTCCGTACATTTAGCAACTATATCGAGTTAATTATAATTTTTCACATACTTTTTTTTATGCTCAATTTCGGAGCGTTTAGTGCACGATGATCTAATTTTCCTTGAAACACTAAAATGCTATCTTGTGACCGCATAGTTCATTCATTGCAACTAGCAAACTAAAACATCCACTCACCACAATATTGCGTTACATTAAAACTACGACAATTCTATCCTTCGATAATAAAGATAAGCGATCTTAAAAAAAGTATTTAAGTATTCTATCAGTTATCTGTCTTCCACAGCACAAGCTCTGCTTAGTTTGGGGTCAGATGGCGCTGTGTGTAATGTCCTATGATATTTATTATTTATTATTATTAATTGAAAGTGGTTACTGCAATTGGAGCTATGATGCAAGTGTAATAAAAGTATGAAGTTATCGTAAGGCCATTAGGACCATTGATCTATCATAATATTTATATTCAATGGATGCCCCAACAATGAGCTTGAGCTGCTGCGGTGAAGACTAGGTGGGTTTACCATCTTTGACCACACTGTCTACTAGTTAGGTATCTTTTTAAACATTTTAACCGGAACGATCTATGTTGTAACGCAGCGGGAAGATCATTAAGTGAAGAAAAAATGTATAGTTTTGGTACTTGTTAAAGTTATTACTAGTTCAGAGTGATCACAAACGAAAGAACGATCTCGTAACTCTAAATAATGACTTGGTCCGTCTGTAAAGCGATGGTTGGATTCTGTATTTATCGGCACAGATTATTATCTACATTATTTTACTCTGTGGTTTGGCTATCAACGTAGCGTCAGTAAGAGCTTTGAGCAACCCGCAGTTTCTTTTTTACAATCTCACTAAACTTTCTTAAAATTAATAATAAATAACACGCAACTATCACATAGACTTTTGACTCTTAATTAGGGTTTCCTGGCTTGTCACACTGCCGTCACATTATTGTCTTCGGAGTCACGATATCGACTTTGCAGTCACACATTGTCGGCTCTTCAAACACGTTACTGTAGAGTTTTACAGTCACATTACTGACCCTCGTAGCCGCAACACTGACTCCACAGGTACGTCACTGACTCCACAAATACGTCACTGACTCGTATCACTGGCTCCATAGGCACGTTATTGACTTTACAGTCACATCATCGACTTCGAAGTCACACGTAAGTCTCTCGTTCCGCCTCTGGAGTGTGTGCTGGTGCGCAGAAGGCCAGGAGATGCAGCCCCTAGCTGGATGGATCCGACACGCTGTCCACCTGAACAAACAGATGTTCGTATTAGTTATTAATTAATACAATAGACTCCACATTCAGTCAATATTTCAATCGACAACTGAGCGAATTTTGATGAAATATATTATATTAAAGATTTTGACTGTATTATTACTTTTTATTTATGGTTGACTAGCTAGATGTTTGACCACATATTACTTGATGTTAAATGGCGGTGTGGTTGAAGATGGTAAACATACCTAGCCTGGAATTGATTTGGTTCTCAAGTAAGGCTGCCGGAACACACCGTTAGGTGCTTAGGCGGCAACTAGCCAGTGTACTAAAAAAATGCGCTCCCATCATGCTATGGTGTCTTCACGATGTTTTCCTTCAACGGCAGCTCAAGTTCACATTATAACAAGGTACTACATATTACTTAATGACATTGTTAATTTTATTTTAATATTGCAAATAACAAATTATGACATTTTTATGATGTAATTAATTTTATATAGGTTCTGTTTGTACCTATTATAAATACATAATTATTTATAATAGGTACAAACTGAACACTCAGAAACACATAACAAGTATTAATCGTCACATAAATGTCCTGTTGAGGATCGAACCCACGACCTACAGCTCTTGAAGCACACATTCCACCAAATGAGCTAACACTCCTTTTTTGGGCTGTCGTTTAATAAATAAAAGAAGCAGCTGATACCAGTGTTGTGCACAATAATACTACATGTAAAGCTTGTAACCCTGTATAAGGTAGCTTGTTACCTGAATTAGCGCAAAAATTACATTCAAACGGGTAAAACCTCGGGTTGAAGCTGGTAAGGTTAATTTAAAATTTACCTCAGTGGAAGCGCGTTCCTTCAGCTAGCTGATGGAGGAACTACTGGAGGTGGATAACGTATCGCGGCCAAGTTCGGCGGCCATTAGTGCGATGGCGAGCTCCTTCTTTGCCTTCTGTACTACCCACACCATCAGCGTCACACCCACCAGAATCTGGAATCACAATTGAGAATAATGTCATCGCCACTCATGTCTCAAAGTTATAAGCGTCAAATGCGAACCTTTTTTTTCCTTCTAATGATGTATCTGTTTGTTGTTAGATACCTCATTATTATTACAATCTAGTCTAGTTGAGACTAATAAGTACTTTTAATATAACTTAAATTGCTAAGTAGAGTATAATCGAAGAATGCGTCCATCGACACATTTCTTACTGTCTCTATTAAGGGGAAGACACTTTGTTCATGTGTTCTATAATATGTAGTACTCACTGCACTGACATTACTAACTTAATACACTGACTCAAAAGGTTTTGTCCTTTTTAGTCTTCTCACTATATCCGTGTTGTCTAGGAGCTGGATAGCCTCAACATTCACATGTTGATGAAGTCTATTTTCATGAGCTTCAGCGTATTTTTTAATGATGGTTGCGATCATGTCCACTTTGAGGTCAAATGCGAACCTACATTTTTTCTTGTTATTCTGCGTACCGCAGCAATAGTCACGTGTAGACGTTATGTCTTACAGTCATGAGTCCTAGTTGCCTTTTCTATAACAACTGTCAAGCTATGATATAAGCCTTTGTAGGGCACATTAGTTCTACCATCAGGGCTGGTCGTTCACTCTATACGACTTTACTTTTCACTAATAACAAATGTGAGAAAATGTTGACCTACAAAACACCCTTGAGATACGCAACAACTTGAGCCTTACAATATTCAATAAGCGTTCGAGGAAGTGTCCGATATCCGTGTGTCCGGTAAAGTTAAACCCAGATCTTTTAATGTTATAGTATTTTTCTGGAATATGTCCTATATCCCATGACTAATGTTTCTTCTTTCATTATCAACCGTCAGTTAAAAGTACTTACTATTTAACTAAGAAACAATCTAAATTATAACAGTTATAGAATACCTTAACGTACTCAGTGGCGGCCTTAGGGGGTGGCAAGGATCTTAGACCACACTACTGTTTAACATCAGGCAGAGTGTGGTCAAACGCGAACCTATTTTGAATAAAAAAAGAAAAAAAAGCAGGGCAACTGCCGGGGCCTCGCTCTTGCAGGGGCCTCGCGTCCTCATAGAAAAAAGTCTTTACCATATTATGTATGTGTATCTCGCGCCTCGCATTTAACAAAACCCCCCCTGAACGCACGGTTTCATTATTAGTGCAAGCATGTTTTGTAGCGATGATAGCTCAGTGGTTAGCGCGGTAGGTTCGCATGCCGAAGGGCGTGGGTTCAAACCCCAACAACGAGCTTGAGCTGCCGGTGAAGGAAAACATCGTGAGGAAACCATAGCATGGTGGTAGGGTACTTTCTAGTACTCGGCTGGCTAGCTACCACCCTCAAGTTGAAAATCTGCCGCCAAGCATCTAACGGTGTGTTCCGGCAGCCTCACTTGAGAGCCAGTTCCATTCCAGGCTAGGTGTGCTTTACCATCTTCGACCACACCTTCACTTAACATCAGGTGAGTTGTGGTCAAACAACTAGCCTGTCAACCATAAAAAAAAAATTGTTACGGCCACTCGAGCACTCGAACTATTTTTTTAGTAAAACGGACTCAAAGAAAAAGGGCCTCACAATGATCCGTCGCACCTCGCAACAGCTAAGGCCGCCGCTCAACGTACTAATAAACAAATCAAATCTCTTTGTACTGTAAAATTTGTTATTTTATTCAAGCTTCTATTTATATCCGATAGCTAACGGTCCATTTGACTTGGAAAAGGTGACCGGAAAGCGGTGAAGCGAAGTGGCGTTCACGACCTTTTATATTATTAGATTTAACCTTTTAAAGTTTCAGTCGATTGTGACGTGACCAGCACCGTTCTCATACAGCGATACAATCACAGACATGTTATTGTAAATATGAAATTAAACCAAAACACTTCAAAGGCCTTGTAATGACAAACGTATACAAATTCTTAAATTTAACTATATTTTAACACAAGCGGACGTCTCGCGATTTCAACCGCGTAGTTCCCGTTCTCGTGGTAATATAGGGATAAAAAGTAGCATATGCCACCCGCGGACAACGGTGAAAGAATTTTTGTAATCGGCCCAGTAGTTTCGGAGCCTATTAAATACAAACAAACAAACAATTAAATCTTTCCTCTTTATAATAGAATAGACAGATAATATTTTTGACAGCCCTGTTGGTTCATTGGTATTCATTAGTATTGGTTCATTGGTTCACTGCTCCAAGATCTGAAGGGCGTGGGTTCGATTCCTACCCAGGATAAACATTTTCTGGTATAAACAATCATGAAGAGGAAAGATTTGATTTTTTGTTTGTTTGTCCGTTCGTATTGAACAGGCTCCGAAACTACTGGACCGATTAGAATAATTGTTTCATCATTAGAATGCTACATTATCACTGAGTGATATAGGCTATATTTATATTGTTAATCGAGTTTTGTTTTCCCGTGCGAAGCCGGGGCGAGCTGCTAGTTCTGCAATATACGTATTATTAATCTCATCGACAATGCTCGGCTAGACGCCATACTAGACGCACTGCTCACTCAACCAGACGGCTATTATTAAATTTATAATAGTACGTATTGTTATTTTCGTCCAAGACCCCAGAAAATGCAGCGCAGCTATTAGATGTGGTATATATATATATATGTATGACTGTATAATGATCTCCGCATAATTTATATATACGTACAAAATATAGATAGATTTTTTTATTTTCTTATAGTAGATAGGCTTGCGTTTGACCGTCATCCCGCCTGATGTTAAGCGAAGATGCGGTCTATGGTGGAGCACGCTCGCCTAGAAGAAACCGATTCACTCGCGACTTGAAGGTACCTAGGTAGGTAGGTGTAGCGATGATAGCTCAGTGGTTAGCGCGGTAGGTTCGCATGCCGAAGGGCGTGGGTTCAAACCCCAACAATGAGCTTGAGCTGCCGGTGAAGGAAAACATCGTGAGGAAACCATAGCATGGTGGTAGGGTACTTTCTAGTACTCGGCTGGCTAGCTACCACCCTCAAGTTAAAAATCTGCCGCCAAGCATCTAACAGTGTGTTCCGGCAGCCTCACTTGAGAGCCAGTTCCATTCCAGGCTAGGTGTGCTATACCATCTTCGACCACGCCTTCACTTAATATCAGGTGAGCTGTGGTCAAAAAAAAAAAATACCTAGACTATATTCATTGGGGATCACCCACTCGGGCAGCAGATTCCAATGTCTAGCGGTACGTATTAAGAAGGTGGAATCAAACCGCTTAGTTCGAGCTTTTGGAACATCAACCATGAAGGGGTGACGCTCCTGGATGTCCTGGCTGATTCATTAAAACTTTTAATTTAATTAATACAGACTCAAAAATAAGCGGTCTTAAAGGAAAATAATTACAAAATATATGTTATTGACATACGTACATAATTATATATCTACCTTATTATTTATGTTATTAATGCTTTTTCTTTAATTTATACGCTCCACAGACACCGGGGTCCGTGACCTTTGTCAACTTTACAATTGTACAATATAGTAAGATGGAAGTTAGTTAAAATAATTTAATTAATTAAAAAAAACATATTAATGCTTGGTGAAATTCAGTTGAATTTAGATTATGTATTTTGTTGATAATAATATGATGTGGCTTCACACTCATCGATCGATTGGATATAAACAGATGCGTCGGCAAAACGTGCTCGAAAGCAAGGTTGAGGAGGAAGTGGAACTAGAGGGTCACTTGACGAGACCCTGATAACATCAAGAGCCTATAAGATGGAAAGATTAGGAGTTGATGACAGAGTCAGTAACATCCTATGATTTTTTTTAGGGCTATACAATACACACAGCGCCTTCTGGCCCCAAACTAAGCAAAGCTCGTGTGATGGAAGTCAGATAACTGATAGAATACATAAATACTTTTTTTTTTGTAAATACATACAGAACACCCCAGACACAGAACAAACATTTATTTATTCACAAAATGTTTGCCCTAAGTGGGAATCGAACCCACGCCCTACAGCTCTCAAGGCAGATACTAACCAATAAGCCAACGGGGCTGTCGTAAACATAGAAAGACTATCTGCCAAAAAAAAAATGTAAACAGTTCAAATATTTGTTGATGTCTTTTGAGTAATTGCTGTTTACGAAATCAGAAGTGTTTATCTGTTTGTTTGAGATTCATATCTGTAAGAAAGTATTTGGAATTTACTTATTGTAGACAATTTTCGTAAACGTTTTGTTGCTCCTAGTACCTACTACGAGTATAAAATCAAGAGTATATTCGTATATGATTAGTCACGGTACAAAATTCCACAAACACTTTCGATAAGGATAACGTCTACGAAGAATTCGGTAGGTATGTAAAGAAAAAAAAACTTTACTGATTCCAAAACCATTTCGAAATAGTACATTTCTGTACAATATTTTTACGTTTAAAACTCTGTAAAATATGAGGTGGGGTTTATTTTAATAAAAAACATAAATCAAACTTGACTTTCAATTGATGTCTCATGACGTCACCTAGTTGGGCAACTTTCATAGACTAAAGACGCAATGGCAAACCAAAACAAAATTTGTCGATGTCAAGTCAACGGCGATCATTATAATATTTTCAATACACATACGTCGAGTTGTTTTTCGCTTTATTATTACAAATATCTGGATTATTTAACTTTTAACGTTATTTGGACTCTGATGTAGCTTTTATGACATAAGATTTGTTTACTTCATGTCATGAATTGTAAAAACTGAAGACGTGACAGAATGGCTTTACAGCTTTAGCCTGCCCGATGGGGCAAATTAAAAAAATCTTGTCAGTTCTGTTGTCAAAGTTAATGAAATGTGTCAAATGTTTTGTTAAAGATTAAAAAAAAAACAAAAGAAAGAAATACATTTTAAGTCACAAACCGTCTTCGACTCAGGTAAATGCCGACTGCAGCCAGCCGGCGCTGGTCTTCCGTCGAGGTCGGTCAATTAAGTTTATTTCTACTGTATTGTATTATTTTTAGTGTGTACAATAAAGAGTTAATCAATCAATCAAAATAGTATATCGCTACGCTGAATAAAAAAATATTAGGAATAATGTAAAACTGTCTCATAGAAAAACATTACTCAGCATTGGGTCGAGTGCGGACGCACATGATAACTCTGCTGTGACAAGGCACCTTATACGTACTGCAAACTAGATAAAAGTGACGGGCACTGCTGGAAATGCTGGAACGATAATATTTAGTTTTATGACTCGCCTAATACAACTTCCAACAACTTGAGAATGATAAGATTAAAACTGGTTAAAGCTAGGCGCATAAACGTCACTTGCTTTTGTTTAACTGGATATATTTGTACCCGGTTTCATCCAGGTAAAACTACAATCTTATACCGTTACTTTGTAGGCAATTGAAAGACCTTTGACAAAATTAGGAATTATCGTATTTATAGGTAGGTGTATCTACTAGTATCAAAATCGGCACAAAGTATTTAAGTATTCTACCAGTTATCTGTCTTCCATAGCACAAGCTCTGCTTAGTTTGGGGTCAGATGGCGCTGTGTGTAATGTCCTATGATATTTATTTATTTATTATTATTTATTTATTTTATAATTTACAGGCTAGGTTTTTGACCACAGCTCACCTTTTTTTTTATAATAGATAGGCTTGCCATTGACCGCCATCCCGCCTGATGTACGCTCGCCTAGAAGAAACCGATTCACTCGCGACTTGAAGGTACCCAGACTATATTCATCGGGGAACACCCACTCGGGCAGCAGATTCCAATGTCTAGCGGTACGTATGAAGAAGGTGGAATCAAACCGCTTAGTTCGAGCTTTTGGAACATCAACCATAAAGCGGTGTCGCTTTTACCTGATGTTAAGTGACAGATACACCTAGCTTGAAATGGAATTGTTATCTGACTTCCAGATCACACAAGCTTTGCATAGTCTGGGGTCAGATGGCGCTGCGTGTAATGTCCTACGATATACGTATATATATACTCAAAACCTGTATACTTCGACTAGGTTGGTTTATTTATCTGAGTATGTATTGCATAGTCTATAATATGATTTAAACGTAAGTAAAATGGAAAGGAAGGTGATACGTTGCGAAGGTAAACCGTAGCAAACCAGTTACACACGTATTCTGTACCTAACCGGAAAGGTTTCAATTCTAGCTACATTCTAAATGTATAGAAAACAGGTGGCGTCTAGTTTTCAAATATAAACCTTTCTGTAATGGTTCTAACAGTAAAATAAAACCATTCTTCACTGGACTGTATTTCTTATTATTATTTCTTGCCTGCTCCGACCAGATGTGTAACAATGAATGCGTCTACAAGCAAACAGCGCCGTTTTAACAACAAAAGCCCGCTCGCTCGCCTAGCAGCAGGTAGAGCGAGCGCGCTATTTACAATTTATACAAAATTTCTTAGAACTAAAAGGAAAGGAGACGAGGGGCAGGATGTTGTAATTGTTTCGTCCGTAACAATTCTCCCCCCGGCGCAGAAGTTACGAAGCCTCATTTCTTCTCGGGAGGACGATGAGCCTTCTCGCAGGTCTTCGGAAAACTCCTCCTCGCGTCTTCACTTCCACGCTACGCACAACTCCATCTTTCCCTGGATACACCTTATGTACTTGTCCCAAAGGCCATAAGTTCCTCGGTAAAAGTCCATCCACGATCACGACTAAATCGCCGACTTGTACGTTCGCTGATGTCGGTGACCCCGATTCTCCTCTGGGCGTTAAAGTTGGCAAATATTCCTTGAGCCATCTTGACCAAAACATATTTGCGAGTGCTTGTGCCGCCTTCCAAGTCCTTCGGTCGGCTACCTCGCATTCGCCGACATATGGTACTCCGTCCGCCGTTCCGAGTAACAGATGATTTGGTGTAAGCGCTTCTAGGTCGTCCGGGTGTACTGGTACATGTAGTAATGGTCGTGAATTCACCGTATATTCAATTTCCGCCATCACCGTGTTCAGGACCTCTTCTTTAGGCGCTCGCTCTTGTAGTACGCTGTGTAGAGCCGTCTTCACCGTACGAATCATTCGCTCCCATACGCCGCCTTGATTCGGAGCTCCCGGGTCTATGAATCGCCAATCGGCGCGCTTTAACATGACGTAATCTTTAAGCGCGGGAAGCCACTCTTTATAGGCTTTCTTTAATTCGGCGTCCGATCCGCGGAAATTAGTCCCGTTGTCTGAGTAGTATATCTCCGCCCAGCCTCTTCGTGCGGCCATTCTTCTCATTGCCATAATAGCGCTATCTGTGCTCAGGCTAGCTAAAATTTCCACATGTATTGCTCGTGTGACTAGACAGGTGAAAATCATTCCCCATCGCTTTTCACGTCTTCTCCCGATAGTGATATTCATCGGTCCGAAACAGTCAACTCCGCACCGTGAATACGGTCGAGTATATGCGCTGAGACGTGCTTCCGGTAGATTTCCTTTTACTGGAATCGCTGGTTTCGCTCTTCGGGCCCGACAGCTGGTACAGTCGTTCAGGAGACTCCGTACTGCCGGCCTGAGTCGTAGAATCCAATATCTCTGTCTCACGTTGTTGACTATTGTTTCTCGTCCCACGTGACTGCTTTGTTCGTGTTCTCTGCGGATTATTAACTTCGTAATATGATGCGTTCCGTCCAAGATAGCTGGAAATTTTCGTTCTTCGGGCACTACAGCCGCGCCTATCCTTCCGTTCAGGCGTAGAATTCCATCTGAGCTAATTATCGGGTCTAATTTTCGTAGCCGACTGCTCCTTTCTACGGCTTTGCCCTTTTTCAAGCGTTCTATCTCGTTCGGAAAGCTTTCCCGTTGCGCTTGTTTTATTAGTAAGCGCTCAGCTTCCTTTAAGTGCGTCGCAGTTAGTTCGGTCGCACGACGTCGGCACTTTTCTACGAACAATAAGACGTATCCGACTGTTCGTACAAGTCTTTCGTACTTTGAAAATCGCGTCATTGTAATCCAGGGTGTTTCCTCTCCTGCGTGATTGACGATGACTTCATCGTATTCTTGAGTCGTTGCTGTTTCTCGAGGCCAGTCCTCCTTTTGTTCGTAGAGGAACGCGGGTCCGACGAACCATCTATCCGTGGTTTTTAGTCGCGTCTGTCCGGGTCGAGTGGCGTCATCTGCGACGTTCTGCGCGGTAGGTACCCATCGCCATTGTTTTGCCTCTGTTAACTCTGCGATTTCACTTAGCCGATGAGCTACGAAGGGTGTATATCGCACTGAGTCGTTCTTTATCCAATGCAAAACCGTTTTCGAATCGCTCCAGAATGTTACTAGAGTGTCGTGGGTGATTCCGAGTTCATTCCGGACTTCTGTCGCGAGTCTCGATCCGATTAATGCAGCTTGTAGCTCCATCCTGGGTATGCTTTGTGGCCTGATTGGTGCTACTTTCGCTTTCCCGGCGATTAGGACAACTTTTATCGCGGCGTCCTCTGTTATATATCGCCAATATATGGCGCATGCGTATGCTTGGTCGCTTGCGTCGCAGAACACGTGCAGCTCCTGTTCGACGATATTTTCCTTTTTGTAACATCTCGGTAGGCGAAGTTTTTCGATGTAGCTTAAATCCGTTAACCAATCAGCGAATTCCATGGCTTCTTCCTCGGGTATTACGTCGTCCCATCCCAGTTGCTTTTTCCATAATCCTTGCAACATGATTTTTGCCGATACGGAATATGGGCTGAGTAAGCCTAGCGGATCGTACAATGACATCACGGCTCCTAAGACTTCTCGCTTGGTAGGTGTCCGTTGCCCAGTTTTAACAGGTTCTGGTATTCTGTGCATGTTGGTGTTGAAAGCTAGTTCATCCTTTTCCGGTATCCATATTAGTCCCAGCGTTTTTCCTTGAGTGTTATTTCCCAATTCTTTCGGTGCTGATGCTTTGTCATCCTTCGGGATCGCAGCTAAGGGTCCTGGAACGTTCGCCATCCATCCTGCCATCTGGAAACCGGCCTCGCTGTGAACTTTTCGGACTTCATTTATAGCGCGAGTTGCCGTCTCTTCTGTGTCGAAGCTATCTACCCAATCATCCATGTAATGGCTTTGTAGTATAGCGCGATACGCGAGCGGGTGAGTTTCTTTGAATTCCGTCGCATTCTTATCTCTCACACTATGTGCCATGAATGGAGAGCTTCTGGCTCCAAAAATCATTGAAGTCGTCATATATTTCTGCGGTGATGCTGTTCGGTCATTGCCTCGCCATAAGAAGTGCTGAGCCACGCAGTCTTCACTTCGTATTTTTACACGCAGAAACATTTCTCTGATATCCGCGACCACAGCTATCGGCTTTAGTCGGAACCGAAGTAGTATCCCGTGTAGTGCTCTTAACAAGTCAGGTCCGTCCAGGAGTGCGTCGAATACTATTCGGACTTTTCCCGGTTTATTCGGGTTCGTCACTGCGAAATGTGGTAGATACCACATACGTGCGTTGTCGGAGTGATTTTCGTCGCATCGAACGGCGTACCCTTTTTCCAGCAGCTTATTTATCTCAACTGTGTATGCGTCTCTGAGCTGCGGGCACTTATCCAATTTTCTTTCTATTCCGCGCAGTCGACTGACAGCCATATCGTAACTGGGTGGCAACGTCACGTCTTCTGCCTTCCAAGGTAGGCCTACCTCGAAGCGGCCATTCACTCGTTTCGCCGTACGCTCGAAAATCTCTACGGCGCGTTGTTCTTTTTCAATGGGCTTCCGCTTGTTGGATATACCCATCGCGTCGAGTTCGAAGTGAAATTTCACCAGTTCGCTTAGTTCGTTATCCTTGCTGCTTAGTGGTGCAATGTCGCTCTGCGTTGTTTCTTGTATCGTTCGCACGTGTAATACGCTTTCTTCTTGCGTTACGACACTTCTAGGCGTAGACCCGTGAATAATCCATCCTAGTTGCGTAAGCGATGCTGCAGGTTGATTCCTTTTCCCAGTCAGCAGTTTTCGGGATACGATGAGATGCCAGTTATCGGCACCTATTAATATGCGCGGCTTTCCATGCGCATAACAAACATTTTCCGGTCTTAGTTTTCTCAGATGCGCTTGTTTCAGGAGGTCTTCGTCGACTGACTGGCTTCCTAGCACGAGATTTTTCACTGTCCGTGCTTTGATCGTGCGATAACTGTCCTGAGTTCGGCCTCGTACTTTCAGTTGAATAACTCGGCTTTCAGGTTGCTGCTGACTCGATGTGACTCCGCGAATGTGTAGTGACCGTACCGGGCCTCTAACACCAATCATTCCAGCGATCTCTTCATCGACCAGTGTTATTGTTGATCCTTCATCCAGCAATGCAAATGTGTCGACTTCCTTTCCATTGCATCCTTTAATCGTGATTGGGCACACCTTTAATAACACCTGAGTTTGTATTTCCGAGGTGTGTGTAGCTGCCGCTATTATTACTTCTTCGGGTTCTGAAACACCTTCCTTGGGCGAGTGTAGAAGTGCGTGGTGCGGTTGTCGGCACTCGTCGATTCCACACTTCTTGCCTTTACATTTAAATCGCCGGTGTTTACTATTGAGGCACTGGAAACATATACGTATTTCCTTTGCCCATTCCCATCTCTTGGGCACTGACATCGCAGCAATTTTATTGCATTTTGCAGTATCGTGGTCATTACCGCAGGCAAAACATTCTCTTTTCTTCGGTTGCGACTCGGTCGTCGCGTATACGCTCACTCCTTTACGATGATTCACACTTATCGTTCCTCCTTTGTTTCCTTGACCAGATGTGGTACTCGCGGCCGTGTAGGTATATCGCATCGCTCGCTCGGCTTCGCGCATTAAAAACTTAGACAGCGTAAGTATTTCAGATTCTGAGCGACTGCCTTTGTCTTCTATGTAGTCACACCACCGTGAGCGGATGTGTGGTGTTAGTTTTTCGGTAACGTTCCGCGTTAACATTGGATTCTGTAGGTATCCACGTTCGTCGATGCTCTCGATGATAGTGACGATATTTTGCAATTTGATTGCGAAGGCATTCAGTTCACCAGCGGTCGTATTCTGACTGAGCTTCGGTAATTTCTTCATGTCTTCCAATGCTTGATCAATTATCATCTCTGGACGTCCGTAGCATTGTTCCAATGTACTCATAATCTGGGCTGGGTCGGTAGCAGTATATAACAGGGCTAGCACTGTCTGTCGCGCTTCGCCTTTCAGGCATGTCCGCATTCGTGCTAGGTTCTCGGCCGGCGAAAATCCGTGAAGTCTTGTAGAGTCTCTCATCGCGGCTTTGAACGGTAGCCATTCTCCGTGAGCGCCGCTGAATACCGGTAAGTCTTGAGTCTGTCTCGGCGGTGCTCGATGGCGAACCATGCGTTCCATAACGTCGGCTAAACGGTCGATTCCTCTATCTTTCGGCTTTGTTGGCGTAGGCGATCTTTGACGGGGCATTTGTTCAAACGTAACTTGCGCGTTTCTTCCTCGCTCACTTGTTTGCTCTCTACGCATCGGTGAGTGATATCTCTCGCGATTATCTGTCTCTTTCCTTCGTAGCGGCGAGACGTATCTATCGCGGTTTCCCGTATCACCGTGGGAGTACTCTCGCGGCTCCCCCCGTGGCGGCTGCTGCTGATGAAGCCAATTGTCGATACGTTGCGAAGTCTCTAATTCATCGCCGGCCAAACTTTCTCTGTCACTTTCTTCTCGAATCAATGCGACATCGGCGGCTAATCTTCGCTTAATAAGCATAGCCTGTAGCTCGAGTTGTTCCCGACGAATATTGGCCAGGCTCTCCTCGGCTTCCAGCTGTTTTATCCTGATGCGTGCTTCGGTGCTTCTTGTGGAACGTATCGATGCAGCTTTTGTAACTGCTTGTTCCCGCGTAGGTGGTACCGAGTCCCGATGAGCATTGTGCGCAGTAGATAGGGTTTCCACAGGTGCGTGAGATGCGGATGTCTCTACATCGGTTGGGGACGCGGGGGAGTCTTCCATCACCCGCAGTGTAGGTTTTTCTCGTTCGGCTTGAGATCTTGTCTTGACCGGGCTTCTGTCGATCGGCATCTTTGGCACTTAAGATGTGCGCAGATCTCTCGATGTTCTACGCGAAGTCTTGCTCGTCGGTCTTGCACGTCGAGCTTGCACGTCGAGCTTCGAACGGTGATCTTGCGCGAAGAGATTCCACGTCGATCTTGCACGTAGGTCTTGTACGACAAGCTTTCTGCGTCGGTCTTGCACGGCGTAGTTATACGGCTATGCTATATGATGTGTATATATAGCACAGCTCTCACGACGATACTGAGCCGTATAGCTTTGCTATATGATGTGGATGTATAGCGCAGCTAATACGGAGTACTTGTACAGTGTAGCTATATGATGTGGATGTATAGCGTAACTGTACGTTGAAATCTTCTACAGTTGTCTTCCACGGCGGTCTTGCACGTCGTAGTCACACCGTAGGTTGGACTACGGTAGTAGCCCTTTGCCGATCTTGCAACTTGATTCTTCCCGGCGAGAGATGTGAGCGAACTCTCTCGCCTAGTAATCCTTGCTGGCAGCACGTATCCGGCACTCGAAGGACCAAAACTTGTAATGGTTCTAACAGTAAAATAAAACCATTCTTCACTGGACTGTATTTCTTATTATTATTTCTTGCCTGCTCCGACCAGATGTGTAACAATGAATGCGTCTACAAGCAAACAGCGCCGTTTTAACAACAAAAGCCCGCTCGCTCGCCTAGCAGCAGGTAGAGCGAGCGCGCTATTTACAATTTATACAAAATTTCTTAGAACTAAAAGGAAAGGAGACGAGGGGCAGGATGTTGTAATTGTTTCGTCCGTAACACTTTCCGTTGATTGATTGATTCATGAACAAAAAAGCTAAAATAAAATCTTCGTACAACCTCATACAAAACAACGTCCTCCAAAGGTTGTCTGAAAGAAATCGCTCTAGGCGATTAGAATGGTATAGAATGTATAAGGTAGTCGATTAGATCGCCGTTGTACTACCTTATACATAATTATGTATTAGTCGATGTTGTTTTTGTTTTTTTTTCTCCTTTCTAAGTTTTGTATGTTATAATGTATGTATGTACGTTGGTGTACAATAAAGTTAGATTCTATTCTATAGACAGCGCTGTTGGTTCATTGGTAGTATGTCTGCTACAAGAGCTGAAGGTTGTAGTTTCGATTCCCACCCAGGACAAATATTTTGTAGTATAAACAAATATTTGTTCTGTGTCTGGGTGTGTACTTATTACAAGTGTGTATTAACAAAAAAAAAAGTTAAGCTTTGCTTAGTTTGGGGTCAGATGGCGCTGTTGTTAATGTCCTACGATATTTATCATTTATTTTATTTATTTATAGAACAAAACCAATTCAAATTTATTTCGTCACATTTGTACATGAAATAAATGAATAAATATCGCAGGACATTACACACAGCGCCATCTGACCCCAAAGTAAGCAAAGCTTGTACTATGGAAGTCAGATAACTGATAGAATACTTACATATTTTTTTTTTTGTAAATAACATAAGTACCTACTTATAATAAATACAGAACAAACATTTTTATACCACAAAATGTTTACCCTGGGTGGTAATCGAACCCACGCCCAGCTCTTGGAACAGGCATGCTACCAATGAACCAACAGCGCTGTATATAGAATAGAATATAACTTTATTGTACACCAGATTAGAAACGTTACAAAATGATTGTAACATTTCTATAAAAATGTAGGAACAAACATTTAAACAGGGATATATTGCGGATTATATGCGGTACTAATTGAAAGAAAGAAATAAATAAATTATTTCTCTCTGACCCAATTCTTAAGTTAACGAGGACAAAGTCACGGGCGCAAGCTAGTTTATAATAATTTACTCTATAAGCGTATAGACCAATATAGTACACGATAAATTAAATGATCCAATACGAGATGAAACGCAAGACCCTCGTGGATCAGCTTGAGCTAGGCTCGCCGCACAAAGTGAGGAAGATATGTGGGAAAGAGGAGGGATATGACCAGCAGTTACCAGTGAATCGCTATTTGAAATAGCGCCAATAAATCTGATTTGAAGTTTAGTAGTTCCAAAGCCATCGCTAACTAAACAGGAAAATACTAAACTAAAATAGAACTGATAAAAAAAATCTCTTAACGTGTGATGCTGATGTAACTTCTTATCTCTTTTCCGTGGTGAGATCAGTGACGAGATAATATAAGCGTAAAATACGCTTCAAGGCCTCCAGGGCGCCAGGAGTGACGACCATGATCTTTGATTCCCGTGCTGAACAAATTAAAATCACTCGCGTCAATTATGTGGTTGTGCGTCAACGTATGTCGTAACCAGAACCACTAAAGGTACCTAATTGTTTATTATTCAGGTGAAAACCCAGGCTCTTGCATCAAAGCGTTCGTGTAGTTGTGTTTTCTTTATAATTTTATAAATTTCGGGGACATCGTGAAGAAACCATGCAACAATACTGAATTTCTTTTTCAATTTATGCTTCTGAATATGCTTATTTAGTTTAGGTTCAAACGTTTTTCATTAAGTATTCGGTTACGTGTGTTATACACAACCCAATAATTAATGAGTATTAATTAATTAAATACTTTAGTCGGCTTTTTTCTCTAGTATGTCTATAGTATGCGCGTTTAATCGGCTATTTTCTCTAGTATGTCTATAGTCTGCGCGTTCAATCGCCTTTTTTTCTAGTATGTCTATAGAGTCTGTACGATGTCAGCTCTTTTGTCTATTGTCTACGATGTATATGAAGTCTGCACATTTAGTCTATTTTTTTCTCATACATATGACTTTTATAGATATTTAGTCAGCTATGTTTACTATGTGTCTGAACGTTAAGGCAGCTCTAGTATGTATTTACCTGAAGCGCAAACACGATGTAGCCGGTGACGTGTGACTCGTGTAACACCTCGTGCATGGAGCGCAGTGTGGACCCCACGTATACGTGGATCAGCTGCGCGGGCAGCAGCCCCAGCATCGTGGCCAGGTGGTAGCCGCAGCCGCGGACGTCGCTCACCTGACAACAATCACGATACAATTAAAACAAGAGTTGACATAATAATAATAAAACAAAATAAATACCTGAAATAATAATAAATCTTTATTTGACAACAGACATTGATTTCATTACAAACTTGCAACCAATCTGTGATATTGTTTTGTGGAGAACTTTATAAGTATTATTGTAGTCGAAAAAAAAAATTAAACCAATTTATTATTATGGATCATTAAATTAAATTATATTTGTTTATTGAGATTAAAACGACTATTCAAATCAATTAAACATTAATCTCACAATCAAAAAAATCATTATCTAATCTAAACATAAAATGAGTAAACGACAAAATAAATTAGCTTTATTAAATGTCAAAAATATTTCTTTTAAAGAAAGGATTTTTCATTCATTCCCTAAATTAATTAATATTTTCTGTGAAGGAGGTACAACAAGGTGTATACACTGCTCTGCAGTTATTTTGAATGAAGTGACCGGTTCACGTTGTCTGGTACGGAGTACATATCAACATTGTATAGAGTACAGGAGCATCATGAATTTGAGACAAAGATTAAATTCATAAGCCAAAGTTCCTTGGTAAAATTACTGACGCAAGATGAATCAATTTGCGAACAGTAACATGCGCATATTGATGAAGGTGGTAATATATTTCCTGGCAAGAAATGGACATCTGCTGTTACTAATTTGAACATTTATTCAATCAGACATTATTTTCAAGCCGTTTCCATAACTAATTATACTCTTTACTTTGTACCTAAATTCATAATGCTGGTCATACAACTTAGTATGACCAGCATTGATTGATTGATAAATAATACAATACAGAAGAAATAAACTTATTTAATTTTTGTAACTGTCTTTTATTTGTCTGTTTATTTTTGTGTTACAAAATAAAGCTTTTTTTTTTAATAGTAATGATTTCGTAATCAATTCGAGTACGTAAACTTAAATGCGTACGAGTTAAAGTTTACGATAAAGTTAAAAGAAATTGCAAAATGGGGCACGTCCAATTAGCATTTGAAGGGTTTAAACCTTGAGTCAAAGGGTAATAGAGTCAAATTGTTAATCGGTAACCACACGAACTGCCGTTACGTTTCACTACCTATGAGTAGAAAATCATCAGAAAAGCAACTAAAATTGAATACTGTACAAGTTAGAAAAACTCTTTTTAAGGCTAGCACGATTCCACGTATCTTATTTATTTATTGTTTCTAGACTAAAACGGCACAGTATGCCAATTACAATAGTCCTTAAAATAATATTAAAATAGGTATTCAAGTTCACTATTACCAATCTCTTTATCCTTGCACGCTTTCATCTCACAATACTTTAGACACGCTGACATGACACTCCTCCATTCACCCGCAAACAGATCACAATCAGGCACCCTAGCCAGGAGAGAGTTGAAGGCGGTGAGAACATGTGGAATAGGAGAGGAACCACGCGCCACGGTTCGACAAGGCGGAACCGCAAAGAGTCTATAACTTGCACGACGCGGACAGCTGCCTAGAACAGGAACACGCAAGCGTACAAGCTCATTCAAAAAGAGTTACCTTATGCAGTGTAATTGTGACCATTTGCGGAAGTGAACTTACTGCTTTTATTAAGTGACATGAATTCGTTTGCAAGTTTTTTTTGTTTATTTAGACCAGACGCCTAAAATAAGAGAGATGACACTTACCTACCTATATTGTTTATGCCCCTTGAAAATATGTATCGCTCATCTTCTCTGCCCATGTTCTCATCCCTGTCTAACTAAATTTGATATGATGAACCCTACCAACGCTGCTTTAGATATACTCTTTACAATTAAACTTATGAGCATTCTTAGCAACCCGAAATCTATACTATTATCTTTATAATAGTATAGATTTCGGGTTTTTCGGGTTTCGGGTTTAGGAAAGATTTGATTTTTTGTTTGTTTGTTAGTATTGAATAGCCTCCGAAACTATTGGACCGATTTCGAAAATTCTTTCACCGTTGGGAAGCTACACTATCTCCGAGTGACACCAATTTACATGTTTTTTTTTTGTAAAAAGTAATGAGACGAACGAGACGCTCTCCTGATGGTAAGAGATAACGCCTATCCATGACCATTACAGCGATACACAGAACTTTGAGTAACAAAACAAAGCCCAGGGCATCACTGCTTTGACGCTCATTACTTTGAGACTTAAAAACAATTCAAACAACAAAAAAATAATTCAATTTTTAATTAAATTAATTCGCAGAACTGTTGGCCGATGGGGCTGCAAAGTTCTGGAGTGGAGATCACGGACCGGCAAGCGCAGCGTAGGACGCCCACCAACAAGGTGGACGGATGACCTAGTAAAGACCGCAGGAACGCGCTGGATGCGAGCCGCTTCCAAGCGGTCTTTATGGAAATCAATGGAGCAGTGGAAGTCCTTCAGCTGAAATGATGATGATGATGAATTCAATTTTAGAGTTCACATTACCTCATTAAATTTACCCTATCTCTCACATTGAGATCCGAACGCCGCCCGTCTGTAATATCTGCACAAAGTTTTCCGCTTAAAATTTTCCTCTGCGTTTGCTAGCCGCCATTGGAGTCACGGCACGACTATAAACTCCACTGTTTACGGAAACAATTTCAAGTATTTACTACGAGAGTTAACTTCAATGAATGTGGCTTTCGGCTGAAATGTTATGGCAACGAGGTGGGCACACGCTACCAATTTCTATAATAGCTACGTACTCATAACTAACTTCAAAGGCCCAATATCCCACAAGAACTTAAATATTATAGCAACCTCAGCAAGAATGCACCATGCTGTGGTTTCCTCGCGATGTTTTCCTTCATCGACAGCTCAATTACATATTACATGTATCATCAGTACATAGTTATATAGTATCAGTATATAGTATCCTTGGTTGCCTGGAAGAGATCGCTGTTAGCGATAAGGCCGCCACTTGTGGCACTAGTTAATAAGGTTTTTTGTTCTCTGTACTCTTTTCTATTTATGATGTGCACAATAAAGAGTTATATCTATCTATAGTATAAAACAAAGTCGCTGTCTGTCCGTCTCTATGTATGCTTAAATCTTTAAAACTACGCAACGGATTTTGATGCGGTTTTTTTTAATAGATAGTGATTCAAGATGATTCAATATGCATCACATTAGTATCTACATTGCACCCGTGCGAAGCCGGGGCGGGTCGCTACAATGTTTTTTTTTTTTTTTTTTTTAATGATTGACAGGCTAGTTGTTTGACCACAGCTCACCTGATGTTAAGTGAAGGTGTGGTCGAAGATGGTAAAGCACACCTAGCCTGGAATGGAACTGGCTCTCAAGTGAGGCTGCCGGAACACACCGTTAGATGCTTGGCGGCAGATTTTCAACTTGAGGGTGGTAGCTAGCCAGCCGAGTACTAGATGGTACCCTACCACCATGCTATGGTTTCCTTCACCGGCAGCTCAAGCTCATTGTTGGGGTTTGAACCCACGCCCTTCGGCATGCGAACCGACCGCGCTAACCACTGAGCTATCATCGCTACTAAACTGAGCTATCATGTAATAAATAATGGAACCTTAATGGTGGGAGGGGCATAATATAATTCTAACAGTCAATCTCGATTCTTGATACACATTCAGTATGCACTGAATAAAAAAAATCAAGATTGCATTGATAGTTATTACTAGATATGACTTAACTTGGATTGATGATAATGAATAATGAAGTCATATCTAGTAATTGGTGGTAGATCTCCTTAGCAGGAGGTCGTCTAGGTAGGTACCACCGCAGTACCAGTTATTCTACCGCTGAGCAGTAGCGTGTAAACATTACTGTATTCCGGTTTGAAGGGTACTGCAGCTAGCGAAATTACTGGGCTGCTGAGACTAACCATCGAAATACTCAAAGTAATGAGCGCCAAAGCAGTGATGCCCTGGACTTTGTTTTGTTACTCAAAGTTCTGTGTATCGCTGCAATGGTCATGGACAGGCGTTATCTATTGCCATCAGGAGAGCGTCTCGTTCGTCTCATTACTTTTTTATAAAAAAAAAAAAATTATGTACATTATTTTGTAGACGTGATTGCTCCGTGGTTAGCGCGACCGGTTCATATGCCGAAATTACATGTAGTTGACTAGCGTTTGGTTAAATTTAGCCCTTCTGTAGTAGGTATATCATCTCTATAATCGACCACATCACATTTTCAGTAGTAAAGATTTATTTACCTTCATAAAGTACACCTAGATTATTATATTTTATGATTAATTGTTTTAATGCTATTCTTTTACGAATGACCTAACGCACGCCCTAGACGTTAGTACTGAAACGTTTTTTATGATTGAGCTATAAAATCATGATATTGATGTAATGATGACGCTCTGTCGCGCTTCTGAGACTATTTTTATTGATGCAGGAATGTGCCCGCATACTTTTCTTTATAAATAGACTGAACTCTACGCAGCTTTTGACTTGTACCACTGGTGATGCAAATGAATAATTTTATCGAGTAATCATATTTTTAACCGAGTCAAAAAAGGAGGAGGTTTTAAATTTGACTGTATGTGTTATTTTTTTAGATAGATAGATAGATATAACTCTTTATTGTGCACATCATATATAGTAAAGAGTACAGAGAACAAAAAACCTTATTAACTAGTGCCACAAGTGGCGGCCTTATCGCTAACAGCGATCTCTTCCAGGCAACCAAGAAAAGAAAAATACGATAGAAAGCTTAAGAAACAGACGGGAGATGTAACACTAATAAGAAATAAAAATAAAATAAAAATTAAACAAAAAAAAAAAGTAAAAATAGTAGTAGTAGTAGTAGTTTTAATTTTAGTATGTATGTAACGCGATCATTCCGCCAATTGTGAATCGATTATGATAATTTTTTTTTTTTTTGCTTAGTAGATCATACTTCAGAGGTGGCCCCATATAAATTTTATAGAATCCATCGAATGGTTTCTAAAAAATCGACAAATATCTAAAAATTATATGTAGGTAGGTAAAAAACATCGATGATATTTTCGTTTACACCGAAACCTCGCTGTTTCATTGGAGCAGTGCGTTTAAAGAAAGAAAGAAAGAATAACGTTTAATTTTGTAACAAGCATGAAAACAAAAACAAACAAACGGAGACAGACAAAAGTTACAAAATAGGGGCTCACCTCAGCATAATGCTGGTCATACTAAGTGATATGACCAGCGCTGGTCTTCCGGTGAGCCCTTGTAGTTTATACAACCAGAAAATAAATAGACCAGCATTATGCTGAGGTGAGCCCCTATTTTGTAACTTTGGTCTGTCTCCGTTTGTTTGTTTTTGTGCTTGTTACAGAATTAAACTTTTTTCTTTCTTTTCTTTCTAAATATATGTACAATGTACTCGTAATCGTTTAGTTAGCCCAAGGATCATGGAGTCGGTTTTTTTAAGTGTAAAATACCGAGATGATGTCATTCTCGGTATAAAACTTTAAATAACACAACAAGACACGGGCACGGGCAACTGACACCCAAAGCAGATGTACACATGTACGAATTCATCAACCAAACTCTGATATTACTTCTAGATAATCTTTTGAGCTATCATATCGGACACTTTACTTCCTTATCGGATCAATGCCAATGTTTATGTATGGTCGGTTACGGTTAACTAGACAAAGTATTAGTATTTTAGGTCCTACTCAAAACGGTTACGATTCCTAGATATAGATAAAACTGGGAAATACTCCGAAATAGATTGTTTGTATTGAATAGGCTCCGAAACTACTGGACCGATTTCAAAAATTCTTTCACCGTTGGCAAGCTACACTATCCCCGGGTGACATAGGCTACTTTTTATCCCTGTATTCCCACGGGAACGGGAACTACGCGGGCGAAACCGCGAGACGTGCGCTAGTATATAATAGACAATAGACAACACTTTATTTGAGACATAATGAACAATACATACATACAAAAAAATTAATAATGAACATGAAACAAAGAAAAAAAACTTATAATATAATTATCCTGCTAATATTACAAATATGAAAATTCGTATGTTTGGATGGTATGTTGTTTGTTTGTATTTAGATGTTATGTTGTTGATGTAGTCTACTGTTTTATTCAAAAATCATAAATTTGATTTTATGCTAATAATCTACTGTTTTATTCGAGTAATTGTGATTTGCCGCAAATAAAGGCCAAAATAAATGCCAGTAGCTGTGATTTCACTGTAAAATTATGCTCCATTTGTCCATAAATGAAAAAAAGAAATTGTATGGAAATCGAACCACCCTAAGTAAAGTTATTAAAATAGCTATGAAATGAAATTTATTTATTTTACTTATTGGCTGATATTTGACAAAAATTTACAACTAAATAAATCAATAAAGATATTAATAACTTCATTACGCAACTTAAACAAGGTCCCCGACAATATCGGGGGAATTACAAGAGGAAGGAGGACGGATAAAAAAAAAATATGATACAGAAAAAAGACAAAATAAAAAACAAAAAGTAAACAAAACTGACGAGTAGGTACAATAAATATTTATCTACTACCCTTTTTATTTGTGCTACACTGACACACCACACATAGCAAAGCAAGAACGCTAAGGAGTTTTGGCGGGAACGCGGGAAGAGTCGTGTCGTTCCGTTGTATTTTTTTCCAAAACTTGTGTTTTGTCGAGTGTTTATGCATAAAAAAGGTGGTGTTTTATTCATTAAGTGCCGAATTACAAGCATAAGTGTGGGAAAATGATATAATGAGGTGAAACATGACTTTTCGTGTTGCTTCCGAAACTCCATCGAAGCTTAAACTAAAGTCCCCACTACTTTACTATAGCATGGCTGGACTTGACTGACACGGACTGGACTAGACCAATACTAGACTTTGACTGTAACTATAGATGTAAGATATGAATTCGTTCTTCGCAAATAATGACATGGTTCAAAGGCCTTTGTAGCCAAACCATAAAATCCCAAAAAAAGCAAGAACGCTAAAAGTATTTACGTGTAATCAAAGTGAAATAGATTGCTGACCGTAGCCGTACATCGGCAGCGGCTGTCATAAACATCCCGCCAAGGATGAGGGGCGTATTGATTGGATGATTGTGCCCGATGCGCCTGCGCATCCACGTCAAACACATTCCAATCAAAATGGCAGCTGTAAGCAAGGTATTATGCCAATCCTCAACATTACTTGATATAAAATAGGTATATATTCACTTGGTGGTCGATTTTTTTTTCTTTGGTTTTGGCGTCGCGTTTTAAGCATTTGCCAGTGTCAAGTATTTATATATTATTTATGACCACACCTTCACTTAACATCAGGTGAGCTGTGGTCAAACATTCGTAGCGATGATAGCTCAGTGGTTAGCGCGGTAGGTTCGCATGCCGAAGGGCGTGGGTTCAACCCCCAACAATGAGCTTGAGCTGCCGGTGAAGGAAAACATCGTGAGGAAACCATAGCATGGTGGTAGGGTACTTTCTAGTACTCGGCTGGCTAGCTACCACCCTCAAGTTGAAAATCTGCCGCCAAGCATCTAACGGTGTGTTCCGGCAGCCTCACTTGAGAGCCAGTTCCATTCCAGGCTAGGTGTGCTTTACCATCTTCGACCACACCTTCACTTAACATCAGGTGAGCTGTGGTCAAACAACTAGCCTGTCAACCATTAAAAAAAAAAAAAAAAAAAAACTAGCCTGTCACATGAAAAAAATGGCTTATGTACATAAGTAAAGTCTATCGCGTTTGGAGGCGTCCTCAATTAAAGAACTCTTTCACTCTAAGACGGTTTTACAACGGGTTATATTCATGAACAAAACCAGAGGCAATCTCGGCTCTACATAAACAGTGAAAAGAACCAATGACACAATTTTGCCGCGTGTGAACTGAAAACTAGACAAAATGTTTATCGAATTTATTTGAACGAATGGCGTGATTTTCCAATAAACGTATGTTTGTTATTTTATTCCGGCGATATTTTGGGATTATTACCGCGCCGTGGTAATGAAACCGAACGACGCAACCATTTCGAGATTTATGTGCGACTTCCATTACTAGTTCTGTGTATCGCTGCAATGGTCATGGACAGGCGTTGTCTCTTAACATCAGGAGAGCGTCTAGTTCGTCTCATTACTTTTTACATAAAAAAAAAAGCTAAATAATTGTTATAGACTTATGTTTAAAATATATTTTTGTTGATTTCATAACAGTTGCAATGCGTGTAAATGAAGCTCAATCACGACGTCGTCGAGCTCTAGTCGATAAAGTACTTGCGATGTTCATGACTCAAGTATAAAAAAAAAGTAGTTAAAAATAATGATGGAGAAGTGGTAGTTAAAAACTGTGGCAGAGTTTACCTGTTAAAGAAAGAAAGAAAGAAAATAATTTTATTTAGTAACACAGAACACAACAAATATAATAACAAACAGAGAAAAGGGGCTCACCTCAGCGTAATAGTGGTCACACTAAGTGGTATGACCAGCGCTGATCTTCCGGTGAGCCCTTGTCGGTCAAACAAAAAAAAACATAACAAATTACCAACAACAAATATAATGAAGCGAAATTAAAAATACAAACAAACTAGGTACTACTATGTTAATAACTTCTCTCAAAATATCATCCTACATATTAAGACAAAAGACAAAACATATATTTTGTTCATTGTATTCGCAATGTCATACCAACATCATATTGGTGTTCATCACTATAATATAAAGCTAAATAACCACTCACTAACTGACTGACTGATTTAATATATAAAATGTAATTTTTCTGTTTTATACCCTTGAATATACAATGCCATTTATGCAAACGAATCGCTTATTTCTAAGGGCACGATTGCCAGGGTACGTTTGCATTAATTTTATTATACCCACTTGAATCCAAGGGCAATCGAGCGAAGCTAGCATTGCAAGGACAACGGTTTAAAAATCTTATAAAAAGACAACAAAGGGATAGCCGAAAAGATAAATTGTATAAAATAATAAAGGACAATTTAATGGCTTGGCGTTTCACCACAGCTCACACGCTGTTAAGTGACGGTGTGGTCGAAGATAGGTAGACACGCCTAGCCTGGAATGGAACTGACTCTCAAGTGAGGCTGCCGGAACACACCGTTTGATGCTTGCTTTGCTTGTTTGTTGCTTGCTTGGCAAACTTTCAACTTGAGGGTGGTAGCTAGCCAGGCGAGGACTAGATACCAGCCAAGTTACAGGTGTTATATAGGGAATAAAATAAAATAATAAATAAATAAATAATAAATATCGTGGGACTATACACACAGCGCCATCTGACCCCAAACTAAGCAAAGCTTGTGTGATGGAAGTCAGATAACTGATAGAATACATAAATACTTTTTTTTGTAAATACATACTTATAATACATACAGAACACCCAGACACAGAACAAACAAATCGACTTTACCAAGAGCAAAAATGAAAAAAATAAGAGAAGGAAAAGAATATCATTGATTGTTTGATTGTGCACAATAATATGAAATGGTAAAATTATCAATTTTACGACAAATCATTTTTATTGCTTATGATTTTTTTGCCGACCCTATAAAGTAGCCCCGGTACACTGCGCCACTGATCAAGAATATTGGGCGCCTAAATACGCTATAAAAGAGGCTACATATGTACTTCAAAAATTTCTAACACGTTCGTGGTATTAATAATGAACATTCTGAAAGTTATGAATAAATAATTCATGAAATGTTTACGACACAACTCCTGAGAATATATTATTAAATTAACGACGCAAGCTCATTGTTCTCTTCGGCCACTAGACGTCACTGGGATCGATAAAAATATTTCCAACCCGTCGTAAAACTAATACAATAGCTTCAATTAGGAACATGCTAAGATATTATGTCAGTTGTAATGTCAAAATTAATAAACGCGAAACGTTGATAATGATAGTGGTCGAAAAGCGAACTTATATTATACTAGGTGCACACCGCGGTCCTACCCGCTACATATTTTCGGGATAAAAAGTAGCCTATGTGTTAATCCAGGGTGTCAGTTAGCACCATACCAAATTTCATCAAAATTAGTCCAACCGTTTGAGCATCCAGAAGTAACAAACATACAAACACACTTACACGTTCACAAACTTTCGCCTTTATAATATTAGTGTGACAATGTCGTCGACCCATTCTGCGGCTGGACGACCGACTGGCACTTATCACAAGTGCCAGGTCGTCCAGCCGCGGAATGGGTCGACGACATTGCCACCGTCGCTGGTCGAACCTGGACCAGATTGGCACAGGACTGAAGCATATGGCATGAAAAGAGAGAGGCCTATACCCAGCAGTGGGATAAAGAAGGCTGTGGACGATGATGATGATATACGGTATCCCAAACAGGCTGCCGAAACTTCGCTCACTGCCGAAATTACGTTTGTTAGTTTTAGTAGAGCCCTAAACACTAGACTTTACTCTAGTATTATTATTTATTTGGTGGCGTACACAAGTGTGACATTGTACACGTGGACCTGTAAAGAAACTCAGATGACCTTGACCTCTCCGTCCACACGAGTACCTATAAATATATTTTACGCATCGTCCTTTTATTGTCACCGTCGCGTGACCTGCAGCTAAATACAAGGACTACGTTGCAGTAGCACTAGTGCGAGTTTGGCGTGACACCAAGGGTTTATTCTCGCACGCTCCAAATTACCTCGATAACTATCGCACACGTTACTAATTCTATACGATTGTCGATCGTTGTGTCATAGTATTGCTGAGCGAATTTGGCTCTTGCAGACGATGGCAGTTCCCCGTCAGACCAACGATAGAGTAATAACAAATATTTCTTTTCCTTTCTTACGCTTTCTTTAGGTTAACATTGACCGCGTCCTATCAGTGACATGCGTCCTTTCACTTGGTGGTAGATCTCCTTAGCTGGAGGTCGTCTAGGTAGGTACCACCGCAGTACCAGATATACTGCAAATAATAGTTACTGTGTTTCGGTTTGAACGGTATTGTAGCTAGCGAAATTACTGGGCTGTAGAGACTAACCATCGAAAGTCTCAAAGTAATGAGCGGCAAACAGCGATACCCTACTTTGTTTTGCTACTCAAAATTCTGTACATTGCTGCAATGGTCATGGGCATGCGTTATAACATCAAGAGAGGGTTCGTTTGCTCCTTATTTTTACATAAAAAAACTGTTCGATTTTTCTGTCTATTGACAAGCTAACACTATATGTAGATACAAATTCACCCGATACTTTGACATTTTAAATAGTGTCCTTGTCAGATTTGACAGCCCCGTTGGCTCATTGGTAGTATATCTGCCTTGAGAGCTGTAGGGCGTAGGTTCGATTCCCACTCAGGGCAAACATTTTGTGAATAAACAAATGTTTGTCCTGTGCCTGGGTGTTCTGTATGTATTATAAGTATGTATTTACAAAAAAAAAGTATTTATGTATTCTATCAGTTATCAAACTTCCATCACACAAGCTTTGCTTAGTTTGGGGCCAGATGGCGCTGTGTCCTACGATATTTATTTATTTAGATATTTTAGCTTTTTCTTAAAAATAACATAAGTTACATAAACAAACAAAAAAATACTCGTGAAACGAGCATACCATACGTTATAAGGAAACATTTTTGTTTGTTTTACTTTCTCATGATCAATTAGGTACATCGGAAACTCGGACTATAGCTTCGGCTACATTCGGTGGCCTTCTTCATGGAGACAAAGCTGAGTACAACGCGCGCGCACGTGAAGACAGCGCAGTGGCGTAAGAAAATATTGATTCTATACCAATTAATTTACTGTTGTGTGTATGCCTCGAGCATTCATGCTCACCATCGAAGGCTCCTTCTTGCGGCAGCGTCGTGTGTCGGGTCGCTGTCTTCCCTCAGATATGGTTGAGGAGGGCGATGGCTGGCACATGCGTCATACTCGTGATCCGGTGCTGCTTGCGGGTCGCTGGTCTGCTCGCGGTATACACACAATCTAGTACCTACTTTAACCTTAGATTAAGATTAAAAAATTAAATGTTAAATTTAATTAGATTTGCGAGTTACGTTTGCGTACTTCCGGTAACAGTAAAGTCAAACGGTAAATTCTATTCTCATCCTTATTATTTTAAGATTATGGAATAGCGTTTGGGCGTTGCGAACGTGTAATTTTTACTCTTAGCAAAATTTCATTTTAATTAAAACCTAATAAAGTTTCAGATGTGATCGATTGCGCGCAAAAATAAGTGCCGGAGAACAATTGCGACAAAGAAGTTTACTGCCCCTAAGAGATAAAAACTAGTATCAATGAAGATAAGGAGTTTTATGAGTCGTAGCTTGTTTGTATCAAGCGCGTTGTTTGTAGCGATACGAATGGAGAGGATCACGGATCACGGTCAATCATCCAGCCTACTTAGCTATCTGTGGATTTATCTCTACCTAAATAGCCAAATGAAGGCCGTGAGGTAATAAATAAGAGTATCATTGTAAACTTCTTTAAAACAAACTTCTATTACTTGCAAGATTCGAGTGCCGACAACTAGTGAGCCCAAGTAAAATAACATAATCCCATTAATACTAAAAATGTGAAAGTTTGGATGGATGGATGTTTGTTACTCTTTCACGCAAAAACTACTGAACGGATTTGGATGATTTTTTTTAATGGCTAGGTGTTTGATACCGATTCACTCTCGACTCGAAGACACCCAGATTGTATCTATCAGGGAACACCCACTTGTGTTTTGGAAATCCGTGCGGTGCTGACATAGACAGCAATACATTAATTAGGATTCGTCTGGTTAATTAATCATAATTATATAATTGTAATCAAAATACGCTACTGACTAAACTGGACCAATTTGATTCATGCTATCATAAAAACAATGTTTCGACAAATTAAATACCTGAACACTAGTATAGAATTTTTATTTTTGTGCGGTAACTGTGTGTGCGTGCGTGTGTCTTTGTGCGTGTGTATCAGATCTTGGTTCGTCACTTACACTGATATTTTAGACTTCCTTTGCGTAACCGTTATCAGCAACGTAATGCTCGTATTACGGTCACAAGATTCCCTACAATCTACATAAATGTATTTCATAATGACCTGAATACACAAGTGATATTTCCGAATTACAAGTCAAGTAAGATGTTCATGTCTAACATGCATAGATTCTTGTTTTTTTTACATTCTTTTATTTTTTCTCTTCTTCTTTGACATCGTAGCTTGTGCATTCTGCCAGTTTCAGTGTAATTATTCAGCTACAAGCTTCTAAAGAATTCTTCATCATTGACTTGAAACGTTCATTTCTGTTTTTTTGTAAAACGGGAAAACTAACCGAAGGACTCCTTTACTTTTATAATAAACATAGGTCAGACTAACAGAATTTGGTAATTTTGTAGCGATGATAGTTCAGTGGGCAGCACGGTCGGTTTACCAACGGCGGGCGTGAGTTCAACACCCAACAATGAGCTTCAGCTACCAGTAAAGGAAACATTGAGAGGAAACCACAACATAGTGATAGGGTAAATACTAGTACCTACTCTGCTATACCATCCTCTAGTAGAAAATCTGCCGCCAAGCACCAGTGTGTTCCGGCAACCTCACTAGACAGCCGCGGTTAGCCGGGTCCATTCCAGGTTCTGTGTGTTTTACCATCTTCGATCACACCATCACTTAATATCAGGTGAGCTGTGGTCAAACAAATAGTTTGTCAAACTGTCAAGCATAAAAAAATCATAAAAAATCACCCAAGGACTTGCCAAGCATTGGCCTTTATTCTGTTACCTGATAGGTACTTAGAAATCTACAGCCGGACAAGACACGGTCTAAATGCTATGCTTTCACGACACTTATTAAAATGTCAAATGCAAAGCAAACGACGTCATCACTCGTCTGATACGTGAAAATGCGGACATTTGGCTCGATAATAAAACGGGAAATGGGAGGGAAGTTACTTTTATTGTAGGAGAAATTGGGTCGGACATTTCCAAACTCGGCTGTCCTGGCTGGCGGAGGCGCGACACAGCGGCACTAGACACAATAAAGTATGCGACACAGCTTGTAATGAAAATAGTTTTGCCCACGGCGTCACCGTAACACACCCGTTAGATGCTTGGCAGATTTTCTAGTTGACGGTAGATCTTCTTAGCAGGAGGTCGTCTAGGTAGGTACCACCGCAGTACCAGATATTCTGCCGCTAAGCAGTAGTGTGTAAACATTACTGTGTTCCGGTTTGAAGGGTACTGCAGCTCGTGAAATTACTGGGCTGTTGAGACTAACCATCGAAAGTCTCAAAGTAATGAGCGCCAAAGCAGTGATGGACTTTGTTACTCAAAGTTTTGTGTATTGCTGCAATGGTCATGGACAGGCGTTATCTCTTACCATCAGGAGAGCGTCTCGTTCGTCTCATTACTTTTTACATTAAAAAAAAAGTTAGTCAGCCTAGTACAAGAAAGTATACAAGCATCTTGCTTCATAGTGCGAAGCAAGACAAGGCCTCGCACGCGTTGTACTCAGCTTTGTGTCCATGATGAAGGCCACCGAATGTAGCCGAAGCTATAGTCGGAGTTTCCGATAAAATTAAAGTAGAGTATACTTTATAGCAGCAGTTTGCATATTTTCAAAATTGACAGCTAGCTAAATCGATTGAAACAAGGTTTAGTTTCCTAGGTTAACGGGAAGTGCCTCAAAAATTACTGCAAACTGATGTCGGTTTTACTCTGTTACACATTTTACGGTCTTGCCTCTCAGCCCGCAAACAAATGAGAACGATAACGTGCGATAAGGTACTTCGTTCCAAAATTGTTTTGCATTGTATAAAATGAAGTCGCATTTCTGTCTGTCTGTTCGCTTAATACAGGAGTCGGCAACCTGTTGAGACAGAAGAGCCAAAAAGTACAAATTACAAAATTCAAATACCTATTCTAATTTTTGCGTATGGAACTGGAGAGTCGCAACTTTATGCATTGAAAAAAGAGCCGCGTGCGATTCGCAAAACGTAGGTTGTTGTCCCCTGGCTTAGTATTTCAAAACTACGTAACGGATTTTAACACAGTTTTTACTATCATTTGAAAAACTTCTTGCGGTATGTGTCAGTGCGAAGGGAGAGTTGCTTGAAAAAAAATATTATTTCGGTAGATTCTTATTCTTATTCAAAGTGGGGGCGATAAGTCCTGCACCGACATCCCGTTTGGAGTGTTTTGTGCATTTCCCCCTACCAGCGTCTACCCGAGCAGCTCAGCTCCTTGAAGTATCGGAGCGAGGCTCTGGACCGCTGGCATAGTAGCTCCAGTGAGTTGGGTGGAATGTTCACTTGTTCAATGATGATGACATGAATAATAGCGAAGCAGCTTCATGCAGCTTAGTAGCAGTTACCTTCTGTGGCTTCGCAATGCAAAAGCACATGCTCTACATCTATTTATTTGTATAAGTACCCATATTTATGCAATTTTAAATGAATGATGAACTATATAGTTTGATTCTCTTGCAAGCAGCCAGCTCCTAGTTTAATATCTCGATAGATGTAGACAGCAATCATTCCCGGGTTCATTACGAGCCGTGTCACGGCGTAATTTTCGTTATAGCGAGTAAGTAGGTCTGCGTCGGTGGTCCAGTTTCGCGACAATGGTGTGTTTTATTGCAGCGTGCTAGATACGCACAGTAACGGCTACTAACTACCTAAGTATGTACCAAGTTTCACAAGTATGAGGTGCGGGGACAAACATACTTCAAACTAAATATTGCATGTGGATTTTCCTGTTGTCACTTGTATGCACACTTTATATGAAGCATGATAGTGGTGAATAAAAGATAGCAATTAGGTATAAACTTTCGCTAGAATGTTCTAGCTACAAAGGTACAAGATTATTTACATTTCATGGGCAGGCATTATATATCTTACCATCAGGAGAGTCTTATGAGGCAAACAAGGCAAGAAATATGCGTTTTTTCAACGTAAAAAGTTACGAGGCGAACGAGGCACTCTCCAGATGGTAAGATATATAACGCATAACCATGAAAATTCGGTGTATATACCGCTGCAATGGTCATGGCCCGTGATCATTGCAGCGATATATACACCACAGAGTTTTGTGTAGTAAAACAAACAGGGCATCACTGCTTTGACATTTATTACTCTGATACTCTCGATGGTTAGTCTCTACAGCCCAGTGATTTCGCCTTGTTACAATGTTTTAATTAACCGGTACAAGTTAAAGCCCCTTGTTGGAATTTGAGAACAAAGATTTCGACATACAGTCCGACTGCTCTAACCACCATCCTGTGTATCGAATATCTCTAGAAAACCACGACAGCTAAACAAATGAACTTGTAATTCATAGACTGCCAAAATTATAACCCTCTGCTCAAAGTTTGGTCATCATCATCATCATTTTAGCCGTAGGATGTCCACTATTGGACATAGGCCTCCCCCGTTGACTTCCACAAAGACCGGTTGAAAGCAGCTCACATTCAGCACGTTCCTGTGGTCTATATGCTAGGAACTATAGAGAGGGCTCGGAGTTTACCTACGAGATCGAATCAGAAATGAGGAGATCTGTAGACGAACTAAAGTAACCGACATAGCCTAGAGAATCATAGTTGGGTAAATAGAAAAAAAGATGTCATGTAAATTTTACTTGCAACCACATTCAATACTGATAGTGCTTTATGGTTTTATTGTATAGCTCTTAGGCTTTAGAAATACTTATTAACATACTCCATTATCATACCATATGTGTATAGAATTATTACAGTACATTTCCATTTCCTTTCCTATGCCTACACATAGATAGGCATACCAAGTGTAGTGAAATAACTCAACACTCATACAAGACGCTGATAAGTTGAACAAACAGTACAATGGGTAGGTATTAAGCACATAGAACAAAGTAGTTCTGACAGCAGTTTGTCGCTATGCAGCATGTGTATGTGAACATTTTAGAGCGATTTTTTGTAGCGATGATAGCTCAGTGGTTAGCGCGGTAGGTTCGCATGCCGAAGGGCGTGGGTTCAAACCCCAACAATGAGCTTGAGCTGCCGGTGAAGGAAAACATTGTGAGGAAACCATAGCATGGTGGTAGGGTACTTTCTAGTACTCGGCTGGCTAGCTACCACCCTCAAGTTGAAAATCTGCCGCCAAGCATCTAACGGTGTGTTCCGGCAGCCTCACTTGAGAGCCAGTTCCATTCCAGGCTAGGTGTGCTTTACCATCTTCGACCACACCTTCACTTAACATCAGGTGAGCTGTGGTCAAACAACTAGCCTGTCAACCATTAAAAAAAAAAAATAGCCATAACTATAAAATATTATTATTAATAAATATTATTTTCACACCTGGCACACAAAGAGGGATGTTATAAGTTTGATGTGTCTGACTGTGCGTCTGTTTGTGGCCTCGTAGCTCCTATCTTGACGCAGTTTTTTTTAAAGCCGACATGATTATACAGTACAAATACAAAATCATTTATTTCATAAAGTGTGTTATGTACAGATTTCATTGTTGCTTGTAGTCCCTGCACTATGTGAAGACCTGTTTTGCAGGGACGACTTACACCTACACTAGATTAAGATAATTCTTAGCTCGATGAGGTACTTTTAATGAATTAATTCCCATAAGCTGTTACCCATTTAGTCTCCGTTTTCTTTTCTTTATGACTAAATATAATTTTAAACTACTATTTGTAATTTTTCAGAAAGAAAATTTGCTAAATTAAATTCATGCTGGTAGATGAAGCGGCCAGAATTCGTGTGTTGTTATCTAATACTATTAAGCAAGCAATATTTGTACACTTTGAATAATTTTTATTATATATTTGTAGCGATGATAGCTCAGTGGTTAGCGCGGTAGATTCGTATGCCGAAGGGCGTGGGTTCAAACCCCAACAATGAGCTTGAGCTGCCGGTGAAGGAAAACATCGTGAGGAAACCATAGCATGGTGGTAGGGTACTTTCTAGTACTCGGCTGGCTAGCTACCACCCTCAAGTTGAAAATCTGCCGCCAAGCATCTAACGGTGTGTTCCGGCAGCCTGACTTGAGAGCCAGTTCCATTCCAGGCTAGGTGTGCTTTACCATCTTCGACCACATCATCACTTAACATCAGGTGAGCTGTGGTCAAACACCTAGCCTGTCAACCATAAAAAAAAAAAAAAAACCAATAATAGCAAATATTCAAAATTAAAATGATCTATAAATTATGTTTAAAAGTCTACTTTAAAAACAGATAATTTTATATTACATATTCTGTACTTGAAGAAGGCCTACTTTACAACGGCTTTCTGTATTATGTTAGGTACTAGGTACTTTTTAAATCAATAATTGAATATAAATTATAAGAATTAATTAATTGTTGAAGCACTTGAACTGAACATAATATACCTAAATATATTATGATCTATAACATATTTTGAGGTGTGTGGGAAAACTACTAAAAGTTTTATTATTTAAATAAAAAAAGTGGCTTATAACATTTTTTTTTTCTTTCATAGAGAAAATAAAAATGTATACCTTATAATTTTTGCTTTCTATGTGACCTTTATAGGAACTAAAAATATAACGGCTTGGCCTTGCTTTAGACATGACATATGAAGGAAATAGAACTAGCTATTTACATGACCTTGACCTAAGCATAGTGCAGGATAAGTGAGACTAAAGGTGAATATACACTCAACCACACCATACATTACATCCTAAATTAGCTGGAATTCTTATTTTAACTTAGTTATTAGTCTTAGTTATTTATATATATAAATTTTGTCCAGATATGATCTTACTGATCATAAAGCGTGAAGGAAGTAAGCGGCAAAAAATACTCACGGCAAATATCGTGT
Organism: Biston betularia; assembly: GCA_905404145.2. NCBI lineage: Eukaryota > Metazoa > Arthropoda > Insecta > Lepidoptera > Geometridae > Biston > Biston betularia. The sequence goes on from FR989873.1 coordinate 13,196,441, forward strand.
TTTGTAGCCCGAACGGCAGCGGCGTCAGCCTGGCGAAGAAAACTATCTTGAAGGCCTGTGGGCCCGAGATCACTTTGAGTAGCGCCCTAGCCGTCTCATGTTTCAGCAGCCAGTCCAGCGGTAGATAGTTTCTTAACGCTTTTAACGTAAAATGAGCTACCGCTACACCGAAATTAGCACTCACTAGCACAGTACCTAGACCTTTCACAATCCCAAACAAATATCCACTGGTTATGATCAGCAATAAATAACCGATCGTTATTGGAAAGCTTACCAGTAAAAATAGTCCCATAAACAATAAAAATATAATCCAAGGGTTTTGCTCGTCCACCCATACTAATATCACACGTAAATACTCCTTGAAAAAGTACAACACCAATACGAGGCATATGAGTAATAAAACTGAAACTACGATGTTGAATAAATAACTGAAACACGGCCTTTTGTTAATTTTAGCCCATAAACTTTTCTTTCTTGCGACGACGGAGTCGGGTTGGCATTCTTCAATGTCCACGACTGCCATTGTGTTCGTTTGCAAAAGAGGTATTAGTCGCTGTTTATTTATGAGAGCAGAACCAAGTCTCACTTATAATGTGAATCGCCATAGCTTGGTTTTAGAAAATATCCATTTTACATTCAGAACCGCACGGGAATTTATTAAATATTCATGGCACTAATACGCCAACACTCTCGAACTCGCGAATTGCAATCAACGACTGTCAAATCAAAATAAGATGTGGTACGAAATCAGCTGTCACCCAAGTTGTCATTCATTAATTGACACTGACAAAAACTGCCAAATTTTAAACCACAGAGAGTTTTTTTTGCCTACTACCTTTTTTTGTATTGTCCCAAAACTATGTTTCGATATTCGAAAAAGTTGTTTTATAATTTTAGCATTAATTTTCATATTGTTACGGAAAAGAGACGAGTAATAATTTCGTGAATGTTTTATGTTATGCTAACTTTGTATCTAGGAACTTTATTTGATCTGGAACATGTCTTAGTACACCAGATTTTTATGAACGTGGAAAGCAGTGTATTTTTTATGTGAAATTACCTAATTTATACCACGTATTTTCCATTGGTTTTCTTAGGTCAATGCCTAAACAACCCTTATGATATAGATAGGTTGAATGGAATATTTAGTTTCGTAGTGTGAAAGTTCGAGAAAAACATAACCATGCCGCCAAAGAAGACCAGTGCCCCAGGGGCAAGCAAGAAAACAGAGACGAAGAAGAAGGAGAAGGTCATTGAGGTATGGCTCTAGTTGTCTATCAGCTTCACTAATATCATAACTATTTTTTGAGCGGACTTTTCCTTAACTCCATTCTAGTTTTTATTTGGCTATCTCTATCCCTTGGTTCCATTTAAGTTGTTCAAGTGATACTATTGTTTGGATAGCATTATTTAATTGGATTATATAGTTTATTTCATAAGAAGTAGTAATAGAAGAAATAACTCTTAATAACTGCATAAAGTTTGTGACATAACTCAATATGAACCATATAACTATGTCCAGGACAAAACCTTTGGTCTGAAGAACAAAAAAGGCGCCAAGCAGCAGAAGTTCATTCAGCAAGTAGAAAAGCAAGTAAAATCTGGAGGCATACATCCGGCTGCTCCAGTTCAGGACAAGAAAAAGGAAAAGGAGCTAAAGCTCCAGCAGCAGAAAGAATTGGCTTTATTGTTTAAACCAGTACAGACACAGAAAGTGGAAAAAGGTATATATTTATGATATCCTCAAGTTGAAAATGTGCCGCCAAGCATCTAACGGTGTGTTCCGGCAGCCTCAATTGAGAGCCAGTTCCGTTCCAGGCTAGGTGTGTTTTACCATCATCAACCACTCCGTCACTTAAGATTAGGTGAGCTGTGGTCAAACACCTAGCCTGTCAACCATAGAAAAAATAAAAAAACATAATTATGTATAAACATATAATTATGTTACTGGTAACCTACCCAGTCATTATTAACCTTCCAGAAGATATTATAATATACTGAAAACCAATTCCAAATTAATTGCATAGTTGCATGCTACTTTATTCTATAAGATTTAATTCATTGACTTCACATTTTATATATCTTGTCATATCTATCTCTTAAATTACTATTAAAATTAAAGTTGAGAGTTACACATCAGTTTCTCCGCTTACTTCTAAACCATGCAATGGATTTTGATATCGTGTTCCTCTCATTTAGAAGGTTTGTAAATACTATATATCCTAATTGAACTTTTGTGTAAGTAGAGAAATTCAGTGTTTTGTAATGAAAGCTGCGAAAATAAAATGCACCAGTGCAAAACTGCTACAAACCCCTGTTTGCTTGTTTAACTTAGCTTGCCTCTGTGTGTTATGCTAATGAGATTTCTCGATACTTTCAGGAACGGATCCCAAATCCGTGGTGTGTGCATTCTTCAAGCAAGGTCAGTGCACCAAGGGAGACAAGTGTAAGTTCTCCCACGACTTGACCATTGAAAGAAAGGTAATACAAATTGTTACTTACTAATAACCCTTGCTGAGTATGCACTAATGTAAAAAATTGGTTTTGTGAGCTTTGCATGGCATGCAGCATATCTGCTAGTTATGACATCACCAAATTAGCCCCAGAAATGAGAATGACTGTTACACTTTCCATCAGGTGAGATTGTGACCAAATGCATGCCTAGTCCAATAAAAAAAAATACAAAGATTAGATTGACATTTGCACATTCTTATCCTACCAGCCTATATATATTTTTTTCTTTGGTTTTGGCGTCGCGTTTTAGCATTTGCCAGTGTCAAGTAATTATATATTTTCAAGTTTCAAAAGTTAAATAAGCGCCATCGTAGCTAGTTTTAGTCAAAGTCGTCTTTGTCAAGTCCAGTTCGTGTCAGTTAATTCCAGTCATGCTTTAGTAAAGTAGTGGCAACTTTACTACAAAGCTTCGATGGAGTTTTGGAAGCAACACGAAAACTCATGTTTCACCACATTATATCATTTTCCCACACTCGCGCTTGTAATTCGGCACTTTATGAATAAAACACCACCATTTTTATGCATAAACACTCGACAAAACACTAGTTTTGGAAAAAAATACAACGGAGCGACACGACTCTTCCCGCGTTCCCGCCAAAAGTCCCAGCCTATATTGTCTATATAGCCGTGTCATTTTAGTCAGTTTTTTTTTATGGCTTATGCTTCACTTCAAATATTCTTGATTCAAATCAAGAAATAATCATCAGATCTTACAAGTAGCACTAAAAGAGGTTTTTATATATTTACCCATCAATGCCACATCCACCTGTACTAATTCACTCGTACCTTTTTTTAAAAATTTATTAGTGTTACAACATCTGTTTTTTTCATTCTAGGCAGAAAAGCGATCTTTATATGTGGACATGCGAGATGATGATGATAACATGGAAAACTGGGATGAGGACAAACTCAAAGAGGTGGTGGAGAAAAAACTCGCTGAGGAAAAGCAGATGCCCACTACTGACATTGTAAGTGCTTAATGCAACTTTTACCTTAAGATGAAAAGCTATGTTCTTCAGGTGTGAATTTGTTGTGGTAGGTAATAGGAAGTAAAGTTCTGAAATCTTTCTCCATATGTCTTGCATCAAAACTTAAGTCATGTTGCAGGATATACATATACTGTAATACCTAGTTGAGGTTTAGAGCATATTATCTAGGCTAGGCCTATTGTTTTATTTTTGAATCAGCGTTTCACTCGAGGCTTCATAATTATGTTAGTTTTTTTTCTTTGGTTTTGGCGTCTCATCTTGAGCATTTGCCAGTGTCAAGTGTTTTATATTTTCAAGTTTCTAAAGTTAAATAAGTTGACTCATAGTTATAATTATAGTTAAAAATCCAGTCTTGGTCAAGTCCAGTTCGTATCAGTCAAATCCAGTCATGCTTTAGTAAAGTAGTGGCGATGGAGTTTTGGAAGGAACACGAAAGTCATGTTTCACCACATTATATCATTTTCTCACACTCGCGCTTGTGATTCGGCACTTTATGAATAAAACACCACCATTTTTATGCATAAACACTTGACAAAACACTAGTTTTGGAAAAAAATACAACGGGGCGATACGACTCTTTCCGTGTTCCCGCCAAAAGATATGTTAGTTATTGGTACATTGTAAAATATATTTGATAGATTATCAATTACAAACATGTTTGACCGCCAGCGTTGTTTTTACATGACGCGACCAGTATAAAGGCAAAAGTTTGTGAGTGTGTTTGTATCTTTATTACAGCTAGTTGTTTTATAAATGCTTTTGTTTAATTTCAGATATGCAAACACTTTTTAGAAGCCGTAGAGAAATCCAAATATGGTTGGTTCTGGGAATGTCCAGCTGGGTCTAAATGTATTTACAGGCACGCACTACCACCTGGGTTTGTTCTAAAGAGGGACAAAAAGAAAATGGAAGAGAAGAAGAATGAGATTTCTCTTGTCGATCTAATAGAGAGGGAGCGAGCGGCGCTAGGAGCTAACCAGACAAAGATTACGCTGGAAACTTTTCTTGCATGGAAGAAAAAGAAGATCAAGGAGAAACAGGTATTTTAATACAATAATATAAATAAAGAGGTTATATTAACGTAAATCCAACATGGCGGGCTTTATATTTATAACCTAAATGCGTAACACTTTTTTTTTCTTCAAACTAGTTTTTTTATGTCAAAAGTAATGAGACGAACGAGCCGCTCTCCTGATGGTAAGAGATAACGCCCGTCCATGACCATTGCAGCAATACACAGAACTTTGAGTAACAAAACAAAGTCCAGGGCATCGTTGTTTTGGCGCTCATTACTTTGAGACTTTCGATGGTTAGTCTCAATAGCCCAAAAATTTAGCTAGCTGCAGTACCCTTCAAACCGAAACACAGTAATGTTTGAAACACTACTGCTTAGCGGCAGAATATCTGGTACTGCGATGGCATCTACCTAGACGACCTCCTGCTAAGAAGATCTACCACCAAGTAGGTGTATATGGTTGGGTTAATAAAGGAATGTTTATATAATTTTGTTACAATTTTCTTTTTAATAGGACGCAGCTAATAAGGCAGATGAGCAGCGTCGCAGCGATTACAAGGCCGGTCGGGCGGTCGGCCTGTCTGGACGGGAGATGTTCTCGTTCGACCCGGCGCTGGCGGCTGACGATGACGATGATGACGACGAGGCCGTTGACCTCGCCACCTACGAGAGGGAAGAAGACGAGGAGGACTACAGGGAACTGCAGCTTGACCTTATTGGCATGGAGGCTGTGGAAGTAAGTTCTACTTCATCACTGTATGTGTTTACAAAAAAAAAAAAAGTAGTTAAGTATTAAAAGCGGATAAAAACGACTCTTGCACTTAGATATCGAGCAGCAAAAATATTCTTTCCGAGATGGGGGGATGAAAAACAATTGTATTATCCCTTAACTTATTCCATTGACAATGTACATGACAGCCCCATTGGCTCATTGGTAGTACATCTGCCTTGAGAGCTGTAGGGTGTGGGTTCGATTCCCACTCAGGGCAAACATTTTGTGAATAAACAAATGTTTGTTCTGTGTCTGGGTGTTCTGTATGTATTGTAAGTATGTATTTACAAAAAAAAAAGTATTTATGTATTCTATCAGTTATCTGACTTCCATCACACAAGCTCTGCTTAGTTTGGGGCCAGATGGCGCCGTGTGTATAGTCCTACGATATTTATTTATTATTTATTATTATTATAATATGGAGATAATTATAGAGATTTAATTATTTCAGGCGGACGATTCGGGCACCAAAGCCCAATCCGATCGTCTCGAGCAGCTTAACAAAGACCTTCCGAACGGTGACGAGCCAGAGGAGACCGACGGCGAAGCACCCGCTGTGCCCATCAATGAGAACCTTTTCCTTGATGAGGAACTGGACGAGGAACTTGAAAACTTGGACTTGGACGACTAGTGTTGTGAATAATAGTGATGTGACGTTATCAATACTGTAAAACGGGGTGAACAGAAGTTTGTTTTTGTTTTACTCGTAAGGTATTATTCACTTTTGATCAGATTCGGATACTCCGAAGCAAGGTAGACGCGCGTCGTACTAAGCTTTGACTCCTTGAAAAAGATCACTTTTTTATTATTTATTTTTAATCAGATTAAAAAACATTTTTCAGTTAATATGCCGCTCTGGTGGCATTACTTTTATAATATGAGTAGTTTTATATGAATTATGCATAATTTAAATTGTATTGCCTACATTATAAATCATTCTGGCTCCGTCCGAGAGCGTCAATCAATCAATCGTGACCTCCTCTCCTTTGGAATTTGAAAATTAGAATAATTAATCAATTTCGAGTGATAATGTAGAAATATGTCGTCCATAGTGTTACAGATTGGGCAGTTTGGATTAATATCGATGAATGTATCCGATTTTAACAAACATGAGCAATATCGTATATGTAAAACGAAAACTTGACAAAACCACGTCAGTTTCCATAGTAGAAAACGTATGGTGAATAAAGATTTATATTAAGATGTTATCTAAGCGTAAGTTTTTCAGGCCTAGCAATAGAGGAATCGCATGTTATATGTAATTGAAGAATAGGGACGTATTTTTGCTATTTAAACAAATATCAACACTAAGCTAAGAGCTTAAGGTTAAAAATGCAAAGCAAGTGATTGTACATCACGACGCGGACGACAGACGCGGTGGGACTGAATGCAAACTGCTGCATTTGAGCGTATTGGCGGAGTTGTAAAGAGGACGCGATCAATTATTATTAACCCGGAATCCGATTTTTCTTTGAAGGTGCAACTTTAATTCCTATTTTTATAGGTTACAGAACATTTGGTATATTTTTGGTAATAAGAGTGTAAGTTGTATGATAAACAGCTTTAAGGCTGTTTTATATGCATGAGTCATAGTTAGAAATTCAATTATACTGCAAAAGAGCTTCCCTCCTTTGCTAGTATCTTTATTCGCCCGGTTATGTCTTTTCCCCCCGTTTTACTGCTACATTGTACGACCAATTTATTTGGGACCAGTTTTTTAGTCCTATCTAAAAAGTTGATGTCAAATAAATTACCAGTTTTTTTGTAAAAAGCTAGATAAACACTGATTCAAGTTTAATGGTAGCTTTGAAATTTACACTGCTGTGCAAGAGTAAAGTATTTTTGTAGAGATGATAGATCAGCGGTTAGCGCGTTAGGATCGCACGCTAAAAAGGGCGTGGATTCAATTATTAACAATGTTTGAGTTGTCGTTTAAGGAAAACATAGCATGGTGGTATAGTACTTTCTAGTACTTGGTTGGCGCATTACCACCTGTTTGAAAATACTTTACCTAGTTTGGCAGCTAGTTTTGACAGCCGCTTTCCATTCTAGGGTAAGGTTATTTTCGACTAAATCAACGCATATCATCTGATGATTAGCGATCAAACACTTAGGGGGTTTACAATTCAACGTGGTCATCCTAGTTGTTCTGTAAAGTTCCTAAGCATAAATGTAGAAAATAAAATTAGGTGCGCTCGTAACGCGTTTCAGAGTTGCCATTATAAGTATTTGAATCACATCCTAGTTCATTCATCGTAAAAAAATGATCATTATTTATCAGAGAAATGAAATAAAGTGTTATTTTGTAAATCATTTTATGTATTTAATTTATTTACCTTTGTATCTATAAACTATGTAATGCTAAAGTGATAATAACAAAGAACGATACTTAATACTATTTGTTCAAGTGTTTTTAAAAACATAAAGGAACCACAATAGTGATGGAATCATTTTTTTTTTTTTTTTTTTCGTTAATTTGCCCTTTCGGGCAGGCTAAAGCTATAAAGCCATACTGCCTCGTCTTCAGTGTTATTTCTGCTGTATCTTAACTATGGTTATCGTCAAAGTCGTCTTAGTCAAGTCCAGTTCGTGTCAGTTCGTGCCAGTCATACTTTAGTAAAGTAGTGGCAACTTTACTATAAAGCTTCGATGGAGTTTTGGAAGCAACACGAAAACTCATGTTTCACCACATTATATCATTTTCCCACACTCGCGCTTGTAATTCGGCACTTTATGAATAAAACACCACCATTTTTATGCATAAACACTCGACAAAACACTAGTTTTGGAAAAAAATACAACGAAGCGACACGACTCTTCCCACGTTCCCGCCAAAACTCCTGATATGGAATCAATTATTAAAATATAGCTTTTTTTGCCTATGCGCAATTTAGTTATTTAGCCAGTTGACTTATACATTTTGACTGTAGGTATGGTATGTGTTTAGGAAGTAAAATCTCTGACTATTGAATCACAGATCATGCAATAAGAAATATTGGAGGACATTTCACACAACGTCATCTAGCTCTAAACTAAGCAATGCTTTTATGTACTACGGGAACCAAAACTAAAAATGCTTACACAAGTTTATGGGTGTTACTAAGTAGTAAGGGAGTTATTGAATAATGAACAACTTTTACTATGAGTTCCATAAGTGATAGACCCTTGCATGAATGCAATGGATATTTTTTCCGCTTTTTTTTCACTGTTGTGCTCATAGTTCATGTTCATTATGGTGAATATATTGCTCCTTTTTCAACTTAGCACTTGTAACCTTGCATATCATTTGTTTTCATTTTAATAAACATTTTAACAACACTATAAATTTGACATTTGTTCAACACTATCAGTAATAAAGGGTACTTAGAAATAAGAACAATGCCGTTATACAACGAGTGTAAAATTCATAATGTTTGGTACTTTCTTTAACAATCTTTTTAAAGTTTTACTTAATTGTCTATGGTGAGCCATCTAGCTGGGTTTGTAATGGTGATCTTATCTATGGTCTCTTGCGTAATCCCTTTCGCCTTCATTCTGGGGAGGATGTTGTTGATGATGTGGGAATATCCGTGCCCGCCAAAATCAATCTGAAAAAAGCAAAACAAACACTCATTATACAACCGAGCATACCGAAAAGCTTGAATGAAAAATGCGTCAAGGCCGCGAAGTTAATTTTTTTTTTTTTGATAATTTGCCCCTTCGGGCAGGCTAAAGCTATAAAGCCATACTGCCTTCCGCGAAGTTAAATATTTGCAAGGTGTCTACCGGCAGCCGGATTTGATAGCCAGTTTTTTTTCTTTGGTTCTGGCGTCGCATTTTGAGCATTTGCCAGTGTCAAGTGTTTTATATTTTCAAGTTTCAAAAGCTAAATAAGTTGCCTCGTAGCTATAGTTATAGTCAAAGTCCAGTCTTGGTCGAGTACAGTCCGTGTCAGTCAAGTCCAGTTATGCTTTAGTAAAGCAGTGGTGACTTTATTATAAAGCTTCGATGGAGTTTTGGAAGCAATATGGCCCCAGTTCAGGGAGAACAATAATATTCAAGTACTCACCAATCGATGTTTCGTATGTATATCGTGAGACATGAGCACTCGATCCTCTCTTCCCTCATCCAATAGCAGAGCTATCTTGTCTATCCGCTGCGCATCGGACGGCATGTCGATCGGTTCGTGTAGCTGGTAGAATGATACCTCCGTCCCGAATAGGTCCAGCTGGCAGTACGTGCCGAGGGACGAAAATTCTAGAAGCTTCTCCGAGTCTAGGAGAGTTCCTGAAACGTGACATGTATTTTACTACCGCCTGTTTCGACGAAAGCATTAAAATGCAACTTTCGATCTTCTTGGTTACTGGACAGAACCACGCGAAGCTAATTAAAAAAAAAATTGGTTGCAAATCTCCTTACCAAGAACTCATCTAGGTAGGTATCTGTCTAAACGACTTTCTGCTCAGGAGATCCTAGTAAAAATGTTAGATGATAACTACTTAGTATGAGCGGCCACTGAGACGTACCTATTAGATTGTGAATACATATAGTTATCTATAGATCTTCGGGTAGGTAAAGACTTCTTCTCTAGTACACACGCACCGACCGCTGTCTTTATTAGTGCGAAGCAAGACAATGGCACGCGCGCGTGTTCCGCTTGCACACCTTGAAAAAAGTTACCGGATATGACCGAAAATGAGAGAATTCCGCATAAATAATAAAAACAAAAATCTATAGACACTAAGTATTCGCTATAGCTAGTTACTCACTGTCCAAATGCGACATAACCGCTTTGTCCGCGCGGCCGCCCGCCTCCAGATACAGCCGAATGATCTCGAAAGGCGCGGCCGGGTCCCGGTGCGGGTGGAAGCTCACTCCGAACCCTGACTGTTCCTGCAGCTCGCCGGCTGCTTTGATGGCGCGACGCTCAAAATCTAGAAAGACAACGTAAACGGAAGTATTTACTATATCTAGCAGAAATAATTTGAAACTACGACAATTTAGTTGGGAGACCGTTTGACTGCCAATCCTGAGGTTCTGGGTTCAAATCCCACTTCACACACTTTTGTCTGGATAACGTTTTGAGGAAATTTGCTTGTCTGAAATAATTAATATTTATTTTTGCCTAAGTAGGTACAATCTTATGGATGAACATTGAATGTTGCCCCATTTCGCCCAACCAGAGAACAAGTAGGTACCTAGTAACAATAATAAGTAAATAAATATCCCTGTGTTGGTTATACTTTTTTTTTTTTTTTTTTTTTTTTTATGGTTGACAGGCTAGTTGTTTGACCACAGCTCACCTGATGTTAAGTGAAGGTGTGGTCGAAGATGGTAAAACACACCTAGCCTGGAATGGAACTGGCTCTCAAGTGAGGCTGCCGGAACACACTGTTAGATGCTTGGCGGCAGATTTTCAACTTGAGGGTGGTAGCTAGCCAGCCGAGTACTAGAAAGTACCCTACCACCATGCTATGGTTTCCTCACGATGTTTTCCTTCACCGGCAGCTCAAGCTCATTGTTGGGGTTTGAACCCACGCCCTTCGGCATGCGAACCTACTGCGCTAACCACTGAGCTATCATCGCTACAAAACTATTGCCATTTTAATGTTATCATAGAATTTAACCTATTGTCATTCTGTATATCTCCAGTTCCATAAATTGAACAACAACCGCGACCCAGCAAGAAAGTCGCTTTTTGCTTTTTCTTCTTATAGTTAGCGGAACTGGCAGAACAATTGGTCTTCGAATTTAAGTCAGTCAATTAATTAACTAACCTTTGATCGGCCACACGCTTGCAATCTCTCCCATAAAACCCGCCTTCACATCAGTGCATTCCACACAACCTTCCGTCAGTTCCTTAAGCATATAGGCGTGTATTTCTTCTACTGAAGCAGCTTGCGAAGTCTGTGAAATACAATATAAACTGTTATCCTTTGTTATCCCACACAATAAAAACAAATATATGCCAAAACCACGTCAGTTTCCATAATAAAATTCAACTACAAAAAAAATAATTAATGAAGACATAATTTTTGTCAGGTTGCAAAAATCGCGAGTAGGTACCTACCTCTACGAGAAAAAAGACTAAAAACTATCCGTAGACAGTCGGCATGTAGTGTTTAATCTGTGGTCAGTATCTTGGAAACGGAACGGGTGAACGGAATACCTGTACATCTGCGATATAGTGGCCAGTCCCCGCAACAATATGCACGGCTGTTTGTTCAGATACGTGTTTGTAGAAATTCACGTCGCGTTGGATACCATGTGTTGTGTTTTCTACTATTGTGCCTGGGAAATTTAGAAAAACGTTTTTTTTTGTTATATTGAATGAAAAAAAACGAAAACAGCACAACACAATTTCCTAGAAATGATAGTCTAGTGGTTAGCGTGGACGGTTAAAACGCAGAAGTGCGTGGGTTCAATCCTCAACAGTGAGCTTGAGCTTCCGGTGAAGGAAAACATTATGAGGAAACCGCAGCGTGGTGGTAGGGTATTTTCTAGTACTCCGCTGACTAGCTACCACCCTCAAGTTGAAAATCTGTCGTCAAGCACTTAACTGTAACGGTATGCTCCGGCAGCCTCACTTGAAAACCAGCCCCATTCCAGGCTAGGTGTGTTTACCATCTTCGTCCATACCGTCACTTAACATCAGGTGAGCTGTGGTCAAACACTTTAGCCTGTCAACTAAAAAAAACAATTACCTTTTTAAATTAGGTATATCTATTATTTCTGTTGTTTGTATAGTGTTGCCAACTTTACTTATTCAAAAGTTATGTTATAGTATTATAGTTAAAAGTAATTTATTTGAAGCCTAACCAGTTTAGGGTCCTAATTTTTTTCCACCATTGTCTTCCATTGCTACACCACTGTCCGTGGGCACTTCAATCTTAAATGTAGATTAATTTTGAATGAATTGAATAAGATATTCAAATCACAGAAAGCAAACAGTCTTACCTCCTCCATACTTTTTATATGCCGTCACGTCGTTCAGAACCGCCGCCTTCCCGTCATCATCGTTCAGCAGCAGATTGCTCCTCCACGAGTATGGATACTGTCTGATGTATCCGACGGTATTCAGCCTGGGTTCATCAAACTTGTCGGCAAGTTGGGAAGGAGGCTGGCGGTAGAAGTGCGTGAACTCCATGGCCAGATGCTCGTGGGTGAGAGTGCGACCCAGCACTTCTGGCTTCACGTCACCTAGGACTATTGTGGAAAATTCTAATTATAACGCATTAGGGTTTTTTTTTAACACCGTCGCGTGAGCTGTGGCCATACACCTAGCCTTACAACCAAAAAAAAAACCGACTCTATGACCCTTAGGCCAACTAAACGCACTGCTCCAATGATTGAGCGAGGTTTCGGAGTAAACTAAAATATCATCGATGTATACAATTTTTAGTTTTATGTTGATTTTTTTAAAACTGTTTTTAATCTTCAAAATCGATTCATCGCTAATGATCATACACATAAAAAAACATACAGTCGATTTGAGAACCTCCTCCTTTTTTTGAGTCGGTTAAAAAGTATTGGTAATTTTAATACAAGGTTCAAAAGATTGTGAAAGTCAAAGAATTTTTGAAATCGGTCCAGTAGCTTCGGAGTCTATTAAATACAAACAAACAATAAAATCTTTCTTCTTTAAAATAGTAGATATAGATTGATGAAGTTACTTGTACTATCATACTATTTTCCGTAGAACTTTACGTTCGGCATTTAATGAAGAAAGCGCCACTTTTTCTGCATACAAACACTCGAAAAAACATAAATTACAATAGACACAATGCGACAACACGATTTTACCGCGTTCCCGGCAAAAGCCTTTTTCCACAGCAAAAACAATAGCTATACTCGTAGCAGCAGTAACAGTGATGTCTGAAACTTTTGCTAATATGTAAATAAACAATTAGGTACATGCATATCAACGTTAACCCAACACAAACAATATTCATACGAGCATCTACAAACGTACGATATAATTCCGTCAAGGCTGGCGGCAATCGGCGGCATACCTACAAATACGATGGTCGATAAATGTTGGTCAACTCAAACTAAAACTACAGTAATACAACTCACCGGTTTGTATTTTGGGAGCCATTATATACAATGAAACTCTGGTTTCATTCTAATTCAATGATTGCTGACAGGTTTATTCTATACACCTGTAGATAAACGTAACAACACCAAACTCAGAAATAAAACTGATACGTGTTCACGTAAGGACAGACGATGCCCAACTGATAAAGTTGATACTTGATTGCATAATTTTATTTTTATCTAAAGTATCCACGCTAACGGGATGTTAGTGCAGGACTAATTCCCTCCATTCCGAAAAATGAATAAAACAATCCGAGCTTACGAATAGGTACCTTCTATAGATACCTGTTACTTAGGTATGTGTGTACCTAGTATGTCAACCCGCACTTGTCCAGCGCGGTGGACTAGGCTTACCCTTGTCACAATGCGAAGAGGCTGATATCATATTATTACGAGACATCGCGATAAATAATTATTTTGGCATTAGTTGCGCCCTGCGGTCCCGCGTTTTTGGAGATATAAAGTGCCTAAATATAAATAGTGTATGTAGGAAGGTAAATATCCTCTCCTGGCCGCCCTGTTAGCTCATTTGGTAGCAGTTCTGCGTCGAGAGCTGAAAAGGAGTAGGTTCGATTCCCACTCTGGGCTAACATGTTTGTTTGATTTATACATCTGAATTTATCAAAAAAAGAATATACCTACTATATACTTAAATATTATACGTATTTTTCATCTATAACTGTTACAACGTTAAGAAGTGACAAACATAATTATATACATTCAAAATATACCTACAGTGTAGGTAGGTACTCACATACCTACTTAGATACATTAAATTAAATCTTCATAAATACGTAAAATGAATCGCAAGTTCCGTTTCTCGTGGTACCTAGGTAAATGTCATGACAACGAATATTGTTGTTTGCAACTTGTCACATGGAAACTTGCACATTCAGCGATTAATTAATTTACTAAGTTTTCCTATACTAAGAGCTTTTAAGAATGCCAATACTAGTTAACGACTTCACTTGGACGCAAACAGCAAAGACAGTGCACATAAGGATACCTCAGAGAGATGTTAACCGCGAAAAAGTTGATATATTTACAACAGATTGCTATGTAAAGGCACATTTTAGCCCTTTCCTATTTGAGGTTTTTCTCTTACATGATGTCGATAATGATAAAAGCACGTGTATAGTTAAAGATGACTTGATAACCCTAGACTTACGCAAAAGAGACGAGTCAGAATGGGAATGCTTAGAGAAAGATTTGACAAAGCCTGAAAAGATGAAGCTGCGCCAAGAAATTCACGAAAAATGTCAGGAGGAAGCTAAGCAGGCGTTTGAAGACAAAAAAATAAAAAAAAGCCAATTAGACAGGTTTGCAGTCCATCAAGCGATGGAAATAGATAGTACGCAGCATGCACTCATGGAGTCGAGAAGAAATGCAGAAAGAAATAATGCCATGGATGCTCTAGAAGAATGGAGAGTTGGCGCCGATAAAGCGATAACTAATAATTGTTATAGCAGAGTAATCGAATTTAAGGAAAATCGTTCTAGCGTTACTGTTAACGAACTTCTCAATGATAATTCAAATGATGAACATAAAGGAGTTAAAATTACTGAACTACCTCCGTCTGATGATGAAAAAGAAAAGAAAGAAATTAAAACAGTATTACCAGAAGCAGCTCTTTTAAAAAAACCGACAAAGAAACCAGCTAGAAAGCCAGTTAAGATCCCGGTGAGGTCCGAATTCGTGGATAAGAAGAAAGAAGAAGTAGCAAAGCGGGTGCTGCCAAAGTTGCGAGAGTCAGCCATATTGGAGATCACTCATACTCCGAGGACGTTTCCTACGCCCAGTCGAGAATCTAAAGCCGACGAAGAGAATGCTTGGTTGAAGAATATTACTCTCGCTAGAAGGGCAACAGGTAAGTCAACCTATGATTTCATATTTAGGGCTTAGATACCTATGTATTCATAGAAGGTCCCTGACTCCTTTGTGTACCCACCCAGGATTCGTGTCGGAAGATTTGCGTCCAGAGGAGCAAGATCCACAATGGTGTAAGGAGAAGGGAGATGAATTCTTTCGCAACGGCAACTTTCTCGGAGCCATCAGCGCGTATACGCACGGCATCAAGCTTTCCGACAAACTGCCGAGCTTGTACGCGAACCGATCGGCCACACAATTTGCTCTTGGGAATTTTAATAAATGTGTAAGTAATTAGATTGTTAAGGTGTTTGGATAAAGCAGAGGAAAAGATTGGTTACGAGACCGGACAAGATGCCGCCATAAAGAAACCAATTACTCAGCGGTGGCTGGAAAAATGGTTTATGATGTGCAAACATAATGAGACAAATAAAACGCTTTCTTGATGCTAAGTGATAAGGTCTGTTCATGACCATTGCAGCGGTACCCAGAAATAAGAGTAACAAACAAAGTCCAGTCTAGGGCATTATAGCTTCGTCACTCATTATTTCGAGACGTTTGATGGTTGGTCTCAATAGTCAAATAGTCCCGAATTTCGCTAGCTGCAGTACTCTGCTAACCGGAATACAGTAGGTACCTAATGTTTACACGCTGCATAATATCTGGTACTGTGGTGATACCTAACTAGACATCCAGATAATGAGATCCATCACCATGTAGCATATAACCTGGATTAACACACTGCATGACTCACATTGACCATATCTCTCAGGTTGAAGACTGCTCTACTGCTCTGGACTTGATGAAGCCAGTTTGCGAAGGCAACCGTCGGGGCCGCGCTAAATGCATCGCGCGCCGAGGCGCCGCCCTCGCTCGCCTTGGTTTTATGAGCAAGGGCATCGACGAGATGAAGGCAGCAGCAAAACTGCTCCCCGATGATGAAACCATTAAGAAAGATATATACGATATGGAACGGGCTTGGGAGCAGAATCCGGATTCGGACTGATTTTTTATTTTTTTTAAATCAGACAGTGCTTTTTAGATTCCACCAAGCTATGGATTTGTCACGATGTTTTCCTCCACTGGCAGCTAAAGCTCATTGTTGGAGTTTCACCTAACGCCCTTCGAAGCGTGAGGATTCGCATTTCGCACTAACTATTGAGCTATCATCGCTACATGGGTAAAATATTGTTCTAAATTAAATAATAAAGTTGTTTATATTTGACCACAGCTCATCTGATGTTAAGTGACGGTGCGGTTGATGGTAAACACACTTGGCCTGGACTGGATTTCTTCTTTCGTCTATATTTATTTCTTCCAGATCTAGCCTTGAGATAAAAATTAAACGTAAATCGCAGTTATATACCTTTTTATATTTCGAGTTACCTTACGTTGAGCAGTTCCCAGTTAGTGTACAATTTCAAAGTAAGGAGCGCCAAGCAGCGATTCCCAAGACTTTATTTTGTTGCTCAAAATCCTACATACCGCTGCTCTGGTCATGGTCACTGGTCAGGCGTTATTGTCCTATTATCAGAAAGAACGTCCCGTTCGTATCATTAATTTTACATAAAAAAATAATAAATAAGCTTCATATTGAGAGGAACATAACATTTGCCAAAAATGCCATAACAAAAATCTGAGCTATACCCTATAAATATAATAACCCTAGGACCAGAACATCATTTTTAAGTTTTTCTATGTTTCATATTACCTCATAATTTAAGTTTGCTGCTTTCATTATAATATAAGTACCTATGCTACTCTATATGTTCTAACAACTATTTAATTTCAATAAAGTAAATATTATCCATTACAAGACTATTTTTGTAGGTCAATCCTAAAAAAAATTATGCAATAAAAATCAGCATTCACATAACGGAACATTTTATGTATTAATAGGAATAATTTACATTTCTAATTTCAATATTAGTTTAATTCGTCTATGACTTTCTTAGGTAGACCAAGATTTTTCAACAGAGCATGCGGGGAAGGGTCTCTACCACGGAACCTTCTAAATACTTCGCTCGGATGGCAGCTTCCACCTACTGCCAAGAATGTATCTCGGTACCTCTTCCCAACTGCCAGGATATCCTGGTCAGCACTCCTGGCCTCTTCGAACGCGCTATAAATGTCCGCTGCAATCATTTTTGACCACAAGTGGCAGAAGTATGCTGCCCCCCATTCTTCCGACATGATATTAGTGAAGGACAGTAAATGCGAGTCGTATTTATCGAACGGCAAGGCGTGGTATTTCGGCCACAGCTCGCGAACGATGTCACGCCAGAAGGTTTTCTTTGAATGTAATTCCAAATCGAGCTTTGAAAGGTATAGCTGTTTAGATAAGTCATAGCCAGACATGTGGCTTCTGATGTTTTGTAGGTTCTTGATGATGTCTTCAGGTAAAGGTTCCTCGGTGCTATAGTGTCCACTGACAGCACGGATTGTGTGAGGATCGTATAGCCAGTGTGTCATCACTTGCCCACAAACCTCTGCCGCGTCCCATTCCACATTAGAAAGCCCTGCAACTTCCGAGTAGTTTGCCTTCGTTAAAAGATGACGTAGTGAATGCCCGAATCTTTGGAATAACGATCCGACTTCCTTGAACGACAACAAAGAAGGTTTACCTTCAATTGGAGGTTGGAAGTTGAAAATTAGTGCTGATAACGGATTAATGGCTGTCGAAGTGCACTTGTTGCGCATCGCGATGTGCCAGCCGGCGTCGTCGTGGACCCGGATTTTTAAGTCCTGTCGCGCATAAGGATCGAGATAAAATCCGGCAATGGGATAGCCACCAGATGATTCATCGAAAACATCGTAGAATTTGACGTCCTTATGCCATGTGTTAACGTCTGATCTCTCAACTATCTGGATTTTGAATAAAGTGCTGCAAAGATTGAACAGGCTGGTTAACACTCGTGGCAGGGGGAAATACTCTCTGATTTTATCTTCATCGAAGCCATACAAAGACCATTTTTGCTTCCTCTGCCAGTACGGTATATCCCATTGCTCCAACTTTGTATCGAAGCCTCTTTCTTTTGCGAATCGTTGCAACAATTCAATCTCAACATCTTGCATTGATCTGGCGCTTTCGTGAAGACTGTCGAATATGTTATTGACATTGTCTAAGGAGCCAGCCATTTTAGTCTCCATGCTCATATCAACATAAGTTTCATAGCCGAGAATGTTTGCCTGTTCCATGCGGTATGAACGAATATTCTCCACATTCGTGCCTGTTTCAATTTCTTTATTGACATAGTTGGAGCAACGTTGCACATGAGCTTGCCAGGCATTCCATCGCAGCTCTCTGTCAGGACAATATTGCATAAATGGCTCATAAATATGAGGCTGTAACATAACCTTCCATGGACCTCGAGTTGGATCATTTGTCATTGCCATAGCTTTGACTAATGAATCTGGACACTCTCGTAAGATACTACCATCGTTTATTGTACTTGCAAACACTTTGTTGGCGATATTTACTTTGTCTCTGAATATCTGACGTTCTCGCTGCAGAGAAACAAGGATATTGTTGAGTCTGTCCTTTTTCATGCCTGTGACATCTAATCCATTCAGTTTTCCTTCCAAAATGTATTTATCAAGGAGCCTCTGCTCTTCATCAGTTAGTTTTTTAAGACGGTTTTTTTCTTTCACTGCAGCTTGGTAAATTTCTGTACTGTGGAACTTGGAGGATCTCGCTTTGTGGGCTCTCTCATGGATGTGTATGTACGATTTTGTTGGCATTAATGAGCTGTTACCGAGATACAGAGTCTTTGCCATGCCCCAAGTCAGCTCTAGCTGTGTATCTAGCTTTTCTATAGGTTTAAATATTTCAACAAAAGCATTCTTGCAGTTTAATGCAGACTGTTCAACCTGGCTCACTCCATTTTCATACTCTAAGCTTTGTTTGCTGATTGTAGCGATGCATTTCTCTATTGAAACATGATCAAACTCAGGTAGGCCATTTTCAGATAACAGTGAGTTTTGGTCAGTGTCTTCACCAATTTCTGGAATGCTGAAAAATCATATTTTATTAATATAGCAGCGACCCTCTAATGGAGGATAAAAATAATTCAATTTTAGTATTACAAAAACCTATTTACATTTATAAAGAAGAGCATTATATGCAACATAGAATAGAATGGGTTGTAATATTATAGAGTATAGGATATGAGGCATAGACGAAAAAACAGATATAATAGCCTAATTTGAAAAATTTATGTAATAGAAACACCGGCATGATGTTCATCCTTCTATCTCTAATTCTTAAAAATCTAAGTAGGTAGGTATATTTTATAGGTTCATTGCGCTATCTTACGTTAAAAAACTATATACCTAAATATCACATTCAATTGTGAACTGAGGTCAAGTCGTCACTTAATTAGAGTAAAAAAAATCCTTAACTATAATCATCCCGAAATTATGATAAAAATAAGAACTTACAGAACGACGTATCCAGCGTTGCGTTTACTTTGGTAAATCTGGTTTTTCACGTGCCGACTTAAAATATTCGGTCGCAAGAATGATAAAGCCATGTTATACGTTTATTATCCGCTAGTTATTAGATATATTTCATAATCACAAAAATCTGAAAACAGCCGAAAGTTATAAAAATCGCATCCACCAGAGTTCCAGACTTCCCAATTCAAGAAATATGTCAATTTTGAACTGACAATGACAGCAAGTAACCGCGACAATGACAGCAAGAAAGTGAAATAATTTTTTTTTTCGTTGATTTGCCATTTCGGGCAGGCTAAAGCTATAAAGCCATACTGCCTCGTCTTCAGTGTTATTTCTGCTGTATCTTAACTATGGTTATCGTCAAAGTCGTCTTAGTCAAGTCCAGTTCGTGTCAGTTCGTGCCAGTCATGCTTTAGTAAAGTAGTGGCAACTTTACTATAAAGCTTCGATGGAGTTTTGGAAGCAACACGAAAACTCATGTTTCACCACATTATATCATTTTCCCACACTCGCGCTTGTAATTCGGCACTTTATGAATAAAACACCACCATTTTTATGCATAAACACTCGACAAAACACTAGTTTTGGAAAAAAATACAACGAAGCGACACGACTCTTCCCGCGTTCCCGCCAAAACTCCCGAAAGTGAAATAAAATCAATGCTGTCATTTTAATTTTTATTGTAGATACGAATACACGATTGACGTGCTAAAGTTTTCAGACCATTTTGCCCTATAAGTCGAGTTTCAATTCTATATCCTACGGGTAAACGCGCGTTACGTCACGTTACGTTTAAGAAGCCAAATACGCTTTACATCCACATTATTTTACGTTTTTAAAGAAAAACAATAAGCAAGACGTTAAAATAATATTTAAGTGGATTTGTGTAGGTTCTTAGGGCAGTATGTTTTAAATTCTTTATTTTCGGTTGTCCTTACAAGTGCTATTATTCTAAAGGCTTGATTTCTAAGTAAATCAACTTTATTGCTAGGTAAAAGTAAAAAAAGTATAAAAAGTAAGTTCATGTAAGCTGCGTAGTCATTGTCGTTACTGTACTGCCCGAATTAAGATCTTTACTGTTATAAATATAGGTAGGTAGTAGATACAATAATTACGGATAGAAAAATTACACGTTTAAGACCACTTTCAATATATTTATTTGACTAACATAAATTCCACTTTCTCACACTCCTTCTCCACGACTGCGGCGACAACATTTTCAATCAAAGATACGTTCACCATTTGACAAGTGCACAATGCAGAACACGCATTTGACGCATTGCACGCTTGTGGCTCGTTTTCCTTCTTGTCACGTTTTATGATGGTGGTTTCCTTGACCGGTGGGCTGCAGCAAAACTCTGTATCTAAGCCCATCTTTTCTCCGTCTTCTAAGGTCTGTGGTAGATGCTGGTTCAGTGTTTCTGGGAGCAGCAGGCTGGCAATACCACCGGCAACTAGGAGGGCGCCCATGATAATCAGTGGCAGGACCATTATGTCAGAGCCCTGGGAAAATTATAATAATAATAGTAGTAGTAGTTACTATATAAACAAAGTCGATTGATATATCTACGTGTGTTTAGTTTCTAAAATAGGGAGTGTATTGGGGTTTAGGTTTTGTAGCTATGCCCACGAGAGAATCAAAATGTTTACGTTCGATACTAAAAAGTATTTACTTATCACCTTTGTTCTCTTTTGTTACTTACCAGATAATTCACAAGCGGAATAAATATTGGTCCAAGCATGCCCAACACTGAACTCAAGCTCATCCCGAGACCCCGCACGACAGTGGGATATAGCTCTGAAGCCATGAGGGGTAGGACCACGAACGATGACGATATTCCCATCTTGCCCACGCAGTACAACGCCAGGGTGACATAGGTTTCTAGAAATTTAATTGTTCAAATTGTAAATCAGCTTTACGATATTAAACTAAATGATGGTATATTTATTTAAGAGTATTCAGAATTAAAAAGTAACAATTACGTAAAAAATAACGTTTGTTGCATTGTGACGCAGATATGTTGCGTTGCGTACCTACTCCCAGTGAAAATATTCATAAGTACCTACTTAGTAATTTGTTTATGGCCTTGTATCTCCTAGTTTTTTTTTTTTTCCTTTAGTTTTGGCGTCGCGTTTTAGCATTTGCCAGTGTCAAGTAATTATATATTTTCAAGTTTCAAAAGTTAAATAAGTGTCATCGTAGCTAGTTTTAGTCAAAGTCCAGTCTTAGTCAAGTCCAGTTCGTGTCAGTCAAGTCCAGTCATGCTTTAGTAAAGTAGTGGCGACTTTACTATAAAACTTCGATGGAGTTTTGGAAGCAACACGAAAAGTCATGTTTCACCACATTATATCATTTTCCCACACTCGTGCTTGTAATTCGGCACTTTATGAATAAAACACCACCATTTTTATGCATAAACACTCGACAAAACACTAGTTTTAGAAAAAAAATACAACGGAGCGACACGACTCTTCCCGCGTTCCCGCCAAAACTCTATCTCCTAGTTCTAGTGTCAAATGTTTCAATTTTTTTCAAATATTTTGTAAAAAACAATTTACAGTCAAAGTCACATTAAGTATGTCTTGATCGAGCCTAGTCATTCCCTAGTAAAGAAGTGGTAACTTTTGACAACGGAGATTTGGAAGCAACGCAAAAATTTTAAATCTCAAGTAATTCGAGACTTCATAAATAAAAAAAAAATACAAAATGAAAAAGTCACAAAACACAACACGAAACAACACATAAAATAGAACACAGTAAGAACTTGAGTTTTGTAAGATATTACAATGCAGTGACCTTTCCGTGTTCCCGCCAAACAAACATTTAAAAAGTTACCGTGCTGCACTAAGAAGGTGGTCAAGCACGCCACTCCGCCGACCACCATGCTCATACAAAGAGTCCATCTCCTGCCGAGCCTCTCCATCGATGGCCAAAGAAACAAATAAGTTGGAAGCTCTACAATCCCCGCCAAAAAGAAATTCAAGAACTCATCACCCCCCAAAACTGGTGCATAATACGACAGACCAACATACACGCTGGTATTTGTAAACCAAATGAAAGTTATGATGATAGTTTTCTTTCGTAAATTTGGTGTTCGGAAAAGGTCTAGGATGCCGTATTTTCGGGACTTAGTTTTTTCGCTCTCTTGATTCAGTTTGTCGGTTTCGTATTTCCGATGGAGGTGTACCATGTAGTTAGCTGGCAAGGATTTGCCATTGATTCTGGAAAAGTAATAAGACAAATCAAAATAGAATAACATATCAAAGCCATATAAACTCATATTTTCTAAATGTGTTTTGATGAAAGAAAACATTGTGCGGAAACTTGTGCTACGAAAGCGCAGTGGCCTATAGCCCAATCACCATTTCGGTGTAGATCTTTGACAGGCACTAGGATATTAAAGGCTATTGCCGCGCCGATAATTATCGAATTAGGCAATCACAAAATAATTGGTCCTTCGAGCTTTATTGCTCAGTTTGTTTTCAAGCTCGGCGACTTAACTATAATATAAAAGTAGCTCAAATACTGACCTAGCCATACTTTTCAAAATTGTCTCAGCTTTATCGAACTGCCCTCTCGCCAGCAGCCATCTAGGACTTTCTGGCATCAGCCAGATAAACAAGAAGAAGCAGACGAACGGTAGAGTGGTTATCAGAGCTAGATGACGCCAGTCCCGTACTAAGTAAACTACTCCTGCTAGGAGGATCAAACCCAGGGAGTAGGCGATGTTAGAGAGAATGGTGCATAGCGTCCGATGTCGGGGGCCCACTAATTCGATAGCTGAAAGTAATTTTTTTATTTCAAAAATAGGCTGATTATAAATTCTTGTTAATTACCAAAAAAAGACTTACAGCGGTACTTGTTATATTAGGTAGTTGTGGTTGCTAGACATAAAGCTTTTTCTTTTGCTTGAGATTGCAATATGGCCGAAGACGTTTATCAAAAAACAAAATTATATTGGAGGCACTAACGTTAATAAAGCGGGGCAGAATTATCTGCGTATTTTTTTATTGGATTTATTAAACTTACCTAAAACGTAAGGCGTGGTCATAATAGCAGGTACTGTAAACCCCACACCGATTCTATATATGGTCCAAATCGTGTAGTTTTGGGCGAACGCCGTAGCGACTCCGAAAACGCATTGCACAAACAGATATATAAAGAAGGAGGGTTTTCTTCCCATAGAGTCTTGAAGGTAGCCAAAGATATAGTTCCCGATGATGCCTCCAACTGCCAGGAGTACCAGTCCAAGAGTAGGGTAGAAGTCATGATCACAAACTAAGTTCCACTGCAGGTAGATTAAAAAAAAGACATTAGGTCTCGTGTTTACGAAGATGATGAAAATGTAATAGCAGAGAGACTGAAAATAGAAGAAGACTTTCCAAGTACAGCAGAATTCAAATTAGATAACATTAACCAGAATGCTAGCCTACTTTGGTCAAAAGCTTGGCATTGCCATCCAGAGTGGCAACGCTGCCAGCATTCTAGCCACGTTTCCCTCCTCTAATGGATTTGGTTGTTACTTAAGAAGAAGCAGTAGCAGGTAGAAGTCAGCACTGCCACGGATGCCATTTTTTTAATTTAACTCTGAACAATAAATATAATATGTAGGCACCTCATTCACAATGGTGTTTTTGTAAATGGTATCATCGTATGTCCAGCCATATTTACAGGGGATGACGTCCGCTGAAGTCTTCTTCAGCACAGCATCCGTAAGGTCTTGGTAATTCTTCACGATATCGCTGTAGTTCAGGTTGTACATCGTGCATTGGGAGTATTGGAGCTCTCCGTTTTTCAGTTCTAGAGGTATGCTGTAGAATAATGAAGAAGATTTAGCAGCAATCTAAACCACCTCGCTACGAATCTCGAGTCAAGGACGCTGTAAAATATACTTAACGTCATGGAAAAATCAAGTTATCTACAGGGTCGAAGATGTATCCCATTTGTACCCCAGACAAAGAAATGGTCTAGGAAGTAAGTAAGAGAAACATGGGTGGATGGTCAATTTAGCAGAGAAGAAGCGAGAGAAAGTGCGAAAGTGATCTCTTGGCACTCACTTTTTCTTTTGTTTTTTTTCTTACACTGACATGAGAACTCTGTAACCTTCATTGGTTTATTCACTAATTGTACTTTGTAGCAGCTGTTGTAACGACTTATCATAATGTGTAATTTTGTAAATTAATATAAATGTTTGTATTTTACCATAACCCATAACACGCATGTGTGACGTCGAATGCCGACCTCAACGGAAGACCAGCGCCACCGCGCCGGCTGTGAATAGTCGGTGTTATGCTGAGTTGAGGCCGGTTTGTAACATGTCATTAATAAAGTGTTATCTGTTGCCTTAACGAGATGAGGACGAAAAGACTCATTAAAATTCCTTTTCACACCTTAAGTTTTTCACCAAGTCTTGGTCAACCAATGACTCCAGTTCAGGCACACGACACCAATGCGCCACTCCCGGTGCCATAAACAGCTGTGCGTACGCATGGAACCCGCAAGGGATCACCGCCGGCAGCAGCATCAGGTAGATGACTAGCCGCTGGTACCGTCCGAACGTGCCTACGTCTTCTAGGATCGTGTCGAAGTCCATGGTTTAAGAAACTAGAAGGTACCCAGAAACATATTGAAGTGTATTTAAGCTTTAATTATTCTGAATTTCACTTTATTATTTAATGTAAATGTAATTAGGTAAACGGTACCCTTTTCTGATGGCAAGAGATAACACATATAAATGACCATTGCAGTGATACACAGTACTAAACAAAGTCAAAGGCATCGCTGCTTTGGCGCTCATTACTTTGAAACATTCGATGGTTAGTCTCTACAGCCCTGTAATTTCGCTACCTTCAAACCAGAACACAGTACTGCTTACTGATTACACACTACTGCTTGGCGGCAGAATACAGTATTTTTGTACCGCAGTGGCAACTACCTAGACGACTACCACCAAGTAGAGCTTAAGTCCGTTGAACTATTTTTAAACATGCGTAATGGATGAATCCAAATAAATTTTATCAAAAAAAGTTGCTGCTTCGTGGGCTTCATCATTATCAGATGTGTCTGGGACAGTCAAATGCAAACTTACGTTGTAACTATAAAACTTGTTTTATTATATTTAAAAAATGCGACTATTGGCTAATGCCTCTTAAAACGGGCGCAATTTAACCGTAAACTTAAAAATATACTTACCCTTGATATGAAGTCTGAATCTGTAACGGATCCAACTTCTGGCCCGTAGAACCACTACGACGGACCTCCATCGACTGTCAGTCTATCCAAATACCTACGCCTATGTTGTTACTCTCTATGGTTGTTACATACTTACTGGACCCTAAACTCTACCGGGACATGTATAGAGTGATCAAATTTATATTCTTTCAAACTGGACTTTAAAATACCACATCAACTTCCCATTTGGTGGAATTGTGCAAATAATTGAACGATCATAGTTATCTTATGGAATTCTGAGACTAATAAGTCCCAGAACTCGGACTCAGGCTGCCACGTTCATGGTGTGTTCTGGAGACGAGTGGAGTGGAGAAAAGAAACGCTGGAGTCAGTCAAATTATATGATTTTTTTTTCTTATTGACCGATCCCACTCCTCTTGTCTCACGTACCTAGTGTTTAGTGATGGTAGTCAAATCATCAGTATTAAGCAACTTGGAATGGGGACTCATCCAGGTAAGAAGCTGGTTTAAATTATACTTATCATACTGGTGTCATTATCATATTTGAAGCGCCACAAAGAAAGATAAAAGTGCAAAATATTGGTAACAAGTAGTTTTTTATATTTTCATGGACACACATTCCACGCGAATTTGCCCAAGAAATACCATATGAACGGTTTTAAGACACTCCCTATAAGCAACATGGCCTGGGATGCGCGTGGGCAATTATTCCATTCTGGTCCAGTCAGTCAATTCGATTAGCGCTGTAATTGCCGGCGAAAGGACAAATCCCTGCCCTCTTTGACCAAGGTCGGATGGCAATGATCAACGTTCGATTTAGGGGGGGTTTAATTAATTACATTAAATTTGTACTGCGATAAAGTCGGCCAATAAAATAGAATAGTTCAATAGTCAAACATCAGGCTAAGTGTTGTGTAGTGTGTGTTTTGTAGCGGTGATAGCCGAACCGACCGCGCTAACCACTGTTAGCGCGGTCGCTTCGAATGCCGAAGGGCGTGGGTTCAAACCCCAACAATGAGCTCGAGCTGCCAGTGAAGGTAAACATCGTGAGGAAACCATAGCAAGGTTGTAGGGTACTTTCTATTACTCGGCTGGCTAGCTACCACCCTCAAGTAGAAAATCTGGCGCCAAGCATCTAACGGTGTGTTCCGGCAGCCTCACTTGAGAACCAGTTCCATTACAAGCTAGATGTACTTTACCATCTTTGACCACACCTTCACTTAACATCAGGTGAGCTGTGGTCAAACAACTAGCCTGTCAACCATAAAAAAAGTGGCTTGCCTTGCGACACGCACCATGCATGTCCACTTGTCCAGCAGTAAATCAGAATTTATTAATGACTAGCTGCGCCCCGCGGTGTTACCCGCTACATACTTTCGGGATAAAAAGTTGCAGAGTTAAATTAAATGTTAATCGAGGGTCTCGGCTACCTTCATACCAAATTTTATCCTAATCTATTCTGTAGTTTTTGCGTGAAATAGTAACAAACATCCATCCATCCGTCCAAACTTTCACATTCATAATATTAGTGGGATGATGATAAAATTTTTCTCCTTTTTCCTATTTACAAACCTATGAACAAAACATATTTAAATATATAAATTGTGATTATTTATTTTCAGTTTAATTTAGTTTCTTGTCATAAATGTATTTTCTTATTTAAAGTATAATTATATTTTTATTACATTTTCGTCATGTTCTTATTGTCTAGATTTTGTGGCACATCTTTCTGTACCACTCGGGATCGTCCTTCGCGACGGTCTCTGGCCGCCCGCCGCGGTGCCGGTAGTGGAACTCCGAGACCCCCCGACCTGGCACGCCGTTCACGGTGAATTTGCAGAACCGCTCCACCATGCGCGCATCCCACTCGTCTGATACGTAATGGACCGACTCGTATTCCACGAGCACCTGTAATTTTGCGGACCCGTTTTTAAAACGCTGATGTTATAAGTATGTTCCCAAAGTATGTAAAATAAATAAATATCGTAGGACATTACACACAGTGCTATCTGACCCCAAACTAAGCAAAGCTTGTACTATGAAAGTCAGATAACTGATAGAATACACAAACATATTTTTTTGTAAATACATATTTATACAGAACCCCAGACACAGAACAAACATTCGTTTATACCACAAAATGTTTATCCTGGGTGGGAATCGAACCCACGCCCTTCAGCTCTTGGAGCAGATCAGCAGACATACTACCATTGAACCAACAAGGCTGCCAAAAGGTAATGAGACCAACGAGCTCTCCTGATGGTAAGAGATAACGCATGCCCACGCCCATTACAGCGATACACAGAACTTTAAGTAGCTAAACAATGTCCTGTGCATCGCTGTTTTGGCGCTGATTACTTCGAGACTTTTGGTGGTTACTACAGCCCTGTAATTTTGCTAGCTGCAGTACCCTTCAAACTGGAAAACAGTAACAGCTTTTTTTATAAAAAAAAAACAATTTGAGAGCAAAAACTGAAGCGTTTGTTGTTACCTGCACTGCGTAGGTTTCGTCTCCAGCGCGGAAGGTGAAGGCGTAATCCTTGGGAGCGATGCCGTTCTCTCCATGCTGGTACAGCTGCAGATCTACAGACTTGATGGGCACCATTTCACCACTAGGCAGCGCTATCTCACCAGCTTCGAAACTAAAAACCAGATTAGAATAATTCCCAACTTTCCTTGCTAGTCGATCTACTTTGTACTTCTTTGAGATGTTCAATGCAAAAGAATCTTTGGCATTAGTCCCACTGTTAGGTAAACCTAACAGTAAAAACTGTCTTCGTTCACATGACCTAGATACTAAAAAGATGTAGATATTTCATTGATAAATAGTCCGAAGTTGTTCCGCGCGCGACCGATGATCACGTCTTGTAGTGGAAAGTTTGTATCAAAATGCCTACCTGCGCAGTGAGTTTCTCCAAAAACAGGAGTGAGTTTTTAGACACCACAATGTCACGTATATTTCACAAGTAAGTATTAAAATATTATGTTATTTTTAAATCTATAATGATTATTTATCTTGCCATTATTTGTCAAGCATACATTGCTGGCTAACCACGCGCGTGTTTGG
Source organism: Biston betularia (assembly GCA_905404145.2). Classification (NCBI taxonomy): domain Eukaryota; kingdom Metazoa; phylum Arthropoda; class Insecta; order Lepidoptera; family Geometridae; genus Biston; species Biston betularia. The sequence goes on from FR989873.1 coordinate 13,225,391, forward strand.
CTTGCATTAAGATACGTAAATTTTAAAGAACTTTTTGGTTGTACAAGTTTGTAATAAAACTTCGGACGGCGCGACTGTAAGGAGAGAATTTTCTCAGGTTACCACGGCTTGTCGTTCAATTCTAGTACAGACACTTGATGGTATAAAATTCTATCGTCTTTTTAGTTTACGACACATAATTATGTAGCTAGTATGTAAACGATAAAAAAGAAAATACTATTAAGATTAGTTAAAATCGAAGAAAACGTTTGAAGAAAAGTAGTTTCTATTTACGCCCCCTGGAGGCGCTTTCCCACTTTCCATCGATTGATTTTATTACTATCATAATTTGATTTTGATTAAAAAAAAAAAAAAAAAAAGTGAAGCAGGTACAATTTGAGTGTCTTCAAATACAGAGTAAACAAGTTTTTGCTGCATCCTGCTTAATATCAGGTAGGGCGTGATCAAAAGCAAACCTATTTTGAATAAAAAAATATGTCATCTTACACAGAAGCTGTGCAAGGCTGGCAGATGACTCCGACGCTGACGTTGGTCCCGTCCTCCAGGAAGATGTGGTGGAACGCGTATCTGTGCATTATCGTCCAGTCGCGTCTATCACCTGAATAAAAATAGATTTTTATCTGAGGTTGGTAGGTAGACACAAAAAAAGAAAAGATCTAAAAGACAAGAACCTCATAAAGCTACAAGCATTGCAGGAAATTGTACAACACAAGAAAAAGTGGCTATCCTTGTCAGAAAGACCGGACAAAGTAACATTCGATCAGCAACAACGCTAACGGAAAAGTAAAAAAATGTCTACATTTTTTACACATCTAAAACTTGAGTATTTTTTAGTGTGATTCACTAAAAACACAAGCTTTGGAAATAAGTATAATGCAGCGATATGATTTTCCCGCATCCCTCTCCAAAGTAAGAAAAACATAAACATGCGCGCTCCAGCCTTAAAATATTCCTGTTTGAAAATCTTTACAAACTACTTTAGCTCACCGAAGCTGTGATCTCTGAATGAGGGTAGAGTGAACTCGAAAGACTCGTTTTCAATCTTGAACTTGCATTTCAAGGATCCGAACTGTTCGTAATGGGACTGATGAGCTCTGCAAAGTAAAAGATTAGTTAGTAAACAAAGATACGTTTGATTAGTCTCTTTATCGAGATCCTCGAATCCGTGCAGAGGGTAGATATAATGTTACGCCATTCTTCTCTGTCTTAATTCGTGCGTTTCAAATCACTCCAAATCAGGCCCAAGCTTCTGGCCTCTGCAATAATAGGGCGCCACCAATACTTGACCGCCCTAAGTAGTCACTTAGGACAGACTCAGGATGCCAATCTCGCTATCGCATGATAGGATGGTAGCAATGATAGCTCAGTGGTTACCGCGGACGGTTCACATACCGAAAGTCGTGGGTTCAAACTTCAACAATGAGCTTGAGCTGCTGGTGAAAGAAAACATCGCGAGGAAACCATAGCATAGTGGTAGGGTACTTTCTAGTACTCAGTTAGCTAGCTACCACACTCAAGTAGAAAATCTGCCGCCAAGCACCTATCGGTGTGTTCCAACATCGTCACTTGAGAGCCAGTTCCATTCCAGGCTAGGTGTGTTTACCATCTTCGACGACACCGTCAGGGTCCTACTCTATGTTGGGCGATTCGCGGTCACCCCTATAGAATATGTCTACCGCAGCGGTTGTCGGTCCTGCAGGAAATATGCCCAGACCACTGCCACTTCAACTAACTAATACGCCTAGAACCTACCTAAATTTACCAAATGAAGAAATAACATTTTAATCCTACTTACGTCTTCAATCCCTCGAAATATTGTCGGCTCCACTTCTCCCTGGCGATGGATCTGATGACTGCGCCAGGATACAGCTCGGAATCGAAATCAAAGTACTTTGTGGTCGCTTTCCATTCTCCGTGGAAATCTACCTCCACCACTTTGGACGGGTCGTTTTGGTACCTTTAGAAAAATATTGCTTGATTAAAACTTAAAGCTTAAGGAGTCTATATTATAAAACAAACATGTTCTTCAAACGAATGATAGACCCGTGTGTGTCATGTAAAAGTATTGAGAAGAACGAGACGCACTCCTGATGATAAGAGATAACGCATGTCCATGACCGTTCCAGTGGCACCCAGAACTTTTGAGTGAGTAGCAAAATAAAGTCCACTCGGCGCTCATTACTTTGAGATGTTCGATGGTTAGTCTTGACAGCCCTGTGATTTCACAGATGAGGGGATTGTAGGATAATCTTGCATAGCAAAGCATTTACAGTGAATACAAGTGACATCCCCTACAAAGACATAAAAAAAACATTTACATTTAAAAAATATTTTTTATTTATTTAAACACATGCACACATGCTGACAGACGACCTGATAAAGACCGCAGGAACACGCTGGATGCGGACCGCTTCCAATCGATCTTTGTGGAAATCAATGGGAGAGGGCTATGCCCAGCACTGGACGTCCTACGGCTGAAATGATGATGATGATATTATGAAGTTAACTCACCACATCTGGCCTTTATAAGCGATGTTCCACTTGACCATGGGCTCAACGGGCGTGATCTTGATACCTTCAGCTCCAAACTCGCCGATCCCGGCTCCGAATAACACCGTGTCTGGTATCTTTTTGCTGCAAAGAAGGCCTTTGCCTGGAAGCTGGTGGAAGTATAACACGTTTGGTTATTTGGTTTGTCGTTGTATTTCCGACAACTAGATGACTGATTTATTCAGCATCTTATTCAGCATCTAAGTACATAGTCAAAATTTCGGAAGCGTCAGTGATCTTTGTTTTACTACTTAAAGTTCTTTGTATCTCTGTAATGGTCATGGACATGGACAGGCAGTATCTAGTACCATTAGAAGAGCGTCTCGTTCGTCTCTTTACATTTATATGAAAAAAGTATCATAACTTTGATTATGTATACCTACGCAAAAGACTCCAAGAATCGCTGCAAGATTGATTGCTCCTTTTTGATAAGATTAAAAACATTACATTACGTTCATGTTTTAGACCTAGTGTTCAAAAGTAAAATATAAAAGAAAGAAAGTAAGTTAAATTAGTGTTACCCCAATGTAGAATAGGCCATTGCACATGCCCATAGATCGCCTCTCGCATCCCATGATCACATAAATGCCCTTATCTTGCGCATCTTCCTTTTTCGCTGATATAAAGAACACTGCATCGAATGCCTGTACAAAAGAAAATACATACGTATAGATAAAAATGACATTTCTTTGTTGTCATTTTTTCCGAAAATTGTAAAACCGGATCAATCAGTCAATCAATGGTATTAAAATTAAAAAGTCAATGGTAAAATACAATAAGATAAAATGTCAATCAACAATAATTAATAGTAAAATACAACCAAATAAAAAGAAAACTGATATAAAATGACAATAGCGATGACAGTTCAGTGGTTAGCGTGGGTTCAGTCCCAAACAATTAGCTTGAGCTGTTGATGAAGGAAAACATCGTGAGGAAACCATAGCGTGGTGGTAGGTTACTAGTTCTTGGCTAGCTACCACCCTCAAGTTGAAAATCTGTCGCCAAGCATCTAACGGTGTGTTCCGGCAGCCTCACTTCAGAGCCAGTTCCATTCCAGGCTAGGTGTGCTTTACCATCTTTGACCACACCTTCACTTAACATCAGGTGAGCTGTGGTCAAACACCTAGCCTGTCGATAATTATTATTATTATTATGTACCCAGACTATATTCATTGGGTGTTCCCCAATGAATATAGTCTGGGTACCTTCAAGTCGCGAGTGAATCGGTTTCTTCTAGGCGAGCGTGCTCCACCGTAGACCGCATCTTCGCTTAACATTTCGGGATGGCGGACAAACGCAAGCCTACATACTACAAAAAAAAATAATTAAAAACATAAGCAGTACCTTGGAGTTATTACTGAGTGTTTGCGCGCGTTCCATGTCTGCTGGGTTGGCTATGGCCGACACTCCTTGACCTGCGCGCCCATCCTTGTTCGCTCCTGAATTCTTGCTCGAGTACTGTGAAAAAAAACATTGTAAGATATTTCAAACAAACATTTATTATTATTATTATATTTATTATGTCGGCGTTTAGCTTTAATATTGATTTAGTTTAGCGCCATTTTGCGTAATTTTGGTGGACTAGAGGTGGAATGGCGACACCTCTGACGTAACACTGGTTCCGTGCTCTGCTTGTCGTTATTCGTGTGATGTATTTTGACTTGGAACCAATGAGAGAAGGTAGAAGTTGGTAGAAGAAGAAGGATGTCGGCCGGTAGGGGCGCTGTGGGAAGCGAGCCGGCCGTGCGTTGAATGTTGAGGTGGAGAGAGATTGTGATGAGGTGTGCCCCTATTTTGTAACTGTCTCTTATTTTTTTTCTTTTTGTTCGTATTTGTATTTTGTGTTACAAAATAATAAATAATTTCTTTCATACATATTTTCTTTACTTTTCTCATATAGGTACTTTCCCCCTTACTTTACTTATCCCCTTTTTATCCCGAAAACATGTAGCGGGCGCCGGGCGGGGCGTAGCTAGTTCTGTACGTGTATAATAATATGTACGTATGTACGCATTAATGCGTCTTCTAAACATAATATAATTATGTAGATTAAGTATGTTTTCTATAACAGTACCTATAGATAATAACCATTTAGTTATCCTTATCAGTCACCTGCGGCATTTTTCACGTTATCTTTTGATATGTCAATTGTAGGTAAATGGGCATTCATTTAAAATTTTCAATTTCTTTTATGTTATATGTATTAGACATATAACAATAAACGCTTGTTAGGTCGTTTTTTGTGCGTACCGTTCATCTGAATGCTATGACACTTGATCAACTTATTGCTTGCATTTGCTCGCAGGTTATAGGCCCGCGGTAGCGCTGGTAGCGCCGGTAGCTAGTGAGGTAAATAATAGACCCCTTTTCGTCCCTTATCAATTCATCCATGAGTCTGGAAGTGATCACTTTTTGGAAATACAACTGCTTTTTTTAACATTTTAGTTGGGAGTCCGTCTGGCTTCCAATCTAGAGGCCCTGGGTTCCAATCCCACGGCACGCACCTCTGTTTTTACTAAGTCATGTGCGTATTACCGACTAGCGGCCCGTTACGGCTTCGCACATGTGGACATTAATATGACACTCACAAATAACGTGACTTTCTATTGGTGAAAGAATTTTAGATCCAGAGATTAACCCCTACAACCTCACAAACGTTACCACTTTTTATTATTAGGTTTAGGTATCATACGGTGAAGGAAAATATCGTGAAGAAATCTACATGCCAGAGATTTCTTTAAAACAAAAGTTCCCAAAGATTTGTGAAGTCTGCGAACCCAGCGTGGTGGCCTTACCGTTCTCACAATGAAAAGCGGCCTGCGCCCAGCAGTAAAAAAAATTATGAAAAAACTGAACTGATTCAGAATTTTCCTTTTGTAGTTTTACCGCATACGATGTAAATAAAGCGTATTGAATGTCTAAAAATTATTTAGGTACATTGGTGTAAGTACCTAGACTAGGACTTACTATGTAGGTAATTCCAAAGACTCGAACTAAACGGTTCGATTCTACCTTCATTGTACGAATCGCTAAACAATGGCATTTGCTGCCCGAGTGGGTGTTCCCTGATAGATACAATCTGGGTGCCTTCAAGTCGCGAGTGAATCGGTTTCTTCTAGGCGAGCGTGCTCCACCGTAGACCGCTCAGGCGAGTTGGCGGTCAAACGCAAGCCTATTTATTATTTGTAAGAAAAAAAAATTGTATACATATTTTTGTATAATATGATTTGTGAGCGTTAGATTAGTTAATTTAGTAATGCTGATTGTTGATTATATAATTTAGATAAAGTTGTGAGTCATAAAGACATATTTTTCGTCACTAAAACTGGCAGTTAGCACTTTTTTTTTTCTTTAGTTTTGGCGTCGCATTCTGAGCATTTGCCAGTGTCAAGTGTTTTATATTTTCAAGTTCCATAAGTCCAGTCTTGGTCTAGTCCTGCCATGCTTTAGTAAAGTAGTGGCGACTTCCTAAAGCTTCGATGGAGTTTTGGATGCAACATGAAAAGTCATGTTTCACCACATTATATCATTTTCCCACACTCGCGCTTGTGATTTTTTGTGATGTGACTTTATAAATAAAATAGCACCATTTTTATACATAAAACATTCGACAAAACACTAAGTTTGGGGAAAAAAACAACGGGGCGACACGACTCTTTCCGCGTTCCCGAAACTCCAGTTAGCACTTGGTCTCGATAAATTGTCGAGCATAGATAATACACATTATTTTATTGAACTTTAGACCATTACCTGTGATTTCGTCCGCGTGGAATTTAAGATTAATATTTTTTTTTATTCCAAATAGTTTTGCGTATGACCACACCCTGCCTAATGTAAGCAGATGATTCAGGCGTTACTAAGCTGAGCTAATTAGAAGATAAGTAAATGTAGGTATGTATGTGATATCATTGTTTTGTAACTACCACCTATTTTTACATACAACTCCCGAAATTACATTTTAATAAAATTCTCTCTAACTACACGCTTATTGTATCCAAGCTCTGATAGTTGTAATCGAAAAATGCACTAGGTACTACTACAGTACTAGATACCTACAGACCCTAAGTTGATTTTAAGTGCGGAGTCTTATCGTCGTAGTCGTAGGTATATCTATAGAATATCTGCCTATTAAATTTAATGGACAATAGCCAGTATGTTTAAATTACGTTGTTTGCTTTCACGGCGAAGGGCGTGGGTTCAAACCACGACGAGCTTGAGCTGCCCGTGAAAAATAAACATGAGGAAACCACAACATGGTGGTAGGGTACTTCTTACACCTCGGCTGAAAATCTGACGCCAAGCACTTTTGGCAGCCTCGTTTGCCATTTCCATTCCAGGCTATGGTGTGTTTAGCATCGTTGAGCACACCATCAGAGCTTAGTCCTAGTGTCCTCGTAAAAAATACACACTGTCACATATTCTGAACCTATATAGAATATGCGCGCGTTACATAGCTTTTGATTACTTACACATCCCAGGGGGCTAGGACTTTCAAGAGTTATAAATATATGGGGTTACGTGCAACTATATTGTTTGTTTTGATGCGCGCCTACAACCTTGTTCTTTACTGAGGGGTTGGCTGGCAGAAAATGCTTTAGCATTAAGTCCTCCCTTTGTACATATTTTTCTATAAAGTGTGCAACAAAGAATTAAATAAATAAATATAGTACCGACTACGCCGCAAGGATTACACTCTATTCATTATTATACAGGACTATCACTATGGAACCCACGACATATATCCACATCTCTGTAGGACCACACTTGAAACTGAAAATCTTGCTGTTCTACGTATATGAAATGTATTGATTTTTTTTGTTTGACAAGCTAGGTGTGGCCACAACTCTCCTGATGTTAACTGACGGTATGGTCGAAGATGACAAAGCACATCTAGCCTGGAATGAAACTGGCTGTCAAATGAGGCATCAGGAACACACTGTTACATGTTGAGGGCCGATTGTTTGATCGAGTCCCATAGTGAAAGATGTTCACAAGGATAAATTAGTAGGTAAGTACGAAAGGATAATGCCGTTCCGCGTAATCCTGTACGCTACTTTGCGGAATTGTCCAAAAAATTCAACTTCGTCAATTTCATCCACTCACCTTTCTAAAGAAATATAAGCACGAAAACAGCACATATTTCAAATAATACCACTTCCCCGGTACTTGATAGATACCGAAAATCGGCTCTCGGTCCTTGACCTTATAGTTGTAAATCAATAAAATAATGAAGAGCGCGACAAAACACAGAAATATAGACATGGTATGACACTCGACGGAGCACTGAACTGTGGCAAGCTAATACTTTTACTGGAGCTGATTATGACTAGTGTTGTGTCTAAGCGTAATTACGGGTAGACGATAAACTACAAGTATTAAGTAGCAACATTTATGAGAAGGGAAGAAGATAGGTAAATAAAATCTATGAAATGACTTGTATGTATAAATTTCGTAAAGACAAGACAAAATTTGTCTTGTCTTTTATATGTTACATTTAATGTAACATTTTCTATAGTAAAAATAACAATTCAGATTAGGTACTTGATACCATTGATTTGAACTTTTTCCCCGTCTATGGCAATGCGAAAGTAAGGATTATGTTTTTAGCAGTCTTTTAAATAAATATCGTAGGACATTACACGCAGCGCCATTAGACCCCAGACTAAGTAAAGCTTGTACTATGGAAGTCAGATAACTGATATAGAATACTTAATATTTTTTTTGTAAACAAATAGGTACATATTTATATTACGTACACAATATCCAGACATAGAACAAACATTTGTATACAATAAACAATTGTAATACAAAATGTTTGTCCTGGGTGGAAATCGAACCCACGCCGTACTGCTCAAAGCAGATACATCTAGTATAAGCATACCAATGAGCCGATAAGGCTGTCAATATCTATGTATGTATGTTTGTATGTGTGTTACACTGTAACGGACAAACTACTCATTAGATTTTGCAGATCGGGGTAATACAGGCTACATTTTCTCTCAAATTATACGGGTCTGGTGTTAGCCTTTTTTTTATTTATAACTTGTTAAACAAATCTCAGTTCTGTGTCTGGGTATTCTATAAAGAACTATGTTTTATAAAAAATATATATCAGCCTTCTATAAGTTATCTCGTTCTCATAATACAAGCTTTGTTTAGTTTAGAGTTAGATTGCGTTATTCAAAAACAATGTCCTACGATATTAAAAAAAATGATATAAAAACTCATTTCACTGTCAACAGGGGGACAGTTATCGGTGGTCAGGCCCTTGTAGCCCAGGGGGCCCGTATTATTAATACGACTGATACGGCTGTTGCTATGCCCCTGCATCGGGTGTAGGTAGGTACTTATCTATGTGTGTGCGTATCTGTTTTCTACTACCTGTGGTTAGTAGAAAACGACGCTAATGAAGAAGAATGAAGGTTTCAATAAGTAGATGGTGCTAATGTTGCAAGTAGGCAATACTGGAATGCTCGAACGACGTATCGTTACTTTTAAGATCTTTGCATTTTCAACTTATATTTGACATAATATTATAGCACCTTATTTTAATAGGATTAAACAAACGTGTATCAACACTTGTTTTTGTTCGAACTAAGTAGTTGCTGTTTGCGATTTTACCCACGTTCTTCTATTTTACCATATTTTCCTGCAAAGACGACGACTTTCATAATTTTTTATCAAAATTGGCTATCGTTTTGTTGTGACATAGCTACAGATAGACATGACATTCGCAGCTATAATAAGGTTTTGTATGTGTGTTATTTAAGCGTAACTATTTGATGTCACTAATGATAAAATAGTAACCCTCCTGGTATCAAAATCCATGTAAAATACTATATTTTTTCTTTGTAACTAGTTGCAGATACATAATATGTATGTACATAAATGTAAGCGATAAGATTTTTGAACAGATTTTTTTGTGGCACGGTGGTATCTCGACCAGACGTTTAAAATAAACAACAATCCATTCGTGCTTCTAATAAGTGACCATGACGATACATAGGTAATAAAATAAAATGGGTGCTTCAACTAGCACAAAATCTTTAAAAAAAATACATAATGTACATTGTACGTATCTATTTTTCTGATGATTACGTATTATCAAAACCGATATATGTATACGAGAACTAGGACAGCGCGGCAGCGACAGCGCCCCAATTAGGCGTAGGTAAGTGAAAACCATATTTATTCTATCATTTATTATTCATAAAAATATGTATTTATTTTTACATATTTTTCGATACTTTTTGTACCAGTGCCTCATCACTAGCTATCAGAATTAGGTACAATATTGATAAGAATCCATTATGCCGCGTTCCTTAGTTATGTCAATAAATCCTCTCGACCGATATTTATTGATTAATTTCTGCGTCCGATAATTAACAAGGCTTTTCTATTTTATTTAACAATTTTATCTACAGAATTCGTGTTTTTGCTAACGGCATCTTATGAAAAAACTCATTACCTACCTGTTAGTCGCGGTAGAGGGTCCCCGCGTGGTGTCAGTTGATACCTATGTATATTGGATTTACATCTAGTGACAACCGTAATTTAACTAATCAAAGAAAAAAATAGTGAAATTTTAGCGCGAATCCAACTCGCTACTGGCCGGTTTTTATTATTTTATACCTACATACAGAAGAAAAAGAAAATCATCTCAATTAATAGGTGTAACAACTGGCGACATTCTCGCTAAAAGCAATATCTTTCAGAAAATCTTAGAATGGAAAGGATTATAGGAAGAATAAGTCGGAATGAGTCAATAACGAGAATATACATACCTACCTACTTTCATTTAGAAATTGTCCATTGTTGAAGGGCGCATCGTTAGCTCTTTGTACCTACGGAATAGAAATAGAATTCGGGTTCGGCTCGGCAACAATCCTTAATTACTGTGTTATATTTGTAAAAAGTGGTGTTTTGAATTTTAAAAATAAATAGGACTTTACTGACAAACAAAACACTAAAATACACACATCACTTTTTTTGTGTTAAAATTTCTTTGTTTCAGCACAAAGAGTTGTAAAGCTATTTCATCCTTAGCTGGAGCCGAAAAGAGCTGCAGAGCAGCTGCATTTTATTGACCTTCCATTCCAACATGAGACTCGAAAAAGTAGGTACCATGGAACGTACCTACCAGGTACCTACGTTCATTCATGGTATCTTCACCGTCAGGTCAAACTTATTGTTGGGGTTTTTTTTCTAATAAATATACATATACCTACAGTACACACAAACAGAACAAACGTTTATGTTTGTCCTGGTCAGGATCGTACCCACACCCTATAATACAAATCTTTAAACGTTACAGGTCATTTTTCCATTCATATTTAAAAATATCAAAATCATAACATAATTATGTCAATACAATGAAATAGTATGTCACATATAAAATAATTATGTCAATAATATAATTGAATGTCAATAAAAACAAAAATATTATAATTACTTACTAGTAATTCAATAATCTCATATTAATAACCGTCAAAGTCATAAAACAAGGTCTCTTGAAGCCAAGATCTTAGTTTGCTTCTGAAGCACGCGATGGAAGGTGTATCCCGAATAGAAGCGGGTACGCGGTTGTAGACCGCGGGCCCCAGAATGTATACCGACCTCTCCGACTTGACGAGCCGATGCGACGGCGTTACTAGTTGGTCTTTCTTTTTATTACTGCTAAGATCCAACGTGCTGTGGACGCCCCGGCGTAGAAATTTATCTGTTTGTATGCGTGTACAGGGCTACCTGGTAAACAAACTCGCACGGTAAAGGCAGGATCTGTAGCTCCCTAAACAGATCCACGCAAGAGACGTCGTCCTGAACCCCGCATATGGCACGAATGGCTCGCTTCTGCATATATAACAAAGGCTCTATTACAATCGATATATACATACCTATAAGCTCTTGAGGAAGACAATCTACCAAATGACCGATGATGTTCCGGCAGTCACTTGAGAGCCAATTCCATTCCAGGCTAGGTGTGCTTTACCATCTTAGACCATACCGTCACTTAACATCAGGTGAGCTGTGGTCAAACACCTAGCCTGTCAAACATTAAAAAAAATATTTAAAAAAGCTTTGATTATGTACTAGTCTAACTTGTCTATGAGCTAACAGGATAGGCAAAGAAATAAAACAACTTCATTTTTACTCTATTAGTTACCATTAATATTTAATCATTAAGGAAATAACAAAAAATCTTACATTTTTATGACTAATTCTAGTTACATAAATATTTTACATTTAAACTTCTGTAGGTCCACAATAATTATTTATTTGTGATGAAAATGACGTGAAAAGAATTTATGCATTATACGCTAAATTAGATATTTAATTCGTAATTATTTCTTGTGTTTAACATTTAGAAAGATATATTTTTCAGAAAACATAATTCATTGGCAAATGGATACGGAGTTCTTGTCCTATGTAGTTCGGTTTTGCCATTGATGTCTAACATGTTCAGTTACAGTCAAAGTTCAGTCTTGGTCATGTCCAGTTTGTGCCGGTCGAGTCTAGTCATGTCTTAGTGATGTAGTGGCGACTTTATACAACAAGAAAAGTCATATTTTACCACATTATATCATCTTCCCACACTCGCGCTTGTAATTCGGCACATTATGAATAAAATACCACTATTTTTATACATGAAAACTCGATTAAAAAAAACAAGTTTTGGAAAAAATACTATGAAGCGATAAGATTCTCGTCACCGTTAAAACTTCGCAGAAAAAAGTATTTTTTTTTTAACTTATTCTTGGCTTGGTCCAGAAAGACATATGGATAAAAAGTCTTTCAGCCGCCAGAAAAACATTTACCATTTTATTGTTACGAATTGAAAAAAAAAGGAAGAGACTTTGAATTTGAATTCTAATTAGATTAGCGAGTTCAACAGAATATACATTATGAATACTATGATTCAAAATGTTCAAATAATAAATACTATATAATCAAATAAGCAAATGTAACAATATACTAGCTCTACAGAATATACACAGACTATTTATCATTGGACGAGTAACAATTAAATGTAAGTAGGATTAAGCTTAGGCATATTTTACAGCATTTTTTTTAGTATAAACTTTGGGTTGGTATCAATTTAATTAATACGTCGATTTTGTTATACCATTTTCACATATCAATTAAATTTGACGTCTCTAAAAATGTTGCCATATTTTCTTGTTTATTTCTAGCCTGAATACTTTTTGACAGGTGACTGTCAAGTTTGGTAGTTTACCTGGTTATAATACTGTTTGTGGTTTTTTTTAAAGTTGCTACAGAAATAACTGAAACTCGGGAAAAGGCTGTAAGCTACTTTTAATCGATATCGTGATAACAATTTTTCATCATGTGGTTAAAACCGCCGTACACTCCTAGTAATATACATTTCCCGATGCAGTTCACTTATAAAAACTGATGAAGTTCTAGAATTTGTACAATGAGTATGTGAAATCTATATAACACTATTAGCTATTTATTCTATGTAAGGCCAGCCGTCACATTTTCATTGTAATTAAAAGCAGTTTCATTTTTCTTTATTTTTGAATAAATTTAGTCATCAATACTATTATTATAAGTAGATTTTTTTAGTGTTGCCAACATATTTTTGAAAAAAATTAGGGTGTATTAAAGATCGATATAGGGCAAATCTGTAGTAGCTCTACTTAAAAAGAAATTTACGAGTAATTATATAGTGTTGCATATTTAGAGAAGGTTTGCAACTTTAAGTCTGCGCGACATATACCTAAGTTATTTTTTCCGTTCAGATATTTTGATTCTTCAGGACATTCTCAATTAGAACATACGAGCTATTTTGTAGGTACAAGTATGTCAGCGTCCCTATTAGCCCACACGTGTAAATAAATAATGTCAAGTCTTGATAATAGAAAACAAATAATATTTTAAACGAAAAGATATACAGTATTTCTTAAGTGAAAACTATTTTCACATGCAAAAACATCCCCTTTGCAGTCTTTTCAAAAGTGCAACGGCAACACCGAGAGATATAGAAAAAAAATGGCGGAATAAAGCTTTTGTTTGGAAATGGAATGATACAAAAGTATTACGACATACGATGGTATTTTAATATTTAATTATTATTGACAAAGATGAATAGGTACCATAATTATATAAAATTAAACTACAACGTCACACAGTCCAAGTAAACTTTATTCACTACCGGCTTAAATTTCTCACCGCATCGGTTTTAAAAAAAATACTTATTGCTTTACTACACGTCTAGCGTTTAATGGAGTATATTAGCTAGTTCCAGCGTTAGTGCGGAAGGGAATGTAATCGGTGACATTCAATTTTCTTCTTCTTCAGCTTTGGCATCGCACTTTGTGCATTTGCCAGTTTATACTTCGAAATTTCCAGATGTTTAGTAAAAAGTCAAGTATTGTAAGTCTAAGTCACAGTTAAATCATACACAGTGAGTTACAGTAAAGTCCAGTCACGCTCTTGTGTCAACTTTACTGGAAGTTTCGAAGGAGTTTTGGTAGAAACGCAAAGACATATTTCGCCACATTGGATCAATTTCCTATCGCATGCACGTAATTCGACACGTAACAATAACACTTTTTTACACATAAACACACGAATAAAACACACGTTTTGTGAAATAATACAATACAACGAAATAATTTTTTTCCGCATTCACGCCAGAACGATTTCATTTCTATTCATCCCCTAAATAGAACAGATTTCTTATGTCATACGACATCGCCTCCCGCTTCTTTCCACTACCTCGGGAACTTTTTATTCAAAATAGGTTCGCATTTGACCGCACCCTGCCTGAAGTTGAAGCAGTAGGTCAGTCTAACATAGTACATAGTCATAGTACATAGTCTACATATAGTAGGAGCACGGTTATGTACAAGGAAACCAAGCACTAGCGCTTGATCTGTAAGCAGGGTCCAAGCACATTGCCTCGTCTCGGTGCTATAGAATCCGATGCCAAGCTGGTATGTGGCATTTAGACGACGTCTAAATTGGTCATTATTCGCACGAACAACAGATGCGATTCCTTCTCGCGAATCAGCCAACTGATCGCGCGAACTTTAAAATACTGACATGTTTCACTGCGAACACGTACTAACAACGCGAACGACTTTTGTTCGTGCGAAATATGACACGATTTGTCTCTGCCTTAGGATGAAAGAGTTAATTTTTGTCCCTGACACATGGTGACCTACAAAAATTCAATTTAATGCAATGTAAAGCCATATTTTAAGACGCAGCCATAAAATCCAATTTCGTATATTATTTCAAAACATGAAAACGTGTTCAGTTCTCAATACATTGTGCAAGCAAAAACGTGTCTTATTTTCAAGTATCAAAATCAAAAGCGGTTTTTGGACGTCAAAAGTTAATAAGGCATGGTGTCAATTCTGTTCATGACATAACACGCAAATGCCACAACTCGATGAAATCAAACACGACTAAAACTAGCTACGATGGCACTTATTTAACTTTTGAAACTTGAAAATATATAATTACTTGACACTGGTAAATGCTAAAACGCGACGCCAAAACCAAAGAAAGAAGAACACGAAATATTATGAATTTACAAAAATCTCAAGTCTCCCAAGAAATCAAAATGAAAAAAAAATCCACGCGAATTATTTAAGGGCATTCTAGAATATAATTTTAGTAATCGACAGAATCGTCACCACAATATAAGATTTTATTCACAGTTTGTTACAATCACAATACAATCGATAATGACGAAAACGGGACGTTTAAAAAAAGCTATATTTTGTAAAAATTAAACTTCGTCGTGAAACTGAGAATGGTAGTCAAGTTGGAATTCTATCGGTCCTACTAGATCGATACCTAACCAACTTGCGCCTATTAACTAGCAAATTTAGTTCACAGAAACCTTTCATAATATTCAATAGCTTTTCATCGTCAAAATCTGCATAAGAGGTAGGTAGGTATAATAAAGCCAATTAACAATCGAAGGTATGCAATGGCCTCCTATTCCTATAAAGATTGTAACATTTTAGTGTGTTCAGAGCCGTCAACTAAAACCTCTTATTGTTTATTTGCTCTATTCATCAATTTGGATTCTCCATTGCAACTATGTCGGTAACCGTTGTGCCACAAGGTGACGATAAAACGCTAACACGGAAAATAATGGTTGATACGTTATATTTGCCTTGACCCCAACATAAACACTAAGATGGCTTTCTAGTGGGCAGCGTGGTGTTCAATGTGTTACAAATACGGGTGGACATTTCACGTCATCTAGCCCCAAACTAAGTAAAGCTATAGGAATCAGATAACTTTAAATTTTTATACACTTTTATTGAAAAAATAGAACGGACACTCCAGCTTTATAGCAGAACTATTGCCATCTCAGCTATAAAGTAGTCAACGAAAAAAACAAAGTATATAAAAGTCCCATTTCCGTCCAAAACGAAACACAGCGCGATGCAAGCCGTTAATTCTTCGCAGCACCAATAATGGTGAGAATGTAGAGGAATATGTTGATGATATCGAGATACAAGTTTAGGGCGGCGAAGATGTATTCCTCGGGGGAGATGGAATACTTGTGTTTCCCGCCCAGCATCAGCTGGGTGTCGTATACCAAGTAGAAGGAGAACAGCAGGGCGCCGAGAGAAGCGTACACGAGGGTCATTATCTGATTGCGGACGAAGATTGCGATGATACCTGTCGAACACGAGATAGGATTTATATGAGGACTTTTAGGGGGAAGTGGGTGTCGTTTGGGGGTGTTCTCAAACGACCACCGATGTCAAGCAACGGTTGATCCGGGCAGTCTTCGGACGGGTAAGTGTGACTGGCATTTCTTTCTGAGCGCTATCGTGGGTCGGATGACTTGTTTTATATCGGGTATTGGTTTGTTACTTTCTATATTTGTATAGTAATAAACGTCGAGCCATGTCTGAGACCTTCAGATGGCATTTACGCTGGCTAGGGCTGATCACTCTATAAGAACTTACTTAATTTAGAAGAAGGGAATTTGGTCTAGTTAGAGAATTGTCTGCCTACTAATCTGGAGGTCTTGAGTTCAAATCCCACTGCACGCACTTCTGTCTTTTTAAAGTCATACTTGTACGCATTGCTGCTAGCTTCATACGCTAAAGGAAAACACCGCGAGGAACGCAGATGTTTTTTTTATGGTTGACAAGCTAGGTGTTTGACCACAGCTCGCCTGATGTTAAGTGACGGTGTGGTTAAAGATGGCAAATCACACTTAGATGACAAGAGAGCTAGGATGTCTGGCCTGGAAGACAAAATATCCAGGCTGTTTTGCCTAGATGACAAAAGAGCCAGGGTATCTGACCTAGATGACAAGAGAGCTAGGATGTCTGGCCTCAAACACACAAGAGGTAGGCCGTCTGGCTTGGACGGCACATGAGTCAGTCTGTCTGGCTTGGACAACACAAGGGGCAGGATGTCTGGCTTGCACGACACAAGAGGCAGGCTGTCTGGCTTGCACGACACAAGAGGCAGGCTGTCTGGCTTGCACGACACAAGAGCCAGGCTGTCTGGCTTGGACGACTGAAGAACAAGTACCTAAGTACTCACTTATCTCATTACAACTCTTGAATCGATCATTAAAGGTTTTGTTGAGTTTCGAGTGAAAGTTAGTTTGTAATGGCTTACCAAAGAGTAACAGCACCACAGCGGCGCAGAGCAAGATCCCGCCCATAGTGGTGAAGTCCCATTTAGTCTGGAACGCGAATAGAGTGAGCGCGAGGCAAATGGCCGCTGTTATGCCTACCGCCATCATTACCTGTAATACACAATTTATGATGTAATTGTTTATTTTTATATGGTAGATCTCCTTGCCCTGTTGGCTCATAGGTAGCATATCTGCTTTAAGAGCTAGTGTGGGTTCGGTTCGGAAATCTGTTCAGGCATTTAAAAGCTATGGTGCGATAAAGAAACTCACATATATACATAAATGAACACTAGAGAACTTTATACAACTTAAAAAAAAAGTCAAGTATCTAGTCGTGAAAAAAAGCATCGCTGACCATTTAAATAAATATCGCAGGACATTACACGCAGCACCATCTGACACCAAACTAAGCAGAGCTTGTACTATGGAAGTCAGATAACTGATAGCATACTTAAATACTTTTTTTTTGTAAATACATACTTATAATACATATAGTACACCCAGACACAGAACAAACATTTGTTTGTACCACAAAGCTTGTGCTGGGTGGGAATCGAACCCACGCCCGTCAGCTCTTGAAGCAGACATACTACCAATGAACCAACAGGGCAGTCGCAAGTCAGTCAAGCTGCGTTAGTGCTTTAACCACGAGCCTAGCGACTCTACTGCCAGGAATACTTATTCCCAGTGTTTCCACTGGTGGCCGAGTGGCGGATACTCACCGCGTCGGACTGGTAGACGCTGGAGGTGATTCCGAGCAGGAAGCTCTCGGCGACGGTGAAGATGGCGAGGAAGATGAAGTTCATGGGCGAGGTCCGGCGCACGTTCTCGCAGCACGCCATCGCAATCAGACAAACAAATACCATCACGAATGCCACCCAGCTGGAACATGTCGTAATATCATTTCAGTCCACGTACATTATCCCATATAAATCCCATTGTAGCGATGATAGCTTAGTGGTTAGCGCGGTAGGTTAGCACGCCGAAGGGCATGGATTCAAACCCTAACAATGAGCTTGAGCTGCCGGTGAAGCAAAACATCGTGAGGAAACCATAGCATGGTGGTAGGGTAGTTTGTAGTACTCGGCTGGCTAGCTACCACCCTCGAGTTGAAAATCTGCCGCCAAGCATCTAACGGTGTGTTGTAACATCAGGTGAGCTGTGGTCAAACAACCAACCCAACTATATATGCATAGCATATATAGCATTATATATGAGCGCCAAAGCAGCAATGCCCTGGACTTTTTGTTACTCAAACTTCTGTGTATCGCTGCAATGGTCATGGACAGGCGTTATCTCTTACCATCAGGAGAGTGTCTCGTTCGTGTCATTACTTTTCACATTAAAAACAAAGAGTTTATATCTAAGCAGTGCCTTGATGTCTTTAGGCAATTTGTTTAATTGTCATACAATACGTGTTACAACTAATGAAAACGAACTATTAAATACTAACCTAACCTAATTTTTATCGAAGAAAACATTGTTTCTTTGTGATATAACCGATTGGTAGACCAGAAGTGAATACTCACAACAGCCATGGGTTCCTAGCGGCCCAGCTCCTGGTGGGGGCGTGGTACACGAACAGCGTGATGAAGCCCAGCGTCACAAGCAGTTGGCACATCAGGATCGCATACACCTGGAAACCAATACGACATACGTGTTACTCGAAACTCGTACTGGCAACGAAATTAACAGTAAACTCACTTGAACTTCGGAGAGAATACTCGATTAAAAACCGTATGGCGTATTAAAGGAACAAAAATTACAACTGAGTAAGAAAAAATAACGAAAACGGTCTAGTTAGTGGTAGACTTAAGTTAAACAATTAGTTAATACTGTACCTTAGTAAACATAGATTATCGCAATAATTTTGGTATGAAAACTGACGTGCTTTTGACACACTGTTTACTGTTTTACTTATGCGGAATTACTCTCGTTTAATTATATCGGAAACTAAGACTAGGTAGTGCGAAGCGAAACGAAGCCGCACGTGCACTTGTACTCAGCTTTGTCTCCTTGAAGAAGGCCACCGAATTTGACCGAAACTATTGTCGAAGTATCCAATACAATTAAATGTAAATAATTCCGCAGAAGTTAAACAAATTATAAATAATAGTTTTTTTTATTCGCAAAAATTACATTGTTTTTTGAGATTACAAATTATTTACCATGAAAACGGGCAAGACTGTCATTGCACCTGAATGACGTCACGCCGTGTGAAACAATTGTGACAACAGCATTTTACACGGCGGTCGTGACGTCACTCTCTACTTTATGTTCACGGTCCCGTGATTAAATTAATTTTATCAAATTTATTGTCCACAAAACAATTACAGTCTTTTATCGTTTACAATAAATTATTTTGATGCTAACCTACAAACCATGATTGATCATTAGAAACTTTAATTCATTAGTTTTATTTCTAGTGGGCACTAAATTAATAAAGAAAAAAAATAGCAATTTCAGTAGTTTAATTTTTTTTTTAATAATAAAATAATAATAATTTATTGCCAGAAATAATTTCAGCACATACAAATACAGACTGTTTAATTAAGCAGTACCGTTGGGCCCCAAACTAGGCAAAGCCTGTATCTTGGTGTATTATGTTAGGCCTGTCTCGTGAGTGTATACTTTACAACTAACTGTCTTAGATTGTGATTTTTTTTAATTTGTTCGGGTTCAGTTATAATTTGATAACTCATACCACATCTAGTTGCACGGTAGAGGAACATCGTAAGGAACCTGGAGTCAGGAGGAACAGTTCAATGGTTCATAAGAATTAGAAAATCCGTACTAGGAGAGCGAGGTAAGTGTCGCCTAATAACCCTTACAAAAACTTGGGTCAAGAAGACTGAGGTAAAGAGGGAAAGTCAAATCCCCTTTTCTGTCATAGAATAAGGACTGAGCGATATATACAAATACATACCTAAATGAAAGTATAGAGAGATAATACATACCATAACCCAACGATTGCCTAGAACTATGCAATATGCTCCTACTACTACTGTGATCCGGTTTGAAGGGTACTGCAGCTAGCGAAATTACTGGGCTGTTAAGACTAATAGTCCAAGAGCTAGTGAACCCTGGAAGTAACGGTCTCCCTGTAAGGTTAGAAATTTGTATACTTACGGTTTATGACATGCTAAGAGCAATAGCCATGACCTGGCAGGCGTCAGCCCTGCACGTCATCAGCCCCTTTATTTTTTGGACTGTTCAGTAAATTGAGTTTCAAAACTTGTTTCTGTAAATTTGAAAATTTAATAGGATAAAGTTTATTTATTGTACATCTTAAAAAAAAATTGACAGGCGATTACAATAAGCAGAAGTATATGACAGGTCAATTAGAAAACGTACAGTTGATGAGGTAAAATAAACTTTATCCTGTATACTTAAAATTTTTATATGTTTTCAAGTAAACGTCTCAGAGTAAATATATACAATGCCAGGCGTTTTTGAACAGCATAAGACCTTGACAGGCGAGGGGACAGCTGCTAAGGGCGTGCAAATAAGAAATGTTACATGAACGCTTACAGTAAATGCAATGTATTTTATTGGGTTTTATGCAATCTACATTATTTTTAACATTCATTTTCTTCAGCATCATCCGAAATTTCGCTATCACTGTTTTCATCATCATCTGATTCTTCAACAATGTTTTCCTCATCTGCAAATAGTAAAAAAAAAATATTTTAATGAATCAATAAGGTTGTTAAGAATTAAATATTAAGCTCAATTACATAGGACTGCGTATTAAATGTTACGGAATAAAATAGTTGTATGTTACCTGAAATGCATTCCTCAGTTTCAGTCGATTGTGCTGTGGCAGTATCAGCAGGTCCTTGTAAAATTATGTCGTATATAGAAGATGGAACCGTATTCCCCTCAAACCAATTAAATTCGTAACGACTATCAATTAAGTTCCAACCGTTATTTTCAGGTGTAAGAATTGTTGGTTCTTTTAAATTACAATTTCGCCATATATTTGTAATGTAGGCAGTTCTCAATAATTGTTGATGTAGTTCACGTTGGCAGGGTGGTAAATTCGATGAATCATAGCTTACTACTTTTTTCATAAACACTTTCGGATTATTTGTGTTGTACGTAGCAAGGAACTTTTCATAACGTGCATTGTTTAACTTTGAACATTTCAAACCATACATTTGGCATACAAATTTCTCTAGTATCGGGAAATTTTTTTCTTTCTTCTGTACTATTTCTGTGTTTCCTAATTCTTTGAATGCCTTCTGATATACACTCGATTTCTGCAATATTTGGAATGGTTTTTTTTTACCTCTTCTTGAAAAAGATGGATTGAAATCGCAACCGGTTAATGCATGAAATCCCGGTAAGCTTTGGCATATAGAAGGTCCCAATTTTGTATATAGTTCAGAAATATTTATCCATTTTTTACAATTACTAGTGCCATATTCCATATAGATTTTTAAATTATTATTGTGGAGATGGTCCATGTTTCCGAGCAGTAATATTAAAATGTCTGTGTCACATGTTTTTATTAATACGTCGGATACATCTTCATCCATTTGGCATGTATGGTATATTATTTTTGTATCACTATGGTATTCCCGATAAACTCTATCATTTCATTTGTGCTCCAATGTGTAATTAAAAAATCTACGAAAGCTTCTTTAAATTGTATGTTACGAAGTTCTTTCATAAAATCAACTGGTCGAATTTGTTCTGGTCCGGTAATGAAATAATTTATGTTTCTTACTTCTTGTCGTTTGGCTCGTTCATACGTCCCTTCGTATTAGATAAACGGTCTCACTCGCACTATAGGCATTCACGCAACACCTCTCACTCGCACGCCCTTAGCAGCTGTCCCCTCGCCTGTCAAGGTCTTATGCTGTTCAAAAACGCCTGGCATTGTATATATTTACTCTGAGACGTTTACTTGAAAACATATAAAAATTTTAAGTATACAGGATTAAGTTTATTTTACCTCATCAACTGTACGTTTTCTAATTGACCTGTCATATACTTCTGCTTATTGTAATCGCCTGTCAATTTTTTTTTAAGATGTACAATAAATAAACTTTATCCTATTAAATTTTCAAATTTACAGAAACAAGTTTTGAAACTCAATTTACTGAACAGTCCAAAAAATAAAGGGGCTGATGACGTGCAGGGCTGACGCCTGCCAGGTCATGGCTATTGCTCTTAGCATGTCATAAACCGTAAGTATACAAATTTCTAACCTTACAGGGAGACCGTTACTCCCAGGGTTCACTAGCTCTCCAGCTATAACCATCGAAAGTCTCAAAGTAATGAGCGCCAAAGCAGTGATGCCCTGGACTTTGTTTTGTTACTCAAAGTTCTGTGTATCGCTGTAATGGTCATGGATAGGCGTTATCTCTCACCATCAGGAGAGCGTCTCGTTCGTCTCATTACTTCTTAAATAACAAAAAAATAATTTATTTATTTATTTATTACATAACATACAAAACAGAATGCAATAACATTTACAACAATTCAAATACCTACACAATTTTGATATGTATTGCAAAATAAAAAACCCAAACAAGGGGTTGGGTTTTTATTATATTTATATGCAAATATAATAAAAACCCAAGTTTAAAAAACATCTGTAAAGATACCTGTATTGTTCTAGGGAATGGAATTTACATTAATTTTTTTTTTTAATGTTTATTAAATATGGTCGTACTCACCTTCCTGACAAAAGCCTTCCGTATGGATTGTTCGGTGAAGTCGAACCCTTTGACTTCGCCATCCTCGCCCAGAGACGCATTCGGAGGCGCGTATCCAGCAGGCTGGAAAACAGAGAAAGTAACTATATTGTTAAATAGGCTTCATAATAAAAATTTCTAAACTCGGCGTCAATAAGCCAAAAACATTCTATTTGCCGTCTTTACATTCACTTCTTTCACATACACAAAAATTACAACAATACAAAAATTGGTATCAAGACACACTCATTTGACATTTTTATATCACTTTTCTCTTTAACACGATGCACCATATATCTGGTTTGAGTGTAAAACTTTTACGATTACAGATTTTATTTATATTTTTGTCATCATTATATATCTGTAAGGATTATGTATACACACCTTAAGGTGGTAGGATTTCCATACAAATAAATTTTTACCATATAAGGACAAATGGAGCATAATTTTACAGCGAAATCACAGCTACTGGCATTTATTTTGGTCTTTATTTGCGGTAAATCACAATTGCTTGAATGAAACGGTAGATTACAAGCATAATCTACTGTTTTATTCAAGCAATTGTGATTTACCGCAAATAAAGACCAAAGTAAATGCCAGTAGCTGTGATTTCACTGTAAAATTATGCTCCATTTGTCCATAAATGGCAAAAATTCATTTGTATGGAAATCGTACCACCTTAACTAAGTATAGATTAACTCTTAAACAGTGTTTACTAGAAAATTCTTTAGCAAACATTACCTGAGCCATAGTAAGCACGGTTCACCAAACACTGAGTGAATCATTATGTCACCGAATTTAAGCGCCGATACTAAACTAGATATCATTAGTGGCGATAACGCACATTAGGTATATTTTAAACCTTAGCTCCATCGCCTTAGAGTGTATTTTGTAACAGTAATGAAATTGAGATAAAAATAACATATTTCCCCCCTAATTTTGTTCTCTATATCCTGACAATAAAGTGCAATTTTAAGTGTCAGAATTCAAATTTAAAGCAAATAAAGGCTCGATTATGAAAATCAATGAAATATGAGTGTTATTCAAGGAAAACTAAATCATAGTCGATAATTTAAACGAATACTCATGAAACCGGAATAGAGCTGTGCACACTACTACTGGATTTATCAGTATTGTTTTGATATGACTAAACTGAAGAATGATTAATTATTATGATAGCTTTATGCATAAAACAAAGTCGTTTGCCGTTGTCTGTACATTTAGATCTTTTAAACTAGGCAACGGATTTTAATGCGGTTTCCACCAATAGACAGAGTGATTCAAGAGGAAGGTTTACTTATATGTATAATACATGCATATGTACCACATTAGTATCTACATTGCACCCGAGCGAGGCTGGGACGGGTCGCAAGTTTTTTATATACATTTATAGTGATGATAGCTCAGTAGTTATCGCGGTCGGTTCACACGCCGAAGGGCGTGGTTTAAATCCCAACAGTGAGTTGGACAAGTGCAAGTCGGACTCGCGCACGAAGGATTCCGTACCATTATCTATATAAACGGCAAAAAATCATGTTTGGTGTATGGGAGCCCCCTTAAATATTCATTTTATTCTGTTTTTTAGTACCTATTTGTTGTTATAGCGGCAACAGAAATACATTATCTGTGAAAACTCGCGACTTGTTCTGCTTCGACACAGAAAACCCCGTCACTCACTTGACATGTCCTTAGGCTCGTCCCCGCAAACTCCATAAGAATTGGTCCGCAAATGAACGAAATATCCACAAATAACCGATAGACAGGACGACATGGTGTTTATTATAGTTTGACAGAAAACTAAGCTTACTAGATTTAACTGTATAGTAAATAAAAGTATTGTAAAACAGTAGCGTAGCTACTAAGAGGCTAGGCGATGCCGTGCAGCATGAGGGTCCTGACCACGAAGCAAGCAGAACTTACTATAACTGACAGCCATGTTGGTTCATTGGTAGTATATCTGCTTGGAGAGCTGAAGGCCGTGGGTTCGATTCCCACTCAGGACTAACATTTGTGTGACTAACATCGATGTTTGTTTGTACATGTAATGTATGTATTTACAAAAGTATTTGAGTATTCTGTCAGCTGTCTGGTTCCCATAGTATAAGCTTTGCTTAGTTTGGGGCTAGATAGCGCTGTGTGTAATGTCCTCCAATATTTATTTATAACTTCTACCATCTTTAAAATCCCACTAATGGTATATTAGTGAAAGTTTGGATAGATGGATGTTTGTTACTCTATCACGCAAAAACTACTGAACGGATTTCGATGAAATTTGGTAAGGAGGTAGCTGACACCTTGGATTAAAACATAGGCTACTTTTTATCCCTGTCGTGGGTGGGAATCGAACCCACGCCCTACATTATAGACCGCATAATCACTAAACATCAGATGAGAAACCGGTCAGAAGCAAGTAGCGTTCTATTGTATTGTTGGGGGAAAAAAGTATTTTTACACGATTTTTTGAAGTTATGTACAAATTAAAAAAAAAATATTTATCATTATTAAAAAATAATAATGGGGGTTATGACGGTGTTTGTCTTGCCTTGCAAATTTGTAAACTTTCTTTCAACGTTCGTACATATTAAGATTTTTTTTTTTCTTACCTCACCATATCCAGCTCCACCATATCCTTGAAACCCTGGTTGCGGCGGGTAACCGCCCTGCGGCGGATACCCTCCCTGAGGGGGGTAACCGCCCGGAGGGTAGCCACCCTGAGCAGGGTAGCCGCCTTGAGGAGGGTAGCCACCTTGAGCAGGGTAACCGCCTTGAGGGTAACCTCCCTGATTCTGATCTGGAGATAAACATTACTTTAAGTTAATTTACTACATATTATCTTACCTTTGTAGCTTCTCGATCTTTCTTAGCGAGAAGTATAACAAACACTCATTTTCAAGCGCTGCACTGACGGGGCAATTTTAGCTAACGCAACTGACAAAATTTTGTACATTTTTGTAAAATTTATCGGCAACTGAATACAGTTCCTTGTTTACACACTTGGTTTTCGCAATTCGTTTCATACACAAATAAACTTAGCCACGGTCAAATCAAGTTAAGTCCATGTTGTAATATAGTAGTACTAGAAGTGTCTACGAATTTTGGAAACAACACGAAAAAGTATGTTTCACTTGCTCAAATTAATACAATTAAAAAAATAATTGCTAAATGCAATACAGATAGAGATGTTAATGAGCGTTAGTATGATATTAGTCTTATTATTAGTTTGTGTGTATACCGCAAGCAGCATCCGAATAATTCGATACTTTATGATTAAAGCAACACTATTTTTAAACATAAGACACTCGAAAAGAACTAGTTTTAAAAATATATATGTACAATTCAGCGACATGGTTTTTCCGATGCCCCCAACAAAACTACATTGCACACATTTCCAGTTGCAAATATAGCAACAATAAGGCATAATATAAGGTTACTCTGATTTTTTTTAAATCCGAGAAAGCAAAACTGACGCGCCGAAGGGACGAGAAGATAGTGACACTACTTAAGACCGAAGACATGAATTTGCATGTTTGTATACCAGTTAAGTTGTAGTAAATTAATCACATGACAGCACATAAAACTGTAGTCAATTATCGCAAATCTACCCCTGCAAAGTTTCTTGAATTTACATAATATGCACTATACAGTTGCAGTAATTAAAGGATCAAAATTGCACCGTCCGCGTAGCTAGTGTCAGTATTGATTTCAATTGCACAACGTTGTTCGAGCAAGATAACAATACAGTAATAGTGATAGAATTGGCAATGCAATTGAATTCAGATACACAAGCATAAAAATTGAAGGCATAAGAAGGAAAAACACATCACAGAAATATCAGACACGTAACACCATTAACATCGATTTTGTACAATGACTAGCCAAAGGTCGAGGTTATAATAGTTATTTGTGAACATGCAGTGAGTAATTACATTATTTGTTTGATTTCTTTGGTCTGTACCAAAATGAGGAAAAGAAACCTTATGGTCAGAATTCGGTAACGATTTGGCAAATTTTGCCAAAAAATACTATCGATTTATATTGCGGATTGTTTTCACTATAAAATTGATGTTCAATTGTTCATGGAATTATTAGTAAGACGTCATTTGCAATTTCAGATAGAGTTTTAATCTGCTAAAAAAAGACAAAAATTTCACTTATAAAAATGTATTATATGTTCAAGAACTTCTTTATATATAGAATTACTGATCCGATTGAATTTCATTAATCAAAGATGACTGGAAAATGTGGTGCTTAAAACTCTCCTAGAGATACCACAGTAAAAACATTCGCAATAGATATTAAGTCTTTTTATTTATTAAGAGTTCGTAGGACCGAATTGGATTTAATTTTATACTTTTCGAGTAATATGTATTAAGAGAAGCCTCAAAAATCTAAGTTTGACATTGACTGCAGTAATAAACATGCTAAAAACGTTACAAGACCTTAAAATCTAAATGACAAACCATATAACGTCTAAACAATCATAAGAAGAGAAAAATCGTGGTGTAGCTGTGTTGTGAACACGGCCGTGTGTACCTGAATACGTGTACATTTTTGAACCCAAAGAAATCCTTCGTAATGCCATGTTCCAAAATCTCACTTAACATAACGAATTCTTTAATTATATTTGATGATAGATATGTAGCTGTAACACTAAACGGTATCCCCGGAATTGTTATCATCAGTTTTCTGAATTGCCTCGCAAATTTTAAAGACATATTCGTGTCAAAAGTAATTTGTTATTATTTTATATTGTTTTAACCAGCAAGGTAGCCTTACCTTTCTCATATTGATAACAGGCCCGTAGTGGGCAAGTTTATAAAATAAGCTGAAGAGTTTTTCCTTTATTCAGATACTCTACTTGAAATGGTTATTTTTTTACTAACGTAAGTAGGTGTTACTATTTCACGCAAAAAAAAACCAATAGATAGTGTGTTGTAATATTATAGTGTATTTTATTGTAATGTTGTATTTAATATGGGTGCTGCAAATAAAAAAATTGAATTGAAGCTAAATTGTTTTTTTTTTTTTACTTTGGACTGACAACTTTACCGCAAACATGAATGGATTGAGAAACTTGCTAGATGGCTACGATTGGAAGAAACGTGGGAAGCGACCTTCAACCACTCAAATACAAAAAGCATGATAAACAGTGACGACGCATTGAGGTATTATACAATTTAGCTGTGGAGCCCACGACACTAAACCTAGTTCGATAACACTACCAGATATTATGTATATAATTAGTCAAGTCGTTTATAGGGGAACACAAAATGGCGATGCTGCAATGAAAAACCTGGCAAAGCCTTTTAAAAAAGTAAAAAAAATAATTAAAATATCCGGTTTCTAGTATGACAAGATTCCCAAGATTCGTTTGTTCCTCGAAACAGGGGAGGGGTAGGACAACACGATACTGCAGTGCTGCTAATTAGGGGCAGCAACATGATAAGCGACGCCACGTACCTAGTTATCTAGTATCCGATCGGTCTCTTCAAAAAACCCAAGCTCATCCCATCTCATAGTCTTATCGAACTAGGTTTAATGTCGTGGGCTCTTAGACTAATAGGTTTTAGATGTGACACCGTATTTTATTTTGGGTTCTCATACCTTATGCGCATATAACAAGTAACGCAGTGTAATTCGGCTGGAATTCGCGATTGCAAATCAATGATACGAATTTGAACGGGCAAATCATAAGGTTTCCACAACCGAAAAAATGGAAACCCTTGGTGTATACTAATCATTGAGAGAAGTGTGAACGTGTTCAAGGTGTTACCGTCTACTACCGCGTGTGATGGACGGTGACTCCGCTAGTGGCCTTATACGATGTCATATCCAACGCTAATACCTCAAACTGAATGCGACGGCCGCACATTTATGGAAACTATTAGTAGCAACGGTAAATGACATCATGCATCGTGCTGATGACTTTCGTCATTTTACGACGATTTTACAATCATTAATGTTGTAGTATTAACAGTAGTCGACGGAATTAGTTTACACTGACCACGGGGCCGTCAGATCAATTTGAAAAGGATAGAATCTCTTTATACTAAGATCCACGGATAGTCTACTATGCCTTAGCAAAGCCTTGCAAGAGAAACTGTAGAGCATGTGATTTAGCATTGCAATGCCACTGAAGGAACTAGAATTGCAACTAGGCAGCATGTCGCCGCAACACCTGGAATGCTTCTCATCATCAATGTCATTAAAAATTCCACCCAACTCACTGGCTACTATACCAGCGGCCCAGAGCCTCGCTTCGGTACTTCTAGGAGCTGGGTTGGCTCGGGTAGATGCTGGTAAAGGGATATGCACAGAACATCCTAAGCGGGACGTCGGTGCAGGACTTATTGCCGCTTTGAAGTCTTTGCAAAAAGGATAATTATAATTAACATATTTCTCTTCTTTTTGCTTTCGTTTTTGGTCCGTCGCGGTTAGGTCTGCAATCTGCATGTTTCCTCTCATATTTTAAAGGTAAGATTTTCTAAAATATGTTGCGTTTCTTTCCTGTTTAAATATGTTAGGCCTTACTAATAAACGATGCTAAAAGATAATATATGTTTAAAGAAGCCTGTCTCGAGTTCAAAAAAGATTTTTCACGTTAGCGAGAAGAAAAGCTTTTTTGTAAATAATTATAAGAAACTTTTTGGAAATACGCACTAAATACAAAACAATTCAAGTGCCACATCTGAATCACAGCCTTAAGGAAAAATAAGCACAGTGGATGGGACAAATATACCTCTGATCTCAGCCATTTCACTCACAGTATCTTTTCAAGAATCAATAATATTTTAACACAAATACAGACTTTACTTTCACCCTATTCGTACACAACACTTTTCTAAAAATCCATTTAGAAAAACCTATGACCACAAAATTTCTAAAAACGTTCAATTTAAGACTTCACGTTATTTCACTGTATTTTAAAATGAGATTCAAAATGTGCGGCAGTACACCGCACACCACCTTTCTGTAATTCACTTAGTGCTATACTGATGAAACAAAAGTGAAAAATCATACGTGCATTGCTTATCATCTCTTATCATAATGGCATTAAGCACAGAATAGCATGAATCACCGATCAGAGGCCGAAACTAACAACGCACACTTGATAATGATATACGTGTAGAATTACATAAGCTAGATGTATTTATATAGGTTGTGTAGACCAACTTATCTGTAGACTGGTCAACAATGGAACTAAAAATAAAATCGTTGAAATGTCTGGGTATGACAGTTTTTCAGAAATTGCAATTGTGGCGCCATCATAGATAGATATAACTCTTTATTGTGCACATCATATATAGTAAAGAGTACAGAGAACAAAAAACCTTATTAACTAGTGCCACAAGTGGCGGCCTTATCGCTAACCGCGATCTCTTCCAGGCAACCAAGAAAAGAAAAATACGATAGAAAGCTTAAGAAACAGACGGGAGATCACTAATAACAAATAAAAATTAAACATAATATAGTAAGTTATACTACATTATAGTACCTATAAAGGGAAGTTTTGGCATGGCTTGTTACTAAATTTATAAAAAAAACCGATTCAATCGCGATTTGAAGGCACACAATATTTTCACTTTTGATTTGACGAATAACTGACAGTTGTTCCTATTTTGTATTGTTATTTTTAATTTTTTCTACGATAAATTTTGCATGCCGCAAGGCAGAATATGGCGCTCTTTAACTTTTATATTATATTTAGCGGCCATTGTTTAGCGGGTCTGTACGATGAAAATGGAATCAATTTTTGTATTTATTTTAAAAAAATCTCACTAATTCTATAAATGTGAATAAATGTGTTTGGGTGGATGTTTGTTACTCTTTCACACAACAACTACTGAACGGATTTGGATGAAATTTGGTATGGAGGTAGCTGAGACCCTGGATTAGAACATAGGCTACTTTTTATCCCGAAAACATGTAGCGAGTAACACCGCGGGGCGCAGCTAATACCTACTAAATTGATTAGGTACAACGGCTCAGTGCGCGATTCCCAGCTTCCCTATCTCGCGCTATCATTTTCAATGAAACAGATTTGTTGTTATGTTGAATGTTAGATAGTATTAAAAAATACGTTACAGAAAAGCCACAGATAATAAAACAGTTATTAGCTGATCTATTTTTTTTATAGAAATTGTTTTAAGCTCTTAAAGATTTGCCAATGTTGGAAAGCGTACAATTAGGCATGAGTCAGACGTGACCTAGACTCGACGTCGCCAACGGGGATTCCCCTTTTGTCCGTCTTTGACTCTTCGTGCCATTAATTACTTTTGTTTTCCAATATTAAAAATCTTTAAATTACTTACAAGATAATGAAGTGGCCAACGTTATGGTCTTAAGTACAGTATATGGTAAGTACAATATATGGTCTTAAGTGGCAGCATTTTTCTATAATTTGAAATTTGTGAATTCCTTTTTGACATTTATTTTATTATCTGTAAATTTTTTTTTATTTTTTTTTGCACGCCTTGTGAAGGCTGAATATTGGGATGCCTTTATATTTTATTTTCGACCTGACTGTACCTATTTATGCAAATAAAACATTTGAATTTAATATGTGATTGAAAAACTGCTAATCCCCAATTTGATTATCAAAGGAGATAGGGAATTCCAATTTTTTTTTAAAAGGCTGTGGATTGTTTCAAGTAAATTAGATTAATTTAAATATTAATATTACGTCTATTATTGTTACTGATTTAGATAACAATCAAACTGTAAATTGCAAAGACTATTCTGAAATAAAAAAAAATATTGGTTAGTTATTACTGCATATTTAAATAAAATATAAATATCGTATGACATTACACACAGCGCCATCTGACCCCAAACTAAGCAGAGCTTGTGCGATGGAAGTCAAATAACTGATAGAATACATAAATACTTTTTTTTTCTGTAAATGCATCTTATAATACTTACAGAACACCCAGACACAGAACAGACATTTGTTGATACATAAATCGTTTGTTCTGAGCGTGAATCGAACCCACGAATGTTCTATAAGTTTCGATTTATTGCATCTTGATAGTTCCTTCTTCTTTTTGAAGTTAGTATGGAACTTGAAAAAGGATAACAATAACAAAGACCGAGAAATGGCATTGTCTATCAAACAAAAGTCGTGGGATTGCGAAATGCTGCAAACAACATTCGTCACGCCGATCAATAAGAATTTGGCTAGATTCCAGGATGCTTTGTTTAGGTCCCCTACCCTAATAGCTCGTACATACATATTATGTACTTATAACAGGGCCAGCAGGCATTCAATCATCATAATTTTCAGGGTAAAATGATAAAAAAGGGAGAAACGGTAAAAAGTTCAAACCCCAACAATGAGCTTGAGCTTTTTTTTTAATGTAAAAAATGTAATGAGACGAACGAGACGCTCTCCTGATGGTAAGAGATAACGCCTGTCCATGACCATTGCAGCGATACACAGTACTTTGAGTAACAAAACAAGGTCCAGGGCATCAATGCTTTGGCGCTCATTACTTTGAGACTTTCGATGGTTAGTCTTAACAGCCCAGTAATTTCGCTAGCTGCAGTACCCTTCAAACCGGAACACGTTGTTTACAGACTACTGCTTAGCGGCAGAATAACTGGTACTGCGGTGGTACCCACCTAGACGACCTCTTGCTAAGGAGATCTACCATCAAGTAAAGCTGATGAAGGAAACCATAGCATGGTAGTAGGGTACTTCTAAGTTGAAAAATCTGCCGCCACGCACCTAACGGTGTGTTCCGGCAGCCTCACTTGAGAGCCAGTTTCATTCCAAGCTAGGTGTGTTCACCATCTACGACCACACCGTCACTTAACATCAGGTGAGCTGTAGTCAAACACCTAGTCTGTCAACCATAAATAAATAAATAAAAAGAAAGCTAATATCCTGCAGTCCTCGTCGTGCGGTCTGATCCTCATACAATATCCATTTATTTTAAATTTTATAATCGAGCGAATGGTTTACACAACTGAAAAAATCATTGTTTCGATTTTTTTTTAACTTCCCGGTTCGCGTCATTTTAAAATGTATGTAGGTAAAAGCAACTGCACTCCTTTCTAATGAGATTAACATAAACATCCATTTTAATCTAAGTAACCGTGAACAAACTTATAATAAGGTTATCAGTAGAGATGGTAAAGTGGTTCGGCCGGAAATTTGAGATTTTCCGGCACAACCTCGGGCAAAAATCACCATTCACCAAAAACCAGTTTCACTCTAGGCTAGGTGTGTTTACCATATTCGAACACACCGTCACTTAACATCAGGTGAGCTTTAACCTAGCCCGTCAACCATAAAAAAAACAGGAACAGGGATAGATTTTCGTCCAAATTAAAAATGCCGTATTTCTAAAACAAAAATAACAAGTAGAGAGGTAAAAGTGGCCGGATTTTATTCGCATCACTCAGCAGCTCGTCAGCAGACTGGAATTTATTTCTTAACGTAAGTATGAGTCATTGAGCAGCCTTCAACGTCATTACATTTTGCAGAATTATCATCAAATCAACGTAGTTTTCGATAATTTGATAAAGTTAACCGTGATCTTTCTTCTTTCTTTCTTTGGTTTTGGTGTCGCGTTTTAGCATTTGCCCGTTTCAAGTATTTATGTATTTTCAAGTTTCATAAGTTAAATAAGTGTCCTCGTTGCTAAAGCTATAGTCAAAGTCCAGTCTTGGTCAAGTACGTGTGTGTAATGTCTCACGATATTTATTATATAGGTATTTATTTATATTTAAAGTCCAGTCTTGGTCAAGTACAGTCCGTATCAGTCAAATCCAGTCATGCATTAGTAAAGTAGTGGTGACTTTACTATAAAGCTTCGATGGAGTTTGGGAAACAACGCAAAAAGTCATGTTTCACCATATTATATCATTTTCCTACACTCGCGCTTGTGATTCGGCACTTTATGAATAAAACACCACCATTTTTATGCATAAACACACGACAAAACACAAGTTTTGGAAAAAAATACAACGGGCCGACACGACTCTTTCCGCGTTCCCGCCAAAAACCCCACCGTGATCTTTTTGTATTTATATTTTAACCATCTCAAAAAAGGGGGAGGATCTCAATTTTATCGAAATCGATAGAGCGGTTTTCAAAAAATCAACAAAAATGTAAAATTTGTATACATACATACATCGATGATATTTTTCGTTTACTCCAAAACCTCGCTGTTTCATTGGAGCAGTGCGTTTAGTTGGCCTAAGGGTCATGAAGTCTGTTTTTTTAATTGTAAATTTGTATATTATTTATTGTTAACTAGCTAGATGTTTGACAGCTTATCTGATGTTAAGTGACAGTGTAGTCGAAGATAGTAAACCACACCTAGCCTCGAATGGAATTGGCTCGCAAGTGAGGCGGGAACACACAGTTAGTGCTTGGCGGCAGATTCTCAACTTTAAAACAAGTGTGATCCAAAAAAACTTGGTATGTATGTTAATACTTGCAAATAAATTAAATTATCAATGAAGATAAAAAACCAAGAAATGATGAAATTGTCTTGCTTCTTATAGCAACTAAGTACCTACTTAACTTGATTTCATTGGCTATTTAAATTAGATTATTTATAAAACTTGTTTTTATAAATTCTAAGAATGTTTGGACTGGTTATGTGGATCTCATTATATTCACTTACTAAATAGACAGAAGTTATAGTATAGAAAGAAATAATAAATCAAGTTTAACCACTTCATATTATTTATGAGAAAGTTTAGTAAGAATATGCCAGCGGTCAACACAAACATAATATTATGTAACAGCTAAACAAATTTTTGTGTCATTTGCTTAAAATTACTGGGCTGTTGAGACTAACCATCGAAAGCCTCAAAGCAGCAATGCCCTAGACTTTGTTTTGATACTCAAAATTTTGTGTATTGCTGAAATGGTCATGGACATGCGTTATCTCTTACCATCAGGAGAACGCATCGTTCATCTCATTACTTTTACATTTTAAAAACAAGTTAGTTTTTATACTATTTTTACTAGGTGGTACCTACATCTTTTTAGCAGCAGAACTTCTAGATATGTATTACTGCAGTATCAGGTAATCTGCAGACAAGCAGTAGTGTAGCATTAATGTATTCCGGATTGTAGATAGCAAAATTAATAGCGCTAACTTATCAAGTGTTCCAAAGTAGTGAATGTCAAAGCAATAATTCCTTATAATTTGTTTTGTTACTCAGAGTTTTGGGCACCGCTGCAATGGTCATAAGTGTTACCTTTTACCATCAGGAAAGTGTTTAGTTCGTCTCATGATTTTTACATGATAAACACTCAACAAGCTACATACAAAAGCCACATGCACCATAAGGTTAAAGTAAAGAAGCAAAATATTCATGTACGATAAATTGACAGCCCTGTTGGTTCATTGGTAGTTATATCTGCTCCAAGAGCTGAAGGGCGTGGGTTCTATTCCCACCCAAGATAAACGTTTTGTGGTATAAACAAAATGTTTGTTCTGTGTCTGGGTGTTCTGTATTTATTATAAGTATGTATTTACAAAAAAAAAAGCATTTAAGTACTATATCAGTTATCTGACATTTACTGTCAGTTTACATTTACTGCCATAGTACAAGCTTTGCATTGTTTGGGGTCAAATGGCGCTGTGTGTAAATGTCCTACGATATTTATTGCCTTACAGAATTAAATCACAGTGAAAGTAAAACATTTCAACGTTTTTTTAGTCAATCCATTTTATAAATTACTAGCAGCCCATCCCGGCTTTGCACGGGTGGACATCTTTCTTCTTTATAATATTACTTTTTCTTCTTTTATTTCTTTTTATTCTATATTCTTCTTTTATTACAGAGTAGAAATGTATGTATATATGTTAAAGAGATTCTTAGAACCTTCATTTTTGTGTAACAAATAAACGGAGCACTATAAATAGTATAATTGGTATTGTTGTTAGTTTCCTTTAATCATTAGTTATTTATCTTAATTTATTTTATGATTTGTGACAAGCGACTTCTCTGTAATAGTTTTAGTTATTATGACTAATAAATATTATTGGTTAAAAACTCTGTAACATAACAAGTGCAGTGCAGTGGTTTGTGGATGGGCAAAACATCTTCGAATCTTACTCTCTAAGTATTAGTATGCTTTTTCAGAATTTACTATTAGAATGATTGTACTGCAAAATAAAAAGTTTTTTACTGTTCAAGTATTTTTTCTTCAATGGAAGAAGCAAAGTTGATTCATAATTTAATTATTGTTGTGTTGTATTTTTTTATGTGTTTATGTGTAATTTCATTAAAATTTTAAATGAATTATTTGACTTCATTTTAATTGTAATATATGAACATAACATGTCTGAAATAAATGATTTGACAATAAATAGACACAATTTGATTTTATTCCGAACCCATTCATACCTAGATAAGTTTTTCTTTTTTTATAAATTCTGGTGGCCCCTGCGACACAAGCTCTTACTTAGTGCAGGGTCCACAAGTAATGCTACAAAATCTAGTTTGTTAATTATAAGGTTTAATTAATTTAATTTTAATTAATTTCTTCACCACATTTTTCACAGTCAGGGTAATTCAGTATTTCTTCATTTAAAAAAAATACTATAAAATAAACAACACAAGTTTTAAAGAATAGTACAATGCAATGTAATTTTTTTTTGTTCCGCCAATATGATCATGACTGAAGCTGATGTTGTGACCAAATGAGGTAGTGTCTGTATTTATGGTAAGCTATGTGCATGGTACGGACATGTTAGTATCCGAGCATGTGCAACATTCACAGTACTTGTGATGATAAAAGACCTTGTGAAACATGGTTAACGTTCAGGGATGCGTAAGACATTAATAATTTAAGTAATAGCAGTCATTTGTAAAGTGATCGATTCAATATTGAAAAGTTCAAATTGGATCAAAATGTATGGTACAGTATGACCCACTTTCAGCTTGGTATACCCCAAGCTTATAACTTTATAGAACATGCCATCTCTATCTCTAAATAGTATAAAATAAAGTAGCGGTCTCCTTATCTCTGCTATTCAAAACCACACAAGATTGTGATAAAATTCATTTAGATATTTTTTATGAATGGTTATACAATTTGGCACCTGCACTGTTTTATGATGAAATTGTCACCATCATGGGTTGAAGCTGACCAGATTGGTACACGATTGAGGCAGATGGCATAACATGATAGAGGTTTATACCCAGCATTGGGATAAAGTTAAGGAGTTTTATAATTAAGCTGTTGTATATAATTATGTAGAAAATGTAATGTTTTGTTAAAGTGGCCAAAGTGCAATGTGCACCCATATGAAGCCAAATTGGTAGCTAGTTTACTAAATTTTTTTTTTTAAAACATGAAAGATAAGTTAAGGGAGACAATTTAAACGTTTAAATATTGATCATTACATTGATAAATCACTGATATGATCAAATAAGTACATATTAAAACATTGTCATGACTGATTCATAGTAGGAAAGTCATATAGTTAATGGACTGAATGTTCATTGCAAAAAGGAAATACCCTCTCATTGTAAAGGAAGGGAATATTACTGGCATTTGACTCAGATAAATTAGAGCTGACTAAGAGCATTGGGCAGGGCACATAGCACGCAGAACTGATGGCCGGTGGGGCTGCAAACGTCCACCCACAAGGTGGACAGACGACCTAGTAAAGACCGCAGGAACGCGCTGGATGCGAGCCGCTTCCAACCGGTCTTTATGGAAGTCAATGGGGGAGGCCTATGTCCAGCAGTGGACGTCCTACGGCTGAAATGATGATGATGATGAAGAGCATTTGGATATCACAGTTTTAGAACGAAACTGAGAGAAACTGTGAAATATTTTGAGAACTTTTTTTCTTTCAATGCTATCATAAGTCTAAATGGGCACACTGAGCTATTATGTACTAAGCAATAGAAATGACCAAACACTTTAGAACAAAGTTTTATTTAATTTTTTATGTCCTTTATATAACTAATAAACCAATGGGAATGTTATTGTTTAAAGTACTTTGTAGCATTATAGCTCAATGGGCTATTAAGGTCTTTTAACATCAAAATAACAAGAAATCAGTGCGCAACATTGATAGAAAATATTTCAAATCATAAAGACCTCCCGGATAAACTCCTGGGTTCTGCCACATTTCCGCTAGTAACTGTACAAAAGAAAGAAAAATGTTAAGCAAAATGAAGTAAATACGTACACATTGTGTTGTAGTTGGGTTGCCCTTTCGAGTTTAATTTTTCGGAAGCCGTTTTGACTGGTTTACTTCACTTACTCTATACAAAAGTAGCTGAAAAAGAAATTAATACATAAACAACTCCAATTTCGTTTGATTTTTTTTGGCAGGCTAGATGTTGGCTCCTGTTTATAAGTGACAGTGTAGTTTAAGGTGACAATCACATCTAACTTTAGAATGAGAACTGTCAGGTGAGATTGTGCTTCAATCATTATTATGTGCTTAACATCAGTTTTTAATTTCACAAGAAAAGCTAATTAGCTGGCC
Source organism: Biston betularia (assembly GCA_905404145.2). NCBI lineage: Eukaryota > Metazoa > Arthropoda > Insecta > Lepidoptera > Geometridae > Biston > Biston betularia. The sequence goes on from FR989873.1 coordinate 13,263,772, forward strand.
AAGTGATACAATTTTCCAGATAGTTACAACCCTCAAATTAATCTTTAGTTTGTGTGTTAGTTCCTTAAGGACAGTGTGAATTTTCAGGCAATTTCAGATTAGCCGAGAGGGTGATGGGTGATCCTAAAGTTTGGTAAATATGATCAGGATAAAACATTTTTTTATGGTCTATTCTAAAGTGCACCCTTGTAAAGCCTGGATTTAATTATTAGGTAGTTGCTAGCAAAAGTCATAACGAACAGTATAGTCGGGCAAAATCTAATTTTAAGTCTCAGTCTGCAATTCTCTCAGACTCTACGGGTGATCAGTTGAAGTTTAAGTTCACTTGACATCAAAATCCTAAATATGTTTACTTGAATAAAATAATCACATCCGCATTCGTGATCTGAACAAAGGCTACGCAATCTGAATCAATCTTGTAATAATAGATTTTATCTGAGTAATTTATTGTTTTATTATCAAGATAGAGTAACGCGATTTACAAGAAAATATTTTTTTTTACGTCATACCTTTCTAAGCCCTTGCAAATTAATCGCGTTAAAATATTTCGGTTACTCTCTTAAATCACTGGTTTATGATTTCACAAGATTGTTGTTGTTGTTATTGATTTTTCGACACATTTCCGACACGTCATGAAAATCTTGTGGAAAGAACATTAGGTATTAAATTTATTTACTGCTGGGAATTCCACTATTTTTTTTGTTGATTATGAACTTCGTTATTTTAAAATTACACAAAATTTCAAAGAAAGTAAAGACCACGAGAGAAAATCGCTCTGGAAAGTACCATACTTCGTGTATGGCGCAACAAACTGATCGATCTTCAAATTTTTCTACGTTCCATAACAATTTACACAATATTACCTGTTTCTCTACTATGCGCTAAGTTTTACAGGGATTTGTAGCACTGTATTTCACTAATTCTTCAGGACACACTAAGTTCACTAATTTATTAATGCGATCAACGATCAACCCCAAATCGAATGTAAAATGATTCACATTTAATTTCATTTCACCGTCAAAGCGTCAAACTCAATGTTGCCCTACCACTTGTACCTGTACTTTTTTGGATATTTTGGTTCTGGGCGAATTAGAGCGTAGCACATAGTGCGTTTGCTGATTAGGGAGTTATTTTTCGAGCCATAAAATGAATGTACTCGATATCGTTACTGAAGATTCAATAACCACGATAATAGATCGTTAGCAGTACATTTAATTGAATTATTAGGAAGCCATTTTTTTTTCTGTGTGTAGTGTAAATCTTCTAAGCTGTCTTTACATCTTACTAGCAAATAGCAATATCGGCATAACTTTACGGTTAAAAAAACTTAGTGATGGTTGGTGGAAGTTAAGAAAAAAATTGTCTGACTTTGAAATTTACTATGATTTTGACATTGATTTATTATATCTTGCTAGTGGTACTGTCAATAATTAACCTAACCTAAAAAATAAGAAAAGTAATGAACAAATGAAATCAAAATAATTAAATTGAATATAAGAAATAAAAAAACTACGATGAGTAATATTTTAAAAAAGTCACTTAACATTTCCCAAACCTGTAAGTATTGGTTTGTTACTGTGCGAAAACGATGCGTTCTAGAAATTTGTTTTGATTGTGGTGTTCTTTATAATTTCAGTGTTGTCTCGTCCATTCAGTGGGACTGCAGTACTCAATACGAAACAGTGGCGCACAGAACAAGGTCTCAGTGCCTTTCGAAATGCAGAAAGCGTACTTACAGATGGGCCAGACTATACTTTCTTAGACGGCAGGCCCACACCGTTATTGGTTGGTAATAATAGTAAAATCGTAATGCTACCAGAATGTTACGTACTCTTGGCTATCTATTGTATGAGTTAGGAACCCGGAAAAATGTTGCGATAGAAAATTGCGTAGTGCGCAAAAAAAAAATTTAAAATCGAAAAGCCTTTTAGACTACTTTGTACTTAGTAAACCTTTCCTTAAACATGGGGTTTCGTTACGAAGAAACGTAATTGATTCTTATTACATTTATTTCTTTTTATGTAAAAGTAATGAGACATATTAGACACTCCTTGTCTCTTAGTTCTCATTTAGGCTTTGTGATCAAAACCATGTAAAAAAAATTAACTATAAATGATTTTTTACAGCACAAACAAAAGCTACGAATGCTCAGACAGAGAGAGTTTGCCTCACAAATTGTACAACTCTCTTCAGAGCTTGACTTTGCCAAAGAAAGACACCAGCAGATGCAGAAAGACAAAGAAGATGAGAGACAGAAGATCATTAGCAATAGGCTGAAACCCAAAGGAGATGCTTTGAAGAGAAATTAGAATAAAACAGTCTGAATAATGTATTTATAGAATAAAGTTGTTAATTAGATTAATATGTGTTTAGATTTTAGAATGTATGGTTCTTCTCAACAGCCTTGTTGGAAGACCATCTGGCATCCAATATGGAGGTCCTGGGTTTGAATCCCACTGCATGCACTCTATCCCTTCTAAATTATGTGATGTAAAAAAAAAGGGCCTTATCTAAATTAGATTTTATCAAGTAAATTACTTTTACTAAAATAACTTTCTAATAGATACATTTTGCATCATACATACATACTCTTATTATGGGAAAAAGGGAATTCCCTACAAGTTTGAATAGCTTTTAACTTTTTTTACTATTGACAGGGTAGGTGTTTGACTACAGCTCACCTGATGCTAAATGATGGTGTGGTCGAATATTGTAAACACACTTAGCCTGGAATGGACCTGATTTGATATGATCACAGTTGTGTTGTAACCTGTTATGTTAATATCTTAAAGGTGGGAGAAATTATAGCCAGCTTAGCTTGCTTAGTGGTGGGGTTCTGAAGGCCCACTGAGCTTGAAGACCCCGGCACCCGGCAACGCCTAGTTACACTACTGATCATTTGTGTATCAACCCAGTTTCAGAATTTATTGGTAGGTACCTAGATAAAGACTAGGTTTTGTCGTGTCGAAAAGAAATTTTATTATGATCGAGAACCCGTAGCTTATGCACATATTCAGTAAAACTATGTACTGCTCATGCACATCAATGTAATTATTGGACTTCACTTTGCATAATGTAAATAAAACGCCTGAAGTTAAGTTTAACTTCTAAAGGTGTCTGTACGCTATTGCTACTGCGATTTTAGTAGGCGTTACGGATAGTCTACGTTACTGTGTGACTAGTTGACTAGTTGACTACAAATTTCACCTTTTTAATCTCTACTCGTATCGTGGTGAGCGTTTCACTGGTTTGTATTAAACATGCCAAAAATAGTACACGGATGGATAGAGTGACCGCAGGACGCTATTAACGCCCGACCACAGGCTGAAAATCCGCTGGTAAATAAAGTAAACCGCTAGCAGCAATGTGCCTAGTCTAAAGTGAAAAAAAACGGGCAACAACGTATACATACATTTTACATTGAGGAACGTCCGTAGAAACTCTGATAACGTTCTATAGTGGCACTCGATAAATTGTGTTTTGTTTTTGTAAAATAAAACAAGTATAAATAAATAAAAAATTATGAATAAGTAACTATAATGAATCTCCTCGTTTTGTTTGAAGACTGAATAGGAATTAAAGTCTTGAACATCGACGTAAAGTTGCTTGTGACACATTTTTTGAGAGTACCTATGTTTCAGATCTGCACGACTTATTTATTTCATATCTATCAGGCTACCAGTAGCCCTAAAAAGCGACATCAATTATAGGATGCACACACAGCGCCATCTGACTCCAAACTAAGCAAAGCTTGTACAATGGAAGTTAGATAAATAACTGATAGAATACTTCAACACTTTTTTTTTTTTTTTTAGTGTTGACAGGCTAGTTTTTTGACCACAGCTCACCTGATGTTAAGTGAAGGTGTGGTCGAAGATGGTAAAGCACATCTAGCCTGGAATGGAACTGGCTCTCAAGTGAGGCTGCCAGAACACACCGTTAGATGTTTGGCGGCAGATTTTCAACTTGAGGGTGGTAGCTAGCCAGCCGAGTACTAGAAAGTACCCTACCACCATACTATGGTTTCCTCACGATGTTTTTCCTTCACCGGCAGCTCAAGCTCATTGTTGGGGTTTGAACCCACGCCCTTCGGCATGCGAACCGACCGCGCTAACCACTGGGCTATCATCGCTACAACTAATACTTTTTTTGTAAATTCATACTTATAACAAATAGGTACAGAATACCCAGCGACACAGAACAAACATTTGTTAAATACCACACAATTTTTGTTTTTATAATATTAAATTCGTGATATTACCTATATGTACATATTATGTATGAATAAGGACTTCGGGCTAGTGCAAATTCAAATTGAGTAGCCAGTTCTTTAGCTGTTATATACGTGGACATGGACATTAAGACATTATAGTTATACGTAAACATAATAGTTAGGTTTAATTGACATTGAAAATAAAGAATTTCGTCAACAATGCAATACAAGACAATGCCAAGTACGCGTGACCCAGCGTCTTCTTCTAATAAAATTACTAATACGACCTTGCACTAGGTAGGGCGCGAGTTTTAGCGATGAGCAGAGCGATTAATTATCGATAGCTTGGAAAACTCTAAGCGTAGAAAACAAAATGATTTACTATTCAATATTCCGAACATGAGTACAACTATCATGATTAAAAAATAACTAAATACAAATTTTCAACTAAAAAAGACTAATATGACCTGACAAAAATAATAACTTTTTAGTAATTCAATAATCTTTAAGTTTTAATTGATATGAATCGCATGGCATATGACCTTGTGTTATGTTTAGAATTATAGATCACATAAAAAGTTGTAAGTGTAAAAAGTTGTAATTATAGATAATACATAATAATAATTATACATATGTATTTACATATTTTATAATTATACATAATTATGAAATATGTTTTGTACATATTTTTGTAAGACGGAGTGATTATTGTACAAATAAAACGTTGTTAAACTGACTAAAAAAGTTGAATACTCATATTCATACTATAGCACGCCCTCATACCGTCATCATTGTACCCGACTACAAAAGAGATGTTTCCAAAAATGTGTACATAATTATGTACTCGTATGTCTAAATACTTATTTTGTAAGTATTTTTTTCATTGCTTCTTATTCATCGCATAATTTATTTCTTGCCTTGTTTGTTTGCTTGGGGCCGATCAAATATTACGTAAACACCAATGCTTTGTTTTACTTATTTTTGATGGCATGCCAGGTGAAGGGGGTCCAGACTCTTAATGGTGATTAGGTACGTAAACAATATTTATTAATTTAGCAAACAAAGGTGCTGAGAGCTTTGCTCACTTTCGTTAAAGGATTCGGTTTGGGTCTTTATGAAGTCATTTTACGAATACGACGCACCTGATAGTACGAGCCTGCCCATGACTATTGTAAAAATAATTGTCTAGAAATTTGGGCAAAGCTTAGGGCGACGCACACTCGTTGGCGACTCTCATCGCCTGTAAATTCGCTCAAACTCGGTATGAGTAGATAATTTAATAACTACAGAATATGTGATACTGCGGTGGAACGTATCTAGACAATTTCCTGCTGATGAGACCGACCGCCAAGCAAAATCTTATTTTATCTATCCCTCTCCTCCTTATGCTGAGGTGAGCCCCTATTTTGTAACTTTTGTCTGTCTCTGTTTATTTGTTTTTATACTTGTTACAAAGTTAAACGTTATTCTTTCTTTTTTTCTTTCTCCTCTCCTCTGTTCTGTTATTCGCTATATTTGAAATGTACTTGAAGACTATTTGTAATCGCTCGATGTAGGAACGCACCCTACTCTAAGGTGTATTGAAATCTTCATTCCTATTGTTTTATTTTGACTAATAAATACAAGTTTTCCGATATCGAGCATCATAGTTTGGAAGAAGCCTTAATATGAGTTGCTCGATTTAAAGTTTAATTAAATTTAAAAAAAAACTCATAGAAGAAAAAACATGAATAGCATCATGGAAAAAACGGATTATGTGGAGTCGTCATTTTGGGAATTCCGGGGACATGGTAAGATTTTAGTTTACTATCTCAGTACAAAAAACTTCAGTTTTTATCTGGTTACAACTTTGTTATTTCAAAAGACACTGTGTAATCTCAGTCTAAAATTATTTAATTTTGTAAGGAACATTTTCCAGTTGCTAGAATGGGTTAGAGTAGCCGAGTTCCAAGGTCCTGCATCTTATGAGTTTCATACCTGCTTATTAATATTAATTGTTATGTTACATTGTATTTTCAGCGGATTCCACCGATAAAAAGTTTCTGATGTCATCTCCTTTTCCAATAATCTGCATATTAATCACGTATCTCTGGTTCGTATTGAAGTTTGGCCCTGAATTCATGAAAAATAGAAAACCATACAAACTGGACAGAATTCTTCCTATTTACAATTTCATCCAAGTGTTGGTATCCTGTTATATACTTCAAATGGTAAGTGTTTAACTTAGGAGTAATAGAATAAGATTATTTTGTTTCTATAGAATCAGAATGCACTATTTCTTCTAAGTACCTATAACTTAAGCATAATTATTATGCGTACCTATTCATCATCATCATTTCAGCCGTAGGACGTCCACTGCTGGACATAGGCCTCCCTCATTGATTTCCATAAATACCGGTTGGAAGTACCTATTACTTAAGCATAATTATTATGAAGTATGAGTAATGAGAAAAAGAAAAAAAAAGTGTATTTTAGAAACCTATTTCTAGGATACACTATTTCTTCTGTGGGCGAAAATTACTAAAATTCTTTGAGTATATTTTTAAAATTTATTAAAAATCTAAAAAAACTAACTAATTACCAAGATCCTTTTAGTAATTTTCACCGCTTAGGTAAGCAAAGCTGTCACCCTTTTCGTATGCTTACGTAAGCATTAGTATCTAACAAAGTAAAAATAGGAAAAGTAAATTAAAAAATATTGCTAACGTAATCATCATTTAGAGTCTAGACCCCGTCTGCAAAGTCATCAAAAATAAGCAAAGCAAATACACCCCCTGGTGCTTACATAATATTTGAACGGTCCCAATTTTTTCTATATTTTATATTTTCACTAACGACCCGCCCCGGCTTCGCACGGGTGCAATGTAGATACTAATACATTTACAATTGTACATATAAAACTTCCTCTTGAATCACTCTGTCTATTGATGGACACCGCATTAAAATCCGTTCCGTAGTTTAAAAGACCTAAGCGTACAGACGGCGGAAAGCGACTTTATTTCACGCTATGTATAGAAGTGTCTCATAAACTCATAATAAAATCAAATTAAATTAGTTTTATTCACAGTAAAGTCCATTTTATAGTAAAGTAGTGGTGACAGTGGTATAACAAATGTAAAATTTTTGATAACAATACCAAAATACATGCTTTATCAGATTTTCTAAACATATACCTAGAAAACATAAAATGATTTTTCCGTGTTCCGCCCAAAACTTTCGACCTCCATTACCCTAACACTTTTTACATTATTTTATGTTTGGTTTTTTGTATCTCGCGTATTAGTTATCTGTTTGTATTTAAAAATGTTTGTAACTCTATTCAAAACCCAAGATGAGTCTAAAAAAAGTAATTTTAAAATTTCCTCATTTTAAAGACAATAGTTGTGATGTTTCATTGAATAAAATAAATAATTATTCAAAGTCATTGACATTTTCACATCTTGCATCTATTTATAGTAGGTAGCTAGGTAGCTAAAACAATGAGTCCTTTATTCGTTGATTTAATGTTTATTTAATTATGCACTACATTTTTTATGTAAATATTTGATTATTCATAAATTTTTTTTAGTACTATTTCAATCTTTAGTTTCCCACTGCTGAGCAAAAGTCTACTGTACCTCCTTCCAGACTGCGCAGTCTTCGGTTTTGATGGCCAGACCATTTTTGTGAATGTCAAGATGTTATAGTTTGTCATACCATCTTCTTCTGTATCGACCCTGAGGTCATTTATGTTTTGGGGCTTAGGGACTTTATTGCTTGGTGGTAGGGTATTTTTTACTACTAGCCAATCGAGTACTAGAAAAAATACCACAACTCACGAAGATGGTAAAGCACCCTGGAATAGACCTGGCTCTCAAGTGTAGCAGCCATTGAATTGGCATTTGGCATAACAGGCATTGAAGTGAGGCTGCCGGTACACATCGTTAGGTACTTGGCGGCAGATTTTCATCCTGAGCGTGGTAGCTAGCCAGCCGAGTACCAGAAAATACTCTACCACCATGCTATGGTTTCCTCACAATGTTTCCCTTCACCAGCAGCTCAAGCTTATTGTTGGGTTTTGAACCCACACCGATTCAGCGTGCGGTCTGCCGTGCTAACCACTGAGGTATCATCGCTACAACGCTACAGCTTTTTTGCGTTTTAAGACTGGTGCCTTTAGTGAGAGTTGTTCATGATGAGTTGTACAATGACCTTCCAGTTACCACACCTTACCCTTATAACCCTGTACACATTAGAATATATATAAAAAAACACATTAAACAAGACACAACTTAAAATTAAAGAAAAAAAGTTAGCATTCATGCGAGGCAAATGTGAAACGTTAAAATAGTGCGCAGTAGAGCGCCACGCCGTTTACCGTCACGGCATATTGTCCCTTGGCAATCGGCTTTACTTCCAGGGCGCACCAATATAATTATGTTTCACACCAAAAAAAGCAAAGCCAATAATTTTTCATTTATTTTAGACTTTAAGACTAACTTTATTGACAAACAAACACAGAAAAAATACACATATATATCTTATAAATAAAAATAATACAAAATATGTTTATTGTCAAAGGGGAAAAATCAGCTTTATTCTGTAAGAATTTAGTGAATTTAGTTTTGCTGTATTTTTTTAGATTTTGTTCCACCTGTACTTCCCCTGACACAAATCGGGGGCTTTGCTGAAGATTTGCAAATTAAATATGCTATGTTATTTTGATAGGCTAGTTTGACAATCTTAACCAAATACATAAGTTTTTTTAATACTAATTGTTTCGTTTCCACTTTCCAGGGATTTCGAGTATTACCTTTGCGGGAGGCAATCCATATAGGATGGAATGACCCTAAATGTTACAGCATAACAGAATATAAATTGGTAAGCGAGAACACTGTTTTTTTTCTAGGCTTTGTAAAGTTTATTTTTGTACATTTTACAAAATACTCTATACTTCTATGATGTGCTTATTTTGTCTAGCATAAAACTAAAATAGACAAACACTTTATTGTTCACTAGCAACCTGCCGTGATTTGAAATTATTGAATTTCTCTAGTTCTACAAAAGTGTAAGTTAAGTTTGTATTGTATAAATAATTATACAAACTTTCCGTTATGTATATCTAAATTACTGAAAGTCGTATCAAAATCCGTGGAAAGAAGTGAGCGGGGAAATAGAGACTAGAATAGAAATAATAATATGTATATAATATATATTAGGAATAGATTTAATAGTGATTTATGGACTTTATTCTACTACAAGCGACATACCCAGGCTTCTCACGGGTGCAACTTTTATTTGTAACATTATGGCGACTTCGGCGTGCGTACCGACCGCGCTAACTCCTAATAGGTAATTAAGCTATCATCACTACAAGCGGTCTCGCTAACTAAGTTGCTTCAAAAAACTTCATAATTAAGATACGGTTTAATAATCTCATAAAAATTACAAATAATTTTCTTACTGAGATTACACACTTGTTTAGTAAATAATAATTATTGTGCCAGTTTTATGGGTACGTTTGCGGCGGGCTCGACCGGTAGACCGAGTTTTTAATTAATTAATTTGTTTTTTTTTTACTTGTATTGACATAATATGCCAGTAGAATGCTATTTAACACAATAAAAAAAACGCGGACTGTGTCTTTTATAATAGTATATTTTGTTATTTTATTTTATTTATAGCTATGTATTTTATCTGTATGTTTTCAGGTATCATACGGAACTCATTACTACTTTTTAGCCAAAGTTGTAGAGCTCCTTGACACAGTTTTCTTCGTTCTAAGAAAAAAGCAAAACCAAGTTTCGTTCCTCCACGTCTACCACCACACTATTATGGCTTTTAACACGTGGTGTGTCGTCAAATACAGCGCGAACGACAGCGTTATATTCATAGGAGTGGTCAACTCTTTAGTTCATGTCATCATGTACACTTATTATGGACTATCGATATTTCCAGCACTAACGAAGTACTTGTGGTGGAAGAAGTACATCACTATTATTCAACTGGTGAGTTATGACTACAGGCATATCCAAAGAACATTAATATTTATATATGGGATTACATTTCATTAGGTCACATACTCAGACTATAGTTTCGGTCGCATCTAGTGACCTTTTTCAAAGAACCATAGTAAATTACGACGCGCACGTGACTTTGACGTTTAAGTCGGATATTATTATCTTTAAGTGTAAAAAAAATGCACTAAAACCAATGTGAAAGTTATCAGCCGATCGAGACTCTCTCCTGATGGCAAGAAATAACGCCTGTCTATGACCATTGCAACGACACACAGAACTTTGGGTAAAAAAACAAAGTCTAGGGCATCGCTGCTTGTTGATTGTATAGTAAGTCTCAATTCACTATTATATATTCTGTAATTTCACTAGCTGCAGAACCCTTCAAACCAGAACATATCAATGTGTACAGCTACAGATATGCTACAGCTGTGCTACAGCTTGGCGGCAGAATATCTGGTATTACGGTGGTACCTATCAAGACGACCTCCTGCTAAAAAGACCTACCACAAAGTAAAATATCAAATAGTAGTTGTACCAAATACCATAGTAGTAATACCATAGTAGTAGTAATACCATAGTAGTACCAAATACATGTTTACACTAGAAATAACAATAACAATTATTTTCAGATTCAATTCTGTTTGATGTTCCTGCACATCGTCATCACTCATTTCGTCTCCAGTTGTCCAAAATCTTACATTTTATTGGCTGCAGTCAGCTTTAACACTGTATTATTCTTTTACCTATTTGGCGACTTTTACCTGAAGTCATACGCAAAAGAAAGAAAAGCTGTCATGAAAAATAATACTAAACAAATAAAAGCAGCGGAATCAACTTCAAATGGAGACACGAAAAACGGACTTAATTATTTGGTTAACCATCATAAACTAGCTGGTAAAATTAATTAGAACTCCTTCCTCCTCCTTCGAAGATTTACATTCTAGTTTCCAGCCCAGGTACTCGAAGTAACTCTTTAAACCAACCTAATTTTAAACTATTGGGGACTCATTAATAATAATAGCCTTAAATTAACAATCTTAAAATAAATTACGGCATATATTTAATAAATCATTTGACATTTGCTTTTCAGTATAGACCTCCCCTAGAGCTTTCCATGCTTTTTGGTTATGGGGTTTCCTCTTCAATGCTACTTTCTTGATACCATCATCCCATCTACGATGCTGTCTCCCTTTCCATCTTTTATGCGACGAGCGTGCTCTATCGAAGACCGCGTCTTCGTTTAATATCAGGTGAAATGGCGGTCAAACGCAAGCCTATGTTATAAAAAAAAAAATTGTCTTTGACACTTTTTTTGACATTTTCATTCTGTGACGTCTTTAACTCATTTGTCTTTATTACTCCTTTTTTTTTTTTTTCTTTGGTTTTGGCGTCGCGTTTTAGCATTTGCCAGTGTCAAGTAATTATATATTTTCAAGTTTCAAAAGTTAAATAAGTGCCATCGTAGCTAGTTTTAGTCAAAGTCGTCTTTGTCAAGTCCAGTTCGTGTCAGTTAATTCCAGTCATGCTTTAGTAAAGTAGTGGCAACTTTACTACAAAGCTTCGATGGAGTTTTGGAAGCAACACGAAAACTCATGTTTCACCACATTATATGATTTTCCCACACTCGCACTTGTAATTCGGCACTTTATGGATAAAACACCACCATTTTTATGCATAAACAATCGACAAAACACTAGTTTTGGAAAAAAATACAACGGAGCGACACGACTCTTCCCGCGTTCCCGCCAAAAAAACCTTATTACTCCTTTATGACATGCCGAATGTATATCCCCATTTTAGTTAGCTACTTAAGCAATGTGTTACATTTTTAGTTTTGGTCTGATTTCGTAATGTTTCTAGTTTTTTTTTTTTTTTTCTTTGGTTTTGGCGTCGCGTTTTAGCATTTGCCAGTGTCAAGTAATTATATATTTTCAAGTTTCAAAAGTTAAATAAGCGCCATCGTAGCTAGTTTTAGTCAAAGTCGTCTTTGTCAAGTCCAGTTCGTGTCAGTTAATTCCAGTCATGCTTTAGTAAAGTAGTGGCAACTTTACTACAAAGCTTCGATGGAGTTTTGGAAGCAACACGAAAACTCATGTTTCACCACATTATATCATTTTCCCACACTCGCGCTTGTAATTCGGCACTTTATGAATAAAACACCACCATTTTTATGCATAAACACTCGACAAAACACTAGTTTTGGAAAAAAATACAACGGAGCGACACGACTCTTCCCGCGTTCCCACCAAAAAAACCCCATGTTTCTAGTTTTGTTGTGTTGACGTATGATGTTTTGCATATATTTTTTTTTTCTTTGGTTTTGGCGTCGCGTTTTAGCATTTCCCAGTGTCAAGTAATTATATATTTTCAAGTTTCAAAAGTTAAATAAGTGCCATCGTAGCTAGTTTTAGTCAAAGTCGTCTTTGTCAAGTCCAGTTCGTGTCAGTTAATTCCAGTCATGCTTTAGTAAAGTAGTGGCAACTTTACTATAAAGCTTCGATGAAGTTTTGGAAGCAACACGAAAACTCATGTTTCACCACATTATATCATTTTCCCACACTCGCGCTTGTAATTCGGCACTTTATGAATAAAACACCACCATTTTTATGCATAAACACTCGACAAAACACTAGTTTTGGATAAAAATACAACGGAGCGACACGATTCTTCCCGCGTGCCCGCCAAAACTCCTTTTGCATAATATATTTTGCTTTGTTAGGCTCTTCTTTTTCTTCTTAGTTTTTGGCGTCACAGTTTATGTATTTGCCAGTGTCCAATTTTATATATTTCACGTACATTATAAAATAATCTAAGTCACAGTTGAAGTCACACAAAGTAATTCACGGTCGAGTTCAGTCATGCCTTAGTAAAGTAGTGGCACTTTACTATAATTATGCTTCGATGGAGTTTCGGAATTTACACAAAAAGTCATGTTTCACCACTTTATAAAACTTTCCCACTATCGCAATTGTAAATTGGCATTTTATAAAAAAAAAAAATTTTAAACATAAATACTAGAAAAACACAATGGGGCGACAATATTTTTTTTTGTGTTTTCCCGCCAAAACTTTCTGTTGGGCTCAGCGTTGGATTTCGTACTATAATAATAGTATTTGTACTACTATTTCATGCTCCGTACTAGATAATATCCATACCTAAGGATAGTACGGAAAAATACTACAATTTCGTTACTTCACTTAGAAAATACCAAAATAGGTAAATATGACACCCGTTTATAGCCAAACTATCTGTAAAAAAAATCATTGAGTATTGTTGGACAAACAATAGGTACTTCTTCTTCATCTTTTTTTATTTTGGTTTCGCATTTTGTGTATTTAAATTATGAAACTTAAAATTGTAACTTGACACTGGCAAATGCTTGGGGTGCGACGCCAAAATCTAAGAAAAAAAATGCAGCAAGTGGCAACTGTACCGATTTTATTATTTCGTATACTCGCAGTTTAGAAGAGATGTTTTTCTGATTACATGCTAAGGCTGAAGAAAATAATAGTCAAGAACTTACATTATTTAGAACAGGAGTAAATTTTGTATAAACATGTTGATTCTAACTATCTATTTTATTGATTAATAGCTTTTTTTTAAATCAATGTAAAATTAAAAAGAAAGTGTACTATCGGCGTACTACTATTTTGATGGTCTTGTACTATATTTTTCAACGTACCCGAATCCAACCCTGGTTGGGCTCCGTGTTTGACATCTATGTTTCAGTCGTGATAGGTAACACCTATACACGAACCAAATATTTTTTAATCTAGCGTGGGGTCTCATTTATGTTGTTTTATTGAATTAGAATTAATTTTAGGACTATAAGAAATATGTATGATAAATGTGATATTCTTATGTTTTAGAGATTGATAGTAATACACCATTCTGTATTGCGTGTTGTGTATTTACCATGTAGGTATTTATAGTTATATGCATATTATATTTTAGAATAAGATAAATATAGTTTGGTTAGTTACTAGTTTAGATTTAAATGAATCAGAGACAAGCTTGTTTGTGTATACCTAATATGTGTATATAATATGTAAAATTAAAGTTTTCTTTATTAAATAACTTTTCAATTTTTATTATTATTTACCTTTGTTTTTGGCGTCGCACTTTTGTGCATTTACCAGGCTCAAGTATTTCGATATTTTCAAGTTTTTATAACAAAACCAGTAAAATAAATCTTTAGTCACAAAAAGCAAGTCAAGTTCAAGTATACGAGATGTGGTCAAACACCTAGCATGACAATAATAAAAAACAAATAACAGTCTAGTAAAGCAAGTCGCAGTCAAGTCCGATTAGCATTCTACGGCTTTCTCGGAATCTACCGAATCTACGGCGTAAATCTATAAACGAAAACAACTCGTTCATAGCTCGACAGTTAAATAAAATGTATCCTACATCGGTTTATCACGATTGTATGAAATTCGTTCGTTCATTCGTTCAATTCGAATTTCAAATTGATCATCGATGACACGCGTCCGCTGCTTCTGATTGGATTGTGTCATACGACCTACTATTTCTAGTATTGAATGAGGGAGACACTGTCACATTTCCCGTATAAAGCAGACTACCATTCATTGATTATATTAGTTCCAACATTTCGCCGTTTCTTCAAATATGTTGTTCAGGCCAATTTCATGAAATAATTAATATTTCATTTTGAAATTTCATTGAAACCAACGATATGGGTTACCTTTTGTATAAAAAGTAAACACAGTTTGCAGTTCAACAGAAATTATTTTGTGTTAAAGCTCAATACAATGTTATTAACGAAGTTGCTGTTTAATATGAATTATAATTATTATTTTTATTAAGTAGTTTGTTATAACTGGATTAAAAATTATACCGTGGTCGCCCAATATGAAGCAGTAATGATTTAGAAACTACCTACATATTATGTATTTAAAATTTAATTTTCTATTGTATTGTTTCAATTAATTGTTGTTATTGACAGATAATTCTTTCAGAAGAATTTGAACATCTATAGTACATATATGGAAGCTGGAATACTCGCCGCCAATACATTTTTTCGTAGCTCAAACGTTTGTACTGGGTGGGAATCGAACCCACACCCTACAGCTCAGGAGAAAACTATTACCAGTTACGTTCACGTAAACACAAAGCCGTGTCTACGACGCAGTCACACGCTGATGTTTTCTAATACGAACAGCTAAGGGGTAGAACGTGCTCTTTGCTTATATTTGACAGCCCCGTTGGCTCATTGATAGTATATCTGTCTTGAGAGACACAGATATTATCTATAAAGGTGTCTAAAGATTCAGCGCTTGAATCAACTGTATGCACTTATACATATGCAACAGTAAATCACAATAATCGTTATATGACAAGTTTTTAACTAAAATTTAAATGGTAGTTTTTTGTTTTACTTATGCGGGATTAATCGAAGTTTCAGCCCTGTTGGTTCATTGGTAGTATGTCTAAGCAAGAGCTGAAGGGCGTGGGTTCGATTCCCCCCCAGGACAAGTTTTTGTCATGTAAACAAATGTTTGTTCTGTGTCTGGGTGTACTGTATGTATTTACAAAAAAAACTATTTAAGTATTCTATCAGTTATCTGACTTCCATAGCACAAGCTTTGCTTAGTTTGGGGTCAGATGGCGCTTGGTGTAATGATATTTATTGATATCAGCAGCCTAGTTTGGAAACAGTCTGAGCTGGCTTTCAATCCGGAGATTCTGGGTTCGAATCTCATAGCACATACCTCTGTCCTTTCTAAGTTATGTGCGCATTACCGCTGACTTCAAACGGTGAAGAAAGAACATCGGGAGGAATCAACATGTCCAATAGTTCTTAAAATAAGTTCTACGGATGGACCACGGCTTTACCCTTCTCATAATGGTCAAGAAGAGGTCCAGCAGTGGGGCAGTTTATAAAAAGGTTTGCGGTTACTCAATGTCGATCAGGTCCAACCGGCCATTTTCGTGGACAAAGTGCTCCGTTTTCTTTAAAAAAGGTCAACCGATGTGACTGAAATTATAGTCGGTGTACCCGAAAATTAAAGATTACCACGGATACTAGGACTGAATCAGTTATAAGTCTTTGGAAATCTCTATAGAATATCATCTCTGTGGATTAAACGAATCGCACGAGGGAAGACTACGTGATGAGACTTCGCCCCTCAAATTAACAGTTTGTATCCAGCCCAATACTTTTCACTCGCTACGACAAACAGTGTTTTCAATTATTTTAGTGATGTGAAAAATTTTACAGTGTTTTTATCGTAGATTTCCGATACTTAAAAAGAGTGACTAAATAAAGTAGTTCCAAACTTATTTTCTGTATGGAACATATAAGATAGGCTCAGAGGCGGCTTTACTTATGCACACGGGCGCTGCGGTGTTACGGGCGCCGGTCTTGGCACTTGCAGATATAAAATACACTACGTGAACACATATCGTATGCCTGCGTAATGAGGTTTGCAGTCGCATAGCCTGTTATTAGCGCCTAACAGAGATCGCAATAAGAGATTCAGAGTACAGGATCAGGGCATCGTTACTTTGGCGCTCATTACTTTGAAACTTTCGATGGTTAGTTTTTTTTTTTTTTTTTTTTATGGTTGACAGGCTAGTTGTTTGACCACAGCTCACCTGATGTTAAGTGACGGTGTGGTCGAAGATGGTAAAGCACACCTAGCCTGGAATGGAACTGGCTCTCAAGTGAGGCTGCCGGAACACACCGTTAGATGCTTGGCGTCAGATTTTCAAGTACCCTACCACCATGCTTTGGTTTCCTCACGATGTTTTCCTTCACCGGCAGCTCAAGCTCATTGTTGTTAGTTTCAACAGCCCTGTAATTTAGCCCCACTAGCTGCAGTACCCTTCAAACCCGAACGCAGTACTGTTTACACGCTACTGCTTGGCGGCAGAATATCTGGTATCTGGTTGTCTGGAAGAAATCGCTCTAGATGATAAGGCCGCCGATATACGCCATGTATTTTTATTTTTTTAATGTTGACAGGCTGGGTGTTTGAACTGCTGCTAGGTGTCACCTGATGTTAAGTGACGGTGCGGTTAAACATGGTAAAGGACACCCAGCCTGGGAATGGAAGTGGCTCTCTAGTGAGACTGCCGGAACACACCCTTAGGTGCTTGGCGGCATAGTTTCAACTTGAGGGTGGTAGCTAGCCAACCGAGTGCTAGAAAGTACCCTACCACCATGCTATGTGTGTAACATTTGTAGTTATAAGGCCAATAAAATATTCTATTCTATACTATGGTTTCCTCACGATGTTTTTCTTCACCGGCAGCTCAAGCTCATTGTTGAGGTTTGAACCCAAGCCTTTCGGCATGCGAACCTACCGCGCTAACCACTAAGCTATCATCGCTACAAATATTTATAGCTATATTCTTTATCTCTTTTTTATGTCCAATATAATTATGTACTTATGTTTCGCATGTAATAAAGTTATATTCTATTCTATTCTACTGCGGTGCGGTACCTACCTAGACGATCTCCTGCTAAGAGATTTACCACCAAACAAAAATACTCAGATAATACCAGCTATCCTGATAATTTAAAGAAATATTGTATGTTCTAGCTTTTGTTTACACTTTAGCATCATTTACCCAAATGTACCAGCACTTACATTCAATTTAACTCAGTATGCAAGACTAAACTAAGCTTAATCACAGAAGCGTAGAATAGACAATGGTTAAATAGAACTTTCGCCAAGCTGTATGACCGCTCTGTGCCGTTTTACTTATTTTATAGACATCCGAGTGTTTAGTAGATCTTTCTAAAGGTGGTTCGATTTCCATACAAATAATTTTTTGCCATTTATGGACAAATGGAACATAGTTTTACAGTGAAATCACAGCTACTGGCATTTATTTTGGTCTTTATTTGCGGTAAATCACAATTGCTTGAATGAAACAGTAAATTATTAGCATAAAATCAAATTTATGAATTTATGATTTTTAAGTAAAACGGTAGATTATGCTAATAATATTCTACTGTTTTATTCAATCAATTGTGATTTACCGCAAATGAAGACCAAAATAATTTATAAATTATTCATAAATTTGATTTTATGCTAATAATCTACTATTTTATGCAAGCAGTCAACGCCAGTAGCTGTGACTTCACTGTAAAATGGGCACATTCAACTACAAATATTTTACTGATAACACCAAAGTTAAAAGTTATTCTACAAGATGTGTGACCTAAATGTAAAGCTTTAGAGCGGTTAAAAAGTTCGGCGTGGAATGTAATAAAGTACAAGCTGGTAGAGTAACATTAACGTCGTGTCGCGGTCAGTCAAAGTACCACTCGAGGCGGCCAGCACCAATTTGGATGCAAATGGCTGTTTGTAACGCACCAGAAATTCTAGCAAACGGTTTTAGCTAGCTAGAGGATATACAGAGTTTGCATTTTCCCAACCTTTCATTCTACCCGATGACTTTGTGAGCTACGGTAGTCTATGGAGAGACTGTTCACACCACCTGAAGGTGGTTCGATTCCCATACAAATAAAATTTTGACATTTATGGACTAATGGAGTATAATTTTACAGTGAAATCACAGCTACTGGCGTTGACTGCTTGAATAAAACAATAGATTATTAGCATAAAATCAAATTTATGAATAATTTATAAATTATTTTGGACTTCATTTGCGGTAAATCACAATTGATTGAATAAAACAGTATTATTAGCATAATCTACTGTTCATTGTTTCATTCAAAAATCAACAGTAGCTTATGCTAATAATCTACTGATTTATTCAAGCAATTGTTATTTACCGCAAATAAAGACCAAAATAAATGCCAGTGTTTTTAGCTGTGATTTCACTGTAAAATTATGCTCCATTTGTCTATAAATGGCAAAAAAAAAATTGTATGGAAATCGAACCACCTAAGCCAACAAATGCAATACTATCTCATTACACGACGGCTCAAAGGAGTGTAATGTATGTATGTGACTTTCTTTGTTGCACCATAACCTTTAAATGTCAGAACAGATTTGGATATATACAGAATAGATGTATGTAGAGATAGTTAGGAACCTTACATCATCCGTGTGACAATGGCCACAGGTAAAAAAAAAAACAAAAACATGTTTATTTTTAAATTGTCCTAATTAAGCTTGTTTTGGTTCAATTACATAAATAGTGACACTAACACTTATGCTCCACGTTTTTTATTCGCACGGCTAGTACGAGATTTTTTTGCCGGAGTCTGGTTTTGGTCTTTTTTCTCCGAAAAGGGTACACACTATAAGCGTTTCAAAATTCAGAGAAAAGAGGCAACTTCTAAGCATATTCCGTCCTAGGCCGTACCTATCGTTTCTTACCATCAGACAAGGAGTGGTTAAACGCAAAAGTATTAAAAAAAATAATAATAAAAATGTACAACGCTAACCAATGCACAATGTGCGACGCCATAAATCTTTTAGAAGTAAAAAAATAATCCGTATTAAAAAAAATTACGCAACTTCATAAAAGTCACGATAATAAAGCTATTGAGTACTTATTAACACCCCTGGTAGATACGAAGAATCTTCTAAATAGCATTTCCGGCAAAGTTTAGAATTAGGGTAAAAACTTAATCTAACGAAAGTTCCCACTGATCTACGCTGATAAGTCGAGTAAAGATTCCCATCGGGAAGTTGGGTAGGGTTCCCATCGGAGAGCTGGGAAAAGTTTCTCTACGATAATTCTCCGAATCGTTTATGTTGGGCGAAAGTTTTCTACGTTATATTGTGCGATATAATTACAAACTTTTGGCTATAAGGCCTGAATCTAGTGGCCATATTTGTAAGTTTGTTCGTTTTTTTTTGTCTCGAAGTAGCAGAAAGCAATATTTTTTCACTTGGAGGATTCAGGACGTATAAATTCTTTATGATCCGGCAGCCTCACTTAAGAGTTAGTTCCATTCCAGACTAGGCGTATTTTTTTTAATTCAAAATAGGTTCGCGTTTGACCACACTCTGCCTGATGTTAAGCAGTAGTGTGGTCTAAGATGGAGCACGATTAGTGTTTTACCATTTTCGACCACACCGTCACTTAACATCGAGTGAGCTTTGGTCAAACACCACAACACCACCACACCTGCTAACCATTAAAAAAAAAGTACTGGTCATACTAAGCAGTATGCCCAGCGCTGGTCTTCCGGTGGTTTTTTGCTTATTTTGGAGGTTAGATAGATGTCGCTGTTGCAAAACGTCTTCTAAGGAGTTTTGGCGGGAACGCGGAAAGAGAACTCGACAAAACTAGTGTTTTGTCGAGTGTTTATGCATAAAAATGATGGTGTTTTATTCCTAAAGTGCCGAATCACAAGCGCGAGTGTAGGAAAATGATATAATGTGTTGAAACACGACTTTTCGTGTTGCTTCCAAAACTCCATCGAAGCTATATAGTAAAGTCACCACTACTTTACTAAAGCATGACTGGACTTCACTGATACGGACTGTACTTGACCAAGACTGGACTTTGACTATAACTTTAGCTACGAGGACACTTATTTAACTTTGAAACTTGAAAATGTATGAATACTTGACACTGGCAAATGCTTAAAACGCGACGCCAAAACCAAAGAAAAAAAAATTATGTCATCATTAACGTTACTTCAAAACGAAAAATACAAACACATATTATTCCTTTACTCTGAGCTTTACTAATACAAAAGGTTCAAAGAAATTGACATCGATAAAAAAAAAAACTCTTTTCCAAATTATACAAGACCTTTTTAAGTTTAATTAATTTTTACAAGGTCGCTCAAATTCCAATACCGAATATGATTACCAAGCCATTTTTTACGGATTTTAACTAAAGAAAAATGAGTTCCAGTGGAGGTCGAAGGATGAATATTAATTCTTGTAGGGGATGAAATTAAGGGTGGTACGATTTCCTTACAAATCAATTTTTGCCATTTATGGACAAATGGAGCATAATTTTACATAATCTACCGTTTCATTCAAGCAATTGTGATTTACCGCAAATAAAGACCAAAATAAATGCCAGTAGCTGTGATTTCGCTGTAAAATTATGCTCCACTTGTCCATAAATGGCAAAAAATTATTTGTATGGAAATCGAACCACCTTAAACAGGTTTTTGTTTTGTAAATACATACTTATAATACATGCAGTACACCCAGACACAGAACAAACATTTGTTTATATATCACAAAACGCTTGTCCTGGGTGGGAATCGCACCCACGCCCTTCAACTCTTGGAGCAGACATACTACCAATGAACCAACAGAGCTGTCGTAGAAAGAAAAGAAATAAAGAATAGTTATTTGTTATAGAAGAGTGCAAAGTTGCTTTTTAACCGCGAACCGAAGGATTCTAAAATTGAATTTAAAAATTAGAATCCTGAGCGTCAGCGAGGGAATCAAAAGAGCACGAGGTGAAAAATCTTTGCACTCGAGTGCAACACGTAACTTTTCATCCCACCTCAGCGAGGAAATGACTCAATGCGAAAAAATCTTTTACAATCACAAGATACTTTTACTTTAGTTTAAGTATTAACTACTACATTAACAATATGACGTAAGAAGAAAATTGCGCGCGCAAAGCAAATTAAAAAAAAACGTACACCAAGGAGGTTCCGAGTCTAGTTTTTAACAAATTAAAAAAAGTTGTATTATAAATGCGAAGGGATGAAAAAATTTTGATTATTACTTGATGAGTAACAATCAAACACACACACACACACAATCTTTCGCCTTTATTGTGATGTGTGATAGACCTAAGTCACACAAAAACAAAGTTTGGAAAATAAAACAATGTGCCGACATGATTTTTTCGCATTCCCGCCGAAACTCCCTTTTCTTTGTTGACCCAAATAAGATTTCCAAAGCATTTGAAGATGGAAGCTCGAACAACAAATCTACAAACGGCGCCCATAATCTACAACCATCGATCCGTACAGTCAAGGTCGCCACCACTGCAGTTTCTATACAAATTGACAACTTTCCTCGGGAAACTGTTAGTTCCAGCTTTAGCCACCAGTACAGGTGAAGTGGTAACAATATATCGGAAGCTCCTTTATCGGAACGTCAATGTCAGAAGTGTTCCAGGTATCTGATAAGGGTCTTTGATTGTGTCAGCGTCTATTTGTAGGTACTGTTTATACAAAAGAAGTGGCGAAATGCTGGAACTAAAATCGTGAAAGAGAACCTTAAAGTTTAGTTTGTAGAATGCGATAGTGGCTCTTTCAATGATACAATGATTTTTACGGTTGACAACCTAAGTGTTTGACCACAGCTCATCTGATATTAAGTGCCGGTTTGATCGTTGCCAGTGCGTTGAAACTAAAATTGCATATAAAACTAGCTAAATTATTTATGACTAGCGGACGTCTCGGGGTTTCCCCCGCCTAGTTCCCATTCCCGTGAGAGTACAGAGATAAAAAAGTAGCCTATGTCACCCGGGGATAGCGAAGCTTCCCAACGGTGAAAGAATTTTTGAAATCGGTCCAGTAATTTCAATACAAACAAACAAACAATCAAATCTTTTCTCTTTATTAATAATATAGATAGATAGATTGGCAGATTTGGTTAGTATAATCTACTGTTTTATTCATAAATTTGATTTTATGCTAATAATCTACTGTTTTATACAATCAATTGTGATTTACTGCAAATAAAGACCAAAGTAAATGCCAGTAGCTGTGATTTCACTGTAAAATTATGCTCCATTTGTCCATAAATGGCAAAAAATTATTTGTATGGAAATCGAACCACCTTAAGTATTCTATCAGTTATCTGTCTTCCGTAGTACAAGCTTTGCTTAGTTTGGGGTCAGATGGCGCTGTGTGTAATATCTTATGATATTTATTTATTTTATTTTCAGTAGGTAATATTCTCTCAATGTATTTAGACGGTGGTGGTTGCACGGTGTAGTTAGTACCTTACCTTAATGTCACTTGTCTCAGTGATTTTCTATGATACGGAAGCCATGGTGATCGGTTTAGAGGCGGGTAATGTTTGTCTGCCCTACTTATGAGGGTAGAAGAGGGTATATTGGGGTAAAGCCGCCCTTCAAAGGGAATCTGAAACGCTGATAAACTGACTAAGGCTGATATGACAAACGATGGAAGCGTTTATTTTCACGGTGTTAGCGGAAGGAAAAACGCAGTTATAAAAGTTTTTTTAATAATAATAATATCAATCTACAATTCAACACAAATTATAACGAGGAGAGATTTGATTTTTTTGTTTGTTTGTATTGAATATGCTCCGAAAATAATGGGCCGATTTCAAAAATTCTTTCGCCGTTGGGAAGCTACACTATCCCCGGGTGACATAGGCTACTTTATTCCTGTATTCCCACGGGAACGGGAACTACGCGGGTGAAACCGCGAGACCCTTATTTTGTAACTGTTTGTCTTTATTTGTTCGTTTTTGTTTTTGTGTCTTTAATTCACTTGGTGGTAGATCTCCTTAGCAGGAGGTCGTCTAGGTGGGTACCACCGCAGTACCAGTTATTCTGCCGCCAAGCAGTAGTGTGTAAACATTACTGTGTTCCGGTTTGAAGGGTACTGTAGCTTGCGAAATTACTGGGCTGTTGAGACTAACCATCGAAAGTCTCAAAGTAATGAGCGCCAAAGCAGCGATGCCCTGGACTTTGTTTTGTTACTCAAAGTTCTGTGTATCGCTGCAATGGGCATGGACAGGCGTTATCTCTTACTATCAGGAGAGCGTCTCGCTCGTCTCATTACTTTTTACATTAAAAAAAAATAAATTACAAAATAAAATATTTTTCTTTCTTTTTACAAACAAACAATCAAATCTTTCTTCTCTATTATATTATAGATAGATAGATATAGATAGATAGAAGATAGATAGATGTACAGGTAACAAACTAAGTTCTAAGTAACTAACGTGGCGCCTCCCTTTTAAGTTTTAGTAAGTTTAAAACTACTAAATCAGTAACCCCCCTTTCAAACTCATCTCCCCGGGGAAAGGAATAGGTACTGGGGGTAGGAATATCTTACTTAGGTTCAGTTTACAATAACTGGCTACATAAATAAGCCAACCTAAGGCATAAAATAAAATCAAAAGAACTGGGGCCTACTATCAACATTATAATGAATTATGTATTTGTAGCGATGATAGCTCAGTGGTTAGCGCGGTCGGTTCACATGCTGAAGGGCGTGGGTTCAAATTTCAACAATGAGCTGCCGGTGAAGGAAAACATCGTGACGAAACCATAGCATGGTAATAGGGTACTTTTTAGTACTCGGCTGGCTAGCTTACACCCTCAAGTTGAAAATCTGTCGCCAAGCATCTAACGGTGTGTTTAAGTAGCCTCACTTGAGGTTAGTTCCATTCCGAGCTAGGTGTGCTTTACCATCTTCGACCAAATCGTCATTTGACGTCCGTGAAAAAAAGTACAGCGGTAAGGTACTCTGTACTACAATACTCACCTGTACCACCCTCAAGTTGAAAATGTACCACTACGCACTTAACAGCGTATACTTGAAAGTCAATTCTCATTCCAGGATAAGTGTGTTTATCAGCCTTGACATCATCCGGTGTAAAGTGACGGTGAATTGTATAGGTATATTTTACATTCTGCAATTGGTTTTTGAACAAAAACTGACCCAATTTTTTTAATGGCCCGTATTGTATAGTAGGCCCCTGATAATTTTTTCAGTTTCGTCGTTTGACGTCAGTGTTGCCGCATTCGTCGACGAAACGGATTTTGACCCGATTTTTTTACGAGCATCGGAAATCGATTACGTGTTTATACCCGATTTTTTATTGCCTCGTAGTATTACTGCAGTATGGGGAGTAACTAATATGTAGGTTGTATACATATAAAAGTGATATAATATGGTGAAACATGACTTTTTGTTTCCTAAACTTTTTTTTGTAGCGATGATAGCCCAGTGGTTAGCGCGGTAGGTTCGCATGCCGAAGGGCGTGGGTTCTAACCCCAACAATGAGCTTGAGCTGCCGGTGAAGGATAAACATCATGAGGAAACCATAGCATGGTGGTAGGGTACTTTCTAGTACTCGGCTGGCTAGCTACCACCCTCAAGTTGAAAATCTGCCGCCAAGCACCTAACGGTGTGTTCCGACAGCCTCACTGGAGAGCCAGTTGCATTCCAGGCTAGGTGTGCTTTACCATCTTCGACCACACCTTCACTTAACATCAGGTGAGCTGTGGTCTAACACCAAGCCTGTCAACCATAAAAAAAAAGACTCCGTCACAGTTTCTAATTTTACCGTTATTTCCTAAGACAAATCAAATCCAGTTAAGATTTGACTGACTCATTTTCTCGGATTTTGACTGTGTGCCGGATTTAATTCACTTTATTTATCATTGACGACTGGAAATTAATTCTAATATTTAATTACTTGCGACGCTGGAAAATGTTCAATGTGCGATGCCAAAAATAAAGAAAATGAAAAAAAATATGTTCACCTACACGTTTTTGTTTTGTTTTAAAATATGACTCATCTTTGTCGATGACACATGTCAAATTTATCGATGGTTAATAGTCGAATTATACTGCAGAATAAAAAAGTAATAGGTATCTGTATTCTAATTATTATTATTAAAAACTAGTTACGTACCGTATATAACTGCTCTTCCAGGGTAAAAAAGGTAGCCTATGTATTTATCCAGGGTATATGCTGTCCTCTATCTAAATTTCATTCATATCCAGCCATTACAGACAAACTATCCGTTCTATAATATTACCTAACTTACTTTAGACTTTTTTTGGAATTTTGGCGGGAACGCGGAAAAAGTAGTGTCACCCCGTTGTATTTTTTTTCAAAAACTAGTGTTTTTTTGAGTGTTTATGCGTAAAAATAGTGGTGTTTTATTCACAAAGTGTCGAATCACAAGCAAGTGTGGAAAAATGATATAATGTGGTGAAACATGACTTTTCGTATTGCTTCCAAAACTCCATCAAAGCTTAACAGTAAAGTCGCCATTTCTTTACTAAAGCATGATTGGACTTGACCAAGACTGGACTTTGACTATAACTATAGCTACGAGGCAATTTATTTAACTTGTGAAACTTGAAAATATAAAACACTTGACACTATCAAATGCTCAAAATGCGACGCCAAAATCTACGAAAAAAATGTCTTTTTTTGGATTTACTAAACTTTCATTTGTTTTATTAATCGTTTTTTCAATAAGCGTTCTTACTGTGTTTAAGCCAATAAGCATTTTATCCACTTTTCATAAGATACCATTTATTTGACGTCACTGCAGAATTATTGTGAAATTCGCAAATCACTCGAGTGCTTTGATTTCATATGTTTTTACGTCACCAGCGATATACGTTGATGAATTGTGTTTGTTTTAGAAAAGCGCTGTTCGTTCATATCGAGAATATTATAATACATGCATAACTAGCAGGGCTTGTGGTTTTACCTTCTGTCCTATGGCAAAAGAACGTTAGCAAATGCTTTTGCAAGAAAAATACGTAAGTATAGAAATATGTATTTGGCATTGGGGCATTGTTTATTTTTACATTTTTTATGTTTGGGGTTTTTGGCGGGAACGCGGGAAGAGTCGTGTCGCTCCGTTGTATTTTTTTCCAAAACTAGTGTTTTGTCGAGTGTTTATAAATGCATAAAAATGGTGGTGTTTTATTCATAAAGTGCCGAATTACAAGCGCGAGTGTGGGAAAATGATATAATGTCGTGAAACATGAGTTTTCGTATTGCTTCCAAAACTCCATCGAAGCTTTGTAGTAAAGTTGTCACTACTTTACTGAAGCATGACTGGAATTAACTGACACGAACTGGACTTGACTAAGACGACTTTGACGATAACTATAGCTAAGATACAGCAGAAATAACACTTAAGACAAGGCAGTATGGCTCTATAGCTTTAGCCTGCTCGAAAGGGCAAATTATTAAAAAAAAAAAATATGTTTGTTATTTATTTGTATGTATTGGTTTTAGTGGAGTTATATATTTATCAAAGGTATTGGTAATTGTATTGAAATATGTTTTATGTTAAAAATAAAGTATTGTCTGTGTCTGTCAGCGACTAATGGATATAAACTTATCTCGCAAATTTCTAAGTTTGTGTGTTTTTCAGCCTATTAAGACGTCCTCCGAGTTTTAGCAATTTTACATTGCATTTGTAACTATTAATTTTTTCAGCCTCTAGTGTCCCACAGTTGGGCAAAGGCCTCCGTTCCCACCTTCCAGACTGCCCGGTTTTGGATCCATTCCCACCGAAGCTAAGTGGAGAGATGTGGAAAAATCTGACTGGTTATTTAGAACACATCTCCTCTCGTTCTCCGCTTTCATGATAAAAACGTTAACAAATGTATTATAGATATTCATACCTTAGAGAAAGACATATAATTTATTAAAGATTCATACATATTTTTTTGTCTTTTAGTCACCACAATCTTTATTCAGTTTTGCTTGGTTTCTGTTTAATGTCATTTATATTACCTAAGTGTGGAACATAAAGTAATTAATGTAAATCAATCAAATTTATTGTCAATCAATTTATTTACAATAAACACTAACTACGTTTTATACAGTTTTAATGTAATGATAATATTCTTATTAATAATTTTATGTTATTAAAGGGCCATATTGTAAGCACGTTGTAATTAATAATACTCGGTTATATCTTATCTTGATGGATTTAACTGAACAATTGTATGGGATACTGTTTGTAAAAAATGTATGCTTATGTACAAACAACCTTTTTACATAATATGTAAAAAGGTTGTATGTTTTAATATTATTATAAATAGGTTAACAGTAAAAACATTTTTTAAATAAATAAAAATTGCGAGATTTTACAACTTTTTTTTTTATTCATGAGTATGGTACAGTTATATAGCCCTTTTATAAATGGCAAGCTCGTAATATTGCAAAAAATGCATAGTTTATCATATAATATTATGAACATGAATTATGTACATTATTATACTTATAAGTATTTTAACAATATTATTTAATTTATTGACGAATATAATAATCACTGTAAAATACTGTTACGAAAACTTAATAATATCATTAATAGGTATAATATTATGTTTAGTGATTATGATTAAATGATATTATTAGAAGGTTATATAATAATTCTAGATACGATTAGGAATACTTGTCATTTAAAACTAGGTATAAACAGGGTGAGAAGTAATTTGTGGATAATTTAGCAGAATCTAAAAGAACGTGAGCAAAAATCAAAGAGATTGTAAATAAAATACGTACGTATTTTCATGGTATAATACTCATTCATCAAAAACTTATGATAATAAAAGTAGTATTTTTTCTTTCTTTTTTTTGTGCCACAGGTAGCAATCAAGCGCTCGGGTTGCCTGGTGGTAAGCTTTCACCGTCGCCTGTGGATATCTGCAATACCAGGGGCTTGTTCGTTCTATGCCTGGAGGTTATGTATGTATTATAAGTATGTATTACCCAAAAGAAAAAGTATTTTATCTGACTTCCATAGCACAAGCTTTGCTTAGTTTGGGGTCAGATGTCCTACGATATTTATTATTATTATTAGGTACTACAAATACGTTGCCGACCTTTTAAGATTCTACTCGTATTAATACGCCTTTTGAAGAACCCAATGTTATACCCTGGATGGGTACTGGGAATTATAATATTGGATTAGTAATTTTTTAAAAGAACCTGCTAAATTTTCCCATCAATTATTGAACATCTGTGTAATTATCATATTTTATACTAAGAGAACCATTGGATATAATACGATTTAATAATAAAAAGGCACTTACTTAAATTCTAATAAAAAAAGATGTAAATTTGGAGTGACGGCAGGACAGAAATAATTAATTGGTCTCTCATTTTTGATATTTTTTTTATGGTCGACAGGCTAGGTGTTTGACTACAGCTCACCTGATATTAAATGATGGTGTGGTCGAAGATGGTAAAGCACACTTTCAAGTGAGTCTGCTGCAACACACTGTTAAGTGCTTGGCGGCAGGTTTTCAACTTGAGGGTGGTAGCTAGCCAGCAGAGTACTTAAACTCATATTACTCATTGTTGGGGGTTGAACCCTCGCCTTTTAGCGTGTGAACTGACCGCACTAACCACTGAGCTATCATCGCTACAAAAAGGATGAGTCATTTAGGTAGAAAAACTTTATGACGACTGTTTTTATCATATTAAAAAATCAGAATATAATACTAATTGGATATTATAGTTATAAGAAATAAATCTAAGAGGTACAAAAAAACTAGCTTACATACATTACAAAAGTTTATTACAATCTCAAATCCTTACGTGCATTGGCTTTTGTATATACACATATTACATATAATTTTACACAACAATCAAATATATATAACGTTATTTATACCTAATAATATAAGGTACTAAATAATATACCTAAAGAATTGCGAGAATTTAATAGTGTGAAAATTCTGTAATAACAGAATTAAAATATAATGCAGTAATTCTGTTATATTTGAATTAAAATTAGTTATTACCTGTTATGAACTGGATATTAATAAAATATATTTTTATGCCAAAATGTTCTTAGTTGATTTGGAAGGATTAGTGTGGACCCGTTGGATTTATTTTGGAGTTTATTTTAATAATTTATTTAAGTAGTTTCCATAGAGTTATTATCATAACGACGATTTTTAATAAGGTAGACAGTTTGCTATATAAGGTCAATAGGTTTGCTATATGAGGTCAACAGATTTGCTATATAATGTTAACGGGTTTGATATATAAGGTGATATAAAATTTATTTCATTGTTACTATAAATTACTTTCTACATAATTTCTACAGTAAATCGTTATGATATTATTTTGGATATAATTTTTTGATATCAATTAGGTAAGTATGTATACAATTTGTGAATATTTGTAGCTAGATATAATTAAAAGTTTTTAAGACAACTTATTAATATTGTATATTTTGTACGTAATTTGACGGTTGTCAAATTACGTACAATATATGTACATGTCTGTTTTAACCGTCTCAGATTTTTCGTTTAATTCACAAATCATATATCATAAGTACTTCATTTACATAGTAAATGTACCTACATCTTATATTTATTATACGTATTACGTAATAGTAAATTCTCTCAATTTGGCACGTATTAATATAACTATATTACGGTAAGTATTACATATCTTCTCAAACATTGTAAGTTATCTTTGTATCACATAATCCGTTACAGAAACATAAATGAAAAATACAAAATTGATGGTGTTACAAACGTTACTGAAAATCAAACAATGCTTAAAATATTAACCTCTCGCTGATGAGAAATGTCACACGTGCAAACGAGACACTACTTTAAGCATAGATTAAATTTAACTAACGTTTATACGGCACTGATAGCATTTTCAGACCACCGTAGCCACCAATAGCTTTGTTAGTTCATAAGATATATTAAAGTAATCGAAAGTTATAAAAAGCTGTTATTGTTTTTTTTTTCAAAATTGGTTAGGTAACTTTTTTTAGTTTATTATTAAATATAAAATCCATCATTACCAGCCTATTATAGTCTTACTGCTGGAGATCAGCCTCTTCGAAGACACGTCACCTGACGTATATCAACACTATATGTTCTTCTTTTCTTTCTTTGGTTTTGGCGTCGCGTTTTAGCATTTGCCAGCGTCAAGTAATTATATATTTTCAAGTTTCAAAAGTTAAATAAGTGCCATCGTAGCTAGTTTTAGTCAAAGTCGTCTTTGTCAAGTCCAGTTCGTGTCAGTTAATTCCAGTCATGCTTTAGTAAAGTAGTGGCAACTTTACTACAAAGCTTCGATGGAGTTTTGGAAGCAACACGAAAACTCATGTTTCACCACATTGTATCATTTTCCCACACTCGCGCTTGTAATTCGGCACTTTATGAATAAAACACCACCATTTTTATGCATAAACACTCGACAAAACACTAGTTTTGGAAAAAAATACAACGGAGCGACACGACTCTTCCCGCGTTCCCGCCAAAACTCCACACTATATGTTTACGTTTAGGGATGTAGATTTTATTACGTTTTATGATTGTGGTTCCATTCCAGGCTAAGTGTATTTTACCATTTCAGACCATACCTCCATTTAACATTAGGTGAACTATGGTCAAACACCTAGCCTGCGTCGTATCTGGCGTCCTACACTACGTTTGCTGAGTCCTGGTCTCCACTCTAGAGACTCAAATATACGAAATTATCTTAAAATATGTATAGTTCGAGCTTATTTATTTTTTGTCTGTGAAACGTCTCACAATGTTTGAGAAAAATATTAAACACATATTATTACAATATTATGAAAGCCTTGGTAGCAACTTATACAAACTTTTCTGTTATCGATCTCAGCAGTAATACTTATACTAAAACTCACTTATTTAATTAAAAATATAACATTTTACCATTTACCTATACAAAAATAGAAAAACGCACTGTTATTCATCAGAAGGTCTATCAAAAGGACTAGAAAAACACGAAACATATCTCTTAGAGAAAATCTAAAAGAAACTTTATTTTACTGAGACTTGACGATTTAGCACAAAATTTGCGCAAAAAGTTTAGTCAAATTTTTGATACCATATTTTTTACCGTTTTGGAATCGAACACTAATATTTTAGGTAATCCGTACACGGCGCGACCTTGCTGACTTGAAAGTAATTGGAACCAGTTTTTAATTTCCCCGTAAAATATACAAATACAAGTGAAAAAACCCTATCTAAACATAATTAAGATAAAACACAAATTATAATACTAATTTCCAAATGCTGTAGACTAAAAAAATACATACAAACGAAGAAACTACACTTTCATTCTAGATTTTTAAAAATCCCGCCAAATTCTCACCACAGATATTCACACGCACAAAGTTGTCTATGCCCGTTATACAAAAACAGGGCCGTCATTCTCCGTCACTCACAGAACGTGTAAATTCTCACAGTTTTTGAACTTAGAATCTTCTTTGCCGAAGATCCACGTGAACATTTGGCGCGCTTTCATACTTGCTCGGACGACACCGCGTGACTTGTACCAGTGTGCAGGGGACGATTCTCTGCCGCCCTCGGCTGAGTACTGCTGTCGCTTGAGTCTGATTTGATTTAGAATACCAACTAGGAGCTCGTCAACGTTGTGGTTGATTCCTACGGATACCTCGATGAATTTGGCTTTGTATGTGCAGGCGAGACATTTGCCATCTGTGGACAAAAATTAATGATCAATTGAGGATTTTTGGCGGGAAAGCGGAAACTTCGTTTCTGCTTCAAAACTTCTGTTTTATCGAGTGTTTATGTGTAAAAACAGTGGTGTATTATCCCACTAATATTATAAATATGAAAGTTGGGAAAAGCATGGATGGATGGATGTTTGTTACTCTTTCACGCACAAACTACTGAACGGATTTGGATGAAATTTGGTGTGAAGGTAGCTGAGACCCTGGATTAGAACATAGGCTTTTTATCCCGAAAACATGTAGTGCGTAACACCGCGGGGCGCAGCTAGTTATTCATAAAATATTAAATTACATGCGCGAGCATAATGTGGTGGACATATTATAGTGTAGTTTATCAAGAAGTTCTGTGTATCACTACAATGGCCATGGACAGGCGTTATCTCTTACCAAGAGAGCGTCTCGTTCGTCTTATTACTTTTACATAAAAAAAAGTATTGCATTGGAATAAGTTGTACTTATATCGCAATATTTTTGTGCTTAGTGTGACCGACGAGGTTTCGACACAAATTAATTTTGTCAACATCCTTCATTCGGCGAGAACAGCCTCTAGCTTCACGCTTTGTGAGACACACACCACATTATTTATATAACCGGTCAAACTGACGAAATAAAAATTTCTATGAATAACCTTCAAACTTGGTAAGGAAACTCGATGGTAGCTCCCCTGTTCAATACGAACAAGTTGGTCTTACAAGTGGGATCTTCCGCTTAATAAGTTCCGCGTCCATCATTCTCTGCCGCTCGGGAAATCAATTTTCTCACAGAATGAGGTTCAATGAATTTGCCGAAGCACTTCTGTCCTTTGATATGTAGTAACTATAATGTAATCTTGGTCATGGTTGTACTCACTATTGTATAGTCTATGGTTTTGTAATCCGACGCAATCCCGACGTAATTTGTGGTCTTTATAGCTATTATCTGTGCGAAAAGTCGACAGTACTTTTTTTTTACTGTTGACAGCGGCGTTTTTGTATAGTAAACACACCCACTTAGCCTAGATTGGGATAGAACTGGCTCTCAAAATAAGGCTGTCGGAACATACCTGACATAATAACTTCAATTCATTGCATGATATTTTTTAAATTAATTTGCCCGATCGGGCAGGCTAAAGCTGTAAAGCGATACTGCCTTGTCTTAAGTGTTATTTCTGCTGTCTCTTAGCTATAGTTATGGTCAAAGTCCAGTCTTAATCAAGTCTAGTCCATGTCAGTTAAGTCCAGTCATGCTTTAGTAAAGAAGTGGCGACTTTACTATAAAGCTTCGATGGAGTTTTGGAAGCAACACGAAAAGTCATGTTTCACCACATTATATCATTTTCCCACACTCGCGCTTGTAATTCGGCACTTTATGAATGAAACACCACCATTTTCATGCATAAACACTAGTTTTGGAAATGCGTGTGTATTTTAGGTTGTTAATTAAGGATTGCACCGGATGGGAAGACGTCTTTGAACTTCATTTCAGTAAAAGAACCCAGTTTTTTTTAGTTTGGTTGTATGAAAGTGCCAAGCCAGTTTTTAATTAAAACATCGTATCGTTGGACATTATGACACTGAGCGCCATCTGCCCCCAAAACTAAGCAAAGCTTGTACTATGGAAGTCAGATAATTTATAAAATACTTAATTTTTTTTTGTAAATACACACTTTTAATAAATCCAGGAATTATGAATTATGTGCTTAGATTTAGTAAATGTGCTAGATTTATTGATTGATTCCATTTTCAAGCAGCCACGGCATAGCAGACTATCTGTGGCTCCTAATTTAAGCAGGTGACTATGTTGGTTACCTTGAGTGGAGACAGCGCGACTTCTCGCCAGATCGATCTTGTTAGCGACGAGGAGAGCCGGTCTTGCTCGCAGCATGTCGCAGTCTAAAAGCCGCGCCAAATCCTGCTCGGCCTTCTGGAACGACGCCTTATCCACCACAGAGTATATTACCACGAACGCGTCCGGCGGCTCAGCGCGTTCTATTTCTTCCTGCAAAGGAAAAGGGATTATAGAGATATTTGTTTAGATTTTAAATGTTAAGCAATAGAGGCCTTCATATAAGCCTTTTGGTGTAGGTTATATGAGGTTCGATACGAATTAAAACTATTATTTATGGATTTCAATTAATATGGTAGCACTATACCTATCCTTATTATTCTATTTGGAAGAAATGCGACTGATTCCTATCACAGAGGCCAGTGGCGGATTTACAAATTTTCAAGGCATAGGCTACAAAGCTTTTGCCGCCCTTGCCTCTACAATTGTCATCTCCTACATTATTTTTACAATCCAAAAATGTTTCTACTCTCGGAGTGTGCAATGACAAGCGAGAGAGGAAAGTCATTCGCAAAATTTGTTGCAGAGTTCTATCTGTGAGACATCAGAAAACCGTCATGCAAAAATCATTTTGATTTCTATGAGGTAGCAAAAAAAAATTCAGTCCCCAAATTTGCCGCCCCAAAAATCAGCCGCCCTAGGCTCAAGCCTACTCAGCCTTCTGGTAAATCCGCCACTGACACAGGCGAAATGAGTGAATGAGAGAAAGTTTAAGATGGCGGTTGACAGTTCAAATCAATTAATTTACTTTTAAGCGTAATTTTAAATGAATTTAATAAATTCAACATTTGAAGCCTTTTTAAATGTAAAAGTAATGAGACGAACGAGACGCTCTCCTTATGGTAAGAGATAAAGCCTGTCCATAACAGAGAGAGAGAGAGCGAGAAAGACAGAGAGAGAGAGAGAGACCTAGAAGAAAGTTGCTAGAGTTAGTGAGACTTGCTTACCTTAACGTTTGTGCAATTAACAAAGTATAATTCGGATTCTTCCCCGTTTAGCAATATTGAAACTTTTTCGTCCGCCCCGTCCGCTTCTGCGAACAAATAAAAATGATTATTCACTAATTAATCCTAATTACTTAAATTAAAATAAAATAAATAAAATTATTCATTACACAATAAAAAAATTACAATAAAATAAAGTAAAAATATACAAAAAATAAAATAAAATTAAACAAAAAAAAACATTTTATCTCAGTCTGTATTTAGGATCCAGAGTGATCAATAAAGACATCGCTGCAACAAAATGGGACAAATCTTTTTACTTAGTTTACTTTTATTTTTAAAACAATGGGAATCTTTTAAAGCATGACTGGACTTGACTGACACGGACTAGACTTGACCAAAATTGGACTTCGACTATAGCTATAGCTACAAGGCAACTTAGAATATTGTTAGTATAAGACACTTGGCACTGGCAAATGCTCAAAATGCAACGCCAAAATCAAAGAAAAAGAAAAAAAAACAACAGTCAAAGTACCAACTTAACAGATTGAACTTTTAGTTTTCTTTTCATAATGTTGTTGTCTCTGATGCAACACAATTTTATATGAAGTGCAATCTTGGAAAATGCCAGAGAAGGGGACAATGTTTCATATGTAGATAGACGAGAAACTCAATTTCTTTTTTAAAATTTCATCTCGTGAACGGAGCTTGGACATTTTAAATAAAATTGCATATTATTGACGCCACAGAATAATTTAATATTATTTTATAAGCTATTATGAGCATTATAGATAAGCTAAATATCTTTACATAACAACTTTTTCGTGGTAAAAAGTAACGAGACGAACAAGTCGTTCTTGTGATAGTAAGAGTTTGGGCAAGCCTGTGATTATTGTAGGATAGAAATACATTATTTTTTATTAATAACACCACAGTTACAGGTCATTCTTCCATTCATATTTAAAAATATCAAAATCATAACATATATGTCAATATATGTATGTTTACAATGAAAATGTCAATGAAATAATATGTCACATTATGATAGGTAGGTTAGATCTTGGTAGGTTTTTTACGTAAAAATAATGTGACGAACGAGAAACCCTTCCGATAGTAAGAGATAGCGCATGCCCATGACCATTGCAGCGATACACAGAACTTTGAGTAGCAAAACAAAGTCCAGAGCATCGTTGCTTTGACGCTCATTACTTTGAGACATTTGATGGTTAGTCTGAACACCCCCGTAATTTCGCTAGCTGCTCTAAAATTTTCTTTCAAACCGGAATACGGTAATGTTTACTCACTACTAGGAAGAATATTTATTTATTTATTAGACTAACAGTCTAAGTAATCTAAGTAGTGGAGACTAAGTTTTTTGTATACATTTTGTAAATAGTATAATTTAAGGTCCTTTTTATATATTGTTTAATAAATGTTAGTCTTTATTTATTTGGATCATCAACACCATAAACATCACAATAGTCATAGCGGTCATGAACACAAAAAAGACGTGTGGCACTCGGGGACTGCCGCGGTAAAGCCATTGCATTAAAAGTTCTGCTATTCATCGATAGATGGCAAAACTAAAAAGTATCACCGCTGTGCCGGTGGGAGTGGGGGGTGTTAGGTTATTTTCGTTACGGGATTTCTGGATTCGGTCCCCACGCTTAAGGCCCGCGATAGAAGCTATGCAATAGCTTAAAAACAAAACTAGATCAATTAAAGGTGACGACGACATGAATAAAGTTAACAATTATTTTCTAAAATTAGAAAATGTCAGCTAAATATATAGTTAATAGTGAGTTAATAAATAAATATGTCAATTTTCAATAAGTCAAATTAATTAAAATTAAATGATACAAATTAAATTACATTTAAACAATATAAACATATAATATATCTAGGATTCTGCTGGTACGTAACTAGACGACCTCCTGCTAAGAAGATCTAAAACCAAGTTGAATCTCTTTGGAATGTATGCGTGTACATTTTTGGAAGTTTATAATGCTTTATTTACAAACATATTTTTAATACTTTTTTTTTTCTTTGGTTTTGGCGTCGCGTTTTAGCATTTGCCAGTGTCAAGTAATTATATATTTTCAAGTTTCAAAAGTTAAATAAGTGTCATCGTAGCTAGTTTTAGTCAAAGTCCAGTCAGTCAAGTCTAGTTCGTGTCAGTCAAGTCCAGTCATGCTTTAGTAAAGTAGTGGCGACTTTACTATAAAGCTTCGATGGAGTTTTGGAAGCAACACGAAAAGTCATGTTTCACCACATTATAAATCATTTTCCCACACTCGTGCTTGTAATTCGGCACTTTATGAATAAAACACCACCATTTTTATGCATAAACACTCGACAAAACACTAGTTTTGGAAAAAAATACAACGGAGCGACACGACTCTTCCCGCGTTCCCGCCAAAACTCCTTTAATACTTTTATGTAGTGGTATTGTATTTTGAAGCACGTAATACATTATTGTGTCACTTTACTGCAAAAGTTTCACAATCACATTTTGACGCTCATTACTTTGCAACTTGTTATGATCAATAAAAAATTTTTTTCGTAGCTGGTGCAAAACATAATTATTTAACATTTTTATTTTAACCCAGTTAAGTATTCCCATTTCATTAATATCAACTTTTTTAACTTTTAGCAATTTTTTTTTAATGTAATGAGACGAACGATGCACTCTTCTGATGGTAAGTGATAACGTATGCCCATGACCATTACAGCATTACACAGAACTTTGAATAGCAAAACAAAGTCCGGAGCATCGCTGCTTTAGCGCTCATTACAAATAAAATAATTTATTAATAACAACAAATAAATATAAATATCAAGATATATAATATTTAGTTTATTTCCGCTTAAATATATACCTTGAATATTCGAAATAAACTTCCGCAAAGTAACGCCTGAATCAATCAATTATTTAATAACACCAAAGTTACAAGTCATTTTTCCTTTTATATTTAAAAATATCAAAATTACTTTGTTACTTTCGATGGTTAGTCTCAACAGCTCAGTAATTTCGCTAGCTGCAGTATACTTCAAACCGGAACACAGTAATGTTTACACACTACTGCTTGGCGGCAGAATATCTGGGACTACGGTGGTAAGCATAAGCGACTTCCTGTTAAGGAAATCTACCACCAAGAAAATTGTTATCTGGTTAAATTAGATCTCGAGCCCAATAGGCATCAATATATAAATAAAGGGATGACATATCAGCGCTATTAGTTGAGTCAAGTGGTCGCCCTCGTCAATCATGGCATCGTCGAGTAGAGCCAAATTAGGCGCCGCGCCGTGCGTACGGCTTCTTCGAATAAAATTGATGGGAAACGACTGACGTCAAACGGACTATCACACAAGCATAGATTTACATATTACGTGTTCGCTTGAATGATGGAAGATACAGTGTACACCACTGCAAAAGTACCTTCCATTGGTGTACGGTTTAATTCTCTCCAAAATAGTAATAGTAAAGTATTTTTTTTTTCACACAGCGCTATCTGACCCCAAACTAAGCAAAGCTTGTACTATGGAAGTTAGATAACTGATAGAATACTTAAATACTTTTTTTTTGTAAATACATACTTAGACAGCCCCGTTGGTTCATTGGTAGTATCTACCTTGAGAGCTGTAGGGTGTGGGTTCGATTCCCGCTCAGGACAAACATTTTATGTATCAACAAATGTGTGTTCTGTATGTATAATAAGTATGCATTTACAACAAAAAAAAGTATTTATGTATTCTATCAGTTATCTGACTTCCATCACACAAGCTCTGCTTAGTTTGGGGTCAGATGGCGCTGTGTGCAATGTCCTACGATATTTATTTATTTATTTAAATACTAGTTTTTTTTTATGGTTGACAAGCTCGGTGTTTGACCCCAGCTCACCTGATGTTAAGTGAAGGTGTGGTCGATGATGGTAAAGCACACCTTGCCTGGAATGGAACTGGCTCTCAAGTGAGGCTGCCGGCACACACCGTTAGATGCTTGGCGGCAGATTTTCAACTTGAGGCTGGCTAGCTATAGCCAGCCGAGTACTAGAAAGTACCCTACCACCACGCTATGGGTTCCTCACGATGTGTTCCTTCACCGGCAGCTCAAGCTTATTGTTGGGGGTTGAACCCACGCCCTTCGGCATGCGAACCTACCGCGCTAACCACTGAACTATCATCGCCACAAATATAGCTTTGTAATTAGAATTCTTCAATTCTTGGTATATATGACATTAGTGAAGACAGTTGTACTTGTAAACATACGGGAGAAACTGGAAAGTCACGGCCAAAAATTGCTGACGACATCTGAACTACATATCGATAAAATTTAGTGAAACTATAAAGTTACAAGCTGCGCCCCGCGGTGTTACCCGCTACATGTTTTTGGGATGAAAAGGTAGCCTATGTGTTAATCCAGGGTCTCAGTTTTATACCAAATTTCATCCAAATCTGTTCAGTAGTTTTTGCAACCAAATGGTGTGTTCTGGCAGCCTCACTTGAGAGCAAGTTCCATTCCAGGTGTGCTTTATTACCTTTGACCACACCGTCATTTAATTATTGAGTTATGCTCAAACATCTAACCTGTCAATCATAAAAAGTTTTTTTTTGTGGTTGACAGGCTAGAATAGAATACAAAATAACTTTATTATACACCAAAAACTTACAAATGAAACACAGATCACAATCACCTGATGTTAAATGACGGTGTGGTCGATGATGGTAAAGCACACCTAGCCTGGAATGGAACTGGCTCTCAAGTGAGGCTGCCGGAACACACCGTTAGATGCTTGGCGGCAGATTTTCATCTTGAGGGTGGAGGCCAGCATGCTATGGTTTCCTCACGATGTTTTCCTTCACCGGCAACTCAGGCTCATTGTTGGGATTTGAACCCACGCCCTTCGGCAAGCAAACCTACCGCGCTAATCACCGAGTTATCATAGCTACGCTTTGTGCTAGATACTCAATCTACGTGTTGTAAATCTATGGCTTTATGAGTCAGAGACGTCAGATAATAGTTTCAAACAGTTAGTCATCAATCTTTCGCCACTTTACGGAATAGTCACTTTTTGGCACTTACATTTACCTAAAACATGAAATTCTTGAAAGGATTCCATGCCATTTGTTCCGTCAATGAAAGCTAATATAACGTCTAAAACTTTTACATAAGATTGAGACGAATAAACCATATATACTTTCGGCATTCCAAAAACCCATCGAAGGTTTATAGTGAAGTTGCCACTACTTTACTGAAGCACGACTGGACTTGACTGGCACGGACTGGACTTGACCAAGACAGGACTTTGACCATAACTATAGCTACGAGGCAACTTATTTAACTTATGAAACTTAAAAATGTAAAACACTTGACACTGGCAAATGCTCAAAATGCGACGCCAAAACCAAAGAAAAAAAATACCTTCGGCAAGACAAAAGCGCAATTGTCAAAAAAAAAAAGGTGCCCCCTTGTTTTACTGAAGGTACGATAATTATGTTCGTCACACAAGTAATTGTTCTAGTTGGGAATTGATCCTACGCCCCATAAGCCCAGGAAGCAGAGCTACTACCAAATAAACTAACAGCCAAATTATTATTATTATTAGTTTACTATTATTTTACATATTACGCTGAAAGGATGTAAGTCATAATAATTTTAAAATGCATATTATATTTTCCAACGTCAAATAAGTCAAAATCAATTAGAATTAGTGAGCACTTCATCGGATTTCCTAATTATCAAAATTAATTGACTGGGTAAACTGGGGAGATGCCAAGTGTAAAGAGTACTTTATCATTAAATTAATTACTTTTGCGTCTGTTTGAAATATTAATTTGACAAAATATATTTTCAGCTGCGTTCGACGTCGCGTCGCGTCGGTGCCATATTGATTGGCACATCACACTAT
The DNA here is from genome assembly GCA_905404145.2 of Biston betularia. Taxonomy (NCBI): domain Eukaryota; kingdom Metazoa; phylum Arthropoda; class Insecta; order Lepidoptera; family Geometridae; genus Biston; species Biston betularia. Next base: position 13,304,816 of record FR989873.1, read on the forward strand.
TAACAATCTACGGATGTATATATGACCATAGATTTTATTGTAAGCAATTTACTCAAACGCCCGCGTATATCGATAACCGGTCTCGCATTTTTTTTCGATTTTTCATTTGTTGTAGAAAGTAATGAAACGAAAGAACCGCTCTCCTGGTGGCAAGAGATAGCGCATGCCCATGACCATTGCAGCGATACACAGAACTTAATAAACTAAAATATAAACTACACTGAAGTTTATCATAAGAGTACTTCGTACGGGTGGACATTTATTTTTTTATAAAATTCTACTAATAAATATAGCCTATGATACTCCGTGAGAATGTGGCATTCTAAAAGTGAAAGAATTTTTGAAATCGTTACAGTACTTTTTTATTTTATTCGTTACAAACATACAAAAATACAAATCTTTCCTCTTTATAATATTAGTATAGATAAAACACCACCGTTTTTATTACGGAACAGTAAACAAAGTTTTAGCGCTTTCGATCAACATCCCCATTCATTTTGCTAGCTGCCCTACAACTTCCCTTGGAACCTAAACACAGTAATATTAAATACTGAGTTAGTACCTGCCTAGACGACCTCTTGCTAAGGAGATCAACTACCAAGAAAAGTGATTTATAGAGTTGTTAATCATCATCATCATCATCATCATCAGCCTATACTAGTCCACTGCAGGACATAGGCCTCTCCCAAGACACGCCACTCAGCCCGATCTTCGGCTTTTCGCTTCCATCCACCGCCAGCTGTCCTACGTATATCGTCACTCCATCGAGTCTCAGGGCGTTCTACGCTACGCTTGCCAATACAGTTGTTAATTAAGCGATCCTAATTACCCCACTCTCCCCTACCTCGAGCACTATCGGTCGATATTCTTCTTAGCTTCATACCTCATGCTCTCTTAAGTGTTTCACTGACACCTATGTATACCTATGATTGTATTTTTTCTTCTTACTTTTCATCTATCTACACTATTATAAAGAGCAAAGATTTGAAAGAAAGAAAGAAAGAAAATAATTTTATTTTGCAACAATACAAAAAAAAATAACAACAAATAGAGACAAACAGTTACAAAATAGGGGCTCCCCTCAGCATAATACTGGTCACTATTTGATTGTTTGTTTGTATTGAATAGGCTCCGAAACAACTGGACCGATTTGGTAGCTTACACTATCTCTGGGTGACATAGGCTACTTTTTATCCCTGTATTCCTACGGGAACGGGAACTACGCGGGTGAATCCGCGAGGCATCCGCAAGTATTCAATACATTTCAAGCTAGTATAGTTTTCATCCAACGATTTGCGACCAGCTCTGTCTTTTATGTTTTTATTAAAACTGGGAGCCTAGATTGAAGATGGAATGTTTTTTCGCTTTGGGCTTTCTTCCATTGTTAAGTAGGCTTTTATTCATAAATTCTTACGAAGGCTGTAATCCAAAACCTGTATTGTATTGTGAACGGTGACCTCGTGATTAGTTCTTATATCTTCGAAATTACTGGCCAAATTTGGCTCAGATTCAAAGGCGAAAATTACATTGAAATGTAAAAGTTGCTCGGACAATTTCATTTTTTTAGCGATGGTAACTCAGTGATTAGCCCAGTCAAATCATACGCCGGAGGGCGTGGGATCAGATTACCTATTTATATAGAGCAGATTATTTGACAGCCCTGTTGGTTCATTGGTAGTGTGTCTGCTTCGAGAGCTGAAGGGCGTGGGTTCGATTCCCACTCAGGACTAACATTTGTGTGACTAACATCGATGTGTTTGTTCTGTGTCTGGGTGTACTGTATGTATTATAAGTATGTATTTACAAAAAAAAAAAGTATTTAAGTATTCTATCAGTTATCTGTCTTCCATAGCACAAGCTCTGCTTAGTTTGGGGTCAGATGGCGCTGTGTGTAATGTCCTATGATATTTATTATTTATTTTTATTTACCTAGATACTGCTCTCTGTCAAATCATCGTTAGGCAACCTTAGCATGGTATTTGATACTTTCTATTACTCGGCTAGCTAAAAATTAACCGTCACCTAACGGTGTGTTCTGGCAGCGTATAAATCAGATTATTTTCCTGGCTAAGTGTTCACCATCTTCGACCATTGCTTAATATGAAATGAGATGTGATCAAACAACTAGCTCGTCACCCATATATCGTGAGACTTTTGTGCTAGGTAAACGATAGAAAAATATGGAAAGTGAGACAGCGCCTCTGGCGGGAGTAAATACAAACTGCGTTTTTTTACTTTTTTCGTACTTACCTAACTATACAAAACAATTATACAAATACGAATGCAAATATTTTATTGATAACACCAATGTTACCTACAAGTCAAATTTAGTACTTAAGTATTCAAGAACTATATTTTTAGCGTATTTCCACTTAAAAGTCGTTTAGATTACAGCGGATTACGCGGATTTAAATTAATTTTAAATTGTTATTTTTTATGTGAAAAATAATAAGACTTACGAGACGCTCTCCTGATGGTAAGAGATAACGCCTGACCATGACCATTGCAGCGATACACAGAACTTTGAGTAACAAAACAAAGTCCAGGGCATCGCTGCTTTGGTGCTCATTACTTTGAGACTTTCGATGGTTAGTCTCAACAGCCCAGTAATTTCGCTAGCTGCAGTACTAGCTAGTTTGCTTCAGAAGCAAACTAAGATCTTGGCTTCAAGAGACCTTGTTCTATGACTTTGACGATTATTTAAAACTAAGAGATTATTGAATTACTAGTAAGTAATTATAATATTTTTGTATTTATGGACATTTAATTATATTGACATAATTTTATTGACATTTTATACGTGACATATTACTTTATTGACATTTTCATTTTCATTGTTTTAACATATGTAATGATTTTGATAATAATTTTTTAAATATGAATGGAAATATGACCTGTAACTTTGGTGTTATTAATAAATGATTTGTATTTGTATTTGTATTTGTACCCTTCGAACCGGAACACAGTAATGTACACACTACTGCTTGGCGGCAGAATATCTAGTACTGCGGTGGTACCTACCTAGACGACCTCCTGCTAAGGAGATCTACCACCAAGACAATTGAAGACAATTATAAATATTTACCCGAAATATTTCTCAATATTTAAAACTAAAATCCGTCGTAACTTAAAATCTAAACAAATTTAAACAAACACCAATATACAATTATGTATATCCTTTTCGAGCGCTTTGTGTGAGATTTTTATTTTATATTTTTAACTGTAAAATTAATGAGACGAACGATTCGCTCTCCTGATGGTAAGAGATAACGCATGTCCGAGATCATTGCATCAATACAAGAACGTTGAGTAGCAAAACAAAGTCCGGGGCATCGCTGCTTTGGCGCTCATTACTTTGAGACTTTCGAGGGTTAGTCTCAACAGCCCTGTAATGAGGATGCCTCATGTAGAGTCTTAGTGTTTTTCTATAGCTCATTGTGAGCCACGTATTATTAATATCATTTCTTTGTGTTCGTTAACAAATTTTCCTCAGACTACAATGATAAATATTCTCATAAAATCTTATATAAATGTTTTTCTTATCAAATATCTCGGATATAGAAGAGAAATGTAAGTACACTTATTATCCGTTATACCTTTCTTGGAACGATCTAATATAATAACACAATAACAGACACTGTGAATGTTATATTACAATAACAATATATCAAAAAATATAAGATATTAAAATACGTCTTTTCCAACCAGATTATTAGTATTTTAGCCCGATGGCGGTAAAGCCATGTAGTGTAGCGATGATAGCTCAGTGGTTAGCGCGGTTGGTTCGCATGCCGAAGGGCGTGGGTTTAAACCCCAAGAATGAGCTTGAGCTGACGGTGAAGGAAAACATCGTGAGGAAACCATAGCATGGTGGTAGGGTACTGTCTAGTACTCGGCTGGCTAGCTACCACCCTCAAGTTGAAAATCCGCCGCCAAGCATCTAACGGTGTGTTCCGGCAGCCTCACTTGAGAGCCAGTTCCATTCCAGGCTAGGTGTCTTTACCATCTTCGACCACGCCGTCACATAACATCAGCTGTGTGTGGATTGTATGCCCGTCTCTCTGTTCATTTCATATGTTTTATTCAAGTAATAGTGATTTACCGCAAATAAAGACCAAAATAAATGCCAGTAGCTGTGATTTCACTGTAAAATTATCCTCCATTTGTCCATAAATGGCAAAAATTTGTTTGTATGGAAATCGAACCACCTTAAAACTGTCTTTTGTTTCTCAATTTAAAAAATGCATAGTTGGTATGCTTTTTATCAACTGCAATTCACAAAGAACATGCAACATACAGACACGACATTTCAAACACATAACGATATTTACCTAAATTTAACATGAGCTACGAGCGTCGAGGTACCGTATTGCTTGTAATAATAGCTACACGTCACGAATGCAATTTATCATACAAGGGCGGGTCGATATGTCACCACTTTCTGCTTTGACGTATTAATGGAAAACGGGATACTGTGTGCATAGTGATGAAACTTTGAAGTACATCTAAATAAAATCTTTTGTTCTGCACAGTTGGCTCCAACGCGACGGATACATTTTAATTTTTATCACCAATTATTTCGTTTTTGTTGTAGGTTTTCAGATAAATAAGTCTGAACAACTCTGAAGTATCCCACAAAGTCTGAAGACAAAAGTCTTCAATCAGTGCGTCCTACCTGTCATGACCTACGGAGCCGAAACGTGGACACTTACAGCGGGAATGGTCCGTAAGTTCAAAGTCGCTCAGCGAGCTATGGAAAGAGCTATGCTTGGCATTTCTCTGAGGGATCGGATCCGAAATGAAGTAATTCGCCAGAGAACTAAAGTCATTGACATAGCTCAGCGTATTAGCAAGCTGAAGTGGCAATGGGCTGGACATATCTGTCGCAGAACCGATAACCGCTGGGGTAGACGTATTCTAGAGTGGAGACCGCGTATTGGCAAGCGTAGCGTAGGACGCCCTGAGACTCGATGGAGTGACGATATACGGTGGATGGAAGCCGAAGATCGGGCTGAGTGGCGTGTCTTGGGAGAGGCCTATGTCCAGCAGTGGACTAGTATAGGCTGATGATGAAGTCTTTTTTTTTTTTTTTTTTTTTTTTTTTTTATGGTTGACAGGCTAGTTGTTTGACCACAGCTCACCTGATGTTAAGTGAAGGTGTGGTCGAAGATGGTAAAGCACACCTAGCCTGGAATGGAACTGGCTCTCAAGTGAGGCTGCCGGAACACACCGTTAGATGCTTGGCGGCAGATTTTCAACTTGAGGGTGGTAGCTAGCCAGCCGAGTACTAGAAAGTACCCTACCACCATGCTATGGTTTCCTCACGATGTTTTCCTTCACCGGCAGCTCAAGCTCATTGTTGGGGTTTGAACCCACGCCCCTCGGCATGCGAACCTACCGCGCTAACCACTGAGCTATCATCGCTACAAACTACAGTCTGAACAACTACAACCTGAATTTGCTGGTATTCTAGCTGAACAATCTCGGTGATTTTGGTTTCCTAGCCGATGACTCTATACTGGTTATGATTACTCGAGAAATGATTACAATTGTTCTTCTCATATACCGAGCGATTTTGGGTGAATCGAATATTGGGCAAAATTATTTTTTTTACGTGTGGCGGGTTAAGCGTTTTACTGCTACACCGGTGTGCAGCAGTAAAACGCCTAACCCGCCATGTTACGTTAAGTGACAGTGTAGTCAAAAATGGTAAACGCAGTTACACTAGAATTGGAACTGGGTCTCAAGAGGGGCTACCAGAGCAAATCTTTAGGTGCTTGACGGTAGATTTTCAATTTAAGTATTATCTAGAAACTAACTAACAAATAAACTAAGTAATTGGTTCCTAAAAACTACCCTATGACCGTAAATATAAAACATGTAAAGGTGCGGCCAAAAATAAAATTTTGCTGCAAGTAATTTATCTAAAATTCCGTGAAACGTCTGGTAGCTAATCGACTATAACAAACTGACATTCGATTGCAACCATTGTTAATTTTAAAAGTCACGTGTCACGACCACGTAGGTAATTTGTCACGTCGCGACACGGCGATCGATATGTTCCTTCTACGCTTGTACTCTTTGACGTTGTATGGGAAAATCCAGATAAATTTGTCATAAATTGTTTATTTAGATGTGGATTTTATGTGTTTTGCTTATGGCACCATAAACGATGTATGTGTGTGTGAAGGGAGCTAGCTACAGTCTGGTACCACAAACACATTGACAACATGAGGGTTCCCTGTTATACATTATCATTGTCAATGAATTCTTATCTGATTATGTTTGATATTTTTTTCTTCTATGTATAAATCAAATCGTATTACCATGACAGTAATTTGAAGGGGAAGAGATGGTATACAAGGTTTGAATCTCAGATTTGAGTCGACCTTTTTTCTGACAATTTCTTTGCATAGTAATTTTTTTAAATAGAAGTTTAAAAAATAACTACAGATGACGGGGAAAAAATCTATTTTAATTCAAATACTCGAAATTGTCATCGCTGACAATTTTGAGATTTCAAATCATGCAATTGTTTTGCAATTCTCGATCTTGTTTCTTCGCAATAGAGCAGGTGAAATCTGTTTTTACTGGCAGTAGGCGCGTTCTTAAAAGTACCTTATCGCACTAGATTGCAGCATAGCTCTTGAGATAAAAAGTCTAGGTCCGATATAGGTCGAGAAGCGACGCTCGCCGACGTCGTCGCTGATTGAATTTACCGCTGTCAACTACATGTCCGTGGGGCCACTAAACATGTACTTTATTCAGACAATATGGTTATATTGTTGGAGATAGTGTAGCTTTCCAACGGTGAAAGAATTTTTGAAATCGGTCCAGCAGTTTCGAAGCCTATTGAATACAAACAAACAAACAAACATCAAATCTTTCCTTTTTATAATTGTACTAGCGGACGCCTCGCCGTTTCACTCGCGTAGTTCCCGTTTCAGTGAGAATACAGGGATAAAAAGTAGCCTATGCCATTCAGGGATAGTGTAGCTTCCCAACGGTGAAAGAAGTTTTGAAATCAGTCCAGTAGTTTCGGAGCCTATTCAATACAAACAAACAAACATAAAATCAAATCTTTCCTCTTTATAATAGTATAGAAAGATTATTATTACAATCTTTTTTAATAATATAAAACAAACACCGACAAAACTAGCCGAGATTTGTTTCGGTGTCGGGTTCTCTTCAACTCTAATGAAGAAACTTTTTAACGTTTTTTTACTGTGAGTTTATAACCACTAAAGTAGTTTTATCGCAGTTTAAAACTGTTAAGTGTTTAACTATGTGTCGCTGGTTTCATTGCTCGGTCCTCGAGCGTAAAGGAAATATTAATCTGTGTAGCTGGTAAGCTGTTCTTCAGAATCAGCCTTGTTTTTTCTGTTGGGTACAGACCGCTTCTTATTGGGAGATGGTTAAGGTCTTAAGGTTACCACGTACCATAGTTCACCACGCTGACCAAGTGCGGGTTGGCACACTACACATCTTCAAAACTTTTTTTCTTTCAAATAACTCTCGAATACATATATATAAATAAATATATATATATAAATAAATAAATAAATATATATATATATATATATATATATATATATATGTATTTCTTTATATATATATATATTTATATATATATATTCGAGAGATATATGTATATATATAGGTTTTCTGATCATGTTTTCCTTCACCGTGAAAAAAATGACATAAAAATGTATATGTATACATACATATTTGAAATGATCGGCAATACGCAAATAACTTACATGCGAAAAGTAAAAGGTATGTGCGACAGCCCTGTTGGTTCATTGGTAGTATGTCTGCTCCAAGAGCTGAAACCCTTCAGCGGGTTCGATTCCCACCCAGTATAAACATTTTGTGGTATAAACAAAATGTTTGTTCTGTGTCTGTGTGTTCTGTATTTATTATAAGTATGTATTTACAACAAAAAAAAGTGTTTTAGTATTCTATCAGTTATCCGACTTCCATAGTACAAGCTTTGCTTATTTTGGGGTCAGATGGCACTGTATGTTATGTCCTACGATATTTACGAACCCACTACTTTTAGATTGGAAGCCACACGGTCTCCCAACTATACTGACGAAGCTTCAAGCTGTTGTTGTTTCTTTGTGTTTTGGCATCGTACTTTATATATTTTACCCGTATCAATTCAAAATCAAAAACTTTACTTGGTGGTAGAACTCCTTAGCAGGAGTTCGTCTAGGTAGGTACCACCGCAGTACCAGTTATTCTGCCGCTAAGCAGTAGTGTGTAAACATTACTGTGTTCCGGTTCGAAGGGTACTGCAGCTAGCGAAATTACTGGGCTGTTAAGACTAACCATCGAAAGTCTCAAAGTAATGAGCGCCAACGCGGTGATGCCCTGGACATTGTTTTGTTACTCAAAGTTCTGTGTATCGCTGCAATGGTCATGGATAGGCGTTATCTCTTACCATCAGGAGAGCGTCTCGTTCGTCTCATTACTTCTTACATAAAAAAAAAGCTTTGATGGAGTTTTGGAAGCAACACGTAAAGTTATATTTTACCACATTATATATTTTTTTAGTATATTAAATTTGTTTATTGCCATAACTCGATATATTACTTTGCCACACGATTGACATTCGACATTTTGTTGTGGGTAATTTTTGTAGCTAAAAGACGTTTTTATGGCCCGATAATCGAGCGAGAGCACACTACATATTGCACACGCCGCCACTTGTGATCCTTAACAGGGTCTTTGTTACAACATGAATGTGTTTTAGTGCTCGCTGCAACGGAATTTAATTTAGGGAAAATACACTAATAATAAATAATTATCGTAGGACATTACAAACAGCGCCATCTGACCCCAAACTAAGCAAAGCTTGTGTGAAGACAGATAACTGATAGAATACTTAAATCGTTTTTTTTTTTGTAAATACGTCATGTGTTTACTAATGTGTTTTAGCCTCAGAACTTAAATTCTACTGAGTTTTTGTATCTAGTATGACGAAACAATTGGCAAAATAGAAAAATAACTTAACAAGAAATTAAAATACACTAAGAAACGAAAGACGTTTGCCAGAATCATAGCAAGTAAAAAACCGGCCAGGTGCGAGTCGGACTCGCGCATGAAGGGTTCCGTACTATAAAAACGTCAAAAAACGTACGTACCTCACCGTTTGGTAAGCATTTTATGTTCCGGTAGAAAATATACCTAATACAACTATTGAAATTACAGTCCTACGAAGAATAATCCGATGTGTAGTTTCAAAGTAATGAGCGCTAAAGCAGCGATGCTTTAAACTGGACTGACTTTGTTTTGTTACTTAAAGTTCTGAGTACCATTGCAATGGCCAAGTGTAGACTTTATCTGTTACTTTCTGAAGATTTTTAAGAGTGTCGTTCTTCTGATTGTTTTTACATAAAAACTGTGTCGACTTACTTTGTTTAATGACTTAAACGGCACCTGATTAATAAATTACGCCACAGGGTTTATTTTCATAAATCGTAATGGAGACTTGGTTCACTCCGCCTTCGCGAGGCTATAATCATATGAGCTCAGGTGTTGCCAACCTTTCGTTAAAAGGAATTCTGTTTTTCACGCCAATAATTTTCGGCAAGAAATATTTTAGATAATGGATTTTGAGTGTTTGGGGCAAACGATAATTCCGCGTTTCGTACTTTTGAAGTAGCGTGTCTTAATTTTTTTTAAAAGAAATAGGCACTTTTCTTTTTTACCCACGACGGAACGGAGACGGTATATGCGTTTGGGGTGAGAGGATGTTTGTTTGTGCAAATACATGTTGCCATTTTTCTCCAAAACTACTAGTCCAATTTTGATGCAGTTTTCAGTTATGGGTTCGGGTTTGATTGGTGCATTATCTTAGATAGGTCACAATTACTTTTTTACAGTGGGTTTTTTCAAAATTAGTAATTTTGCTTTTTATATCCGAAAAATAACGTTAAAAATTTGTTACTACAAAAAATGTTTTACGTTCTTTCGTGGATTTTACTGTGATGTTGTATTATGGCTAAGATGTTATGATTCGGTTTTGAAGCTCCAAGTTCACTAGAGGTTTATTACGTATTTTACAGCGCAATACGGCTAAGTTGATTAGAATTCTGAACTTCCGGATATGTTAATTTTACAGAGATATCCCGTAGGAGCAACTGCTACCGGAACAATCGAGAACTTCATTACATATTCAGGTTATAATGTGTTTTTTAAATTAAATATTCAAAGATAACTACGTCAATACAAGTCAGATTTTCTGCCATATTCGATGGAATAAATGAAAAGAAAAACATTTTTTTTTATGACAACGAATAACTACACACAAATAACATAAATTAACATACAGACACAACCATTTTTCTTTTTTTTTTGCAAAAAAAAATTCTTTTCCATTTAAAAAAAAATTCAGTTAATAAATATAAAATTGCTAAAATAACTTGCTTTATCACGTCATTCTAGCTGCTTTTTTTATGGTTGACAGGCTAGTTGCTTGACCACAGCTCACCTGATGTTAAGTGAAGGTGTGGTCGAAGATGGTAAAGCACACCTAGCCTGGAATGGAACTGGCTCTCAAGTGAGGCTGCCGGAACACACCGTTAGATGCTTTTTAAAGCTATATGCAATAACAGGAGGAGGATTTTTTAAAATTAATAAATTAGGTATTTTGGATAAAGGCAATTTTGTCATCAACAGTTAGTAAGTAACTAATACTATAGTGAGAATAAATAAAATATCGTAGGACATTACACACAGCGCCATCTGACCCCAAGCTAAGCAAGCTTGTACTATGGAAGACAGATAACTGATAGAATACTTGTCTTAAATACTTTTTTTTTGTAAATACATACAGAACACCCAGACACAGAACAAACGTTTGTTTATTAACAAATTTTTGCCCTGAGTGGGAACTACCAATGAGCCAACGGGGCTGTCAAAGAATATTAAATAATACTGGTTAATAAAGACACTAAAGCGGAATTGATACACACTTAATGTGTATTATAATTAACGACACCATTACATTACATAAGAACATAGAACATAAAAGCCAGTTAATTATTTTGTCATTAAGGGAATAAAGTTGCCAGATTACAACCTCGTTTAATCTCTACCGGCAGAGCTTTAAAGCTTCGTTTCATTAGAGTCCGTAAACTTTTTCCAACAAAATTACATTTAGAAACAGTTCACCCCTTTAAGAGACAGTGTCATTAACCCAACAATGAGCTTGAGCTGCCGGTGAAGGAAAGCATCGCGAGGAAACCATAGAGTAGTACTAGGGTACTTTCTAATACTCAGCCACCTAGCTACAGATTTTAGACTTGAAGGTTCAAGTCGAAAATCTGCCACCAAGCATCTAACGGTGTGTTCCGGCATCCTCACTTGAGTGCCAGTTACTTTCCAGGCTAGGTGTGCTCTACCATCTTCGACTACACCATCACTTACATTAGGTACCACCGCAGTGCCATATATTCTACCGCCAAGCAGTAGTGTGTAAACATATCTGTATTCCGATTTGAAGGGTACTTACTGCAGCAAGCAAATTTACTGGGCTGTTGAGACTAATTATCGAAAGTCATAAAGTAATGAGCGCTAAAGCAGCGATACCCCGGGCTAGTAAGAAATAAATGATGATATGAAATACGTCAATTATTATTTATTAGTGATAGTTATATTTTTTGTGATAACGATTTTCCACTCGCATGTACCTACCTACTACCAGAATACGGCAGTTGTTAATTAAAATGACAGAAGTTGTATAGAAAGTTTGAATTGTCACAATTATTCAGTTCGTTGGCCGAGATACTCTAAGCTATTGAGTTTGTGAAAAAGATAAATGTTTCAGAAGTTTTTCCGTACTTTTATAACTTTTGTGACATTTTCACGGATTGAATAATTCTTAATTCGTTTTTTAAAAGTTTTTACAACTGTTCGTAACACAAACAACATTTCTTTTACATTTATATGTAAAAGAAATGTTGTTTGCAGCAGCAGAAAAATTGGAACCCTTTTAAAACATTTTTGGTGGCTCCACTCTGATAAATGTTTAAGTTTATGTATTACAATCTTTACAAATACATCCCGCTAATATTATAAATGTGAAAGTTTGGATGGATGGATGGATGTTTGTCACTCTTTCACGCAAAAACTACTGAACGGATTTGGATGAAATTTGGTATGGAGGTAGCTGAGACCCTGGATTAACACATAGGCTACTTTTTATCCCGAAAACATGTAGCGGGTAACACAGCTAGTAATATATAAACTAGCTTACGCTCGCGACTTTATCCGCGTTAACTTCCATAAGACGCATTTATACCAAATTTAAAGTGGATACATCTAGCAGGACGTGTTTTGAACCTAACATTTTTCTGGTATAAAAAGTAATCTATATGTCAATCTAAAATTTCATTCAAATCCGTTCAGCCGACATCTAAACATCCTAACTTGTTTATTTATAACTTTACTAGCTGTTGCCCGCGACTTCGACCGCGTGGAATTAAAATAAAGTTCGAATAGTTTGCAGTATAGAAAATATGTATTTGGTAACCCAGGCCATAAACTATATGTGAGCCAAATTTCATCGTAATCTGTTCAGTAGTATTTCCGAGAAAGAGTAACAAGCATCCATCTATCCTCACAAACTTTCACATTTGTAATATTAGTAGGATAAATCGGATATATTGATTGGTGTTGCCATTCAAATTCCGTCAATTAATCGTTAATAAACAAAAAACAGATTATAATGTTATCTTATACAACAACAATATTGGTAAAACGTAAATATTTTATCCTCGTCAACGTCAAAAAAATCCAATAAAATCTTATTCATTTAATTCAAAATGGCAAACATAATCCTACCTAAATCTACATGTGGTTAGGGTTACCATGACGTTAAGCAGAAAGTTACTGTGTTATGTATTGATAGCTTTATTCGGGAAACAAACAGTATTCATTTCGAAATAAATATAACAGACTATAATAACTAGGCACTATTCACAGGAAAAATTTAGATTATATTTCCGCATATAAAAATATAATACATTTTTTATTTTTTTTCCTTATATGGCTCTTAGATGTAAAATGCATTTGTAAAAACAAAGTTCTATCATTAGCACATCACTCACTCACTCTCGTATCAATAATCCAATACTTTATATAATACTTATAAACACGTAATTTTAAACCTTTTCGAACAGAAACACTAATACATTAGTTAGTTATTCTGTCAGTTATTCTGCTGCTAAGCAGTAGTGTGTAAACATTACTGTGTTCCGGTTTGAAGGGTAGTACTGCAGCTAGCGAAATTACGGGCCAAGTCCTCGACCGTGGGAACTTCTGCTTGAACACCTACATTGATATTTTCCACTCACATAGACGTACATACGTCTGACGTTAGATTTGAATACATTGACGTCACGCTAAAATAGATAAGGAGAGTTAAATTACTATAGCCACGAGCAAGAAGGAGACAGAATGTTTATTCCTATTGCCGGAAGCGGATTTTACATTGATTATCTGTTACATTATGACAGAAGTTTTTTTTTTGTTTTGGCATCGCGTTTTGAATATTTGCCAGTGTCAAGTGTCAAATACAAAACGGGCGGGAAGCATGCGTGCGGTGCTCGGTACCGCCGCCACCGCGCGCCCTCTCGTGACGTGCTATACACGACCACGAGACTCGTGACGTTAGATTGTCAGATTCAGAGATTCTCGATGGTTTGTAGCGCCTACCAAAATAAAACAGCAACAGACGTAACGCAGAAAAGAGATTTTCAGCAGGCACTATCAGAAATTTTCATCAAACTATCCGTACTTATCTGCTAATAGAATAAACAAAACGTACAATAAAAGGTCTAAGCCTTAAATGTATCTGCATCAAAGTTAGCATCTATAAAATTGCGCCTTTCCTATAATTATTTTGATGTCAAGATTACGGATTAAAAATAATTTGGCCATATTCTATTTCATAATTTCAAGAAACGAAAAGCGTTTGAAACTATTTTTTCTCCAAGCATAATAATTCAGGATATGTACTATAGTATTCATTAATTTCAAACTTCCACATGATGTATAACGGCACAAAAATGTTGACAAAAACACATCGATTGCCTTATTTCACAAGACTTGCCCGTTAATCATCACTAAAACTGTGTCGCACACCCAATAACTTGACAAGCCAAAAAAGTTAAAAGCCATGATGCGCCAAGTTGTATATCATGGCAACCCTACGTTATATTATGAATGTAGCATGTTGACATTAAAACGTTTGTAAGCCCTGCTCATTTGTCACGCGGGTAGGTATAAAGAACCTTCGGCTCAATTTACGAATTCATAATTTATGAATCGCCCTCTTTATGTTGTGTTTATGTTTACTTCGGCCGTGTTCATTTGGTTAATGTCACATTATGAAAATAGAAAAATATGGAATATTGTGTCGCGGGGATTTGATGTTAGTTTGAAAGTAGTTATAGAGTGACCGAGCTTAGTTCATCGGTAAAATGGTTCGTCGATTTCAGGAACAAGGGTCCAATCTGACCGCGATTGATAATAGTGAAAGGAAAACTTACATCCAGCGGTGGGAACAGGGACGCTGTGGATGAGGGCGATGATGAATGCGTCATGGCTAGAATGATGTATCATCGCCTAATGATATTATTTTGTAACGTATGTAATTTTATTTTTAAGTTATCTCGTATGTAACCGATAGCGATATAAGTAACGAACTAAATTGCAAATGAAAAGTACCCGTTTCAGTGATATGGCTTTGTAAGTGTTATTTGGAAAATTCGAACTAAAAGGTTTTCATTTCATTTTCATAGTACAAAATACTGGATAATGGAATTTGCTCCACGGACAGTTTTTTTGAAATATATGTCGGAGATATAAGAAGGAAGAAGGAACGACAACGGGTGGGCGATGGTGTAGCGGGCGAGGAGACAAACCACACAATTCAGTTATCTTGTACAAAGTTTAATCAGCACTTCACAACGACTTTAGTTTTAGAATGATTAGAACATTATAGACACTATTACATAGCTTGGGGACAAAACGTTCCGCTTAGCTTCGCACTCTGTAACCGACCAACTCAATCTCCTCTCAAAGCAAGAATCAATGTTAATCTCTCCTCAACCAAAGCAAGAATGATCTCTCCACCTCAACATTCAACGCACGGCCGGCTCGCTTCACACAGCACTCCTACCGGCCAACATCCGCAACTTCGCCTTCTCTCATTGGTTGAAGTCAAAATACTTTACACGAATAACGACAAGCAGAGCACGGAACCAGTGTTACGTCAGAGGTGTCGCCATTCCACCTCTAGTCCACCAAAATTACGCAAAATGGCGCTAAACTATATCAACATTAAAGCTACACGCCGACATATATAATAGGCGGGAAATGAAACTTAAGTTAAAAAAAAAAATAGGTCGTGTATGACCACCATCTATTCCGATATTAAGTAAAGATGCGGTCTACGATGAAGCACGCATGCAAGTCGCAAGTAAATCGGTTTCTTCAATGACGACTAACCCTTTCGAAGGCTGTATTTTCGTTTTTAACATCAGGCAAAACAGTGGTCTAACGCATATTTATAAAAAAAAAAAGGTTTTGTAGCGATGATAGCTCAGTGGTTAGCGCGGTTGGTTCACACGACAAAGGGCTTGGATTTAAACCCCAACAACGAGCTTGAGCTGCCGATGAAGGAATACATCGTGAGGAAACCATAGCATTGCATACCCTGTTAAGTTGAAGCTGGCTAGCTAACCCCCTAAGTTGTGAAGCACCTAGCACCTAGTGTGTTCCGACAGCTTCACTTGAGAGTCAGTTCACCTGGCCTGGATTGGTATCAACTGTGACCACACTGTCACTTCACATCTGGTAAGTCTTTTCGGGTTTATAATTTATCGCTGAATAAGTTAAACATAAAACATAATAGTATTATAAACGTCAGTTCACCAGCAACAAGATATTAGTTAATTAATTACTGTCATTTGTGAAGCATATGGCAGTAATTAACCTAACTTAATAGACGAAGTTAATGTGCACGTACGTAACAGTAATTCGAGTTACTTAATAGTAACTTGGTAACCCAATTGCCCTGAAAGCTCATTTGGTTGAATCTCTGCTTCAAGAGCTGTAGGGCATGGGTTAGATGTCCTCCCATGTAGTAGTTTTACTTGTGACATTTTGTTGTTAATACTTTTACAGCCAAGAAGGTCAATGAATCAAGAAGGCAGCATTGCCATTTCTCTAAAACAAATCATGTTACATTGGCTAGATACCACTCTCAAGTTAAAATCTGCCGCGGAGAAAGAACACTCCAGGTGTCCAATCACACATAACCACCAAACTCCCCCCAGGGCTTCCCCCTTCTTAGACCACAAAGTCACATCAGGTAGCTACGGTCAAACACCTAGCCTATCAACCATAAAAAAGTAAAGTGGATTTTAAATTTACCTTTTCTTAACACTGCAATGACACATGACAATAAACAAATTTAAGACAGCCAACATAATTAGACGACGCCCGGTATCTTCTGATCGCATTACCTGTATTTGCATCTCAACATGCAAACACCGGGACTAAAACAGCGAGCGAAAAAGCAAAAAAGAAAAAAAAGCGAGCGAAAACGAACAAAACAGGTGAGAGCTTGTTTTGTAGCCGTAGGGTTGCATCGTCACAAGAGTTTGCAATTTATAAGGATTACGCCTGACTCCAGAATAATTCCCTCGGATGATTGGTTGTAAGTTCCAGAATATGAGATTACGGAGTAAGGCTATTTAGAGCGCGCATTTCAATATTTTTTTTGAAAACAAAATCACAGAATAATGTTATGAAAAATCGCTATCAGCAAGTTGTAGAAGATGCTGATAATAACAAAAGTAGACAAAACTTCAGTGCATGCTTTAATCTTGATTTAAAAACATGTATAAAATATATAGTTTTCTTGGTGGTAGATCTTCTGCAGAAGGTCGTCTAGGTACTCGTAGGTACCACCGCAACACCAGATATTTTGCTGCCAAGCAGTTGAGTGAGAACATTACTGTTTTCTAGTTAGCGCCGATACCTTTGAGACTTTTGATGGTCTGAAATTTTCGCTAGTTGTAGTACCCTTCAAACCGGAACACAGTAAAATTTATACACTACTGCTTGATGGATGGTAGCCATGGCCATTGCAGCGGTATCTAGAATTTTGAGTAACAAAATAAAGTACAGGGCATCGCTGCTATGGTACTCATTATTTTGAGACATTCGATGGTTAGTCAACTCAACAACCCTGAAAGTTTCGCTAGCTGCAAATCGGAACATAGTAAAATTTACACACTACTGCTTCTCTGGTTCTGTAGTGGTACTGGTACCTATCTAGACGACCTCCTGCCAAGGAGATCTACCACTGAGTCATTTTTACTTTTCCATGACTATAGATAGAGGATGCTCTTAAAACTTTATTTAATTCAATGGATGTTTTAATATGGTTTCTTTTCTTTACTAATCTCGGTATTCTAAAGCTTAACATGCATGGAGCATGATTATTATTCTGGTACTAATTACTTTCCGCTATGCTAATGTGGCTAAGGGCCGTGTTAAAATATGCTAATGCGTTTATTTATTAATTTGAGGCGAGGGTTAGAGTGGTCGGGAGTTGAATAATTTAATTGAAAAATGCATTAAGTGGGATTACAGAACTCTTTGGAAAAATGGGATAGGGTTAGAAGATATTTAAAAAAAAAATATATGTAAAAATATATTTTACTAGCGGACGCCTCGCGGTTTCACTCGCGTAGTTCCCGTTCCCGATTCTTCAAGAGCTAGGTCGTGGGTTCGATTCCCACCAGTACATGAATTTATGTGATGATAAATGTTCTGGGTCTCTGAGTTTTCTGTATGTATTAAGAATGTATTTACGAAAAAAAAGTAAATAAGAAAGTATTCTATCAGTTATCTGGTTCGCATAGTTTTTTTTATGTACTAAGTTATGAGACGAACGAGACCTTCTCCTGATGGTAAGAGATAACGCCTGTCCATGACTATTGCAGCGATACACAGAACTTTGAGTAACAAAACAAAAGTCGAGGGTATCGCTGCTTTGGTGCTCATCACTTGGCGACTTTCGATGGTTAGTCTCAACAGCCCAGTAATTTCACGATCTTAATATCTAATTATAGTAATTACTAATAGAATTAGTTTAGCATTTACGATGACCGATAACATAACAATAACACATAACAACTGACCGAGCCATACATCGCACCGTTCGCCGTCTCGAACATACAAATATATAAGCACCAATTACGATGTGTTTTCGAAGAGCGTGCTGGCTTCTAATACACTTAGAATGAGGATTTAACATCGATGTTTGTAAAAGGATTTCCCGCGGTATTTATGATATAAGCCCACAATTCAAGCCCACGACACATAACATGTAGGCTGATAATGTTACAATTTATTTTCTATTCTTATACAAGAGGCGTAGTTATTTTGGACTTACCGAATGCGGCGAAGCCAAAAAAAGAATGCTATTTTGGCGCCAATTTGTTTGTAGGTATTCTTTCAACTTTTTAGCTAGTTTGTTTGGGTCAATACGTTTGGAATTAAGATTATTATTAAAGACTTGACAAGCTAGGTGCTTGACCACAGCTCATGTTAAGTGATGGCGTGGTCGAAGAAGCTTGGAATGGGACTGGCTCAATTTATTTTCTATTCTTATACAAGAGGCGTAGTTATTTTGGACTTACCGACTGCGGCGAAGCCAAAAGAAGAATGGTATTTTGGCACCAATTTGTTAGTTGGTTTTTTTTCAACTTTTTAGCTAGTTTGTTTAGGTCAATACGTTTGGATCTAAGTTTATTATTAAAGACTTGACAAGCTAGGTGTTTGACCACAGCTCATCTGTAGTTAAGTGAGGGTGTGATCGAAAATAGTGAACAAATCTAGCCTGGAATGGAACAGGCATTCAACTGAGGCTGCCGGAACACACCGTTAGGTGCTTCGCGGTAGACTTCCAACTTGAAGATGGTAGCTAGCCAGTCGAGTACTAGAAGTTACTCTACCACTCAATTTTATTGTTGGGTTTGAACCTACGCCCCTCGGCGTGCGAACCGACCGCGCTAACCATTGAGTTATCATCGCTACATAACATTTCAAGAAATTATGAAGATCTGATGACTTACCTCTTTCCTTATCATAGGCGTTGATGCATTCGCTGGTCTGGAATTGACTGATCAGGGCCGTTTTGCCGACTCCAGGGGCTCCTACCATAGCGACCCTGTGGCAGGCCACTGGCCGGCGTTCTTGGGGCTCAGGGGCTGACTGGGCAGGGGACGAGGGTGCCAGGCTTCCAGACCGAGAACGGCGCCGTCTGAATGAGTCCCCCCTATTCACTATGCCTGGAAAGAAGATACAAATAAATTAAAGAAGCATTCTTTTAAATAGGAGTAGGATATGATTGGTAATTCGCATTGGGACAGGTTCGTGGAATCCCCTAATCACTTTACAACTTTACAAGGTAAACCCCAAGAGCTCAAGAAATGATAGAGCCTTTTTTGGTATGAATGCATTGACGAACGAGACGCTCTCCTGATGGTAAAAGATTTCGCATACCTGCAAGATTTTCTGTGTCCCAGACACAGAACATCTTGCAAATATTTCATTTATACCACAAAATGTTTATCCTGGGTGGGAATCGAACCCACGCCGTTCAGCTCTTGGAGCAGACATACTACCAATGAACCAACAGGCTGTCAAAGTCTGTCAAGTTTTGATTAGAAATTATTCAGATCGTATTTTATTTTGTTTTAGCACTCAAAGACATTTTGTCCGACAAACTACAAAATAGAACTTCGAGTAGAACATTAATTAGCACTTTGTAATGCGTATAGATTAAAAATGTTACGAAAGCTTCCAAGAAACGAGACCGTCGGCCTTTAGATGAAGTCTGGAAATCGTTGGCGGCTAAATTGCACTGGAAGAACTCTGCTAAAACTAAATGAAAAGGCGAAGTTTGTTAATAAAAGTCAGGTCGTGGACACAGCCCTGTGCAGTTGTGCACGTAAACACGTGTGCATTTTTAAACACTAAGAAGTTCTTCGCATTTCCGTGTTTCAAATATGAAATGTGAAATTTATAATTCGCGTTTCATGAATCTCAAATTTGATGAAATTAAAATTAATAACGTACATGAAACATGACCTAGGTCACTTCTAGATACGGTGCTCTTTCCTCAAGTAAATTATGTATAAAGTAGCTGGCACGTTCAAATTTTCTGAAAAACACGTACTTATTCTCTGTTTTACTTATGCGGAATTACTCACGTGTAATTATTTCAGATATTCCGCGTATAGTCTCGGCTACAACCGGTGCCCCTCTTCAAGGAAACGAAGCTGAGTATAACGCGTGTGCGGCCACGTCTTACTTGCTTTACAAACTCTAATCAGAGTATGTACTTACGAACTAGTTGAAAATTTACGCACCAAGAAAAGAAAAGTAAAAAGTAAGTTTGTAGCGATGATAGCTCAGTAGTTAGCGCGGTAGGTTCGCATGCCGAAGGGCGTAGGTTCAAAATATAACAATGAGCTTGCGCTGCCGGTGAAGGTAAACATCGTGAGGAAACCATAGCATGGTGGTAGGGTTCTTTCTAGTACACTGCAGGATAGCTACCACCCCAGTTCAATTTGAAAATCTGCCGCCAAGCATTTAACGGTGCGTTCCGGATAGGTGTGTTTAACATATTCGACCACACCGTCACTTAACATCAGATAAACTGTGGTCAAACACCTAGCCTGTCAACCATAAACAAATAAACATACATAGAACACCTAGACAAAATACAAACATCTATGATGTACTAGGTAGAAACATTCGAACCCACGCCCGACATCTAACAAAGCAAAGCTACTACCAAATGAGCCACCACAGCAAACAAGTGTGTCACGTGTAAAGGTATTTGCACAATACAGGGCGTTAGTAAAAAGGTGCAAAGTGGCAGATAACAAAGTGAACCTCAGCTTTAATGTCGATGTAACAGATCACTGAGGAAAGCTGTTCCATTTTACTTGGCTGTAAACTTGCTCCGCGTTGGAGAATCTTTCTCACTTCGTTGCTCAATTATTTTTGGATACCGATCTGGAAAACACGGGTTCGCTTATATTGCGCTTTCTTTTAGGGCTTTAATACAAACTCTTAGCTAGTTAGACAATAATAGTTATTTGTTATACAAGAGGGCGAAGTTGCTTAGTAACCGCGCGCTCAATTATGATGACGAGCAAGCGAAGGATTCTAAAATTGTATTAAAAAATTAGAATCCTGAGCGTTAGCGAGGGAATTAAAAGAGCACGAGGTTCATGCACAAATCTTTGCACTCGAGTGCAACACGTAACTTTTCATCCCACCTCAGCCAGGAAAATACTAAATGCAAAAAAATCTTTTACAATCACAAGATACTTTCATTTCAGTTTAGCTATTAACTACTACAGTGAAAATAAAATTGAGAGCGCAAAACAATTTTTTTTTTTTAATAATTTGCGTCTTCGGGCAGGCTAAAGCTATAAAGCCATACTGCCTTGTCTTAAGTGTTATTTCTGCTGTATCTTAGCTATAGCTATCGTCAAAGTCGTCTTGGTCAAGTCCAGTTCATGTCAGTTAAGTCCAGTCATGCTTTAGTAAAGTAGTGGCGACTTTACTATAAAGCTTCGATGGAGTTTTGGAAGCAACACGAAAACTCATGTTTCACCACATTATATCATTTTCCCACACTCGCGCTTGTAATTTGGCACTTTATGAATAAAACACCACCATTTTTATGCATAAACACTCGACAAAACACTAGTTTTGGAAAAAAATACAACGGAGCGACACGACTCTTCCCGCGTTCCCGCCAAAACTCTTTATTTCAGTTTAGCTATTAACTACTACAACTACAGTGAAAATAAAAATGCGCGCGCAAAACAAATTAAATAAAAACGTACACCAAGGAGATTCCGAGTTATCCGTATTCCGATTAATACTCAGAGTATTTAACAAATTAAAAAAAAAGTTGTATCATAAATTCGGCATCATGGAGGTAGTAGTAAATAGGTTTAATGATGTTTCGAATTCACAAACTTAGTGAACACGATGTTCTAAATTCAAATTTACTTTATTCTCTGGCGGATAAAAACGACTTTTGAGCTTAGATATCGAAGAGCAAAAATACTCTTTCCGAGATGGGGGAATGGAAAAATCTTTGCTTACAAATACAAATACAAATACAAAATACAAATACAAATCATTTATTAATAACACCAAAGTTACAGGTCATTTTTCCATTCATATTTAAAAATTATTATCAAAATCATTACATATGTCAAAACAATGAAAATGAAAATGTCAATAAAGTAATATGTCACATATAAAATGTCAATAAAATTATGTCAATATAATTAAATGTCCATAAAAACAAAAATATTATAATTACTTACTAGTAATTCAATAATCTCTTAGTTTTAAATAATCGTCAAAGTCATAGAACAAGGTCTCTTGAAGCCAAGATCTTAGTTTGCTTCTGAAGCACGCGATGGAAGGTGCATCCCGGATGGAAGCGGGTACGCGATTGTAGACCGCGGGCCCCAGAATGTATACCGACCTCTCCGACTTGACGAGCCGATGCGATGGCGTTACTAGTTGGTCTTTCTTTTTATTACTGCGAAGATCCAACGTGCTGTGGACGCCCCGGCGTTGAAATTTATCTATGTTTGTATGCGTGTACAGGGCTACCTGGTAAACGAACTCACACGGTAAAGGCAAAATCTGTAGCTCCTTAAACAGATCCACGCAAGAGACGTCGTCCTGAACCCCGCATATGGCACGAATAGCTCGCTTCTGCATAACAAAGGCTCTATTACGATCGGCAGCGCGGCCCCACAGCTCCAACCCGTACGTGATGTTACTGTGGACGGTCGCGAAGTAGCAGGAGCCGCCGGAGCGCAAAGCACGAGCGGCTCAGCTTCCCGCACAGCTCGTCTATGTGCGTCTCCCAGGTCAACGCGCCGTCGATATGGAAACCTAGAAGTTTCGTACTGTGGACTTGTTGGAGAGCGGTATTGCCGACTGCTACCGAATGAGTCTCAGTCGCGTGGCCATTGAGGTTAAAAGCAAGGAAGCAGGTCTTATCTTTGTTTAGCGCGAGCCCGTTCGATCGGAACCACCTATCTAGTTCGCTCACCACCCCATTCAGCCTCGACTCTAGTTCACGGTGCGTCGGCGCGGTGATCACTGCGGCGACGTCATCGGCGTACATATATATCTCAGCGCCATCGATGGCGCCGGGCAAGTCGTTAAGGAGGAGACTGAATAGAGTATTAGATAGACAGGAGCCCTGCGGGACGCCCATCACATTTTCCGCTTCTGACGACATGACGCGACCTCTATCACCCACCACTACCTGTGTTCGCTTAGACATGAAGGAGGACAGTATGGACAGGGCAGGGCCACGGATCCCATAAAATCGCAGCTTGTTTGCGATGAGGGCGTGATCAAACGCGCGCGATAGGTCGCAGCAAAGTAAGGCAACCTGCAGTTTTGCCTCGCGCGCAGTTAACACTCGCCACAACACCTCGCGCACTAAGTCTGTGGTCGCGCGACCGGCTCGGTACGCATACTGCCGCTCCGACAGGACACCACGGTCCACGACAAAATTAAGTAGCCTTCTATTGAGACCGACCTCAAACACCTTGCTAATAGCGGGGACAAGGGATATAGGGCGGTAAGACTTGGGGTCTGCTTTTTTGCCCTTTCCTTTGTACAAGGGGCATATTTTTACTCTTTTAAGCGCCGCGGGATACATACCTTCCCGCAGGCATGAATTAAATAAGTAGCTAATTACGGGTGCGACCGGTTCTATGGCGGTTTTCAATATACTTGCAGACATACCGTAGAGATCAGTACTTTTCTTAGGGGCAATACGTTTCTTCGTTATTGTAAAAACTTCGTGGGGTGAAAAAGGTTCTAATCTTATAGACACATCGCTCGCGGATGCTTCGTTCCCGAGCGCGGCCAAAGCGCTGACGCTATCGGCCGCGGGCGCTCCGCACCTACTCGCCGCCGTCACAAACTCCAAGTTGAGAGCGTCAACCACATCCTTTTTTGTGATAAACGGTTGGCCATCTGCATCCCGCACCAGGTCTGTGAAATCGACTCTCTCCCGAGTACCGCGATCTAGCTCGGAGTTTATAACACGCCACATACGTCGCGGATTATCCTTAACCATATTAGAGAAATGGTTAAATCTTTTTTCTTTTAATAGAGAGTGATATTTCACGGTAAGTTCATCGCACTTACTACGCAGTACGTCGTCAGTTGGAAAGTTCCTTTTTAATTGTGCAGTGTCATGTAGTAAATGTTTAAAGTTGTGAATTTCCGTGTCAACCCAATGTTTTTGATGAGTCAGTTGTTTTTTTAACGGAAAACAGATATTAAATTTATTAGATAATATATTAACTATACTCTCAGCCAGCGAGTGGCAACAATTATTAGCTTTACTAATAATTCCCTCCCAGTCGATAGACGCTAGCGCGCTAATAAAATTGTATTCGTTGGTCGTAGTGAAGCTACGAGCCAGACAGTGGGCGGGCGCAGGCGCTGCCGCGGCGCTGTTCGCGAGCGTGAGGCGCTGGGCGCCGTGGTCGCTGAGCGGGCGCGTGTCGACGCCAGTTACTGCATTTACGCGTTTCGCGGGCACGTTCGTGTACACATGGTCGAGTAGCGACTTGCGGCCACCTACATCTACTCGCGTGGGGTCGGTCCCTAATTGAGTAAAATTGAAGCTAACGAGCATATCTACTAACTGCTTTTGGGCGCTTATGATGGCATGGTATGGTAAATAACCTACAACTTACTTACTACTGTTTTTTTTAATGTAAAAGTAATGAGACGAACATTGCGCTCACCTGATGGTAAAAGATAACGCATACGTCCACGACCATTGCAGCGATACACAGAACTTTGAGTAGTAACACAAAGTCCGCGGCATCGCTGCTTTGACGCTCATTACTTTGAGATTTCGATGGTTAGTCTCAACAACCCTGTAATTTCGCTAGCTGCGGCGTTTGTTCACCCGTTGGTAAAGGACAATGTGGTCGAAGATATCGCACACCAAATACAACTTAAAATCACCAAATCTAGAGTAAACAGGTTTTTTTCTAGGTAAGCGTGCTTCATCTTGGACTGCATCCTGCTTAACATCAGGCAGGTCAAACGCGAACCTATTCTGTAAAAAAAAAAAAACTTTTCGCAGGTTTGGTTAGCACAGTCAGTTCACAGGCGTGGTCGTGGGTTAAAATCCCAACAATGAGCTTAAGCTACCGGCGAAAGACAACATAGTGAAGAAATCGTGGAAACGTACTTTATTGTACGTACTCGGCTGGCTAGCGACCATCATCAAGTTGAAAATCTTCCACCAAAAACCTAACGGTGTGTTCAGGCAGACAATCCCATTCCAGAATAGATGTACGAGTCTTTACTGTTTTTGACCACGCCCTCACTTAGCTACGGATGAGCTGTGGTCAAACACTTAGCCTGTTAAAAAACATATTCAACGCTAAATCTCTGGAAGCGAAATCTCGTATATTTTAGAAAACTCCTTTTTTTTCTGTGTTATCCTGAGATCGGCTCCACAAGCCCTTAGCAGATTTGTTGAGGTTGTTAATTGTCAGGTAGAAGCTGAGCAGTTCAACAAAGTCCCATATGTGTTGCCTTTTGAGCCTTCTACCACATAGCGGTTCGCATAACGCAGTTGCTAAGATATTTGTGTGTTTCTTTATTTATAGAAATTTACTTAACTACTTTTAAATTATATCTAGTATATAGGTGTATGAGAAAGTTGTCCTATTTGAATCATATTTTTCATCTTAATAAAATAAAAAAAATTAAATTAAAACTATTTACAAAGTTATACAAAAAACTGAATCTAAAAGTCCGTGAGAGAAGGGATATGTGGCCAGAATGCTGGCATTGCCACGCTGGATGTACGTGTATATAGTGGTATTTACGGTCACCCATCTAAAAACTGACCGGCTTGTCTGTTGCTTAACTTCGATGATTTCACTGACGTACAGTTAGACATTACATATTTATGGTTCGTTCAGTTTCTCACAGAATTGTTTTGGAGGGTTATTTCTGGTAATGAGTAACTGGGCAAGCCGTCAATCGTTGCCGAGAGGAGAGTTGTTACTCACAGTATAACCGACGTAGTTACTCATAATGTAAGTATATATGGACGTATAACATGTAAGTGCAGACGGGCAATCTGCTAGCATAAAGTGGATTTTAATCATTTTAGTAAAGTTCTCGTCCCACACTGCGATCGCCTGAAAACTAGGATAGACAGATACATTCTTTATTGTTCACACCAAATATAAATATGAAATGCGGTAAAAAATACATTGTAAATAAAATACAAAATAGAATCCGGGGTTGTTCAAAAAGAATGTGAATAGTTTTTTTCTAGGCAAGCGTGCTCCATTTTCGGCCACGTTGTCGCTTTCCGCCAGGTGAGATCGTGGCCAAAAAAATATGTTAACTAGTGTAACAGTTTGCGGTCTTATCGCGGGTTATATGAAATTACTAACTAGATCAGCCTTGTTTTTAAAAACCATCCCAACTGAACGGGAGTCTTTTCTCTTGACTGCCCCTGTTAGCTCATTTGGTAGAATATCCGCTTCAAGAGCTGTAGGGCTGGCTTTGATTCCCACCAGAATAAAAATTTTTGTGAGGATAACTGTTTCTTCTGTGCCTGGGTGTTCTGTATGACTGTATTATAAGTAAAAGAAAAGAAGTTTATCTTCTTTGATTTTGGCGTCGCATTTTGTGCATTTGCTAGTGTCAAGCGTTTTGATACTATCAAGTTTCATAAGTTAAAAAGTAGTGAAAGTCCAGTGTTGGTCAAATCCAGTCATGCTTTAGTAAAGTAGTGGTGACTTTACTATAAACTATGGGTTGGAAGCAACACAAAAAATCATGTTTCTCACATTATAACACTTTCCCACACTCGCGCTTGTAATTCGGTACTTTATGAATAAAACACCACTAACATTAGTGTTGGAAAAAAATACAATGGGGCGACAAGTTTCTTTCCGCGTTTCTATCAAACCCCCCCCCCCCTAGAGTGCGCTGGATGAAATGCCTTACGATATTTATTACATATTTATTGAGAGAATCACCCCACTCACACCTAAATACCTAAGACCATTATCATAACTTTTTGTATTTTATGCATCTTACCGAGTGCACTTCGACTCGCCGCGAAAAACATACGCGAGTGGAAATCGGCTAAACTTATGTGAATAACCAATATATTCTTTCACCTTCCTCAATCTTTTACTACTGCCATCTAACTAACTATTAGCTTAGCGGTCTAACTAAAGCGATACATTTTTTGGTCCTTCGAGCCGGACCGCAACTAAATACCTAAACCCATAGTAGCTTACTATCACCTAAGCAGGTCATCTAGTAAGTACCAACGCAGTACCAAATATTCTGCCGCCAAGCAGTAGTGTGTAAATATTACTGTGTTTCGGTTTGAAGGGTACTGCAGCTAGCGAAATTACAGGGCTGTTGAGTTGACTAACCATCGAATGTCTCACAATAATGAGCGCTAAAGCAGCGATGTCCTAGACTTTAATGTAATTCCTCAAAATTCTGGATACCACTGCAATGGTCATGGCTATGTTGCCTCTTACCATCAGGAAAGCGTTTCGTTATTACATTAAAAAAAGTGTATGAGACAGTTTTTAGTTTTTTTTTGGATTTCCCGTCACTACTTCGGTTCTTCTAGAAGGAATCGAGTCATCGCCTGACGAAATGTATAACAAAAGCAAATAGTATTATTAACAGTCGATACGTGCATGTCGTTCGAATAGTAAAACGCAAAATTAGCGCGCGCATAAGGGCGGTGTTGGTAAACATCTGGGCATTGACGTCACGCTGCAAACGCAAGCGCACGCTGACTCACGGACCAAGTCGCCAAATTACACCGCCGTTCCTAACGTACGGCACTCGACTCAACGGTGAAATAAACATTCTGAAAAGTAATTTATTGTTTCAGGCGGCTTTGGGAAAAGGCAGGGATGAAGAAACTACGGCCCGCGGGCCGCCTCCGGCTCGCGAAGCATCGAAATCCGGCCCGCGTCCATCAAACAAAAATCAAGTGAAGTTTCCGTAGTGTTTATTACTTTATTATTTAAGGAATATGTATTGTTTGTCTCATTTAGGGTCACCAAGCGCTCGAAGAGTGAACACGTCCTGAGGATGCCTCGTGTAGAGGCGAAACACGTGTCGGCAACTGGTTGCAGCGAGAAGACTTTTAATTAGTTTTTTTTAAATTTTTTTTTTAATGATTGACAGTCTAGGTGTTTGACCACAGCTCACCTGATGTTAAGTGAAGATGTGGTCGAAGATGGTAAAGCACACCTAGCCTGGAATGGAACTGGCTCTCAAGTGAGGCTGCCGGAACACACCGTTAGATGCTTGGCGGCAGATTTTCAACTTGAGGGTGGTAGCTAGCCAGCCGAGTACTAGAAAGTACCCTACCACCATGCTATGGTTTCCTCACGATGTTTTCCTTCACCGGCAGCTCAAGCCCATTGTCGGGGTTTGAACCCACGCCCTTCGGCATGCGAACCTACCGCGCTAACCACTGAGCTATCATCGCTACAGTTTTCTGTTCAGTTTTTAAGTTTGTGTCAAATTTTAGTTTTAGATATTAAGTAAAGTTTCAAATAAGTTTTTATCAAGTAAGTTAAATTTAATCCTCATCGCTGTTGTAACTGAAACGACTGTTAAGCGGAAATAAACTAAATCGCTGCAATGGTCATGATCATTGCAGCGATACACAGAACTTTCAGTAGCAAAACAAAGTCCAGCGCATCGCTGCTTTGGCGCTCATTACTTTGATACTTTCGATAGTTAGTCTGCAATACTGTTTAAACCGGAAAACAGTAATGTTTACACACTACTGCTTGGCCGCAGAATATCTTATGACATTATAATTTTATTTGACTAATGGTATAATTTTCAATTTTTTTTAATTTTTTAACCAACTGTATTGAATTGACTTATCTAGTATAACGAAACTCTGTTATAAGGTGAATGAATAAAATCAACAACAAGCTTAGCATTGCCATCCAGCGTGGCAATGCTGCCAGCATTCTGGCCACATAGCCCTTCTCTGACGGACTTTTAAATTAAGTTTTTTTGTATAAATTTTGTCTCCGGAACGAAGTGATTCGCCAGAGAACTAAAGTAACAGACATAGCTCAGCGTATTAGCAAGCTGAAGTGGCAATGGGCTGGACATTTGTCGCAGAACTGATAATCGCTGGGGTAGACGTGTTCTAGAATGGAGACCGCGACGCCCTGAGACTCGATGGAGTGACGATATACGTAGGACAGCGATGCGATTTGTAGCGATGATAGCTCAGTGGTTAGCGCGGTAGGTTCGCATGCCGAAGGGCGTGGGTTCAAACCCCAACAATGAGCTTGAGCGCCGGTGAAGGAAAAACATCTTGAGGAAACCATAGCATGGTGGTAGGGTACTTTCTAGTACTCGGCTGGGTAGCTACCACCCTCAAGTTGGAAATCTGCCACCAAGCATCTAACGGTGTGTATCGGCAGCCTCACTTGAGAGCCAGTTCCATTCAAGGTAGGTGTGCTTTACCATCTTCGACCACGCCTTCACTTAACATCAGGTGAGCTGTGGTCAAACACCTAGCCTGTCAAGCTTAAAAAAAAAAAAAAAGGACAGCTGGCGGTGGATGGAAGCGAAAAGCCGAAGATCAGGCTGAGTGGCGTGTCTTGGGAGAGGCCTATGTCCAGCAGTGGACTAATATAGGCTGATGATCGGTACCTACCTAGACGACCTCCCGCTGAGGAGATCTACTACCAAGTTTATATACATATATATAAATTATATAATTATATGTTATAACATCTTACATTCTCTTAATATAACGTCCCTTGAGTAGACTGAGTATATCGTGAGCCAAGCTTAGCTGAAAACCTTAATTAATATCAGGGGCCCGATTTTAGAACCATGCGAACGAGTTTTCGTATACGAATACATAGCTGACTTTTGAGCGATTTTGTACGGACTGGTGGGAATATACGTATGCGGAAACTCTGGCGTATGCTTTAAAAATAGGACCCCTTGTCATACTACACATCGCCCTCGAGTTTACATGTCTACGTATATCTTTCTATATAGTAGGGTTAGAGTGATGTACTATGTTAGTTAAAAGGGGATTGCATTCCGCGTTTTTTGAATTACTGTATATTGCTGCAATGGTCATGGACATGCGTTATCTCTTACCATCAGGAAAGCGCATCGTTTGTCTCATTAGTTTTAAATTAAAAAAAAAATGTCTCGTAATTCTAACGTAGAAATACGAAATAAAATGTAGGTAATTCCCTAACACAGTTTATAATAATTTCCAACACAGCCAAAATTCAATTTAGTTACTTACAAGGTTACAAGCTTAGGGTGTATTTAGCTGAAAGCAGGCTATTGTACGCATTATCGTGAATAACTTTTACCATGAGCGCAACTCTAAAATCACGCAAAATAAATCAGCTTTTTCATACATAATTAATTATACTTTTTTTATAGAACATCACTAACTATTGATGTCGATAATAGATACAGTATAGAAAAGTGTTGTTACAACGAAATTTCCTCGATACATCTAACTTTTTACATTTTCGTTATTTTCACAATAAAGAGTTACTATCTATTGACTGCTTTGTCGGCTCATTTGGTAATATATCTGCTTCAAAAGCTGTATAGGGTGTGGTTTCGATTCCCACCCAGGGCAAACATTTATGTCTGCATTATAGGTAAGTTTTCACGGAAAAAAGTATATAATTATTCTATCGGCTATTTGGTTCTCATAGTACAAGCTTTGCTTAGTTTAGGGCTAGATGGTGCTGTACGAAATGTCCTACGATATATATTTATTTATTTTTAAAATGTTTGATCAATTATGTAAGGATACCCTTTCGTTACGATAGTAGTTACGCCTAGCCCTGCAACGTAGTGCCATTTTATTGACATGGTGTGCGAGGTCAGTGACCTAGCTCACGTTTTGCTATAGCACGTAGCAGGCAGACTCGTTATATGACAAGAATACGTTATTGATGGAAATATAACCTGATCGTAGCATGCAGGCAGCTATCCTAATTTCCTCAGCATTCATATGTTTTTTTTTAGTTTTGGCGGAAAGCATATAGAGTCGTGACGCCGCGTTGTATTTTTTCCAAAACTAGTCTTTTGTCGAGTGTTTATGCATAAAAATGGTGGTGTTTTATTCATAAAGTGCCGAATCACAAGCGCGAGTGTGGGAAAATGATATAATGTGGTGTAAAATGACTTTTCGCGTTCCTTCCAAAACTCCATCGAAGCTTTATAGTAAAGTCGCCACTACTTTACTAAAGCATGACCAGACTTGACTGACATGGACTGGACTTGACCAAGTACTTCATTGTATTTAACTTGACTTTATATTTTAAAACTTGACATTATATTTTAATTTGACATTTTGTTTTGAATTTAGTTTGTTGTTTTATAATTTTGTGACATACGTGTAATTGTTTAATCGTTTTTGTGTCAATAATAAATAAATTGAATTTGAATTTGAATTTGACTATAACTATAGCTACTATAGCTACGAGGCAACTTATCTAACTTATGAAACTTGAAAATATAAAACACTCGACACTGACAAATGCTCAAAATGCGACGCCAAGACCAAATAAAAAAAATGCATTTTGTTTGTTTTTTTTTTTATATCAAACTATTGCGAGTTTTGGCGGGAACGCGGGAAGAGTCGTGTCGCTTCGTTGTATTTTTTTCCAAAACTAGTGTTTTGTCGAGTGTTTATGCATAAAAATGGTGGTGTTTTATTCATAAAGTGCCGAATTACAAGCGCGAGTGTGGGAAAATGATATAATGTGGTGAAACATGAGTTTTCGTGTTGCTTCCAAAACTCCATCGAAGCTTTGTAGTAAAGTTGCCACTACTTTACTAAAGCATGACTGGAATTAACTGACACGAACTGGACTTGACAAAGACGACTTTGACGATAACTATAGCTAAGATACAGCAGAAATAACACTTAAGACAAGGCAGTATGGCTCTATAGCTTTAGCCTGACCGAAAGGGCAAATTATTAAAAAAAAAAAAAAAAACTATTGCATTTGTCAAGTGTTTCGTGAAAGAACTGAGTATGTACTCGTACATAGATTCAAAATGAAACATAGTCACACTAGCAAAGGTATAGCCAACACTCCGCAATAACTTTCTTTTTTTTTTGTTTTACACATCGCACTTTGTGTCTTTTGTCAATATCAAGAAGTCCTTATATTCAAATTAAAATAAAGCAAAAAATTTAGGCCACAGTCACATAAAGTAAAGATCAAATCCGGTCAAGTCCTAGTTTATAACTTTAATAGAAACTTCGACAGTTTTGAAAGTAACACAACAAGATAAAATGTCTCACTATAACACTTTCCTCTATACTTGTTTACGTCATTCGGCTCTTTATAAATAAAACGTCACATACTTACATATCAATCAAATAAATCAATGTTTCCTTTGATCACGCCATAACTTGAGAACGATTTCACCGATTTCATTCATCTTTTTTAAAAAGTTTTCTGATACTTTGTAGTAAGTTCTTACCATTAATTGCGCAGAAAATTGGAAAATTTCAGATAAATTCCACGCGAACGAATTCGCGGCTTATGTAAAAACATATTTGGAAAAAGCTCAATTAAGAAAATTAAAAATACGATTGCCTACTAATAAATGCTTTCTTAGGACTATACCCAGCAGTGGGATAAATAATAAATATAGTGGGACTATACACGCAGCGCCATCTGTCCCCAAACTAAGTAGAGCTTGTGTGATGGAAGTCAGATAACTGATAGAATACATATATACTTTTTTTTTTTGTAAATACATACAGAACATCCAGACACAGAACAAACATGTGTTTATTCACAAAATGTTTGCCCTAAGTGGGAATCAAACCCACACCCTACAGCTCTCAAGGCAGATATACTACCAATGAGCCAACGGGGCTGTCATGAAGAATAAAGAAGGCTGTGGATGATGATGATGAAATGCTTTCTTTAAATTATAGCTTGTGTGACTCTAGATGATAATTATAAGTATGTATTCTAAAAATTCCCCATACATCGACATTTGTGCAGACGTTTAGAAGTTATGGTCACACACATACATATTAACATAGTCATAGTAATAGTGTTTTATTGATAACATAAGTTACGTTAAATAAAAAAATAAATACATTTAATTAAATTATCAATAATTATGTTATTAAACTAAAACAACCCGCCCCTGACCGTTCCCGGTGCAAAGGTGCCCATCACACTTGCCACATTCCCACGCTGAATGGCCATGGCCAACCCCTGCACCAGGAACGAACCGGAGCGGTAGTCACCTGTCCTATCTTTAAGCCAGTGACCTATTTCATTTACAAACTTTTTCGCCTCGGTCCCCCAGCAACCCAGAGCCTCTACTGCGACAGGCACGATAAAAAATAAATACAAATTATATTAAATACCCTAAAACATTACACTCCTTTTTTGAGCAGTCGTGTAAAAACAAAAGTTTTTGGAAAATAACACAATGCAGCCATTTGATTTATCTCGCGTTCGACGTTCCATAAGTGAGTATACATTTACTTGCATAGAGAATCACATTACGGCGGCGTGAGCCTCGCCAGGATAACGCTCATCTACGACAGAATTAACCTATCTCCGCAACGAGAGACGTAAACCGGCGGGCGGTAATTTTATTTGTTCAGGTTATGGGCACCCCCTTGAGTGGATGGAATCACACTGGGGCGGATCCACTTATGGTTATGTGTAGACGTTATGGGGTCATGTTACAGATTAAACATAGTCTCTAATCAATTGGTCTTTAAGATTATAATCGTCCAACAACCTGTGTCTTGTCCGAAGCGCGTTGTAAGACGATGCCGCGCGCGCGTTCTATGCTTCAACTCCTTGAAAAAAGCCATCGAATGTAGCCGAAGCTACAGTCAAATGTGCCAAATATACCTTTTTTTGCCAGTCCACGTGTAATTTACATACGTTGTTGAAATCTCTTATTTGTGAGTTGTTTGTTTAGTTGTAATGCCTAGTTTCTCTTCTCTATTTCTTTCTTCAAAACCAAAAGGTGTATTGGATAAATATTACCACAGTATCAGATATACTGACATCAAGTGTGTAAACATTACTGTTTTTCTGTTGGGGAACTACGATAGAAGGGGTAAATAATATAACAACTTGTTCTTTCAAAATCGTCTAATCACGCCACAGGCTTGGCACCGTCTGTCCTCCGAAACATAAGGAATGCTTATATATAGTGCTCTTATATAAACTGCTAAGTAATCTATGGCAGAGGGAGCTGCTACTACTTATTAATCTAGTACAACTTACAAACTATGAAGTAATCTATGGCAGAGGGAGCTGTGGGCTATTGAAACCAACTATCGAATGATAAACATACCTACAAAACATATACACCTAGGATAAACATTTTGTGGTTTAAACAAAATGTTTGTTCTGTGTCTGGGTGTTCTGTATTTATTATAAGTATGTATTTACAACAAAACAGAAAGTATAGTATTCTATCAGCTATCTGACTTCCATAGTCCAAGCTTTGCTTAGTTTGGGGTTAGATGGCGCTGTGTGTAATATCCTGCGATATTTATTTATTTAAAGTAATGAACGCCAAA
The DNA here is from genome assembly GCA_905404145.2 of Biston betularia. Classification (NCBI taxonomy): domain Eukaryota; kingdom Metazoa; phylum Arthropoda; class Insecta; order Lepidoptera; family Geometridae; genus Biston; species Biston betularia. Next base: position 13,339,599 of record FR989873.1, read on the forward strand.
GCAGCGATGTTCGTCAGGAGAGAATTTCGTCCGTTTCATTAATTTACACAAAAAGGGCTCGTTACTAACCAATCTATCTATTTATGTGAATATTTTATGCGATACTTTTTTTATGGTTATAAGTAATGAGATAGACGAGACTGTCTCCTCTACCATAGAGCGAACTTGTCTATGACAATATAACCACAACTTTGAATAGAGTTTTTGGCAGGAACGCGGAAAGAGCCGTGTCGCCCCGTTGTATTTTTTTCCAAAACTTATGTTTTGTTCAGCGTTTATGCATAAACATGGTGGTGTTTTATTCATAAAGTGCCGAATCACAAGCGCGAGTGTGGGAAAATGATATAAAGTGGTGAAACTTTAGCTTTAAAGTAAAGTCGCCACTACTTTACTAAAGCATGACTGGACTTGACTGACACGGGCTGGACTTGACTAAGACTGGACTTTGACTATAACTAGCTACGAGGACACTTATTTAACTTTTGAAAACTTGACACTGGCAAATGCTAAAACGCGACGCCAAAACCAAAGAAAAAAAATTAAAAAAATGCCCAAGTTTTCAAATTGGAATATTTTTTCCCCTGATTTACTTCTTTTTTTTGGTATAACAGTCGTGTTTTTTTTTTAAGTTATTGGATACACATTTGCGTCCACAGTTTATTAGGAATAACAAAAGACCGATCTTTTTGATCGTTTTATTAATCCAGAATTGTTGTAAACGCTAAAAAAACCTGCTTAATCAATTACGGCCATTCCTAGTCACTGTCATTTTATTTTTGAAGCCCGTTGGGAAGTGACACACGCTTTTCGAATTTCGCTTCGATAGAGATGTGCTACGTCGACTAATAACAATATGAGTTGAGCGATTTAGTCGCTAGAGCTTTAAATTAGGACACAGTAATATTTGACGCAAGAATATTACGGTGGTACCTCCCTAGACGACCTCCTGCTAAGGAGATCAGTAAGAAGCTCAGTCATATACTCCTATATTATAGGACAGAAACAAACGCGATAAAAAAAGTAATAGTAAATAAAACGCGATCATTTAATCGCTTAGCTTTTTTTTAATGATTCATCGACAAATGGCGTTTATGATAACTAATCTTTATATGGACATCGGCTTTTGCCATTTAGGTCCAACAGATTTAGTTACAAAGTCCAGTTTTGGTCAAGTCCAGCCCGTGCCGGTCGAGTCCAGTCATGCATTAAAGTAGTAGTGACTGTACTATAAGCTTCGATGGAGTTTTGGAAGCAACACGATAAGTCATATTACATTTTCCCATACACGTCCGTGTAATGTCCATTTTATTTTGTTTTTCGAAATTTCAAAACCATTTCGAGGAGTAAGGTTACCGATCACTATCAATTACTTAAAAAGCGAAAATGACCATAGAATATTATTATTTTAAGCTTTAATTCAACAACCTTCATTTGACCTTAGTATCACGTCACACGACACACAATGAAGATTTTGGAAAAAATTCAATGAAGATACACAACTCTTTTCGCCTTCTCGCCAAAACTCGCTAAGTTAACACTGCAAGAAAAGCTTGCTTGCAGTGTTACCGATGCTATATCGTTTGTTTCTTCACTACGAGCTCCCAGCGCGGTTGTAAAAGGTTAGCTACTTAAACAAATAGATTCGCGTCGCGTGGCCATATATTTGAACCTTTCCTCGCCGTCAGATAATAGCCCTGTGTTTTATACGGAGCCCCATAAAAAGTTTAGGGCCCATGACGGCCATGTTTCGCCAAAACTCTTCCAATTTGCAACTTTTAAAGAGATTGTTCAAGCGATAGGTAAGAGCATTTATACTAAAGTGTTTTTATTTTAAATGATTTACGGTGTGCTTCTTTACCTGACTCCTCATGAAGGAATGTGATGTTTTTACACGACTTTTTAAAAAGAAGCGTCATGTTTTCTGGTTTCATGTGGGTATGCATGCTTGTTTGTTTTTTCCGCTATCTATCTATCTGCTAGGCTGATAATGATGAATTTTTATTTATTGTATCTTGTGTAGTAGCATGCATGGAAACCAATCCTACTTCCTACTAATATTATCAATGCGAAAGTTTGTGAGTATGGATCCATGGATGGCCGTTTGTTACTCTTTCACGCAAAAACTACTGAACGGATTTAGATGAAATTTGGAACACAATTTACAACATGGATTAACACATAGGCTACTTTTTATCCCGAATACATGTAGCGGGTAACACCGCGGTGCGCAGCTATTTAAAAACAATTGTGTAATAAAAAAACGTTTTGAGAAAAATGTATTCTGAGAATATTCGACATTTTGCGAGCTGGATATTTTGCGCCCAAACGCCTCATACAAATAAAGTAATGTATACTTTTAATTACCTTACATTGACGCAGCCGTGAAACGTGTAAATATTTTTTGACGCCCGTTATCCTACGTTTAATTAATTAGACATAATTATTATGACAGACATCAAAGACTCCTAAAATAATTCCAAGGCTTAATTTAATATGAAATTTTAATAACAGAAGATTTAATATCATGTATAACCCACTGGGTAATGTCAATTTGCCTCGGCCGTATCATCCTACTATATATATAAATATATATACATATATTATATTATAAATGTGAAAGTATGTATGTATGTTCTCAAACACGTAAAAACGGATTTGGATGAAATTTGGCATACACATATCTTATGACCTTAATTATCATAAAGACTACTTTTTACAACAGATTTATTTAATTTGAAAGCTTATTTATTCATTGACGGATTGACAGATTTCAGATTGTCAGATGTCAGTTTGACATAATTATGTCACATTAACAGACGTCACATTCATGAATAATTTTTTTTTTCTTTGGTTTTGGCGTCGCGTTTTAGCATTTGCCAGTGTCAAGTAATTATATATTTTCAAGTTTCAAAAGTTAAATAAGTGCCATCGTAGCTAGTTTTAGTCAAAGTCGTCTTTGTCAAGTCCAGTTCGTGTCAGTTAATTCCATTTCGTGTCAGTCATGCTTTAGTAAAGTAGTGGCAACTTTACTACAAAGCTTCGATGGAGTTTTGGAAGCAACACGAAAACTCATGTTTTACCACATTATATCATTTTCCCACACTCGCGCTTGTAATTCGGCACTTTATGAATAAAACACCACCATTTTTATTCATAAACACTCGACAAAACACTAGTTTCGGAAAAAAATACAACGGAGCGACACGACACTTCCCGCGTTCCCGCCAAAACCCCCAATGAATAATTTTGTTACTTACATGTTTCATTTCTCTCTGAGCTTCAGAATTATAAAGTTAACGCGGACGGAGTCGCGGGCTACAGATGGTAATATATAGTTTGATCTCTCTGATACATTTAATATCTAAAAATAAAATATAATTATTTCGGGTGCGTTGCTTTCCATTTTTTAGGGTAAAACACTACAAACTAGCGTAAAACGAAATACAAAACAAACTATTTAAAATAAACTTCGATCTACAGTGGAAATCTAACAAATTTTTAACGCTTGTTGATATTTTTGTCGGTCGCATGACTCTGATGCACTCACGAATTGCGTCAATAAAGTAATATTTACCTTTGATGTGCTCTGCGATCTATCAGCTAGAAAGTGACGTTAAAGCCCAATAAAAATCTGGCAAGTGCTAGTCTGGCTGGCTCACTGAGGGATACGTACAAACTAGGACTTTAAAACCTCGAAAAATGTTCAAAATAAGTGAAAGAGACAAACAACCAAACAAAAATTTAAATAATTTTTTTTAATAATTTTTAATTGGAGAAAAAACCCACACATCGATATAAGCCCCAGCCACCACGCGCTTTCATGCAGTAGGAGTGCTGGGCGTATATCGCGGCACGCCAGCTTAAACGACGTCATCCGTCGGGCTTTTGTCAGTGCCGGCGTCCCATCAGTTTTAGAACCAAACGGACTGATGCGTGACGACGGCAAGAGACCCGACGTGATGACCCTTATCCCTTGGAAGATGGGACGGCCTCTTGTGTGGGACGCCACTTGTGTCGACACCTTGGCGCCGTCTCATCTTCCTGTGACTTCGGGAAAAGCTGGTGCTGCCGCATCTAAAGCTGAAAACCTCAAACGGCACAAATATAGTTATTTTGATAGAATGTATCTTTTTGTACCGTTTGGGGTTGAAACTTTAGGTCCGTGGGTGCCGGCCGCTTTCGAACTGTATCGAGACCTGGCCAAACGTTTAGAGGAGGCTTCAGTGACCAGAATGCTGGTATCTACTTTGGTCAAAAGCTAAGCATTGCCATCCAGCGTAAAAAACAGAATAAAATAAATATTTAAGAGGACTCTCCCATACAACACATGTGATTTTTTTTGCCATTTTTGTAGATAATGGCATAAAATGGCCCTTCATGGCCCTTCGTGCGCGAGTCCGACTGGCGCTTGGCCGGTTTTTGTTGTTGTCGTTTTTGATTTGTTTGGTTTTACAAACGAGTATTTAAACAGTCAACGATGGACAACGAAGGGATCGTATAAGGCTCCTTTTTCTTTTCGTCGTTGTGAACCCTAAAAAAGTGACGTATCAATTTCGCGTATGTATATTGAGAAACGTTTCATTTCCGTGACGTCATTTAGAATAGAATTTTGCTGCTAGTGAATTTTATTCCATCTCTATGAATTTTTAAGACTGGCACGTGTAATTAATTCTTTTTATGCATTTTTATAACATTTAGCTACGGATTGCTAAGTGGTGAGCGCGTACAGACCGCAAGTCGAGGGGCGTCGGTTCATCCCCAACAATGAACCTGCCGATGAAAGAAAACATCGTGAGGAAACCGTAACATGGCGGTAGGGTATTTTCTAGTACTCGGCTGGCTAACAACATCAAGTTTTGAAATGAACAACATTTTAAAGTGACTTGAAACATTGGTGTTATCAATAAAATATTTGTATTTTGTATTTGTATTTGTTGAAAATTTACTGCTGCGCACCTAACGGTAGTGTTCCGGAAGCCTCACTTGGGAGCCAGTTCCATTCCAAGCTAGATGTGTTCACCATTTCGACCACACCGTCACTTAATATCGTAAAATGTAATCTGTGATCAATTAACTTTTCACCAGATATAAAATACCAATAACAGAAACAACAGTGCAACACCTAGCTAGCTAGCTAGCGATCTTATCGCTTAAAGCGCTTTCTACCAGGCAACTTTATTATCAAAATGATTTGTGGAAGAAATAGAAGACGTATCTATCAAACATAAAAAACAAAAAACATATCATTTTTTCAATCATTTTCGTTACAGGGGAGGTTTTTTCGAATTATATTTATTTCAAGAAATCTCCGCGACTAAAGTGGCACGTTATTACTATATCATAAAGGTAAAAATAAAAAAATGTATACGAATAAATGCTAAAATACCCACTCGCAATTATCGTAAAACCTTTTCATCAAGATAAAACGCCGTCAAATGGGCCCCAAATAGATATAAATTGAATCCAAGCTATCTCGGTGCTCCTTCAAAGTAGTAGAAATGCTCGAATGCTGATCGTCTTAATTAGGGTAATTGGCTGTACAGATGGCGAAAAAAGGTTTTATCCGATAATATTGTTGAACAAGGTACGAGTAGAGGACATTTGTTTTGTCTTAGTAGGTATATATATGTTCTAAGGCGCAAGGTTTTACGAGGTCATTTACATATTGTGATAAATCTGCTGAGGTTTTTATTAGACAACAGAGTAGTATCAGCAGACGCCTCGCGGTTTCACCCGCGTAGTTTCCGTTCCTGTGGGAATACAGTAATAATAAGTAGCCGATATCACCAGGGGATAGTGTAGCTTTCTAACGGTAAAAGAATTTTTGAAATCGGTTCAGTAGTTTTTGAGTTTATTCGTTACAAACATACAAAAATCCAAAATCCAAATATTTCCTCTTTATAATATTAGTGTAGAAAGTTAGTTCGACAGCCCTGTTGGCTCATTGGTAGCATGTCTGCTTCAAGAGCTGTGGGGCGTGGGTTTGATTCCCACCTAGGACAAGCATTTTGTGATATAAAACCAAATGTTTGTTCTGTGTCTGGGTGTACTGTATGTATTATAAGTATTTACAAAAAAAAAAAAATTAAGTATTCTATCAGTTATCTGACTCCCATAGTACAAGCTTTGCTTAGTTTGGGGTCAGATGGCGCTGTGTGTAATGTCCTGCGATATTTATTTATTTATTTATTTATATTTAGTTATTAGTTAGTTATTATGTAAGAAAGTAATGAGAGGAACAAGATGCTTTCCTGATGGTAAGAGATAACGCATGTCCATGGCCATTGCAGCGATACATAGAACTGAGAGGTAATTCTAAAGTATGTTCCAAGTATTATTTATTTTTATTTGTGTGTTTTGTCTGTAGTTATTCGTTGTTGTATCTTATAAAAAAAATGTTTTTCTTTCTAGAGACAACAAAGCAAAGCCCAGGGCATCGCTGCTTTGCCGCTCATTACTTTGAGAGTTTCGATGGGTAGTCTTAACAACCTTGTCATTTCGCTAGCTACAGTACCCTTCAAGCTGGAACGCAGTAATGTTTACACACTACTGCTTGGCGGCAGAATTCCGTCAAGATCTACCACCAAGTAAATGTATTTATAACACGTCCCATAACACTAGCAGGTGTTTCAAAGCAATTCAAGTAACACAATTTCCGCGATTCAAAACATGCAGTTAGCTGTCAGGCGCCGCCCGCCCAGAGAGCGAGTGGGGCGGAAGCGCAGCTAGGGCGGCGGCGGCGGGACAAAGCCACCGCTGCCTTTGATCCGCCGCCGACGATACTGGCGACAGGTGTCCGCCGATTGTCGCTTCGCTGCTTGCTTATTCGATTCTGGAGGATTTAGTTTTGAGTACAGATACAAATCTTATTTTTAAGTTCGAAACAAAATGATGTGTGAGTATATAGGTATGTATGTTTAGTTTCATTTAAATACATTATTATTATTATTTTTAACATACATATATTAGTTATATTTTTATTGACATAAAAACGATACACTTTTCCATTTATGCCACAAAAATCATAAATAAAAAAAGAGCAAAAATTATAATAATAAGATCATGGCATGAAAATTTCAACTGTCTAACTATCACGGTTCATGAGATACTGCCTGGTGACAGACGGACAGATAGACAGACAGACAGACGGACGGACAGTGAAGTCTTAGCAAAAGGGTCCCGTTTTACCCTAAAAATATCGTCACGAGTAATAGAGCTGCTACGTTCTTTACACCAAATACTTAGATCCAATTGATTCAAGATTCAAGATATTTATTGCTTCCATACAGTACAAGATCTTTTAAATACAAAGTAGTATATGGTACACAGTCAGATATGGACCCTATTGGGCAGCAACGTTTAGAAGAGAGGAGGGAGCATTCATTTAAGTCAAAGATCAATCAAGTTTTACAATAAGTCATGACGTCATGACGTTTTTTTTTCTTAGCATGTCAATATGCTAAGAAAAAAAAACAAAAGTTCAGGTCAGGGGGAATTATATCAAGATTATTATTATTCATCGATATTTAATTTTATTTGTGTTCTTATTTTTTTAATTTTTACATTAAATTAAAAACATAATTAATATAAAAAACTTAAAGACTAGGGTGCCGCCGGCAGCGGAGCAGGGCTCAAGCTGCCGGTGGTTAGGGCTGCAGAGTGAGGAACGTCCTCACAGTGCGCGCCGTGTCAATGATCACTGCCTTTTGGATCTGACCCTTTTGACCCAACCGTCTAGCGAGGGCCTCTTAAGATGTTGGTCGAGACTCTTCGCTATAAGACCGTTTACCGTGACGACTATCGGGACAATGATCGTCGAATCAACATCCCACATGGCATTATTATTATTATTTTTATGCTGATCAATTATGTATTCGATAGTACGCATTGATCCTTTAAAAATGTATTCGATAGTCCAACAACTTTGCTTCGATATCCAATAATAACAACCTTAAAAAACAGTACTGAAGAAAAATAATTCTAAGAAGGAAATCCAATCCTTATCGGCAGTAAGCTTCAGATGGCGTGTGAGAAATTTTCACGATTTTCAACCATGCACGAAGTTGTGTTATCGAGTAAAAACATAATTTTTCAATTCCAACATAACGTGGGAAAGCTCGTTTGATATCACGTTTTTACAAGCTCGAAAAGTGCTATACTGATGGAATCAACGTTATTATTTCTATAAGCGGTTTATTCAGCGGTTTGTCCTACTTCTTTATGATCAAAAAATGTTTGTTGTCATCGATGTAAACTAATATTAAAAATGTGAAAGTTTTCGCGTTTGGATGAAATTGCGCACACCTATAGTTTATCACCTGGATTAACATACAGGATACTTTTTATCCCGGGAAATGGTATAGATTTGTTTTATGGAACATTTGTAATGTTCGGGTGTCTTTAAGTAACACAACAGTTAAAAAAAAAAAAAGTAAAAGTTAAGTTTATTTATTCACAAAACCTCTTTATTCGCGAGTACTTAACGTAACGAAACTTGTTCTAAGACTAAGGCTTGAGCGGGACTGTACTGACTGAATACTGAACTATTGCTGAACGAATACTAACTTGATACTGAGTATAGTTGGATACTCGTTGAATACTAACTGGATACTGACTGAATACTGACTGATGGCGGAGGAGGGACCCCTTTATATATAAATTATCATCCCTTAATGAAGAGCTTATCAGAACAAAGTTCAATACAATACTTTCTAGAATGTTATAAACAAAGTCATTAGACTAATTACAGAGCAAACATTCGTTTCCTAATTTACTGTAAACATTTTTTATTTTTTTTTTACATTGAATAGGTTCGCGCTTGACCACATCCTGCCTGATGTGAAGCATCGATGCGGTCTAAGATGGAACACGCTTACCTAGAAGGAACCTGTTTACTCTTGACTTGAAGACACTCATATTGTACCTTTCGGGAAACACAGACTCCGGCAAAAACATCTCATCAACTAATAATTTATAAACATCACGTTACAATGTGAGAATAGCAAACTAATGATAAGTTATGTGCTTCAAAATTCATATCATTACACATTATTACGGAATGCCCTTGCCCATGTTGTGCCCATTGCCACGCTGGATGGCAATGCTTAGCTTTTGACCAAAGTAGATACCAGCATTCTGGTCACCTGAAGCCTCCTCTATACGTTTGGCCAGGTCCCGATACAGTTCGAGAGCGGCCGGCCCCCACGGAATGAAAACATTGTGCGGAAACCATAGCATGGTGGTAGAGTATTTTCTAGTACATGGTCGGCTGGTTACCACCCTCAAGTTGGAAATCTGTCGCCAAGTACCTAACGGTATATTACGGCAGCCTTAGTTATGAGCCAATTCTATTCTAGGCTAGGTGTGCTTTACCATCTTCGGCCACACCGTCATTTAAAACATAAAAAAGATATTTTTTTCATATTGCAATGGTGTAGGTATTTTGAATTTTATAGGTAGGTTGTAGACCAAGATATATCGTGAATAGAGCTCTTTAGCCTTCTTTCACGTTATTTTGTAGTTTCGTGATTCAAGGTTAGCACGAAACGATTGTCGAGGAATTCAAATTAGTATAATGATTTAATAAAACCGCTAAAAATGTTGTGCTATACTTTTGGTTCTATAATTATAAGTATAGTAGTTAATGCAAATGTTTGTTGTGTCTGTATGTATGTATTTACAGAAAAAAAGTATATAATTCTAGCAGTAATCCGAGTACAAGTTTGCTTAGTTTGAGGCTAGATAGCGCTGTGTGTAATGTCCTGCGATATTTATTTTTTATTTAAATAAATTTCAATAAAATAATGATGATAATGATGTATTTTTTGTCGTTACATATAAATCATGTACAAAACAATGGTTGGGCAGTTTATAAACTAACTTAAACTTCTCTGTTTTAAAGTTTTCTTCTACGAGTAGGTATGTACATAGAATTCATTAAATAGAGTGTATGCTTTCTGTAGCTACGTTCCTAAGGCAAGTCGTCAATATGTTATAACAGAAGGCCGTCTGTCTACTTGTCCTGTAGTAAAAAGAAAATGAAAGGATAAGATTGTGCGGCTTCATCTGCAGATTTCATTTGGAAGAATTCTGACAAATGAATCCTGAAGAAAATTGATATATTCGCTAGATTGACTCGAATGAAAACTATTCTAGAAAAGTTGATATGGTTTCAATCTATTATTTGATTATGCTTAGATAGTTTATATACTTGTATTTTATATTGACTTTCGATTGTCTTTGAAATCATAACAAACGTTGGTAAGTGACTTTTTTTTTATATTGTTTTGTCCAGCAGAAGACTTTTAAATTTACAGTTAAATACTGTCTCACTAGCAGTGATTCTCTCTGGGAGCTTATTATATAAATACATACATATCGTAGGACTATACACACAGCGCCATCTGGCCCCAAACTAAGCAGAGCTTGTGCGATGGAAGTCAGATAACTGATAGAATACATACATACTTTTTTTTTTGTAAATACATACTTATAATACCTACAGTACACACCCAGACACAAAACAAACATTTGTTTATTCACAAAATGTTTGCCCTGAGTGGGAGTCGACCCCAAAATGACCCCAAACTAAGCAAAGCTTGTACTATGGAAGTAACTGTTAAGCTACGGTATGGTCGAAGATGGTTATCACACCTATTCTGGAATGGAGCTGGCTCTCAAGTGAGGCAGCCGAAATACACCGTTAGATGCTTGGCGGTAGATTTTCAACTTGACTGTGGTAGCTGCCAGCCGAGTACTAGAAAGTACCCTATCCCACTTAATTTCTTCTTGATGTTTTCCTTCATCAGCAGCTCGTTGTCGTGTCAACTGATCACGCTAACCACTGAGCTATCAACAACTTTATATAATACTAGCGGAAGCCTCGCGGTTTCACCCGCGTAGTTCCCGCACGTTAATGTCCCGTGGGAATACAGGGATAAAAAGTAGCCAATGTCGCCCGGAGACAGTGTAGCTTACCAAAAGTAAAAGAATTTTTGAAATCGGTCCAGTAGTTTCGGAGCCTATTCAATACAAACAAACAATCAAATCTTTCCTCTTTATAATAGTATAGATAGATAGATTTGTATTCATATTTACTGGATGTTTATCACGCACTCACTCACTTATTCTATGTTTTAAATTCGTACGTTCAAAGAATGGAATAAACTGCCAGCTTAAAACGATTTAAAAATTGTAATGAGTTAAAGTAATTCAATTTGAATTTCATTCCACAACCCTATTTTTACTAACAACCAGAAAAAGCGACCAAAACGTCATCAGTATATGGTGGAAATTCCTCAATCCCCACCTAAGCACAAAGAGGTTCGATTCCACATTTTTTATTCGCACAGCGATTTTGTGCAACTCTACCAGAATTTGAAGGAATTTCCGCGAGATTTGCGAGGATAAAGCACTACATTTTGTCCTCCAAATTATCTCAGTGCCTAAAGTCGAAAGTCTTCGACCACTGTGTTACCTATAATGACTTATGGCTCTGAAACGTGTCTCTAACTATGGATCTTACTAGTAAGTTCAAAGTAGCACAACGAACTATGGACTATGGGCTGTGCTCGGAGTTTCTCTGCGAGATCGAATTAGAAAAAGAGATCCGTAGACAAACTACAGTTACCGACATTGCTGGGTTCCACTGGGGATTAGCAAGTTGAAATGGCAGTAGGCAAAGCACATACTTTTACTTGGCGGTAGATCTCCTTAGCAGGAGGTCGTCTAGGTAGGTACCACCGCAGTACCAGTTATTCTGCCGCTAAGCTGTAGTGTGTAAACATTACTGTGTTCCGGTTTGAAGGGTACTGCAGCTAGCGAAATTACTGGGATGTTGAGACTAACCATCGAAAGTCTCAAAGTAATGAGCGCCAAAGCAGTGATGCATTGGACTTTATTTTATTACTTAAAGTTCTGTGTATCGCAGCAATGTTCAGATCAGGCGTTATCTCTTACCATGAGGTGAGCGTCTCGTTCATACCATTACTTTTTACAGTAAAAAAAAACGCAAAACTGATGGCTGATGCGGCTGCTAAGTTCTGGAGTGGAGACCACGGACGGGCAAGCGCGGCGTAGGACGTCCACCCACAAGGTGGACAGACGACCTCATAAAGACCGCATGTACGCGCTGGACGTCGCTGAGGCCTATGCCCAGCAGTGGACATCCTACGGCTGAGATGATGATGACGCACTACATGAACGATAGACGTCTCTGGCTTTTTTCCCCAAACTATCCTTTACGTTAATCTCGCAAATGAATATAGCGTAAATCCCGAAGTAAATAGGTTCTTATGAGTTAGTGTTCTCAGTCTTAGACCGCTTCAGTCGTGAGTAGGCAAGTCGCGTCTTGTTTGACCGACTTTTTCTACTGAGATATGTAGTATATACTGTATGTGTTGGTCCCAGTCTTTCTATTATAACGTAAGGGCCCTCTGCGGGAAGATAAATGATACTTCCGTTGGTTATTACAAGCCTGCCTTTCCTGATATAGGCTATAAATTGTAGTCATTGTGACTGCCACAGGACTTCGAGATAAATAATAATTTTAGTACAAGTACTGGCTGGTTTTGGAAGTGTCTATTTTTTTCTCTCGTGTAGATAATGGCGTTAAAGATTGTACATTTGCCAGTTTAAAGTTTTAATTAGGTTTTTTTTTCAAACAAAAAGGTGGAATCGTTTTCGTTGCGAATTATATTTATCCAGTGATATGAATATCGGTAGTACTAAATTGAATTTTTTAGGTAGCAAATCTATGTTTACATAACAGATAAGTTTGAGGTTTGCTATAAAAAATGGTGAGTTCATAATTAGGAAATCCCAAAAATGTTGACGGGAAGTTATATAATGTGGTGAAATACTCCATGGAAACATGTAGCCAAAGTCGCCATTACTATAGTACGGTATGACTGTACGAATGTTGGTAAATTAATTTAATTAGGCTAAAATATCATTTTAAAAGACAAATTCATGAATCCCTTAACGCTGTAGAAACAATCGTATCAAATCACTTGATACTTTATTTAATTTAATTTAGTTTATAATTATAATTTCATCCCAATTATTATCTAACGACTTTTTTAAATGTAATTGTAATGCACCTAGACATGCATAGTCTTGGAATGCAATACAGATAAAAAATTGTGTAGGTATTTGTATTGTTGTGAATAAATGATTGCATTCTGTTTTGTATGTTATGAAATAAATAAATAAAGATACTGGCAAATACACAAAGTGCGACACCATAATAAAAAAAAACTGAAGGTTTCCATAAACATATTTCAGTGTAGTTTTGGCGGGAACGCGGAAAGAGTCGTTACGCTCCATTATATTTTTTTCCAAAATTAGTGTTTTGTAGTGTTTTGTTTATGCATTAAAATGGTGGTGTTTTATTCATAAAGTGCCGAATCACAAGCACGAGTGTGGAAAATTGATATAATGTGGTGAAACATGGCTTTTTGTGTTGCTTTTAAAACTCAATCGAGGCTTTATAGTATAGTAAAGTCACCACTACTTTACTAAATCATGACTGGCTTTTGACTATAAAATTAGCTACACACGCTTATTTAACTTTTGAAACTTGAAAATATATTATAAATACTTGACACTGGCAAAAGCTCAAAATGCGACGCCAAAACCAAAGAAAAAATAATATTTCAGTGCCATCTTTGATGTAAATTTCCATCGTTTTGGTCATCATAAATTACGTTTTTACTTTTACGAAGCTCATGAATAATATATACAATAATAAAAATTAACAAAATATGATATCTTAATTCCAAAGTTATATTTTAGTGGAACAAAAATTGCTAAAAGCCAGTGCCTTAACAACACCTAAATATCCAATATCTCGCACACATATTTAGCCTCATAATGCTTTCGTAGAATTTCATACGTACGAAGTCTGAACATAATTCCCGTAATCCTTAGTTCCAGTCCAGTGAAAACCCTTGTCAGTCTGCCTTTATATTTTGCCGTCAAATATAAAACTTTATAACCGACCCTGCTGGAAGGGTAAACCCACTTCATTCGTGAATAAAATATTAAAACTAGTATTTTATTCATGTCTAAGCTAGTGGCTTGGTCAAACACTGTCTTAATATACCAAGTAAGATGTACGACTCGTAATACTACCAAAATGGGTGCTTTTACTTCAAAATTGAGAAATTACGTTGATATGCTACGGCGTAGACTTACTTCTTTTGGTATCTGCTTCAATAGCTATAGGGTGTGGCTTCGATTCCCACCAGAACAAACATTTGTGTGATGAGCGAAAATGTTTGTTCTGTGTCTGGGTTTTTGTGTTTACAAAAAAAAAGTATTCAGTCTACGTCAAATTTTAGTTTTAGATATTAAGTTTTTAATTTTAAATTGTTGCCAAGTTAGTTAAATTTAAAACCTCATCGCTGTTGTAACTGGAACGACTGTTAAGCGGAAATAAACTAAATATATACCTTGGACACTCAAAATGAACTTCCATAAAGTAACGCCTGAATCAATCAATTTATTTTGAATATTCAAGGCATATATTTATTCATAACGCAAATGAACCCCGAGCCTTAGAGTCCTTTTGTCAGCCAGTACATTAGACGCACATCAAGTGAGACAAGATAAAGCGAGTGCTAACGCCACCATTGTAACAGGTCTACACAAGGGTTGAATAGCAAGGGATGATAAATGTTTCAACTTACGGACTCCGATAGATAGTTATAAGGGTACACGTGGACTAATAAACTACAAGGACAGGAATCCTACTAATTTTATAAACGCGAAAGTTTGTTTGTTTGTTTGAAAGTTTGAAAGAATGTATAGATGTATGTTTGTTACTCTTTCACGCAAAAACTACCGAACGGATTTGGATGAAATTTGGCATGGAGGTAGCTGAGAACCTGAATGAACACATAGGCTACCTTTTATCTCGAAAACATATAGCAGGTAACACCGCGGGGCGCAGCTAGCTGTTTTATGTTTCATCCAAGTCGAGATGATGCTCTTTGACACCGTAACTGAAACGTGTTTGGGACTCCTATAAAAAAGGTTGAGTATGGTTGCATTACACTTTATTTGTTTACGTGACTTTGTGTAGCATGCTATACTGGCTATACACAATACTATACTACGTGCTCTTGGTGAGACTGCACCTTAAACTGAGCGACTGCAAGATAGTATGCATCTTCAACGTTTTTCGCGTTCTAAGAGCTGTCTCCTTCGAATATTTTACAGCGCACTAAAATTTTATGATCCACGTCAATAGAAGACGTATATTCAGCTCTGCGTTGCAAGTGTCATTATCTGTTTCTCTCTCTAAAACCTAAGCTGAATATTAATTTCTCTTTATGTTATTACTAGCTGCGCCCCGCGGTGTTACCCGCTACATGTTTTCGGGACAAAAAGTAGCCTATGTGTTAATCCAGAGTATCAGCTACCTCCATACCAAAATTCATCCAAAGCCGTTCAGTAGTTTTTGCGTGAAAAAGTAACAAACATCAAATCTATCCATACAAACTTTTACATTTATAATATTAGTGGGATAGACACACGTAAAAATTATTATACGAATACGAAATCAGCTTTTTACTGCCTCTCTGGTATTGGATATTTTCCCGCCAAGAAGTTTCAAAATTCTAGAAAAAGTAAAAGTCTGTAGGCGCAAGGTCTGGCGAGTACGTATTCAGGACAAAAAAAACTTAAATCGATCGAGTCATTTTCATGTTTTTGCGAGACTGACGGATATTTATATACATAAATGTATATAAGTATATGTAGGGTCACGTCTGATTGTTTATACGTCCAATGGCAGATCTCTTAAACATACCCTTGGGTTACCGTTTTCCCAATATTTAGTTTGTATTCGTGGCGCGACCATATATCTTTATTACGGGAATGTATTGTATCAAAATAAATGATATGACTTATAACTTTGTTTCTTTCATGGCTTTGTAGTTTTATATATCTTTCTTAGAGTTGTGAAGCGAGTACATAATTTATAAATGGTATAAAATATATACATTGTAATTAAGACTATCGTTTCGACCACATTCGGTTGCCTTCTTCAAGGAGCTGACTCCTTGAAGAAGGCCACCGAATGTGGTCGGAGTCGGAGTGAATCGGAGTGCAACGCGCGCGCGGTCTCATCTTGCTTTCACAAATCCCGCATAAATAACGTCATCCGTACATGGTGGATGTTCCCCATGTTCGCACAAAGCGTTTTGATTCCACATTTTTCATTCGCACAGCGAGGTTGTGGAACTCTCTGCCGGAGTCTGTGTTCCCTGTTAGGTACAATATTGGCGTCTTCAAATCTAGAGTAAATAGGTGTCTACCGCTTTTCGCGATAGAGACGCATTTGCGCGCGTTCTGTATAAAAACGCAGTAACCTCTAAAAAACTTGATTAATACTTTTTTCCTATTTAGTTATCCTGGTTATTGAGTATTACAAAGTTACAACCTATATCTTCAAACCTAGAGTAAATAGGTTTCTTCTAGGTAAGCGTGCTCCATCTTAGACCACACTACTGTGTAACATCAGGCAGAGTGTGGTCAAACGCGAACCTATTTTGAATAAAAAAAAAAAACAAGCATTTGTCAAAACCACGTCAGTTGCCATAGTAAAAAAGCTGATTCTTTTTTACAATTTCAGACTTATACCAATGGTAAAAGATATTAATAATAATAACCTAACTAAGAACACAATCTATACTATTATAAAGATTTGATTGTTTGTTTGTTTGTATTGAATAGACTCCGAAACTACTGGACCGATTTCAAAAATTCTTTCACAGTTGGGAAGCTACACTATCTTCGGGTGACATAGGCTACTTTTTATCCACGTATTCCCACGGGAACGGGAACTACGCGGGTGAAACCGCGAGGCGCCCGCTAGTAATATCATAAAGGTGAAAGTTTGTGAGTGTGTAAGTGTGTTTGTATGTTTGCGTGAAGACGTAAGTCTTCACGCTCAAATAGTTGGACCAGTTTTAACTAGTAATCATATTTTTTTATTTAAACATTTCAAATTAAAATGTGCAAAACGACAGTTTTTCATACTAGAATAACTGCGACATAAATCACAAATGAAAAAGAAATAAAAGTGAAATTCTCGGAACATCATTTCGGCTGAACAATTTACGTCGAAACTTTTTCCTACTCATCATTCGTTATCTTCCCCCATTACCTTTGCTTATTGCTGATATTAAATAAGAGCAGAAGGTTCCCTATAATTTAATGACGTATTTACACGATAAACGGTGATTAAATCATATTTTATTGGTCATTACGTATTTTATGGATTATTTTTTGTGAACAAGGCAGTTAGTTATAGCTAGGTAGGTACAAGTAGAAACGGTGGATAGGTATGTTTTATATCCTTCGAATATTATGACTTTAAAATGTGTCCTGTAGTTGTTAAATTAAAACAATAGACAGTCATGAGGACTGTCGACAGCACTGAAAACTTAACTTTGAAGTAACTGTGTTTTTTACCCATTCAAAAAGAGCCCAACACGATAATTATGAGGTCGAGTCGAGTATATACAATGTGTTAGTGTATATATGATTATACGCTTTTTAAGAAGGTGGTTCGATTTCCATACAAATAAATTTTTCCATTTATGGACAAATGGAGCATAATTTTACAGTGAAATCACAGCTACTGTCATTTATTTTGGTCGTTATTTGCGGTAAATTACAATCGCTTGTATAAAACAGTAGATTTTATTAGCATCTCTGCTGTTTTATTTAAAAATCATAAATTCATAAATCTTTTATAAATTTGATTTTAATCTACTGTTTTATTCAAGAATTGTGATTTACCGCAAATAAAGACCAAAATAAATGCCAGTAGCTGTGATTTCACTGTAAAATTATGCTCCATTTGTCCATAAGTGGCAAAAAATTATTTGTATGGAAATCGAATCACCTTAAGTATTACTGTGTTCCGGTTTGAAGGGTACTGCAGTTAGCGCAATTACTACTGATGAGACTAACCAACGACCAACAGAGATCGCTTTTAGCGATAAGGTCGCCAGTTGTTACACCTATTATTTAAGTTTATTTCTTCTGTTTTCTGTATTTTAGTGTGTACAATAAAGAGTTACCAATCAATCAATGAATCCATCGAATTTTTTGTGTTTTTCATGCTGAAAATGATTTTTTTTTGTGGTAGGTAGGCTAGAGGTCCTTGGTTCACGTGGTATTTTTTTGATGAATATCTTGAAAACACACAGATTGTATCTATCTGGGAGCATGCTGTATTCCGGTTCGAAAGATACTTTTTTTTTTTATTTATCCTGCAGCTAGCGAAATTACTGGGCTATTTAGACTAACCATCGAAAGTCTCAAAGTAACGAGCACCAAAGCAGCGATGCCCTGGACTTTGTTTTGTAACTCAAAGTTGTGTGTATCGCTGCAATGGTCATGGACACCCACGTCCTTCGGCATGCGAACCGACCGCGCTAACCACTGAGCTATCATCACTACAATTTGTATGTAGTACTGACACTGAAGGTTAATCGAAGAAAACTCCCGATTCCCGGGGCACTAATGATTTATCAGAAATCAGTAATTACGTACATAAACCAATAAAGTTTGGACGTCAGTAAGTTTCGTCTATTTCCATTGCAGACGGTTTAATGGCAACGTTATTGATATTCGTATCGTTTTCCGACTTTATCGCGTTGGAAAATGGCCAGGAATAACAGTTTTGAGCAAATTTTGCAAGTGTTTACTAATTTAAACCGCTTTTCGCGATAGAGACGCATTTGCGCGCGTTCTGTATAAAAAACGCAGTAGCCTCTAAAAAACTTGATTAATACCAAAGTTAAAACCTATATCTTCAAATCTAGAGTAAATAGGTTTCTTCTAGGTAAGCGTGCTCCATCTTAGACCACACTACTGCTTAACATCAGGCAGAGTGTAGTCAAACGCGAACCTAATTTGATTTTTTTTATTTAAAAAGTAAATGAAACGAACGAGATGCTCTTCTGATGGTAAGAGATAACGCCTGTCCATGACTAATGCAACGATACACATAACTTTGAGTAACAAAACGTAGTCCGGGGCATCGCTGCTTTGGCGCTCATTACTTTGAGACTTCGAAGGTTAGTCTCAATATCCCAGTAATTTCGCTAGCTGCAGTACCCTTCGAACCGGAGCACAATAATGTTTACACACTACTGCTTTATCATCATCATTATCATCATCATTTCAGCCGTTGGACGTCCACTGCTGGACATACGCCTCCCCCACCGACCTCCACAAAGACCGGTTGGAAGCGGCTCGCATCCAGCGCGTTCCTGCGGTCTTTATTAGGTCGTCTGCCCACCTTGTGGGTGGACGTCCTACACTGCGCTTGCCGGTACGTGGCCTGCACTCCAGAACTTTGCAGCCCCATCGGCCATCAGTTCTGCGTGCTATGTGCCCTGCCCATTGCCAATTTAACTACACTATTTCCCTACTGCTTAGCGGCAGAATAACTAGTTATGTGATACCTACCTAGACGACTTCTGCTAAGAAGATCTACCACCAAGTAGTTAGTTTTTAATATGTAAAAAAAAATTGCTTAAAGTTTGAATGTCTGTATAAAATAATTTTCAATGTAATAAAATATCAAAGTAATCGTAATTACTTACTACTTACTCATCCAAAAAAAAAAACTGCAGATGAAACCGCGACACGCAATCAGTTTCGCGATAAAATAATGTTGATTTATCACATTCGTCGTATAAATATTGCTCTACATGATTTACTTGGAATTTAAATACATGCTTCTTGTCGGTAGCTATATATTTGCACGGTAAATCTATCGGCGGTTACGTTCTTTTACGCAAATCGACATTGGTGGTCTGCACGCTTCGACGCGCGACGGAAATATTTAAATTAAAAAAGAAATATACCAATGTCTGTAAAAATGATAGATTTATTTCGACCAACACGACGAAACAAAGTCCAAGGCACCACTGCTTTGGCGCTCACTACTTTGAGACTTTCGATGGTTAGTCTCAACAGCCCAGTAATTTCGCTAGCTGCAGTACCCTTCAAACTGGAACACAGTAATGTTTACACACTACTGCTTAGCGGCAGAATAACTGGTAATGCGGTGGTACCTACCTAGACGACCTCCTGCTAAGGAGATCTACCACCAAGTATTGTATAATACTTACATGCGTCACATAAGTATCTACATTGCACCCGTGGAAAACCGGGGCGGGTCGCTAGTAATATGATAATTGACTTTTCTTTTTTTTTTTACTTGTATCATGGTAATTCACCACCTAGTTAATTAATTCTGTTTCAAGACATTATTGAGAATTACAATTAATAAATATTATATTAAATTGTGCGCTACGGAGGAATCTATTCTCGACTCCATTTATGTTTTGACGCCACATGCGCATTACCTAAGTCACAAACTTTCGGCGGTTTTATTTAAAAAGACAAATAAAATCCATCAACCGAGAATCATTTTACTTGGTGATCGATTTCCTGAGCTAGGGTCGTCTAGGTAGGTACCACAGCAGTACCAGTTATTCTGTCGCTATGCAGTAGTGTGTAAACATTACTGTGTTCCGGTTTGAAGGGTACTGCAGCTAGCGAAATTACTGGGCTGTTGAGACTAACCATCTAATAAATCAAAGTAATGAGCATTAAATTAGCGATGCCCTAGACTTTGTTTTGTTACAAAGCTCTGTGTATCGCTGCAATGGGCATGGACAGGCGTTTTCATTAACCATCAGGAGGGCGTCTCGTTGGTCTCATCAAGTTAACGTTAAAAAAATTCCACAAACTTACAAGAACATACAAGAAGAAGAACAAGAAAAAGAGTATAATTATACATAGAAGAATATAAGAAAATGGTTAAAATAAATAGACAAACATTTTGTGGTAATAAATAAGGTTTATTACTACATTAACTAACAGGGCAGTTTGAATCCACACTCTTTGGCGGGCGAACTG
Organism: Biston betularia; assembly: GCA_905404145.2. Taxonomy (NCBI): domain Eukaryota; kingdom Metazoa; phylum Arthropoda; class Insecta; order Lepidoptera; family Geometridae; genus Biston; species Biston betularia. The sequence continues at coordinate 13,360,551 of FR989873.1, forward strand.
GTCGCGCTAACCACTGAACTACAACAATGATAATAATTATAATGAAATACAATGGTGGAATGAAGTTAGATTTTTTTGCAAAAACTATACTTGTAATCGCTTACGCTTGTCGCTCACGCATCGCCTACAGTTTATGCCTTGGCCCCCGCTCGCGGTTGCCAAATCAGTTTTTTTCTCAAGGTCTCGATTAATGTACAACTGTTTACAAAAGCCCCCTTTGATTGAGATAACTGGCTCGCGAGCACTTTGTGCTGCGATATCTGCGATGGATTGTAAATTGAATATTAGCTGAATTAAGAACGATTTAGAAGAGTTATGTTTTTGATGTGGAAATAGATTTGGAAATAGTACATACATTTTTATTATGATAGATAATACTCTTTATTCGTATTTTTTTTTAAATATAATAGGTATACGCTCCACAGACACCGTTCCCCGTGATTTGTCAATTTTGAATAAATAAATAAATACATTTTGTATTATTTTTTTTACAATACACGGGGAGGGAAATTAGCTAAATTAATCGTAATCTACGGTTAAAGTACTAGTATGTGTGTATACAGTGCAAAAAAAGGTTGCAGGACATTACACACAGCGCCATCTGATCCCAAACTAAGCAAAGCTTAAAACTAATAGAACTTGATTGAAGTCATTTAACTAATAGAATACTTAAATGTTTTTATTTTGCAAATACATACATATAATTTTGGATAGGATGGAGGATTGGACCTCTATAGCACCAAACAAAGAGGCGTGCATGGGAGGAACAGCGGCCTTTACCCAGCAGTGGGTAATAAATAATAAAATACATACACAATTACATACAACAAACATTTATACCACAAAGTGTTTGTCCTGGGTGGGAATCAAACCACCGTCTCGCTCTTAAAGCAGATATATACCACCAATGAGCCAACATTTTTTTTAATACTTTTTTGTGTTTTTCATGCTGAAAATGAACTATTTTTTTCGTGGTAGGTAGGCTAGAGGTCCTCGGTTCACCTGGTATTTTTTTGATGAATATCTTGAAAACACACAGATTGTATCTATCTGGGAGCATGCTGTATTCCGGTTCAAAGGATACTTTTTTTTTTTATTCTGCAGCTAGCGAAATTACTGGGCTATTGAGACTAACCATCGAAAGTCTCAAAGTAACGAGCACCAAAGCATTGATGCCCTGGACTTTGTTTTGTTACTCAAAGTTCTGTATATCGCTGCAATGGTCATGGACAGGCGTTATCTCTTACCATCAGGAGAGCGTCTCGTTCGTCTCATTACTTTTTACATTAAAAAAAAAATGCAGCCCAGTTTGATGTCGTCTTGTCATTTCCATCTGGGACGTTTGACGCTTTGATTTCATGTAGAAAATTTAGCAAACGTGTCCGGTTGAAAGCAGATATTGAAATGTTGTAATACAACAATAATAGGCACGTCAGTCGGTTTTTTAGACTATCTTGTTGTCCGGGCTTCCGGGGAATAATGCAAACAGTCTTCAAAATTATACAAATATTTTCTTAACGATATTGTTAGTAGTAAAAATCAACATTGTTACACGAATTTGTTATTTTAAAATTTGAAATATAAGCAATCATTTTAGGTGGTTTGTTGAAACACTTTAGAATTTTTAGAAAGACAGCATCCGCCGCTTCAATTCAATTTATTTGGCATATTTTTTTTTTAACATATTTATAATTAATTGATTCCAAACTAGTAGAGACTGTGTTTCAGAAACCAATGGTTTCTCCCAAAATATTATTCAGAACGAAATGCCATATAAACAGAAAAAAAATATCATTAAAAAAAGCGAGTAGGTACATTGTTATTAACTATGTGTGTATAAAAGTTTTATATAATATGGACAACCTATCTCTCTCTCTCGAGAGAGAGAGTGTGTGTTAAAAAAAGGTAAAAGTCGTTCACAATGGCAAGTACATTAATCGCATTTTTATATTATCGGAAATTCCGACTAAAGTTTCGGCCACGTCCGCAGCGGCCCGCAGTGCGAAGCAAAACGAGGCCGTGCGCGCGTCGTACTCAGCTTTGACTCCATGATGAAGGCCACCGAATGTGGCCGAAACTATAGTCGCAGGTTCAGATATAATTAAACATGAGTTATCCTACATAAGTAAAACAAAAATGTGTTAAAACCACGTCAGAGTCCATAGCAATATACAATGATAGCCTATCAAATTACTAAACACTAAGCTTTTAAAATCCGGCACAATTTCAAAGCGGACTCTGTGAGTATAATCTCTTTACTTTCCACTGGACTGCAGTTGCAGTAGAAATAGGCATCGAATTCCCACATCCTCTTTATCAACCCATTCAATTTAACTCGAACTACTTTATAACTTTATTGCTACTTTATATACGACGACACTGAAGTAAGTTGTTTAATAAATTGTTGTTGTTTTTTTTGTATGGTTTTATTGTGTTTTGTTTGTACATTTACATTCTACATTTTTTCCTCCAAATTACCTCTGTGTCTCAAGTCGAAAGTCTTCGACCACTGTGTGTTGCCAATATGAAGACTTATGGCCCTGAAACGTGGTCTCTAACTATGGATCATATTTGTAAGTTCAAAGTAGCACAACGATCTATGTTATCTATGTTCACGCTAAGCAGCAGTGTGTAAGCAATTAAGCATTACTGTGTTCCGGTTTGAAGGGTACTGTAGCTAGCGAAATTACTGGGCTGTTGAGACTAACCATCGAAAGTCTCAAAGTAATGAGCACCAAAGCAGCGATGCCCTGGACTTTGTTGTTACTCAAAGTTCTGTGTATCGCTGCAATGGTCATGGACAGGCGTTGTCTCTTACCAACAGGAGAGCGTCTCGTTCGTCTCATTACTATTTACATAAAAAATAAAAAAAATGGACTATGGGCTGTGTTCGGAGTTTCTCTGCGAGATCGAATCAGAAATGAGGAGATCCGATGAACTAAAGTTACCGACATAGCCCAGTGGATAAGCAAGTTGAAGTGGCAGTGGGCAAAGCACATAGCACGCAGAACTGATGGCCGATAGGGCTGCAAAGTTCTGGAGTGGAGACCACGGGCCGACAAGCGCAGCGTAGGACGTCCACCCAAAAGGTGGACAGACGACCTTTTTTTTGTGTTTTGAAACCCATTTAATGACATCTTTAAAATTTTGAAGTGACTTGTAACATTGGTGTTATCAATAAAGTATTTGTATTTGTATTTTTGTGAAGACCGCAGGAACGTGCTGGATGCGAGCCGCTTCCAACCGGTCTTTATGGAAGTCAATAGTGGAGGCCTGTGCCCAGCAGTGGACGTCATACGGCTGAAATTTTAATGATGATGGTGAATAATGGGTTAAATATAAAAGTTGTAAGTAAGTGATTAATTTTCAGCAGAAACATTTTATGTCATTGATTAAAAAAATACTTTTGGCTGTCAAGATTCCAATAGCCGCAGTATTCTATTCCAGATCCAATGTGGCTGTAGCATCGTAACTTGTGGTGTAAAAGGTCTTATCGCAGTCTAGAGCGTGGAGACTACAAGCTGGCGTTCAATGGAGAAAGAAAATGCGCAAAGCTTTTGAAGCCAATGTTTACGGAAAAGCTGGCACTGAAACGGAAATACTGGGAAAACGTACCTTCGGGTGGTACTGTGTGATTATTTTATTTACTTCTCGTTTGAGTCATTTTTAAATGTAGGTAGTTTCAAAATATAAATAAAATAGCAGTAACTAGCTGCGCCCCGCGGTGTTACCCGCGGTTCCCACGTGAACACTTCATTTTTAGCCTATGTGTTAATCCAAGTTTAAAAAAAAAAATTATAGGCTTGCTTTTGACCGCCAACTCGCCTGATGTTAAGCGGAGATGCGGTCTACGGTGGCGCACGCTCGCCTAGAAGAAACCGATTTACTCGCGACTTGAAGGCCCCCAGACAGTTAGCCAGCTATTGTAGGTATCAAAGAGTCTTAACTGCTGATGTGTGGAACTCGTTGCCAGAGTCTGTGATTCCAACAAAATACAATCCGGAGTTGTTCAAGAAGAAGGTGAATAGGTATTTTCTAGGCAAGCGTGCTCCATTTTCGGCCACATCGTCGCTTTCCACCAGGTGAGATCGTGGCCAAACGCATGCCTAGTCCGATGTAAAAAAAAAAAAAAAGTCTTGGAAAATATTATGTAATTAAAAAAAATACTAGATTCCGCGCTCCTGGTTACCATCTGAGAATTCACGAAAGTCATCCCCTTTTGCGTAGTCAGGTAAAAAGATACTTCATCGGCATAGCGTGTGTTAAGAGTCTAAATGTCTATTAGTTTTTTATTTGCCGCTAAACGGCTTCGTGACCCCGGCAACGAAATGTATCACGAAAAGTAATAAAAACAACTAAATTACGACATCAAAATGGCCTCACAACGTAAACATATTGTGCCTTGACCTTTGTAGAAGGGATCCTTACCCTTTATACCCTTTATCTGGTTTCCTACCGTCAGAGCAGGAAACCCAAACGCTACGTTCCAATATTCTTAAACGTTTTTTGCTTTCACTATTGATCTCTTTCTTAAAAGATATACATAGAACAATTTGCGAGCACATTTTTCCCTACATAAAAAGGTCAAGTTAAAATAAATATCGTAGGACATTACACACAGCGCCATCTGACCTCAAACTAAGCAAAGCTTGTACTATGGAAGTCAGATAACTGATAGAATACTTAAATACTTCTTTTTTTGTAAATACATACCCTACATACAGGAAACCCAGACACAGAACAAACATTTGTTTATATCACAAACTGTTTGTCCTGGGTGGGAATCGAACCCACGCCCTTCGGCTCTTGAAGCAAACATTATTTGTCTTCTTATTTTTTATTTTTTTTTACATTACATAAATAATATAAAAAACTGCCGCCGGCAGTGGCTTATTTTTTTATTATTATTGTATTTTAATGAGTCCATGTGTAGTTACTTGAAATATATAAATAATTTCATCATGTAATTTAATTTATGTGGGCGACTTTTTCCCATACATAAAACACGAGCTGTGTTACCCGCTACATTTTTTCGGGATAAAAAGTTGCCTTTGTTTTAATCCAGGGTGTCCAAATTTCATCAAAATTGTTTTTTTACCATATATTCAGGCAACATAATACGGGTAAATAAATACGTAAAGATAACATCTACATTGAGTTAGAAATCCCTCACAAATCAAGCGTCTACACCACAAAGACCCCCGCGAGTCACCCCTGACTGGGTGTTGTGAATCTGAGGCCCGACTGTTCAAACTACCGGTACGTGACGAGAGCTATTACAAGACTCAATTTCGAAATACGTTTACTTGGTATACAGGATGATTTATCCTACTTCTATTATAAACTAGCGGCGCCTCGCGGTTTCACCTGCGTAGTTCTCGTTCCCGTAGGAATACAGGGGTAAAAAGTAGCCTATGTCACCAGGGGATAGCGTACCAACACCGACCAACACCGTTGGTAAGGTAAGCTAACAGAATTTTCGGTCCAGTAGTTTTTGTGTTTATTCGTTATATAAACTACACGTGTGCCAAACTTTATACAAATCCGTTCAGCCGTTTTTGCGTGTCTGAGTAACAAACATCCAAACATCTTAACAATATTATAAACGCGAAAGTTTGTAAGAATGTATGGATGTATGTTTGTTACTCTTTCTCGCAATAACTACTAAACGGATTTGGATGAAATCTGGTGTGGAGGTAGCTGAGACCCTGGATTAACACATGGGCTACTTTTTACCCCGAAAACATGTAGCGGGTAACACCGAGGGGCGCAGCTAGTCTACACTAATATTATAAAAAGGAAAGATTTGTATTTTTGTATGTTTGTAACGAATAAACTCAAAAACTACTGGATCATTGAAAACAGATACATTAAAACATTATTAAATATTGTATTCTACGAATAAAAATTTTACGTATAGATACATATGTACGTTTATTCTACCCATTAAACCTACCCCAGACGAATAAACCTGAACAGCCAGGCAACGTGTGAAAATTTAACAAAATTTTGCGATATAAATTCATGATTAAAGATAAAGCCCGTTTACATATTTCTATGAATACTGGAATTTAGAATACAAATACGTTTGGATTCGTCATAATATTTGGAATTCCGATCGTGCCCCTTTTAAGGTCGTATGTGACCGCACCTTTACACACACTCGCCTACCAATAGAAAATTATATTATCGATGTAAATAGAATATCTCGACAAAGTCTGAAATCATACATACAAACAATATCTAAATATCGTATCGTAAATAAATATCGTAGGACATTACACACAGCGCCATCTGGCCCCAAACTAAGCAGAGCTTGTGTGATGGAAGTCAGATAACTGATAGAATGCATAAATACCTTTTTTTTGTAAATGCATACCTACTTATAATACATACAGAACACCCAGACACAGAACAAACATTTGTTGATACATAAAATGTTTGTCCTGAGCGGGAATCGAAGCCACGCCTTTCAGCTCTTAAGGCAGATATACTACCAATGAGCCAATATGGCTGTCTGGAATATAATACACTACATGACTATGGTAACTGACGTGCTTTTGACACATTTTTGTTTTACTTATGCGGGTTTACTCTCGTTTAATTTTATCGGAAACTGAGTACAACACGCGCGGCCTCGTCTTGATAGGCCGCGTGCGCGCTGTACTCAGCTGTGTTCCATGATGAAGGCCATCGGACGTGGCCGTAACTATAGTCCGAGTTTCCGACATAATTAAGCGTAAGTAAATATAATTAAAACACTGTACGACTATTAATAAGGCATGATTTATTGTCTGAGTGACTGATGTCTATCTGATCTATTAATGAATTGCATTTAAAAACTTTTAAACAAGCTTTATTAAGAAAATTAAACACACGAATGTCCACAACTTTTTTTAAATTTATAGCTTTTATCTCTCGGTATGATGTAAGGATTCTAACGATCTTTTTCGATACATCTTTTTTTTATTGTTGACAGGCTAGGTGTTGACCACAGCTCATCTGATGTTAAGTGATGGTGTAGTCGAAGATGGTCTAAATCTGTTCAGGCATTTAAAAATTATGCTGAAGTAAACAAACTAACATACATACATGAACCCTGCAAGCATTACACTCCTTTGGGCAGTCGTGTAATAGAACGAAAGAAAACGCATGGTAATTATATTGTGTAATGCCAATACGAAGAAAAAAAATTACATGGATTTTAACTACCAGATGTGAATAAATATATCACATATTATATTTGTATAATTTATCTATCGGTATTTTTATATACCACTAGCAGCCCGTCCCGGCTTCGCACGATTAGGTTTATTTTTTAATTACATTCTAGTAATTAATATAGCCTATGTTACTCAGGAAGAATGTATATTTCTAACGGTGAAAGAATTTTTGAAATCGATCCCGTAGTTTTTGAATTTATTGGTACAAAAATACCAATCTTTCTTCTTTATAATATTAGTGTAGATGTAGTCTCTATGCAGTAAAATAAATCAAGGTAATCTATCCACAAATGGTGGAGTGATCAGTGTTTGTAATTAAAATATCAAAAAAAGAACCCTGTATTCATCGAACATCCCTGTATTCCAGTCGTCCATATTTTTGCTACGTACTGTATATAAAACTCACACTCGCATAAAACGACACTCACGCATCGCGATAGGATAGACAGACAACATTCGACATTTCACAATAGCGCAGACTGTGCCATAGTAAGGGTTGTGACACAGCAAATGTTTGCGGCAGCTGTAACAAACTGAAATACGCAATTGCATCGCGACTCTTCAATTGATAGAATACGCGATTATATTCAGTTTTCACTTTCACTATGAATTGAAAAAGAGCTGGCCAGAAAAAATCCTGGGTTCTTTCGTGATTGTGTTTTTTAATACATTTATTGGTTGGCGTTTGACCACCATCTTGTATGCGGCCTATGGTGGAGCACGCGCCTAGAGGAAACTTATTTAACTTGTGTCTACGTTTTACTGAAACCATGACTGGTTGCCCCGGACGCTTGGATTCGCAAGCTACTCAGACAGCTAAGATCGCAGACAACAGGCGACTAGAGTTGCGCTGGTTTTCTGTAGCGATTGGATCCACCTTTACAGCGTAGCGTTGCGAATAACACGCTATAAAAGTGCTGCAGAATGTCGCCGTGTGTAACCGTTCCTATAAATACCTACAACATAGTGTAGGGTTGCCACTCGTTAATAAGTTAGCGGGATTGACGCGATTGTGTTTTCATTGAGTGTCGTGTAAGCAGGGATTAATTCTTTAGAGTGTTGTTACGTTGTAAGTGCGGTCAGGATTTAACTCGTCTGTGATGTAGACAGGGAAAGTGAGATAAGAGGCTTTGGGAGAGTGAAACAGTTGTTCGGTAAATAATAATAATTATTATATAATAGCGTTGCATAATTATAATTATGCAGCGCTTATTTTTTAGTCGTTAACTTATACTTTTAATATTTTTGTTTTTATGTGAAAAATAATGAGACGAATGTGACGCTCTCCTGATGGTAAGAGATGACGCCTGTCCATGACCATTGCAGCGATACACAGAACTTTGAGTAATAAAACAAAATAACACTTCCAACCGGTTTTAATGAAAAATTATTGAGAAAGGCCTATGCCCCACAGTGGACATCCTACGGCTTAGATGTTGATGGTGAAAAGAGAGACATTTTTATGTGTTAACTAGGCACTGATCCATATAACACCAGGTTTAATTTTCCTGTCTTTAAGAATGTCCGCTCTTCTGTAAGAAACATAGTCATAACAACATCTAAGTATAGAATTTAGACATTTCTGAAATAGGGTCAAGAATTACGTCGGCAATGCGTGCGCTCGGCTATTTTCGGCACGGTTCGGCTGCGTTCGGCTATTTCCGTACACTACGCTTGCCGTCACGAATTGGCTGATTTAAAATTGGAGTCCGCTTCAGCCTTTGATGTAAAACAAATGTATGTTTATGAGCGCTTATAACCGTTTTTATATGCATTATTGTAAGATACATATAATATACAAGTACATTGTATATTTATAGCTACATGTAGGTAAAAGAGATTCGCTATAAAACTCTGATAAAAGAAGCTTGAAGTTTCAAATTTCGTAAACAATTCCGCAGAAAAAGCGGGTACTTTGTGAAATATGATATTTCGGAATAAAAAGTTTATATTTTACTTGATCTTAGATTTCTTTAGCAAGAGGTCATCTATATAGGTACCACCGCAATACCAGATATTCTGCCGCCAAGCAGTTGTGTGTAAACATTACTGTGTTCCGGTTCAACGGGTGCGGCTAGCGAAATTACTGGGCTGTTGAGACTAACCATCGAAAGTCTCAAAGTAATGAGCGCCAAAGCAGCGATGCCCTGGATTTTGTTATGCTAACCCAAGTTCTGTGTAACGTTGCAATGGTCATGGACATGTTTTATTCAATGACAGCTCAAGCTCATTAGCTTGAGCTGTCATTGGGATTTGAGTCCAAACCCTACGGCGTGTGATCTGACCGCGCTAACCAGTAAGCGCTCTTAGCTAAATTTGGAATCAAAATCACCTTAATGGTTGCATTGTCCTAGTTTGCAGAACGTGCACGGCGTGTTGATAAGACAAACATACATATTGTATGCCATCATTGAGTTTTCAGAGCATTCCGACCTTTTTTCGCACACATCCGTTTCCGTATCTTTTTTTCCTTCCTAATTTCGGCTCGCGCGGTTCACTTGTGTATTCTTTTCCGTAGGGTAGAGTCTGTTGTCGGAAAAAGTAAGGTTTTGCCAAAAAATAATAACCAACACGTTTTTGGCGGCAACGCGAAAATACGTCGCCGTATTTATAAAGCTTGTGTTTTTTTCAGTGCTACAAAATAGTTTCATTTTAAACACTATCGGACGCCTCGCGGTTTCACCCGCGTAGTTCCCGTCCCTGTAGGAATACAGTGATAAAAAGTATCCTATGTCACCCGGGGATAGTTTAACTTCCCAACGGCGAAAGAACTTTTGAAATCGGTCCAGTAGTTTTTAAGTATATTCTTTACATACTAAAATACAAATCTTTCCTCTTTATATAGAGTATAGTTAAGTTCCGAATTATATTTAGAATCATGGGTAAGTGAGATAACCTAGTGAAATATATCACTTCGTTCTATACTTGGTAGTACCTTAGCAGAAACGACTTCCTGCAGTTGCATACCCTTCAAACCCGAACACAGTAATGCTACATATTGCTGCGTGGCTGTAGAATATCTGGTACTGCGATGCTACCTACCTAGACCATCTTTAAACGTAGATAAAATAACATTGCAGGTTGTTAAGTCCTAAACACAGTCATGACTGTGTTTGATGAAGTAAAACTGTCAACACAGCAGACTAATAGCGCATTTCCTATTCATTCAATCGCCTAGACATCAGAGAGATTTGCTACATGGGAGAATCGTATATACAGCTCCCTAACTACATAAATATCACTACAAATGCTCATGGAAATGTTAAACGATTTAATGTTACAGATACTGCACAGATTAAATGAATACTTAATCAAGTGTCTGTCGACATTACTGTCTAATGTACGCATACCTACAGTGAAACGGTATTGATTACAGCTATGCTCAGTTAAATTGGGTTATGGAATGATTTGGGGTAATAATTTTGCTGTTTGGATTAATTCTATTAACTTTACTTTGTAGTAGATTTGTAACAGGAGGTCGTGTAGGATACCACCGCAGTACCAGATATTCTACAGCTTGTACTATGGGAGCCAGATAATTTATATAAGATGTACCTACATATATACCTGCTCTTTTTTGTAAATACATGCAGAACACCCAGACACTTAACAAACATTTATCGTCACTTAAATGTTTGTCCTGGTGGGAATTGAACATTTTCTTGCGATTCTCGCAGGTTCTCGGCACTGAATGTTTTTTTCCACCACCTAACTCTGTCACACGCATATCACCTTTCACATGATCCATTCACAGGTTTTGAAAAGGCCCGACGATGTTTTAAAAAAGAATAAAATACCTTGCATCACTGATATGTCAACTTATACTGATGCAATTCATTTGCGAGTATGGAAAAGTGATATAATGTGGTAAAACATGACTTTTCGTGTTGCTTCCATAACTCCATCGAAGCTTACAGTAAAGTCGCCACTACTTTACTAAAGCATAACTGGATTTGACTGACACGGACTGAATTTAACCAAGACTGGACTTTGACTACTTATTTAACTTTTCTTCCTCTGACGAACTTTTAGATTAAGTTTTTTGTATAAATTTTGTAAATAGTATTAATTTAAGTTTTTTTTTTAAATTTTGTTTAATAAACAGTTTATTTTTTAACTTATAAAACTTGAAAATATCAAAACACTTGACACTGGCAAATGCACAAAATGGACACCAAAATCAAAGAACAGGAATAAGTAATTCATTCATTTGTTAGCTTTCCCAAAAATGAAGTGAAAGCAAACGGTTATTTACACTGTAACAACAACAAATCAACCCTAAAGCGAGAATTTTGTTTGCGAATTCCATCTTGTCTCGTCAAAGCGGTTCACAGTCCATTTCGCTCGAACCTACCGAGCCACTGGGCTAGAAATATGAGCGTCGGTTAGTGGCGAAAATCGATTTTAAATTGAATCAGGTGGGAGCGAAATGGTTAAAACGGTAAAAAACACCAAAAAATTGTGTAGGCGATTTATGTTGGCAAACAAATTGATACCAATTAAAATAAGATACGAGGAAATACATGAAAATATACTAGGTAAAACAAACTTACAATCTGTTTTAGGTATATGTTTTTTTTTAAAGTTTTTAATACCTATTAGCAACCCGGTTCCGGCAGCCTCACTTGAGAGCCAGTTCCATTCCAGGCTAGGTGTGCTTTACCATCATCGACCACACCGTCACTTAACATCAGGTGTGCTGTGGTCAAACACCTAGCCTGTCAGCTATAAAAAACCCCCACTTCAGCTTAACACGAGTGCAATGTTTGACAGCCGCGTTGGCTCATTGGTAGTATATCTGCCTTGAAAGCTGTAGGGCGTGGGTTCGATTCCCACTCAGGGCAAACATTTTGTGAATAAACAAATGCTTGTTCTGCGTCTGGGTGTTCTGTATTATAAGTATGTATTTACAAAAAAAAAAGTATATATGTATTCTATCAGTTATCTGACTTCCATCACACAAGCTCTGCTTAGTTTGGGACCAGATGGCGCTGTGTGTATAGTCCTACGATATTTTATTTAATATAGATACTAATGTGGTACATACGCATATAAATCTGCCTCTTGAATCACGCTGTCTATTGATGGAAACCGCATTAAAATCTGTTGCGTAGTTTAAAAGATCTAAGCGTACAGACGGCGGGTTGCGACTTTGTTTTATACTAAGCGGTTTGATTCTACCTTCTTCATACGAACCGCTAGTCATTGGAAGTTGCTGCCTGAGGGGGTGTTCCCCGATAAATACAATCTTACCTACCATAAGTAACTTCAAGTCGCGAGGAGTGAAACGGTTTATTCTAGACAAGCGTGCTTTATCGTAGACCGCATCTTCGCTTAACATCAGGCTGGATGGCGGTCAAACGCAAACCTATAAGTTATAAAAAAACACTATGTAGAGATAGCTAAGCTGAGTTACCAAGTATTGAACACCAAAACAGCAATGCTATGCACTTTGTTTTGATACTCAAAGTTTTGCGTACCGCTGCAATGATCATAGGCAGATGTTATCTAGTTTTTGTTTTTAAACACTTGCACTCTAAGAAAAACAAAACTCAGGATTTTATATGTAATTTCATAAGTATGTATTTGCAAAAGAGATACTATTTGAGATTTGTGCGTTGTTAAACTACTTACATTAATAGTATAGTACTTACTTGTGACGCATACTTCAATTATCTGGATTTTGAATTCAAATGTAATTTTTAACATACCTGAAAATAAAACAAACAGTTTCATATTAGTATAGTTGTCTCATTAAACAAACACGCTATATTACAACCGATGTAAATAAATCCTTTCGCACTAACATTGGTCATTGCCTTGGTCAAATAAGGCTAGCTAGTCCCGATGAGTATCGATGTTTCCACAAACAGGTTTCAATTTAACGCAGAACATGCAACGAAGATAATTATAATGTACGTTAAGATACTTTTTAGTTTTCGGATTATTATCTATTAACCAATACATGATTATAGTATCACGAAATTGATCTGAATTTAGTGGTATCGTAATTATGTTATCCTTGGTGGTAGATCTCTTTAGCAGGAGGTCGTCTAGGTAGGTATCACCGCAGTACTAGATATTCTGCCGCCAAGCAGTAGTGTGTAAACATTACTATGTTCCGGTTTGAAGGGTACTGCAGCTAGCGAAATTACTGGGCTGTTGAGACTAACCATCGAAAGTCTCAAAGTGATGAGCGCCAAAGCAGCGATGTCCTGGACTTTGTTTTGTTACACAAAGTTCTGTGTGTCGCTACCATGGTCATGGACAGGCGTTATATCTTACCATCAGGAGAGCGTCTCGTTCGTAACATTACTTTTTACATTAAAAAATAAATAAATGTGTAAGTACTGAAACTAGCTTATTTGATAAAACGCACTCGGTCCCCAAGATACAAGTCTTGTGCTTAGTTTGGGGTGAAATAATAACCAGTTTATACACTGAATTTTGAATTGTAATATCTAACACCGCCAGATGTATGCATCAATCATTGTATTCTTTTTTTTGTATATGTACCTAAACCTTTCTGTTAAATCAATTTATCTTTATCTATTGAGAAGTTATATGTGCCTCGGAAAGTCCGGGAGACCATAGAGTAAGAAACCTAATTTTAATAGAGATGGAGGGTGGAATCTGGCACCGACTTTGAGACCTTGTTTTCATGGAGTTCGTGCGGATCTGAAGACGTCGCAGTTAGCTCTGTTTGCTGGAATATTCCTGACATCGGTGAGGAAAGGTTCCAGAGCGCACCGATGCATTTTGGTACCTACACTACCCGCTCCCACCTCCATGCTCGTCGCTCGCATATAAATTAACCGCTCCACGTGCGAGGCACGCAGCGGCCCGCAGTGAGAAGCAAGTAAAGGCCGCGCGCCCGTTGCACTCAGCTTTGTCTCAGCCTTGAAGAAGGCCACCGGACGTGGCCGAAACTATAGTCGAAGCATACGGTATAATTTAACGTTTAGTTTATAAAAGTAAAACATAAATCTATCTGTCGGAAAGTTGGAAGCGGTTGAAAAATCAATCACAAGTTGTATTGGAAGGATCAACATTCAATCATCCAAGTGTATGCTCAGAGCAAATTAAATAAATCTCAAGATAGGTTTCTTCGATTCAGTTGTTAAATTCGTAGAGTGTTTGAACTAACTTTAATGTAATTATTTTCATTTTTCATGTGGTGATTTTTTTTCAAGAAATGTATGAATATTTTTGTTTTATTTATACGAGACTTGCTTATCGTGATTTCGTGTAGAGTTTTTTCAATCACATAGAAACAGTACTATTTGTCTGGATGAAAGGTACAATTTGTCTTTTTATGTACCCTTGACGTGTGGAGAAAAAAAATTGATGAACGGTTCAGCAAACAAACAAACTTACATTCGTATTTATTACATGAATGCCCAAAAAGTAAATGTATTTATTTTTATATTTTCAGGGTTTATATATGAGTTTCCACCATAACTTTTAAATCCTGAACATAATGGATATATGGGGTATCATAATAAAATAGAAATTTTTTTTGGAAAAAAAATCTTTTATTTATTTTGACAATGATTTTGTTATTTAAGTTAGTAATATAAGTTAGAATTACTCGTATTTAATTACGTCGTATACTCCGACTATACTTTTGCAGTAATCTTATGCGGTAATCTTTTTCAAGGTGTCAAAGCAGAGGCCGACGCGTGCACAGCCTCTTCTTTCTTTGTAATTGCGTATGAAACAAAATAAGCCATAACGATCACCTTACATTGCAATAACATGTTCTCTTTTTAAAAGTGTTGTTAGAAAAAATAGTACACGCTTGGCCTTGTTTAACAAAAACAACAAAGTCCGCTACAGTTTCCACGATATGTACGAGTACTCCACAAAAAATACGGGAAAATTAGACCAAAGAAATAATATTGAGAGAATTGAATTCTCTTGCATTCCGGAAATCCTTTCTCCCTTTCATTCTCTCAATATCATAAAATGCTTTTTGCCCTATTGGGTTTGCAAGACGTATGGATTCCACTCAATGTTGGATGGTCTTAGGATAAAGTAAAATGTAGTGCAGACTGCACACTGCCTGCTTGCGGTCGAACGCCATCCACGTAATTGGGATGTTACTGCCCGTACAGGGCTGGATCAAGTGATATTTTAATTTTGAGTATTGCACTACCTTCCATACAACAAAATGCAATGTAAAATGCCTTAACAAGGTATTTTGGCATCCACATGTGATGCGGCAAAGTTTTTATCGGCATCTCGGAAGTACTAGTCCATTCAAAGGAAGACTGCATATAACTATGCGATGATAATAATATATTATTATCACAATGACATAATATGTCATCTTTCTGACATAAGACGGCATGTAACTATGCGATGATAATCGGCATGTAACTATGCGATGACAATATTATCATCGCATAGTTACATGCCGTCTTATGTCAGAAAGATGACATATTATGTCATCTTTCTTTGTAAAACAAGAATAAAAAAAATACTGGGCAGATTTAGCATTTTTTTTAAAGTGACAAGGTAGATGTTTGACCACGGCTTACTGTTACAGCGTATCATATCATATACATCATAATTAAGTAATGTAATTAAAAAATATTTATAACATATTTTTTTTAATGTAATTGGTTTTATGTAACCGCTTTAGTTAATAAATTACCAGATGTTAAGTGGCGGTATGGTCGAAAATGGGAGACACCTAGCTTGAAATGAGAACTGGCTCTTAAGTGAGGCTGCCGGAACACACCGTTAGATGTTCAACTTAAGGGTTGATAAAGGGTCAACATGGCATGGTGGTAGGGTAGGTACTTTCTAGTACTCGGCTGCCTAGCTAACACCCTCAAGTTGAAAATCTGCCGCCAAGCATCTAACGGTGTGTTCCGGCAGCCTCACTTGAGAGCCAGTTCCATTCCAGGCTAGGTGTGCTTTACCATCTTCGACCACACTTTCCCTTAAATCAGGTGAGCTGTAGTCAAACACCTAGCCTGTCAACCATAAAAAAAAACCTCATGTCGTAGAAACGTAATCTCAGTTGCGAAGGTACAAATTATTTGGATACAAGCAGCCCTATTAAACGTTCCCTAGATTCGACTCTGCACTTCTCAACCGGGGCCGGCGTGGACTTAGTTACTTCACAGCGGGTAAGCTGATTAGAAACCCGAATCCAACGGTGATACGAAGTTACGGATGTTGCAAAGCAATTCGAGGTGCCATTTTGAATTGCAATTTGTGGCGGTGCCGTTTTGAATTGAAATTTAATGGAGCTTCTCTATGGTATTTGATCTTTAAACAAATTTAAATGGATATTTTATAGAAGAATGAGTGAATGTAAAATTAAATAAAATAGGTGTATAAAAATAAGTCGAACGAAGCATCACTTTTCTTTTTTGTTCCTAATCCTTTCCGTACTAAGGTTGCCTGGAAGAGATCGCTTTTAGCGATAAGGTCGCCAGTTACTACACCTGTTAATTAAGTTTAAATAAAATAAATAAATAAATATCGTATGAGGTGTGAGTGATAAGGATTTTTAGTGAAATTTTTTATTGTACACGCCAAAAATTAAACAAAACAGCAGAACAATAAAATAAACTTTGACAGCCCCGTTGGCTCATTGGTATATCTACCTTGAGAGCTGTAGGGCGTGGGTTCGATTCCCACTCAGGGCAAACATTTTGTGAATAAACAAATGTTTGTTATGTGTCTGGGTGTACTGTATGTATTTACAAAAAAGAAGTATTTAAGTATTCTATCAGTTATCTGTCTTCCATAGCACGAGCTCTGCTTAGTTTGGGGTCAGATGGCGCTGTGTGTAATGCCCTATGCTATGATATTTATTTATTTAATTGTGCTGGGGATTACTCCGCAGCGCTGATTTTCAGCACTGACCAATGAACAAAACAAAATGAAATATAGTTAGAAAACAAAAATAGTTATAGTTTTTAAATACGTAAAAACTATATATATATATATCGTATATTATATATATATCGTATATTAAATATATATATATATATATCGTATATATCGCATGGTGGTACCATTGACGTACAGAATATCAATACTTACGCGGTTCATAGTTCCTTATTCTTTGTTTGTAAGACGTATTCCATTTCCTCTAATTATGTTGAACAAGCAATAATCTTAGGAAAACATCAGAGCGAAGCTTTCAGCATCTGTTTACAGAAATCATCTCCAATGCGGGCAAAATGTACTCAAATAACGGCAACATTACTGTTGGTACCTATTATGTGGAAGGGCAACATTTTGCAGGACTGTTATAACCGATTTTACAAGCATGTTCTACTCAGTTAAAACCCGTATTTTTTTAATGTAAGAGTAATGAGACGAATGATACGCTCTCCTGATGGTAAGAGATAACGCATGTACATGACCATTGCAGCGATACACAGAACTTAAAGTAGCAACAATGCGCTATTTCACCAACCTGAAGTGTCAGTAGCCTAGTTGGGAAACCGTGTGGCTTCCAATCTGTAAGTCCTAGGTTCGAATCCCACGGCGCGCAACTCTGTCTTTACTAAGGTATATGCGTATTGCCACTGACTTCAAAAAATAAAGGACATTACACACAGCGCCATCTGACCCCAAACTAAGCAAAGCTTGTACTATGCAAGTCAGATAACTGATAGAATACTTATATACTTTTTTTGTGCAGGAAAACATCGATCGTGTCTGAGAGTTTTTAAAAAAGTTCTCATAGATAATTATGTGAAGTCTACCAACCCGCACTTGGCCAGCATCGTGGACTTACTCTTATCACATTGAGAAGGCTGTGGGACAGCTTATAAAAACAGGGCTTATTCTGAATTTGTATTTTGTCAAATATACCTAGTTCAATTTTCAATTCCTTCCAATTTAGATAAAGTAGGATCGCAATTAAACGGCGGATGTGGTGGGACTAATCGAAAACCAATACTACCGGTAATTATGTAGACAGACTGGGCCCCCCGTCTTGGTTAGTGATACGACTATATTGTGATACTTAGCATAGGGAAGCTACGTACATGATAAAGGTTTATTTTTAACCGACTTCAAAAAAGAGGTTCTAAATTCGTTGGAAACCTTTTTTTCAGTTATGTTCCCCGATTACTCGAATTAGGACCGATTCGAGAAATCATTTTTCCAAATCAGGATCTTATACCGCACTACTGTTTAACTTCAGGCAGAGTATGGTCAAACTGCGAACTTATACGGAATAAAAAAAATACAAAACACATACAAATATGAAACATAAAAAAAAAATATTTTAACTAAAAGTCGCTAGCAAAAGCCAGTAATAATAAACGGGATTGCGTTTGATACGACTTGCACCTGATGTACAAAAAAACTAGCAGTATTTATAACTGACTCAGCCAAGCGCTCAAAGAGTCAATATAATATATTAATTATATATCGCTCTTAGTAATAAGCCCGCCACTTGTGGCACTAGCTCATTAGATTCTTATGTTTTCTGGACTTTTCTTTCTATTTTTGATGTGCACAATGTACCTAGTTTATATCTATTTATTTACATATTGAGGATGCCTCGTGTAGAGGCGAAACATGTGTCGGCATAAGCATTTAAATTAAATAGATTTTGTAATTTATTTAGGTTTTTAATTTGAAGTTTATTTCAAATTTTAGTTTTAGATAGTAAATTTATTTCGGATCAATACTCGAAATTGTTTTTAAGATATATATTATTAATTTAAGACATTTTATTTTTCCATTTTGTTTATAATAGTGATATATGTTTTGTTCAAAAACTGCCCAATTACATTTAGAGTGCGGAAATGATCTAGTTTTGTAATAGTTACATGACTTTTCGTGTAACTTCCAAAGCTCCATCAAAGCTAGTAGTAAAGTCACCACTGGTAAAAACTAGGGCATGATTGATTGTGATTTTTGTCACTTGATTAAGATATATTATTGTTTTGGATTAATATTTAGAGTTGCATAAAAATTACATTTAATTCTCGTCATTGTGGTGACCAAAACGACTTTTAGGCGGAAAAAAAATTACGAACAACTTTTACTACGTGATTTTTTTAAAGTCGTGTTGTTTGTTGTTTCAAAGTTTTTTTGGCTTAGCCCGACCGATACATGTAACCCCATAAAAGTAAGTAAACGATACTAAGCAATACCGTTTGAATGGGATGCGGTTTTAGCTACCAATAAAATAATACTGCGTTCTGCTTTCTGGTGATATTATTTTATTACAATAGGGGATCGATATGGCTTTCTTATATCTTCTGTGCTACTAAGATTATAAATGTGAAAGTTTGTGAGGATGAACGAATGTATGAATGTTTGTTACTCTTTCACGCAAAAACTACTAAACGGATTTGGATGCAATTTGCATGGTCTGCATTAACATATTGGGGTAATTTTTATATCGAAAACATAACGAACTTTATGTTTAATTTCACGCGGAAGAAGTCGCGGGTAATAGTTAGTATTATAAATGTGAAAGTTTGTTACTTTGGATGTTTGTTACTCAATCATAGAAAAACGACTGAGAGGATTTGTATGAAATCTGGCACACATCTGTACTGTTATAAAAAAGGAAAGATTTGATTGTTTGTTTGTTTGTATTGAATAGGCTCCGAAACTACTGGACCGATTTTAAAAATTCTTTCACCGTTGGGAAGCTACGCTATCCCTGGGTGACATAGGCTACTTTTTATCCCTGTATTCCTACGGGAACGGGAACTACGCGGGTGAAACCGTGAGGCGTCCGCAAGTAGTTTATAACCTGAATTAACACATATAGGATCATTTTTATCTCGGTTCCTGTGGACACCCTCACATTAAAAAAACTTACATGCAATGTGCCCGACGTCAGGTTAACAACCAAAACACACATAAAACATTAAACACACAACTATAGACACCTGTATTTATTCACATTTAAAACTTCCCCACTTTGATTCGCCGCAGGCAAGCCGCACAAGCGTTGCCAGTTCAGTAACCCCTTTTGTCGTAGTGCGGTCTGTCTACGTCGAACGCGCTAACGAATGCCAAAGAAGTTTCGGCTGCGTAAATTATATGGTGTCTTTGATGTGATTTCTTGCGTTTAATGTATTCATAATATTTTCGGGGAAGTTGGTTTAAGAACTGAAGCAGTAATTTACAAACTTTGATTTCGAGGAGTTTTTGTGAAACCAAAATGCGCAAACCGGTTCATAAGTCTTTATTACCATATTCTGTTCCTGTAGGGCATCGGAATGGTTGCCGAGGCACATATAGACGGGGTTGCAGCGATTGCGTCGGGCGCGGGGCAGTTCCAACAGCTACTTGCAATTAATTGTTCGCCTCTCGGATGGATCTTGATTGCCCAATCATGGAATGCTGGTCGAAGGTGCATTGGGCATTCTAGATCCAAACCGCAATTTAGATAGATACATTATTGTGCACGCCATAAACAGAAAAAAATACAAAGAACAAAAGAACCTAATACACATAAACACAATAAACATAAACACCGATATACGAATAAACATAATTATGTTGATGACAATATATAGGTATGTTTAGTTATGGTATATAGGTTAAATCTCTTTTAGTTTATTTTTATTTTATTGTTTTATTTTTAATTTATTTTTGTATCCTTTCTAATGTTATATTCAAAAAAACTTAAATTTTAATGAGTGTAACATTTATAAATATCATAAATAAATCAAACATTACACACAGCGGTATCTGACCCCAAACTAAGCAAAGCTTGTGCGGAAGGCAGATAACTGATAGAAAACTTTTAAAAACTTAAATAGTTTTTTTTTTGTAAATACATACAGTACACCCAGACACAGAACAAACATTTGTTAATATCACAAAATGCTTGTCCTCGGTGGGAATCAAACCCACGCCACGCTTTTGGAGCTCTTTCTTGCTCAACCAATGAACCAACTGAGCTGTCATTTAATATGGACGTATATGGTCTGAAATAAATTATTATGATTATTATATTCAAAACATAGTAAAATGAAGGTACAGTAACGGTTAGAAGATTGAAAACTAAACGCTAAACTAACAGACTTGACTCAAACGTTTAGAGGAGGCGTCAGGTGACCAGAATGCGGCATTTCAATTGCTTGCATTTTTATAACTGCGAGAATTGCTTGGCGGCAGATTTTCAACTTGGTAGCTAGCTAGCGAAGTACTCGAAGGTACCCCACGACCATGCTATGCTTTCCTCGCGATGTTTTTCTTCAAGCTCATTATTGGGGTTTGAACCCACGTCCTTTGGCGTGTGAACCGACCGCGCTAACCACTGACCTATCATCGCCACACTAAGTAAAAATGTATAGCATAATAATAGCATGGTAATTGGGACGATCGATGTGGAAGAATAAACAAATAGAGAGATATGTGTGTTATGTTTTTCTGTCTACATTTATAAAGGATATCTATTAGTAACACTTCAGTTTTGAAATAACCGAGTTGTTCACAACCGGTTGTAACATATAACTCAATGATGCTATTAAAAGTTCAACAAACATATAATCCTTTTGCCACATTCCATGAACGTTAACGTTTCCACTTCCGTTTTAAAAAAAATAGCTTACTTTTAACCGATTGCATAAAAAGGAGGAGGTTCTCAATTCCTCGGAACAGCATGGTGGTAAGGTACTTTCTAGTACTCACCCTCAAGTTGAAAATCTGCCGCCAAGCATCTAACTGTTCCATTACAAGCTTGGTGTACTTTACCATCTTCGACCATCACTGAACATCAGGTGAGCTGTGGTCAAACACTTAGCTTGTCAAGATTTAAAAATAAACTTTTTTTTAATGTCCAGCCGTCTTCGGGAAACGTTCCTCGAGAAACTCTTATTTGTTTTAAAAAGGGTGACTACTACTAGGAGGACTTTCTAGGTGGTCCCAATGGCACCAAGTCACGATTTGATGATGGAATCCCTGAAAAATCGAGGGCAAATCAACCCTCAAATTTTATAGGAAACCAGAACTTCAATAATAAAAAATATTTAAGTCTTATTTATAAGCCAAAAATACACTTTTAAAACTTTTGTTTATTTCTGTGTTACTCAGAAACTGCACTACGGATTTTCATGTTGTTTTTGAAAAATATACATAATATTTTATGAAGCCCTAAGTGACATTTAGCTTTAGTTTTATCAAAAACGATTCAGCAAATGTGAAGTTGTAACCGAAATAAGATTCGTTTTCTGCTAGTTAAACCTTAAATATAGGGGTAACCGTTGTGCTTGCGAGATCCAAGTGTATGTGTTTTTTTAAATATAACGTTCGTTACAGTACTCCCGGATTTATCAGATTTATTCGTTGTCCAGTATTCAGAGAGATAATGTTTTTGGGAGTAATTTAACCTTTATCAACTGTCACGACAATACTCCACAAAACAAAGCGTGTGTGCGTGACGTGGCCGTGTATACATCATATTTATAATGGCTTATTCGCAACATACATGATCGATAAAGGTCTTTGCACATCTTATCAAATACAAATATTTTATGCATAACACCAATGTTAATTCAAGTCAAATTTCGTAAAATAACTGATTGATTCAGGCGTTATCTTGCGGTAGTTCATTTTGAATATTCAACGTATATATTTAATGTCTTGAATATTTTGTAAAACAATCATTTCAAATATGAGTATCATTAAAAACTTATAAAACATTGATTACATGTCGATGAATAAAACAAAATGTCCAAAAAAGTACAAATGTCAAATAATATGTCGATATAAAAACATGTCAATATAAAAATATTGTCGAATGTAAAATATGTCAATACAAAAATATGTCAGTGTAAAAAATATTGTCAATATAATATAATGACATAAAAAACCGTAATTACTTAATCCATGTAATCCCACTATAAATAAAAAAAACACTTATAAATGTGAAAGTTTGGATGGATGTATGTTTGTTACTCTTTCACGCAAAAACTACTTAACGGATTTGGATGAAATTTGGTATGGAGGCAGCTGAGACCCAGGATTAGAAAATAGGCTACTTTTATCCCGAAAATATGTAACGGGTAACACCGCAGGGCGAAGCTAGTAAACTATATGTGTTAGCCAATTTTACGATTGAGTAACAAACATCCAAACATACAAACTTTCACATTTATAATATTAGTAGGTTACGTACGCGTTTCTAAGAAACAATATTTGTGTAAAGATTTAAGGTTAAGTTTAGGGTGTATGGTATGCGAACGCCTTTACGTTATTTTTACGTGATCTGTGTTTAATAAATCTACATTTACGCGTATTCTACGCACGCGACCTCGGTTTTACGCGTAATTTATTTAGCTCCGAGTTGTTAAAATTATATTTAGTTTAACGTTGAAATGTAAATGTCATTGCACGTGGGTTTATATGCGTACAAAGTTTTCAAATACCGAAAGCGTAATACGGGCGAATTTTTGGACGGTAGAAGTGTCTGTATCCTTCTAACTTACATTAAAAAAAAATCTGTTCTTTTCACTCCCGCAGGGTTCATTGTCATTTCTAAGTGCAGCACACTGACTTTTGCTTTCTCGCTCACACATTGAATATTTTGTTTTCAAATATGTTTAACTACTGTAGGTGATACTCAAAAATATAATTAAAAAAATTATTTTTTATGGTCATCAGGCTAGGTGTGGTAGCTAGCCAGCCGAGTACTAGAAAGTACTCTACCACCATGCTATGGTTTCCTCACGATGTTTTCCTTCACCGGCAGCTCAAGCTCATTGTTAGGGTTTGAACTCACGCCCTTCAGCATGCGAGCCGACCGCGCTAACCACTCAGCTATCATCGCTATAATCGTTATTCAAGATACCTTTAACAAATTTTTATTATGATCGTTATGGTTAACAAACTAAGTGTTGACCACAGCTCAGTGACGACGTGGTCGATGTTGGTAACCGCACCTAGCCTAGAATGGAACTGGCTGCCGGAACATACCGTTATATGCTTGACGGCAGAATTTCAATTTACTTTAGCTACTAGAAAGTACCTTACCACTATGCCAAAGTTTCCTCATCATGTTTTCCTTCACAGGCAGATAAAGTTCATTGTTAGGGTTTGAACCTATGCCCTTCAGCGTGTGAACCGACCGCAGTAATTTTATAACGATTGGTAAATTACAAAAATACGTAAAAACAGGTGCATTATCGTGAAGTTAATTAATTTGTTGGCACTTACCTCCATTGTTTTCAGTATTTTTGTAAATTTTATCTCTACTAAAGATGTTAGGATATGTTTCATTTGCTTTTGTTATTTTGGGACGTTAAAACTGCTTTGTCTTCATTCTTTATTGTTCGAGAGAATTTTATTTGACTTTGTTTTCACTATTAGCTTTTACTCGATTATTACATGCATGAATTCACTGAAATCTCCCGTCTGTTTCTTGTGTTTTAATCGTGTTTTTTATTCTTGGTTGCCTGGAAGTGATCGCTATTATCGATAAGGCCGCCACTTGTAGCACTAGCTCATAAGATTCTTTTGTTCTCTGTACATCTGTTTATGGTGTGCACAATTAAGCGTTTCCATCTATATTAATATGGGTATGTATGTATATTTGTAGAATGTATTCTGAACCGCACTGACTGTGGCATTTCGGCAGTCTTAGGTAGGTATCTGTTTATTTTTATGGGACACATTTTTTTCCTAAAAGTATTGACACGAACCATTCGCTCCCCTGATGGTAAGATATAACGCCTGTTCATGACCTTTGCAGCGATACACAGAACTTTGAGTAGCAAAGGCGTCGCTGAATTAGCGCTCATTACTTTGAGACATTCGATGGTTAGTCTCGTTTATAATTTTGTGTATTTTTCATCGACGCAAAAGCTAGTCTGGTATATACTGCATTACTTGGTTAATAAAATAATCATTATATTATGCACTCATAAGGTATAGACACAGAAGCACCTATCACTTCAACGTCCTTCATAGTGAATAATGTTGGAACGTGCGTGTGGAGGGTCTGTTTAATCGATCGTGGGTTCGGACAGACTCAAGCCATGTTTGAGTGTTAGACGAACAGTTCGACAGTTGGACGAACGTGTGGTGGCATGCATGCAGTGTTTTTTTTTATAACAAATAGGCTTACGTTTGACCGCCATCTCACTTGATGTTAAGTGATGATGCGGTCTAAGATGGAGCACGCTTGCCTAGAAGATACCGATTCACTCTCGACTTGAAGACACCCAGATTATGAACACCCACTCAGGCAGCGCATTCCACTGTCTAGCAGTCCGCACAATGAACGTGGAATCAAATCGTTTCGTACGAGTTTTTGGAACGTCGACCATGAAACGATGTCGCTTTTTTGAGCTTCTGGCTCCGAAAGAAAAATGGGCATGAGAGAATTAGACCATGTAGTTCTGAAGCACACTCTCCGAAATGAATCCGATAAGAGACCGGTAAACTAGCAACTTTGCGACGATGTTCTGGAATTTTGTAATTTAGCTTGAACAATAGAATCATGATGGGCGAGTAACGTAGGCGTCGTGCTACGTCATTGTATCCGTCATCTGTACCGTGAAGTTACATTGATGACGTTATACCCTGCCTCCCATAACGTCACAAAAGCACGTGACTTTTTATATCAGAGCCGAGGGAAGGGACGTTAACGTAATACTTAAAAATAAGTTTGACATTCAATGAAATGTTGTGGTTGTCCTTCCCCTTTTTTCCGAGGGATTTAATTTGATGGGGTATTAAAGGGTTGTGTTGACTGTATAGTTATTTATGTAGAATTTATATAAAACCCTGTTGGCGTATTGGTAGTGCATCTGCTTTATGAGTTGTAAGTTAGATTTTCGAAACTTAAAATGTCAAAAAATAAAGTAAAATGTCAGTTAAATAATGATGATAATAGCCAGTGTTATAATTAAATTGTGACATTGAGCATGTGCTGCAAATGCTGGTAATTTAAGGTCTTGATACTGATTGTTTAATTTGAGAACCTATCACTTGGTGGTAGTACTCCTTAGCAGGAGGTCGTCTAGGTAGGTACCACCGCAGTACCAGTTGCTCTGCCGTAGCGTAAGCAGTGTGCAAACATTACTGTGTTCCGGTTCGAAACGTACTGCAGCTAGCGAAATTACTGGGCTATTGAGACAAACCATCGAAAGTCTCAAAGTAATGAGCGCTAAAGCAGTGATGTCCTGGACTTTGTTTTGTTACTCAAAATTCTGTGTATCGCTGCAATGGTAACGGACAGGCGTTATCTCTTAAGATGCGAGATCCTTAATAACTTCATAAAGTTGCTTTTGTAATTGCGGTATAGACACTTTTTTTTTTATTTAGACTTGTACATAATCCTTCAAACATCCAGTTATAAAGAAACGAGTATATGTCTCAAAATTAATAAGTACCCTAAGTATCTCCAGAATTTTGCATCTATATTTTTGCGCAAAGGTTTGCGACTAAGTTTTGTATACGCCAAGCTTGTTTATTAATTAGCTTAACTGCCATTGCGGGACCCGCCGGCTAAGTCCCTACTTATTTGTTTTTGGTAAATTGTGCGGAAATTATTGACGATCGAGATAATTGTGGCACTCAAATTAATTAAGTTATTTGAGCAGCATCTCAGAGTATTTAGCTAGCTGCGGTTTGGAGTTATACTTGAATTTTGCTGGTTTCCTCGCAACATTTTTAAACACAAGTATACTTGGTAGCATAGAAGAAATCAGATGTTTACGAATGTTGCGTACTTTTACTTAATTCAAAAGTGGGGTTTTCGAAAACAACGTCTTTAAAGTATTTGGTGGAAGGTGCAAATAAAATTAGTCAGGTCAGATCAAAAGTTTTTTTTTTTAATTTATTATTTATCTCAGATTTCATATAAATAGTGTTACAACATCTCCCGCCTGTTTCTTATTAGGCTGCCTTGTGGAACTAGTTCATAAGATAATTTGTTATCTGTATTTTTTCTGTCTTTGGTGTGCACAATAGTGTCTATATCACATCTACCTACATCTACAATAATTGTGAAGAGGAAAGAATTGTTTTTTGCTTGTTTGTATTGAATAGGCTCCGAAACTAGGTACTGGACCGATCTGAATAATTCTTTCATCATTAGAATGATACATTATCACTGGCTATATTAATTTATATTGTTAATCGAGTTTTGTTTTCCCGTGCGAAGCCGAGACGGCCCGCTAGTCTATCTATAAATCAATGCTTAGCGGAGCTAACAAAGGTTGGATATAAAGTCTAGCTGTCAGATAGCTACTCTCACAAAGGCATTCACAGGAAAAATGGGTTTTCATCCGTCCTTATTGTCAGCTCACTGCACAATAAAGCTGTTCTACTAATGGACGGGGGAAATACTCGCGCTCGATTATAAAGGTTTAATCGGATGAGAGCTAATTTTTTAATCGTCATCTGTTATATTATCATTGCTGTTCTGTTGATTGAGTGAGTTCTAGAATCGAGTTTCAATCGATATAGAGCCAATTTTTATTAATTATCAGATAGGTGTTTTTTATTACTTAGTAACACGCGAAAGTAACAATATTAATTTTAATTCAATATTAAAATTTATATCATTGAATGGTATCACATTTCAAAACGATGCATGTGTGTAGGTGCATAATTTTTTTATTTTTTTATTTTTTTATGGTTGACAAACTAGTCAAAAGTCATGCGGTGACACATTATATCATACGCTTGTAATTCGGTACTTTATGAATGAAACACCACTATTTTATGCATAAACAATTAAAAACACTACTTTTGGAAAAAAATACAATGGGGCGACACGACTCTTCCCGCATTCCCGCCCAAAAAATCCTAATTGTTATTAAATAAATACGCATATAAAAATATAAAATTTTCACTTTCCTAGCACCTCCACACATATTTTTAGCAGCGTTGTTAGCTCAGTGGCTAGCAATCGGGTTACATGACAAAGGGCCTGGGTTAAAATCCTGGGTTAAGCTTGCCCTGCTGGTGAAGGAAAATATAATGAGGAAACCATAACTTCGTCTACACTGTCATTTAACATCAAGTAAGCTGTGGTCAAACACCTAGACAACCATAAAAAAATTTCCGGATCGGTGGTTACCCTAGATTTTTTTTTTTTTTTTTTTTTTTATGGTTGACAGGCTAGTTGTTTTGACCACAGCTCACCTGATGTCAAGTGAAGGCGTGGTCGCAGATGGTAAAGCACACCTAGCCTGGAATGGAACTCGCTCTCAAGTGAGGCTGCCGGAACACACCGTTAGATGCTTGGCGGCAGATTTTCAACTTGAGGGTGGTAGCTAGCCAGTCGAGTACTAGTAAGTACCCTACCACCATGCTATGGTTTCCTCACGATTTTTTCCTTCACCGGCAGCTCAAGGTCATTGTTGGGGTTTGAACCCACGCCCTTCGGCATTCGAACCTACCGCGCTAACCACTGAGCTGTCATCGCTACAATTATATAATTATATTTTAAAACGTCACTAGAAAATTCATTTGTAATTTATGAAGTAGGATTATAGTTATAAATTAACTAGCGGACGCCTCGCGGTTTCAACCGCGTAGTTCGAATATAGAAAAGTAGCCTATGTCACCCGGAGGTAGTGTAGCTTCCACACGGTAAATGAATGCGCGATGGCAGATAAACGCAAGCCTATATGTAATTTAAAAAAAAATAGAAATTGACCTATAGCTACAGAAAACAAAAGAATCTGAGCTATTTCCACAAGAGGCAATCTTATCGCTAAGATCTTTGTACTAAAATGTACATTTAATTTGACAAAAACTAATAACAAAGTACCTATCTTAAATTAATATCTACTATTTACAAATTTTTAGAAATAAAATAAACTAACTCTTACTTAAAAAAAAATTACCTGCATAGTTCTGCACGTTTGAATAGTGATTTTGAAACAAGTAATTGTTCTTTTACCTTATTTAAAAAAATATATTTAATTTTTATTATGCAGAAATACTACGTAAAACAATATTTTGAATTGAGTTCTTAGACTTTAGAAAATTTGCTGTCAAGTACCTAACAGTGTGTTCCGGTATCCTCATCCAATAGCCAGTTCTATTCCAGGCTAGGTGTGTTTTACCACCTTCGATCACACTATCACTTAAAATCAGGCGAAGCATGGTCAAACACTTTTTTTTTTTTTATAGTGGATAGGCTTGCGTTTGACCGCCATCCCGCCTGATGTTAAGCGAAGATGCGGTCTACGGTGTAGCACGCTCGCCTAGAAGAAACCACATGGCATGTGAACCACAAATAAAATTTGCTGACGGTGACCGTATCCTCTACTATATGTTAATGACTTTCGTTCTGAAGACGTCATTTTACATGCGCACCTACTAAAGAATTCTTCGTAAAATTCGGCATAGAATACACGCGAGTCATCACAACAACAGTTGTGTTCGCTATATTTTTTGTGCCCGTCCCTATTTTAGGGATTCATTCAAATAGGGTTCCGTAAATTCCTTTCCATTTACCAATTTGTTTACCTTTACGAGTATTTTCGGAGACGTGACAAAATTTTGATTTGGCCCTCGTAGCATTGGTTTCGATATTGCAAAATTTAAGCTTACGTTGCGAAATTTAGAGTATGTAGTAGTTTTGTTTATTATGGCGTTTTAAAATAACTATTTGTTTTTTAGTTCTATTCACAAATGTTTATGTCACCAGGGGCTAGTGTAAGTTCACAACGGTGAAATAATTTTTGAAATCAGTCCAGTAGTTTTTGAGTGTATTTGTTATAAACATTCATTCAACATTCTGTAGCGATGATAGCTCAGTGGTTAGCGCGGTAGGTTCGCATGCCGAAGGGCGTGGGTTCAAACCCCAACAATGAGCTTGAGCTGCCGGTGAAGGAACACATCGTGAGGAAACCATAGCATGGTGGTAGGGTACTTTCTAGTACTCGGCTGGCTAGCTACCACCCTCAAGTTGAAAATCTGCCGCCAAGCATCTAACGGTGTGTTCCGGCAGCCTCACTTGAGAGCCAGTTCCATTCCAGGCTAGGTGTGCTTTACCATCTTCGACCACACCTTCACTTAACATCAGGTGAGCTGTGGTCAAACAACTAGCCTGTCAAACATTAAAAAAAAAAAAACATACAAAAATCCAAATCTTTATAATATTATAGTGTACATGAAAAACTAATACAAAGCTTACAATGAAGCAGCGTGTATAACCATTAAATTGTGTGTCATATGAGATTGACATTTGTCAAGTGATTTCATCATCCAAAGAGCAACTAGATGAAGTTCATATAAAGGTACTTCAGCATGTTTGTTATTGTGTCAACCCTACTCACTCTTGTAGGTGAACGGAGAGATGTGCTTTAGGTACTAAAATAGAATTAAAAGAGATTCACTTCTGTAGATTTTCTATTGTAACACAGAACGTCAAATAGTCAACTATACCTACAAATAATAAAGTACTACTAATCATCATCAAAATCATTCCAGCCGTAGGACGTCCACTGCTGGACATAGGCCTCCCCCATTGACTTCCATAAAGACCGGCTGGAAGCGGCCCGCATCCAGCGCGTTCCTGCAGTCCTTACTAGGTCGTCTGTCCACCTTGTGGGTCTACTAATCATTGTAGTTAAAATTCTTTGCTGAAATTGTGACTATAAAATAATGTAACTTAACTGAAATAGTTTAAGCTTCATGAAATTTAAGGGCTCGCCTTCAAAACTACTTAGAAGGACGACCGTAACTTAGTTTCTGGGTTACTTACACGCAACACTTTACAACTATTTCTATAGACGTCATATAAGAAGAATATTTCAGCCAACACGTAAGCATTAAAAGTGCTCACAAATATTTATTATTTATTTATGTTAATTGGCGCTTTGAGCGGACTAATCAATACTTCCATGAACTTGCAAAAATTCATTTTTGAAATCGGTACAGTAGTTTTTGATTTTATTCGTTACAAACGTACAAAAATCCAAAACTTCAAATCTTTCCTCTTTATTATTAGTGTAGAATAGACTGCTGTTTTTTTTAATGAGTCACGTTTAATGAGTTTTCCACATTGATGAGTGGTACATTGATCTCTTATCAGCTTAATACTATTGTAACTTTACATGACCACATTTATGAATATGTACGATAAGACGTCCATACGTTATGCAGTCGTTGGGTACATGCCACATTATTATTTATTCTCTAGCTACACACAAGTTCACAAAGATTTATTTTGTGAACTAGACTTACGATTGTATTCGCCTAAAATAACTTTTAGACATTGAAATTTATTGTTAAAATATCTCACTCATACGAGTCCCGAAGGCAAACTTTGTAAAATAAATAGTTTTACAACACGCCATGGTTTCATTAAGTAATCACAATCGGTGATAACAAAGTTTTTTGATGGTTTAAAATAAAGATTCAGCGGTTTTAACTGCTATGGTAAAAAATCCTGAATCAGAAGAATCCGAGACAATGTTCAAGGTATATATCTAGTTTATTTCCGCTTAACAGTCGTTCTAGTCCCAACAGTGATGAGGACTTAAATTAAACTAATTTAACACAGCTTATTAATTAAAAACCTAATATTACTTAAAATCGTATTACTTAACTTGACGTAGGACGTCCACCCACAAGGTGGACAGACGACCTAGTAAAAACCGCAGGAACGCGCTGGATGCGAGCCGCTTCCAACCGGTCTTTATGGAAGTCAATGGGGGAGGCCTATGTCCAGCAGTGGACGTCCTACGGCTGAAATGATGATGATGATAATGACTTAAAATCTAGAACTAATTTGACATAAACTAGAAAAATATCGGGAATAAACTAGATATATACCTTGAACATTCAAAATGAATTTCCGCAAAGTAACGCCTGAATCAATCAATTATCCGAGATATTTAAACGTGATTAATGCCACATTTTTTTTATGGTTGACAGGCCAGGTGTTTTGACCACAGCTCACCTGATGTTAAGTGACGGTGTGGTCGAAGATGGTAAAGCACACATACCCTGGAATCCTTCCTTTCCTTTTTTTTGAATTCTTTATTTTCTTTCTTTTCTTTTGGACTGTAGCGAGCCAGCAGAGTACCTACTAGAAAGTACCCTACCACCGTGCTGTGGTTTCCTCACGATGTTTTCTTCACCGTGCACAATAAAGAGTTCTAGCTATCATGGTGGTAGGGTACTTTATAGTACTCGGCTGGCTAGTTACTAACCTCAACTTGAAAAAGTCACCAAGCACTTAACGGTGTGTTCCGGCACTTACTTTATTTATAACTATTTTATTCACAGTTGGGTTATAGATTGACTCTTGATTTCAGTTTTGGTTTTAAGGGCTATTATATCAATTTGAGAGAGTCACGTCAGTACGTACTCTGGTGTAAATCGATTGATCACTCACGCATACAAAGCCTTCTGTGACATTAGTGAGGGTAGATTCATTTACACGTCACTTCAAACGGCTGTAGCGGATATTAAGGGTTAACACAAAGATTTAACCACTCAGAGACTGCAACCGAGGGAATGTCGATACTGCCGATGTTTATGTAGAACTAGCTATTCACCCCGAATTGCAACATCGCGATTTATAAATTTATTATTCTCTGATCAATTTGGTATGTAGCTATAGGTATATAGAACACTAGCGGACGCCTCGCGGTTTCCCCCACGTAGTTCCCGTTTCCGTGGGAATACAAAGATAAAAAGCCTATGCCACCCGGGGATAGTGTAGCTTCCCAACGGTGAAAGAATTTTTGAAATCGGTCCAGTAGTTTCGGAGCCTATTTAATTCAAACAAACAAACAACCAAATCTTTCCTCTTTATAATAGTATAGATAGGTAGACTAGCGGATGCCTCGTGGTTTTACCCGCGTAGTCCCCGTCCCCGTGAGAATACAGGGATAAAAAGTAGCCAATGCCACCCGGGGATAGTGTAGCTTCCCAACGGTTTAAGAATTTTTGAAATCGGTCCAGTAGTTTCGGACCCTATTCAACACAAAAAAACAATCAAATCTTTGCTCTTTATAATAGTATAGATAGATAGCGGGCAATGATAGAAGGTGTTTAAAAACAGGTAAATAAGATTCTGTCCAATGCATACCAAATATGACATGAATGTATTTTTCATTAAATTTAAAAGCCACTCACAAAAAAAGCCCACGTTAATTTAATTTTACGCTGATCGTTCACTGTTATTCGAATTTCAGTTTCAGTTATATTTTACGCTTTTAGTAAAGCTTTTTCAACGTAATTGGATTGTTAGTTTTACTGCAGTGCAGTATTTAATGTATGAAATATGGTTTTCAAGCTTTTGTTTACGCTTAATTACTTTTTTTTTTTTTTTTTTTTTTTTTTTTTGCCCTTTCGAGCAGGCTAAAGCTATAGAGCCATACTGCCTTGTCTTAAGTGTTATTTCTGCTGTATCTTAGCTATAGTTATCGTCAAAGTCGTCTTTGTCAAGTCCAGTTCGTGTCAGTTAATTCCAGT
This sequence comes from Biston betularia, assembly GCA_905404145.2. Taxonomy (NCBI): domain Eukaryota; kingdom Metazoa; phylum Arthropoda; class Insecta; order Lepidoptera; family Geometridae; genus Biston; species Biston betularia. Next base: position 13,394,177 of record FR989873.1, read on the forward strand.
CATGCTTTAGTAAAGTAGTGACAACTTTACTACAAAGCTTCGATGGAGTTTTGGAAGCAACACGAAAACTCATGTTTCACCATATTATATCATTTTCCCACACTCGCGCTTGTAATTCGGCACTTTATGAATAAAACACCACCATTTTTATGCATAAACACTCGACAAAACACTAGTTTTGGAAAAAAATACAACGGAGCGACACGACTCTTCCCGCGTTCCCGCCAAAAACTCTTACGCTTAATTACTGTAACTGAAAACGTTTATTTTTCTTTGTTTTTGGCGTCCGCTTTGTGCATTTGCCAGTGGGATGTGTTTTGATATTTTCAAGTATTTTATGAAAAATCAAAGTGAAAGTGAAAGTGAAGTGGTATTACAAAATACCACAACATGTACGCATGTACGATTGTACGCACAGAGCGTTTTGCTTCCACGTTTTTCATTCGCACAGCGAGGTTGTGGAACTCTGCCGGAGTCTGTGTTCCCTGTTAGGTACAATATGGGTGTCTTCAAATCTAGAGTAAATAGGTTTCTTCTTGGTAAGCGTGTTCCATCTTAGACCACACTACTGTTTAACATCAGGCAGAGTGTGGTCAAACGCAAACCTATTTTGAATTAAAAAAAAAAACATTTTCTTTCTTTCATGTTTTACCACATTATGCCTTTTCCCACACTCGCATATATAATAAAACGAAGTATGGATGTTCTGTATATATTTTCAAAAAGAAAACTATGTAAATATTCTGTCAGCTGTCTGGTTTCCACAGTACAAGCTGTGCTTAGTCTGTGGCTAGAGGGCGCTGTATAAAATATCCTCCAATATGTATGTGTGTATGTAAATCAGTTTTAAATATAAACACTCGACAAGTTAGCCGCCAAAACTCCATCAAACATTTAACATTTATCTCATTTAAAATAAAATAAACGGATTAGCTAACCAATTAAGATCAATTTCGAAGGTTGTAATTAACAGATATCCTTAGATTAGTTATAAAGGGTACCAGTTCTTGTGTAATAGGCTGCTTTTAATAAAACAGCGACGTTTAATAAGTTTCTAATTTTCTCTCTGAAAATGTCTCTAATAATAGGGGTGTACGAGTAAATATACAATTTTAAAGCAAGCCCCTTGGAATAATTTTTTTTTGAGTTAAACTTTTTTCTTAAGAAAACTATAACATTCTAAATTTGAAAAAAATGACATTTGCTTGTTTGATGTTCGATTGTTTTTACATTCAGCTTTTCACGGGAATGGGTACAATAAAAATCAAAGTAATTTTCGAATACAAGTTTGTTTGGTGTCAAATGGCGCTGTGTGTTATGTCCTACGATATTTATCTTACGTATTTGTTTATTTAGATTAGACATATTTGTTTGGTTTTTTCGTGTGGTGACAGTTACTACAGAAACAAGCTGTTATCATGATGGAAAAAGACGAAGCGACTTAACACCGTATGGGGTTGTTCGTTGCATTGCAAGACAGGAAGTCGTTCAGTGTACATACATAATTATTAATGCTAACCTTTATAGTCCGTCGTTTCATCCCTACCCAACGATATCCTATAAATATTATAAATCTGTAAGTTTGGATGTATTGATGGATGTTTGTTACTCTTTCACGCAAAAACAACTAAACGCATTTGGATGAAATTTGGCATGGAGGTAGCTGACACCCTGGAGTAACACATAGGATACTTTTTATCCCAAAAACGTGTAGCGGGTAATACCGTCGGGCGCAGCTAGTTTTGCATATAAGATGTAAATTAAATGTATACATACATATATTTTGAAATAATTAAGTTAACATCGAAATTTAAATTGTATTTGACATATTGATATTGAAATACAACTTAAATTATAATACCAATATAAAATATGTTACATTAGAATGGCACAAATATTAGATACCACAACAAAATACATAACTGAAGCTTAAAATAATTTTAAATCTTACAAATGCACTTACGTCTTACGTGTATAATATTAAAGTTTGTTGTCATTGACTTACCTGAAACAAAATAAAAGTTTTTAAGTAAAAATATATCGACTCAAGCATGTAAATACGAAAACGGTAAAATATTGTTTTAAATACATCGGGTCAGAAACTCACAGATGGAGTTACGCATAAATATAGGTATTGAAGAAGTTTATACAAGCTCCCCCGTAATATTTTCAACAAAGAATCCCGTGCATAAAGTAACTCGCGCCCCTCGGCATTCACTGCGCTACATTTTACGATATAAAGCCAGCCGTACACCTGAGCCATATTCTGCTATGTTGATACGCACGTTAACAAGTTCTTAAGGCGGTTCAATTTCCATACAAACATTTCTTTTCATTTATGGACAAATGGAGCATAATTTTACAGTGAAATAACAGCTACTAGCATTTGTTTGGCCTTTATTTGCGGTAAATCACAATTGCTTGAATAAAACAGTAGATTTTTAGCATAATCTAATGTTTTATTCAAAAATCATAAATTTGATTTTATGCTAATAATCTAGTGTTTTATTCAAGCAATTATGATTTGCCGCAAATAAAGACCAAAATCAATGCCAGTTTTTTTTGACGAATTTGACGCTTCTTTTTCTTAGAAATTATTGGAGGAGGCCTATGTCCAGCAGTGGACGTCCTATGGCTGAGGTAGTAATGATGATGAGAAGATGTATAATGATTATAACTTTGGGTATGTACTAAACAGAAAGAAGGTCATTGTAATCAAAACTTATACTATGGGCACAACTCGAAAATCGCGAAAATAAAATCAATTATTTTAGAGTACAAAAAGTAAAGATTTTGATTCGACCTTTGACGAAATGCACCCCTAAATGTAACCGTGTTCCAACTAAGTACTCCATAAACGTACTCCCTGTGTACTCTCTTACATAAAAAAACACACAACCATATATTCTATGCTAAGCACATTTGTAGCGCTCTAAGTTCGTAATTACGTATCTTAATAATTATATCTATCTATATCACTCCCTTTAAGGTTAATAGCGCATCAAAAATAGAACTGAGTTTACAATAAAAAATAAATTAATTAAATACGATTTTTAACTCACTTAACAGTACTTTACTCTGCCAAACTATGCATACTTGTTCACCTTTGTGTCGCCACAATTGATGTAACGTTGCTTCGGTGTGCGCTCGGCTTTAGCGCCAGCCCGGCTGAAAGTTGACGCCTTTTTAAAACCATTTCCCATTGGTCCCCTTTGACAATATTCAGCGATTTTAACTAGCTGTCTTTTGGTCCCATTCGTGATTTTATTGACGTCGTTTCGCAGGCTGCCGTTTTCTGTCGTTTGATATTCTATCTACCCAATCTTTTGACGTTGTTTTGTCTCATGAATGTTTATTTTGATGTTTATTTTAGCAGAAACATGTGAATGTTTGTCAAGTAACAAAAATAGATATATTTCTTGAGTCTCTTCTGTGGTTGATATTTTTTTGTTATAAGCTTTTTTATAGGTGTGGTTGAAGATGGTAAAACACTTTATCTGAAATGGAACTGGCCCCAAAAGCAGCACCGCTTCATAGTAGATATTCCAAAACACCCCGCCCGCCCCCGCCCCGACAGCCCCGTTGGCTCGTTGGTAGTATATCTGCCTTGAGAGCCGTAGGGCGTGGGTTCGATTCCCACTCAGAGCAAACATTTTGTGAATAAACAAATGTTTGTTCTGTGTCTGGGTGTTCTGTATGTATTATAAGTATGTATTTACAAAAAAAAAAGTATTTATGTATTCTATCAGTTATCTGATAGACTTCCATCACACAAGCTCTGCTTAGTTTGGGGCCAGATGGCGCTGTGCGTATAGTCCTACGATATTTATTTATTTAAAAACTGGAATTAAACTAAAGTGTTTTAAATTGTTGTCAAGCCACATCACTGTTGTAACTGAAACAACTGTTAAGCAGAAATATACCTTGTACACGAGAATAAAAAAATAAAAATATTATTTTGTAATTAGGCGCCTTTCATTTCATGCTGCGTAATTATAAAACCCATAAAACTGGTCATAAAAAAAAAATCATTCAAAAACTTTTTATACCTTATTGCTATTTCACAATAAAACTCATCTATCTTCCACATAAAAACGTAATAAAAAGTAGATCAACTGAAACCATATTTATTTCATACCCACTGACTGGAAAATTACATCGCGAACGACATCATTAAGCAACGGGACAGACAGCGGGACAGCTTTGATGTGCCAATAAAATGTTGCCATCAATTACTATGGGACGCTAATTTGGATGAACGCGTTCGGTGATTGCTAATAAAGGCACAGCCAAATAGGACGACTGCGGCGGCTTGGAGTGTAACCCGATGCAGGCATGATCCGATATTATTTCACGTAGATTTAATTGAGTCAGGCGTTACTTTCCGAAAGTTCATTTTGAATGTTAAAGGTATATATTTAGTTTATTTCCGCTTAATTTCATTATGCTACGCTTTAGCTTGCTACAATATGCTACGCTATAATTTCATAATGCTACGCTTTAGCTTGCTACAAAATGTTACGCTATAATTTCATAATGCTACGCTTTAGCTTGCTACAATATGCTACGCTATAATTTCATAATGCTACGCTTTAGCTTGCTACAATATGCTACGCTATAATTTCATAATGCTACGCTTTAGCTTGCTACAATATGCTACGCTATAATTTCATAATGCTACGCTTTAGCTTGCTACAATATGCTACGCTATGATTCCATAATGCTACGCTTTAGCTTGCTACGATATGCTACGCTATGATTTCATAATGCTACGATATGGATACGCCTTTGCACGGTTATTACATTTACTTTAATAATAAACGCACAATATTGTTCTGTTTTATTTGTGTAGGGCCTAACCACGTCGTACAATGACCTTGACCGGCCTTAATATCTTATTGTAACTAACAATGGCTATTCGAAATTTAATAGATATTATTCTATGAAACAGTCAGTGGCACAAAACGGTAACAGACCTGTACCTACCTGCGAGCATGTAGCCAGTAACTTGGGACTTTCGAGTTTGTTGCCAGTACAATTAGTTTGCAAGTACAGTCCGCCAATAAAGTGAAAATATAGTGATTATCTATCTATCTATACTATTGATAGATAGATGATCACTATATTGTAGTTTGTTATAGAGTTCTATTAAATTTTTGTTTAAGTTTTTTTATAGTTTAATAGATAGATATAAACTATCTTTTGTGAACACCAGAAATAGAAAAATAAGTACAGAAAACAAATAATTACTTATGAGTCAGTGCCACAAGTGACGGCCTTATTGTTAAAAGCGATCTCTTCCAGGCAACCAAGAATGAGAAACAAAATTTTGTTTTTCTCATTCGTCGGTCGTTTCTGATAATATTAAACGTAAGTATGTCAGTTTCCATGGTAAAATGAGAAACACGTCACATAAACACACGTTACATGTTTAACATAAATTTTCTAGCTTTGATTAGGTTTGCTTTGAGATTATCTTAACAAATAAATAAATAAATATCGTAGGATTATACACACAGCGCCATCTGGCCCCAAACTAAGCAGATCTTGTGTGATGGAAGTCAGATAACTGATAGAATGCATAAATACTTTTTTTTTGTAAATACATACATAAAAAAACAATAACAATAACAACAACAATAACATTAACAACTTAACAATATTAAGTTATATCTCTGGAGGTTTCAAAAGTATTTCCCTAAAAAATTAGAGCCACGGAAAAAAAACAATCTCACCAATTCTAATGGCGTCTTCTTTGCTCCAGCGCCATGGAAATAAATTAAAAAAAAACAATTATCTACAAGGCGAGATTTTCTCAACTTTAAAAATGTGACTTTGCCGCCCGGGTCAGATATCCCGGTTTAATAATAATAGTAATAATAGCCTTTCTGCCGTCCTTTAACTATAATGCCGTTATCTGACATTTTGCTAATTTCACTTTTTTTAGATCATTTTTATCAGAAAAAAAAGCTCTATAGATGTGTCTAACAACAGTTTTTACGAACATTATAGTTTTCGAGATATGGAAAATACAAATGCCGTTAAATACACAAATTGTATAAGACTCCTACGCTTAAACGCAGTTATGTGACATTACATAACAATATTGCCGCTAAGGCTACATAGCCACAGATTTTAAAAATATTTGTCAACTTATTGCCGTGCTAAAAAGCCGTTAAATCATTGCTCTTACCTAAAGTGCGGCAAAAGTGCTTTAACGGCTTTTTAGTTTAGCTTTATGATGTTTTTTTGTATATAAATACATTACTACAAAGCCACCATTTAAGAATCCAATGCTAAAATGCCGCTAAAGGCTCTTTGCTGCATTTAAGGGATTTATTTGATGCTATTCATTTCACAGATTACAATAAAACTCGTAGAAAACGGTATTTATTCCATAATTCAGGAAAAAAATTGCATATTTTACAAGACTAAATTGACGCTATCTAACATTACTAGTTTAAAATGCCGTTAAGTACTTTCGCGCGCGTACATGCTCACGCGGCGGGGTGTGGCACACGGGTTAGTGCGGCGCAAGACATCGTGCGTACAGGATGCGCGGCGCTCCGTACTTTACGTTTAGCTTTTATTTTAATTATTTAGAATTGACTGTATAAAAGAATAAATACAAAGCGTAAGCTCTAAGGATTACATATATTACTACTACCTACTACTATACTCTCTTTTGCGACGTGACCACTTTTTATAGGTATTCAGATATAGTCATAATTTATACCACTTGGTTATATTTTCCCACAAGCGTTCCACTATTTCACAAAGAACGAAAAATATCATTAATATGGTCAAAGCAAATGTGGACGAATTTCGAAACAAAAGATTCTTGAACACAATGATTGCAGTAATTATCTGGACAGCATCTATACTAGGCCTTATTCTATGACACCCAGCGTTTTTGGAAACATTTTGTGAGACGCAAACATCAAACAATTCACACTATTTGTCTGATTTTACTACAAGCAAAAGTTGAAAAGAAACATTATTTGAAAAAAAGTGTGATGGTAAAAATGACACACCGGGGTTAGAAACCAGCTCAAATATAAAAGATTTATCGATCGACTTAATATGCAAAGAAATAATGGCGTTTGAAGAATCGCCGAAATCTATAAATGGCGATGGTAACCACCAATTCGAGAACATAGCTAGATAAGATCTAAATATCGCATGTGATTTTGATTCCAACGATTCTGTACGTGATAAAAATTATACCCCCTCGGAGTGTGATACATCAAGTGACGAATCTATTGGTGAAGTTAGAAATAAAAATCAGAAGTCCCGAGAGAATCAAAAAATAAAAATACTCATTTGGCTTTGGAAAGATCCGCTCCTATTTGTATTGATGAGGATTTCGATATTACAAATAAAAAAACTTTGCACCGGTCACGAAGGTATTCATTGAACATTAGTCAAACGGTGCAACCTGGCATGATACACCGCACAGAATAAAAATTGGCTTTTCTGTTCTTTGCTGGTGCACATGGTAAACGGCAGTGATATTAGTGCAGCACAAATTGTTCTGCACTATTTAGAACCTGACCACGCATTTATGAGTGCCGATCAAGTTCACCATCAAGTGAAGCACACCATGAAAAAGAAAGCAAAACTTTACGATTTCACCGATTTTGAAGACGCAGTGGCGTCGATAAATAATTCAATTATAATTTACCGAATTATGTATCAGAAAGAAGAATACAAAACTGTAATCCCAGGGTTAGAGTTTTGTATTCTTCTTTCTGATACATAATTCGGTACATTTATAACATTTTCTGCAACCAAAGATTTGACGTTAGTTTTTGAATTATTTATCGACGCCACTGTGTCTTCAAAATCGGTGAAATCGTAAAGTTTTGCTTTCTTTTTCATGGCGTGCTCCACTTGATGATGAACTTGATCGGCACTCATAAATGTGTGGCCAGGTTCTAAATAGTGCAGAACAATTTGTGCTGCACTAATATCACTGCCGTTTACCATGTGCACCTGCAAAGAACAGAAAAGCCAATTTTTATTCTGTGCGGTGTATCATGCCAGGTTGCACCGTTTGACTAATGTTCAATGAATACCTTCGTGACCGGTGCAAGGTTTTTTTATTTGTGATATCGAAATCCTCATCAATACAAATACTTAAAAAACGTGACTCAGGTTTTAGTCGTAATAATTACGATCTCATGTACAAAAACGATTTCGAAGACGAATACACAGTACTGAGATTCATGAATAATTATATTAACAATCCAAAACTGATGAAAGTAGAATTTCGTACTAATCCCAAAAGTATAGATGTACAGAGAAAAGCGGGTATTCTCGAAAAATTATCTAACATAATACCACCACACAAGTTGGTATTTTGGAACAATTTGCCAACCACCGAATGTTATGTAGAGGCAAGCACGAGTTGTGTTAAAAATAAAAGAGGCAAATAAAAATACTGAGTAATTAATTTACAAAACTAAAGACTGCAAGGTATTTAAGACATTATGTTACCTTGGCAATAAGAAAAAGTTCCTAAATAAGTAATTCTAGATAGACTGTATTTAGGTAATAGAATATTAAGTAATCGTTCTTGAAAAGACATTGTGCCATAGACCTTATAAACGTCAAAATATTATTATATGATAGGGCTTTTTAAAATATTGTTGACCTCATTTTGATTTAAAAAATAAACGAAGACTTTAACTAAAATGCTTGTTTTATTTTATAATTTTTATATCTATTTATTGGATTTACTATAAATTTTGAAACGTATTACATAGCTAAAATACCGCTATCATTATATGTTTTGTAGTTAACGGCATTAAAGCAATGTAACAAATTTAAACATTTCTACGAAATCAATTATTTCAACTAATTTTTGAAATTTACTTGTTTTAATTGCCGTTAAGTAACTTAGCGGCAATTTAGTATAGCGCCAATATACTTTGTAAAGAGAATATCCAAAACTATAATACCTTTTGCATCTTTAACGGCTTTTAAGGTTTGTATTAGTGATATTATTTTAAATGTAGTAAATATTTTTTATATTTATGTTAATACCAATCGCTAAAATGCCGTTAATGTACGTTTAGCGGCATTTAAGTCATTTAAAAAAAAAAAAAGTTGTGAAGATTACTTAACGAAATGAATAAGTTATTTTTTACTTTAATTCACACAAGCTTATTCGAAGAATAGCTAGACCCATTGAAAGAGTTTGTAAAGATATATTTTTTGGTATTTAAAAGTTTTTCCAATGACCTTTAGTTACAAAGTAGCAACGTTTTTAAAAAAATTTGCAGTTTTCGCGCGTTAACTCAAAATGTTGTTTTGTTACTTAACGGCATTCCAGTTAAAGGACGGCAGCTTTGTTGAACAATCTTGTACATATATGGAAAATAATTTAAATTTAATTATGTGTCACTGGTAGTGAGATTGTCTTGCGTCTTCGTATAGGCCTCCCCAAGAGCCTGCCATTCTTTCTGATTATGCGTCATCCTTCTCCACGTAACACCTGCCCTTCTCCTGATATCGTCTTCCCATCTAGTACGTTGTCTTCCTTTCTTTCTCTTATTTTGTCTTGGACACCATTCCGTTACGTCTTTAGCCCATTTTTCTTTTTTATCCCTGATCATATGGCCTGCCTACCTCCACATTAATTTCTTTATAAAGTATGTTACCTCATTAATTTTAGTTTGGTCTCTTAGTGTTTTTATTTCCCGGTTTGCCTCCTCTTAAATACGGAATAAGAAGACTTAATTTTCCAACTGTACCAACAGCTAAAGCAAAGTTCCCAGCTACCCTTTCCGTTTGCTTCCTTTGTTTGTCTTGTCTCCTGGAAGAGTTTAGCACTTCTCGACTCCAGGCTCTATGAAACTCTCAGTTAAGGACGACAATCAAATGAAAGTTGAGTAATATTTGCTTGGTGTTGTTAAACTATGGGACAGCGTGTGTGATATGCATTACTGCAGATTATGGCATCGAATCATTGAATTGAGGTTTTGGACTAGCTGAAATGTTTAAAATCAATGAGCGCCAAAGCAGTGATGCCTGGATTTGTTTTGTTACTAACATTTTTGAGATTCGTTGCAATGATCATGAACATGCGTTTTCTCTTATCATCATCTCTTATCGTCTCGCTTGTCTCATTACACACACATAAAAAAGGCACCCTTGTGTTTTTTTAATTATAAAGTAGCTGCCCGCCCTGGTTTTGCACTAATAAAAAATATCAAATCAAATTGTAAATAAATAATTATTTAAAATCTAATTTTTCAAACATTTTCTTACATAAAATCTTGTCCTGATAATTATAAATACAACAAAAAAATATCAGTGAAATCTGTTTAGCCATTCTTAAATTATGCGTATAATTGATTATTATTTATTAGATATGGTGATTGACCGCCATCTCGCCTGATGTAAAGCAAAGATACGATAGAACACGCTTACCTAGTATGTAGAACCCGATTTACTTGCAGCTTAAAGTTTTTGTAGAAATTTGACAAAATATTTTGGAAATTGATATTATAATAATTACTTAATTTCTAAATTATATGAATAATAATAATAATTATCCAATCTAATGTGAAATGTTTTTTTCAGAATCAGATGTCAAAATAAATAAGGTTGTATTAAATTTTTATACCACCAGATATCGTTTTTAAAAATGGCGTAATCAGCTAGTATCACAAATCGAATAAAATAAAGAAGTGAGAGTTCATGTTTTAACTATAAAACTACAAGGATACTTTAGTTTTAAAGTAATTCGTGGCTACGGCACATAATAACGGCAAAAAATATCCCAGAGGCAGCATTTTAGCTAAACTCCCGACCTTTTATCAGGTTATATGTGATAAGCATCCCTAATGAAGGGCCTTATTCTTCGATGTGCTCATTCCATATTTGCACAAAGGAACGGATTAAATAGAAAGGGTTCAAATCTTCATTATGTAGAAGTAGGGTGACCTACATTTGGGAGAATGTTTGCCCTTAGAATAAACTTCTATTTTGGACTTCCTTATATCTACATCTACACTAATTTATAAAGAGGAAAGATTTGATTTTTAGACCTACTTTAACCTTAGATTATGTTTAAATTAATTTGACAAGATTTCCTCTTCCTAAATTGTACTAATGTAAAAAAAATGTATTTCAAGTTGGCAGAGGTCAGGGACCCCGGTGTCTGCGGGGCGTATAAATTTAAATAAAAAAAAAGACTTTTTTTTATCGGAATTGTGACTCAAAATGTAAATAAGGCTTTATTATTACCAAGCGTATTAGGCTAAAAATATTTAAAAAAAAAATATAGTAAATAGCGTAGGAAATTTCACTCTGCACTAACTAGCAAAGCTTGTAAACATTATTGCATAAAATTCAGTCAATTGTGTATATCCCTAGTGTTTCTGAGAGTGTTTTTCATAAGGTCAATAAATGATTCTATTCTTTTGTGAATTAGGTAAATATATATCGCTATGTGTTTATTACATAGCACGCAGAACTGATGGCCGATGGGGCTGCAAAGTACTGGAGTGGAGACCACGGACCGCCAAGCGCAGCGTAGGACGTCCACCCACAAGGTGGACAGACGACCTAATAAAGACCGCGGAAACGCGCTAGATGAGAGCCGCTACCAACCGGTCTTTGTGGAAGTCAATGGGGGAGGCCTATGTCTAGCAGTGGACGTCCTATGGCTGAAATGATGATGAAAAATGGTGACGTGTTTATTTGTCCGGGTAAATCCTAAACCATATCGACATGAGTGATAAGGTTCGCTTGTGGGAAAATACGAGGGAATATTTGGCATTCCGTCAAGTCGCAAGTAACTTTGTATTTTTGATGGAGTAATCTTTTTTCAATTACCTTTGGGATAAAAAACGTCATGTCAATGTTTCGTTGTTGAAATTGTCGAGTTTCGTCGCAAAGCTTTTTAAACGACATCAAAAATAAGGAATAGATACTTATTGCAATGCACGATGAAAACTTCGATTTAATTTTTTTTATTTTCGCGCTCTTATTTATAATTTAACAAAAATTAAGTGTGCCTCTTAATATCGTTACTTGATTACTTATATTTATTAGGTACATGTGGCACTAGTTCATAAGGTTTTTTGTTCTCTGTACTTTTTTCTATTTATTGTGTGCACAATAAAGAGTTTATCTATCTATCTATCGATATTTACATTTAAAATGATTTTAGTTACATGTCACCGTAAAAGTAAAAAAAAAATGTTGCTTGTATGTATCAACAAAAATGTTTGTTCTGTGTCTGGGTGTTCTGTATGTATTTACAACAAAAAAAAGTATTTAAGTATTCTATCAGTTATCTGACTTCCATCACACAAGCTCTGCTTAGTTTGGGGCCAGATGGCGCTGTGTGTATAGTCCTACGATATTTATTTATTATTTATCATAATTATAATGACATATTTGAAATTTAAAATTGACTTGTAACATTGGCGTTATCAATAAAATATTTGTATTTGTATTTGAAACATGTATAATACTGAATAGTATAACCAGAACAGCATAGCACAAGCATACATAAAAAAATAAAATAATAATAAAAAAAAAAAAAAAAAATCATCAAAATCATGTATCCTTTTTGCTTTGCTGTGGTCAGTTAAAAAAGGTTATTAATTAGGAAGAAAGGTTTACTAAAAATTAAAAAAAAATAAACGAACATGGCAAATAAATGAGAATTCATTATTGTTTAACAGACAGCTTGCGAAACTCGACATTATATCATTCCCGTTTTCGTGAAACACCGTAATAAAATATTACCTGCCTACCTTATTAATATTTTACGCGCGAACTCATTAGGCGGCAATACACGTCGGTTTTAGCTCGCTTTATTGACACAATTACTAAAGTGTAGCCAGTGAATTCGCCATAACTTTTGTTTTATTTTTGGCATTGCACTTTGCGCATTTGCTTTGTGTTTTTAATTTTTTTGCAAGTTTTTACGCGACTGCCCAAAAAGGAGTGTGAAATTTCAATGTATATTCAATTGTACCTACAGAGTTTCTTTATTTCACCATAGCTTTTCCAGCTCTGTTGGTGCATTGGTAGTATGTCTGCTCCAAGAGCTGAAGGGCGTTGGTTCGATTCTCACCCAGGACAAGCATTTTGTAATATCAACAAATGTTTGTTCTGTGTCTGGGTGTACTGTATGTATTATAAGTATTTATTTACAAAAAAAAACTATTTAAGTATTCCATCAGTTATCTGACTTCCATAGCACAAGCTTTGCTTAGTTTGAGGTCAGATGGCGCCGTGTGAAATATCCTACGATATTTATTATTTTCAATTCCGAAATAGTTTTGGATGTATAGACTATTGTTAGAATCCTTACATCATCTTAAGTTATTTCTTTTAAATTAATTTATTAGTGGGCAATCGTATTTTTTTAAGCTTGTTTACGATTGTAAGTATCGGTACAAAGACACACAAAGTTAAGGTTATGTCTTAGTAAATTAATGACATTTTTACTACAAGCTTCGACGAAGTTATGGAAGTAACACGGAAAAGTCATGTTTTATTCCATGACTCCATTTTCCTTCAATCACATTTTTATACACAAACACTTGAAGAAACACAAGTTATGGAAATGAGTACATCGTGACGACATGCGTGGTGCGTTGCGCCAAACAACTTTGTTCTTAACTTTTTGTTCGTCGCCGTTCTCGTAGTTAAGTAACGCCTGAGTTTTCGCACATGAATATAACTGACTTTTTAACATTTATTACATTCAAGTGATTGAATAAGTTAACAGTAAAAAATCTCGCAAAAATTAAAGCAATTTTCGATAAGCAGATTTGTTTTAAGACAGACATATTTTTTTCCGTGTGCCGACAAAATTCTGACTGTAGTATTACAAATACAAATCTTTAATTAACCCTTACAGGACCATAAGGTTGCTAAGACTAAATTGTAATATGTGATTGTTTTTTTTAGTTCGTTTAGATGTAAAATTAATAAAAATCAACAGGATTTTACATGACGACTTTTAGATTTTTTGGAATTTTAAGGGAAATATTTTTCCCAATGGTCTATAAAGGTAACGCAAATAATAGTAAGGCTTATTTTGAAATGTGTTTTATTTATTTGTTTTTATGCTGAAAAAGTGATACAAAATATTGAAATACAGTTACTGGTATCAAGATCAAGCTAATTATAATACTCTGCGAAGCAATTTCTTTTTATTGTAAAGCATAAATGTACATTGCATATGGTACATATGTCATGTGTCCTTTTTTCTGTGCGGTAGTTAGAGCAAATTGCACATCTTTTAATTTTTTCTAAAATCTATAGGAATCTTTATTGTACCAACCCGCTGCTTTTCTGCAGTGACTACAGTTGGCCAGTTTTATGAAGGATGTTGATTATATGAGCAACATAAGATTTCTTTCTCCATCGAAATTTAGGAAAGTCTTCCAAATTCTCACATGAAGTACATGGAGCAGCAATTTGATTTGTTTTCTGAAAAGATTCTTCTATTTCAACAATTGCGTGGAGCTCAGGATGTTGAAACTCAGGGTGTCAGCGATGAACTGTTGATCTGCTTCATTCAACTGAAGCTCATTATAATCACTGTTATCTGCCAAATGTTACTGTAATATCTCATTATATCCCTTTTCTGGCCATTTCAGCAACAAACAATCAAAATAAACTACCAAAAAGTAAAAAAAAACAATAAATAGGTAAAAAAATAAAATAAACAACAATCATTATGACACAAAGAAACAAAACACCAATAGCTTAGAAAAGTTTTACATATGGACCACAGGGAATTATTTTTCCCATACAATAATTTGTCATTATAAGGCATTTGTTTTCATTTATTCAAATAAACTTCATTATAACACAAAAATATACTTACCAAATAATGTAAAACATATGAGAAAACACAATAAATATACATAATTACACCCCACAATAATCCATAACTAAACAAAGTAGAGCACGCGAATAAGCTAATTTTGGTGCCAATTTATTTGAAAGAACTTTTTTCTTCTATGCAATCCTGTTTACGTAATTGCGTTCAGCATACATTATATTTTGTTATTTTGTATAAAAAAAATATGTAATAGATTAAATTAAATATCACAATTGCCTATTTTTCAATGGGGAAAAATGTTTCCCATGGTCGTGAAAGGGTTAAAGTTACAGGTAATTTTGCCATTAATATTTAAAAACATCAAAATCATAACATATTATGTCAATACCATGAAAATGTTAATGAAATAATATGTGACATATAAAATAATTATGTCAATAGAAACAAAAATATTATAATTACTTACTAGTAATTCAATAATCTCTTTTTTTAAATAATTGTTAAAGTTATAAAAAAGCTCTTGAAGCCAAGATCTTAGTTTGCTTCTTGCTTCGCGCACGCGATGGAAGGTGCATCCCGAATGGAAGCGGGTACGTGGTTGTAGACCGCGGGCCCCAGAATGTATACCGACCTCTCCGACTTGACGAGCCGATGCGACGGCGTAACTATTCATCGTGTATTAGTTGAGGTGCGACTAGCCTCGGCTAGCGTGTGTCGCCGGCTTTACAGACGTCTCGCAGTTGGACCCGACCCAACCGTGCCGACATCGCTCGCAATCGGACCACGCCCTCTCAATGAAAGTAACATGTGGAGACAAAAATAGAATAAACTAGTTTATTTACATTAGAAAGTGAAGACATTTTATTGCACGCTCTGTCGTTACTAGAATTAAAATACGGCAACCTCGCGATATCTCTGCAATTGTTAGTTCGATTTTGCTTATATAAAAATGTGTTAATAAAACTTTGTGATGATTAGCTGAGCGGCTTACAAATTATATTATCAGTAAACACAGTTACTAAATATTACTTTATTTTGGTTGGAAAGGTAGCAAAGTTACAGAATTAAAGAGACATATATTTAGCCTTTTAATTTTGTTTTATTACTCAAATTTCTGGATACCGATGCAAAGATCATGACTAACTAGGCGTCGTTTCTTGCCGTGAGAAGAACGTCTCGTTCGTATATTTATTTACTATAACGTCACAATAAACCAATTATTTCCTCTTGATAATATTAGTATAGATGTAATACCTACTCCAAATTATCAAAACGCTTGACACTTTAAAATGCAAATAGTACGATGCCAAAAACTAAAAAGAAGAAACAAAAATACATGACATATTTTCACGGTAAAACAAAGGAATGAAACACGACTAGTCGTGTTCCAATTTAAATTTTGACAACAAATACTTAGCAGGTACTTGTACAAACGTATTGTGTTTCTTCCCGCGTTGTCAACAATATCTTGAGTTTGCAAATAATTACAATCACGCTGAAATCTTCCTGAAACGGTATCAGTGTGATATTAATTTCCTGAAAGGGGAAGTTTGTTTTGTTTCTAACAGCTGGTGTGTCTGTAAACGTGCTCTGGGGAAACACCAGGGCTTTTATGCCGATAGTAATAATAGGCGTTATTACGGGATGAAACTTTTCGGTGTCAATAGTAGTAAAGAGTTTATACACATTTTACAATTCGCGCCCAAATACATCGCGACATAGATGACTTATACTTAAAATTGTACAAACAGAATGTTCTTAGGTGAGCGAGTGGTTTTGATGTTTTTTTTAATGTTACGTGTTCAATGTGTATACTAGTGTATTTTCGCTCAAAAGTAGTTTTGATTACAACAGTGATGAGGATTTAATTTAAACCAAACCAAAGTGCAAATACATTAAAATATATTCCGGATTTTCAGGTTCCAGTTACATACTAGGCTAGGTGTGTTTCCCATCTTCGACCACACCGTCACTTAAAATCAGGTGAACTATTACGGTAAAATATTAAAAAAATAACTTGAACGGACTTGAAAAATAACTTCCGCAAAGGAACGCCCCAATCAATCAATTATTATCTGTTTTTTTAATGCAACAAATAATCAGCCAAAAAGGCATACAGGATTTTTGTTCATATAAAATTTCTTAGAAATAAAAAAATATTAAACAAGGGTTATAAATAAATAATAACACATTTAATTACGAGAATTAGGTTAAAAATGAGGCTAATTAAAAGTGTAAACAATCATTCAAATCTAGTAGAAAACCATAAGTAAACCATAGACAATTTTGGTAAATTAAAGATACAAGCATACACTGGTTATTATATTCCGGCCAAAGGCAATACATCAAGCAACACTTGACCAGAAACTCGTAGACCCCTTTGAGCGATGAAGTACACGACAGGGGGACAGATGAGAAGTCTACTGTAGGCTTTGTAATCTCTACCTTGGTATATACCTACTTAAACAATATTGGGTGACACTCGGTACATATATATAAAGTATATATATATTTTTTAATAATAAATAGGCTTGCGTTTGACCGCCATCCTGCCTGATGTTAAGCGAAGATGCGGTCTACGGTACAGCACGCTCGCCTAGAAGAAACCGATTCACTCGCGACTTGAAGGTACCCAGACTATATTCATTGGGGAACACCCACTCGGGCAGCAGATTCCAATGTCTAGCGGAACGATATATAGCTCTAACCTATGTTCAGTCGGTGTCAATTTGATGAGTCGAGTAAATACTTGTTATTTTTCTAACTTGCCGGTGCCAAAAAGTTCTACAGTTTCATCACCTTGCTGTTGTCCTTTGTTATGTTATTCAAAGTTTTGGGTACCGCTGTGATGGCGTTAGCTCTTACCATCACGAAAGCGTCTAATTCGTCTCATCACTTGTTTATCTAGTGTTAAATAAGATTTTCATTTCTTCATTTGTAAATGTATTGTTTACCTGAAATTTATACAGCTACAAGTGTATAAATTCCGTTTGTAAATTCTATCCCGAATATGATATACAAATGTTATTTTCATAAATCATACGTAACATTGTAAGGCGGTTTCTCACCATTGTTATCGTCTATAATTGCAACCTATTTCTGGAGCAACGACGGACGAAAACCACCTGTATTGTTAATATTTATGAATTCATATTACAAAGACGCTGTACAGAAAATATACAAGTTAACGGGTAACTAACAAACGGGTACGGGTTTTGTTTTGTTACTCAAAGTTCTGTGTAACGCTGCAATGGTCATGGACAGGCGTTATCTCTTACCATCAGGAAAGCGTCTCGTTTGTCTCATTATTTTTCAAATAAAAAAAAAAACTTGCTTACGATATGTGATCTGTAACTTCTGCACAGCATAACAAAAAAAAAAGTTTTACGATTTTTATAACTACTAGCTGTGCCCCGCGGTTTTACCCGTGTGGTAATGATGATGATGAAAAGTATCCTATGTCTTATTCCAAGGGCTAAAGTACCATGCAATATTTCACCCAGATCCGTTGAGTAGTTTAGTTTAACAAACAAACAAACTCACATTCGCATTTATAATATTACTAGCTGCGCCCCACAGTATTGCCCGCTACATGTCTTTGGGATACAAAGTAGTTTATGTGTTAATCTAGGGTCCAAGCTACCTCCACACCAAATTGAATCCAAATCCGTTCAGTAGTTTTTGCGTAAAATAGTAACAAACATCCATCCATCCATCCATCCAAACTTTCACATTTATAATATTAGTGGGATATTGATTTTATTTTATGCTGGATGGATTTGATTTTATGCTAATAATCTATCAAGCAATTGAGATTTACCGCAAATATAGACCAAAATAAATGCCAGTAGCTGTGATTTTACTGTAAAATTATTCTCCATTTGTCCATAAATGGCAAAAAATTATTTGTATGGAAATCGAACCACCTTAATATATCTTTCTTTCCATTCAGTGGTACGAATTACAAGTAGAAGTCTTGTAATTACCACATGCCGACCAAAAAAAAAAAAATTTTATGTAAGTACACATGCTCCATTCAGTCGAAAACGGAAATCTATATCATCCACAGAAATATGACCCACACATTCAAATTCACCGATGTAAAATTATACCGACCCCTTATCTCGTCAGTTATCTCCATTCAAAATGAGCCTTCGACCGCAATAACCTGGATGTAAATCGATGATGCTTTGCAAGATGGATAGAGGTTGTTGAAGATTGAGTGTGCCTCTCCTGTGAGCCTATTCTGTCGGGCTATCCTTGTCCTTACTTGTGATATGACCTGTCACAAATTTCAGAGGTGAAAATCATATCTACATAACATGCTACGTTACTTATGTGTGGAGTAATTTGAATAGCTTTGCCAAAGTTTTCAGGTTACTACATTTTAAAGGCTTTTGATAACAGATCATTAATAGAGACAATTATAAATGTATAATACTACAAAAACAGTTTACAAAAACTAAAAAGCCACAGTACAATATAAAAGATATTCACACAGGTAAATTTAATTATTTTGACAAGTATCGATAAATCGCTTTTTAACTCACTTGGAACACAAAACCTAAACATTGTATGGCGTCATCATTACTCTTACAAACGTATGAGTGCCTACTACATAAGCAGCGTGCGGCGAATAGCTGTGTGCGTGACTCCACTGCGTTTGATGTAAACACTCTATCTGCCCTTTTTCTGACATCTGTGCACTGACGATACATGCAAAACAGCAAGCAGTGGACTAGACAATTAGTTAAGGTTTAGGGACCCCTTTACATACGTATCAACCTCACCTTCACTGCCCGTGGCCCCATACCTTCCCAGCCGAATTTGATATCATTCTAGTGTGAATACGTAAGGACCATTTTTGATACCCCATCGTTAAACCACTGAGACAATAGTGCATGTACTGTGGCATAGCAAAGCCACAGAAGTAACTAGTATCTTTACTAGATTGCATGAAGCAGCTTCCTCACTATCCACATCTAAACCAAGGCAACAGACGGACTGCTTTTCGCTATCATGCGAGCGTCACTCTGATATTGCAAGAAGCTGGGTTGGCTTGGGTAAATGCTGGTAGGGGGAAATGCACAATACACTTACTTTACTTGGTGGTAGATCTACTTAGCAGGAGGTCGTCTAGGTGGGTACCACCGCAGTACCAGATACTCTGCCGCCAAGCAGTAGTGTGCAAACATTACTGTGTTCCGGTTTGAAAGGTACTGCAGCTAGCGAAATTACTGGGCTGTTGATACTAACCATCGAAAGTCTTAAAGTAATGAGCGCCAAAGCAGCGATGCCCTGGACTTTGTTTTGTTACCTAAAGTTCTGTGTATCGCTGCAATGGTCATGGACAGGCGTTATCTCTTACCATCAGAAGAGCGTCTCGTTCGTCTCATTACTTAATTCTTATTATCTTATTTAAAGTGGGGGCGATAGGTCCTGCACTGACGTCCCGATTGGGGTGTATTGTGCATTTCCACCAGCGTGGAAAGCTATCCGGCCAGCGTCTACCCGAGCCAACCCAGCTCCTTGAAGTATCGAAGCGAGGCTCTGGGCCGCTGGCATAGTAGCTCCAGTGAGTTGGGTGGAAAGTTCAATGACGATGACATGAATGATGGCGAAGCAGCTTCATGCAGCCTAGGAGCAGTTCTAGTACCTTCTGTGGCTTCGCAATGCAAAAGCACATGCTCTACAGTTTCATTCTCTTGCAAGCAGCCACGGCATAGCGGACTATACGTGGCTCCTAGTTAGTCTCATTACTTTTTACATTAAAAAAAAACACCCCAAGCTGGACGTCAGTGCAGAACTCATCGCCCCCATTCCGAATAAGATTAAAAATAAAAATAATATTATATAGGTATATAGTTGACTGTTTAGGAGCTTTATGGACAAGCGTTATCCATTACCATCAAGAGAGAGTTTCAACAATCTCATTACTCTAACTTGAAAAGAATGGAGCAGAATGATATTTAAAAAAAAAAACATTCGAAAAAAGCATTCCTGCCAGATTCAAGTTTTTAATCTCCGAATTTAATTAAAATTGAGATTCAAAAGTTAATGATAATGGAGGAATAAATTAAAATTGCTATCCCATTACGGCTTTGTTTTGGTTTAATCATTTTCAATTGAGAATAAAAAACATTTTGGATCTCTCTTTATTTTTATCAACTTGTCGTAAAAAAAAACTAGATACTCTTTTTACCTGCACCAGGTATTTTATTTTATTTTTATGTTAAAGTAGCGAACGATGCGCTTTCCTAGTGATAAGAGATAACGCATGCCCAATGTCCATGACCATTGCAGCAATACACCAAACTTTGAGTAGCAAAACAAAGTCCGGGGCATTTTCGTTCCCGTTTGTAAGAATGTATGGATGTATGTTTGTTAGAGATTTACAAGGATAACATGACCCGCCCCCCCCAAAATTCAAAACATTTGAAAGTATATACAACGCACCACCACGCATGTGCGCTTACTGGTACTGCCGTCAAACACCTAGTCGAGCTAGCAACAAATCTATGGATTTGTGTGTCGACTAGTGGCGTTCATTAACCGCTCGTTTTTTTTTTATTATTATTGTTGACAGGCTAGGTGTTTGACCACAGCTCACCTGATGTTAAATGAAGGCGTGGTCGAAGATGGTAAAGCACACCTAGCCTGGAATGAAACTGGCTCTCAAGTGAGGCTGCCGGAACACACCGTTAGATGCTTGGCGGCAGATTTTCAATTTGAGTGTGGTAGCTAGCCAGCCGAGTACTAGAAAGTACCCTACCACCATGCTATGGTTTCCTCACGATGTTTTCCTTCACCGGCAGCTCAAGCTCATTGTTGGGGTTTGAACCCACGCCCTTCGGCATGCGAACCTACCGCGCTAACAACTGAGCTATCATCGCTGTTCTTTATTATTAGAATGGCGCTGCACTGACGTACTCTATGAAAATGACACGTGCGTTGTCTTCCGCGGTCAACTGGTTATGGTAAGTTGACAAACAAATCTGGCGCTACTGAAGAAACAAATCTGGCGCTACTTACAACTACATACAAACTCTTTCTTTAAGGATGTGACTACACAATTCTTTTTTTAGTTTTTTTTTTTTATTACAGGTATTAATAATGATGGTACACAGAACCTACACTAAGCTAATACACTTGTATCGTAAGTTCTGTACTCCTTCAAGGATCCATTTACAATTAAAGATGAATATGGTGATGTGTGTGAGAGAGAGAGATAGAGAGAGAGAGTGAGTGTGTGTGTGTGGATATGTATCAAGATTTTACTCAACAAATACAATTTCATTCTATAATTTGCAGTATTGCTTCAGTTTCGGTGTAATTTAATTCAGATAGCCATGTAATTAATGAGGGGTAAATGATAAATTTAGAGGGGCGGGCCATGTTATCGTAGTAAATCTCTACTCTTTCACGTAAAAACTACTGAACGGATTTGAATGAAATGTATTACGGTGGTAGCTGATTCCCTGAATCAACACATAGGCTTTTTATCCCGAAAACATGTTGCGGATAACACCGCAGCTAGTTTATAATATTAGTAAGGAAGTTTAAAAGCTTTTGGATTTCGCTTACCCTGTGGGTACGGGACCTTAAAAAAAACACCAAAAGAACAGAAATTCAAAGTTAAAAATTGCCACGATAAATCCCCCGCATCCAACCATTACCCACGTCACCACAACAGGGAAACACGTATCACTCTGAACACAGAAACTGACAGATATACTGACAGGTACAACTTCGTTATGATTTTATTTTACATTGGTAGATAGGTTGTTCTTTTTATTCTTAGATTGACAAACGTGACTGGACTCGAAGACGATTCGATTTCTAATGGGTCTAGCCAGATTAATATAAACGATAGTACCTTTTATTCCGGGATAATGTTCCGTGTACCGCGTATTGGCAAACGTAGCGTAGGACGTCCTGAGACTCGATGGAGTGACGATATACGTAGGACACCTGGCGGTGGATGGAAGCGAAAAGCCGAAGATCGGGCTGAGTGGCGTGTCTTGTGAAAGGCCTATGTCCAGCAGTGGACTACAAAAGGCTGATGATGATGATGATGATGATGAATGTTCCGTAAGACACATCTATACCAAATTTCAAGTGGATACGTCCTTTAGTTAGTTTTTTTGATAATCCCATAGTAATCTAACATTTTCCCGGGATAAAAGTGTCCTATATGTTAATCTAGGTAATAAACTGTATGTGTGCTAAATTTCATCCTAATTCATTCAGACATTTTTGCGTGACAGAGTAACAAACATCTAAACATACAAACTTTCACATTTATAACAAGCTACACCCCGCGGTATTACCCGCTGTTCCCACGTGAACACAACATTTTTCGGAATAAAAAATTATAGCTTATGTGTTAATCCAGGGTATAAGCTACCTCCATACTAAATTTAATCAAAATTGGTCCAGCTGTTTGAGTGTGAAGAAGTTACAAATACACTCACAAATTTTCGCTTTTATAATGTTACTAGCTGCGCCCCGCGGTGTTACCCGCTACATGTTTTCGGGATAAAAAGTAGCCTATGTCTAAATTCAGGGTATAAGCTAACTCTATGCCAAATTTCATCAAAATTGGTCCAGGAAACAGAAGTAACAAACACAAACATACTCACAAACTTTCGCCTTTATAATATTAGTAGCATTCAGCACAGGATATATTCTGTGCTGAATCCTACTAATTATAGGTAGGTACTTTTTTTATTTTTATTTTGAATAGGTTCGCGCTTGACCACATCCTGCCTGATGTGAAGCATCGATGCGGTCTAAGATGGAACACGCTTACCTAGAAGGAACCTGTTTACTCTTGATTTGAAGACACTCATATTGTACCTTTCGGGAAACACAGACTCCGGCAAAGAGTTCCACATCCTTGCTGTGCGAATAAAGAATGTGGACTCAAAGCGTTTAGTGCGCACATGGGGAACATCCACCATGTACGGGTGTCGCCTCGGTCGCGTTTGTCTGGCCGTCCGGTAGTAAAAAGGGGCAGGGGGAACCAAGTCGTGCAACTCCAAGGCACAATCTCCGAAATGTATCCGGTAGAAAGCCGATAGACAGGCGACCTTACGTCGATGCTCGAGGCTTTGCAGCCGAGACTTGACCAAAGTGTCATTACTGACAATTCCGATGCGAATATAACTATTCGTATTGTAACCTGAGGTAGAGTTGACTTCCAACAATACGGAGGTGTGCTTGAGGTGACGTCAGAAGTACTAGAAATTGGAGTGACGGTGATAATATAATTTTCCTTATGGGAATAATTTATCATCGGACATGACGTGTGACACACGTGTGAAATGACGTGTGAAATGTTTCAACTTTTATTTGTTATGTGATATTAAGCGGTTGGTTTACTTGACAGGCGTTTGTCGGAACACGGAAAACATCAAGTCGCTGTTTCGTATTATTTTTTTTAAACTTGTTCCATTTCTAGTGCTTTATTACATTAAAAAATATTTTATTCATAAGTTCGTTTTATCATTGCTTTTGTGTTATTTTGACTTTGGATATGACTTTTATTCTACTTAATTTTAAAATAATTTAAATAGTCTGAATAAAATTGTTTCAGTGCCAAACAATTTTATTCAGACTATTTAAATTATCCAATGTGCGATACCAAAAACTAAGATTAAAAAAGCATAGAAATAAAATATATTTTTGAAATACAGTTTCTTTGAAAAGTTAAAAACTGGCACAATACACGAACGTGGACGAAAAAGAAAAAGAAAAAAATCGATGTAACAGGCTGCATTTTTTAAATCTTTTCTTCTATGAACATTATTCGTTTTTTAAATTCGTACTTTCTACTAAAAATGAAGACTGAACCTACTCGTTTCCGTTTAACTGTGAGCTAACAACACGACCGCCAGGAAGATTACAGCTTCACAACTCACAACACCACACAAGATTTGTTTATACATTCCCGGTCGTCTAAACAATACCTAACCTTGGTGATGTAACGGGCTTTCAACGAACATTCATGTATTTTAAGTGGGCAATTCTTACCAACACTGACAATAGACGCTGTGCAGACTGTCAGTTATTGACAGATAACCTTGGTTTTGAGGGGAATATCCTGTATACAGGAACGCTGCCCACGATCCGGTATAACTGCGAAGTCTGATCTATTTAAGGTGGTTCGATTTCCATGTAAATATTTTTTTACCATTTATAGACAAAATATGGAGCATAATTTTGCTGTGAAATTACAACTACTGGCATTTATTTTGATCTTTATTTGCGGTAAAACACAATTGCTTAAGTAAAATAGTAGATTATTCTGTTTTATTCAAAAATCGCAAATTCATAAATTTGAATTTATACTAATAATCTGCTGTTTTATTCAAGCAGTTATGATTTCACTGTAAAATTATGCTCCATTTGTCCATAAATGGCAAAAAAATTGTTTGTATGGAAATCGAACCACCTTAAGGGCAAACCTCACTTGTGTCTGGCAAACTCTTTTTTTTTGACATTACGCACAGCGCCATCTGACCCCAAACTAAGCAGAGCTTGTGTGATGGAAGTCAGATAACTGATAGAATACATATATACTTTTTTTTTGTAAATACTGACTTATAATACATACAGGACACCCAGACACAGAACAAACATTTATTTATACCACAAACTGTTTGTCCTGGGTGGAAATCGAACCCACGGATTACAGCTTTTGAAGCAAATATTCTACCAAATGAGCTAACTGGGCAGTCGTCATAATTGATCATTTTTGTATCAAATGTATAAAATTTAAATACCTTTATTTGTGTCACCAAAGAAGGCTTAGAAAGTCATATTAACTCTGCGTTTAGGATTCAACTCAACTTAGAAAAACTTAAATACTTAGACACCGACCTCGGAAAAACCAAGGCAGAAATTCATTGGAACCTTTTCTAAAAAGTTATTTTCTTTTTTGTTCACGACCTTCGAGTGTTACCAGTAATGCATTTAGTAGATTCAGACCGTACATTCCTGAATCCCAACGTTTTCTCAGAGACATTGTAAAGGAAAACGATCATCATGTGTTTCTACGTGTTACGAATCTTTAACGTTTTCAGGACGAGGCCAGAGCGACTAATTTAACGATACAGACGGACAAAAAATATAACTAAAACGTGCTACGTATCGCTGTTAGTTTTACTGAAACAATACGACGGCGGCGCCTCCAGTAATCCAAATAAATGAACTGGAACGTTCTACTAGAAAAACTAAGCTTAGCGAAATTCGAGAGTAGATTAATTCAGGACCAGAGAGAATCAGAAGTATTAAAGTTTTCTTTTGTTAGCTGGCTCGAGAGACGAATATATTTAGGCTTTTCTGTAGACGAACTGGCTTACCGGTTTAGCGGTTAAATCTTCTCGGATAACTTTATTTCATGCCTTTATTCAGTAATTTGTTTTTGTAATTAGGGTTCCGTACCCAAAGGGTGAAAACGGGACCCTATTACTGAGACTTCGCTGTCCGTCCGTCCGTCTGTCACCAGGCTGTATCTCAAGAACGGTGATAGTTAAAATTTTCACAGATGATGTATTTCTATTGCCGTTATAACAACAAATACTAAAATACAGAATAAAATAAATATTTAAGGGGGCACCCATACAACAAACGTGATTCTTTTGCCGTTTTTATAGATAACGGCACGGAACCTTTCGTGCGCGAGTCCGACTCGCACTTGGCCGATTTTATTTATTTAATTGTTTGCTCACTTTTTTATTTTTACTGACATTGTTAAGTGAAAGTGTGGTCGAGGATGGTAATGAACACCTAGCCTGGAATGGAAAAACTCGCTAGTTAGTTAATAAAGCTGACAGTGACGTCGTTTATTACATTTCCTCTAGTAAGTTTGTAAATAGGCAGCATATATTCACGGCACGTGCATGGCTTGGCAAGCCATCGGTCGGTTAGCGCGAATTACACATTAGTGCGTGATTAGTTCCAGGAATACCTGTTATGATTGTTGAGTAAAATAATGCTAAAGTTACATCCCCGGCGGAAGTGTTGGTTTATGATCTGCGTTGAATTCAAAACGATGTTATAGATTTTTTTTTGGCTACTGCACCAAAAAAAAAGTTTTCGGGGCAGTTTTCCCATCACCCATTCATTCCCAATTTGTGGCGATGATAGCTCAGTGGTTAGCGCGGTCGGTTCGCATGCCGAAGGGCGTGGGTTCAAACCTCAATAATGAGCTTGAGCTGCCGGTGAAGGAAAACATCGTGAGGAAACCATAGCATTGTGGTAGGGTACTTTCTAGTACTCGGCTGACGAGCTATCACCCACAAGTTGAAAACCAGCCACCTAGCATCTAACGGTGTGTTCCGGCAGCCTCACTTGAAGAGCCAGTTCCATTCCAGGCTAGGTGTGCTTTACCAACTTCGACCACACAGTTACTTATCATCAGGTGAGCTGTGTTCGGAAAACTTAGCCTGTAAACCATTAAAAAAAAATCTTCTACGGATCTCCTCATATCTGTCTCCTGAGCGTAGCACTCTCCATAACTCGTCGTGCTACGTTGACTTTGTGTTTACTAATAACTTTGTCTCATTACTTTATATATGTACTTAAAAAATCTGCTCTTCCGTTTCGGTCCGAAGCAATCCTTCCCAGCACTCCAAACTTAATATCAGAGCTGAGTTCCAATTCCTCGTCATAATGGAACCCAATTAAAATCGTCTTGACGCTATATTGACTCTTCTTGATTTGATTTAACAAACCGGAATCAAATTTGGGAAGATTTGAGGCGTAAGCATTTATTCTCGAGTGTTTTAGTTAGTGATTATCTTTGTAAAGTTTACCATAACGTACATTTATAATTCACTAGCGGACGCCTTGCGGTTTCACCCGCGTAGTTCCCGTTCCCGTTGGAAAACAGGGATAAAAAGTAGCCTATGACACCCGGGGATAGTGTAGCTTCTAAACGGTGAAATAATTTTTGAAATCGGTCCAGTAGTTTCGGAGCCTATTCAATACAAACAAACAAATCTATTTTGTAACCTTTGTCTGTCTCTGTTTGTTTGTTTTTGTGCTTGTTACAGAATTAAACGTTTTTCTTTCTTTCTTTCAATGAAATCTTTCCTCTTTACATAGATAGATAGATAGATGGAAGTAAGATAGGCGTATTCTAAAATTCAATTCTTTAGCTGATTCGGAAGATTGTGAGCTACATTGTTGGGTCACTGGCCACTGTATATTTATCAAGATTAATCTATTTTCCCTTTCCTGTAATCTAAAAGACATTAGAGAAAGTAAACACGCGGAAGCACTTTGATTTAGAAATGAATTATGGATGTCGAACGGGAAGATAGAAGTATGGCAAAATGATTTTTAATATCTGGGCTTATTAGAATTGGTGAATTAAAATTTGGTTACAAGGTGAGGTTTGCCATCGTTTCTGTGTATTAAAAACCGGCCAAGTGCGAGTGGGACCCGCGCACGAAGGGTCCCGTACCATTATCTATAAAAACGGAAAAAGTCACGTTTGTTGATTGGGAGGCCCTTAAATATTTATTTTATTCTGAATGTTCAATGTTTATATTTAGTTTATTTACTCAGTCTCGACCAAGCGCTCGAAGAGTCAACACGTCCTGAGGATGCCTCGTGTAGAGGTGAAACACGTGTCGACAAAGTGGTTACTGCAGAGAGGAGGATTCTTGATTATTTTAATTAGATTTTTTGTAGTTTTAATTTTATATATTTGTCAAATTAAGAATATTTCTAAGTTTATGAGTTCTAGATTTTAAGTAAGATTAGGGTTTTTTAATAAATAAGCAGTGTAAAATTAGTTAAATTTAAGTCTCCTCGTCACTGTTGGAACTGGAACGACGGTTAAGCGGAAATAAACTAAATATAAACATTGAACATTCAAAATGAACTTCCGCAAAGTAACGCCTGAATCAATCAATTATTTATTTTATTCTGTTTTTTTTTTTGTATTTAGTGTTTTTTAATGGTTTACAGGCTAGTTGCTGTCCACAGCTCACATCTTTTCTACTAAAAAAATCTTTGTTTGTTAGAAATTGGCTTATTTTTGACCGCCTTCTCACATGGTCTAAGATGGAACACGCTTGCCTAGAAGATACCGATTCACTCTCGACTTGAAGACACCCAGATTATATCCATCGGGGAACACCCACTCAGGCACGCATTCCACTGTCTAGCAGTCCGCACAATGAACGTGGAATCAAATCGGTTCTTTAAAGTTTAGCAAATTTTATATCTTAGTTCAAGTGTCGCAGCATATACGAGCAAGCTTCATTCGGTAAACGTTTCCACGATACAGGAAATCATTGGAACGCGTCATAATCCCGGACATCCGGAAATCCAGTCGGGGATCGCAACCCGACATATCCGTAAATAGTAAATAACCTCTTTCGACTCCTATTGAAACATTTACGTCGTCATATTGGCACTCCTTGTTTCATATTTTTATAGCTTTATCAGCGCATATACATGAAGTTATACGAAGTAGTAGTAACAAATAGTCGCATCACTGTGAATTCTTCTTCTTTAATTTTAGCGTCTCATTTTGTGCAGTGTCAAGTTTTGATATTGTCAAAGTCATTATCGTCAGCCTATCGAAGTTCACAGCTTGACATAGGCCTCTCCCAAGATGCCACTCAGCCCAATTTTCAGACTTTCACTTTCATCCACCGCCAGCTGTCCTACGTATATCGTCACTCCATCGAGTCTCAGGGAGTCCTACGCTACGTTTGCCAATTCGCGGTCTCCACTGCGGTCGTGTGGTAGAACATATCTACCACACCGGTTATCGGTACTTTTGTAAGTCTAAGTCGCAGTCTAGTGACAAAACAAGTCTTGATTTTTGCATAATAAAAGATACACAGAAATCAGTCATCAAATGGCGAAGTAATCGGGATAACAAATAATTAGAATCAGTCGATTTGAGGTTTTTTTTATTTATTTATAATTATACGCTCCACAGACACTGGGGTCCGTGACCTTTGTCAACTTTACTTACATATTTATTTATTTTTTTACAGTTTTCGTCGATTTGAGGTTCAACAGTAAACAGTAAACAGAAATTACTGGGCTGTTGAGACTAACCATCGAAAGTCTCCAAAGTAATGAGTGCTAAAGCAGCGATGCCCTGGACTTTGTTTTGTTACTCAGAGTTCTGTGTATCGCTGCAATGGTCATGGACAGGCAAGTTTATTATCTTCGACCACACAGTCACTAAACATCAGATGAGGTGTGGTTAAACATCTAGCCTGTCCTAAACCTTTGAAAAAAATAATTTCATCAGTCATTCGCACAGAGACTGCCAAAAAAAAGGTATATAAAAAAACGTATGCCAAATGGGCCCATGGCTGCATATTGCTACAAACAAAAGCCGCCGGTTTTCAGATGAATCCTATAAATTACAGGTACAATTAATAACTTGTATTAAAGTTGAAATTCAAGTATAATTTGGTACAACATTTTAGATTGATGCCCACAAAAACTGGAGTCTGGTTTTGTTTTCCCTTTTTTATAACCCATCAAGATAAGGTAAACATTGTACCTCCTTCAACAATTTCAGGACTTGTTTTACTGCCCGTAAAAATAAATCACAGTACGTCAAAAATTTTATTATTTTTTTAACAAGTTACAGTTGAATTATTTATTTATATTTTTCCAAAAGGTTTCATCAAAGTTTCAGTAACATAAAGTAAGCTATGAAATTAAACAGGATAAAAAGGTAAAATTATAATATACTATACAAGGTTACAAGCTTGGGGTATACTTTTTTTTATGTAAAAGTTATGAGACGAACGAGACGCTCTCCTCATGGTAAGGAAAACGTCTGCCCATGACCATTGCAGCGATACACAGAACTATGAGTAGCAAAACTTTGAGACTTTTTTTTTTCTTTGGTTTTGGCGTCGCGTTTTAGCATTTGCCAGTGTCAAGTATTTATATATGTTCAAGTTACAAAAGTTAAATAAGTGTCCTCGTAGCTAAAGTTGTAGTCAAAGTCCAGTCTTGGTCATGCTTTAGTAAAGTAGTGGTGATTTTACTATAAAGCTTCGATGGAGTTTTGAAAGCAACACGAAAAGTCATGTTTCGCCACATTATATCATTTTCCCACACTCGCGCTTGTGTTCCGGCACTTTATCAATTAAACACCACCATTTTATGCATAAATACTCGATAAAACACTAGTTTTGGGAAAAAATATAACAGGGCGACACGACTCTTTCCGCGTTCCCGCCAAACCCGAGTGAATTTTATTTTACATAAATCAACAAAACAAATGAAGATCGCGTTGCTGCTTTGAAAAAATATGTATAATATGCCTTGAGAGCTGTAGGGCGTGGGTTCGATTCCCACTCAGGGCAAACATTTTGTGAATAAACAAATGTTTGTTCTGTGTCTGGGTGTTCTGTATGTATTATAAGTATGTATTTACAAAAAAAAAAGTATTTATGTATTCTATCAGTTATCTGACTTCCGTCACACAAGCTCTGCTTAGTTTGGGGCCAGATGGCGCCGTGTGTATAGTCCTACGATATTTATTATTTATTATTATTTTAAAATATTTATTAGATTTGTGATGTAAAAGATTTACATTTTATGTGACAGCCCTGTTGGTTTATTGGTGGTATGTCTGCTTCGAGAGCTGAAGGGTGTGGGTTCGATTCCCACTCAGGACTAACATTTGTGTGACTAACATCGATGTTTGTTCTGTGTCTGGGTGTACTGTATGTATTATAAGTATGTATTTACAAAAAAAAAGTATTTAAGTATTCTATCAGTTATCTGATTTCCATAGTACAAGCTTTGCTTAGTTTGGGGTCAGATGGCGCTGTGTGTATAGTCCTTCGATATTTATTTTAAAATATTGATTAGATTTGTGATGTAAAAGATTTACATTTTATGTGAATAATTATATTTATGTACTTTTGTTAGTTTTGATTACAAAAGAAACATTAAATAAGGAAGGTAGAGCGAAGGTTATAAAACTTATAAAATGACGACTCTATAACAGAAAGCGTCTGAATTTCAATTAGGTACAGAGCGACCTTTTAATTATATTTTTAGGGTCTTCATTTCTAAAAAATAAATTGTACTTTATGCCCACGATAACGAAAGCAAACGCTCATTACCGGTTTTTAAGTAAACAAGGATCTACAGCTTCATTAATTAGAATAAACGCACAAAGCGTTTTCAGACCTGCCTTGTAAAAACTTTGATGACTGGAACCCGTTGCCAGCGTCTCTCTCTTCCAACTAAGTATACACACACACATGTTTAAGAAAAACGTAAATAGTTTATTTCTTAGCAAACGTGCTCCATCTTCGGCCACATCGGACCTTTCCATCAGACTAGATCGTAGCTAAACGTATGCCTAGTCCAAAGTAAAAAACGAAATGGTTTAATTCTCCATCTTATTGATTTTGCGACTTAACTAGGAACGTTTTCAAATTTTTTTTAAATGTAAAAACAATTTTTTAAATCTTTCATTTTGACTTTCATTTGACTGATCCGATTTTCATGAAATTTCAATGGGACCACTTGGAAAGTATACCTTTTTACACGAAAAAATAACTTCTTGAATCAGTTCAGGCGTCTTTGAGTAGAACTTTCATTAAAAAAATCCGACGAATTGAGAAACTGTCCTTTTTTTTGAAGTTGGTTAAAAAATAAGGAAGCTGCTTCATGCAATCTAGTGAAGAAGAAAGAAGAATTTAGAACACAAGAAGCACTTAGTTAGTGATAAGAGTTAGTTAATTTTGTCATTTGTTTTAGGTATGATACTGTCAGGTAAATCGGCTGTCTGTTTAACATTTTCTTTTACTTTCTTCTCAAGACATTTCCATGTGTATGTGTACTTATCAAGGCTGTCTGAAAACGCTATAAACAAGAGTCGTTTTCGTGGTCCACGTCACCATTTCCTCAATCTTACACAGTTTACGAGATACGAGTTTAACGTGAGACAGATATAACAACAAGTTGAAAACATCAAACATTTTTGAAGCGAACACATTAGCGGAAATTGGGGGATTTATCTCCATTATAAATTCGGAGCTTTCATGACAAGGTGGGCTGAGCGGAAAGGGGCTCATTGTGCTCTTATGAACTTTTGAATGAAATGGCAAATACGTAGTTTGTATGACTACGTAAAAATATACGTATACATAAAAATTTTGTACCGATGATAACTAAGTGGTTAGCGCGGTCGACTCGCATGCGTGGGTTCGAACCCCAACAATGATGAGCTGCCGGTGAAGGAAAACATCAATAGGAAACCATGGTGGTAGGGTACTTTCTAGTACTCGGCTGGCTAGCTACCACCCTCAAGTTGAAAATCTGCAGCCAAGCACCTAACGGTGTGTTCCGGCTGCCTCACTTGAGAGCCAGTTCCATTCCAGGCTAGGTGTGCTTCACCATCTTCGACCACACCGTCATTTAACATTGATTGATATTATTATAGTGGTATTGGTGACTATATAAAGAGTTGATTAACTCTTTATTGTCACCAAAAATAATACAATACAGAAGAAAAAGAAAGTAAACTTAAATGAAAGGTAATTAACATCAGGTGAGCTGTGGTCAACCTAGCCAGTCAACAATAAAAAAATATGTTAAAGATATCTCTATGTACGTTTGTGTTTCTATTAAAACATTGATTAATTATCAACAAGCGAGGTAAGGCTTGTGATAAAAAATGACATACTAACTAAATCTACCAACCTCACCTACTTCTTCGGCAGTCTTAATCTCCGACCCTTAACGTAATACGGCTTGTAAGTCGAAAGCAGTAGATCCTCGTGCCCTCCATTAACATATTTTACGCAGACTGTAATCTGGCCCGAGAAATGGACCGTAAATATATTGTCTGTGTGGAAAGGGTTTTAAGGACTATAGTAGAAAGGCTTGTATATTTCTATCAAATATATTTTAGCAGATTATGCTAATCCTTTAAAAAGTATGGCTTAAAACAAGCAATATTAACACATCATTTATGTTTTTTTTAAGTTAATGTGTTCAATGTTTTTTATTTTTTAAACCTTAGTGGGAAGACACTGTCTGCAGCAACACAGCGAAGGCTACAGCTGCAGGCAGGGTTACTATACATACCTGTACTATTTTGATGAACCATTAAATTTAATTGTATTTGTATTTGTACACCTAGCCCGGAATGGAAATAATTCACAACTGTTTTTACCCGACTGCAAAGGAAGGGTTATGTTTTTCGCGCGTATCTTGTATGTATGTAAACATCTTTTTTACTTCGTATCTTCCAAACGGCCAAATCCATTACGACAATTATGGTATCTTTAGACTCGTCACGATAACCCAACTGTCCTTAGAGGGTGGTTGTAAAAAAAATCGAGATTGTGTATTAGTGACGCAAAGTAGTAATACGTAAATAAAAATAAATAATCAAACCTATCAATTAAGTTATCTAAAAGGAAATTAAAAAGGGTATTACAATTTTCTTTTTTATATTGTAGGACATTAAACACAGCGCCATCTGACCCCAAACTAAGCAAAGCTTGTACTAGAGGACAGATAACTGATAGGATACTTAAATACTTTTTTTTTGTAAATACATACTTATATTACATACACCTAGACACAGAACAAACATTTGTTTATATCACAAAATGCTTGTCCTGGGTGGGAATCGGACCCACGCCCTTCAGCTCTTGAAGCAGACATACCAATGAACCAACAAGGATGTCGTCCAAAAAATATATCGAAGTTATATGTTTAAATTTAATTAGGAATAATAAATCGGTTTAAAAAATTATTTTGCCTTCAATTGTAGCTATTTAATTCGCAGTCAAATTCTTCAGCCTGTAACTCTACTCCCCTTAGATTTTACGATTGACTACAGAACCTAGCAGCCCCGACTAAAAGGTTCCAATTTTTACCTGACACCTTTACAGTGTTTCTAAAGTTATAATGAGTTACTAAAATTGTTTTATGCTGCGCTCCGTAATATGACCACTTGATAGTGGGTAAAGTTATATTGGACTCTGCCTACTTTGAACGTCTACTTTTATGGCAGGGGCTTGGAAAATGATATGTAAGCGAAAACCGACATGCGAGCAGGTTTATAGTTAACTAGGGGCCCGTCCCAGCTTCGCACGGGTAGACATTTATTTTTTAACTAAAAATAAATGTCCACCAAAAATTACACAGGGATAATTTAGCATTCTAATGGTGAAAGAATTTTTGAAATCGGTTCAGTAGTTTTTGAGTTTATTCGTTACAAACAAACAAAAATCTAAAAATGCAAATGTTTCCTCTTTATAATATTAGTGTAGATAACTTTTTAGGTGGTTCGATTTCCATACAAATAGTTTTTTGCCATTTATGGACAAATGGAGCACAATTTTACAATGAAAACACAGCTACTGGCATTTATTTTGGTCTTTATTTGCGGTAAATCACAATTGCTTGAATGAAACAATTGTGCTGTTTCATTCAAGCAATTGTGATTTACCGCAAATAAAGACCAAAATAAATGGCAAAAATTTGTTTGTATGGAACGATTTCCACACAAACAAATTTTATTCCATACAAACCACCTTAAGGTAGAATTTTACCCCAAAACACCCCGCGACGTGAGTCCTTGCTTTTGTTCTGGATTAACAGTTTATCACAACAATTAATTTAAAATTATTAAGAAAATGTATGAAGATTTCTCATTCACCTCATAGATATCAGAATTAACAAATGTACAAATCTAAAAAAAAATATCTGTTTGTAGTCATAGAAAAGAAAACAATAGTAAATTTAATATTGAACAGTAATAAAGCAAAAGAAAGTTACAATTAAATTTATACAAATATTAAAGATATAAAAAAAAGAAAAAGTTATTAAGTTGTTCATTATTAAAGTTATACTCTATTTTATTAATAGTCCTAGTGTCAATTAATCTCCTTTTTACGTTATTTACGTTAGCTGTACTTGACTGACGCGGCTGTACTTGACCAAGACTGGTCTTTGACTATAACTATAGCTATGAGGCAACTTATCTAATGTTTGAAACTTAAAAATATAAAACACTTGACACTGGATAATGCTCAAAATGCAACGCTAAAATCAAAGGAAAAAAACCCTAAGTTAGTAAAAAAAAAAACACAAAATGTGTCAAAACCACGTCTGTTTTCATAGTAAAATCTTCTTTAATTCATCAAGGTCATAAAACGTTTATTTTTACACCTACAAGCTACTACTTATTTTATTTCAGTGTATTAGAATATGTTTTATATCCCATGCAGAGTCCAGTACGAATAAACGTTAGAGGATATACCGGTAATCGCAGTTTAATCTCTTGATTCCACTTGATTTTATTGGAAACTGCGTCTTATTTCGCAATGTTTCTGTTGAGATAAATCTACAT
Organism: Biston betularia; assembly: GCA_905404145.2. Classification (NCBI taxonomy): domain Eukaryota; kingdom Metazoa; phylum Arthropoda; class Insecta; order Lepidoptera; family Geometridae; genus Biston; species Biston betularia. Next base: position 13,430,386 of record FR989873.1, read on the forward strand.
TTCCGCTTCAAATATAAACAAACATAACGATCTGTATTACATAACTCAATGTCAGGTAAACTTTTTAGCACTTCTTTTTTGGTTTTGGCTTCGCAGTTTGTGGATTTGCCAGTGTCAAACTCCAACTTCTTTTATGATTCAAAATGGAACAATCCTTTTTCAAAATCAAACAAAACGTTTCCAGCCAGTATTCAAAATTTAAATTTAGTAAGGATTGTTACAAGTTTTCTTATGAAACTACTAAAAGTATAGAGTAGGCTTTTGGGGAACGCGGAAAGTGTCGTGTCACCCCATTTTTTTCCAAAACTAGTGTTTTTTCGAGTGTTTATGTATAGAAATAGTGTTGTTTTATTCGTAAAGTGCCTAATTATAATCACCAGTGTAGGAAAATGATATAATGTGAAACATGACTTTTCGTGTTGCTTCCAAAACTCCATCGAAGCTTTATAGTAAAGTCACCACTATTTTACTAAAGCATGACTGGACTTGACTGACACGAACTGTTCTTGACAAAGACTAAGGACTTTGACTATAACTTTAGCTACGTGGACACTTATTTAACTTTTGAAACTTGAAAATATAAAATATTTGACACTGGCAAATGCTCAAAACGTGAGGCCAAAACCAAAGAAAAAAACGAGACGTGGCAGTTACAGCGGGCCTAACCGCGGTTTCAGCTGGCCGATGTCGCAGGAAGATTTTAATCAGAACAAGCACGTTCGACACGATCTCCGACGTTACTAAACTTTCTATCTTTGCGACAATTTAGAATTCGTGTACCTATGTTCCGACCCAATTAGTGAACTTTGGACAGGAGTTTCAAGCAACTATTTGTAGAGATATTCCGGCAATATCGCCTTTTGCGATATTTAGGCAGCATTTAATTTGAGCAGCAAACTATCGGAGTTCGGAAAACAGATATGGTTGGGAAAATATAGTTAGTTTGACTTGTTGAAATTTCAATGTCAATTGTAACTCTATTGTAAATTCATTTATAAATATTAATACTTACATATCAGATTTTTTATGTCAAAGTAATGAGACGAACGAGACGCTCTCTTCATGGTAAGAAATAACGCATGTCCATGACCATTGCAGCGATACATAAAACTTCAAGTAACAAATACAAAGTCCAAGGCATCGTTGCTGTGGCGCTCATTACTTTGAGACTTGGTTAGTCTCAGCCATATAATTTCACTAGCTAAAGTAACCTTCAAACCGGAATACAGTCATGTTTACACACTATTGCTTGACGGCAGAATATCTGGTACCACGGTGATACCTAAACGATCTTCTAAGGATATCTAGTTTTTCAAACATAAAAAAGGTTCAACAAGCCAAAATAATTTAAGAAAATAAAAAAAATAATTAAAATTCTGTCTTTCGAATCCTCTTCAAAATGTATTCAATATAACCTTAACCAAAGACAATTTCTAAAACATAATTTCTATCTACAATATTCGTAATTGTCTATGAAACTTCGACAATTTGCAGTTTCAAATTAAATTAAAATATTTTCAAAGTTTCGTTGAAAGTTGAATTCTGTTTCTCGTCTTCGACAGTAGGTATACAACGATTTAATACTTTATAGAGAAGACATCCTAATGTTTGACTGTTATGAAAACAGTAAATTTAATTAGAGACTATATATTATAAATATATTCTAAAAATACAAAAAAAGTTGAAAAAAAAACTGAAGTTAAACTGCGACATCGCAATTTCAACTATAAAGTAAAAAAAAAAAATACAAATATTGTACTGATAACACCAAAGACATAGGTCAAATTCTAGTGTTATAATTTCAAAAATATCATGAAATAAAAATACAAAACATTGATTCACATTTTTTTTTATTACTGACCAATATCATTACTAATTTGTCAATGAAATAAAAAATGTATCAACATAAAAAATTACATTATAAAATATATACCTACTAGCCGATTACTAGAAAGTACCCCTACCACCATGCTTTGGTTCTAAGAGAATTTTCCAATATAAGACGCCAGAAATGTAAGAAATCGTTTCTATCTGGCAGGTGTCTTTAATATGGGTTGTCGTTGTCAGTTTAGGTAAGTGCTTTCGTTATTCCAGAGTTGCTAATGAAGCAGATCTCAATATTTGTGCTTACTTACAATTACTTGTTGTTATTCAAGTCTTGATTTAGGTGAACTTTGTCTTAACAATTGTATTTCAACTTATGATAAAAAAATATTTTTAATGATCCGAAAATTGCAGAGTAAATTTATAAAACTCTGCAAATTTTTTTTCTCTCAGGTGAGCCTGTGTAATTTTAAGGTTGATATTCGAAGTTCGAAACCAATTTCGCCTGAGTCATAGAGGTAGTAGATACGGTTTTAAATGTAAGGATTTCCATTCTTTGTTAAATTATCTGTACTGCTGACTTACTAAAAGTGGAAATTGTTTTTATTATGCGAGCCATGAAACCAAAAGTGAAGTACTTCAAATATGTTACTTTTTTAATTCACGAAAACATATTAAACAAATAAATGTCTTTCTATGTCAATGTCAAAGTGACAGCTCAGGTGTAATAAACATTTTTGCCCTTAAAGTACTGAAAGGGAGTATTTTGTTACCATTCGCCACATAAAGACATCTCGCTACCTGAACCAACACATAGACAAAGTTTATATGTCAGCCAAAGTTTATAACAATAGGTAACCGAAAATGAATTAAAATAAAACATAACGATAACAACAACAAACATTACGGTTTACTGTTTAACAAAGTTAAACAACAAATAACGGGGAGACAGAAACACATTCGAGTCTAAGAAATGAAACATGAATTAACAAAACGACGAAAAATTTACAACTCCAGCAATGCTACCAGTCAAAAATTTCAAATTCAACCACGTTTATCAAATATCGTTTTATTTCCCTCAACAAGGAAAATTACAAAAAAATCAATAATACAATATTGCCAAAATATTGTATAGTATTTAAATATTCTATCAGTTAACTGACTTCCATAGTACAGGTTTTGCTTAGTTTGGGGTCAGATGGCGCTGTGTGTAATGTCCTATGATATTTTCTTATTTATTTATTCAATGCTACATGGAACTTAGTTTAATAAGTAAATATAATTATATTGTTTTTTTACGTTTTTTTTTATGGTTGACAGGCTAGATGTTTGACCACAGCTCACCTGATGTTAAGTGAAGGTGTGGTCGAAGATGGTAAAGCACACTTAGCCTGGAATGGAACTGGCTCTCAAGTGGCTGGCTTCCGGAACACACCGTTAGATGCTTGGGGGCAGATTTCCAATTTGAGGGTGGTAGCTAGCCAGCCGAGTACTAGAAAGTACCCTACCACCATGCTATGGTTTCCTCACGATGTTTTCCTTCACCGGCAGCTCAAGCTCATTGTTGGGGTTTGAACCCACGCCCTTCGGCATGCGAACCTACCGCGCTAACCACTGAGCTATCATCGCTACAAAATATGAAACGTAATTATGAAAGCTTCTAAGTTCTACCTGGCTATATCTTTCCTAGGTTATAACACCTTCGTGTTTTTCCGTGAATTAAAAAAAAACGGGATGTAGATACGTATATTTCTATTTTGTTTTATAAATCACATGTACAAAGTCTTCTACAATGCTGGTATTTCTGCATTACTTTACTCGGCGTTGAACAATGGACATCGCCAGGCTTTTTATCTCAAGAAAGCTTCAGATCTCGAGGGAAAAATTGAGCGAAAGAATGTAGGCGTGGATTTTTAAAGACGTTTTTAAGTAAATCGAAATTTTACGAGAATTGAGGTACAGAAAATCAGTTGAGTTGTTTTTATTTCACTTTTATAAGACTCCATTGGAATCAAGGTAATTATTTTAAATCGATGTTTTTTTATACAGAAAATAAAAAAAGAAAGAATACATTTATTTTGTCACACACAACACTACAACAATAATAAAAATACTACATGAACAATGATAATAATATTAATAAAAATTACATAAATTTTTACAAGATTGTTTTTTTTATGTGAAAAATAATGAGACGAACGAGACGCTTACCTGACGGTAAGAGATAACGCCTGTCCATGACCATTACCGCGATACACAGAACTGAGTAATAAAACGAAGTCCAGGGCATCGCTGCTTTGGTGCTCATTACTTTGAGACTTTCGATGGTTAGTCTCATCAGCTCAATAATTTCGCTAGCTGCAGTACCCTTCAAACCGGAACACAGTAATGTTTACACACTACTGCTTATTATATTTTTTTTGGCTTATCATTTTTTTTTTTTTATTGTTGACAGGCTAGGTGTTTGACGACAGCTCACCTGATGTTAAGTGAAGATGTGGTCGAAGATGGTAAAGCACACCTAGCCAAACCTTTTAACCTTTTCGTTCACCTTTACTAGGTATTTACGTACCAAGTTAAGAAAGCAGCTTGTTCCATTTGACGGCCCTTTTGTCTCATTGGTAGTATGTCTGCTTCAAGAACTGTAGGGCGTGGGTTCAATTCCCACCCAGAACAAAAATTTGTGGTATAAATAAATGTTAATTTGGTCTGTGTCTGGGTGTATTGTACGTATTTACAAAAAAAAGTAGATAATAATTCTATCAGTTGTCTGACTTCCATAGTACAAGCTTTGCTTAGTTTGGGGTCAGATGGCGCTGTGTGTAATGCCCTAAGATATTTTTTATTATCCTGGAGATATAAAAAAATGTAGTCGAAACATTGACGTAACAATATAACATATTTATATTTGCAGTGATAATGAAGTACTGCTTTGTATTGGGGATAAAAAAAGACTTGAAGAGAAGTTGGTATGTTATTGAAATGTCTATCGTATACGATTATTTTAGTTCTCCGTTTACTCGCGCAGACAATAGAGATCGTCTAATCAATATGCATTATGCTAAACAGTTGTGACGATTCATTTTCTCTCCCCCATCCTAGTTAAACCACCTACCTCCTACCTTTCGCTATTGCTTCGCCTTTATAGTAAAGTAAAGGTAGGATTGCAATAACTCGAGTAGAGTACTCGAGTACTTTTCTTTTAAAACTGTAGAGAGAAGTTACGCTTCGTGAGCTGACTTTTAAATTCAAATAAATAAATATTACATTACACACAGCGCCATCTGACCCCAAACTAAGCAAAGCTTGTACTATGGGAGACAGATAACTGATAGAATACTTAAAATACTTTTTTTTTTGTAAATACATACTTATAATACATACAGTACAGAAACAAATATTTTTTATACCACAAATTTTTTATCCTGGGTGGGAATCGAACCCACGCTCTTCAGCTCTTGGAGCAGACATACTACCAATGAACCAACAATACTTGGTGGTAGATCTCTTTAGCAGGAGGTCGTCTAGGTAGGTACCACCGCAGTACCAGATATTCTGCCACCAAGCATTACTGTGTTTTGGTTTGAAGGGTACTGCAGCTAGCGAAATTACTGGGCTGTTGAGACTAACCATCGAAAGTCTCAAAGTAATGAGCACCAAAGCAGCGATGCCCTGGATTTTGTTTTATTACTCAAACTTCTGTGTATCGCTGCAATGGTCATGGACAGGCGTTATCTCTTACCATCAGGAGAGCGTCTCATTCGTCTCATTATTTTTCACAAAAAAAAAATGGCTGTCAATTTATATCGCTCTCATGAGACTTCCAACGAAGTTCGAACGGACACGTATCTACCGCGTCAATTTATTTCCACCTCAGAACGACACGATTTTTTTTCATCATCTTGATTTATATCTCGTAAACGTACCGCATGATTCACGTCGGCACACAGGAATATTTTTAACGAGCGTATTTTAACCCGGTTTCCAAAAAACAGACACGGCAAGTCTTCCGCGTACGCCGAACGAAGGGAACACTTAAGAACTCATCGCTCCGTGCGCCGCCGGCCCACTGCCAACTTTTCGACGTCAAAAAAGACGCTTTAAGTTCCAGTCGTAAATATAGTAGGGTGAACGAACGGTAACACTGACCTCCTTTCTGCGTGATGTTGAACGTGCGGAGCCGGTACGAGTCCTCGTCGGGCTCTTCTTCGGGCTGGTGGGAGTTGCGAGGGACGTCGAGGAAGGCGTTGGAGCGGCGCGGTTGCGAGTTGTGAGCGGGCGGCGGGCGGCGGCGAGCGGAGGCCTGCCGCCGGACCGCCGGCGGAGTCTCGGCTTCCGCCAGCCTCGGCTCGGAGCTGTACCGAGCGCGGGTTTCCCTGTCGAGCTGCTGCTGCTGCTGCTGCCTGCGATGGCGCACCGAGCGGCCTCCCGTGATGCGAGCGGACTGCGACCGCGCCGCGGGCCTCCGACGCGGCGCCGGCGTGGTCTCCGGAGGCGCCGCCAATGCCTCCATACTCGCCGAGGCGGGCGCGCATATCGACTGCGAGCGCTTCGTACGTCCGTCCGTAGCCATGGTCGCGACGTTACTAAACTCTGAAAGCTTTTCTCCTCCCGCCCGCCCCGGCCCCGCGCGGGCGGGCGGACTTGTTGCATTCAATATCACGAGATTACTTCAATTTTTAATTTCGCTAATTCACGTATCTTCATGAATGGATTGTAAACAATCGAATGTATTTAGAGAGTGGGAAATTAAATTGACTACAGGCAAATAACTTTGTGCTACAAATTAAATAACTTTTTGCTTGTTGGTTATTCTTTTTTTATTGTGTGGGAAACTAGTTTCGTTTATTAATTTCCGCGAACAATGTTAGAATAACGCTCGTGTTCTTTGTTGTAGAGATGGTATATACGTCGGTACGTGCGTGCTTCATCACGGCTCGTGCCAATATTAGCAGTGTTGTAAATCTCACGTGATATTAACCAGGCGCCAGGTTTTTGTGCATAATTTAGGATAAAGATTAATTTGGTTATTGAGAGTTTGGGCGGCGAGCGTCTGTTTCTCGGATGGAGGTATTGTCAGACGTTTTTATTATTCTTTTTGATTGCCACTGAATCTTTCAAATAAATCGCTGCAATGGTTCTAACGTAGATTTTTACTTGTAATAAAATTAAAACAGGCGAGCATTGGTTATCGTCTTTATCTGTTGATTCGTACTGTTTTTTTTATTCTAGCTAGAACCACCGCCTTGTGGCCGCAAATAACACTATTATAGATAGATAGAAACTCTTTTTTGTGCACACCATAAACAGGAAAAAAGTACAGAGAACAAAATAATCTTATGAGCTAGTGTCACAAGTGGTGGCCTTATCGCTAAGGGCGATCTCTTCTAAGCAACCAAAACTGTGCCTATAAACTATAAGTTTAGCAATAGTCATAAGGTTAAGTTAAGCATGAAAAGTTTGTGAAGCCAAATAGACAATAACATAATATATATAACACAACATAATACATAACATAATATAGGGTACTGCAGCTAGCGAAATTACTGGGTTGTTAAGACTAACCATCGAAAGTCTCAAAGTAATGAGCACCAAAGCAGCGATGCCCGGACTTTGTTTTGCTACTCAAAGTTCTGTGTATTGCTGCAATGGTTATGGACATGCGTTATCTCTTACTCTCTTAGGAGAGCGCATCGTTCGTCTGAATATCATTTACATAAAAAAAATTATATATAGAAATAAATATACAATTGAATAAAACCCACTCCATGGTCAACTAAACGCACTGCTCCAATGAAACAGCGAGGTTTCGGAGTAAACGAAAATATCGTCGATGTATACAATTGTTTGATTTTTATTGATTTTTTATAAACCGCTCGATCGATTTCGTTAAAATTTATATGGGACCACGTCTTAAGTATGGTCTATCAAGCAAAAAAGAATCATCAAAATCGATTCATAATTGGCGGGATGATCGCGTAACATACATGTTTATTGATTTATTTATTATACAATAAAAAACATGCAGTCGTATTGAGAATCTCGTGAGGCTATAATTTAGATTGATAGAATATTAATATGTTAAGGAACTACTACTACTACTGCTAGGTAGGTACTACTACTTGAAACGAGGTGATATTGTGTTCAGAAGTACAGGTTGCCTTGATACAGGCTATGCCTAGTAAGGCAACCAATCATTGTTCTTTCTTAGCAAAGGTGTTGGTTATAATTATTTTTTTAAATTATTATAAATTGGTTTCCGTTTGATCGCTGACTCGCCTGATGTAAAGCGAAGATGCGGCCTACGGTGGAGCACGCTCGCCTTGAAGAAACCGATTCACTCGCGACTTGAAGGCACCCAGGTTGTATCTATCACGGAACACCCACTCGGGCAGCAAATTCCATTGTTTAGCGGTTCGTACAATGAAGGTAGATTCGAACCCTTTAGTTCGAGTTTTCATTTTCATTTAGTAAGTTTTATCGCAATCGGATCGATGGTGAGTACGGCAGCGTGTTAAATACAAACAAAGAAATATTGTTTTTTATATATTATACTAGCTGCGCCCCGCGGTGTTACCCGCTACATTTTTTCGAGATTAAAAGTAGCCTATTAATACGGAGTGTCAGCTACCTCCATACCAAATTTCATCAAATTTGGTCCAGCCGTTTGAGCGTTAAGAAGTAACAAACATACAAACACACTTACACACTCACAAACTTTTGCCTTAATATTAGTGTGATGTGATTATACAAGGTAAATTAAGTTAGGATTCAAATATACATAATTATTATATACATTATTATATACATTATTATATACATTATTATATACATTATTATATAATTATATCGTATTACTAACGCTATAGAGGTCAAAGAATAACTATCAGAGCAAGAAAAATTGCCCGTTATTTCACAATAAAAAAGTTTTCATTAGGTTTAGAACTAAAACGACTCAACTTTCTACCTTTACCAACCTTACGTCGATTTTTACTTTTCTATTAAACTTTTAGAAAAACCTCCTTTGAGATTACAAGTAAAGCTAATGTTCGACGATTTACAAGACTTCTGAAAAACCAAAAAACTATTACGTCGAAATACGAAAGTTTCACTAAGGAGTTTTAAACATTTGTTTTTTCAGACCTTCTCTAGTGAATTACAAGATAAACTTCAGACAAGCCACAGTACTCTATTAAACCTTACAAGAATATAAATTAAAAAGTCAAGCTGCATAACACCGTACTATGTTTAATTTTTCATAAACTAGCGCAGCCCGGGAGTTTACAAGTGACGGGGGAAATTGCAAAATAAGTGCGTTTAATCCCACAGGAACAATTTATTTTTCCGGAATAAACGAAAAGGATAAGTAGTAACTTCTACTTTTGACAGCCCTGTTGGCTCATTGGTAGCATATCCGCGTTAAGAGCAGAAGGGCGTGGGTTCGACTCCCGCTCAGGACAAACAAGAAGAGATCACTTTTAGCGATAAGGCTACCACTCGTGGCACTAGCTCCTAAGATTATTTTGTTTTCTGTACATTGTTTCTATTCCTTTTTTTTATGTAAAAAAGTAATGAGACGAACTAGATGCTCTCCTGATGGTAAGAGATAAAGCCTGTCCACGAGCATTGCAGCGATATACAGAACTTTGAGTAGCAAAACAAAGTCCGGGGCATCGCTGCTCATTACTTTGAGACTTTCGATAGTTAGTCTCAACAGCCCAGTAATTTCGCTAGCTGCAGGAACACAGTAATGTTTACACACTACTGCATAGCGGCAGAATAACTGGTACTACGGTGGTACCTGCCTAGACGACCTCCTGCTAACGAGATCTACCACCAAGTAATTTTGTGCATATAATAAAGAGTTTCGAACTTAATTGATTATTGTTGGTTTAGTAGAAGACAATAAAAAGTAACTAGCTTTAGTAAACTTTAATATGGAATGTTTTTCATATTTACAAAATAGGGAGTTTACGTCAAGCTATAAAACATCATAAATCAAACAATCACAGCTTTGTAGAAAAAGTATTCTTTTAGAACTGAAATTCAAAATGACAACGAAAAGGTCACGAATAAAGAATAACAAAGCCTTCCGCAGAAATATTAAAAATTGGTAGAACTCTAAAAGTTTTCTCGGAAGAAAAGATTGAATTTCGAGTTACCCTTTTGTAGGGTTCCGTACCCAAAGGGTAAAAACGGGACCCTATTGCTGAGACTTCGCTGTCCGTCCGTCCGTCCGTCACCAGGCTGTATCTCAAGAACGGCGATAGCTAGACAGTTGAAATTTTCACAGATGATGTGTTTCTATTGCCGTTATATCAACAAATACTAAAAAATTTTTCCTTCTGATGATGTATCTTTCTGATGATAGATACCTCATTGCTATTACAATCTAGCCTAGTTGAGACTAATAAGTAAGTTTAATATAAATTAAATTGCTAAGTAGAGTATATTCTAAGAATGCGTCCATCGACACTTTTCTTACTGTCTCTATTAAGGGGAAGACACTTTGTTCATGTGTTCTATAATAAGCACACTCACTCACTGCACTGACATTACTAATACACTAACTCAAAAGGTTTTGTCCTTTTTAGTCTTCTTACTATATCCGTGTTGTCGAGGAGCTGGATAGCCTCGACATTTACATGTTGGTGAAGTCTATTTTCATGAGCTTCAGCGTATTTTTTAATGATGTTTGCGACCATGTCCACTTTGAGGTCCCGATGGAGGTCGACGTTTCTTATGTACCAAGGTGCGTTCAATATCCCTCTGAGTACTTTGTTTTGAAATCTTTGTATCATCTGTGTATTGCTTTGTTTGGTACAGCCCCATAGCTGAATACCATAAGTCCATATTGGCAATGCCAATAAAAAAAAAAAAATACTAAAATGAAATTAATATTTAAGGGGGGCTCCCATACAACACACTTGATTTTTCCCGTTTTTATAGATAATGGTGCGGAACCCTACGTGCGCGAGTTCAACTCGCACTTGACCGTTTTTTTTATAGTAAGTAAAATAAACATTAGCGCGCAGAAGTTTCATTTTTAAATAACTTTGAAACCTACGATTATTTCCTAAGGTAGTTTAATTTATTTCAAACTAATATTTTCATGCTTCTGCAGAGCAGAGTAAGTCCTCTGTCCCTACTTATTGGGCAGTTGGGCCAAACGCAAGGGAAAGAGTATAACTATATAGTTAGATAAATTGTGTGACCAATTCTTCGGTAGTAGGCCAACATCATCAGCATACTTGGTGGTAGATCTCCTTAGCAGGAGGTCGTCTAGGTAGGTACCACCGCAGTACCAGTTATTCTGCCGCTAAGCAGTAGTGTGTAAACATTACTGTGTTCCGGTTTGAAGGGTACTGCAGCTAGCGAAGTTACTGGGCTGTAGAGACTAACCATCAAAAGTCTCAAAGTAATGAGCGCGAAAGCAGCGATGCCCTGGACTTTGTTTTGTTACTCAAAGTTCTGTGTATCGCTGCAATGGTCATGGATAGGTGTTATCTCTTACCATCAGAAGAACGTCTCGTTCGTCGCATTATTTTTTACATTAAAAAAAATATATGCATAAAAGTTTATATGTTTACATGTTTGGATGATAATTATTCAATGACGCAAGTATGGCTGAACGGATTTGGATAAAATTTGGCATCCACATAGTTTATTGTCTGGATTATAAATATGAAATTTTGTATGTTTACGGTTGAGATGTTAACGATGTTTTATTTATGTATTTAGACTAATACGGCAATCGCCAATTAACAAAGAATTAAATAAAAAAGTCACAATATTAGAATTGAAAACACATACTTAATAGTAAAAAAATTCAAATTTCAAAAAAAATATGAATATTTAAAAATTAGTCATAGTTTAATTTCCCGTTTTACAATTAAATGTGTTTTGTAGCGATGATAGCTCAGTGGTGAATGCGGTCGGTTGACACGCTGAAGGACGTGAGTTCAACCCCCAACCACGAGCCTAAGCTGCCGGACTCATTTTACTTTGCAAGTCGTAAAAATTGTTGACGCTGGCAAAATGTACAATGTGCGATACCAAAAACAATAATAAAGAACATAACGCGACACTGGCAAAATAAGCAAAACGCGCGTAGCGTTATTCATAAGAAAGAAAAAGTGGAATCTTTTTACACATAGAATTATTATTGTATTTCGATCACATTATTCAAATACGATTCAGTACCCACTAAAAATGTCAGCCACCAATAATTCTTAACAAAAATAAATTATAGCTCGTCTGAAACTCCAAGAAAAGTGTTATTTGGCAGCTTTCCACTCCCAAAGGTCTAAGGAAGCAATTTGTTTGGCAACAAGTAACATGAACGGCGTGGTTATGAAGTGCGGGGATGTCAACCACGCGTCTGGCCGCAGTTACACCGTTGCGTTATGCCGAACGTGTGCGCAAATATTTGACTCTCTCGTCATTCGCTTGTGAACGTATATCGCCTGCTGACGATTTTTAGTCTACACTAATTATAAAGAGGAAAGATTTGATTTTTTGTTTCTTTGTTTGTATTGAATAGGTTTCGGAGAAACTACTGAGCCGATCTTAATAATTCTTTCATAACTAAAATGCTACATTATCCGTTATGGTTACATTTTATTCAAAAAAACATTTAAAGATCCGTATGAAAAATTCAATAATGTAACCCAAGCTGTGAAAAATTTGAAAAAACCCTCACATAGCATGTGCTGCGAAAACTATTGACAGTAGAATAAAGTGACGTTTTATAGAGCAAATTGACAGCTACAAATAAGTCTGTAATAGGTTTTTTGGCGGGAACGCGGGAAGAGTCGTGTCGCTCCGTTGTATTTTTTTCTAAAACTAGTGTTTTGTCGAGTGTTTATGCATAAAAGTGGTGGTGTTTTATTCATAAAGTGCCGAATTACAAGCGCGAGTGTGGGAAAATGATATAATGTGGTGAAACATGAGTTTTCGTGTTGCTTCCAAAACTCCATCGAAGCTTTGTAGTAAAGTTGCCACTACTTTACTAAAGCATGACTGGAATTAACTGACACAAACTTGGACTTGACAAAGACGACTTTGACTAAAACTAGCTACGATGGCACTTATTTAACTTTTGAAACTTGAAAATATATAATTACTTGACACTGGCAAATGCTAAAACGCGACGCCAAAACCAAAGAAAAAAAAGGAAAAAAAAAGTCTGTAATATCCTATGTCTAAATATTACAGTTGTCACAATAACTTCTCAATGGAGGACAAAGTGACAGGACATATATATTTATATGACGAAGATAGATGTTTATTCTGTATATGGGTGTTTAAGTATTTATAAAAGAGAACAAACGTATCAGTGGTCTAGTTTTCATGGTATGAGTTTAGCTTAGTTTAAAGGTTTATGGGGCTGTGTGTAATGTTCAACGATATTATTTTAGATAACGCCGTTACACATTTCAGGCTTTCGAATGAGACGAGATGAATTTAGAGACATATTCTTTATTAGCAAACGTAATTTTATGCACTTTAGTCGTGTGTCCAGTGATGTTAGACGTACCAGCTTCTTGGTATTCATACTAGGTTTTAGCAACATGTACCATGTACCAAGGTTACTCCGTCCTGGTACGCAATAATACCAAGATTTGCCGTAGATCGAAAATGTCAAGATTAGCCGTTGACTGACAAAAATACACTGAAAATACGTCTAATATAACCGACAAATTTTTGAGATGCAGTTATAAAACATTTCATTAAAAAACTGACTCCAACCTCAATGAAAATACAAACCTATACTTATTTTAATATATGTGTATAATAAAGTTTTTAAGCTATTTTTAACTTTTTTTTTTTAATTTCGACATCTGGCAACCTTGGTACTAGTTTTCCGTCTTTGATACCAGCTTTTTATTCAGCTGGTACAAGGGTTTCAGAGTGGCATCTAACATCCCTGCGCGTGTCATCAAACATTGTATTAAGTTTCTAGGTAAGTCGAAAGCACACACTTGTAAATGCGGACATTGTGAACGAAAAATGTGAGACGGAATGAAAAGGAATCCTGAGTGTTCGCATAAAGTAGAATAATTTTAGAAAAGGGACAGAATGGGACAGGAAATGGAATTGATCGGAATAAAAAGTGTTACTATTATATGCTTTTACTCGACGGTTTTCCGACTTTTAGGGAATTATTTTGAAACGTTGACGGAAATTCGTCGTACAAAAGTAGTAAAAGAAATATCACGTTATATATTTTTTTAAAGTCGACTAATTTAATATAAATAAATAAATAAATATCGTAGGACACACACACACACAGCGCCATCTGACCCCAAACTAAGCAAAGCTTGTACTATGGGAATCAGATAACTGATAAAATACTTAAATACTTTTTTTCTTGTAAATACATACTTATAATACATATGTATTATAAGTATGTATTTTTCATAGTACTGAAAAAAATGTATAGTACAATTCCAGTAAAACTAGTTACCAAAGTTTTCGATATCCAAAACGTACAAATAACATGTCTAAATTTTTGTTTAAAAACTCTTTTGTAAGTACTGTGCAGCGTAATCTCGCATCCCGCTAATATTATAAATGTGAAAGTTTGTTACTCTTTCACGCAAAAACCACTGAACGGATTTGAATGAAACTTGGTATGGAGGTAGTTGAGACTCTGGATTAGAACATAATTATGTTATCCCGAAAACATGTAGCGGGTAACACCGCTAGGCGCACCTTGTAGGTTATATACTGCACCAAGCTAGCAAGGTAATTAGTCCTTTGTGTCCGAGAATGGAATTTGATATGATAGTGCGTATACACTGCATGCCACTACCTACCGAGTGCTCATATATACTAAACGTATTGCATACCAGTAAAGTGCAATATTGGGAATCTATAGTGGTTCTCAAAGCAGTTAGCCTTTAGGTAATAGGACGAGAGGAATCATAACTGGATTCTTGGTTTATTGTGTTAATTATAAACAAAACCTGCAAGGAAAATTAAAAACAAAATATCTTCGGACATTTCACACAACGCCATCTAGCCTCAAACTAAGCAAAGCTTGTACTATGGGAACTCGATAACTGATTTAATAATTATATATTGTTTTCTAAATACATATTTATAATATACACAGTACATCCAGACACAAGAAACCTGCCCTGTCTTGGTGGGAATCAAATCCACGCCCTACATCTTGAAACGTATATTCTACCAAATGAACTAACAGGACTGTCGAACGACTTAATAACTTGATGATGATAGATGAACGTTTTGGAGCAAGTTACCTATTCATCAAAAGTTTTGATTCCATATTTTATGCGATATACATATTTCACACATTCTGCGATTTTTTTTTACGTATCAAGGATTCGATAATATTATGCAAAAAAAAAATGTTAAAATCTCGATTTTCCGTTAGATACAATTTAAATGTCTTCAAATACAGAATAAACAGGTTTATTGTAAATAAGCGTGCTACATTCTAGATCACATCACTATTTGAAGCAGACATCAGCATCTGCAAACTGAAACTAAATAACGGAAATAAACTTAACTAAATTAGTAAAAAAACATACGCATCCATAACTTACTGGCT
This sequence comes from Biston betularia, assembly GCA_905404145.2. Taxonomy (NCBI): domain Eukaryota; kingdom Metazoa; phylum Arthropoda; class Insecta; order Lepidoptera; family Geometridae; genus Biston; species Biston betularia. The sequence goes on from FR989873.1 coordinate 13,445,792, forward strand.
CTATACTTAAAATATGTTTCACCAAGATTTCAATTAAAATCTTCTAAAATCGAACAGGTAAAATATTTCAGAACAATCCTGTGAAAAGACCGAGATATCTGAGGATATACATAGCTTCCACTCATGGAAACCTCTATGCCCTTACAGATATACACACACATGTATAGTTTCCACACTACCTTTTACAAGGGTAAGCTATGAATACAACGTTTTCTGTTTTCCAAACACAAAAAATCAAGTTGGTTTACACGACAGAGCAAATGTTTGCACGCGTATCAAATTACACAGAGCCAAAAGTTTGTATTCCGTTATGTTCTGAATAGGTAGCCTATCACACCGTTGTGTAATTAAATAAGAGTTTAATTAGAAAATACTTTTTTATTCGTAAATTTAATATAATTTTAGAAGAATGTACAAACGTATACTTTTACTACACAATATGTTGTAAGGTTAAATTGAAAAAGATGGCGTTCCTTTCTAATTGATCTATTACTACTCTTTCATACCTCACTAAAGTTATATACACTATCCCTTTCACACGTTATTTAATTAGCTTTCTCTTTCATACTTACAATTATCTCGCATCTAGGCATCTCTTTCATATTGACGTTACGTTCCATTCAAAGCTTCATATCCTTTCGCTCTTTCAGACCAGTTAATTTCTTATTCATTCCTTCTCATTCACGCTACCTTAAAAGCCGCTATCAATATCAATAGTTCCTAAAACGCTGACCGCCGACAAACTAAAGTTATTTCAAAATGTTTTTTTTTTTTTATGGTTGACAGGCTAGTTGTTTGACCACAGCTCGCCTGATGTTAAGTGAAGGTGTGGTTGAAGATGGTAAAGCACACCTAGCCTGGAATGGAGCTGGCTCTCAAGTGAGGCTGCCGGAACACACCGTTAGATGCTTGGCGGCAGATTTTCAACTTGAGGGTGGTAGCTAGCCAGCCGAGTACTAGAAAGTACCCTACCACCATGCTATGGTTTCCTCACAATGTTTTCCTTCACCGGCAGCTCAAGCTCATTGTTGGGGTTTGAACCCACGCCCTTCGGCATGCGAACCTACCGCGCTAACCACTGAGCTATCATCGCTACAAATGTTTTCTAGGTTTCTGTTGGTTCTTCAAAACGTTGTTAGTACAATTTTACCAAAGCCATTGCAATTTAAATTTGAAAGTAATCAAATTATGCCTATTTTATCACAGATATATAAATATAAAATCACATACGAGCACAGCGCCGATTAATCTAGTAAATTACGCTATAAACATTCTAAATAGATTAATTTACAAAAATCAAAACCATTTAGCAAAATTAAAATAAGACTCCGAGCACTTTATCAAAGAGCGTTCGGGATATATATAGTGGTTCTATAAATAATGATTACACTTCGGTGTGACTAAAATAAACACGGCGTGTACGTTAGCACAGGGCCGCACGTTTGCATTCAATTTTGTCTGTAATTATACCGACAGTCGGTGTGTACCGATAGGTTCGTATAACTTGTGAAGAAAGTAATATAATTATGCTCTGGAAACTGACGTGGTTTTGTCATTTTTTTTTAAGTGGGGCTTTTCCTGCGCATTTCGGCACACTACCTTCCACCCCCGCGTTCGAGCATGAACCGCTGTACGGGAGTTTTAGCGGGAACACGGAAAGAGTCGACTTGACACTGGCAAATGATCAAAATGCGACGCCAAACCCAAAGAAAAAAAACAGTAAATCAGTATTCATCAGTAATATTTATTGGCCATAAATAACAATAAATAAATAATGTTAAAGGCAAGTCACTTGGCGGCAGATTTTCACATGCTAAGGAGGTGAAAATCTACCACCAAGTTCATATTTCAACCAGTGGGCGTCTCACGGTTTCACCCGCATAGTACCCGTTCTCGTGGTAATACAGGGATAAAAAGTAACCTATGTTACCCGGGGATAGTGTAGATTCCCAACGGTGAAAGAATTTTTAAAATCGATCCTTTAGTTTCGGAGCCTATTCAATACCAACAAACAATCAAATCTTTCCTCTTTATAATAGTATAGAATAAGATAAACAATTCAAAAAACCGCGGTAGATATGTAAGTATGATAGAAAACTGAGATGTAAATATTGTCGTCCTTCTATAGCTGGCTACTCAAATATAGTGACGCAGACAAAACCTAATCATGATAAATTATACGACTCGCATACAGCTTGTTATAAATTTAGGTTATCGTAAAACTAAACTCCGATACGAGATAACAAATAAATCAATAAGTTGGATATTTCCGGAAGTTAGGCTTATATGTAGTTGATTTCCTTTTGACATTTTGTGTAATAATATGTACACAATAACGATGTATGACGTTATTGTGTACAGATTATATACATATGTATAACGATGCACAATAATATATATAAATATAAATAAATAAATCTTTCAGTCTCTAGCAGCCAAGAGCTTAACTTGGTTCCTATCAGTATCGCTAGGCTTCAAGCAGCGCGAGACACTTCCTACCGGTCTTTGTGGAAATCAATGGGGAAAGCCTATGCCCAGCAGTGAATGTCCTACGGCTGTTTTATTTTTATTTTTATGAAAGACAAGCTTGAAGTTTGACCACAGCTCACCTGATGTTAAGTGCTGAAGATTGTAAAAGACACCTAGCCTGGATTAGAGAGAGAGAGAGTAAGAGAGATGAGCGGTGAAAGAAAACATCGTGAAAACAACTCGAAAAATCGAATTAAACAAGTCAAAGTCACCCAAAGTAAATCATGGTCATGGTTATTAATAAACAGAAATGGTTGAGTCCGATCAAGCTTTAAATAAAATAAATGAATAACTAAAAATATAAAAATGGTAGCAATTTTTTTTCGATACTAGAAAAACACAAACTTTCGAAAATAATGCAATACGTTCCGCGTTCGCACCAAAAACTCTGAAAATCAAAAATAACTAAATGCGCAATCCATTCCTTAAAAACATTCAAACTAAAAAAAAAATAACCAATAATATGCGTAACCAATAACCGCTTACGCATTACATAAAACTTCATTCTTGTTTTTTTTTAAATTTAAAACCTCTAAGGATAAAACTGGCCAGCCAATGTTCAATTAAAAATGGTTGCCGCCATTTTTAACACTTAAATTTTTGATTTACGAAGCTTGTAAATAATTTGAGAAAGGCTGCGGGTAATTTATAACTTTATAACGAGCAAAGTTCGTCGTTGATTCATAATTTCCACGGCATAATGAGACATCGGAACTCGAATGGCCAGTTTGCGATATTAAAAGTTTATAAGTTGCACTGACACAATTTTTAATCAGTGAAATTATGTAAAGTTTGGTACATTTTTGTATGATCACATAAAAAATTACATTGTGAAGGATCAGTACACTACACGTGAGTTTTTACATTTTTTAACCTTATACTATACTAGCTGCGCCCCGCGGCGTTACCCGCTACATGTTTTCGGGATAAAAACTAGCCTATGTATTAATCCAGGGCCTCAGCTACCACCATACCAAATTTCATCCAAATCTGTTCTGTAGTTTTTACGTGAAAGAGTAACAAACATCCATCCATCCACCCATCTAAACATCCACATTTAAAATATTAGTGCGATAGTGGTATATAATAATAATTTGTAGCGATGATAGCTCAGTGGTTAGCGCGGTAGGTTCGCATGCCGAAGGGCGTGGGTTCAAACCCCAACAACGAGCTTGAGCTGCCGGTGAAGGAAAACATCGTGAGGAAACCATAGCATGGTGGTAGGGTACTTTCTAGTACTCGGCTGGCTAGCTACCACCCTCAAGTTGAAAATCTGTCGCCAAGCATCTAACGGTGTGTTCCGGCAGCCTCACTTGAGAGCCAGTTCCATTCCAGGCTAGGTGTGCTTTACCATCTTCGACCACACCTTCACTTAACATCAGGTGAGCTGTGGTCAAACAACTAGCCTGTCAACAATAAAAAAAAAAAAAATGATAATGATAATGACCCAAAAAAAAGTATATAAGTATTCTTTTAGTTATATAGTTTCCATTGTACAAGATTTGCTTAGTTTCGAGATAGATGACGCTGTGTGAAATGTCTTATGTTTTATTTATCTATATTGTAAAAAGTTAACTTTCGAAAAGGCAACTTTACGTGGCAATGCTGCCAGCATTCTGGCCACATATCCCTCCTCTGACGGTTTTTTAGACTAAGTTTTTTGTATACATTTTGTAAATAGTATAATTTAAGGTGTTTTTTATTTTGTTTAATAAATGTCCATTTACTTTCGAAAAGTAGATGTATTTTAAAATATCCAGCCGTGAATGAAGAACAATTATTACGGAAATATTTAAAAGAAAACTAGATACATTTGTAAGTCAACTAACATCCGCTCGGACAAATGTAACATTTAAAATAATAACTAATCTAAAAGGCCGCTATCAATAGGAATAGTTCCAGAAACGTTCTCTAATTCTATGATTTCGCGTCGAGTTATACAAAAACTGACATGTTTTGTTAATTATAATAAAGTTATTATCGGATTGAAAATGGACCGGACATCCTTTCAATTTTCTGTGTCATGGCCTTTAAAAAATATGAAGATTATATTTTCGCAAAAAAAATATAAAGTACTGGCTTGCGCCCGTGACTTCAGTCGCGTTGACTCAAGAATTGGGTTCAGAGAGAGAGAGAGAGATTTGAGATTACAATGCAATTTCAGTTGATTTTAAAACTGTAATCTATCTCACAATAATCTGATTTCCCTTACAACCTATTTACTGTCGGTAGGCAGCCGTGAAAACACGGCATCGGTTTACGCTAGATATTTCAACCACCTTTTTGCTTTGAACGATACGCTTTGATCCCATTTTCATTGTGCAAACCACAAAACTTCGTAGTGATGATAGCCCAGTGGTTAGCGCGGTCGGTTCGCATGCCGAAGGGCGTGGGTTCAAACCCCAACAATGAGCTTGAGCTGCCGGTGAAGGAAAACATCGTGAGGAAACCATAGCATTGTGGTAGGGTACTTTCTAGTACTCGGCTGGCTAGCTGCCACCCTCAAGTTGAAAATCTGCCGCCAAGCATCTAACGGTGTGTTCCGGCAACCTCACTTGAGAGCCAGTTCCATTCCAGGCTAGGTGTGCTTTACCATCTTCGACACCGTCGAAGACACCGTCACTTAACATCAGGTGGGCTGTGGTCAAACACCTAGCCTGTTAAGCTTAAAATATATATATACGTATATAGCATACTTCAAGCCACTAAGATAACTACCGAGCAGCATTCCAGAACAATTATCACATATTTTAAATATTTATCTACAGAGTAAAATGTTTTTTCTTGTAACCAAGCAAACTAAGAAGACATATATACATAATAATATATACTCGTAAAAGGTGGTTCGATTGCCATACAAATATTTTTTTGCCATTTATGGACAAATGGAGCATAATTTTACAGTGAAATCACAGCTACTGGCATTTATTTTGGTTTTTATTTGCGGTAAATCACAATTTCTTGAATAAAACAATAGATGATTAGCATAAAATCAAATTTATGAATGATTTATGAATTTTGAATAAAACAGTAGATTATGTTAATAAACTACTGTTACTGTCTACTGTTTCATGCAATTGTGATTTACCGCAAATAAAAACCAAAATAAATGCCAGTAACTTTTTTTTTGTTAATGACTTGCTTTTGGCCGCAGATGGCCTCTACAGCGTCACCGGGCTGTATGCCAGTAACTGTGATTTCACTATAAAATTATGCTACATTTGTCCATAAATGGCAAAAATTATTTGTATGGAAATCGAACCACCTTAAATGTACAATCTCAATAATTATGCATTGTTCAATTAATTTCCAATCTTTCGAGCGGGTGTAATACATTGCTATACATGTAGATATATGTTCGGGTAACGAAGCACCCCGTATTATCATTAACAACGTTACTTACTCGGCTATATAGGGTGTTCCACGCTCAGTCTTTCGATGTATTCGTGACGGTGTGTGGGGTTACCACGCTAGACTTTTATTTAAAGAAAGAAAAAAGAAATAAAAAACGTTTAATTCTGTAACAAGCACAAAAACAAACAAACAGAGACAGACAAAAGTTACAGAATAGGGGCTCACCTCAGCAAAATGCTGATCATACTAAGTGGTATGACCAGCGCTGGTCTTACGGTCAGCCCCTGTAGTTTTCACAACAAAAAATAAATAATATACAAGACTAGCGGACGCCTCGCGGTCTTGGTCTTCGTTTTGTTCTGTGTATCGTAATGGTCTTGGTCTTGGGCATGCATTATCTCTTACTATCAGGAGAGCGTCTAGTTTGTTTCATAAGTACGGTGTTGGGCAATACAGTGAGGAACATGTCCGAGAGTTCTAAAAAATAAATCTAGAAGAAATGTGAAGTCTGCCAACCCGCACTTGGCCAAGGCCTGCGTGGTGGACTATGATCTTACCCTCCTCACAATGGCCCACGCCCACCTGTGGGACAGTTTATAAAAACAGCGCTGATTCGGCCCAGACTCGTGGTAACCCTACACGTACAGGGTGTTATAACGTTGCGTGTGACGAGCTCGAGTCGCGAGAGTTCATCAATTTGCGAGCACTTAGCTGAGACTCACCTTAAATCTTACTTTGGAAATGTTACTCGGTATTATCTAATTTATGGAGACAGGCAGCTAAACGAGGAAGAGGAAAGCGGGAAACGTCTTAAAAATGATTTAACAAACATATGCCCAACAAATATATATATATATATATTATAACTAGCTGCTAGGTCTAACTAGGTCTCAGCTACCTTCATATCAAATTTCATCCAAATCCGTTGAGTAGTTTTTGCGTAAAAGAGTAAGAAACATCCATGCATCCATCCATCCAAACTTTCACATTTACAACATTAATGGGATATGTTAACACACACATATATATACATTTGACTGCACTGTTAACTCATTTTTGGTTGTATATCTGCTTCAAGAGCTGGGGCGTGGGTTCAATTCCTAAAAGGGCAAACATTTATATGACGATAAACGTTTGTTCTGTGTTTGGGTGTTTATTAAATTTATTTACGATATTGTATAATAATATGTCTTACGATATTTAATAAATATCGTAAGAGTTTATACGTAGCGTTATCTAGCTCCAAACTAATCAAAGGCTGTACTACACGAAACAGATACCTAATAAGATACTTTATACTTTTTTTTTTGTAAATGTTATTCCCCTTTTTGTGTTAGAAGCCATCTCTTATTTATAACATTATAATTATGTTAAACCTGTTGTGTCTCACAGCTTCACTCGCTTTCTTCAAATCGAATCTTTAAGTATTTATCCCATTACGCAAAAGGAAATCGACAATTAACAAAGTTTCCTTAATGTAATACATTTTGAACAAAAACTATTATATTTGTTACAAGTAGGAAAACGATGTTTTATCTTCTATCCTGTTATGAGAACAAGTAAATATTTCCTCCTCAGCGCTGTAAACGTCCATTTCCTACAAGACATATCTTAGAAAACTAGTATCAGAACAACTCATAATGTAACTCTGTATAGTCGATACAGCATGACTGGTGAGACACCTACGATACTGAAGGAGAGTACTTTGTACTCGATTCTCGTTATAATTATGTAATAAAATGACGATACTTAATTTTTGACCCCAATTTCCCTATAAAAAAATGTACGTGAATACATCCCGATAACGATGTTTTAATCACACGACAAGTACGTGCTAGTCCCGCCCGCCCGTCATCAGCGCGAGCGTCCTCACAACGTCCAGCTCGTGCGTCCGCGCGGTGTCCATGCGTTGCGTAATTAATTACATAACTTTCGGTTAAGTTTACCTCAAGATGGGTCGACGATATCGTCACCGTCGCGGGTCGAACCTGGACCAGATTGGCACAGGACCGAGGCAGATCCCCCCCGTGGGTTCCCGCCTTGTCGTGGCGGGGGGGCTGAGTAACCGTGACTGGTGACCACGGTGAAACCAAGCGGAACCCGAGGAGGGGCTGCTTCTCCGGGCATTCCCCCGGGCCTGGCTGAAGCGGCCAAGTAGGTTGCGGTATTGTGTGGGCGGTACTGCAACTGAGGCGGGCTGCGGTGTCGTATGGGAGACACCGCGGCTGAGGGCTGGAGGCCGCGGCGGGAGAGGACTGTCGGTGTGACGTTGCCGCTTTCCCTGCCTTCCGCGGCCTTGACGGGGTCGCCACCGTTAGATGGCGAACGCGGTGGGGCTGCAGGGGAAGAGGAGTGCCGGTATGTCGGTGCACCGCTCTCCCTCTCCTCTGCAGCCGTGATGGCAGGCGGCGGGGCCATTTACCTGACCCGTCGCATGGGGGCCGCTGGCGTCAGACATGGGGTTGTTTAGCGCTAGTTGCTTTCTGGCCCCCGAGGTGGGTTGTGACACATTGTGTATGGTGTACGTAATGTGTCACGACGAAAGAGGGTAGTCCAGTGACGGGCTGGAGGAGGGGTTTTCCGCGCGTTCCTCTGGATTTGGAGGAGCGTGCGTAGAAACTCGTGTGTGGTGGGCTCAGCTCCGACCGAGTGGAGTGGAGTGGATGTGAGGGCTCTCCACGTGTCCCTCAGATAGGCTGAGGGCACAGTGGACGAGCCGAGTGGGAGGGGGCTGCGGGATGGGAGGAGTGCCAATTTGGCGATCCCCATTACCGTCGGCCGAAGTGGCAGGCGACGGGGCCACTTATCTGACCCGTCGCACGGAGACCACGGGCGTCTGGACATGGGGCCGTCCGACGCCCATTTGCTGGTTAGGTCTCCGAGGTGGATCACGATGTGTCCAGTGTTCTGACACATCGTCATCGTGGCGAGGTGAGCTTAGGCTCCCTGAGGCGGGTCCGTGAGGACAGGCGCTGTCGAGGCCGCGGTAGAGTGCGAAAGCGTGCCCGCAGCCTCGACACAAAGCGCCGAGGTGGAACACTCCAGGGTTTTTAGTGGGTAGGCCGTCATTAGGGCGGAGAGTCCCACATAACCACCCTGCCTGCCCCAGAGCAGGGTGGTATACACAAAGTATTTTCCCTGGACAAAAAAAAAAAAAAAAAAAAAAAAAAAAGGACCGAGGCAGATGGCATGCAAAGAGAGAGGCCTATACCCAGCAGTGGGATAAAGAAGGCTGTGGATGATGATGATGATGATGAAGTTTACCTCTTAGTCAGTTAATATTTATTTTTCTTCCTCACCAAATATCACGTCCTCGAGTATCGTAGGTGTCTCACCAGTCATACTGTATATCTATTACGATGCTTCATTTTATATTGAAATACATATTTGTGCTCTATCGAAATACATATTTGATTTTTTTGTGCCCTTTAATTTGATACCGAACACAAAAAATAGCTATTTGAGGGCCAACAATTTGCCCACAAATAAACATCATAAAATATTTTACACGGCGCAATTTAGCTCATAACTAAGCAAAAATAGCACAATCGTAATTGTATGTTTTTACATATTATATAATAATAATTATAATAATAAATATCACAGGACATTACACACAGCGCCATCTGACCCCAAACTAAGCAAAGCTTGTGCTATGGAAGACAGATAACTGATAGAATACATAAATACTTTTTTTTTTGTAAATACATACTTATAATACATACATACACCCAGACACAGAACAAATATCGATGTTAGTCACACAAATGTTAGTCCTGAGTGGGAATCGAACCCACGCCCTTCAGCTCTCGAAGCAGACATGCTACCAATGAACCAACGGGGCTGTCAAAAGATAGATGTAGATACATTATGTCTGGAAATCGATTATCGCTTGTTATGTGGTTCCGTCACAGAAGAACGGCACACTACTACTCGTTCCTCGTGGCGTTGCTAGTATTCGTACGCAATGATCCCGCTCTCGCGTATGGCCCATGAATGGAACTTATTGCTGGCTTCTTTGTCTTCTATGAACTACAACTTGGGCGTTTTTAATACTAGAGTAAATAGACTTGTTTGAGATTAACTTGCTTCATCCTCGGCACCGTCGCTTTCCATCAGTCGAGCTAGTGGTCAAACGTAGATTGCAAAAAAAAGATTAACTGGTTTCATGGACAAACTTATCTTTGCTGTTAGGAAACTGTTTTCCTCATACATCGACATAGGTCACGGTCAGATCACCAAATGAATTTATAATCTCAAAAAAGTTATGGATCTACAAATTTAGGGGTTTCGGACCTTCCTCTTTATTTGTGCTACAGGACATTGTTTCTTGTAAAATTGTATGATTCTACGTCAACTGGAAGGCCCTTTGCTTGTGTTTCCTTTTCTCGTAGTAGGGTAATAATTATTTTCCATGCCTTAGGTTTTTTAGTAAGAAATGTACATAAGTGAGTGTACAATCTCGACAATTATGAGTTGTTCTGACATAATTATATTATTTCGCATTACTCAGTACACGAGCGAAAAAAAAATAGCAATTATCGTTATTAAGTATTGCCATTGCATCTAAGTTTCTTGATCACATAAGACGTATAGTTAATTTAGTCTATTTTAATCTAAACTATAAAAAAAAACTAATTATTTGTTTGTGGAATTGTGGAAATAACGGAAGTTTTAAAATATTTCAAAGATTTATTTTAATTTACAAATAACATGCAATGACAATAACGATTTTTTTCTTACTAAATCAAAATGGCCAGACAACACATTGCACATGTTTTGATTTTCCTGTTTGTTGTGATTGTGAACGTGACTGCGTACTTACCTGAAGGTAATATTGTAACTTTGTATTTTTAATTGTACCTTTTTTTCTGTTTTACTGGTGCACATTTTCAATTAAATAAATATAATAGGACACACACAGCGCCATCTGACCCCAAACTAAGCAAAGCTTGCGCTATAGAAGACAGATAACTGATAGAATACTTAAATGTGTCCCGGTGTGGATTGTTCGTCGGGGTGCGCGAGTCGCGAGCGCGGGCGCAGGGGCGCGGGCGGCGCGTGCCGCTGTTCGCGCCGCGCGTCCCCGCGCGTACCGACACCGCGCGTCACGCACCGACACACCACGCACTCACACTACTAAACCAGCTCAATTCGCGCGATCCAGATATCGACGTATTTTATTCGGACCGTCGCATGGTGCTGCGTATTTGTTTAGCGCACCTACCAGATTTGTGTTGTTTTTATTCTTAAGTAATTGTGTATACATTTATTTATCTATGAAGTAATATTTAAGTGTAGTAATTGTATAAATATTTGTTGCTCGTCTTAGTATTGTTATGTAACTGTGTCCTTTTTTTTTTTTGTATTGTACCTACTATAAATAACTCAAAACGTTTTGGTCTAGTACTGTAAGTTTTGAGCGAATGAAATAAAATAAAATAAAAAATAAAATAAATAGTTTTTTTTTGTAAATACATTCCTATAATAGATACAGTACATCCAGATACAGAACAAACATTTGTTTATATCACAAAATTCTTGTCCTGGGTGGGAATCGAACCCACGCCCTTCAGCTCTTGGAGCAGACATACTACCAATGAACCAACAGGGCTGTCAAGTGATGTTTTGGTGGGAACGCACATAGGAATCGAATCACCGCATTATATTACTAATACATTTAATTTAATGAACACTATTTAATTAAAAGTTATCGTCTAAGAATGTGTTTTTTTTCTAGTATTTTTGTATAACATTAGTTTTGTTTTTTTTTTTTTTATAGTAGATAGGCTTTGCATTTGACCGCCATCCCGCCTGATGTTAAGCGAAGATGCGGTCTATGGTGGAGCACGCTCGCCTAGAAGTAACCGATTAGTAGCATTTCATTCATGCCATGAATGGCAAAATTTACCTGTAACTTTGGATTTATCAAATAAAACATTTGTATGCTGATGTCAAGATATTTACGTGCGAATAAAACATCCCAGGGGCACCGTGTACAGTAGACGGGTATCCAGGGAGCTGCCGTATTTGGAAGCAGTGCTTTAACCTCGCGTTGGACATCCATGATAAAAATTATCCACCGGTAAGGGGAACTAAATTATGTACAGTATATATTTTTTTTTTTTTTTTTTTTTTATATTGAATAGGTTCGCGCTTGACCACATCCTGCCTGATGTGAAGCATCGATGCGGTCTAAGATGGTTCCATCTTAGACCGCATCACCTAGAAGGAACCTGTTTACTCTTGATTTGAAGACACTCATATTGTACCTTTCGGGAAACACAGACTCCGGCAAAGAGTTCCACATCCTCGCTGTGCGAATAAAGAATGTGGACTCAAAGCGTTTAGTGCGCACATGGGGAACATCCACCATGTACGGGTGTCGCCTCGGTCGCGTTTGTCTGGCCGTCCGGTAGTAAAAAGGGGTATATAGATTATCTTAACAAATTTTGGTATATAGAAGTTTGGTTATAAAACCGGTTTATTCCTATAATCGAAATGCATATGTAATTTTCTTTTGTGGTTGACAAGCTTTGTATTTACCACGTCTCATCCAATGTTAAGTGACGGTGTGGTCGAAGATAGTAAAGCACACTTAGCTTGGAATAGTACTGGCTCTCAAGTGAGTCAAGTAACACAACGTTGCATGCTTGGCGGCATATTTTCTGAGGTAGTTAGCCAGCCAAATACTAAAAAGTACATTCGCTACCACCATGCTATGGTCTCCACATAATGTTTTCCTTCACCGGCAGCTCAAGCTCAATGTTGGAATTAGAACCCATGCCCTTCGCTGTGTGCACCGACCACTCTAACCGCCGAGCTAACATCGCTAAAATGTTTAAAATCTTTATTTGTGACTTTCTGAGTGCATCACATATTGGCTCCACGATTTGTAAGTACACGTCGTGTTGCAATTTAGTTAAAAAAATATGAACAATATCGAAGACCTTTATATGTTTTGCAGCTTTGCTCCTATGATGGACCAGACCCGATCATCTGCTGTACCAGCTGTGATCTCATCGATGATGTGTCGTAAGTTTTATTTCTACTTGGCAAGCGTATTTATAAATTCACTACTAGCTGGGGTTTCACCCGCCTGCGATTTCGCTTTCGCGATTATGTTAAATAGCCTATAGAAATTAGCTATCAACCGGATAAGAACTTTTCAAATCCTAGTAGTTTCAAAGATTAGTGCGTTCAAATAGACATACTCTTCCGCTAAATATGAATATCTTTTCCTGATATTAATAAAAAGAATATTCAAATTATTGCTTTGCTTTTTTTAGGAAAGTCGTCTTATATCCTAAAGGTGGTATTCTCTGGAAAACTGACCAACAATCGTGGAATAGTAAGTACCCAATAATTTAATATTTTTTCTCCCTGATTAATTACCAGAACGCTTTTCGTGCTCTGTTAGGGGTGTTGCTTGAATTACAATGTAGCGAGATGGATATTTTTTAGCGATGATAACACAGTAGTTAGCGCAGTTAGTTTACACACCAACGAGTGTAGGTTTGAATCCCAAAAATAAATATGAGCTTGGCTTGAAAAACTTTCAAGCCTTGAACACCGCCGGAAGGTAGCAAGTCTGTTAATTTTCTACAGGATTCATTTCGGTGAACGTGCTACTGAGCTGTACGACCTTGTACTTTCATCCTCTTTTTACTGCAGGACAAGTAGAAAGGCCCACTGCTACCCATACATAGTGGAATTCCCTTGGATACCTATGTTCGAAACGTTTTGACTCTACGTTTCTCATCCGTACGGCCAAGAAATATAACAAGCTGCCGGCTTTCTTATTTCCTGAGCGGTATAATCTAGATTTTATTTAGGTCAGTGTGAATAGGTGTCGTCTAGGTGCTTCATCTTCGACCACATTGTCGCTTACCGTTAGGTGACTTTATGGTCATACGCAGACTTATCCGTTTTAAAAAGCTGCCGGCGACGAAAAACATCGTGAGGAAACCATAGTTTGGTAGGATACTTTTTAGAGCTCTGCTTATTAGGTATCAAACTTAAATTGAAAATCTGTCGCCAAATACCTAACAAGTGCTGAAAGAAAAAAAGAAAGAAAGAAAATAATTTTATTTTGTAACAGAACCAAAAAAAAATAACAACAAATAGAAACAAACAGTTACAAAATAGGGGCTCACCTCAGCATAATACTGGTCATACTAATTGGTATGATCATCGCTGGTCTTCCGGCGAGCCCTTGTCGGTCAAACAAAACAAACATAACAAATTACCAACAACAAATATAACAAAACGAAATAAAAAATTCAAACAAACAAACTACTATGTAAATAACTGTTCTCAAAATATCAACATACAAATAACAAAACAAAAATAACAGGCTCACGTTTGACCACCATCACGCCTGTTACCAAAAGAGAAGATACGATCTAGGATTTAACACGTTTGTCTAGGGGAAAACGATTATGATTATTTGATATGTAAACGTATGATGTATTTGTATTTGTTCCAGAATGCATTGACTATTCCATTGATTTACCATACGAGGAGATAGTACACACAATGGGAATGTTTAGAAAGGAATGGAACGAAAGCCGCGAATGTTTCCAGTTCTTTTACGGCATCGTAGGAGCGGCGGGCGGAAGAGATGCGAGTAGAGCGGAGTTCCCCCACATGGTAAGAGCGGAGCGAAAACATTGCAAAATCACGTCGCCGCGCTGTATCCCCTATTATCCCAAGACGTTCCCCATGTGCGGACTAAGCGCTTCGAATCCACATTTTTTATAACGTACAGCGAGGATGTGGAACTCTTTGCCGGAGTCTGTGCTTTCCGAATAGCACAATATGAGTGTCTTCAAATCAAGACTAAACAGGTTCCTTCTAGGTAAGCGTGTTACATCATAGACCGCAACGTTAATCTTAACATGAAGTAGAATGCGGTCAAACGCAAACCCACTCCAAAAAATAAAAAGACCCAATGGATTTATGTTTACCTCAACCCCAACTGTTATAGACTTTGCAACATAACCAATCTGTTGCTGGTTTATTAACACGCTGTACGGTAACGTAAGCTCTGCCTCTACGAAATGCCAAACACATTTGTAGAAACAGTTTGTTTCAATTTAATTATTGTGGAGTTGAAGAGGACGTGTACTACCTTCTGGTGGAATGTGTCCGCCTCCAGTGGGAGAGACGGGCGCTTGAGGTGACTTACCATTTGAACAGACTAGACGCTAGTAGATTCAACAGGCTGCTCTCCGAGCCTTGTTCTGACGCAGCCAGGGAGCTGTTCAGCTGTGTAAGTCGCCTCAAGTGATCCACCTATTATGATTAGTATGTATGCGGGGGAGTGAATGTGTGTATGAGAGAGTGAGTATATGTTTGTGTGGTGTGTAGATAATTTTATTATTTTAGTTGTGTTTTATGTTTGTGCTTTATATGTAAGAAAATACGATGGGGCTGCCATATGGCTACCACAAAAGTCCTATAAATAAAAGAGAATAAAAAAAAAATATATATTTTGATGTATTTCAGGCTTTGTTAGGTTACGGGCGTACTAAGGAAACCTCCCAGTGGCTGTGTGGCGGGTCCCTGCTCAATGAGAGGTTTGTCCTGACTGCTGGGCATTGTATCTCCAGTCCTGCTGTGTAAGTAGTTTCTTAAGTCACCAGAGAATGTCCGCGTATCGGGCGTCACATGGTCACCGCATAGTCGTCACATAACGTGATCGGGTGCAGCTAGCAGGTCGCTGGTCTGCTTGCGATGTACATACAAACTAGTAGTACCATTAACATCAAACTAACCCTCATCAACTTCTCCACCTGTATTATATTTAGCTTAAGTTATACATTTACATCGTAGATTTCCTTAGCAGGAAGTTGTCTAGGTAGATCCCACCGCAGTACCAGATATTCTGCCGCCAAGCATTACTATGTTACAGTGAAGGGTACTGCAGCTAGCTAAATTACTGGGCTGTTGAGACTAACCATCGACACTCTCAAAGTAGTGAGCCAAAGCAGCGATGCCCCGGGGTTTGTTTTGCTACTCAAAATTCTGTGTATCGCTGTAATGGTCATGGGCATGCGTTATCTTTTACCATCAGGAGAGCGCATCGTTCATCTCATACGAGACTATCCAATCTCTGATACACACCATAGCAGTGTCATCCTGGACTTTGTATTGTTACTTAAAGTTCTGGGTTCCACAGCAATTTTCATGGGCAGTCGTCATTTTTGCATAAAAGAATAAGTATACAAGCGGTATTTTCTCAAATGTTATAAATTTCTAACTGCAATAATGATTACCATATAATGTCAACAGGGGTAGAGTCCGCTACATGGCTCTAGGAATCGTAAAGCGCTCCGACCCTCAAGATTTGTGGCAGATTTACAATGTCCTGAGAAGCATCCCACATCCGAAGTACCGACCGCCTTCCAAGTACCACGACATAGCACTCTTGAAGACCGCGCGACGGTGAGTATATAGTATACGCATGCGTACGATGTGCCACTAGCAGCGTTGCAGTATCCTTATTTGAAAGAGGTTTCTGAAAGATTTTTTTAAATCTAGGCGCATCAGCAAGTCATTGCAGCAACTGGTTTGCAATTGTGCGAATCGCTAAATGGCGGAACACGCTGTTCATACCGATAAACCTTTGAGTGTGTTAATAGACAGAATAACAACTTTATTTATTTTTTTTGCATTCGTTTATTTTTTCTTTTTTAAATTCCAGAATATCGTTCAACAAAAACGTCCTACCAACTTGCCTGCCAAATCTTGCAGAACCAGCTGAAGAGAATCAGGCGTCGGCAACAGGTTGGGGCTTCATGGGACCCGGAACTCAACTGGCTGATAACCTGCAGGCTGTTAGCAACCTCTTTACCTTTATCCGATAAGCACAACAGTGGAGTAAGAACACTCCCCGTGTAGGCTTTGGATGCTAGGGCTGTGTGCTCAACTGATACAAACTTACGATTTGATCGTGTATGCAGATTTTAAGTACGCAAATTTTGGGTTTTGGTGTTTTTAGGATACACATTAGATAATACAATTAGTCACAATGCTCATATCGATAATATATGTAAGAAAATTGCCAGCGGAAATTATGCGTTATTTAAACTTAAGCCGTTAATAGATAAAAATACTCTTATATCCGTGTATTATGCATACATACATTCTGTTATAAGATACGCAGTTACGATATGGGGTAACGCAGCTAGTATTACAAAAGTGTTAAGATGTCAGAAGAGAGCGATTAGAATAATAAATGGTTTAAAAAAACGTAGTTCTGCAAAAAAATACTTCAAAACTAACAAAATGATGACAGTGATATCACTATACATATACAATAGCTTATTAGAAATACACGGAGCTAATTTGCCAAAGAACAAAGACAGGCATCAATATAACTTGCGAAACAAAGAAAAGCTGGTCGTGCCATGGACTAGGTTAGGTAAAGTTGAAAAGTAGGGCCGTCACGCCAAAATATTAATGTATAATAAATTGCCAAAATATATTACAGAATTAAATCATACCGAATTTAAAAAAACCATAATTTTTTTTTTTGAAAACAATCCATTTTACAATTTAAGTGAATATATGTCAATGAGGTTCTCAGAATCCTCATTTATGTGTAGTACATAAACGGAGCCTCCGCTGTAGTGTGTTCGTTGTTAATTACTCGTATAGGTATAGTTTCATTCATTAAAGTGTAATCGTAAGGTTTTTTTTTTTGTACATGTGACTTGCCTTTAACATTATTGTTATTTATGGCCAATAAATATTACTGATTACTGATTTACTGGTTAGGTTTTGTGTAATTTTTTTTTTTTTAATGGTTGACAGACTAGGTGAATGACCACAGCTCATCTGATGTCAAGTGTAATGTTGAAGCTCGCTCACTTGTTTGGAATAGGCTTCAAAGCCTAATAAATAAATAAGTAATTGCAATGGCTCATTAGTACAAGATATGATACAAAAGATACCCATTTCATATTGTATTTCAGGTAATCTTGAAAAAATTCAGTCCTGCAAGATGCTCGGCGCTTTTTCAAAAGCACCGCCACCTGGTTCGTGGTTACAGCCATGACATTCAGATGTGCTATGGAGACGAGAAAGAGATCAAAGACACTTGCGAGGTCAGAGTTGACGCCTGAATACACATTAAGTTTAAAAAATATGTTTTGTCAATGGCCCCCAATAATGATTATGTTAAGCGAAGTTCTGGGCTGCTGGTATAGTAGCTCCAGTTCGTTTGATGGAATGGTAAATGATGATAAGCAGCCGATGAAGGGAAAACTGCTTTATGCTAGCAGCATTTCTGGTTTCTTATGAGGCTTTCTTTTACATAAAAGTATTAAGACAACCGAGATGCTGGCATGATGGTAAGAGATCCAACGCCTATCCATGGCCATTGCAGCGATACACATCACTTTAAGTAAAAAAACAAAGTCCAGGTCATTACTTTGGCGCTCATTACTTTTAGACTTTCGATGGTTAGTTTCAACAATCCTGTAATGCTGCAATGTCATGCAATGTACATTCTCTATAGTTTCATTCCCTTGCAAGCAGTAACGGCAAAGCCACGGCATGGCATATTTGAACAGATTGGAATCTGCTGCCCGAGTGGGTGTTCCCCAATGAATATAGTCTGGGTACCTTCAAGTCGCGAGTGAATCGGTTTTTTCTAGGCGAGCATGCTCCACCATAGACCGCATCTTCGCTTAACATCAGGCGGGATGGCGGTCAAACGCAAGCCTATCTACTATAAAAAAAAAAAAAAAAAGATTACAAGCGTCGAAGATCCATTGCAACTTTAATAATGTGTTAGTAATCATTTGTGAAATAATGTCGATTTTTAAAGTTGTTTTTTTTATATGCAGGGTGACAGCGGCGGTCCGCTACAAATTTCGGGCCAGGCATACAGATCCCAAGGCACCGTGATAGGCGTGACGTCATTCGGTCCGGAGTGCAAGTCCCCGGGACAAGCAGGCGTGTACACACGCGTAAGACCTTACGTGCCCTGGATAGACAGCATCATTTGGTAGAAATGTAGCTTTTGATAGAAATGCATCATTTGGTAGAAACACATCGTTTGGTAGAAACGCAATATTTGGTAGAAAGTGCAAAATTGTACCTGGTAGACTTACAATGCTCCTAGCACCACATATTTAACTTCCCCCAAATCCAGTAAACCTAATCCCACTAAAATTATAAATATGAAAGTTTGGATGGATGGATGGGTGTTTCTTACTCTTTCACGCAAAAACTACTGAACGGATTTGGATAAAATTTGCTATGGAGGTAGCTGAGACCTTGGATTAACTCATAGACGTAATATCCCGTAAACATGTAGCGGGTAACACCGCGGGGCGCAGCTAGTTTTGCAATATGCAAATGAATACATTTTAAATAACATCCCTTCAAGGTAGTAGGACTGGAATAAGTGCCGGTTTTGGACGCAAATATACAAATACTAGCTGTACCTCGCGGTGTTACCCGCTACATGTTTTCGGCTCAGGCGGAAATGAATTAAATAAATATCTTGAATACTCATAACAAAGTTTCCTTATTGTGATACATTTTGAACAAAAAATCTTCTTATTTACTGTATATATTTAATTTTGTTACAAGCAGGAAATCGATGATTTGTTTTCTATCCTCTTATAAGCAGGAGAATAAATGAAATTTTCCTCCTCAGTACTGTCAACATCCAATTCTTACAAGACATAAATCTTGGAAAACTAAAACCCGACTAAATATTATTTTACGATGCTACATTCAAGATAGAAATAAATATATGACAATGATCTTTTATGTTCTTTTATTTGATACGAAACAACAATCATGGATGTTGACTTGTTAGATCAACAAAACCCCAAATTAAATAAATCAATATCGTAAAACATTTAATACAGCGCCATCTAGCGACAACTAAGCGAAACTAACTAACTAAGCAAAACTTGTAACACAACCATAATCGTAATCTATCTAAACTATTATAAAGAGGAAAGATATGATTGTTTGTTTGTTTGTATTGAATAGGCTCCGAAACTACTGGACCGATTTCAAAACTTCTTTCCCCGTTGGGAAACTACACTATCCCCGGGTGGCATAGGCTACTTTTCATCCCTGTATTCCTTCGGGAACAGGAACTGAAACCGCTAGGCATCCGCTAGTAATAAAACACAAGTTCTTAGCATATCGGCGTCTGAGCCGGCTGGCGAAACAGCTAACAGATAAAAAATGTTCTTTAAACATTTTTTTTATGCGTAATATCCCATGAAAAACTAAACAGGCTACATTGAAGTGTTTTTTAAAACGACCATGTGCGTGTCTGACTCGCGCATCGAGGGTTCCGTACAAACTTGTAGGTAAATAATTCGTCTATCACGATACTATGAAAGAACCGAACATTGATCTAACAAGCATTCCTGCTTTGGCAGCGATGGATCGACGTACTATGAAGCTTTAGTCGCCAAAAATTGCTTTGTTTTGATCACTGCCACAAAGTAGCATGTCTGTGTATTTTTTACCTAATACATTTCGGAGAGTGTTCGCAAGAGCTCCATGACCTTATTCTGACCTCTCCGTTTCATCACAGGACAAACAGAAGAACGGCACACAATCAATCTATCATCCGTTCCTCGTGAACGTTACCAGTATACGTATAGTACGTACCCAACGATTTGGCTCAATTTTCTTGATGCGTACAGCCCATGATGCTAGCTTCTTTGTTCTATAAAAACTGCAAGTTTGTACTAAAGTGAATAGACTTCTTCGAGATTAACTTGCTTTGATTATTTGCACCGTAGCTTTCCATCAGGCGAGTTAGTTGCCAAACGTAGATCAACTTCAAATAAAATAAAAACTGAATTCAGGAACAAACTTATCTTTGCCGTTGGAAAACTGATGT
Source organism: Biston betularia (assembly GCA_905404145.2). Classification (NCBI taxonomy): domain Eukaryota; kingdom Metazoa; phylum Arthropoda; class Insecta; order Lepidoptera; family Geometridae; genus Biston; species Biston betularia. The sequence goes on from FR989873.1 coordinate 13,466,565, forward strand.
CCCATACATAGACACAGGTCCCCAAATAAATTTTAATCTCAAAAAAAGAAGATGTAACTACAAATTTAGGGGTTTCAGATCTTCCTCTTTATTTGTGCTATAGGAAATTGTTTCTTGTCAAATTTTATGATTCTACGTCAACTGGAAGACCCTTGGCTTGTGTTTCCTTGTCTCATAGAAGGGTAATCATTATCCATGTCAAAGTTAAAACTAATTTTATTATTAGTCAGAAATATATATTAATAACAAGTCAGTAATAATTATTGCCATTACATCTAAGTTTCTTGATCATAGAAGACGTATTGTAGATTTAGTCTATATTATTCTAAATTACTGCAAAACACTAATGTATTCGTTTTTTATTCATTGTAAGATATAACGGTGGTTTTAAAATATTTTTGAGGTTAATTTAAATTAACGAGTAACATGACAAATACATTTTTTTCTTACTAAATCAAAATGGCCAGACAACAAATTGCACATGTTTTGATTTTCCTGTTTGTTGTGATTGTGAACGTGACTGCGTACTTACCTGAAGGTAATATTGTACCTTTATGTTTTTGATTGTATTTTTTTTTCTGTTGTACTGGTAACCTTTTTAATTGATGTTTTGGCGGGAAACCACAAAGAGTCGCATTACCGCATTATATTATTATGCAAAAATATGTTCTTTTTTTCTAGTATTTATGTATCAAATTTGTTGTATTACATTCATAAAGTGCCGAATTACGTGCGTGAGTATGGGACAAGGTGTAGTGTACCGTGACTTTTCATGCTGACTCCACTGCTGACCACTTAGGTACCAGAAAACAGAAATTATATAGCACACAGCTGCTGATATGTTCGAATCTTGCATGTCGTCTATAATTTTTTTATCTTTGGTTTTGGCGTCGCGTTTTGAGCATTTGCTAGTGTCAAGTACTTATATATTTTCAAGTTTCAAAAGTTAAATAAGTGTCCTCGTGGCTAAAGTTATAGTCAAAGTCCAGTGTTGGTCAAGTATAGTCCGTATCAGTCAAGTCCAGTCATGACTCCGCCAAAACTCCGACAAGTGTTATCTGTTAACATTTTGTTGTAGGAGCAGTATGCCAGGTCCCTCATCGCTGTTCGTGCAGGGAAATAGCGGATCGCCTCGGCCACCACGCGCTTTCATGCAGCAAGAGTGCTGGGCGTATATCGCGGCACGCCAGCTTAAACGACGTTATCCGTCGGGCTTTTGTCAGTGCCGGCGTCCCATCAGTTTTAGAACCAAACGGACTGATGCGTGACGACGGCAAGAGACCCGACGGGATGACCCTTATCCCTTGGAAGATGGGACGGCCTCTTGTGTGGGACGCCACTTGTGTCGACACCTTGGCGCCGTCTCATCTTCCTGTGACTTCGGGACAAGCTGGTGCTGCCGCATCTAAAGCTGAAAACCTCAAACGGCACAAATATAGTTATTTGGATAGAATGTATCTTTTTGTGCCGTTCGGGGTTGAAACTTTAGGTCCGTGGGGGCCGGCCGCTCTCAAACTGTATCGGGACCTGGCCAAACGTCTAGAGGAGGCTTCAGGTGACCAGAATGCTGGTATCTACTTTGGTCAAAAGATAAGCATTGCCATCCAGCGTGGCAATGTTGCCAGCATTCTGGCCACATATCCCTCCTCTGACGGTTTTTTAGACTAAGTTTTTTGTATACATTTTGTAAATAGTATAATTTAAGGTTAACATTTTTAAATGTTATTTTTTAATTTAAAGGCAAAAATGGCATGTAACTTTGGAGTTATTTATAAAATATTTGTATTTGTGCGCAAGTGTCAAGAAAATTACGTGAAAATAAAACATTCCAGGGGCACCGTGTACAGTAGACGGGTATCCAGGGAGCTGCCGTATTTGGAAGCAGTGCTTTAACCTCGCGTTAGACATCCATGATAAAAATTATCCACCGGTAAGGGAAACTAAATTATGTACAGTAAAGCCTCGATTATCCGAACGAATTGTGGGAAATAGTTGTTCGGATATATACAGTTGTTTTATATGGTTGACAAGATAGGTCTCAGATTTAGGTAATTTTTTTTTTTAATTTAGTTACTTGTCTCACCTGATGTTACGTGACTCTTAAGTGAGGCTGCCGGAACACACCGTTAGCATCTTGGAGGCAGATTCTTAACTCAAGGGTGGTAGCTAGCCACCCGAGTACTAGAGAGTACCCTACCACCATGCTATGGTTTCCTCACGATGTTATCCTTCACCGGCAGCTCAGGCTCATTGCTGGCTAGAGTTTGAACCCACACCCTTTGGCGTGCACACCGACCGCGCTAACCACAGAGCAATGCTTAATTAAAAAAGTTTTACCCGTAAAACTTGTTTTTTTAGTTTGGCAACTTGAACTTCGCAAATCTGAGTGCACAGCGTGTTTTATTGAACACCTAAGTTGCAAGTCGTGTTGCAATTTAGTTCTAAAATAATATGAACAATATCGAAGAGCTTTATATGTTTTGCAGCTTTGCTCCTATGATGGCCTAGACCCGATCATCTGCTGTACCAGCTGTGATCTCATCGATGATGTGTCGTAAGTTTTATTTCTACTGGGCTAGCGTATTTATAAAATTAATAGCCCGCGGTGTACCCGCTACATGTTTTCGGGTTAAAAAGTAGCCTATGTGTTAATCCAGGGTCTCAGCTACCTCCACACCAAATTTCATTCAAATCCGCTTTGTACCTAGTCTTTGCGTGAAAGAGTAACAAACATACATCCATACTCACAAACATTCGCGCTTAAAATATTAGTAGGATTAGCTGCCGCTGGTTTTACCCGTCTTCGGTGTCTGAGGCTCGTAACGTGATGTTCAATAACCTATAACCTTCCACAAGAAATTATTATCTATATATCTACTACTAGGTACCAACCTAGACCGCTTTCTGCTAAAAAAACACTACAATGACGAATGTCTCTGAACATGAATATCTTATCCTGACATTATTTAAAAATATATTCAAATTACTGCTTTAATTTTTTAGGAAAGTCGTCTTATATCCTAAAGGTGGTATTCTCTGGAAAACTGACCAAAAATCGTGGAATAGTAAGTACCTAATAAATTAAATATTTTTTTCTGCCTGTAATCGGCAAAGCGCATCTTGTGCTCTGTCAGGTGTGTTGGTTGGTGGTAGCTAACCAGCCGAGTACTAGAAAGTACACTACCACCATGCTATGGTTTCCTAACGTTTTCCTTCACTAGCAGCTTAAGCTTAATGTTGGGGTTTGAAACCACGCCCTTCGGCATGTGAACAGACCGCGCTAACCACTGAACTATCATCGCGCCACCTCCTGCAGTGTTGCAGTAGCAGAAAACCATGTAATAAAAAAATAAAAAAACATTGAAACATCGACTAGTCGAAGAAGAAGATCGCTACAAAAATGTGTATTTGTTCCAGAGTGCATTGAATATTCCTTGGATTTACCATACGAAGAAGTAGTTTATACAAGGGGATCATTCATTAAGAAATGGAACGCAAGCCGTGAATGTTTCCAATTCTTTTATGGCATCGTAGGAGCGGCGGGCGGAAGAGATGCGAGTAGAGCGGAGTTCCCTCACATGGTAAGAATAGTTATTTGTTATAGGTGCAATAGTGCAAAGTTGCTTTTTAACGGCGTGCTCAATGTGACGTGAAAAACGCGTGTGAAATGACCGAGCAAGCGATCGATTCAATTAGAATCCTGAGCGTACAACACACCGTTCGATGCTTGGCGGCAGATTTACAACTTGAGGGTGGTAGCTAGCCAGCCGAGTACCAGAAAGTACCCTACCACCATGCTATGGTTTCCTCACGTTGTTTTCCTTCACCGGCAGCTCAAGCTCATTGTTGGGGTTTGAACCTACGCCCTTCGGCATGCGAACCGACCGCGCTAACCATTGAGCTATCATCGCTATATTTTATACAATATGAGAGATTATTTCTAAGGATTTCATAAATACAACACAAGTGCTTCACCGCTCGAGTGGTTGCCACATTCAAGTTATTTCTATCAGTTAGATGCGAACAGGTTTTCAATTCGATCACGTCATTACATTTAATTATTAGAACCATCACAAACCTCATTGTTGGGGTTTGAACCCACACCCTTCGGCATGCGAACCTACCGCGCTAACCACTGAGCTAGAATCGCTACAACAATCTTGAACACGTCTACCCCAATGGGTAACGGTTCTTCATGATATGATCAGTCCGCTGCCACTGCAGCTTAGGTACTGATACTCTGAGTGAACAAATGAGTTTGTTTAAAAATTTCAGGCTTTGTTAGGTTACGGGCGTACTAAGGAAACCTCCCAGTGGTTGTGCGGCGGGTCCCTGCTCAATGAGAGGTTTGTCCTGACTGCTGGGCATTGTATCTCCAGTCCTGCTGTGTAAGTACTTTCTTAAGTCACAGTAGAATGCGTATCGGGCGTCACACTAGCGTGACGTCATATGGTAGGTTGTTCCGACCGGCTAAACCCTACCGTAATAACCACCACCACGATAGTATAGTTGGTTCCGTCTAATAATTTGGAGGTCGGATTCAAATTCCATGGATTATAATTCCAAGCACCTTTGTTTTTTCTTAGTTAAATAAATGCGTATTAATACTAACATCACCTACATCACCGTTCTGACAATAAAAAGAGACTCATGCCCAGTAGTGGGACAATTTATTGAAGTAGAGATGATCCGGAATATTAAATTTGTTTTTTTTTTTAATTTGAGCTCATTGATTTGTTTCAATAAGTCTTATTTGCATTTTAAGTTGTTTAGGTAGGTGTCACCGCAGTTCCAAATAGTATTGTTGCCGATACTATCAACCAAAAATACAGGGCTATCGAGACTATCCCATATCTGATACACACCATAGCAGTGACGTCCTGGACTTTATTGTAACTTAAAGATCTGATTTCCACTGCAATCCTCATGAGCAGGCGTTATTTTTTACTATTTTTGCAAAAAAAGATCATCATCATTTCAGCCGTAGGACGTCCACTGCTGGACATATGCCAATAGACAATAGACAATAGACAACACTTTATTTATGACATAAAACACATTTCAACATAATTTACAATACATACATACAAAAAAATAAACAATAAACATAAAACATAGAAAAAAACTTAAAGGCCAAACAACTTATGCCTCCATTGACTTCCATAAAGATCGGTTGGAAGCGGCTCGCATCCAGCGCGTTCCTGCTGTCTTTACTAGGTCATCTGTCCACCTTATGGGTGGACGTCCTACGCTAAGATACTTACCAGTATTTTTTTAGCAGTTGAAAATTCCTTACTGTGACAATGATTACTAAATAATGTCAACAGTGGAAGAGTCCGCTACGTGGCTCTAGGAATCGTAAAGCGCTCCGACCCCCAAGATTTGTGGCAGATTTACAATGTCCTGAGAAGCATCCCACATCCGAAGTACCGACCGCCTTCCAAGTACCACGACATAGCACTCTTGAAGACCGCGCGACGGTGAGTATATATTAGTATATGCATACGTACATAATATGCCCGTGCTGTATGTGCCACTAGCAGCACTCCAGTATCCTCAAACGAAAGAGATTTCTGAAACAATGTTGCGTCACATAAATGTGACGGTGAATCTGGTGGGAATCGAACTCATGCCCTACAGAACGCCTGCTCTTGTGCTAATAGGACAGTCAGATTACACAAACGCTTTTCTAAACGTAACTACGAAAATATTGTCGACAGCAACTCATTTATGTTGTGCGAACCGCTAATAGGCGCAACCTGCAATTCGAATTATGAATTACTAGCGGACACCTCGCGGTTTCACCCGCTTAGTTTCCGTTCCCGCGGGAATATAGGAATAAAAAGTATGTCAGCCGGCGATAATGTAGCTTCCCAACGGTGAAAGAATTTTTGAAATCGGTCCAGTAGTTTCAGCCCCTATTCAATACAAACAAACAAACAAACAAAAAATCAAATCTTTCCTCTTTATAATAGTATAGAATAGATAAATATGTTACAGTTACATTTATGAATCTGTGAGTGTGTTCATAGACAGGCTAACGACCTTATTTTTTTTGTTTTGCTGTAGTGTTTTATTTCCTTTTTTAAATTTCAGAATATCGTTCAATAAAAACGTCCTACCAAGTTGCCTGCCAAATCTGGCAAAACAAAGTGAAGAGAATCAGGCGTCGGCAACTGGTTGGGGCATCACGGGACCTGGAACTCATCTGGCTGATAACCTGCAGGCTGTTAGCAACCTCTTTACCTTTATCAGATAAGCACAACAGTGGAGTAAAAACATTCCCCGTGTAGGCTTTGGATGCTAGGGCTGTGTGCTCAGCTGATACAAACTTACTTTTTTGATCGTGTATGTAGTGTTCAAGTAGGTGTTTTTTGGGTTAGGCTTTGTGCGCATTGTTGAAGTACGCTCATTTTGAGCCTATTCCGAAGAAGTACTTATCGTGTATCGGCGCAAAGTTGCTTCTATGTCGATTCTTTACGGGTTACACTTTGGAGAGTGCGCTGTTATCATCCTGCTGATTTTACTATGGAACAGCCAGGAGCACACCGTTTCGTGGTTGATGTTCCAAAAACTCGATTTGATTCCACCTACCATGAGAAACTAATATCCTTGAATACCACACGTTAAAACTAAATACCTAGTATGTAATTACGAATGAGTTGACCATAAATGGTTACATGGTTTATTTATATACTGTAGAAATGGGAGCGAGCGAAATATCAGCAAAAACTCTCTACTTTGACCTCGGGCTGCCAAGAACATCTATAAAAGTATTGTTATTGAAAGAGTACCCAAAACAGCATTGGTAGGATCATATCAAATTTGGTTGAGCAGGGGTGGGTCACAGGCAGTGAAGGTGAGCGTTAATATGTTTTTAATAGGGTTTAAAATTAAACCTACATCTTGCAGTTCCTGACCCTGCAACACGATGGACCCCTCACTTGCACGTTGATACCACTGAATGCTAAGAAGTTTTCGCCTCATGACCTTTAAGATCTACTTTCTGATCTAGTAGAATCTGGAGTTGTTATTTTAATCGTAATGGCTAATTAGAACAGGGATGAATCAAAAGATACCCATATCATATTGTGTTTTCAGGTAGTCTTGAAAAAATTCAGTCCTGCAAGATGCTCGGCGCTTTTTCAAAAGCACCGCCACCTGGTTCGTGGTTACAGCCATGACATTCAGATGTGCTATGGAGACGAGAAAGAGTTCAAGGATACTTGCGAGGTCAGATTTTACGCATATATCAAATACAGATTAAATTTATAAAAAATGGCCCCCCATGATGATTATGTGACTATACGTCTCTTTGATTTGAACAATTCTTATACAAGGTGGGGCAATAAGTCCTGCACTGACGTCTCGCTTGAAGTAGAATAGAATAGAATATAACTTTATTATACACCAAAAATGAAACACCGATCACAATTAATACAAATAGGAAACAAACAAAAAAAAAGAAGATATATAACAAAACAATAGAATAGGTACATGATGTATAAGGGCGGTCTTATCGCCTAGAGCGATAAGGCCGCCCGGTCGACTAAGTAGGTTTTCATTGCCTTGCAAGCAGCCATGGCATAGCGGTCTATCCGTGGCATCCATTTCAGCTTCGCCTTCGTCGACTTCACCACAATAGCTTGACTGCTTATCATCATTTGCCATCCCATTAAATTCCCTGGAGCTACCACGACAATGGTCATTTTGTTTCGTGTGTCAAATAACGTATTATTATTATTATAGTATGTTTGCGAAATGAAATTGATTTTCAGTTTTTTTTATATGCAGGGTGACAGCGGCGGTCCGCTACAAATTTCGGGCGCTGCATACAGTGCCCCAGTTACAGTGATAGGTGTGACGTCATTCGGCCCGGAGTGCAAGTCCCCGGGACAAGCCGGCGTGTATACACGCGTAAGACCTTACGTGCCCTGGATAGACAGCATCATTTGGTAGAACCCCACCATTTGGTACAAATGTATCTGGTAGACTTTCAATACTCATTGTACCACATAATTCATATTTTCTCAAATCCAGAAAACCTACTTTTACAATGTCCAAATTAAACCCTTTGAAATAGCATCCTTTCAAAGTAGTAGGACTGGAATAAGTAGGTACCGGTACTTACTTCAGATATGGTTTTAAACATGCCTCTTCGATGTCGTTACCTTGTTTTATGACTTCAGACGATTATTTAAAAATAAGAGATTATTGAATTACCAGTAAGTTATTAACAATTTTTATTATCATTTAATCATATTTTTTATAACCATTCGATTTCGATTAAAGACTTTCGATTTTATCAATAAAATATTTACCATCATCAACCTAGCATAGTCCACTGCTGGACATACGCCTCTCCCAGGACCTGCCACTCAGACCGATCTTCAGATTTTCGCTTCTAGCGACTGCCAGACGTCTTACGTATATAGTAACTCCATCAGCATATTTTGCTAATTCGAAGTCTACTCTAGAAAACATCGATCTCAGCGGTTGTCAGTTCTGCGGCATACACTGACCACTGCCATTTCCACTTACTAACAATGTATTTGCATTTGAAGCAAATAACCTAAAAGCATTTTGAAATACATCCCTGTGAGCGCATGTGATCCAACAACATAACCCGATCGATTGCTTTTCAAGACTTTTTTCCCTGACGGTTCTATTCCATTCCTGGAGAAGTGGAGCGTTATGTAGGTATTCAAGGAGGCTATTATGAAGGAAAGTTATAATGAATAAAGTCTAAACTCTTACATTTTCCTTTATTTGTTTATGGTGATTATGTTAATGATATTTCTAAGAGAATTTCAGTAAAAAAAAAAAAAAAGATTTAATAAAAATAACTACTAAGGACCGATTTAGATGCCTTGGCCCGGGGCGACAGATCATTGTGAGGCCCTTTTTCTTTGAGTCCGTTGTACTAAAAAAAATAGTTCGAGTGCACGAGTGGCCGTAACATGCTTGCACTAATATTGAAACTGTGCGTTCAGGGGGTGCGAGGCGCTAGATACACGTACATATATGGTAAAGACTTTTTTCTACGAGGACGCGAGGCCCCTGCAAGAGCGAGGCCCCGGGTGGTTGCCCTGCTTGCCACCCCCTAAGACCGCCACTGCCTTCAATTATAGTAGGTATGTGCGGAGACGATATTTGTATTTGACGAAGCTTATTTTATGAGTTATATTATTTATTTTTTAAACAAAAATATTTGAATATACGACAGTTGGTTTTACTGGAATATTATATTTTTATTTAATATTAAGTTTTTATTTGTAGTGAATGACGTTAATATTAATTCGTACACAAATAAATTAAGGTAGGTACATTAAATTTATATTGAGTGAATAGGTACTTACCTATTCACTCAATTTTTTAATCATAAGTAGGTACTTACCTACCTTACTTACCTACTTATGGTAAAAAATATTTTTAAGGTTTCGCAACGTGTTTATGTGTTGTTAACAAACTGCATAGTATTTTGTGCACGATTAAGGCTCGGTTATAAACATAACTGTAGTAAAATACTTTTTAAAATGTCTTTATCAGTTATAACTAGACCACTACATATTATAAAAGAAAGTCATCCGCCGCGTCTATCTGTCTGTTTGTTAGCGTTAAACTTAAAAACTACGAAACGGATTATTATGAGAGTTTCACGCATAGATAGAGTGATTCATGAGGGAGGTTTTGGTATATAATATGTCACATGCTCTACCCGTGCGAAGCCGGGGCAGGTCGCACTTAGCCTATAATGAAAATATTGAGGCTAACACCTAACGGTGTTTGGCGGCAGATTTTAAACTTTAGGGTACTACAAAGTCCCCAACTACCATGCTATGGGTTTTCTACGACGTTAGCTTTCACCGGTAGCTCAAACTCATTAGTCGGATTTGAAGCCGCGTCCTTCAGCGTGGGAAACGACCGCGCCAAGCACTGCGTCATCACTAAGCAAGCTGAGATAATGACGTCAAGAGACCTTGTTCTATGACTATGACACGATTATTAAATCACTATTAAGTACCTAATTATATTTTTTTCATATTGACATAATTTGTATCGGACATATTCATAAGTGTTGTCATTTGTAATGATATTTTTAAATATAAATGGAAAAATTACCTATAACTTTGGCGCTATCAATCAAATACAAGTACAAATACTTTATTGAGAATACCAATGTTACAAGTCACTTCAAAATTTTAAAGATGTCATCAGTAATCAGTGTTTTAAAACCCATTTAGAGTTTTAAAACACTGATTACAATGTCAAAATAAGGTATGTCAATATTTGTAATTGCTGCAAAATCTTCTATTACCTATTTAAAATTCGTTGGTTAAAACATATTTACGTGTAATGCTCCAACGCTTCTGTCACATGTTGCCCCTACAACCTTCACTGCAGTTGCGCCCGCGCACATTACCCAACGCCCAAGAGTCAGTCAACACTCGACCGTGAACTCGAGCGGACGTCATGACGAGGCTCGCCGTGTTATTGTTGATAGCCGCGTGCTACGCACAACCGAGGGCAGCCCCTTACAAGGTCCCTGAAGCCAAACTGGAAGCATTATACCCTAAAGGATTGAGGGTGACTGTACAAGGTAAGGTCATATACTTGCTTTTATTCTCTAAGTGATAGATTGTTTTGTTTTGATATTTTTCTAAACGCTCATTAAACATACGAGATGCGGTTAAAGATTAACAAATATGTTATCCGACAATTATGTTACCCGACGAGAAGATAGTCGTTACAAAAGAATAACCGACTGCATTTCACTAACCTCAAACACGGCTTAGTTGCATTATTTTATTATTGAGTTCCGGTGTCTAACTTCAGGTCTTATCATCATCTGATGATGAAGAAGTCGTAGGCAGTTTAAAGGGACTATTCTAGTAAACACAACTGAATACACACAAAAAGCAATTTCGTTTCTGTAGTGTATTAGATTAAGTGAGGGTGCATTTATATCATTAGCATCAGTTAGATTTGTAACAACCTACTTGTGTCTATTTGATTGATATGTCATTGTGCACATAATAAACCAGTTTTGCGATAGTATGCCTTTCATTCAGTCATTCTAATTTACTTGGATGTCAATTTTTTCTAGTTATTTAGGTTAAAAAAACAGTCTAAGTGAAATTTATATAATACCAATTTGAAAAGGGTATCCTTTTAAATAAAGTTAGAATTTCCAAATCGGTTTATAAATATCGAAATTTGAGTTAACAAACAAAACCGAAAATACAACCGAATTGAGGACTTTCTTCTTTTTTGAGTCGGTTTAAAAAGGAAAAAATTGATTACGAAATGTAATGAAATCCAATGATATATCTGATTTCAAAGCCAAAGCTGTTTATATCACAGAAACTGAAATTAATTTAGCAAATCAGAGTTAGGTACTATTTAAATTTATTTTTACTAAAAATCATTTTTATTTAAAAACATTGCTCTCCTTTCCTTTTGCACACAATTTACCTATACCTACTTTTTGTAAATGTAAACTACTATTTTTTATTGAATAAACAAAGGCCAGGAAATCGGTTCTGTGATTAGCATAGTTTAGCTTTGCCATCCAGCGTGGCAATGCTGTCAGCATTTTGGCCACAAAATTTAAAAACAAGGGCATATTTACCTGTAAAGTATAGTGAGATGAAGTAGACATCACCATTATCGTCTAAACAAAAACAATAGACTAAGATACAGAATCTAAAGTTGCACATAATCATGGACATTGCAAATAAGTTGGGCCGTTTTTTTTTTTTTTTAATACGGATAAGTCCGCGTTTGACCACCAACTCGCCTGATGGTAAGCGACGATGTGGTCGAAGATGAAGCACGCAGACCTAGAAGATACCTATTCACTCTGACCTTGAAAAGATCTAGATTATATCTATCAGGAAACAAGGAAGCCGGTTTAGTAGGTACCTACACATCAAAGTCAACTCAATACAGTATCAACTTATAACAAATTGCATGATCAAAGAATTGAAGCTACTACTGATGACTAATTTAAAGAGAGGTTATGTTTCCTAATGAAATTCCTAAAATCGGTTAAAGATAAGATAAACGCGAGGGGAAACCCGCAACTAAAAATGATTAAGTTCAAGCCGGGGTCAACGATGGTATGATGACTATTATCAGATACATACATGGGATAAACGAGAGAATAGGAGCAAAAATAATTTGAATAATGGACATGTGAGTAGAAAAAAAAACAATAGAAGAAAGATGTGTAATACAGAGTCAGAAAAATTAAAACAATGTCTACAAGTCAATGTAATGTTCCATTCAGCTGTTCTTAGAACTTGATTCGTTTAAGCTCTTGCCAATGTACTATAATATCATCCCCGTAATATAACAGACCCGGCACCTCCACGACAACAACATTAAATGCTAAGTACTTTTGTTTTGACTCTGGCTTGAGAAACACTTACATTAAATATACATCAACAAACAAGAAGTTACGTAAAGCACTTAGCCAATATTAACGCGAAATATGATAGATATTTTAATAGTAAATAGCTTGCGTTTGACCACCATATCACCAGGTGTTTAATGTTGGTATCTGCAATGGAGCACACGTTTGCCTAGAAGATGAACTTCACTCTCGACTTGAAGACACCCATGGATATTGTATTTATTAGAGTATACCTGCGCAGGCAGTGCAATCCATTGTTTAGCAGTCCGCACAATGAAAGTGGAATCGTAGGACTGCATATCTTTTCATGCGAGTTTATGAACGTTGCCGCGTTGCTTCTGAAACGATGTCACTTTTTTGAGTTTCTTTCAGGCAAAACAGAAGAATGGGCATGGAGAAATTACACCATATAGATCAGAAGCGCATGTTACGAAATGAATCCGATAAAGATGCAATGGCAATGATGTTTTCGCAGAATTGTATTGCTGATGGATTGGCGAAAGATAATATGAACAATGCAGAGTATAAGAACGCTTATTATATTCTGCATCGTGTTTGTAGATGAATCGATAATGATGATCGAAACTTAAAGATTACTATCGTATTAAAAATGCAAAATGTCAAATTGTTATTAAAACTTTTTCGCTGCCAACATTTCCTTGTTGAATCAACTGGGATTTACCCAATTCCAGTTTATTTACATTTTATAATAGAATTTGAAAATTATCCCTATTTTATCACTCATCATTCGACATAAATAAATAATGAGCTTTTTTAATTTACTTCAGTTAAAATTAAGACGTTCTTAATTATTCTTAATCAGGTAAAGACATTGCATAATATGGAGTAGGAATTAGACTGTTAATTATAATTAAGTATGTTTTAGAATGATATTGTAATTTGTATTGAATAGAACATTTTCTGTCACCGAGTAGGTAGGTAGGCAGTGTTATATTAGGGCATCTGGATCACATAAGATCCAGAAACCCCAATTTTACACATTTAAATAATAAAACTGATTGAGTGATTACACAGATGCAAATACATATTACGAACTGACATTTTAAAATATAAGAAGGTGTTCATAACGTTTGAGTTGTTTTATCTAAACAGCACAGTGAAGTAAATTGTGATCAATAATAATTGGTTTTATTCTTCAAATGTGTAAAATTGGCGTGTCTTGATCGTATGTTGTCCAGATACCCCAAAATTACAATACTACTTAAATATGTATAATAAAACAGAACAATAAAAATTAACTAATGATTTTCCTTACCGTAACTAAGATGATAATATTACGTTATGGGAAATCCGTATCTACAAATAATGACTAATGCCATTAATAATTACATTACTACCATGACAAGGAAAAACAACCTAAGTGGCAATTTATTAAAGGATGGCCTAGTTAATACAATCAAAAGACAATTAAAATACTTTGCACAAATGCACATGTTATTGATGTATCATAATTATACATAGGTCAATAAGCTTGAGCTGTAGATACTTAGCAGAAATAGGGTCACTGTACTAATCATTATGATCAACTTTAACTTTAAATAAAAATCAGCTGTTCCTTACATTTGATGAGGTTTATTTTACTTTTTTTTTTTTTATGTGAAAAATAATGAGACGAACGACACGCTCTCCTGATGGTCAGAGATAACGCCTGTCCATGACCATTGCAGCGATACACAGAACTTTGAGTAACAAAACAAAGTCCAGGGCATCGCTGCTTTGGTGCTCATTACTTTGAGACTTTCGATGGTTAGTCTCAACAGCCCAGTAATTTCGCTAGCTGCAATACCCTTCAAACCGGAATACAGTAATGTTTACACACTACTGCTTGGCGGCAGAATATCTGGTACTGCGGTGGTACCTACCTAGATGACCTCCTGCTAAGGAGATCTACCACCAAGTAAATACTATACTGTACTATAGAACACTTTTAATAGTTATTCAATACTGAGTACCAAAGTTATCTTGTAACTATATTTCGAGATAGATTATGTTCTTCTATACAAAATTATGAACCCTTGTTAGATAAAATTTATTGATTAGTTTATAGTGCTTAGATTCCATTTATTTTCATTAAAGTCTTCAAGAATAAAGAATAGAAATTGGCTTCTATTTTGACTATTTTTGTGATTTCTTCAAATGAACGCCACTAAAATCTTCACTAGTCAACTACACCAGTTTTGCTCTTCATCAAACTAGTTTTTCATCGGTCATCGGCTTTCATCTTGATACTGTTGTACGACAGTAGCTATACTTCGATCTTGGGATGAGAGGTCCATGACACAAAATTATCTTATAAAGCCAACGAACTATCAATGTTACGCCTCATCGGTATGGGGAATTCGCAGTTCCAATCTCCTAATGTAAACTTGTTTTCACAAAAACTGGTTTGAATTTAATGTCTGAAAGGTGAAGAGACGGTCACGGTATGCGTTTATTTTTTTGCAAAGTTTTTTCCTTGTGCAAAATAGTAAAGATGTTTCTTTGCATACCTACTTACCTTGAGCGACTATATAGTTAAAATAATTGTTATTTATAAGATACTTTGAATAAGTACACAATGAAGTCATGCAGTGAACCCATTAATATGTCTGTGCACAAACGTTGATACATGGAGCCTTAGTTATCTATATACGAAGCATTTCTATAATGCATAACAGTGTAAATATTCATAAGAAAACAACTGAAACAATAAAAAACTTTATACTTTACTTTTTTACTTTTTTTTTTTACTTTTATATGAAACTTTTCTATTAAACTCTGTAGACTCTTTATTGCAATTAAAATAATAAACAAATAACATTTTAGCCACGGTACTCTTGAAATAACACAAATAACATCTATTTTAAATAACGTTGTTCTTTAGCATAGTAACAAACTCAACGTGTAAATAGCATAAATATAGACAAGGCCGAGTTTTATCTTAATAGCCCAATATTACTTTTTTCAGATGATGGTTTCTCTCTCTTTGCTTTCCATGGCAAACTAAATGAAGAAATGGAAGGACTCGAGGCTGGTCACTGGGCACGAGACATCACAAAAGCCAAGGAGGGAAAATGGATCTTCAGGGACCGGAACGCAGAGCTGAAACTTGGTGACAAAATTTACTTCTGGACGTATGTAATCAAAGATGGACTGGGCTACAGGCAAGACAATGGAGAATGGACTGTCTCTGGTAAAGAAATATTTGATCTATTACAATAGCATGACAAATAAATGGTCTGAACGCTTAAGTCAAGCTATATAGTATCTAGCATTTCCAAACCAATCTTACTTGTTATTGTTTCTCATGATCTTTCGCTGAAGCAATTTGTTGTCTTCCAGAGTATGTCAATGAGGCAGGAGAACCCATTGACATTGGAAATCCACCACCCCCGACCCAGACACCAACCAACCGTCCCCCAGGACCCACCCAGCGACCCACTGTCCCTACACAGCGCCCAACCCAACCATCCTGCCAGGCTTCCCAATCGGTTGTTCAAGGACAAGGCTCCGCGTGCAAAGGAAGCCTTATTTTCAGCGAGGAGTTTGAAAGGAACAGTCTGAAAGATCTGACAAATTGGGAAGCGGCAAACAAATTCATTGAAGAACCTGTAAGTTTTCATCAGAGTGTATTTCAATAAAAATCTTGCATTGATTTTAGATTTTTTTATGAACTGACTTTGATTTTTGCTACGGAAAAATCGTCGTCGGTGTGTTTATTGATCAAATTTGCATAACGATATTTGGAGGCAAACATTTATGTGACAAATGTATTTTTTCTTCTTCTGCGTGTATGATTGTTTATAAGTGTATGCTTACAAAAAAGTATTAGCCCGTAAATCTTATATTAACTATTTGTTTCCAAACAAGTCTTACTTAATTTGTAGCTAGATAACCCTATAATTAGAATGAAACTAAAATATACAAAAAGAAGCTCAATTTTTTAAACAAAATGAAATAGCAATTCTGTAGCATTGAAATACTGGATTCAGTTTTATTCAAAATAACAACCACGGAAATGTAACAATTAGTAACAATTTTAATGAAACCTCATTTTAATTTCAGGACTACCCATTCAATGCATACGTATCAGATAACACAATTAAGTTCGAAGACAGTTCTCTGATCATCTCGCCGGTCCTCACAGATACTGTAAATGGGGAGGGATTTGTTTTAATGGGAGATTTAGATCTTAGTAATAGGTAAGACAGTGATATTTTTATTTTTCTTTTCTAGTTCCTATAAGACATTAATAATAATGAAAAACAAAATTTACATTTTATTACTTTGTTTATTTTCAGGTGTACAGGCAAAATAGACACATCAGAATGCATCCGCAAAGCAGATGGCGCTATGATTCTTCCGCCGGTTTTGACGGGAAAGATCACCACTAAACACAAATTCGCCTTCAAATATGGAAAGGTGGAGATCAGAGCTAAACTGCCTGCTGGAGCATGGTTGATACCAGGTTGTTCATTTTTTTTGTCACGAATTAGTTATTATTCAGCAAGCAAGGATACGGGCTTACCTGTTGTAAGCAATCAACGTCGTTTGTAGACAACAAAATACCTTGAGGACCTTTTGGAAGAACCTTATAAAGCTTCTCAGAGTAGCATGTTAAACTATTATTATCAAAAGCTTGGATCTAACATCTGATAAATTAAACTATCTCTAAACTGTTTTTTTATTTAAACTGTCTCATTTCAGAATTAAACCTGGAACCCCTGGAAAATGTGTACGGAGCTCAACGCTACGAATCGGGTCTAATTAGAGTGGCATTCGCCAAGGGCAACGACATGTTCGCCAAGAAGCTATACGGAGGGCCCGTGCTCAGTGATGCGGAACCTTACAGAAGTCTGCACTTAAAAGAGAAGATCGGAATCGAGAACTGGAATCGCAACTACCATAACTACACCTTAATTTGGAAACCAGGTCTGTTGCTTTAGTGAGTTTTCTCTCAGTTCTGATTTACACTGGTTGATAACCTTAAAAAAGCTAATGACACTGAAGAATTTTACTTTCCTAACGAAAATACACATTTATATTGCAGATGGTTTGGAGATGTTCGTGGATGGTGAACATTATGGCACAGTAACTCCAGGAGAAGGGTTTTATTCGAGCGCTCGCGAACATGCCGTGCCACACGCTACGGCCTGGCTCAAGGGAGACGTCATGGCGCCGCTTGATCAAATGGTATATATATTTATTAAAACACTTACTTATAGTAATTCATATACTTTGGTAGGAGTTTGTTTGAAGCATTATACTATGATGAATATGATGATATAAAAATCTACCAACAAATATCGTTGTCACTAATCATTGTTCACTTGATGGTAGATCTCCTTAGCAGGCGGTCGTGTAGGTAGGTACCATCGCAGTACCAGATATACTTCCGACAAGCAGTGGTGTGCAAGCATTACTGTGTATATACGTATACATTACTTTCGGTATAAAGGGTACCTACTGCAGCTAGCGAAATTACAGGCTTGTTGAGACTAACCATCTAATATCTCAAAGCAGCGATGCTCCGGACTTGGTGGTGTTACTCTCTGTGCATCGCTGCAACGGTCATGGGCAATGGGCATGCTTTATTTCTTACCATCAGAAGTTCTTAAATCATAAAAACTTTTTCGTAAAACAATCAATAAGCGACAACTACTCAACGGATGGTAAATGACGATATAGATAAGGGTGATAAACGCACATAAACTGGAATGGAAACTGGTTGTGGAATGAGGCTGTCGGAACACCTAAGAGGAGATAAATTGTCAGCTTGAGGACGATACTTGTTATAATTACCCAATTGTTCAACTACATGGTATTTAATTTTGTTTTTATAATGTTTTTCAGTTTTACTTATCGCTGGGTCTCCGCGTTGGTGGTATCCACGATTTCTCCGACAGCGCGGACAAGCCGTGGAAGAACCGAAGCCCTAAGGGTATGCTCAACTTCTGGAACTCTCGAGACAAGTGGTTCCCGGGCTGGTACAGCGCCAACTTGAGGGTGGATTACGTTAGAGTGTTCGCATTATAAACAGTCAGTCTTACAGTATTTACTTATTGGACAACTTAGATTTGGAGTTCTAAAATTTGCTAGAACACGAAGACGTAAGGAACATACAAAATGTTTGCATTAATCATTGTACTGTTTACTGCTATACTCTACTTCAAGGCTGGATACCTACTTTAGACCTCTAGATGAATAACATGTGCAGTAAGCTTCGATTGTGGTAAAGTTATTATCAAAGGTTGTAAGCCTATCAGCATATTTAGGTACACAATGTTGTTCAAAGTTAAATCTAAGATGGGAGTGAAAATGACAGAAATAAAGCCATAATTATACGTATATTATCTTGAATCAACCTATGATTTAAGCGTAATATAGATTATTACATCTATTAACACTATAACCGATATGTGAACGAGCGCAATACATTGCGTTGATGTATTGTAAAGATCACAAATACTAAAGACTGTACTCAAAACGCTTTTTATGCGAAAAATACTCTAAGATTTTTAGGATAAATTATCCCAATAAACCCTCTGGGATTTGATAGGACCTTGGATATAATAGTAGTAATATTTTTACTGTGACTCAATTTCGAGATTATTTATTGTGATAATGATGACAGAATTTAAAAATTTGTTGATAACGTTGTAATATTTTGTGAGATATTTTTGAGTTAAATAAAATGTGATGTATATTTTTAGTAAGATATTTTATTATTCCTTCGCCTTCTTGTATCTCCTTTTCCCAACTTTAGATTTATTTTCTTGATTAACTTGATTACATTTGACACGAAAAGCGAGTAAGCTTGCGCACAAACTTATAACACTGATTGAACTTCATACACGTTCGTATAATCATTAGTTTCTTGTTTTTTTTTGTTTGAGAAAATATATAGTGCGAGCCCAAGTCGTTTTATAGGTTCTGTTCTTAATTTACTTTTGATTTATCATAATAAAAAAAAAACACGATTTTTTTTTTAATGGGAAAAATAATGAGACGAACGAGACGCTCTCCTGATGGTAAGAGATAACGCCTATCCATGACCATTGCAGCGATACACAGAACTTCGAGTAATAAAACAAAGTCCAGGGCATCGCTGCTTTGGTGCTCATCACTTTGAGACTCGATGGTTAGTCTCAACAGCCCAGTAATTTCGCTAGCTGCAGTACCCTTCAAACCAAAACACAGTAATGTTTACACACTACTGCTTGGCGGCAGAATATCTCTTACTGCGGTGGTACCTACCTAGACGACCTCCTGCTAAGGAGATCTACCACCAAGTAGTAATTATTACCTATAGAGTATAAATGGAATGGAGTGGAATGAGCGTTCCTATTTTTTTCATAAGTAAAAATTTTCGAGGTAATATCTTTATAGTCATTATTGATCCACTAATATCAGTTATACATACCTACTGTAATTATTTCAACAGTCAACTTTTCTCGGTTCAAAAAATAAATCCCATTTAGATGGCGTCATAATTGGTTAACAATCTTAGGGCGAACGTACGAATTCATAATCAAACAAACATTTACCTAGTATTAATTTACACAGAAACATAAAGTAAAGAACAGTAATTTCGAATTTGCACTAAATAACATAGTATTTTTTTTTAGTAATGATTTTAGTCTCCAGGCAACATTGCAATACACACAATTTATAATTACTAAGGATCAAAAACTTTGAGTATCAAAACGAATTTCAAGGCGTCGTTACTTTGGTGCTTATTTGACAGCTCTGTTGGCTCATTGGTAGCATATCTGCCTTAAGAGCTGAAGGGCGTGGGTTCGATTCCCGCTCAGGACAAACATTTTATGTATCAACAAATGTTTGTTCTGTGTCTGGTATGTATTATAAGTATGCATTTACAAAAAAAAAGTATATATGTATTCTGTCAGTTATGTGACTTCCATCACACAAGCTCTACTTAGTTTGGGGTCAGATGGCACTGTGTGTATGTCCTACGATATTTATTATTACCTACTTTGAGACATTCGATGGTTAGTCTCAACAGCCCTGAAATTTCGCTAGATGCAGTGACTTTTAAACCGGAGCACAATAATGTTTACACACTACTGCTTGGCGGTAGAATAACCAGTACCTACTTAAATGACCTCCTGGAACTCTTACCTAGTAAACTAGGTATGTATGTATACCAGAAAGGCAGAGACGCTATCTTGTAAATCATTTCCTCGTACAGAAAACATAGTCTCTTTCTAATCCTATAGTAGGGTCCTGTTGGACCTCTTTTGGTAATGAAATGAAATGAAATATTTTATTGTGCAAAACTGTGTACAATTTAAGGTGATAAATTTTTTACAATACAAGGTACTTTAAACAGTTTTGTCCTCGTGGACATACAATATTTTAGTATTTTAGTAGTTTGAAAATTAAATTGAATAACTACGACCAAAATTGACCCCACTATAGAGACAACGTAAACCAAACGCAACCACTGAGAACCGAGACAGAACTCATCAAAAATCCCATAAACATAACATTGAATCAGTGTATGTATTTGGGTTTTTCTTGTAGTTGTTCAATTATGGGAAAATTTACTTTCGGCGCCTTCTCAGTATTTGTAATTGTGATCAAATAAGTCATGTCAATATTCAATTGAACAAACCAAAACATTGACTTTTTTGTCAGGAAAACCTAGTACGTGCGCATAGATCACCAATTCATCATAGACGAGTTATTTACGAGGTCAAAGTGACCAAACCTTTGTTTGACCACAGAATTTAGATATGCGAGATTCATTTGAATTTCGGCGGTATCCCGCAAATATCGGTAAAAAACTTCAAGTGATTAAAAACGATGAACGTACGAAATATGACGAGTTCCGTATGTTGACATACCTACGTTAGTCAGACATTGGTATCATAGTTTTGCATTTAATTGACATTTTTAACCGACTTCAAAAAAAGAAAAGGCCCTCAATTCGGTAAAATTTTTCAAAATGTGTTGTTACCTTAAAACTAACAAATTAATTCAAGGTTGTAAATAAACGTCGTTTATGATTATATTAATAAATACTTATAAATATGTTATAATTATTTGCTAATTACAACTTTGTTATGGTTTTAAATTTCCTTAAGTGCGTAATTACCCACTCATATTAATTACTGGCGGATACCAAGAAATAAATATTCAAAAGAAGGGATAAAAACGCAAAATTATCTACATAATTTTTATCATGGGATGTTAAAATTTATCTATGTTTGTGACTATGTATTCTATTAATGTAAAAGTAAGACGAACGCGGCGCCGTCTTGACGGTAAGAGATAACGCCTGTCCATGACCATTGCAACGATACACAGAACTTTGTGTGACAAACCATGGTCAAGGGCAAACGTGAAACGTAAAACGTAAAAAACGCACGATTAAACTTGAGTAGTAAACAAACATTTTCACGCAAAAACTACTAAACGGATTTGAATGAAATTCGGTATGGAGGTAGCTGAAACCCTAGATTAGAATATAGGCTACTTTTATCCCGAAAACATGTAGCGGGTAACACCGCGAGGCGCAGCTAGTAAGTCATAAAGAAAATGAGTTACGACAAACTATTGGAACAAACATTGTACAAATGTCATGTATCTAGTTAATTACCAGTAATTCTATGTAATAATGATATTTTTTTTTTTATTTTTATTAACATTCCAATAAAATTTGTATATTTTTTTTATTCTTTGTTTGATCTGTGCTCGTATATTATTTTCCCATTAATTCAGCAAATCATTCTAATCACTGAAAATATTGATTTCCTAATACACATTCATGTAAATTCCGTTTTCCCCAGCACGGATCTCTAAATACACAAGGTAATTGTTATTCAAAGATCCGGCATAGCAAAACCTCTGCGCCAGTGTTTTGTTAGATACCGTGTGGATCGGACTTACTACAATTTAAATCAAAAAAATTCAATCAAAATCATCGGCTTTTTCTCTATCTTAGATTAGTTATCACATAGTGACAGACTTATTTTAAAGTTATAATGCCTAGATTAAGATTAGCAGTCTGTTTTCTAGGAGTTATCGTGAACTTTGTGGCTGGATACGAAGTTCCTGAAGCTAAGTTGGAGGCTATTTATCCGAGAGGACTGAGGGTTTCAATACCAGGTAAGCCAGAGTTCGATAACCTATTTTAAATAATTTTGGAGAATTGTATTAAGACAACGTACCATAAATGAACATATTTTTTTTAAAAGTTATTTTTAAATTTAAAAGTAATGACAACGAACGAGACACTCTCCTGATGGTAAGAGATAACGTCAGTCCATGACTGTCCATTTTTCTTAAATATCACATACACATTAACAAATATACTCATGAAACGAGCAATCAAGCGATTGATTCTATTTTCATCCTCATCTATAGGTACTATTATAAAGAGGAAAGATTTGATTGTTTGTTTATTTGTTTGTATTGAATAGGATCCCAAACTACTGGACCGATTTCAAAAATTCTTTCATCGTTGGGAAGCTACACTATCCTCGGATGACATAGTCTACTTTTTATTCTTGTATTCCTACGAGAATGTGAACGACGAGGCGTCCGCTAGTTGTTTTATAATTAGGAATCAGTGTTTGAGCGGAGCGAACGTATGATATTTTTGTCTGGTCTCATAGCTGCACCATTTATGGAGTTTAAAGTTATTTATTCAATAAATTAAATAAGTCATGTGCATATTCATACGTTGAAACAAAGATATAGAAACATGTTTGTTTTTATAAAGTAAGGAATGGGGGAATCACTAGTGAAGTTGTATAAAGTCGTTTCCGCAACTGTATATTTTCATATAAAACCTCCGTTACTGGTTTGTGATGGTTCTAATAATTAAATGTAATGACGTGATCGAATTGAAAACCTGTTCGCATCTAACTGATAGAAATAACTTGAATGTGGCAACCACTCGAGCGGTGAAGCACTTGTGTTGTATTTATGAAATCCTAGAAATAATATCTCTCATATTGTATAAAATATAGCGATGATAGCTCAATGGTTAGCGCGGTCGGTTCGCATGCCGAAGGGCGTGGGTTCAAACCCCAACAATGAGCTTGAGCTGCCGGTGAAGGAAAACATCGTGAGGAAACGATAGCATGGTGGTAGCGTACTTTATAGTACTCGGCTGGCTAGGTACCACCCTCACGTTGAAAATCTGCCGCCAAGCATCTAACAGTGTGTTCCGGCAGCCTCACTTGAGAGCCAGTTCCATTCCAGGCTAGATGTGTTTACCATCTTCGACCACACCGTCACTTAACATCAGGTGAGCTGTGGTCAAACACCTAGTCTGTCAAGAATAAAAAAAAGAAGTTTTGCGAAGATTTCAAATAATATTGTCAGTAGTAGTTGGTCACGATTTGCCTTTTCTACTTTATAATATACTAGCGATCCGGCTAAGCTTAGCACGGGTGCAATGTAGACATTTATGTGTGCATATGCTGTTACCTATACATATAAACTTTCCTCTTGAATCATACTATTTATTGATGCTATTAAAATCCGTTGCATGGTTTAAAATATCTAAGCGTACAGGCGGGAAGCGACTTTGTTTTATACTAGGTAGCGACACATATGTTAGTATCATCTTCTTCTCAATTATCATTACGTTGATCTGATATCCGTTCACTTCTCGTTGCTACTTTTGCTATTCATCCTGGTCAGCTTATATGCCAACTGCTAAAGTTGCATGGCACGGTCTTCTTCATCATCATCATCATCATCATTTCAGCCGTAGGACGTCCACTGCTGGGTATAGGCCTCCCCCATTGACTTCCATAAAGACCGGTTGGAAGCGGCTCGCATCCAGCGCGTTCCTGCGGTCTTTACTAGGTCGTCTGTCCACATTGTGGGTGGGCGTCCTACGCTGCGCTTGCCGGTCCGTGGTCTCCACTCCAGAACTTTACAGCCCCATCGGCCATCAGTTCTGCGTGCTATGTGCCCTGCCCACTGCCACTTCAACTTGCTAATCCGTTGGGCTATGTCGGTAACTTTGGTTCGTCTACGGATCTCCTCATTCTTTTTCATTCGATCTCGTAGGGAAACTCCGAGCATAGCCCTCTCCATAGCGCGTTGTGCTACTTTGAGCTTACAAGAAGGCACACAGTCAGAGACCACGTTTCAGCGCCATAAGTCACCACGAACCGGTCTTCTTACTGCTGATTCATTTATTTATTTATTTAAAAGTGAGACGAACGAAACGCTCTCCTGATATTAAGAGACCAAGACCATTCTAGTGATACACAGAACTTTGAGTAACAAAACAAAGTCCAGGCATGACTAATTTTGGTGCTCAGTACTTTTATTCATATTAGATGGTTAGTCTCAACAGCCCAGTAAATTCGCTAGCTGATGTACCCTTCAAAACTGGAACACAGTAATCTTTACACACTACCGCTTGAGGTCAGAATATTTGGTACAGCGGTGGTACCTATCTAGACGACATCCCGCTCAGGAGATCTACCAAGTAAAATCTGATGTATCTACTTGCGCCAGCAACCCTTGGAATATGATCACTCCACCGCGTCGCAAACCACCGTAATTTACACATTTAGTTCCTTAGGATAGTCTTCTTTCTGATTTTAGTTACTAAAAATCACGAGCATAGCTTGTTCTGTAGAGATCTACTAAGTTAAAGTTCGACAGTTTTCGTTTAAATTTATTTAACTTACTTAGTTCAAATAAAGTAGGTGGAACGTCGTTCATCCAGCTGCAAGATGGATGGACGAAATTGTCACCGCTGAGTCGAACCTGGACTATGATGAGCACAAGACTAAGGCAGATAGCATAGTAAGAGAGGGAATTCTTAAAAGTAGAAATTAGAAGGCGGTAGATGATCACGATTCTATTATGGACAATTATAATGTCTACAATAAGAGAGAGGACTCGTCACATCTTACAGTTGCATAAAATTTCAAATTGCAGATGATGGCTTTTCCCTATTTGCTTTCCACGGAAAGCTCAACGAAGAGATGAACGGCCTCGAAGCGGGCCACTGGTCCAGAGACATCACTAAGCAAGTCGATGGAAGGTGGACATTCAGAGATAGGTCAGCTCAGCTGAAGGTTGGAGACAAGATATACTTCTGGACGTATGTGATTAAGAATGGGCTGGGATACCGGCAGGATAACGGTGAATGGACTGTTGAAGGTAAGACTTTTACAACAACACTTTTTTTTGCTACTATGGCAACATGGCCGAAACATCGAGTTTAAAAATACTTATTTAATAGTATTTTGTGCGCGATTAAGATCCCGACGCTAAACTTTATTATGACTCTTATTCATTTTGAAATGTGTTTTTAAAGATTATATTTACAATTTTTGATAAGGTGCATCTTTGTTTGTATATCTGTCCAACTTACTACAGAATGCGTCAAACAAACCGCAAAACGTTAAGATATCATTATTTGATTTGATATTTTGGATTCTATTATTTACTCTAGTGTTTATCTCTTAATCTTTCAAATTTTATCCAGGTTTTGTAAATGAAGATGGAAACCCAGTTGACCCATCGACCGGCATCTCTTACGGAGGTTCAGTTGAAGCTACTTCTCAAAGTGCTGGCCAGCCTCCTCAATCAGTGCAGGCGGCTGTAGGGTTCCCCTGTGAACTCTCCGAATCCAAAGTTTCAGTGCCAGGATTCGTCTGCAAAGGACAACTGTTGTTTGAAGACAACTTCAACTCTGGAATAGAGAAAGGGAAGATTTGGACGCCTGAGATCAAATTCCCTGGTGAACCAGTAAGTTTTTCATTTACAATTATAGTTACAGAGTGGTCTGTGTTTTTGGCGTATCAACTGTACTAGGATTTTTTTTCAAACAGTTTTTGCGTTTGACCTTGACCTACCAGATGTTAAGCCATGAGCGATCTAGGATAGAGCGCACTACCTTGAACAAACATTTTAGCTCTGGACTTAAAGACCCTAATTGTACCTATTTAATGTATTATTTGGAAAACATAAAGCTTATGAATCAAATTATGATATACAAAAACTAGGATCAAATAAGCCTAGATACAGACGTATAGCAAAGAAACCTAAACAATCAGTATCAAAGTTTGCTCCACATTTTACCTGTCATACCTTGCACAATCAAACGCAAACCCACTCAATGTAAAAAGCCCGTGTCAGTTTACCTAATCGGTGACATATTTTGTGCACCAATCCTCCATAATATTTGTATTTTTTTTATTTTTCAGGACTACCCTTTCAATGTATACCTCAACGACCGAAACCTACGAGTCAGAGATGGTAGACTGAGAATCAAACCCATCACTCTCGAGTCGAAATATGGGGAAGACTACGTAAGGCAATCACTGGACCTTACAGACAGGTAAGAAGTGACGGTGTGGTCGAAGATGGTAAACCACAGTTAGTCTGAAATAGAACTTGCTCCCTCTCAAGTAAGGCTACCAAAACACACCACCATGCACCAGGTGCTTGGCGGCAGATTGCCAACTTGAGGGTGGTTACTAGCCAGCCGAGTACAAGAAAATCTACCATCATGCTATGGTTTCCTCTCGATGTTTACCCTCTACCGGTAGTTCCAACTCATTATTGAGGCAAAAAACTCCCGCCTTTCGGCTTGTTAACCGACCGCGTTAACCACTGGAAGTAGCATCGCTACTTCCTCAATTTGATAATTCAAATCATTGTCATTCCCCAGATGTACGGGTATGGTGGGCACCATGGAATGCTCCCGAGAAGCCTCGGGGCCTCTGATCCTGCCGCCCATCATCACAGCTAAAGTCACCACCAAGAACAAGTTCAGCTTTAAATACGGCAGGATCGAGATCAGCGCCAAGATGCCGCAAGGAGACTGGCTTGTACCTGGTAAGGAAATGAAACTGGTAGAGCTTGGCCATCTAACTGTTTTTTTTTCGATCCTTATCATCCACCTTTGGCCAGTATAATTATATCTTTAAACTCATCGGTCTAGAGATCGCTGTATCCAATTGTCTTTTTAGGCAGTTCAAGGTTTTCGAAATGATTGATTTCATGTAGAGAATAGATCAAATAGAATCAAATAGATCAATCAAATAGACTCAAATAGATCAAATTCGTGAATTTTTCTTTACCTATCTTAATTATTTCGTCTAAAAGTCCGTCAGAGGAGGGATATGTGGCCAGAATGCTGGCAGCATCGCCACGCTCGATGACAATGCTTAGCTTTTGACCAAAGTAGATACCAGCATTCTGGTCACCTGAAGCCTCCTCTAAACGTTTGGCCAGGTCCCGATATAGTTCGAGAGCGGCCGGCCCATAACTGTATTTCGTCTTATTTGTCATCAGAAATCCAGCTAGAGCCCCGTAACCATCTGTATGGTATCAACAACTACGCGTCAGGGTTGTTACGCATAGCATGCGTCAAAGGAAACGTAGAGTTTGGCAAGAAACTGTATGGAGGGCCCATCATGTCGGATCAAGAACCTTATCGGTATGATTCTTCTTCTTTGTACAAGGGTTACCCAGAAAAAGAATACCAAGATAAAGATAAAAATAATTTATTGATACCATGAGAAATTTTATACAATATACGCATAAAAGATGTTGCAGTAGTTGATGTGGCTGAGTCATGTTGAGCCGGTCAGGCGGACAAATGTCACGAGTGATGACGCTGTGCTCGTACAAACATTAAAATACTATTTTAATTAGAGTCCAACAATGTAAAAATTAAATCATGTTAGTTAAAAAATTAATCATATATCAAAATTACATTACAAATAATATGTCAAAAATTAAAATCAAATGTCAAAAATTAAAATCACATGTCAAAAACTAAAATTAAATGTCAAAAAATAAAATAGAATAAAATACCGATGTCAAACAGAAATAATAAAAATTACATAATTGGATAATGTCATTCAAAATTGGTCATTTAAAAAATCATCAATTGAGTAATAGCATTTTTTTAACAGTAGTGCCTTTAATTTCTTCCAAAATAGATAAATGTTCAAATTTCTTATTGACTTCGGAATCTTATAAAATATTTTATTTTTTCAGAACTGCTCACCTAAAAGAGAAGATCGGTTACGATCTTTGGAACAAAGATTTTCACAACTACACACTCGAGTGGAGGCCAGGTAAATGAATTTATTTCCCGTTCCATACGTTGATTGCTTTTCAGATCTCAATAAATAAAGCTATTTTAATAAATTTTATGGCATGACATATTTATAACATTTATTTAAAGACATAATTATATATGAACAACTTTGTAGGGTACAAGTAATAAAAATAAAAAAATCAATTTAATTTTTTTTTATTCGCTTTACTTTTGAGATAACAATATTTTTTCATATTTTCTTATGCTAGGTCTATATAACACCTTTAAAATTAGGACGAGCTATTTCAGTTTTTATCGGTTTACTGTGAGAAGTAGAAAGAATTGGCCATACAGTCACAGCTGAAAGTATAAAATTAACTTACCATTAAATATAATTCGGGTTTTTTATTCTCAGATGGTTTTTCCCTGTTCGTGGATGGAGAGAATTATGGAAACGTGAACCCTGGAGAAGGGTTCTACCAGAGTGCTACGGATAACAATGTCATGGCGGCTTCGAGGTGGCTGAAGGGAACCGTCATGGCCCCGTTTGATGACATGGTTTGTCTTACAAATAAATTATCTTTATCTTATTCATTGAAGCGAAAACTTCTTTGACCGCGTTGAAATGTTTGGTAGGGGCAAAACAGAGTTCGTTCTGGGAGTTCGCATCATCGACTTCTTCTAGTAAAGTTACCACTACTTTAATACAACATGGGCTGGACTGTTACTTTAGCTGAGATAAACCTATACCACTCGAATTTTTCATCTTAAAAATAGCAAAACACTTGAGACTGGGAATTTGCGCAAGTGCATTATCGAATTTTTTTTATGGTTGACAAGCTAGATGTTTGACCACTGCTCATCTGATGTTAAGTGACGGTGTGGTCGAAGATGGTAGAGCACACAATGCCTGGAATGGAACTAGCTCTTAAGTGAGGCTGTCGGAGCACACCGTTAGATGCTTGGCGACAAATTTTCAACTTTTTTTTTTTTTTTTTAATGTTTGACAGGCCAGGTGTTTGACCACAGCTCACCTGATGTTAAGTGAAGGTGTGGTCGAAGATGGTAAAGCACACCTAGCCTGGAATGGAACTGGCTCTCAAGTGAGGTGCCGGAACACACCGTTAGATGCTTGGCGGCAGATTTTCAACTTGAGGGTGGTAGCTACCCAGCCGAGTACTAGAAAGTACCCTACCACCATGCTATGGTTTCCTCACGATGTTTTCCTTAACGGGCAGCTCAAGCTCATTGTTGGGGTTTGAACCCACGCCCTTCGGCATGCGAACCGACCAACACTAGCATTCTAAAGTTATGTCAACCACGCGCTTATTTTTTTTTTGTTGTGCTTACATAATGTTTCCTTCTCATTAGTTCTACGTCTCTCTCGGGCTGTCGGTGGGCGGAGTCCACGAGTTCCCCGACGCGGCCAACAAGCCGTGGACGAACAAAGCCACGAAGGCGATGCTGAACTTCTGGAGTGCGCGCGAGCAATGGTACTCCACCTGGTATGACGACACCAGTGCGCTGCAAGTCGACTATGTCAGGGTTTACGCACTTTGAAAGGTTATTATTCAAACTTATTAATAACTATTATTTTTAATTCAATTTTTTGTTGTAATGTTTACGATATTTATTTCTCAAAAAGAATATAATGAGAAAAATACATATTATTCCTAATTAGGGTAGGTACTTACAAATTACAAATTGCAAACATACGAGCGAGACGAAACAAACAGTGGAGGGTAGGCGGAAGATTTGTTTGTGGACACCTTAGTGGACTAATGAGTTTTTTTTTCTTTGGTTTTGGCGTCGCATTTCGAGCATTTGCCAGTGGCAAGTGTTTTATATTTTTAAGTTTAATAAGTTAAATAAGTCGCCTTGTAGCTATAGTTATTGTGAAAGTCCGGCCTTGATCAAGTCCAGTCCGTGTCAGTCAACTCCAGTCATGTTTTAGTAGTGGCGACTTTACTATAAGCTTCGATGAAATTTTGGAAGCAACCCGAAAAATCATGTTTCACCACATTATATCATTTTCCCACATACGCGCTTCTAATTCGGCACTTTCTGAAAAAAAGCCACTATTTTTTATGCATAAACACTCGAAGAAACACTAGTTTTGGAAAAAAATAAATATGGGCGATACGACTCTTTCGAGCGTTCCCGCCAAAAACTCGACTAATTAGTTAGACTGTTAGCAATAATAACAAAACAAGAAATTATTAAAAACATTTTTTTTTACAGTTGGACCAGTTTTGTTTTTTTTTATAATGTTTGCTATGCTATGCGCGGTATTCTTGTTAAAAGATACTTTTAGTTACACTGATTAAACGCGGTTTGGGAAAATTCAAACATATTCGATAATCTCTCAGGCATGTAGGCTTGCTCACGATCTTTTCCTTCTCTATTTAAAGCTAACAACAAATATTTTTTTAGAAGTCTCAGTAAACTGATGACAATTTCGCAGTGTAAAAACGCATTGTTTTTTTTCAGATCAACGTGTCGTGCGGCTCCAAGATCTCAAACTAACCGTGAAAGCAGAAGCGGAATGCTAATATTTTATTAACTTTTGTAAATAAAGTTTGTGCCAAGCAGTCAATTTTCATTGTTGTCTTTTTAGCCGGTAGAAATATGTGCCATCAAAAAGTACAGTAATCGGAGACACAACTTCTTTTAGAATAGAAAAATCGAAAAAATATAATAAAATTAACGTGAACAAAAATAAAGCCAGAGAGTTTTTGTTTTTTAGTCATACCAACGAAGCAGCTACTAATACAGTTAATGCATATTAAAACAAAGTTGGCAAAAATTAAGTGCTGCCTCAGATAACTGAGGCAGCACTGAGGATATTGAATGAGGTTTATTCTTATAAAAGAATAAACCTCATTCAATATGACAGGGTGCATAATACTATCCCCGGACCAGCTGGCGGTAACCAATGGCAGCCGCCATTGGTTCATTGAAATACTGCAAAAACTGAAAGGTCCTAGGCAAAAACATTTTCTTTCTCTATCGCACTATCGCGACCGAGGCCTCCCGATCCAGTTGCACGAGCTTAAACATTTTAAAATTTAAATTAAACGTTAGCTACATCGAATTTCAATTAATTATAAAATCGAAATAATAATCATAATCAAAACAATAATAATAACAACAATAACAAAGATGCTCATGCTTTCGACAGAATCTGTTCAAAACTTAATTTAAAATCACGCAAGCGGCCTGAAAAAACATCGCTTTCCAAATGCCTCTTCAAGCCACACTTATTAAATAAATCGATTTTCTCATTATGAATCACATTATAATCTCTTAATATCCTGTTTAAAAGTTTCGAATTCGAAAGAGTTTCGAATTTGTTTTGAGTTTGAGTCAAATTTGCCCGGTTCTTCTTCTACAGGTTAATTTAGATCAAGAGTTCATGAATAATTATGATTCACAACAACTGTAACGGGAAAAACATATTTTGTATTCTTATCACTTCTCACAGATATTTCTGAGTATAAAAACCGCATTAAAGCAAGTAAGCATTACGATAACCTCGCAACATTAATAGCTCTATCTATATCTAGGGTAACCACCGATCCGGAAGTTTTTTTATGGTTGTCTAGGTGTTTGACCACAGCTTACTTGATGTTAAATGACGGTGTAGACGAAGTTATGGTTTCCTCATTATATTTTCCTTCACCAGCAGGGCAAGCTTAACCCAGGATTTTAACCCAGGCCCTTTGTCATGTAACCCGATTGCTAGCCACTGAGCTAACAACGCTGCTAAAAATATGTGTGGAGGTGCTAGGAAAGTGAAAATTTTATATTTTTATATGCGTATTTATTTAATAACAATTAGGATTTTTTGGGCGGGAATGCGGGAAGAGTCGTGTCGCCCCATTGTATTTTTTTCCAAAAGTAGTGTTTTTAATTGTTTATGCATAAAAAAGTGGTGTTTCATTCATAAAGTACCGAATTACAAGCGTATGATATAATGTGTCACCGCATGACTTTTCGTGTTGCTTCCAAAATTCCATCGAAGTTTTTAGTAAAGTCGCCACTACTTTACTAAAACATCACTGGTTTTGACTGGCACTGACTGACTACTTTTAAACTTATGAAACTTGAAAATATCAAAACATTTGACACTGGCAAATGCGCAAAATGCGACGCCAAAATCAAAGAAGAATAAAAAAGACCTGAGATAAGTATTGCCTGCTTGGACCCTTTCTTTATTCATCTGAGACAGTATGACTAACAGTGGTTACTTGACAAATGTTGAAACACAGTTGTAGAATTATCTGGTTTTGTAAATAAAATAGAAAATAACTTTACGAAAAAAGAACTTTAATTGAGAATAACACATGGAAAAAGTAATAGACCCTTGAACAATTGATTGATTAACTCTCTATTGACCACATCAAAAATCATACAATACAGAATAAAGTGAAAATAAACTTCAACAACTTAAAAGGTGTAACAACAGGCAACCTAATGTCTGGAGAACCTGGATTTTTCGCAATTTCAGAGGGACACCCCAAACCCCCCTTTCGGCTTAGTACACCACAAGCTGATAAACCTGACGTAATAGGTCATTGATAGAGTCTGTAAGCTCGTCTAGAGATTACGCATACCAAAGTTCAGGTGCAAGCATTGAAACGAGCTGAGTACACTCAACTACATAATTTATAATTATAATATGCTAGCTGTGCCTTGCGGTGTTACCTCTATACCAAATATAAACAAAATTGGTCAAGCAATTTGAGCGTGAAGAAGTAAACACACAAATTTTTGCCTTTCTAATATTACTAACTAGCTGTGCCTGTGTACATGTTTTCGGGTTTATAAAGTAGCCTATCTGTTAATCCAGGGTCTCAGCTATCTCCATACGAAATTTCATTCAAATCCGTTTAGTAGTTTTAGCGTGAAAGAGACAAACATTCATCCATACATCCTTAAAAACTTTTGAATATTAGTAGAATAGATACTAGAGATAGGACTAATAGATAGGATTGGAAGGAAGTAAGATATATATTATTTATATTTTTCTGGATATGGACACCCTAATCAGCTAGCGGTGTGTGATTTTACGGCCTATTCTCGTACAAATGCACATAAAAAAAATCATGAAAATCGGTCGAGCCGTTTCGGAGGAGTGCGACCACAAACACTGTGACACGAGATTTTATATAAATTATAATTTATTTATTTATTCTTCTTAGTACAGTAACTGTGTGACTGTGCTATACTGTACATTAACGTCATCCTACTTTGTTTTTTTTTTCTCAAAACCAGTTAGTATCACAATGGCCTTCAAGCTGGTCAGTCGCTTCGTGGCTCTCCTATTAATATTACTCGTGCAAATTGTTTGCAGCCAGAAAGTGAACTACAGAGTGCCAAATGTAAGGATCCAGGCGTTTAAACCAAAGGGATTTCAAGCTTCCATTGACGGTTGGTAACAATTTCTAATTTTAAAACACGTACCCATCAAAAAACCTTTTGGTTGTTTTAGCTGCAACTTAACTCTACCAAAAGTTATTTCGAATCGCAAAAATCATCGGCTGTACGAGGAAAACCTTTGTTCATTTAGCATAATCAATAATACTAAACATTTCTATACTGAGTATTTATGTTTTAAATAGTTGTCTTTTAGTTAACTAATAGTCGTAAGCGATAAAGCTGTATTTTGCGCCTATTTGTGTCATTTTGTGATATCAAATAAAATGGTATTCTATCTGTAGATATTTTATTTTAAATCGTATTAATTAAGTTTTCTGTAAATATTATGCTTTTAACGTTTTTTGATATTCTAAATAACCTTCGTACATTCGCGTGTGCTTTACACTCATAAGCTCAGACAAGTCCATTGTCCTGTTAATCTCAGGAGGCCATATATCTACATCTACACTATTATGTATAAAGAGGAATGATTTGAACAGGCTCCGAAACTATTGGACCGATCTGAATAATTATTTCGTCAGAGAATGCTACATTATCACCGAGTGATATAGGCTATATTTTGCTAATCGAGTTTTGTTTTACCGTGCGAAGCCGGGGTGAATTACTAGTGTACAATATAATCATTTATATTTTAAATTAGAAGTTGAATAGAGAATTTCTCTTTACTCTTGCTTCGCACGAGACGAAGCCGCGCGCGCGTTATACTCAGCTTTGCCTCCATGAAAAAGGCCACTGATTGTGGCTGAAACTATAGTCGGAGTATCCGATATAATGAGTGAATATATACGTGAGTAATCCCGCATTAATAAAACAAAATGTGTCATAACCACGTCAGTTTCCATAGTGCAATAGAGAAATCAGAAGTAAAAGAGGATTTCCTTAAGTAAATATTAGTTCAAAATCAAAATTGACTATTTACCATTCAAGGTAGGTATAATAAGTAAAGAGATGAATAAGATACTCTTACGATGACAGGAGTTGACGCTAATCCATGATTATTAATTATAATTTTTAAAAAATAATTATTATAAGCAATGGTAACATTTTAAAAATGTTTACGGTCTAATATTATTGGTTTTATTGCCACAATTTATTTGAAAATAAATTAACAGTAACTGATAACGTATCTTAGAATGAACATCGTAAATAAATAAATGTCGTAGCTTATTGCACAGCGCCATCTGACCCCAACCTAAGCATAGCTAGCTATGGAAGTCAGATAACTGATAGAATACTTAAATACTTTTTTATTGTAAATAGGTAGGTACATACTTATAATAAATACAGAGACACAGAAAAAACATTTGTTTATACCACAAAAATGTTTGTCCTGGGTGGGAACTGAACCCACTAACCCTTCCCTAGCCAACAGGGCTGTCAAGAAAACAAGCAGCATTAAATCAGAGTCAAGTTTACATGTCACTGACCGTATGACGTACAATGTTTACATGTTATGATTTATTCTGTGGTATCAGGAAAATGGAAGGTTCTTTCCCCGCTCCTATCGCTGATGTGATAATTCGAAGAAGTGACTTAACAAAACAGTCTCAACGTAATTATTGGAGCCCTATAAATTGTTTGACTAATTAAATTATCAATTTGCTTAATAGCCCACTTTGCTCAAAACGTTATTTGGAAGACAATTAATTCTAAAAAAGTTACTACGAAGTTCGAACTATTGAACATCAATCCATGTCAGAACTGGGAAAATTTTAGGATTAGGGCGAAAATTAGCTGTCTAAATAGGACACATGCAAAGCGCACCTGAATATTTTAAAACCTGAATGATCTTCATACAATCACCTATTCACACGGATACCTCAATCCTTATACGTAATTAAATACCACACATATTATTATTACCACAACACACAACCACACAAATAGTGTCCCGCAACTTGTGTGTACCCTACACACAAGTTGCACCAACTTACACTGTTTGTTATAGCATCCTTCAACTTTGTGTTAATATTTATATTTATATTTATACATGTTATTTAATAAAAGTTAAGAGAACTCCCAAAGTATATTTTATTTATTTTCTTAGTATTCTTCTTCTTCTTCTGCCTTCCCTATTCAAGTTAGGTGGGGTTTCCCAATAAGCCTGCGCTAAGCAACGCTCTGTCCTGGGCTTTCAGTGGGTCTAATTCGGCCTCATTAATGATTTGGGTCATGCTAATCTACCAGGTGGCTGGAGGGCGACCTCTTCCCCGCTTCCCCTCTGGTAGCTCCAGCGCTCTTCTCAGCATGTACATTTTTCTTTCTTTCTTCTTTTCTCTTCTTTCTTCTTTTCAGCATCTTCGTCTCTCCGCATCACGTGTCCGTACCACCTTAGTCGACTTTCTGTCAACTTATCCGATAGTATTGTAAATCTAAATTTAATATCAATTCCAGATGCCCCAAAACTGGCTCTATTTGCGTTTCACGGCAACATTAACCAGGAGATTGGATCTATGGACGTGGGCACCATATCTGGGGAGGTGACGTCACCCACCAGCGGTCGGTGGGTCGTTAATGACCCCAACGTAGCGCTGAAGATTGGAGACGTTATCAAGTACCACGTGTTCGTGGCGGTCGACAGCGGCGGATACTTGGCCGATAACCTGACCTATATTGTCACTGGTGAGTTTAATACAAATCAAATAATATTTGCATACTAGATTAGCTATTCAATGTTGCATTGTTGCCAATATTAAAATATTTGTTTTTTGCTACTTGCGTTTGTCTTCTGGCACCGTTCACGTCGCTAGTTCCGCTCACAATGTAGGAACCGCAGAATGATTGCTCCAATCCTTAGTTTTTCTACTCAATTCTGTGTATTGTTACAAATGAGCAGACATTGTCTCTTACCTTCTGGAGAACGTCTCGTTCGTCTCATTACTATTCCATAAAAAAAAGTGGAACATTTGTCTGAGAAAAAGGCAGGTTAATCAACATATGATGCTGCCCTTAAAGATATTGCAAGGGACCTTCTTGTGTTCAGTCAAGTCATCAACTTCCTTCTCCCATCGGTGAGGTAAGGAATCGGACTCGAGGCCTCTCTCTTTTCCAAGGCCGGGTGCTGACAGACAATGCTCCCAGAGAGTGTGGCTGTGGAGGGTGCGATATTGACGCCCAGCTCCCCGAGCGGAGCTCGAGCATCCTCCAGAAAACAGTGGTGGCATTGTGGACAAAGGCGGGGATGTCAATCCTTCACGCCGTCCTGTAGAGGAGGTCTCGAGGAGGGGCATCTTATTGTGTTAAATTGGAACCATATTGAACTTCCTACTTGCTTTTAGAATTAGAAGACCCTTCAAGACCGGCCCAGATCCCGCTAAATATCCCAGGAGGAGACTGTCGGCCGACTGTGACGAAAGTGTCTGGATCTCGCGCATGTGGGGGGCAGACACTTTTTGAAGACAATTTCGACAACCTTCGGGAGGATGTCTGGCGTATAGAGCAGTACAACCCTATTTCGCATCCAGTAAGTCACAATCATATCCTAAAATTTCATAGATGCAAATCTGACAGATTTGACAATTGTGATTGAACCAAACTTGAGCAAGTTCCTCTTCTCAAATATCTAGGCGTTGTGTTGGATGAACATCTTACTTGGGAACCACATATTATAACCCTAGCCGGCAGAGTTAGGAAGCTAATGTATATTTTCAAGCAACTTAGAGCTTCAGCCTCTTTAGAGGTTATTAATTTGGTTTACAACTCTCTCTGTAAATCTATTCTAAGATATTGCTATTCTAAGTGCAGTGGTGTGGGGAGGTGCAGCACAAAGGGCGGTGCTAAAAGTAGCATTTAGGAAACCTTTTCTTTATCCCACCGAAGCTCTTTATAAAGAATGTGGACATTTACAAGTTCGACAGCTTTATATAGTTAGTGTCATATTGAGATTTCATAAAATAGCACCAACCACTCTTGAAATACCTTACCGTCACATACGTTGGATACAAACTCCCCCCCAGAAAAACAGAATTCTTCAAAAGGACCTTCACATGGGCCGGGCCCTATATTTATATTAAAGTAAATAAAATTCTTAACGTTTTACCCCTTATTAGGCACCGCTGTAAAACGATACTCCACAAATGGCTGCTCGGTATGACTAACGCTGAGACAGAAAAATTCCTTCTTATTGTTAACTAGCAGGATCTGCCCTTAACTTACTTGAAAGCTGAATGCCTTTATTATTTTCTAGTGGACGCCTCGCGGTATCACCCGCATAGTTGTAGTTCCCGTGGGAATACAGGGATAAAAAGTAGCCTATGTCACCCGGAGATAGTGTAAGTTCCCAACGGTAATAGAATTCTTGAAATCGGTCCTGTAGTTTTGGAGTCAATTCAAAACAAACAAACAACCATATCTTTCCTCTTTATAACAGTATAGAAAATAGATAGATAGATGGATAGACACAGACGCATACTCTCACGCTCTCTCTTTTACACACACACACGTGAATATATATAACACAATATTGCTTGTTTTTATTTATTTAATTTTATGTGGTATCTAAGTATACATTACATTTTCCGATCAGAGTACCTTTATGTAACGCTTAACCACCAATGTCTGCTGATCTCCACAACACAGGGAATCCTAGTGTGGAGATCAACGTCCGTCATAACTCCCCATTCCATTACCTAATTATCTAAATACAGCACCTGCCCATCTTTAGGAAATGTATCTATCTATATACAATTAAATCACTAAGATAAATATCATATGATGTAGGTACTCATGATGTTCGTCGCATAAGTACTGTATTTTTTAGTCTTGTTTATGTAAACTGCTGCTTTGTGATATTACAAATAAAAAAAAAAAAAAAAAAAAAAAAATTAGGATAACTATATAATTTTTTTTTTTTTTTGATAATTTGCCCCTTCGGGCAGGCTAAAGCTATAAAGCCATACTGCCTTGTCTTAAGTGTTATTTCTGCTGTATCTTAGCTATAATTATAGTCGAAGTCGTCTTTGTCAAGTCCAGTTCGTGTCAGTTAATTCCAGTCATGCTTTAGTAAAGTAGTGACAACTTTACTACAAAGCTTCGATGGAGTTTTGGAAGCAACACGAAAACTCATGTTTCACCACATTATATCATTTTCCCACACTCGCGCTTGTAATTCGGCACTTTATGAATAAAACACCACCATTTTTATGCATAAACACTCGACAAAACACTAGTTTTGGAAAAAAATACAACGGAGCGACACGACTCTTCCCGCGTTCCCGCCAAAACTCCGATAACTATATAAATAAACAACAAAATAAATATCTTAGGACATTACACACAGCGCTATATGACCCCAAACTAAACAAAGCTTGTACAATGGAAGCACAACTGATAGGCAGCCCGTACACGTAGCGCGCGATCCGCGATCCGCGATCCGCGATCAATGATCGCGATCCAGACTGATCGTGCACGAAGCGGATTGACGGACTGATGCTCCGGATCGCATAATATCTAGAAATTTTGAAATCATGATCGCGGATCGCGGATCGTGATCATGATTGAACGTGTAAGGCGGCCCATAGAGTACTTTTTTTGTAAATAACTACATTAGTATTTACGATACAGTATACAGAATATCCAGACCCAGAATAAACATTTATTTATATCAAAATGTTTGTCGTGGGTGGTAATGGAACCCACTCCCTACAGCTCTTAAAGCAAATATACTATCAATGAGCCAAAATAACTGTCTTTAGCTTAGTACATACTAGAAGCCAATCAATCTGAGTCCGCCTAAGTATGCCTACGGCTAAACATGCATTTTCCACGTTGTACAGGAGCACCCATTTATGACGTACCAGCGCGTGACAGTAAGCCCAACGGTGACCACCACGGACGGCCACCTGGTCATCCGGCCCACGCTGCAGCAGCACCAGCCAGGATTCACCAACGAGTCCATCTACTCCGGCACCCTCAACCTATTCAGTGGGTAAATAGCACTTTAGCACGCTTTTTTTTTATTCTTCGGTTTTGGCGTCGCATTTTGAGTATTTGCCAGTGTCAAGTGTTTTATATTTTTAAGTTTAATGAGTTAAATAAGTCACCTTGTAGCTATAGTTATAGTCAAAGTTCAGTCTTGGTCAAGTCCAGTCCGTGTCAGTCAAGTCAAGTCATGCTTTAGTAAAGTAGTGACGACTTTACTATAAGCTTCGATAGAGTTTTGGAAGCAATACGAAAAGTCTTGTTTCACCACATTATATCACTTTCCCACACTCGCGCTTGTGATTCGGCGCGTTATGAATGAAACACCACCATTTTTATGCATAAACATAAACAGAAACACTCGACAAAACACTAGTTTTAGAAAAAATTACAACGGAGCGACACGACAATTTCCGCGTTCCCGCCAAAACTCCTAGCACGCTTTTATTAGCTTCACTTGTAACTTTTTGTATGTATTGTTGATTGTTTTGAAATTGATTTTATGTTACAAAATACCTATGTCAAAAAATCTCTGACGACAAAAAAGTATTAATTGAACTCTGATATTAATTATGCAAGGATCCAAAGTAGTTAGACTTATAGGTTGTGTGGTAGTTCCTCATGTTATCTACGTGTATTTCCAGGTGTACAGCTCCTGGAGAAGCTTGCACGGTTTCAGCATCGACTTATAACATACTGCCGCCCGTGATCAGCGGCAGAATCACCTCGCTGTTCGCCTTCACGTACGGAACTGTTTACGTGAAAGCTAAACTGCCCCAGGGCGACTGGCTTTACCCAGGTTAGAAACAAAACAGAATTTGTACCGATGATAGATAATAGGTATGTGTGTATGTCTTTATGTAGATAGATAGAACTCTTTATTGTGCACACCACAAACAGAAATAAAATACAGAGAACAAAAGATCCTTACGAACTAGTGCCACAAGTGGCAGCCTTATCGTTAAGAGCGATCCAGGCAACCAAGATGTATTATGTTTATAATGTTTTTTTATGTTTTTTTTTATTTTAACTCTCTTGTCAACACTTAACTTAATAAAATCCTGTCCATACTAAGGTTGCGTGGAAGAGATCGCTTATAGCGATAAAGTCGCCGGTTGTTACACCTGTTAATTAAGTTTATTTCTTCAGTATCGTATTATTTTTAGAGTTAATCAATCAATGAGCTTGAGCTGTCGGTGAAGGCAAACACCGAGAGGAAACCATAGCATGGTGGTAGCGTACTCTCTAGTACTCAACTGGCTAGCTATCAATGCCAGTTCCATTCCAGGCTACCTAGCCTGGAATGGAACTGGTCTTTACCATCTTCGGCCTTACCGTCACTTATCATCAGGTGAGCTGTAGTCAAAACTAGCTGTCAACCATAAATTAAAAACAACTTGTCAAGGTCGCATCTCAGCACAGACCTTCAGTTAATATCATTGTAAATGTTAATAAATGTCATGACATATCATTAATGTCAAAGAAAATTATTAATGCTTTATTATTAACAAGTAATATCAAAAATAGGTTTATTTATCTATCCATACTACGAGTATAATAAAGAGGAAAGATTTGATTTTTTTGTTTGTTTGTTTGTATTGAATAGACTCCGAAACTACTGGATCGATTTCAAAAACTCTTTCACCGTTGGGAAGCTACACTATCTCCGGGTGGCATAGGCTACTTTTAATACCTGTATTCCCGCGCGAACTACGCGGGTGAAACCGCTAGGCGTCCGCTAGTCATTTAATAATTTGTCAATCTTATGTATAATACAATCGATTTGAAGATCACGTACAGAATTTTTTTCACGTTAGTCTTTCTAGACTTACTTATCAACTCTTCTCGTTTAAGAAATCCTTCTGGAGCCGTTTATGAAGAAATATGGGAGTCAAGAATACGCTTCAGGAGTTTTGAAGATAGCGACAGCCAGAGGCAATAGAGAACTTTCCTCTGGATACAAAGACTACTCGAATGGAGTAAGGAACGATCCATTTCAATTTATCGTTACTTTGAAAATATGTATCACTGCTTTTTATTTTGGTTGACTAACTAGGGGTTTTACCAAAGTTCACCTGATGTATGTGGCGGTGTGCACCTAGCCTGAAATGTAACTGGCTCTCGAGTTAAGCTGCCGAAACACACTTTTAGGTGCATGGCGGCAGATTCTCAACTTGAGCGTGGTAGCTAGCCAGCCGAGTAGGTACTAGAAAAACCCGTACTACCATGCTATGGTTTCCTCACGATGTTTTCCTTCTCGGGCAGCTCAAGCTCATTGTTGGGGTTTGAACCCACGCCCTTAGGTACAGGCACAGATCATAAAACTAATAATATAATACTATAGTTATTTACTTTATAACTTTGGAATTATATTACTCTCAAATGAGTATTTCTTCCATACCGTCACTAAACATCAGATGAGCTGTGGTCAAACACCTAGCTTGTCCACCATAAAAAAAAAACCTATGAATAGAACATAATACCGTCAGCCCCGCTCATTGGTAGTATATCTGCCTTGAGAGCTGTAGGGCGTGGGTTCGATTCCCACTCAAGGCAAACATTTTCTGGATAAACAAATGTTTGTTCTGTGTCTGGGTGTTCTGTACCTATGTATTATAAGTATGTATTTACAAAAAAAAAACATTTATGTATTCTATCAGTTATCTGACTTCCATCACACAAGCTCTGCTTAGTTTGGGGTCAGATGGCGCTGTGTGTATAGTCCTACGATATTTATTTATTTTATTTTTATTTAAATGCAGAATTCGCAACTGTGATCGCACATTTAGCAAACATCCGCTATCATCCACATATTATTATCTTCTAGCTAAGCCCTGTGGTTTTACCCGCATC
The DNA here is from genome assembly GCA_905404145.2 of Biston betularia. Classification (NCBI taxonomy): domain Eukaryota; kingdom Metazoa; phylum Arthropoda; class Insecta; order Lepidoptera; family Geometridae; genus Biston; species Biston betularia. The sequence continues at coordinate 13,509,257 of FR989873.1, forward strand.
GTGATGGATAATCATGATGAGAAGTATCCTATGTCTTAGTTCAGGGCTTAAAGTAACTACATGCAAAATTTCACCCGGATACGATCACTAGTTTTTGCGTGAAAGAGTAACAAACATCCATCCATCCAAACTTTCACATTTATAATATTAGTGGGATATGCTGTTTTTTTTTTAATTTTTGCCTAATGCTACCTATTATAACGTGTGTTATAACGTTAATCCATATTGCAATTTTTAAAGACATTTTTAATTTTTACTTTGTTACCGACAGGTTCTGTACGGGGGCCCCATCATGGACTATGATTGCCGAAACATGTTCTTAAAAAACAAGGTATTAGGTGCTGGGAACTTGTGGGGGGATGACTTCCACATATACTCCTTACGGTGGGCTCCAGGTGAGCATCTGGCAACATTTTTCGACCTTTTTACCTCATCTCCTAACCGCCACGACTACTGATCTAAATAAATAAATACAAATATCGTAGGGCATTACACACAGCGCTATCTGACCCCAAACTAAGCAAAGCTGGTACCTACTATGGAAGTCAAATAACTAATATAATACTTAAATACTTATTTTTTTTGTAAATACATACAAAATAAACACAGAACACCCAGACACAGAACAAACATTTGTTTGCATATAGTTGTGTTTGCCATCTTCGACCACACCGTAACCATCAGTTTTTTTTTAATGTAAAAGTAATAAGACGAACGGGACCCTCTCCTGATGGTAAGAGATAACGACTGTCCAATGTCCATAAATAACCATTGCAGTGATACACAAAACTTTGAGTAATAACATACAAAGTCCAGGGTATCGCTGCTTTGACGCTCATTACTTTGAGGCGGTTAGTCAGTTAGTCAGTAGTCACAAGTTATCTAGCTGCAGTACCCTTTAAACCGGAACACAAGTGAGATGTGGTCAAATTCCTAATCTGTCTACCATTAAAAAAACTGGTTACATTTCTGTTTCGCTTCACAGACCGCATCACCCTGTCGGTGGACGGGGAGGAGTGGGGTCGGATAGAGCCGGCAGCGAGCGGGTTGGCTGGCAAGTTCCCTGAGAGCTGCCGGCATCTGCCGCGGACGTTGCTGTCTTACGGCACCAAGATGGCACCCTTCGATGACCTCGTGAGTTATAATAATTTATTAGTATTCATCTAAGTTAGAATGACAAGAAATTACCAAGACCAGCGTATCCCATTTGGTGGGTCGCGACCCGGTAGCGTGCCATCTAAATACCAGGTCGCCACATTCCCACCTTGTTTTAAAATAATACCTATCGATATCGATTTCGCACTAAATAGCCGATACCGAAATAAACTGTGGTATTACAACGGCAGCCTTCTCGCATAGAGCGATTTCTTCCAGACAACCTTTGGATGGGCAAATGAATTGATGGCACAGCTATTAAAGTTGGAGGTGTAAAAAATACAAAAAAAAATTACTACTTCTAATCTAACCCAGGTCTTTATCCTTCCCAGTTCCAGTTATCGTTCGGGGTAGCCGCAGGTGGTATCACAGAGTTCCCACAATCTGCGTCCACAGCTGATGGCCACCCCATACCCTGGGTCAACTCCAGCCCGAAAGCTCAGCTGAAGTTCTGGGAAGACATGAACGCGTGGATACAGACCTGGACCCAGCCGGAATTGAGGATAGATTATGTCAAAGTCGTCGCCCTGTGATCTATCTTTATTTATATTTCAGCTTTAATTAAATCAGATAATTTTATGTGGATTCTTTTTTTTTAATGTAAAAGTAATTAGACGAACGAGATGCTCTCCTGATAGCAAGAGATGGATTGTTCAAGGCCATTGTAGCGATACACCGTTTTTAGTACCAAAACAACGTCTTTTTTTAAAATTCTAAATAGGTTTGCCTTTGACTACGCCCGGCCTGATGTTAAGCAGGATGTAGTCTAAGATGAGGCACGCTTACCTAGAAAAAGCCTGTTTACTGTGGACTTGAAGACACCCAAGTCGTTCCTACTCCGCGGGAAAAACAGACGCCGGCAGAGAGTTCCACATCCTTGCTGTACGTATGAAGAATGAGTCTATGGCATCGCTGCTTTGGCACTCATTACTTTGAGACTTTTGTTAGTCTAAACAACCCTGTAATTTCGCTAGCTCCAGTACCCATCAAACCGGAACACGATAATGTTTACACACTTTAAAATTATAAGACCAGTATTTCGTGAAGATGTTTATTTACTTGTATTAAACACATTACTAATTTACAAAGAGGTGAAAATAGTAGAGTCGTATTTAGAATACAAAACGTTGTATGAGATTGCAAACGTCTGTATTGCAGCGATACCCGAAGCTTGGCTTGTTACAATTACTTTACAAAGACGTTTGCATCCACAAACAAATTATAAAATACTACGAATACTTTGCTCAAATTCACAATTATTATTACGTTTCCTTTGTTTCACCGTATTTTGTACAATTTTTTAAAAAATACTATAAAAAAAATGGGCATCGAATGTCGAGCCAGGCGCTTAGAATGTTCTGTGTATGTTCGGACTCCTACCGGCGCAGCGGTCTAATCTCAAAATAGTAAACTTTACTTTGGAAGTCCCTACTTTATTGCATATACAGTGGAAAAATATTTTTTGATTGTAAATATCATAGAATCAGCGCTGTTTTTATAAACTGTTCCACAACCGAGCTTCTCACAATTCGAAGAGGCTTGCGCCTTTTCTCTTTATAAGGAGGGTAAGCCCAGGTAAGGTAAGGTATTTTTAATTATTTTTTTAATTTATAGTTTAAAAATGAAATGCGGCGAGTGTGATGGGCACCTTTGCACCGGGAACGGTCAGGGGCGGGTTGTTTTAATTTAATAAGAGATCTTCGTATATAAGGTATTTCACATAATTAATGAGACCAACGAGACGCTCTCTTGATGGTAAGAGATAACGCCTATCCATGACCATCGCAGCGATACACAGAACTTTAAGTAACAAAACAAAGTCCAGGGCATCACTGCTTTGGCGCTCATTACTTTGAGACTTGAATGTATTTTAGATTTTGTTAATATATTTAAATTGATATAGTAAAAAAATTAAAATCTATATTACATGGCGCGCCTTGAAAACCCCTTGAATACAAGACAAAACTATAAGAATAAAAAAAAAAATACTGTTACAAATATCGGTGAAACAGAGGAAGAAAAATTTCTACATTTTTAATGGCATAATACCTTAAGTCTACAGACACGATAGCTAATGGCTACGTATTTATGTAAACATTAATCTCTTATTACTAAGAAAAGCTAGTGAAAAGAACGTGAACTACTTTTGATCTATTTTAATATTAATTTGCCCCATCGGGCAGGCTAAAGCTGTGAAGCTATACTGCCTTGCCTTAAGTGTTATTTCTGCTGTCTCTTAGCTATAGTTATGGTCAAAGTCCAGTCCGTGTCAGTCACGTCTAGTCATGCTTTAGTAAAGTAGTGGCGATTTTACTAGCAGTTCAAATTCATTGTTGGGGTTGAACCCATCCCTTTCGGCACTAAGACACAAGAAACGACACTAAGATGTTCTTTTGATTTCCAAGTTTGAAGTCTTCACTCGACGCAACGAATTATTTTATCTTTTAGCTATCGAGTGGTGAAATTACATTTATATTTATATTTCATTTTTTTCTTACTTAAAATTAAATTTTATGACGCAAGAAAAACTGTATGATTACCTTTTTTTTTAATTTATTCTTGGCCATGGATTGTTAATGTCTTTCAGCCGGTATATGATTACTACCAATATTGTGTAGCCATCTCAAATTTTTACGCCTTTTCAGAAATAACATGAAGTACATTAATGTAGTTACGGACATCATAATTATATAATTAAGATAAATGAAATATAATTGGTTTACACAGATTGAAAATGACAAATACTTATTTATATAATTATATCGGGATGCGCCTTAATTTTATTAAATGAAATTGTAACTATCAAGATTCTAGTGTAACACTTTTTTAATGTTGCCAGCTCTAAAAATAGGTGGCATTATGGTAATGGGTATTGTTAAGTTATCAATTGAAGCTGAAATATTCTTTTCACTAGCCCTAGGTACTTATGATTTAAATACTAGCTATTAAGATTCAATATCCGATGAGTACAATAACATGTAGATATGAGTTGAAATCACATTTCAGAAGTATTCTGTTAAATTCTTGGATTAAATACGCTGTTACATTTCTATGGCGAAATCTGTCAATATATGTGTATACGATGTAAGACCACATACGTCTGGAAAAGACTCAAGCTTGACTAAATGAGAGCCTACCTCTTTTTTGAAGTCAGCTAAAAAGTCACTTCTAGTTAACCTTATAATGTTTTTTAAAGGCTATATTTAAATATTAAGCGAAGTCATTTTATATATAAATAATTTCATTTACAATGATAAATATTTATAAATATACTAAATCAACTAATACATTCACAAACAACGCTAAAACAAATTACAATTAACTAATTCTTTTTTTTTTAGCAAAAACATTAAATCACGTGTTACACGATTGTGATCTTTCGAAATACTTTTACAATAAATTACAAAAAATAATAATAAAAAGAGTATTTGTACCCTACATATTATGGTAACATTACAAATGGTCATCTAGATAGATTATACCTCAAAACGTTCAAAATACTAGTGTATGTTTCAAGGTACACTTCAAAATACATATTTTAGAATATTAGAATCGAAAATGCATCTATTGTTTGTGTAGCAGTTTATTTATTCTAGCCAAAAATTGTGACCTAAGAAATAAGACTGAATTTATCAACAAGGAGACTTAGACCTTTTCTACATTAAGCTCATAGATAGACGTCACACAACAATCCAATTAATGATAATGTAACCTTACTTTATATATACTTAATGCATTTTTAGACTAACGATCAATGACCAGAAATATCATGAATACGATAAAATAAATTAGTTGTTAAAACGGTTGACAATAAATACATTATTCTAGTAAAGATATAAAAGCATATAAATTAAACGCCACTTTAATGATTTTTATCTAAATACTATAATAATATACCTACACTATTTTTTATCAATAATTCTTTTATTTTAAACAACTTTTTTACTTTGATTTTTTCAAATATTTACTCACGTTTAAATTAGCCGGATCTTCGGACTTTAGTTTCGGAAGATAAGGTCGAAACTATAGTCTTTGAATACGACAAAAAAAATTGTGACAAATTCCGTACGTATACGTAGAAGCTGTTAGAAAATTTAAACGCATCGGATAATTAGATTGCAAAATGTTATAATTTTACTATGAAGTTTTATTTATAATATGCTAGAATAAAATTCATAATTCCCCATACAAAACAAGCACCAATCTTAGACCAACCATTGGAATTACAGCGAAATGTGAACATATCACGTTTGTGGAGAAATATTTAATATTTAATAATTACTTTATTAATAAAATGGTTACATGGTTAACTTCTTATAACAGCAGAGGCGGTTTTACCTATGGTGCAGGGTGTGCGTTGCACACGGGCTCAGTGGTGTCAGGGGGTGCCGGCCTCGCCACTTTCAAAGAAACTTCGCCCGTGTTACGGACGCCGGGCGTTATAACTCAAACCCACGTAAAACGACGATGACACGAGCTCTAGTTTGTCAATGTTAAAAAATGGAAATTGTAAAAAATGGACTCTCCATACAAAATGACCGATCAGCTGATGGAATTAGTATGAAAAATGGACTCTCCATACAAAATGACCGATCAGCTGATCGAATTAGTATGAAAATCGATCTTTTTTACAATTTATAACATTTGTACCTGTTCCATTTTGACCGCGCGCTTACTAGAGGGCGCTAGGGTAATGATTGCACACGGGCGCCACATGGGCTAGAGACGCCTTTGTATAACAGGTTCTATTCCTGTAGGTATTGATATAACATTGTCCACGAATACCGAATACTGGTCGGCGGATCGGGTTGTAAAGTTGGTAGAACTGAATATAATGAAAGTAAGGCACCGAAAATCTCTTTGACTGGCCATTAGTTAGATAAAAATATGGGGCGTTCTTTTATATCACAGCTTGCCCTCACTCAAATACAAAATAATTTTAAAAAGCCCTCAACATTTAAATAAATAAATAAATATCGTAGGACATTACACACAGCGCCATCTGACCCCAAACTAAGCAAAGCTTGTACTATGGGAATCAGATAACTGATAAAATACTTAAATACTTTTTTTTTTGTAAATAAATACTTATAATACATACAGTACCTACACCAAGACACAGAACAAACATTTGTTTTATATCACAAAATGCTTGTCCTGGGTGGGAATCGAACCCACGCCCTACAGCTCTTGAAGCAGACATGCTACCAATGAGCCAACAGGGCTGTCAGGCTGGCTTAATTTTACATTCAATTTTATGACTACTTTTCTGTGTATACAATTACAGAAATTACTATTTGTGATTAAGAATGTTCAAAATACAATTGTATTTATTGTAATTACTGCCACTGGTGGCCACAGTGTTTTCATTGGCAACTTCTTCGTGATTTTTATTGTTACTTCACCGCGATATCATTTACAATTACGTGTGCTATTTATTGCGATTTTGTGTTTGTTCCTTTTTCGCGATTTTCTTCGTTCCTTTTTTGAGACTTTATTTATAATTTCGTGTGCTATTTTATTGCGATTTTGTTTTTGTTCCTTTTTCGCGATTTTCTTCGTTCCTTTTTTGAGACTATTTATAATTTCGTGTGCTATTTTATTGCGATTTTGTTTTTGTTCCTTTTTCGCGATTTTCTTCGTTCCTTTTTTGAGATTTAATTTACAATTTCGTGTGCTATTTTATTGCAGTTTTGTTTGTAATTTTTTCGCGATTTCGTCCGCTTATTTTTCGCAATTTGATTCCTTACTTTTACGCGATTTCGCTCGCTTCTTTTTCGTGATTTCATTTTATTTCGGTACTAGTCACAATCTTTGCAGCTTATAATTATAATATACGGCGTATCTTAAAACGTATGGTCCACTTCTTAACCCCATCGTGTAAAAGTAATACTTTGTGTGTAGTTTACATATCTATACTAATTATACATATATTTACCAACTTACATACAGTGCGACACGACTTATAAATAACACGATCAAAATCGGCACCGCAGCTGTAATCACTCTTGCATATTACCACATTATTACGAATAAATATACGACATTACTGAGAGCGATACAACTATAATGATCTTAGAGAGACAAACGAGCGGGCAATCGCCAATCACAAGTACGTACGTACCAAACGTTTTGACTACGTTTCTCATCCGTACGGCCGAGAAATGGAACAAGCTATCGGCTTCCTTGTTTCCTGACAGATATAATCTGGATCTTTTCAAGGTCAGAATGAATAGGTATCTTATAGGTCTGCGCGCTTCATCTTCGACCACATCGTCGCTTACCATCAGGCGACTTGGTGGTCAAACGCGGACTTATCCGTATTAAAAAAAAAAGTCAAGTCGTGCAATGACGTATTTCTTTCCAGAAAATTCTTACGTTTCACGTCACGTTTATCACGTCCATCCTGATTTAATTCGAATTATCTGTAACTATCTTGTAGCGATGATAGCTCAGTGGTTGGCGCGGTAGGTTCGCATGCCGAAGGGCGTGGGTTCAAACCCCAACAATGAGCTTGAGCTGCCGGTGAAGGAAAACATCGTGAGGAAACCATACCATGGTGGTAGGGTACTTTCTAGTACTCGGCTGGCTAGCTACCGCCCTCAAGTTGAAAATCTGCCGCCAAGCATCTAACGGTGTGTTCCGGCAGCCTCACTTGAGAGCCAGTTCCATTCCAGGCTAGGTGTGCTTTACCATCTTCGACCACACCTTCACTTGACATCAGGTGAGCTGTGGTCAAACACCTAGCCTGTCAACCATAAAAAAAAAAAAAAAAAAAAAAAAACACTACAAGTATAACAGATTAATGAAATGTTATATTTTTTTATGTATTTTTTTGCGATTTGACACTTTACATTAATTATATTTCTAAATGATTTAAGGTGGTTCGATTTCCGTACAATTTTTTTTTCGCATTTATGGACAAATGGAACATAATTTTACAGTGAAATCACAGCTACTGGCATTTATTTTGGTTTTTATTTGCGGTAAACCACAATTGCTTAATTTTTTTTTTATTAGCATAATCTACTGTTTATTCAAAAACCATTCATAAATTTGGTTTTATGCTAATAATCTACTGTTTTATTTAAGCAATAGTGATTTACCGCAAACAAAGACCAAAATAAAGCCAATGCCAGTAGCTGTGATTCACTGTAAAATTATGCTCCATTTGTCCATAAATGAGAAAAAAAATTGTTTATATGGAAATCGAACCACCTTAAGGTAGAAAATCTAAATGATCTCGTGATATGGCCACAGATTAAATAGATATGACAGTTTGTGTGATGATTACATAATATAATTTTTTGAATATTAAATACCTAATTATAATAAGTTTAATATTTCAAACGCACTAAGTGCTCAAGCCATCCTTAAATTTCATACGAAGCAAAATAATGAGAAGCGATACCGACACATCAAGACCGTTCAAGTATTGTAAAAAGAATTTTATAAATCTTTTATTTCGATAATTCATATTTGGTAAGAATTGCATATTAAATGAATATAATGGACTTATTTTGAAATTATGGCTGGATAAAATAAATAACATTATAAATACATACAATACTGAATCATAATTATTATATCACTAACAAAAACATCTTACTTTCAACTATTTCCAATGATAGTGGCTATTTAGATTATTCACTTGTTATTTATGTAAGTCATGAGACGAACGAGACGCTCTCCTGATGGTAAGAGATAACGCCTATCCATGACCATTACAGCGATACACAGAACTTTGAATAATCAGAGTACCGTTGCTTTGGCGCTCATTACTTTGAGACATTCGATGGTCAGTCTCAACACACATGTCATTTTGTGTGTTTTAATAAATATAAAAAAAAATATTCAAAAGCTCCACGTTTATTAGGAATTGGATAGGAAGTTAGTGCAAATTAACATCAATTACAAACTACCCGACTTTATATCCTAATACAACATTAGTATAGATAAAATAACAAATGCATCGGTTACTTTGTTTCATTTATAATACATTTATTTATGTCTACACACATTTAACCTCACATACATGCATACAACCACACACCTTCCACACGTCGAGCAAATACGAAATCATACTTACAAAAAAAAAATTATACAAAAATAAATTAGAAGTGTCACAAACATTCGATTCGTAAAAAAAATAATTAATAATTTAACTAAAAACGAATAGGAATATCGATTTTTCCGTCGTAAATAGAGTACGGCAATCGATTATCGTCCGCACAGCACTGTCGATTATAATTATCACTGCACATCTCACAATTATCACTCGATTCAGTTTCCGGGCAAAGTGACGCGCTGTCACAGTGACAGATGTCAGACTGATTGTCGACGAGCGAGTAGCGAATGTCAACGTCGGCGTGACAGCTGGCATCGCTACGCGCGTCAATGTGACAGGTGTCTTTGCGTCGGGCGTCAGTTTGGGAGCTTACTGCGCCTTCGAGTCGGGTTTGTGTCATACGAAGTCCATGGCGTCGTGGGCCTTCGTCGCGAACTTGTTTCCAAAGGCTCGCTTCTTGAGAGTGCGCTCGATCAGCTTCTTAACTTCGCTTACCATAAACACGCTTGAGGTGAGGCATACCAGGAATATCAGATCTGAAAGAAAGTAGTTATTCTTTTAGTGACAGATGACAAATGACAGATATCCTTAAGTATTACATACTAGCGGACGCCTCGCGGTTTCACCCGCGTAGTTCCCGTTCCCGTGGGAATATAGGGATAAAAAGTAGCCTATGTCACCCGGGGATAGTGTAGCTTCCCACGAAGAAATAATTTTTTAAATTGATCCAGTAGTTTCGGAGTCTATTCATTACAAACAAACAAACAATCAAATCGTTTCTCTTTATAATAGTGTAGATTAACGCGCGCGTGCGGCCTAGTTCGATTCCCACCCAGGGTTTTGTTGTTCAGGAATGTTTGTTCTGTGCCTGGGTGTCCTGTATGTATTATAAGTATGTATTGACAAAAATAAAGTATTTATGTATTCTATCAGTTATCTGACTTCCAGCACACAAGCTTTGCTTAGTTTGGGGTCAGATGGCGCTGTGTGTATAGTCCTACGATAAAAAAAATCTTATCAAGTTTTTATATGGCAGTGAAATTTATAAGAAAAGCACAGACCTTGTCCAGTAAGCGCTTCAGTTTGGAAGATGCGCTGCAGCGGCGGGAAGTAAATGACCAGCATCTGTCCCACCAAGCTGAGCGACACCGCCGTCAAAAACATTTTGTTCGAGAAGAATCCGACGCGGAACATCGACTTGGACTGCGACCGGCACGAGAGCGCGTTCCACATGTCGAACAGCACGAAGCAAGTGAACGTCATGGTCGTGTCGCGAGGGGTTATTTTGTTATCCGACATCTGAAGTAGAAAAAAAACACTCTTATAATACAACTAGCTACGCCCCGCGGTGTTACCCGCTACATGTTTTCGAAACAAAAAGTGGCCGATGTGTTAATCCAGGGTCTCAGCTACCTTCATACCAAATTTCATCCAAATCCGTTGAGTAGTTTTTGCGTGAAAGACTAACAAACATCCATTCAAACATTAACATTTATAATATTAGTGGGATTAGAAGGATAGAATACAATAGCTAAGGGGTCGCCCTATAATCACGTGAACTTTTGCCACAAAATCACAAGTTCAAACAAGACCTTCTAGATACCGCAACAATATTTGCTTAACATACATCCCAAGAACAAAAAGCTATGGTCTAAAAATTTTTACTTTTGAAGGCACTCAAATATATAATAAACTACCTGCTGATATAAAAGACATTCAATCACTTGCATTATTCAAAAAAAATACTAAACACTTCATACTTAAGAAATTCACGGCTTAGTATAAATAATACAAAAATATATATGTATACATAATAATAATATGTTTATTTTGAACTATATATATGTACTTATAAAAAAAAAAAAAAACTTTAAACAATACTAAAACTTACTTATTTTATTAAAACAAAAATAATAAATACAATATAAAAATACACAAACTAATACTTAAAAATACATCGGGAATATATAAGGAGATAGTTATAACAACATTGCCATCACCCACTAAGCCAATGCGATACGTAATAGAATCTCCTGTTTTGTTATTATTGCTAATAGCCTAACTCATGAGTTCACTACGGTGTCAACAAATGTTCTGCCTACCCGCCACTGTTTGTTTCGTCTCGCTTGTATGTTTGCAATTCGTAAGTACCTACCCGAGTTTTGGCGGGAACGCGGGAAGAGTCGTGTCGCTCCGTTGTATTTTTTTTCCAAAACTAGTGTTTTGTCGAGTGTTTATGCATAAAAATGGTGGTGTTTTATTCATAAAGTGCTGAATTACAAGCGCGAGTGTGGGAAAAAGGATATAATGTGGTGAAACATGACTTTTCGTGTTGCTTCCAAAACTCCATCGAAGCTTTATAGTAAAGTCACCACTACTTTACTAAAGCATGACTGGACTTGACTGACACGGATTGTACTTGACCAAGACTGGACTTTGATTATTACTTTAGCTACGAGGACACTTATTAAACTTTTGAAACTTGAAAATATAAAAATACTTGACACTGGCAAATGCTAAAACGCGACGCCAAAACCAAAAAAAAAAAAAAGTACCTACCCTAATTAAGGAAAAACATGTATTTTTCTCATATATAAGTGAACATTATATTCTTTTTGAGAAAATAAATATCTTAAACCATATGTTTTAGCAACTTTTTAACCCCTCCAATCTTCTTACTTTGTGTTTTTTTTTTTAAATATATCCCGCTCAACAGCAATCTGTCGGAGACATTTAGCTGTTTCTATATCTGAAATCTTCTGCATGTTTTGTGGTTTACAGCAGTGAGGAGTTGTCCATTGACATCTCTCTTACGAATCTTTGGCAAACCGATTTATAAGGGTCGGAATACTGTTCCTCCTTAGTCTTGTCTGTATCTTGTGAGTATATTGTTGTTATTTATGTATATTGGTTCATTTTGCATGTTCAAGGTATATATTTAGTTTATTTCCGCTTAACAGTAGTTTCTGTTACAATAGTGATGAGGGTTTAAATTTAACTATTTTGACAACAATTTAACGAAATATTACTTAATATCTAAAATTTGAAATAAACTTAGAAGTATGTAAGGTACTTTAAAGATTCTATTGCAAGACATATATCGTACAAGGCCGTATAGAAGACAGAAGACAGAAGACATCGGTCAGCTAGCGGTCTCAGACTCGCTGAATGGACTTTTTTACAAAGACTACACAGTCCACCGTAGTAGTGTGATCTCATTGTTAAAAATCGCCACAAGTCGAAACACCGCGCGCCATGCAGCAGCCTTGGGAATCAGCGATGTCGGCAAGACGCAATCCTGACCACCGACAGCCTCGACTACGCCCCTAAAAGTGCCCGATTAAGCAGTAATAGACGAAGGAATAAAAAGATTTAGTAGGCATACACCCTAACCATATAACACTGTACATTATAAAGGTGTGTCCACACGTACCTCCCGGTTGAAGAGCCAAAGCGTGCCCGCGATGATGACGGCGGCGGAGATAAGCACGTTGAGCAGCAAGCCGCGAGAGATGATGCGCCGCGTCACGTCGCGCGGCCGCCGGGACACCACCTCGGGGTCCACCGGCTCCACTCCAAGCGACTGCGCCGGGGGGCCTGGGTATCCGAGAATAAAATGATACAAATATTCGAGGGTATCTTTTACACAGGACGTCGTCTACCCTCAATCGACAAATACAAAAACAAAACATTTCATTGTTACAAAAATAGCGTGTTATATAACCCTGTCTGGTGTTTCAGGTACGAGTACAGTTGCAAAAATAAATCATATTCATCAACATCATCATCATACACAGCCCATAGTTCTTTATCCCACTGCTGGGTATACAAAGTCCTCTCTCTTTTTATGCCATCTGTTTCGTTCCTGTGCCATCACTGCCAGTTTGCCCAATGCCAGGTTTGCGTGTGTTTGCAATTTGTAGGACTGTCTACTCTAATTAAAAGCTAATAAACGGCTAGTAAAGTATCGGCAGCCTAGTTGGGAGATCATCTGGCTTCCAATTTGGAGGTCCTGGGTTCGAAACTAACGGCACGCACCTATGTCTTTTCGAAGTTATGTGCGTATTCTTCAAACGGTGAAGCAAAACATCGTACCTACCTTACCTTAATAAAAAAAGGGCTGATTCGGAAACAAACTTTCACTATTTAGACACGTAATTACGTCCGACCGTCCCGTATTTCCTAAGACATCAAAAATAAACAAATCAAAAACCTCTTACGTAACACTTATATATACGACCTCAAAAGGCTTGCTGAGAGAGTCAAGGTTATGTGCCATTTTTGAATCCAGATAGCCCATCTTGTATTAACACATGCTACTTTGACTCTTGGATAAGAAACAGGACGTAGGTAGTTAAACAATATACACATCTGGAATATGCTAATTAAACTATGATACAAAGTACAGGTAAAATACGCAGATTAAAGTTCGTAAGTTTGTCATACCGTCCATAATGATGTTGATCCAGAGTATTTGCATGGCGTTGAGGGGGTTAGGAATGCCCATGAGTGTCGCCAGAGCGATCAGCGACAGCGCCGCGATCGACGTCGACAGCTGGAAGCGCACGAAGTTCCGGATATTGTAGAATATGCACTTTCCTTCTTCTATCGCAGCTCTGCGGACAAAGAAATAGAAACAATTAAAAACGCTATGAAGGGAACGATAAAAAATATATAAATATCATAGGACATTACACACAGCGCCATCTGACCCCAAACTAAGCAAAGCTTGTGCTATGGAAGTCAGATAACTGATAGAATACTTAGATAGTTTTTTATTGCAAATACATACTTATAATAGGTACATACAGTACACCCAGACCCAGAACAAACCTTTGTTTATACAACACAATGTTTGACCTGTGTGGGAATCGAACCCACACCACAGGTCTTGAAACAGACATTCTGTCAATAAATGTCTGCTGTCAAATCAACAGGGCTGAATGATGGATAGAAACAGACATTTTTTTTTTGATGCGGTCTACTATGGAGCACGCTTTTGCCTAGAAGAAACCGAATCACTCGCGACTTGAACGCACCCAGATTGTATCCATCAAAGAACACCCACTTGGGCAATTATTTTTTATTTTTAATTAATAAGTAATAAGACAAACGAGACGCTCTCCTGATGGTAAGAGATAACGCCTGTCCATGACCATTGCAGCGATACACAGAACTTTGAGTAACAAAACAAAGTCCAGGGCATCACTGCTTTGGCACTCATTACTTAAGGTGGTTCGATTTCCATACAAATATTTTTTTGCCATTTATGTGCCCATACACCAAAATCTATTCAGGCGTTTAAAAGCTATGTTCGAATAAAGAAACTCATATACATTTGATCGTAAAAACATTGCACTCATTTTGAGCAGTCGTGTAAAAAAAACACTTACATGATGGTAGAGAAGTCGTCATCGACCAGAATCATGTCAGCCGCCTCCTTGCACACGTCCGTCCCGTTCTTCCCCATGGCGATGCCAATGTCTGCCCGTTTCAACGCGACCCCGTCGTTGACGCCGTCGCCCGTCATCCCCACGATATTCCCGAGCCGCTGCAGAGATTTCACTATGCGGAGCTTGTGCTTCGGTGTTACCCTGTAGAATACGCTCACCTGGAAGGAAGTACATGTATAATTTAAGATAACTCAATTTTTAAAATATCCCACTAATAACTAATATTATGAATGCGAAAGTTTGGATGGATGGATGGATGTTTGATACTCTTTGAAATATGACTTGTAACCTTGCTGTGTGTCTGTGTGTGGGTAAGTATGACAAAGGATATCTTTATAAAAGTATACAGGGTTATATTGAAGTGTACGATGGCGAAAAGTAGTCATTATATGTATCATTTTAAACAACGTTATCATCACATCTCTAAAAGTAGTAAAAGAAAAATCACTAGTACCATTGTCCCACTAATATTATAAATGTGAAAGTTTGGATGGATGGATGTATGGATGTTTGTTACTCTTTCACGCAAAAACTACAGAACGGATTTGGATGAAATTTGGTATGGAGGTAGCTGAGACCCTGAATTAACACAGGCTACTTTTTTATCCAGAAAACATGCAGCGGGTAACACCGCAGGGCGCAGCTAGTATGTTCAATGATTTAGAAGTTACACAGGACAAGTACTTACGGTCTCAATGATCTTGTCTAATTCGTCGCTTGACATGGCGTCCATTTGGTCTCCTGACAGCGACTGAGAATGCAGAACGTCTAGTCCGACCATTTGAGCTGGAAAAAAATTGCAACACAATACTTGCTTTAATTCCGCTTCTGCAATTAAAAAGCGCCATTTGTGTGGGGTTTTTTAACTTTTTTATCGTTAACAGACTACATCTTAGACCACAGCTTACCTGATTTAAATGACGGTGTGTTCGAATAGGCGTGTTTACTATAAACACGCCTATTCGAACACACCGCGTAAAAACTTACTATTTTTACTTCATCATCTGGACATAAGTCAGAAGCCAATGGGGGGACCCATTGGCTTCCATAAAGACCGGTTGGAAATGGCTCGCATCCAGAACGTTCCCGCGGTCTTTATTAGGTCGTCTGTGCATCTTGTGGCGGCATCCTACGCCGCGCTTGCGGGTTCGTGGTCTCCAGAACTTTACAGCCCCATAGGCGATCAGTTCTGCATGCTCTACCCTGCCCACTGCCACTTCATCTCGCTAATCCGCTGGGTTTTTTCAATTACTTTAGTTCGTTCATTCGTGTTCGTAGTTTCGGTCACAGGTTTTGGTTTTAGTTTGTGTTTATCTTGTTTGTCCATTGCAATTTTTTTTCGAAGCAGATAAACATCGCTAGATTATAGTTCTGCGCCGACGTCCTGGTTGGGATGTATTGTGCATTTCCCCCTACCAGCGTCTACCCAAGGCAAACCAGCTCCTTGAAGCATCGGAGCGAGGCTCTGGGCTGGCATAGTTTTATCATTCTTATTCTAATTAAAAGTGGTGGCGATAAGTCCTGCACCGACGTCCCGCTTGGGGTGTTTTGTGCATTTCCCCCTACCAGCGTCTACCCAAGGCAAACCAGCTCCTTGAAGCATCGGAGCGAGGCTCTGGGCTGGCATAGTTTTATCATTCTTATTCTAATTCAAAGTGGGGGTGATAAGTCCTGCACTGACGTCCCGCTTGGGGTGTTTTGTGCATTTCCCCCTACCAGCGTCTACCCAAGGCAAACTAGCTCCTTGAAGCATCGGAGCGAGGCTCTGGGCTGGCATAGTTTTATCATTCTTATTCTAATTCAAAGTGGGGGTGATAAGTCCTGCACCGACGTCCCGCTTGGGGTGTTTTGTGCATTTCCCCCTACCAGCGTCTACCCAAGGCAAACCAGCTCCTTGAAGCATCGGAGCGAGGCTCTGGGCTAGCATAGTTTTATCATTCTTATTCTAATTCAAAGTGGGGGCGATAAGTCCTGCACCGACGTCCCGCTTGGGGTGTTTTGTGCATTTCCCCCTACCAGCGTCTACCCAAGGCAAACCAGCTCTTTGAAGCATCGGAGCGAGGCTCTGGGCTGACATAGTTTTATCATGCTTATTCTAATTCAAAGTGGGGGCGATAAGTCCTGCACTGACGTCCCACTTGGGGTGTATTGTGCATTTCCCCCTATTAGCGTCTACTCGAGCCAACCCAGCTCCTTGAAGTACCGGAGCGAGGCTCTGGGCCGCTGGCATAGTAGCTCCATTGAGTTGGGTGGAATGTCGAATGACGAAAATATGAATTATAGCGAAGCAGCTTCATGCAGTTTAGTAGCAATTATTATTATTTTATTATGTTTACTGACCGACTGCGCGGGCGGTGTGTGCGGCGTCGCCGGTGACCATCTTGACGGTGACGGCGGCGCGGCGCAGCGTGGCGACGGCGGCACGCACCCCCGCGCGCGGCGGGTCGCAGATGCCGCACACGCCCGTGTACGTCAGGCTCTCCAAAGTCGGCCCGCGGCACATCGCCAGGATACGAAGGCCTACACGCGAAAACATTACCATTGTGATTGCCAAGAAAGAAAGAAAATTATTTTATTTTGTAACAAACGCAAAAACAAACAGTTAAATAGGAAATAATAAGATAATTCCATCCAATTACATCGAGTTACATGACATACGACTGCCCAAAAAAGAAGTGTACTCTGTATATATCGATACTTCGGAGAAGAAACGTCGTAAAAATTACCTTTGGCAATAATTACTCAAAGATGCGGTTTTGTTTAGAATGTAACGCTCTATCGATCTGTATATATTATAGTTTCAAAATTGAAAAAATTTTTAGGAGTTTATAAAAACAGGGCTGGTTCGGATATGAATAAAAACGTCACCCGTACATGGTGGATGTTCCCCATGTTCGCACAAACCGTTTTAATTCCACATTTTTCATTCGCACAGCGAGGTTGTGGAACTCTCTGCCGGAGTCTGTGTTCCCTGTTAGCTACAATATGGGTGTCTTCAAATCTAGAGTAAATAGGTTTCTTCTAGGTAAGCGTGCTCCATCTTAGACTGCACTACTGTTCAACATCAGGCAGAGAGTGGTCAAACGCGAACCTATTTTGAATTTTAAAAAAAAATGAACAAGTCTCACCCATCCGTCCAATGTTCTGCGCTTCGGCGATGAACTCGTCGTGCTTCTGCTTGGACATGGGCGCGTAGTTCCCTGCGCTGTCGATGTAGTTGGTGCACAGCGGCAGCACCTTCTCGATGGCCCCCTTCACGAACAGCTCTTCCTTCTTCGTGTCCGCGAACTTTGGCGCGCATTTCACCACCATCATCTTAGTTTCGGAACTGCGTAATGGTTCAAACAAAAACATTTACGCTACCATCACATAAAAACATTATTATGATTGGAAGAGATCGCTGTTAGCGATAAGGCCGCCACTTGTGTTACTAGTTAATAAGGTTTTTTGTTCTCTATACTCTTTTCTATTTATGATGTGCACAATAAAGAGTTATATCTATCTATATCTATCTATCTATATGTATACACACAAGACAATGTATTAATGTTAATTTCATTGCAAATACTATTTTTTTTATATGTAATCCTATGGTTACAAAACGATGTATGTCGACGATGGGACAGCCCCGTTGGCACATTGGTAGTATATCTGCCTTGAGAGCTGTAGGGCGTGGGTTCGATTCCCACTCAGGGCAAACATTTTGTGAATAAACAAATGTTTGTTCTGTGTCTGGGTGTTCTGTATTTATTATAAGTATGTACTTACAAAAAAAAAAAGTATTTATGTATTCTATCAGTTATCTGACTTCCATCACACGAGCTCTGCTTAGTTTGGGGCCAGATGGCGCTGTGTGTATAGTCCTACGATATTTATTTATTATTATTATTTATGTCTAGTTCATTTATTTACTTTTTTTTCTATGTAAAAAGTAATGAGACGAACGAGACGCTCTCCTGATGGTAAAATATAACGCCTGTCCATGACCATTGCAGCGATACACAGAACTTTGAGTAACAAAACAAAGACCAGGGCATCGCTGCTTTGGCGCTCATTACTTTGAGACTTTCGATGGTTAGTCTCAACAGCCCAGTAATTTCGCTAGCTGCAGTACCCTTCGAACCGGAACACAGTAATGTCTACACAGTACTGTTTGGCGGCAGAATATCTGGTACTGCGGTGGTACCTACCTAGACGACCTCCTGCTAAGGAGATCTACCGCCAAGAGTACTTTATTTTACTACTGCGTTTATGATACTCCGGTTATAGTTTCGGCCACCTCCGGCTATATTAAGTGTTGGTTAATAATGTAATACATTTTGGAATGTTATAATATATTCGCTATCTTCATATTCTCAGTCTTCATTTTTATAGTCTACATGATCGTTTACGATTAGGCAAACTACAGCCAAAAGTTTACACGAAAACTAAAAATATGATTAATTGATAAAAGACTCGCGGCATGTGGCTTTACTTAAGTATATTAGACTAATAACAAGAACAGAATCATACCGCACTAGTGCGCGCTTTACCTTAAGAACTAGTGCTCGACTCACCGTAAAAATAGCACGGCTCGCCTTAATAACTAGTGCTCAAATCACCTTAAAACCTTCAACCTAAAACCTAGTGCTCCACTCACCTGAAAGGTATTTCGTGCAGCCTGGTGTACTGTTCCCTGATATCGTGCATGTTATTTTTCATGGCACACGCGAGAATGGCGCCCTCCGTCGGTTGTCCGTACAAGATCTCGTCGCGAATTGTCGCGTTGTTGCATAAAACACCCACCTGGGGCAAACAAGCGGCTTTACATGGTGGATATTCCGAAAATCCAGAATTTTGACATGAGTCAAAATCAAAAGCAAAAAAAGTCAAAGAGAGTCAAAGCAAATTTTTAAATATGAATTTAAGAATTTGCTTCGGAACTGCAAGATTGAATTCCTCTTAGCCACCCTATTACCGGACAGCCTGAAGCACTGACTCAGCTAAGTATCCTTGGTACAAAAAAATGAGGGTCCTATCTTAACTCTAGGGTAGATAAGGTATTATCTAATAAATTACTATACTCTGTCTATTATGTTAACCGCTTTTTGACAGCTCATACAAATTTGACGACATAAGCTTTGTACAGCGTCTAGCAACATAAATCTCACACAAATAAATACGTTTAATCTAGCATTACAACTGCGTTAACTTGAGAGATTTTTTTATTAAACCTTATAAAGATGTAATGCTGGGAACTTGAATTACATATTTTTTTAACGGATGGATGTTTGTAACTCTTTCACGCAAAAACTAATGAACGGATTTGGATGAAATTCAGTATGGAGGTAGCTGAGACTCTGGATTAACACATGAGCTACTTTTATCCCGAAAACATTAATTACATTTTTTTTTATTGAGGATAAAACGGGTACACCCAATTACAATCCTCACAATTATTCATCATGTCAAATGTCAAAACAAACATGTAGCGGGTAAAACCGCGGGGCGCAAGCTAGTAGTTTATAAAAAAAATTGTAGAGATCTCTCTTATTCTGATTCTTATTCCTACTCATTACAAATAATACACTCTCTAAAATTCACATCTGCGATTTTGTCTGAATTTTGAGTTGTCTCCTCCTCCTAGTAGTTTTTGAGTTGTCTAGATCTTTAATGTTCACCTCTAACATGATGTTGACTCCCATGGTGGCAATGTCCAGATCTCTTCCCTTGTACGCCCTCAGCGCGATATCCCCCCGGGAGTTGTACCCGGTGCCGGTAACTTCCGCGATATGACCGCCACTAGTCGATATCATCGTAACTGTCATTTCGTTCTTCGTCAGAGTTCCTGGAAATATACAAATACCTTAGTACATTTCACACTGCACCATCTAGCCTCAAACTAAGTAACTAAGTTTTGTCATGTCATTTTATTATATTGACATACCTTATATTGACATACCTTATATTGACATACCTTATATTGACATACCTTATATTGACATGCAATCAGTGTTTTAAAACTAAAACTCATTTAATAACATATTTAAAATTTTGAAGGGACTTGTAACGTTGGTGTTATCAATAAAATAATTGTAATTGTATTTGTAAGCAAAACTTTTACTACGGGAACCGGATAACTGAAAGAATACTTATCGGATAAAACCTGTTCGCATCTAACTGATAGAAATAACTTGAATGTGGCAACCACTCGAGCGGTGAAGCACTTGTGTTGTATTTATGAAATCCTTAGAAATAATATCTGTATAAAATATAGCGATGATAGCCCAATGGTTAGCGCGGTCGGTTTGCATGCCGAAGGGCGTGGGTTCAAACCCCAACAATGAGCTTGAGCTGCCGGTGAAGGAAAACATCGTGAGGAAACGATAGCATGGTGGTAGCGTACTTTATAGTACTCGGCTGGCTAGGTACCACCCTCACGTTGAAAATCTGCCGCCAAGCATCTAACAGTGTGTTCCGGCAGCCTCACTTGAGAGCCAGTTCCATTCCAGACTAGGTGTGATTTACTATCTTCGACCACACCTCACTTAACATCAGGTGAGCTGTGGTCAAACACCCAGCCTGTCAATCATTAAAAAAAAAAAGATAGATAGATGGAAACACTTTGTTGTTCACACAAGAAATATAAAAAAGTACAGAAAACAGAAGCACTTTATGAGCAAGTGACACAAGTTTTTTTTTAAATGTAATAGTAATGAAACGAACTAAACGCTCTCCTGATGGTAAGAGATAACGGCTGTCCAGAACCATTGCAGCGATACACAGAACTTTGAGTAACAAAACAAAGTTCAGAGCATCGCTGCTTTGGCGCTCATTACTTTGAGACATTAGATGGTGAGTCTCAACAGTTACAGGCCAGTAATTTCGCTAGCTAACAAGTGGCGGACTTTACGCTAAAAACGATCTCAACCAGACAACCAAGAATGGAAAACACGTCACTGATTTAAGACAGACAGACAGAAAATTTTGTAACAAGTTCTAAAAATTTAAAGTATGTAGGTAATTAAAAAAATACTTATACCTGGTGTGAAATATTTGTGTTGTACATATTATATCTATATACAATAGGTGCATTACTTATTAACCAATAGGGTTGTCAAAGAAATCTGACGACAACTATACTTACTAACTATAAGAAAAAAACATGAACAGGTGTAAGCGTGCTTCATCTTCGGCCACATCATCACTTTCTATCGGGTGAGATCGTGATCAAACGTATGCCTAGTCTGAGGTAAAAAAAAAACTACGAAAACTGTTTCCTTAAACACCAAATAGGTACTTACTTCTACGTATTCCAAAAGTTATAAAATAAAACAAATATATTCCGATCAAATACAAAATTAGGTAGTAATTAGTTGTCATAAGACTGTATCTATAACAATACTATTTGCGCGCCCAAAACTTAACGAATCAGTGTCAAGTTTCACGATTATCTAATTGCAGAACCAATTGCTAAAACCAAACTAACAAAGCACACGTTTGTCTCACATATTTGCTATTAACGTATTTACTCTAATCTATATCATTTATGATTATTATTTAAAACGATGAAAAACAAGGTTGAAACCTTGTTTTTCATCGTTTGAAAAGCCGAAGATCGAGCTGAGTGGTGTGTCTTGGGAGAGGCCTATGTCCAGCAGTGGACTTCGATAGGCTGATGATGATGATGATGATTATGATGAAAAAAAAATTGACATTATTATTTATTATTAATTAAAACGGTTACATAAACCCAATTACACTAGCTAATCATGATGTATACTCATAATATACATGCCATTGTCAGTTACATCAATATGGGTCAGTATAAAACACGTTTAACAAACACGTAAACACGTTTTATATACTTACTATATTATGTTTAATTTTTATTTTATTTTTATTTCTTATTAGTGTTACATCTCCCGTCTGTTTCTTAAGCTTTCTATCGTATTTTTCTTTTCTTGGTTGCCTGGAAGAGATCGCTGTTAGCGATAAGGCCGCCACTTGTGTCACTAGTTAATAAAGTTTTTTGTTCTCTGTACTTTTTACTATATATGATGTGCACAATAAAGAGTTATATCTATCTATCTATCTATCTATAAATTATATCATAGAAATGTTGTACTTGGTGGTAGATTTCCTTAGCAGGAAGTCGTCTAGGTAGGTACCACCGCAGTACCAGATATTCTACCGCCAAGCAGAAGTGTGTAAATATTACTGTGTTCCGGTTTGAAGGTGACTGCAGCTAGTGAAATTACTGGGCTGTTGAGACTAACCATCAAAAATCTAAAAGTAGTGAGTGCCAAAGCAGCGATGCCCCGGACTTTGTTTGCTACTCAAAGTTCTGTGTATCGCTGCAATAGTCATGGGCATGCGTTATCTCTTACTATCAGGAGACCGCATTGTTCGTCTCATTACTTTTACATTTAAAAAAAAAATCTACACGGCCACTCACCGGTCTTATCGCTGCAGATGATGTTGACGCAGCCGAGCGTCTCGACTGTCGGCAGTTTCTTCACGATGGCGTTACGTTTTGCCATCCGCATCACGCCCAGCGCCAGCGTCACGGTCACTACTATGGGCAAACCTGAAACATTACAAGCGTAAACTGAGAACTGTAAATGAATATCGGAACTGCTGCTGGTGTGTGGACCTCGTTGCCTGCGTCTGTATACCCAACCAGTAAATACAACCAAAGATTGTTTAAGAGGCTGGTCTGGTGAAATGAAGGCTATCGATGTGTTTTTGTCGTCATTTTATCTGACGTTATACATTATATGGAGGTTGGAAATTAATAAATAATATAATTATTATCCTGAATTAGTAGGTGATGTTACAAAATTGATCATTCAAGGTATATATTTAGTTTATTTCCGCTTAACATATACATGTCGGAGATAGAAGAAGAAGAAGCAGAACGACATCAAGTGGGATGGCCGATCAACATCATGTATGGTTACTAGGTTACTGGGCGTGGGTGTAGCGGGCGAGGAGACAAACCACACAATTCAGTTCTCTTGTACAAAGTTTAATCAGCACTTCACAACGACTTTAGTTTAAGAACGATTAGAACATTATAGACACTATTACATAGCTTGGGGACAAAACGTTCCGCTTAGCTTAGCACTCTGCAACCGACCAACTCAATCTCCTCTCAAAGCAAGAATCAATGTTCATCTCTCCTCAACCAAAGCAAGAATGATCTCTCCACCTCAACATGTAACGCACGGCAGGCTCGCTTCAACAGCGGTCCTTACGGCCAACATCCGCAACTTCACCTTCTCTCATTGGTTGAAGTTAAAATACTTTACACGAATAACGACAAGCAGAGCACGGAACCAGTGTTACGTCTAGAGGTGGAATGGCGACACCTCTGACGTCCACGAAAATTACGCAAAATGGCGCTATATTAAATCAACATTAAAGCTACACGCCGACATACATATATACATTGATAACATACATATGGACTATAAACCTCCTCTGGCATCAACCTCCTTTTCCTTCGTGGGGCCGCTTGAGTATGTGTGTGTGTGGGTGTGTGTGGATTGTGGGTGTGTGAGTGTGTATGTGTGAAGAGAATTATGCATGTGTATGTATGAATGTATTTATCTATGAGAGTGATCATTTGTTTTATTTCCTCATATCCCCTAGACTATTATCACACTCGTTTACCACACTGCTTCAAAATATGTTTGAGACAAAGAATAATTTTACTATTCGCAGTAAGGAAAAACGCCATCCGTACAGCTATACCATCGAATGCTATCAAGTTTTGTTAAACATCGTACGGACGTTAAACTGCTGAAATTCAAAAAGGTTATGACATACAACAACGGTAACAACAAACCTTCAGGAATAGCGGCGACAGCCAAACTAACTCCAATCGTGAACATGTCCTGAGGCGCTTTCCCTTGCAGCCAGCCGGTCACCATGATAAACCCGATGATGCAGAACGAGTACATGGAGAGCTGGGCTCCGAGCGCGTCCATGGAGCGCTGCAGGGGGGTCTTTGGAGCTTCCTCCGCTTGCATCATCCGGAATATCTCCCCGAACTCGGACCGTTCGCCGGTGCTGACCACGATTCCCTGCGACAGTAAGCAGCATCTCATTTCTCTACTCGTCTCACTAATATTCTAAATGTGAATGGATGGATGGATGGATGTTTGTTACTCTTTCACGCAAAAAATACCGAACGGGTTTGAACGAAATTTGGTATGGAGGTAGCTGAGACCCTGGATTAAAACATAGGCTACATTTTATCCCGAAAACATGTAGCACGTAACACCGCGGGGCGCAACTAGTACGCAATATCAAATAAATACTAACATACTTTTTTTGTCCCTCTTCTACCCCTCTTGACCCACGCATGCATAGGAATAAAAAGTAGCCTATGTCACCCGGAGATAGTGTAGCAATCCCAACGGAGAAAGAATTTTTGAAATCGGTCCGTAGTTTCAGAGCCTATTCAATACAAACAAACAATAAAATATTTCCTCTTTATAATAGTATAGATAGATAAATACAGAAGGATATCTAAAAAAAACTTACCTTAGCATTGCCGCAACGGACTAGCGTGCCCATAAAAGCGATATTGTCTTTATTAATTCTCCCTGAAGGTTGGTTGGCCAGCACCTGCTTGAGGGCCGGCTCGGTTTCCCCCGTGAACGAGGACTCGTCGATGGCCAGGTCAGTGGCCTCGAAGAGCCGGAGGTCAGCCGGCACCCGGTCGCCGACATTCAAATGTACTATATCGCCTGGGACTAGGTTTCGAGCAAGAAAATGTTCGAGACTGCCTTCGCGAAGACTGGAATTGAAAATGGTAACTATTTAGTTTTGGTTTAAGTACTTTTTTAATGTTCGTTTCATACTTGGTGATAGATTTGACAGCCCTGTTGAATTATTTGTAGTATGTCTGCTTCAAGAGCTGAAGGGCGTGGGTTCGATTCCCACCCAGGACAAACTTTGTGGCATGAACAAATGTTTGTTCTGAGTCCGGGTGTTCTGTATTTATTATAAATATGTATTTACAAAAAAAAAAGTATGTAAGTATTATATCAGTTATCTGACTTCCATAGTACCAGTTTTGCTTAGTTTGGGGTCAGATGGCGTTGTGTGTAATGCCCTACGATATTTATAGATTAATTAGAAATCGTCTATGTACCATCGCAGTACCAGATATTCTACCGCCAAGCAGTAGTGTATAAACATTACTGTGTGGTTGTTGAAACTAACTATCGAATATTTCAAATGAGCGCCAAAGCAGCGATGCCACGGACATTAATGTGCAAAGTTCAATGTATTGATGCAATGGTCATGGACATGCGTTATCTCTTACCATCAGGAGAGCGTATCGTTCGTCTAATTAATTTTACATTAAAAAAAAAATACATGGCGGTTTAATTTAACAAATTATAAGTATTCATTTTATGGTAAATAAAGGCGACGTGGTATTAGAAATTCCTTTAAGCGAAAAACGTGTGCCATCGGCGGGTTATGCAAATATTTTTGTTACTTATTGACTTATAGAGCGATTTGGTAATATGACGCCCGAACACTACTTATAATACAAACAAGTAAGCGTGGCTGAAAAAAATGTGTTTTTCGTTTCTCGCTCACCAGTTACAAGAGGGTGGCACCAATTTGTTGAGCTCTTCGAGCGACTTCTCCGACCGGTATTCCTGCACGAAAGCCACCGTCACTACGATGATGATCGCGACCGTGATCGAAATAGCGTCGTCAAACTGCTTCATGCATATACTCACGACTGCTGAACCTGGGAACAAAAATACCAAACATTTAAATAAATATCGTAGGACTATACACACAGCGCCATCTGGCCCCAAACTAAGCAGAGCTTGTGTGATGGAAGTCAGATAACTGATAGAATACATAAATACTTTTTTTAACACTACGTATGCCTGCTCCAAGAGCTGAAGGGCGTGGGCTCGATTCCCACCCAGGATAAACATTTTGTGATATAAACAAATATTGGTTCTGTGTCTGGGTGTTCTGTATTTATTATAAGTATATATTTACAAAAAAAAGTATGTAAGTATTCTATCAGTTATCTGACTTCCATAGTACAAGCTTTGCTTCGTTTGTGGTCAGATGGCGCTGTGTGTAATGTAATACGATATTTATTTATTTCATTTCATGTCACTCGATGTTCTAAATAGAAAGTTCTCGCTACTTGTTACCATAAAAAAAAACTACACAAAAGTTACTGATAATAATATAATGTACGATTGTTTATTGGCCCATTAAAGAACCGTTCACGGCTGATATCCACGTTTTGCAGTACAAAAACCTGCTGTTACGAGCAAAACAATAAATTCTAGATAAAACTGTAACAGACCCGCGTAATAGAGGCCATTATGTATTCTCATTGTAGGCCGCAATGTGTATTTACAATGACACGAACTATCTGCGTTTATTGTACATTATTACGTTAGATTTTTTTTTTTAATGTAAAAGTATTGAGACGATCGAGGCGCTCTCCTGTTGGTAAGAGATAACGCCTGTCCATGACCATTGCAGCGATACACAGAACTTTGAGTAACAAAACAAAGTCCAGGGCATCGCTGCTTTGGCGCTCATTACTTTGAGACTTGCGATCGTTAGTCTCAACAGCCCAGTAATTTCGCTAGCTGCAAGTACCCTTCAAACGGGAACACAGTAATGTTTGCACACTACTGCTTGGCGGCAGAATATCTGGTACTGCGGTGGTACCTACCTAGACGACCTCCTGCTAAGGAAATCTACCACCAAGTGTACCATTTTATTAGATTCCCACTAATAAATGCGAACGTTTGGATGGATGGATGTTTGTTACTCTTTCACGCAAAAACTACTGAATGGATTTTGATGAATTTTGGTATGGAGGTAGCTGAGACCCTAGTTTAACATATAGACTGTTTTTATCTCGAAAACATGTAGCGGGTAACACCGCGGGGCGCAGCTAGTTCTAACACAATTAAAAATAAACATTTTTGTTTGTACGTAGTCATTCAAAAGAAAATTATTTTATTATTTTCTTTTTCATCTCACAATTGGAGGACTGACAGACAAAACTCCCGATTTTCCACAGTAAATAGTTAAGGTAGCGCGGTCTCTCCAAGTCTCTTTCTCAAAAACCGTTCGAAACACATCTATATTCGCATACGAAAATAAACAGACAGACAGTTAATAATGGAGCCCCAAAAAAATATACCGTAGCATAAATAAAGCAATGTTATGGAAACAGTCCACGCTTGCGTTCGACCATGACATTGAAGGAGACAGTTTATAAACGTCTGCGCAAATATACGAACTGCGTGTCGATTTGTGATTATAATGACACCTGAGCTAATAACAATAGCCCGTGTGGATAAAAAGAGAAGCAAAGCAGGGCAACGACTTGGGTTGGCGAAGTCTCATCGAAGTTTGCAATGGTAGCAGAGTAGGTTAGGGTACTTTCTAGTACTCGGCTTCTTACCATCCTCAAGTTGGAAATCTGTCGCCAAGCACGGTGTGTTCCGACAGCTTCACTAGGGAGCCAGTTCCATTTTGGACAAGGTGTGTTTGCCATCTTTGACCACACTGTCACTTAACATCAGGTGAGCTTTGCCACCTAGGCAGTCAACCATAAAGTAGAACCCTTTTTACACAATTTCAATTTTTTTATGTCAAAAGAGCACCGCATATATAATTTATCTCTTATCTATAAGTAGGTTCCCCCGAATCTGTCACCTAGATATCCCTTTTATGGGGATTGGAGAAAAGCGTAATTTCGCCTCTGACACCCAATCCTTCGGCGGCGCATTGTTAGATCAGAGGTGACCTCATGCTTTCTTTCCGCTGTCTTCTTCTGTAATATAATGTGCTCGCAGAAGGTGACCCCACGACCTCTCGGAACCAAACCAGCTAAATTTGACATGATCCTAACCAACGCTGGTTAATATCCTCATTTCAGCAAAAAAACTGACTATATATTTAACTAGCTGACGCCTCGCGGTTTCACCCGCGTAGTTCCCGTTCCCATGGGAATATAGGGATAAAAATTAGCTCATGTCACCCGGGGATAGTGTAGCTTCCCAACGGTGAAAGAATTTTTGAAATCAGAATCAAAAGAATTTTGGTTTAGTAGTTTCGGAGCCTATTCAATACAAATCTTTCCTCTTTATAATATTTGTTTCCAAAACATTTTTAAACAATCTTCAATGTAATAAGCAATATATAATCTCAAATCTAATACCAAACTAAATAGAATTGCAATGGAATTTTAAAAAGGTGTCAAAATAAGGGCAGGTTACCCTCTACATGTCCTTTTTCTAGTCTAGACCAAAGAGTTCAAGCTGGATCCAACTAAAGCGGTCATATTCAGTTCATGACATTGGATTATAGCACGATCAATGCGATCAACCTCTGCACAGTTCGCTGAGGGAGCCACCGTCGTAAATACTATAGAACACTTCTTTTTTTTTTTATTACTTATAGGCTTGCGTTTGACCGCTAACTCGCCTGATGCAAAGCGAAGATGCGGCCTACGGTGGAGCACGCTCGCCTAGAAGAAACCGATTCACTCGCGACTTGAAGGCACCCAGGTTGTATCTATTACGGAACACCCACTCGGGCAGCAAATTCCATTGTTTAGCGGTTCGTACTCCTCTATATCTACATACACTAATATTTTATAGAGGAAAGATTTATATTTTTGGATTTCTGTATGTTTCTAACGAATAAACTCAAAAACTACTGGACCGATTTCAAAAATTTTTTCACCGTTAGGAAGCTACACTATCCCCGGGTGACATAGACTACTTTTCCCTGTATTCCCACGGGAATGGGAACCACGCGGGTGAAAGCGCGAGGCGTCCGCTACAATAAAATAAATACAAAAAAAAACTTTACATCCCGAATTACGTTTTCTTCTTGGATCGCTTAGGTAGTTACTTCGTAAACTGTACGTCAGGTCATTGTCACGGCCGCGAGCGATTATTACAACCTGTTTGCCATTTTTTTTAATGCTCGCACATAGTTTACGCTTCGTTGTGCACGAAAATGTGTTCTTGTAAGAGGAGGTACTTTTGACTGCGAATGCACATCACATGATACAATGTGGGAAAACCAAACTCTTTGGCGTTTGCTATCAGCTTTTCATAATTACTACATATTTTTTTCTTTGGTTTTGGCGTCGCATTTGCCAGTGTCAGGTTTTTTATATTTTCAAGTTTCATTTTTTTTTAAATTCAATATACGTTCGCGTTTGACTATACTCTGCCTGATGTTAAACAGTAGTGTGGTCTAAGATGGAGCACGCTTACCTAGAAGAAACCTATTTACTCTAGATTTGAGACACCCATATTGTAGCGATGATACCCGCTACATTTTAAAATTTTTACATACGTAGATACTTTTTTTTTTGTAAATACATCCTTATAATAAATACAGAACACCCAGACACAGAACACGCATTTGTCACAACTGCTTGTTTTTGTATAGAACGCCCACTCAGGCAGTGCATTCCACTGCTAAGCGGTCCGCACAATGAAAGTGAAGTCAATTCCTTCGGCAGGTAACTAGCACTAGATAAAATAAATGTCTCACTTTGTTCTAACTCTAAATAACTAAACATAATTAGTATCTAGTAACGTTTGTTGTACTGAACCAAATAGATAAAAAAGCAATTCATATGTAGGTTAACTTTAATGATATTTTTTACTCAGTAAATGGCAATTTTCTTATCAATGAGAAATAGAAAAATAAACGAGCACTTTAAAAGACAAAATAAGAAGTATTTTATTTAGAAGTATTTGGAAGAAAGAAAATGATTTTTCATTTTGTAACAATACAGAACACATGCACAAAAATAACAACAAAGCGATGATAGTGGTTAGTGCGGTAGGTTCGCATGCCGAAGGGCGTGGGTTCAAAGCTCATTGTTGGCAATGAGCTTGAGCTGCCGGTGAAGGAAAACATCGTGAGGAAACAATAGCATGGTGGTAGGGTACTTCTAGTACTCGGCTGGCTAGCTACCACCCTCAAGTTGAAAATCTGCCGCCAAGCATCTAACGGTGTGTTCCGGCAGCCTCACTTGAGAGCCAGTTCCATTCCAGGCTAGGTGTGTTTTACCATCTTCGACCACGCCTTCACTTAACATCAGGTGAGCTGTGGTCAAACACCTGGCCTGTCAACCATTAAAAAAACAGATAAAAATTACTTTACAGAGTTACAAAAATTGGGGCTCATCTCAGCATTGTACTGGTCATACTAAGTGATATGACCAGCGCTGGTCTTTCAGCAAGCCTTTGTCGGTCAAACAAAATAATAAAGAGAGAGAGAGACACGTCAAACTTGTAACACGCCGTCGTATTTACGTCGTGGGTTAAAAAAAGAACAGTATCAGTGATATAAATAATTTTCCTTAACGAGATTATTTTAAAGTGGTGCTTAACCAAAAAAAAACTTTGGCAAAAACAAGTTGGCGCCACGAACACTAAACCGGGTCTTTAACTGTACATCAAATACTCGATATCTCTATACCAATGTAAAGTATAAACTAATTAGTCATTCTAGTTCAACATTTGGGACGCAAACAAAAAACCTGTCCGTTCTGACAACGGTGGTGAGTATTAGTATCTTAGAAAGATAATAATTAAACATTTTCTATTTTTGTACCAGCTTTCAATGCTAAACTTTACCTAGATTAGGTTAAATCGACAATAATACACAACGTACTTTTTTATTTTTAAAGTTAAGCGAGTAGTGTAGTCGAAGATAGTAAAGCATACCTAGCTTGGAGAACTGGCACTCAAGTGAGGCAGTCGAAACCATTAACTGCTTGTCGGCAGATTTTCAATTTGAAGGTGGTAAGCTAACCAGCCGAGTAATAGACAATACCCTACCACCATGCTATGGCATCTCAAGCTCATTCATGAAATTTAAACCCATGCCCTTCGGCCTTTGACAGCCCAGCAAATTAAACAGACAGCCCTGATGGCTCATTGGTAGTATATCTGCCTTGAGAGCTGTAGGGCGTGGGTTCGATTCCCACTCAGGGCAAACATTTTGTGAATAAACAAATGTTTGTTCTGTATCTGGGTGTTTTGTATGTATTATAAGTATGTACAGTGAAACCTGGTTAATTGGGATCTCAAGGGACCAAAAATTGTGTACCATTTAAAGAGGTTTTCATTTATCCAGTTTTCCAATTAGACAGGTTAAAATTATAGTTGTCTCATTTACAGAGGCATTTACTTATAGAGGTCGAAATGTACCGTTATTCCATTTATAGAGTAATTTGTGTTATATTTACGTTTGGACATTTTGTACACTTTTATTCTGAGATAGTACTGACAAACAAAGGGCGTGCGAAAGAAATTCAAATGTTTTTTTTTTTTAATGGTTGACAGGCTAGGTGTTTTGACCACAGCTCACCTGATGTTAAGTGAAGGTGTGGTCGAAGATGGTAAAGCACACCTAGTCTGGAATGGAACTGGCTCTCAAGTGAGGCTGCCGGAACACACCGTTTGTAAACAAACGTGTCGAAACCTGTCCCAACCTGATAAAATGTTTCACTTGTGCAGGGAATTGAGCTACAGAGTTCCAATTGTAGAGGTAAACATCGAAAAAATCCTAGAAATCAAATCTCATTTAACCAGGTTCCAAAAGTCCCATTAACAGAGGTAATTCGATAAAAAAGTGCCGGGACCTCATTGGAATTCTCAATAATAGAGGTTTCTCACTTATCGAGGTCCTGTTTAACCAGGTTTCACTGTATTTACAAAAAAAAAGTATTTATGTATTCTATCAGTTATCTGACTTCCATCAACACAAGCTCTGCTTAGTTTGGGGCCAGATGGTGCTGTGTGTATAGTCCTACGATATTTATTTATTTATTTAAAAGAGACAACATACGTTATTATGAATGTTCAACGTATATATCTAGTTTATTTCCGCTTAACAGTCGTTCCAGTTACAACAGTGATGAGGGCTTAAGTTTAACTAATTTGTCACAACTTATTAATTAAAAACCTAATCTTACTCAAAATCTAGAACTAATTTGACATAAACTTAAATATAATAAAATTGACAAAAATTTAATTAAAATAACAAAAAATCTAATTAAATTATTATATAAAAGAAGGTAACTGATAAAATTCAAGACGCAGCAAGTTTATGACAAACTGTTTACCACTAACTGTGAATTGCATACGTACGTAAATTTTGCGAGTCATACAGCCACTTTCCAATATCGACAGTTCATTGTCCTACAAATTCAGAATGCCATATAAAATGCCTCCAATGTTTACGTTGGAAAAAAACCAAATGAAGTTAACAATAGACGAGTTGAGTGATTATTTTTATTGCCTACAAAAAAAAACCTAGCCCATCTAAAAAAAAAAATATTCAATTCTTGAATATTATTAATATATTATATAAAAATATACTATACTTATCCTACTAATGCCTCCTCTTTAAGGTGGTTCGATTTCCATACAAACAAATGTTTGCCATTTATGGACAAATGCAGCATAATTTTACAGTGAAATCACAGCTACTGGCATTTACTTTGGTCTTTATTTGCGGTAAATTACAATTGCTACAACGTCCTTTAACATCTGGTAAGCTGGGTCTAACGCCTGGCTCGTCAAAAACGAAAAAAAGTATTATAGCTCACCCAGCAGCAGTAATATAAGCGGGTTCTGGAACTGTTCGATGTACTTCTTCCAAAGCGGATCCTGCTCCTTGACCTGGAACTCGTTGGGCCCGAGGAACTGCAGACGGTTGTTCGCCTCGCGCCACGACAGCCCACGCCTCACGTCCACTTTGAGGCTGTCCGCCAGCTACGAAAGAAATTAATTAATTTTCTTTGTATTTTTTTTTTGTATTTTGTAATTAATATATCATGATAATATTTACTATGGATCTTACGCTAGGTCATTGACCACAACTCATCCGATGAGACGGTGTGATCGAATATGGAAAATATAAAAATCACCTAGCCTGGAATGGGAACTAGCGCTGTTTGTCCTATTGTGAATATTCACAAGATTTTATAGTTGACAGGCTAGTTGTTTGACCACAGCTCACCTGATGTTAAGTGACGGTGTGGTCGAATACGGTGAAGCATACCAAGCCTGGAATGGAACTGGATCTCAAGTGAGGCTGCCCGGAACACAGCGTTAGATGCTTGGCGGCAGATTTTCAACTTGAGGGTGGTAGCTAGCCAGCCGAGTACTAGAAAGTACCCTACCACCACGCTATGGT
Source organism: Biston betularia (assembly GCA_905404145.2). Taxonomy (NCBI): domain Eukaryota; kingdom Metazoa; phylum Arthropoda; class Insecta; order Lepidoptera; family Geometridae; genus Biston; species Biston betularia. The sequence continues at coordinate 13,543,166 of FR989873.1, forward strand.
TTCCTCACGATGTTTTCCTTCAGCGGCAGCTCAAGCTCATTGCTGGGTTTTGAACCCGCGGCTTTTATAAAAAAAAAAATGTTTGTACGCTCTAATCTCTGGAACTAAAAGTCGGACTTGAAAAGTTCATTTGATAGCTAGTTTTTTTATGAAGATTATAAGCGTCACGATACGTCCCTGAGAAGCCGATGTCGGGGAAAACCGCCGGTCACATCTAATATAAAATAATTTGTGATAAAAGTAATGGAGAAGATGTATCGTACAGAAAGTAAATGTTTACTTTCACTAGTATTTATTACTGGTGGTAATCCACTTTCTACCTGAGCATATTTATAAGAATCGGATATCCAATACTCTTTGCCTGTCTATATTTTTCTAGCTTGGTGTGATTTTACTAGATTAAATGTTAATTATAAGTATGTATTTTTTTTGTAAATTATAAGTATATTATAAGTATGTATTTACAAAAAAAAAAGTATTTATATACCTAATCTATCAGTTATCAGTCCATCACACAAGCTCTGCTTAGTTTGGGACCAGATGAAGCTGTGTACAGTCCTACGATATTTAAAAAAATTAAAAAAAAATTAAAGAAAAAAATTGTTTTGTTTTTTATTTATTCAAAATAGGTTCGCGTTTGACCACACTCTGCCTGATGTTAAGCAGTAGTGTGGTCTAAGATGGAGCACGCTTACCTAGAAGAAACCTATTCACTCTCAAGGCAGATATACTACCAATAAGCCAACGGGGCTGTCAAAAAAGTCCATGACATTGTTGTTGGACGCTTATTACTTTGAGACGTTCGAGTGTTAGTCTCAAACAGCTAAACTAACCGCGCGACCTATATACACGTAGCTTTTATATGATACACTTCTCATCAATTAATGAAGAATATGACACGCAAACGTAGTATAGCAAGCCCTCAGAATATTTTAAAACAATGCTAAAATCTTGTCTATACAGCGTACATTACGACAAAAAAATATCTTTATCTTTATCTTTATCTTTACGAGAGGCTTATATCCAACTGTGAACTAACATAGGCTGAGGATGATGGCTTGGTGTTTATATATAACTAGCAGCTTGCTCCGGCTTCGCACGGGAAAGCAAAACTCGATTAACAATATAAAATCTATCGATCCAGTAGTTTCAGAGCCTGTTCAATACAAACAAACAAAAAATTAAATCTTTCCTCTTTATAAGATGTAGATGACAACTGTAATAGTTAGATATGATATGATATTACGGATTTACTTGTAGCTGTCAATTTGCTCTATAAAACGTCACTTTTGTCAATAGCTTTCGCTGTGCATGCTAAGTAAGGATTTTTTCAAATTTTTCACAGCTTGGGGAATTTTCCATACGGATCCCTAATTTTTTTTAAATTAAAATATTATCGAATTGACATGTTAATTGAACTCTAATTATTATTTTAATCTAATTTATTTGTATTATTTGACTTGTAACTTATGTTATCAATAAATCACTATGACTATGACTATCTGACTTCCATAGTACAAGCTTCGCTTACTTAGTTTGGGTTCAGATGGCGCTGTGATAATAAAAAAAGTCTATCTACATTATTGCAGTCATAAAACAATGAGCTTTTAAAATCATAGCTTGGGGCCGGACTGAGCCAGGCGTTTGGTACTTAGAATACCTACTTTTAACATAATTACTGAATTTTGGAGAAAAAACGTCAATATAATTATATCGTTATTTGCCATCTCATTATACTCGTACTGCGAGTCAGTTTCACGTTTGTAATGTATGAACATGCACCGACGCGACGGACCGACACTCGTAAATAATCTCGTAGACAGGATGAAAGTATTAGCAGTAACAGTTACGAAACGGGCGTGAGGTGGATATTCTAATCATATTCAGTTTGTTGGTGGTGAATCACAGATTGAAATATATATTGTTATAAGAGGGCATTTTACACAGCGTCATCTAAAGTAATTGTAGCGATGATAGCTCAGTGGTTAGCGCGGTAGGTTCGCATGCCGAAGGGCGTGGGTTCAAACCCCAACAATGAGCTCGAGCTGCCGATCAGGGAAAACATCGTGAGGAAACCATAGCATGGTGGTAGGGTACTTTAGTACTCGGCTGGCTAGCTACCACCCTCAAGTTGAAAAATCTGCCGCCAAGCATCTAACGGTGTGTTCCGGCAGCCTCACTTGAGAGCCAGTTGCATTCCAGGCTAGGTGTGTTCCGGCAGCCTCACTTGAGAGCCAGTTGCATTCCAGGCTAGGTGTGCTTTACCATCTTCGACCACACCTTCACATGACATCAGGTGAGCTGTGGTCAAACACCTAGCCTGTCAACCATAAAAAAAAACCGCCCAAATGCGAGTCGGATTCGCGAACGAAGGGTTCCGAACCATTATCTTTAAAAACGTGTGTTGTATGGGAGCCCCCTTAAATATTTATTTTATTCCATTTTTTAGTATTTATTGTTATAGCAACAGAACTACTTCATCTGTAAAAATGTGAAAATTTCAACTGTCTAGCTATCACCGTTCTTGAGATACTACAGCCTGGTGACAGACGGACGGACGGACGGACGGACGGACAGCGAAGTCTCAGTAATAGGGTCCCGTTTTTACCCTTTGGGTACGGAACCCTAATAACTGAGAACCAAGTTCCGATTGCCAAGTTGGTAGCTAGTGGTGGTTACCAACTTGGCAATAACCTGGATATTCAGCCTTGTACCTACTACTATCATGTCGATTGTTTTTTTTCTTTTGGTTTTGGCGTCGCGTTTTAGCATTTGCCAGTGTCAAGTATTTTTATATTTTCAAGTTTCAAAAGTTAAATAATTGTCCTCGTAGCTAAAGTTATAGTCGAAGTCCAGTCTAGGTCAAGCACAGTCCGTGTCAGTCAAGTCCAGTCATGCTTTAGTAAAGTAGTGGTGATTTAACTATAAAGCTTCGATGGAGTTTTGGAAGCAACACGAAAAGTCATGTTTCACCATATTATATCATTTTCCTACACTCGCGCTTGTAATTCGGCACTTTATGAATAAAACACCACCATTTTTATGCATAAACACTCGACAAAACACTAGTTTTGGAAAAAAATACAACGGAGCGACACGACTCTTCCCGCGTTCCCGCCAAAACTCATGTCGATTGTTATTCACTACAGTTATGAACATTGACATAACAGAATCAAGAATCGCAGTTTACGTTAGAATAACTATCGAGTTAGTTAAAATCTATTTTCGTCCTCGCATCCTTCTTTCGAGAATCTATTTCTATTCCACCCGACATAGTTATATGTAGACAGCGGCTATAATTCAAAGCTACATCTTTCATCCTCTACATAGTTTAAATTTAAAGCAGTCACTGTTTTCGTCTGTTTGTTTCTCCGCTGTCTTCATCAAAATTTCTATTTGTAACTGACTCAAAAAATTAGGTTCTGAATAAGACTGTATGTTTTTTTTTTGTATGTATGTTACGCGATAATTCCGCCAATTGTGAATCGATTTTGATGATTCTTTTTTCGCTTGGTAGATCGATCGAACGGTTTTAAAAAAATCAACAAAAATCTAAAAATTGTATACCTAAATAATAAATATCATAGGACATTACACACAGCGCCATCTGACCCCAAACTAAGCAGAGCTTGTGCTATGGAAGACAGATAACTGATAGAATACTTAAATACTTTTTTTTTGTAAATACATACAGTACATCCAGGCACAGAACAAACATCGATGTTAGTCACACAAATTTAGTCCTGAGTCGGAATCGAACCCACACCCTTCGGCTCTCGAAGCAGACATACTACCAATGAACCAACAGGGCTGTCAACCGATAACCTACATCGGTAATATTTTCTTTTACTCCGAAACCACGCTGTTTCATTGGAGCAGTGCGTTTCGTTGGCCTAAGAATCATGGAGTCGGTTTTTTTAAATATAAATGTATGTATTATTTTAGTTTATATTCCTCTACCTACAAGGGCTCAGCGGAAAACATAAGCCAACATTTCCCGCGTTCATTTGAGCTAACCGTAGCGCCCATTTACCCGAAATCACAAATATCAAATATATTAGGACATTGCACACAGCGCCATCTGACCCCAAACTATCGCTTAGTTTGTACTGTGGAAGTCAGATAACTGATAGAATACGTACTTTTTTTTTTGTAAATACATACAGTACACCACAAGTACATATTGAAACACTAATGGCATAAAACTATCTATTAAATACCCCCAACAACACAGACATTAACGTTTTACTAATGTGTTTTATTTTATTTTGAATTTGTACACCTCTAAAAAAACACCTACAATACAAACATGTTATTATGTTTATCACAAGAATTACAAGCCGAATAGAAACTAGTGTATACAAAAATAGAATAGAGCTAGACATCTCCCTTATAATTTGCGTAAACCTTTAAAGGTCATATGACGTCACAACATTCGAATTACGTAATAAACCATTATCATAACCAGTGTTTGAATCGACTAACTACTGTCCTACACAAAGGATAACGTAACTGAATCCAGTAAAGGTCGACCTCCCGATTTACATAAACCTTCAGAGATGTCATATGACGTCGATCTTGACGAGAACATTCAAACGAATAGACCGTACACTAGCGTGGAAGGATAAATTGAACCAACCCTGTAAGCCATAGAAATTAATTGAAGAGCCACGAAAACTGGGTCAGCCGTTTCTATTGTAGATAGGTGCTATAGATTAATCATATTTGTGTATATATAATATAACACAGCATACAATACGTCATTGTCACCGTATTATTTCAAGATGAATGAAAAGGATGTTATCTATCTATCTATCCATCTATCTATCAATACTAAGTGATGAGCGTCGAAGCAGCGATGCCCTGCACTTTGTTATGTTACTCAAAGTTCTGTGTAACGAACGTTGCAATGGTCATGGGCAGGCGTTATCTTTTACACAAAAAAGAAACCGGCCAAGTGCGAGTCGATCTCGCGCAAGAAGGGTTCCGTGTCATTATCTATAAAAACGACAAAAAAATCACGTCTGTTGTATGGGAGCCCCCTTAAATGTTTATTTTATTCTGTTTTTTTATGTTATGTATTGTTATAGCAGCAACAGAAATACATCATCTGTGAAAATTTCAACTGTCTAACTATCATGACATATAGCCTGGTGACACTTAACCTTTGGGTACGGAACACTAAAAAGTGTTATTTTTAACACAATTTTCAATTGTAGTACAAGTAAAATTAGTTTAGACAATCCTTATCCTTAGGATTGTGTGTATGCCTCGAGCATTCATGCTCACCATCGAAGGCTTCTTGCGGCGGCGTCGTGTGTCGGGTCGCTCTCTTCCCTCAGATATAGTTGAGGAGGGCGATGGCGGCACATGCGTCATACTCGTGATCCGGTGCTGCTTGCGGGTCGCTGGTCTGCTCGCGGTATACACACAATCTAGTACCTACTTTAACCTTAGATTAAGATTACTAACGTAACTTTCCTCTTTTCGTATTGTAAAATTGTAAAAAAAAAATGTAATTAAAGTTGACAAAGGTCACGGACCCCAGTGTCTGTTGAGCGTATAATTATAAATAAAAAAAAATAGTTTAGAGAACGTGGTTAGCTTTTGCGGTTCGAAGGGAACAACTAATGCAGTGCATCGATCTATTCCAGTTTTCCAGTCCAGCCCTCTCTACTGTATGAATCTAGCGACTGGAACAATGTCAACCAACCATTAGTATTTCATTAATATAATAATAATAAATAAATATCGTAGGACATTACACACAGCGCCATCTGACCCCAAACTAAGCAAAGCTTGTACTATGGGAATCAGATAACTGATAAAATACTTAAATACTTTTTTTTTTTAAATACATACTTATAATACATACAGTACACCCAGACACAGAACAAACATTTGTTTTATATCACAAAATGCTATAATATAAAATGTCGTGCAATATAAAACGACTATAAAAAGTAGCGATTCTACTGTTGATAACTCAATCGATATAATTGTTATATGGAAAACTAGGTCGCTCAGGTATGGCCTAAACCTTGACACATCTTTAAATGAACCTTGAGCAATGAGCTTGAGCTACCGGTGTAGGAAAACATCTTGAGGAAACTATAGTATTGTGGTAGGACACTAGGCCAAGCACCTGACGGTAGCCTCACTTGAGAGCCAGTTCCATTCCAGGCTAGGTGTGTTTACCATCTTTGACCATACCTTCGCTTAAAAAGGTAAAATAAACTGCCAATCATTAAAAAAAAAATGTTAGCTGTAGGTGAAGGAAGACAAGATTGTGAGAATTTTTTTTTTTTTTATGTGAAAAATAATGAGGCGAACGATGTGCTCTCCTAATGGTAAGAGATAACCATGACCATTGCAGCGATACACAGAACTTTGAGTGACGAAACAAAGTCCAGGGCATCACTGCTTTGGTGCTCATTACTTTGAGACTTTCAATGGTTAGTCCCATGGCCCAGTAATTTCGCTAGCTGCAGTACCTTTCAAACCGGAACACAGTAATGTATACACACTACTGCTTGGCAGCAGAATATCTGATACCTACTGCGGTGGTACCTACCTAGACGACCCCCTGCTAAGGAGCTCTACCACCAAGTAAATGGGACAGTTTCTATGCTATCATGTTCTACGCCAGGGTTGTCCAAATCGTGTCCATGCCATGTCCATCCATGACTATTCCACCGATCTACAGAACTTTGTGTAGTAAAGCAAAGTTTAGGGCATCGCTACTTTAGCGCTCATTACTTTGATACACACGATGGTTAGTCTAAACACTCCCTGTAATTTCACTAGGTGCAGTACCTGCCCTTCAAACTGAAACAGTATTGTTTACACACTACTGCTTGGCGGCAGAATATCTGGTACTGCGGTGGAGACGACCTCCTGTTAAGGAGATTTATTATATTCGAGTGTCGGGGTGTTCTTTATACATGTACCTTATTACAACAACAAAAAAAAATTCTATCAGTTATCTGGTTCCCATAGTACAAGGTTTGCACAGTTCAGGGCTAGATGGCGCTATGTGAAATGTCCTACGACATTTATTTTATTTATCCAATAGACCCCCTACCATCGCTTCGCTTGGTCGAGATACAAACCCCTAACAAAGTGTTGGCTAAAGAAGCGACGCTAAAATTCAAACTTTGTAATCGAAAGAAAAGAGATCCTTCATCCCGTTTTATGACTAAAGAGCTTATTTTGCGATGAAGTTTCACAATAAAGCTGCTCGAGCCACTTTGCAAAAATCCATAAACTTGGGATTCTTACGCCTCTACTGTAGAATAAAACAAGTTTAGTATTGATTCTACTTTTCATTGGGGGCTTCAGTTTGTAGTAGTCTTTAATTTCATAATAATGTACCAGCGTTCGTGTAGCGTTGTCGGCCTTTTAACAGGTGACTCAGCAATATTTAACCAACATTTTCCCTTCAACAAAAAACCAGCAGTATAACTTAACAAAAATTATAATCATTACAGGAGTGTATAGTCATTTATAATTAAAGATTCAGCCGGCTATTTGGAAGACCGTCGAAGATCGCATTGTATACGAATGGAGTTTTAGAACTACCTCACCTTAAAATAAATGACCCTTAGGCCAACTAAACGCACTGCTACAATGTATAGAATTTTTACATTTTTGTTGATTTTTAGGGTTCCGTACCCAAAGGGTAAAAACGGGACCCTATTACTGAGACTTCGCTGTCCGTCCGTCTGTCACCAGGCTGTATCTCAAGAACGGTGATAGCTAGACAGTTGAAATTTTCACAGATTATGTATTTCTATTGCCGCTATAACAACAAATACTAAAAATAAATATTTAAGGGATGCTCCCATACAAAAAACGTGATATTTTTGCCGTTTTTAAAGATAATGGTACGGAACCCTTCGTGCGCGTGACTCGCACTTGGCCGGTTTTTTTTAAAACCCGCTCGATCGATTTCAATAAAACTTATATGGGGCCATCTCTGAAGCCTCTACCAAGCAAAAAAATAATCATCACAATCGCAATTGGCGGAATTATCGCGTAGAATATTTAAAACAACAGTCGAAATGAGAACCTTATCATTTTGAGTCGGTTAAAAATATAATGAAACGCCAAAGTCAAAAGGTAAAATACAAACATACAAGTCCATAACACGTTGATATTAACTTTCCTGCCTTCGAGTAGTGTTAGTCAAGGCTGTAAAACATTTACTATTATACTATCTGAACCGGAGCGCTAGCTCGAGGACAGCCCTAAGCGCAGGCCCAGTGCACTGGGATCGATATTCCTCAAAGGCGGGCCAATTTTATGAATTCTCTTGATGGAAATGAAAACTTAATAAATAAATTAATATCGTAGGACATTACACACAGCGCCATCTGACCCCAAACTAAGCAAAGCTTCTATGATGGAAGTCAGATAACTGATAGAATACATCTATACTTTTTTTTGTTGTAAATGCATATCTAGAACACCCAGACACAGAACAAACATTTGTTGATACATAAAATGTTTGCCCTGAGCGGGAATCGAACCCACACCCTTCAGCTCTTAAGACAGATATGCTACCAATGAGCCAACAGGGCTGTCAATAAAAGTCAATGGCTAGTTTTTAAACATGACTTTTTTTATAAATGTGATAAGACGAACGTGACGCTCTCTTGATGGTAAGAGCCTGTCCATGACCATTGCAGCGGATACACAAAAGTAGTAAAACAAAGTCCAGGGCATCGCTGCTTTGGCGCTCATTACTTTGTGATGGTTAGTCTCAACAGCCCTGTAATTTCGTTAGCTGCAGTACCTACCCTTCATACCGAAACACAGTAATGTTACACACACTGACGATAGAATATCTGGCACTGCAATGGGACCTACCTACACGACCGCTACTAAGGAAATCTACCACCAAGTGAAAGTTGCAATTAATCATTTATCTATTACTGTTGATGATACACAATTACGCATATTAACATCGACATTGGAGCTAGCATGCAAGCAGCCCAGAGCCTCGCTCCGATACTTCCAAGGACAGCTCCGAGGACGAGGAGTTCGGTTGGGCTTTTCAGCTTTTGGCGTTGTCAGTGCAGGACTTTTCGCCCCCACTTCGAATAAGAATAAATAAATAAATATCGTAGGACATTACACACAGCGCCATCTGACCCCAAACTAAGCAAAGCTTGTGCTGTGGAAGACAGATAATTGATAGAATACTTAAATACTTTTTTTTTGTAAATAAATACTTATAATACATACAGTACACCCAGACACAGAACAAACATTTGTTTATATCACAAAATGCTTGTCCTGGGTGAGAATCGAACCCACGCCCTTCAGCTCTTGGAGCAGACATACCACTAATGAACCAACAGGGCTGTCAAATAAGAATCGACATATTATGTCGGACAGACAGTAAGCTGAGTAATAGTGTCGTTGGACACGATTCGGGTACGAAACCCTAAAAAGACTTAAGTCTAAAATAAACACCCGGGTTTATAAAGTATTAAAATTAAGTAAGCATGAGAACGGCTGCGGCCAAAACGACATTGACACCAATGCTGCGCACAAATATTTAAAAAAGAGAAATTGAGTATTTAGTATAAAAGCATTTCGGTGTGTTTGCGGTGTGTCATTTTAAACGTTTAGTAAATAAATAATTAATCAACGAGCGACGTAAATAGCCGTTAAATTCTAAGTCTGTTTGTATCAATCGAAGTCGAATCGAATTTCTTGGTGGTAGATTTCCTTAGCAGGAGGTCATCTAGGTAGGTACCACCGCAGTACCAGATATTCTGCCGCCAAGCAGTAGTGTGCAAACATTACTGTGTTCCGGTTTGAAGGGTACTACAGCTAGCGAAATTACTGGGCTGTTGAGACTAACCATCGAAAGTCTCAAAGTAATGAGCACCAAAGCAGTGATGCCCTGGACTGGTTTTGTTGCTCAAAGTTATGTGTATCGCTGCAATGGTCATGGACAGGCGTTATCTCTTACCATCAGGAGAGCGTCTCGTTCGTCTCATTATTTTCCACATAAAAAAAAAGTCCACTAGAAAGAACCCATTTACTTTAGATAGATTTATATAGATAGTACTATCTAGATAGATACTATCTAGATTTATATAGATAGTAGCATAAACTTTTATGATCCAATCCGGATATTATATATATACTATCTAACCATTATGTATTTTTTTAATGGTTGACAGGCTAGATGTTTGACCACAGCTCACCTGATGTTAAGGTGGTTCGATTTCCATACAAATATTTTTTTTTCCATTTATGGACAAATGCAGCATAATTTTACAGTGAAATCACAGCTACTAGCATTTATTTTGGTCTTTATTTGCAGTAAATTACAATTGCTTGAATAAAACATTAGATTATTATCATAAAATCAAATCTATCAATGATTTATAAATTTATGATTTTTTAATAAGCGATTGTTTGTATTTGTAGCGATGATAGCTCAGTGGTTAGCGCGGTAGGTTTGCATGCCGAAGGGCGTGGGTTCAAACCCCAACAATGAGCTTGAGCTGCCGGTGAAGGAAAACATCGTGAGGAAACCATAGCATGGTGGTAGGGTACTTTCTAGTACTCGGCTGGCTAGCTACCACCCTCAAGTTGAAAATCTGCCGCCAAGCATCTAACGGTGTGTTCCGGCAGCCTCGAGAGAGCCAGTTTCATTCCAGGCTAGGTGTGCTTTACCATCTTCGACCACACCTTCACTTAACATCAGGTGAGCTGTGGTCAAACAACTAGCCTGTCAACCATAAAAAAAAAAAATACTGATGATTATGTTAACAATCTAGTGTTTTATTCAAGCAATTGTGATTTACCGCATATAAAGACCAAAATAAATGCTAATGCGATAATTTAATCGTTATACATAATAACCAGGCATTATGTATAATAGCTATGTAATCACTATGATTGTAACATATAAATTATATCTCTCCAGAAACAAAACCCCCAGTATCTGGTCTTCCAATCCGTACAGATTATGAAGGTTGATCTCAGTAGAATATCATCTCTACCATAACATTAGAAGTGTAAAAACTATTGTACTCACCTCCTCCCAGGTCATGACGGAGGTCTCGCAGGCGGCGATCCAAAGGTCCCCCATGCCTGGAGCGTAGTTGGTCCGCGCAGCCTTCTCTCCCCCGCCAGAATGCTGCAACAAAATTACATATTACTGGTTTCTGTGCGCCTAGTACTTCTCATTAAATGATAGGAATACAAGAACACACACACAACAACACATAAAAACAACACACAGACAGAACACACACAGACAAACAAAACACAGACAGAAAGAAACATTTAGTTTTCGACACACGATAATATGACACAATTACATTTTTTTTTTATGGTTGACAGGCTATGTGTTTGACCTCAGCTCAGCTGATGTTAAGTAACGGTGTGGTCGAAGATGGTAAACACACCTAGCCTGGAATGGAACTGGCTTTCAAGTGAGGCTGCCGGAACACACCGTTAGGTGCTTGGCGACCGATTTCCAACTTGAGGGTGGTAGCTAGCCAGCCGAGTACTAGAAAGTACCCTACCACCATGTTATGGTTTCCTCACGATGTTTTCCTTCGCCGGTAGCTCAAGCTGATTGTTGGGGTTTGAACCCACGCCCTTTGGCATGCGAATCAACCGCGCTAACCACTCAGCTATCATCGCTACAGACTACATACGTATATTGTAAATGTATAACGACGAAAATAAAATTAAATAGACTTTATTTTTTTATACTATAAGAATAAACCTATTAGCCTAAGCATCGAAACTATTTAAGTAATGAGCGCCAAAGCAACGATGCCCTGGACTTTGTTTTGTTACTCGAAGTTCTGTGTATCGCTGTCATGGGCATGCATTATCTCTTACCATCAAGAGAGTGTCACATTCGCCTCATTTACATTTAAAAAAACGCGATGGTAAACAATGATGCGGTCTAATATGAAACACAGTAACCTGGAGCAAGCTACAATGATTTTTGAAGACATTGTAACTTTTAGGAAATACTCACACAGAGATTTTCAAATTCAATTTTCAAGCAGACTTCATCTTACTGATGGGTATAGGTCTCTCTCTTATCATGCCATCTGCCTCGGCCCTTTGCTAAAGTGGTCCAGGTACGCAAACTGCGAAATTTTTTTTTTTAAATACTATCTATCTATTGATATGAACGAACCACCTGGAGTTCTATAGAAACATTACGGTCTAATGTAGGTCTGTGCGTAAAGGTCAAAGTACATCGCATAACCGCCTCGCAAGATATGACGCTGAAAGGTTACAAGTGATCACTTGATGACGTACATTACTTAGCGTGGTACTTTTTCTTTTTTGTATTTGGCAAAGCCCTTTGTGCATTCTGTCAGTCAAGTTTTTGATATCATGTCACATAAGTCTTTGTTCACCAAAGTCACGCAAGCAAAGTTTCGTTTGTCTCATTATTTTCATATAAAGAAGGTAAGAGGGCGGGACAAACGTAAGCCAATTTATTCCAAAAAAAGTGTGATTTTTCAGGGTTTGTGTATGTATGTATGTATGTATGTGAACTCACATAAATACATACTTTATTCCACCATAACTTTTAATTGCCTGAACAGAATTGGGGTATGGGGATAATATAATTATGGTTATCGTTAGAATCCTTACATCACCCCAAGTACAAGAGACAAGCTACAACAAAATTGAACAAGCTGCCAGCTTCCTTGTTTCCTGACAGATATAATCTGCATCTTTTCAAGGTCAGAGTGAATAGGTATCTTCTAGGTCTGCGTGTTTCATCTTCGAGCTTCATTTGTAGCGATGATAGCTCAGTGGTTAACGCGGTAGGTTCGCATGCCGAAGGGCGTGGGTTCAAACCCCAACAATGAGTTTGAGCTGCCGGTGAAAGAAAACATCGTGAGGAAACCATAGCATGGTGGTAGGGTACTTTCTAGTACTCGGCTGGCTAGCTACCACTCTCAAGTTGAAAAATTTGTCGCCAAGCATCTAACCGTGTGTTCCGGCAGCCTCACTTGACAGCCAGTTCCATTCCAGGCTAGGTGTGCCTTACCATCTTCGACCACGCCTTCACTTAACATCAGGTGAGCTGTGGTCAAACACCTAGCCTGTCAACCATAAAAAAAAGAGCACATCGTCGCTTACCGTTAAAAAAAAAGTACTAGTAGACAGTCGTGATTTTATAATTTTCTTAATAAAATTTAGTACCTATATAAACTCTACAAAATTTAATAGATAAGTAATAAAATTAGCAGTGACGTTTCTTTATCATAAATCACATAAATGACAAGGACAAGAAGTAATAACAAGTCAATTTTACCAAAAACATATTTTTTATGCTACAGGTGGCAATCAAGCTGATGGGGTGCCTGACGGTAAGCAATCACCGTCGCCTAAGACTAATTAAATAGAGTACATTAACTAAAGACAAAAAGTAACCAAAATAATTCAACAAGTATTCATAATGCTTACATACTTCGTTTATAATTTCCAAAAAAATTACATAATTTTACAAAAAATTTCAATTTTTGAAAGAAGCACGACTTAAAACTCGAATGGTTTAACACGATCAAAATGGCATACTCGTGTACATTTTAACCCTGTATTAAACAAAACCTTTTAAACCGAAATTTGTACTTAGCTCAGCAAACGGTAAACATTTCATGTATTTATCTGTGATAAATACATGAAATGTTTACCCGAGAAATGAAATGTATGATACATTAGCTGCGCCCCGCGGTGTTACCCGCTACATGTTTTCGGGATAAAAACTAGCCTATGTGTTAATCCAGGGTCTCAGCTACCTTCATACCAAATTCCATCGAAATCCGTTCAGTAGATTTCGCGTGAAAGAAAGATAGAAAGAAAAAACGTTTAATTCTGTAACAAGCGCAAAAACAAACAAACAGACAGATAAAAGTACAGAGTAGGGGCTCACCTCAGCATAATGCTGGTCATACTAAGTGATATGACCAGCGCTGGTTTTCCGGTGATCCCTTGTAGTTTGCGCAACAAAAAATAAATAAATATATATACAATGTACGGCCTACAAATGAGCGTGAGACTAACAAACACCCATCCAAACTTTCACATTCATAATATTAATAGGATTTTCATAAAATAATAAAAATAAATGCAATTGGCAAGACTTGCAGCAAGAGACAATGTAACTTACAATATTATTTTATCAAAAGTACAGAAATAAATAAACACGACACGACATCACTCACAGTGGGGGAACTAGCGACTGGACGTGAACAATTAACTTATATGAATTAACTGTGTCTCCAGTTTAGAGTTCCTTGTCATGTATAGAAAAACGAATTTACGCGGTAGCACTTGGTGGTAGATCTCCTCGGCAGGCGGTCGTCTAGGTACCACTACAGTAATACATTCTGCCGCCAAGCAATACTGTGTAAACATTACCGAGTTCCGGTTTGATGGGTTAGCTACCGAAACAACATAACCTCCATTTTGATTCGCCGTAGTCGGGTAATTACAAGGCTGTTGAGACTAACCATCGAAGGATCCAAAGTGATGAACGAATCCTTTGACTTTTAATCAAAGTTATGTGTATCGCTGCAATGGGCATGCGTTACCTCTTCCCACTAATATTATAAATGTGAAAGTTTGGATGGATGGATGGATGTTTGTTACAATTTCACGCAAAAACTATTGAACGGATTTGGATGAAATTTGGTATGGAGGTAGCTGTGACCCTTAATTAAGACTGTACTGACCTGTAACATTAGTGTTATCAATAAAATATTTGTATTTGTAAGACATAGGCTACTTTTTATCCCGAAAATATGTGGTGGGTAACACCGCGGGGCGCAGCTAGATAACCATAAGTAGAGCGTCTCGTTTATTATTGTTATTTTTACAAAATAATAATAATTAAGCATATAAAAAGCGAGAGTCGAGGCAAAAGGTATTTTAAGCGTAGCAGTTGTGCATAGACGGCGATAAATTACTTACTAACAAGAGCCTTGTTTGTCTGTTTGCCTTTCAACATTATACTGTAAAAAAGCCTTGTAACAAATGTTTTGTTGTTTTACAAAGTTTCCCGTCTCGTTTCATACCATTTGGATTTCGACAATCTTACTACTTGCAACACTCGACTGCCCTGGAAGCTCATTTGGTGATACAGCTCTGCTTTCAGAGCTGTCGGACGTGGGTTTGACCCACGACAAACATTTGCCAGACGTACTACGATTTTTTTTTCTGTGTATGTATTTATTTCATTTTTATTTGTATTAAAATAGTATGTGTGTATATTTTATTAGTCATCTGATTCCATATCGGCAAGATGCAACAAACACGAACAGAAAAATCTATTTATACTATTATAAAGAGGAAAAATTTGATTACTTGTTTGTTTGTTTGTATTGAATAGGCTCCGAAACTACTGGACCGATTTCAAAAATTCTTTCCCCGTTGGGAAGCTACACTATGTCCGGGTGATATTCGCTACTTTTTATCCCTGTATTCCTACGGGAACGGGAAGTTTCCTATAAAAATTGAAAATAATGTATGGCTCACATTGATCAAGCAATGAATAATGACCTTAGTTACCACATAATCGCACCATTAATGGTTTGTTTTGTTCAGCTACATTATTAAAATGCTCTCAATGCCTCCGCTTATTAAATTTTCATAATATGCCATTGTTAACACATGAATAGCGAAGCGCAAATTTTCCCAGGCTCCTCAAAATAATCGGATAGAAATATAAAATATCATAACTAAAATTTATTGCTCGATTCTTTAACGCCAAGGTGACAATGAAAGGTTTATGGCGACGTACACTACCGACTTACAGTGATAATTTTGAAATTACAATTTTATACGTATCGTTGGTACCTCCATTTTGAAATGTACATTCCGCTAGTAGTTGCAAAATGAAAACAAATTCTTTGTTCATTTAATAAAAAATAAATAAATATCGTAGGACTATACACACAGCGCCATCTGGCCCCAAACTAAGCAGAGCTTGTGCGATGGAAGTCGGATAACTGATAGAATACAAACATACTTTTTTTTTTGTAAATACATACTTATAATACATACAGAACACCCAGACACATTTGTTTATTCACAAAATGTTTGCCCTGAGTGGCAATCGAACCACGCCCTACAGCTCTCAAGGCAGATATACTACCAATGAGCCAACGGGGCTGTCAAAGAAAATTTAAAGAAAATGTCTACGGAACCCACAGAAACTTTTCTCCGAACGATCTTAATTTGTCGCCAATCAACTACAATAAGTTCATCGGCTGTGTTATCACACAAATTCCTTCCAATAAATAGTTTATAAGGTTATATATGGACGATTCCATCGATCCAACCACCAGTCTTGATGACTGTTGACCAATCATTAATAGAATCGATTTTATCGGTAGTATAGTGTCAGGTCGAATAAATAGAGAGGAAATACATATTACGTGATCAACTTTCCGTCCCTAACTTTTTATAAATACGGGTCTAGACTAGACTCCATAAGCATCTCATGGTGAATCGTGAACCGGGAATCCTTAGATATGAGACGAACGAGACGCTCTCCTGATGGTAAGAGATAACGCTTGTCCATGACCATTGCAGCGATACACAGGGTTTTGTGTAGTAAAACAAGTCCAGAGCATCACAGCTTTGACGCTTATTACTGAGACTTGATGGTTAGTCTCAACAGCCCAGTAATTTCGCTAGCAGCCCTTCAAACCAGATCACAGTAATGTTTACACACTACTGCTTGGCGGCAGAATATCTGGTACTGCGGTGGTGCCCAACTAGACGACCTCCTGCTAAGGAGATAAACCACCAAAAATAAAAATAAATGTCAAATGAAGTACACGACTTTTAATACACACTATTTAGGTACTTGTTTTTTTTTTTAATTTATATTAAGTGGAAACGCGAGGAATACCCGTACAGTATCTCTGTAATCTATCAAATGACCCCGGTGGCAAGTACTACCATAATTTAATTGCTGCAAAGAGTAACGAAAGCAAAGTTCAATAAAATAGAATAATACATAAACGGCGAACTTATCGCCTAGAGCGATTTCTTCCAGATAACCTTTGGATGGAAAGAAAAACAGGAAACAGAAATAAAGTTGGTTTATAAGAAAATACAATACAGTATAATATAAAATACTACACAATATGGGATTTTCAAGTCCTAAGTCGACTCGGCAAGCGTGATCTATAATAGAAGACCATAGATTCGTTTAACATCAAGCGAGATAGCAGTCAAACGCAAACCTATTTAATTAAAGTACCTAATTAAAAAAAAACAAATATTTTTTTCCATCCGCAATCGCGAGCGGATAAATTCCAATGAAATAATCCCAAGAGATAACCACTGCTATCGCAATTCATATTAACTATAAATGCGATCAATGAATATACTAACACTTCAATGCACATCCCACCTGAACATAGTTGTAGGTGTCTTCGACGGGTGATTGTGTGGAGGGTGAGTGGATTCCATCAAGCCATAAACGAGTAGGCAATTTCACAAAAGCCATTGAACTTTTTCGGTACATAATTTATGCAGGTTACTTCATGACGTTTACCTGCACCAAAAGCCAGTATTCATACGTTTTTAAATCCTTAATATGTATCATACTAGCGGACTCCTCGCGGTTTCACCCGCGTAGTTCCCGTTCCTGTGGGAATACAGGGATAAAAAGTAGCCTATATCACCCGGGCATAGTGTAGCTTAGAATTTTGAAATCGGTCCAGTAGTTTCGGAACCTATTCAATACAAACAAACAATCAAATCTTTCCTCTTTATAATAGTAGGTATAGATAATACATGCTAGTATCTGTATGTGCATTCTGTTGCTCTAACATGTTAATTTGCGGGAATTACGTAGTCCATAAATTATAATCAAATGTGTGAAATGAAATGAATGGAAGCTATTATCATACTTTTAAGTATAATTTACAAAGAACGTAATCCCAGGAACAAATAGTAATGTATGAAAATAGCTTTCATTTACTCCCACGCTCCTGGAAATAAATGGAAGCTATTTTCATACATTTGAGTATAATTTACGGTACTACGTAATTCTCGCAAATGAATTATAATGCAAGTATTATATAAAATAGGTATGATAAGTGATAAGAACGTAAAAAAGTATGAATGCAACGTATATCCTTATTCCCCCTAAATTTCTTCTATCCCTAGTTGTTATCCTTATTTCTAAACATTCTATCGTATACATATCAATTTTCGAAAATGTATATATTAGATTAGACACTCTGATCTGAAGAGCTCTTTGGTATGGGCTCGGTGTCGAATCCACACCAGCTTTACGGTTGTAAGACGAACCCTCGCGGCCCTCAGTTCGTAACTGGTACCGCGTTCCATTTTAATGGTGATCCGACATTTTGTGAAGACTTAATTATTATTGAATTTACAATCAAGAAAGGACAAGTCTGACGGGCGAAGGCATCGCCGCATTTCGCAGCAAAAGTCTGTGTAACTTGGTAATTACGAATAAATAAGAGCTGATTTTAGAGACGCGCCAAAAGGTTTTTTACCCAACTGCTCAAAGTAATTTTTTTTACAGGAGGATGCGTGTTTTCCTTTTCTTCTATTATTGCTTCCCATACTAAACAGCTAGACCGAAGTGTCTGCATACTAAACTTTTTTTAAGCTCCGCCGATAAGAGCTTCTTTAAAATCAATGCTGGAGAGATTATCGAAAGCAGCGTTGGTAGGATCATGTCAGATTTGGTTAGGCAATTATAGAGAACACGGGCTGTTAAAATGAGCGTTGATATGTATGAAAAAAAACCATTTAAACATACACGTAAAAACATAATAACACATACACGATGTAGCGATGATAGCTCAGTGGTTAGCGCGGTCGGTTCGCATGCCGAAATGGGCGTGGGTTCAAACCACAAGAATGAGCTTGAGCTGCCGGTGAAGGAAAACATCGTGAGGAAACCATAGCATGGTGGTAGGGTACTTTCTAGTACTCGGCTGGCTAGCTACCACCCTCAAGTTGAAAATCTGCCGCCAAGCATCTAACGGTGTGTCCCGGCAGCCTCACTTGAGAGCCAGTTCCATTCCAGGCTAGGTGTGCTTTACCATCATCGACCACACCGTCACTTAACATCAGGTGAGCTGTGGTCAAACACCTAGCCTGTCAGATATTTAAAAAAAAAAGTGTAGTCTTGTTCCTGCGACGCGTTGGATCCGGCACTAGAACAGTGATACTATGCTAAATGCTAAGAAGTTTCGCCTCTATTGTTGCTTGTTAAAAAAGACTACAAAAAGTAATAAATATTTACTAAAATGCTACTTAAAACAATCTACCAAGTCCTGCATCAATAGCTGTAACGTTAAAGCCATCCACGAACGACCCAAAAGGTTTGCCTTGTAATACAATTTAGCCCTTTGAATAAAACATGCATAATTTATTTGCCGAATGGATTAGGAAGGACCGAAGCGAATGTAATTTGGGTTTTTTTTATGTGGTTCTATGTTTTCTATTCGAAAGGTAAAGGTGAAGCTAGTGGAAGCGCGGTGGTGGAGTTAATACTCACCTGTTTGTCTATATGACAGCTCTGTTGGCTCATTGGTAGCATGTCTGCTTCAAGAGCTGTGGGGCGTGGGTTCGATTCCCACCCAGGACAAGCATTTTGTGATATAAAACCAAATGTTTGTTCTGTGTCTGGGTGTACTGTATGTATTTACAAAAAAATATATATTTAAGTATTCTATCAGTTATCTGACTCCCATAGTACAAGCTTTGCTTAGTTTGGGGTCAGATGGCGCTGCGTGTAATGTCCTACGATATTTATTTATTTATTCATTTATATATATACGTATATACATATATATAGACAATGGGTGTAGTCGATATTTGGTATAATTATGTATTGATGGATGTTGTACGATTTTGCATTGTGCATGCAAAATCGTAAATTATGTTCTCGGTAATAAGCCTTGAGGTGAAATCTACAAATACAAATATTTT